>CM046658.1:17840852-19040852 GCA_025594165.1 Tamias sibiricus | reverse complement strand
GAACCCATCATATCCATGTTATAGGTAAGAAAAGTGAGACAGAGAAGTTGAAAGTCACTTGGCTACAGATCTACAAGTCTCACAAGAGCATTCATTGTCTTAGCTGTCTGACTGTCCTGCTGCCATCAGTCAAGGGTACAGGGAAAGCTGTGCTTTTGGAGCCCCACCACCATGCCAAAGGAATGCTCCCAGCCTCTAAGCAATCAGAAATTTCCCAGGCCCGCCTCCTGGATCCACTTATATTTGACTAGGAAGCCACCAGATACTTTTTCCCAGTGTTATTTATTTTATTTTATTTTTATATCATGGACTGAACCCAGGGCTGCCTAACCACTGAGCCACATCCCTAGCCATTTTTATTTTTAATTTTGAGACAGGGTCTCACTATGTTGCTTAGGGCCTTGAATTTGTGATTCTCCTTCCTTAGACTTGCTGGGGTCACAGGAATGCACCACCTGCCCAGTTCCCCAGTGGGTTATTTATTTATTTGTTTTGTATCAGGGATCGAACTTAGGAGTACTTAACCACTGAGCTACATCCCCAGACACACACACACGCGCGCGCACACACACATTATAGATATATATATACACACACACGTATATATACAAATATATATATATATATATATATATATGTGTGTGTGTGTGTGTGTGTAATTAGAGACAGGGTCTTGTTGAGTTACTGAGGGCCTCATTAAGTTGCTGAGGCTGGCTTTGAATCCGTGATCCCCTTGCCTCAGCCTCCTGAGCTGTGGGGATCACAGGCCTGCACCACCACACCTGGTTTCCCCAGTGGTTTTTTGTTTTAAATATTTATTTATTTGCTTTTAGTTGTACACAATGCGTTTATTTTTACGTGGTGCTGAGGATCCAACCCGGGCCGCGCACGTGCTAGGCGAGCGCTCTACCGCTGAGCCACATCCCCAGTCCGGCACTCATATCTTGTGACCAGATTCTACCTGGCTCAGGTGTGACATGCTGGCCAACTGATTTCCGGGACTTAGAAGGAGAACAGGGCAGCCCCAGAGGCCAGGTACTGTTGGGTCTTACAAAGGGGCAGGTAGTTGGAGAAGTTTTCCATACACATGGGCTTGTCTGGGACCACCTAGGTAATGATTGGACTTCAGGACTTTGGGGTTTTTTTTGTGTGTGTGTGTGTGTGTGTGTGTGTGTGTGTGTGTGTAATTGGGGATTGAACTCAGGGGCACTCGACCACTGGGTCACATCCCCAGACCTTTTTTGTATTTTTTTAAAAAATATTTATTTACTTTAGTTGTACACAATGTAATGCATTTATGTTTATGTGGTGCTGAAGATCGAACCCGGGCCGCGCACGTGCGAGGTGAGCGCTCTGCCGCTGAGCCACAATCCCAGCCCTTTTTTGTATTTTATTAGAGACAGGGTCTCACTGAGTTGCTAAGTGCCTCGCCATTGCTGAGGCTGGCTTTGAACTTGCAATCCTCCTGCCTCAGCCTCCCAAAGTGCTGGGATTACAGGCGTGCGCCACCGCGCCCGGCTTTATTTTTTTATTTTGAGACAATGTCTTGCTAAATTGCCAGGCCGGCCTCAAATTTTCAATTCTGCCTCAGTTTCCTAAGTTGCTGATACTTTAGGCCTGTGCCACCATGACCAGCTTGTCTTCTACGTTCTTGTCTGACTGTTGGATCTTCTTCAGCTCAGCAAACTAGCAAAACTAGCAGGACGGGGGGGGGGGGGGGGGGGGGGGGGGGGGGGGGGGGGGTTGGGGGGGGGGGGGGGGGGGGGGGGGGGGGGGAGGGGGGGGGCACAACTGGAATGCAGCTGGGTAGTTGAGAATGACTACCTGGAGCAGAGTGGGACAGGGAGGGGGAAAAGGACAGATATTAGCCAAGCTTTCTCTAAAAGAGGTGTCCCTAACCAGCTAAGGGTCAGGCACCTTGAACACACTTTAAATTATAGTGAACACCGGGACATACACAGACTACATGCTCTGCTGAGTCTCGTGCACTCCAATTTGGTTTTTACAGCAGCCCTATAAGGTACTTGGCTATGATTATTCCCATAAAACAACAACAAACAAACAAACAGGCAAACTGGGAAGTAAAGACACTGAGTAACTTGGTCACGATTTCACACACGCACCCGGCTTATAGGCTATTGTAATGACACAAGAGACCACGTGCAAGCCACCCAGTGTAGTGCTTGACACCTACAGCACTGTGCAGCCACTAAATGGTGAGGAGTGCTGTGAATCTCATCGCATGGTGAGATTGCCTCCCTGAGTTGTGGCAAGATATTTCAGGAAGCAGAGATGCCTAGAATCTGAATGGCCCTTTGACACTGTTCTACCTATTCATCACACAGATGGGGAAACTGAGGTCCAGAGAAGGGGAGGATGTAAAAACACACAGCTGAGCAAGCATCAGGAGCAAGACTGAAAATAAGACCCAAAATACTTTCTGGGCACGGTGGCACACACCTGTAATCCCAGCGACTTGGGAGGCTGAGGCAGGAGGATTGTGAGTCTGAGGCCAGCCTGAGCAACTTAATGAGGCCCCTGGGCAATTTAGAAAGAACCTGTCTCAAAATAAATAAATAATAAAAAGGGCCAAACATGGTGGATCAGTGATAAAGTGCCCATGGCTTAAATACCCGGTACCAAAAATTTTTAAAATAAATAAATTTAAAAAAAGGTCTGAAGCCAGGAGTGATGGCGCACACCTGTAATTCCAGTACTTGGGAGGCTGAGGCAGGAGGATTGTGAGTTCAAAGCCAGCCTCAGCAATGGCGAGGCACTTAGCAACTCAGTGAAACCCTGTCTCTAAATAAAATAAAAAATAAAAATAAAAAAGAGGGGCTGGGGTTGTGGCTTAGCGGTAGAGCGCTCGCCTAGCACGTGCGCGGCCCGGGTTCGATCCCCAGCACCAGTAAAAATAAATCCGTTGTGTACAACAACTAAAGCAAATAAATAAATGTTTAAAAAAATAAAATAAAAAAATTAAAAAAGGCTGGGGATGTGGCCCAGTGGTTGAGTGCCCCTGAGTTCAATCCCTGGTACCAAAAAAAAAAAAAACAAAAACAAAAAAACATGGTCTGGAGATATAGCTCAGTAGCAAAGTGCTCCTGGATTCAATCCCCAGTACAAAAAAAAAAAAAAAAAAAAAAAAAAAGCCCAAAAACAAAATTTAAAATCCTAATACTCATGCTTAAGACTGTTTTTTCAGTAGTGGGAATTGAACCCAGGACCTTGCACATGCTGATGCCCTGAGGGACAGAGCGCCCAAGGCCATCAGCAGCCAGATCCAGTGTCCCTGACCCCACATGTGGTGTGGGCTAAGCAAGTGTGCTATCACTGAGCTGCATACCCAGCCCAGTAAGATTTCTAAAGACTAAGGCATTTCCCAGTGGAGATGTCCTAAAGAATATGCTTCAGGCTCTACAAACTGTTCCCTAGGAAGCTGACTTATAAGCAAGGATGGCATTGTGAAGCACAAGCTCTTTCAGGGGAACGATTTTCAGTATCATAGTGCAGCACATGCAGACCTTTCAGGCAGACATATTTCCCCTGACCAAGGCTCATCTTTGCCTTTAAATATGTATCAGTTAACTGCGATACAGGACAGAACGGGCTCAGAAAGAAGCAGGGGGTCGATGGTGAGGGCCGAGGGGAGGCCAGACCATCACAGGAGCAGAGCAGATCAGCACGTGGGCTTAGACTGACAGACTCCTGGTAAAGTTTCCCCTTTCTAGACACAAGTCCTCAAGGAACTCTCTAGACCCCCAAAACTCAGGTGCCCTTCAGCATGAAGGGAAATGCCAACCCCTGCCTCAGCACTATGGATTAAAGCCAGGACCCAGAGAGGTGGCCTGGCCGTGGGACACCTGCAGTAAGTTCCCAGTGAGCAGTTGCTCTCAGTCCTCGGTGGGCACTCAGATGTGGGAGGATGCATAACCACTGTGGGTAAAAGGGTTGGGAAGGGGATCAGATATGTCCTTGGAGGTCGGGGTAGTTCATAGACCAGAGCTATGCAATACACAGGCTAACTGCATGCAGCACATCTGGCTTCATGGGCTCAAAAATTGGTGGCCCTGGGCTGGGGCTGGGGCTCAGCAGTAGCCCACTTGCCTGACATGTGTGAGGCACTGGGTTGGATTCTCAGCACCGCATATAAATAAATAAAATAAAGGCCTATGAACAACTAAAAAAAAAATTTTTTTTTTAAATAGTGGCCCAGCCGGGCGCGGTGGCGCACGCCTGTAATCCTAGCACTTGGGAGGCTGAGGCAGGGGGATCATGAGTTCAAAGCCAGCCTCAGCAATGGCGAGGCACTTAGCAACTCAGTGAGACCCTGTCTCTAATAAAATACAAAAAAGGGCTGGGGATGTGGCCCCGTGGTTGAGTGCCCCTGAGTTCAATCCCCGGTACCAAAAAAAAAAAAAAAAATAGTGGCCCAAAGAAGAAAACTATTGCTTCTATTAATGCACCAGTTTTTTAAAATATAGTTTTAGATGTTGATGGGCCCTTATTTTATTCATTTATTTATATGCAGTGCTGAGAATCAAACCCAGTGCCTCACACATGCCAGGCAAGTGCTTTACCACTGAGCCCCAGCCCCAGCTCAATTAATACACTCTTGAGAGGGACAAGGGTAGGAGGCTTTGAAAAAAAAAAATTTTTTTTTTGTACTGGCGATTGGACTCAGGGGCACTCGACCACTGGTCCACATCCCCAGCCCTTTTTTGTATTTTATTAGAAACAGAGTCTCACTGAGTTGCTAAGTGCCTCACCATTGCTGAGGCTGGCTTTGAATTCATGATCCTCCTGCCTCAGCCTCCCAAGTACTGGGATTATAGGTGTGCGCCACCGCGCCCAGCTTGAAATTTAATAAGCATTTTTATATAAATAGTTCAAACTTGTAAGAAAAAGAATATTTCCTCCTTTTTGGAAAGAATAATTGAGGGTCAGAAGTGGACTACCCAAGGCTCAATGACTGACAGATGACCAAGTCAGAAGTAGATACTGAGACCCGCTCTGCAGACACAGACTCCGAACCTCTTCCCCCATTGCTCTGTTGGCGAGGAGGATAAGTTCTTCCATTGGCATGACGAACCTGGCAACTCACTTGTGTCTATGCCCACTTAAGACCCATACGAGTCTGTGAGGGCAGCATCGTCCCCATCTTGGCATGGTGGGGCATGCCTGTAAACCCAGCTACTAGGGAGGCTGAGGCAGGAGGTTCACAAGTTCAAGGCCAGCCTGAGCAACGTAGCAAGACCCTGTCATGAAATCAAAATTTGAAATAAAAATGTGAAAAAGGTGTAGGGATGTAATTCAGAGGTAGGGTGCTTGTGTGAGACCCTGGGTTCAATTCTTAATATTAAGGGGAAAGAAAGATGGAGAAAACTGAGGTCTTCAATATCAGAAGTATTTCTTGAGAGCAAAGTCTAAACCCCAACTCTAATATGTAGCCCACTGGCCATAGACTAACATGCTGTGCTCTTTTAGCATTTAGAATATAGTAGGTGCATGATAACTGTTCAGAGGAACATGGGAATAAAGCCTCTTTTGTGATAACACTGAGGTAATGGGGAAACAGGCACCAAAGCTTCAAGTTCTGCTCTAGAGTCATCTTAGAAGGGCCTCCCTGACCACCCCAACATAAAGGAACTCACCCATGCTATGTCCCGTCACCTTTAATTAAATAAAATTTATAGGAGGCTCTTGGTTTGGACTGAGCTCCTGCTCCAGGCCTAACGAACCCAACCCAACCAAATCTCTACAATGAGCATTTCATATAGATATGAAGTGTAAGCTGCAATCCCATGACTTCAAGGAGGAATTCAAAGTTGCTTTCTTTACAGGATGAAAGGAGAGGAGACTGCGTTATCATGCTGGCAAAACTAGGCCGTTTGGAGATTTGCCTGTTATCTCTTTCTCTTCTGATTTCTTGGAAGGTGAGATCTACAACTTAAATAACCTATCCCCTTTTTATTCTCTTTCTCCTTTCTTCAGGTCTTTTCTATTTAGAAAGCCACCCTTCTCTGCTGAGATCATCAGAATACTCACTCTGCGTTACAGAATGAGATGGTGCCCTAATTAATATTTTAAACTAAATGTGTTGTAATTTTGTCTCTTTTTTTTGGTACCAGGGATTGAACTCAGGGTCACTCAAACACTGGGCCACATCCCCAGCCCTTTTTTGTATTTTATTAGAGACAGGGTCTCACTGAGTTGCTAAGTTCCTCGCCATTGCTGAGACTGGCTTTGAACTCGTGATCCTCCTGCCTCAACCTCCCAAGTGCTGGGATTACAGGCGTACGCCACCGTGCCCGGCTCTGTAATTTTGTCTTTTAACACTCCTCTAGAATTTTCTTCTCAGTGCTGTTCACCATCTGCTCCCTAGTAGCTGGTCAGCTACAATAGTCAATTTACATCTGGTTCTTCACTGTACACTCAGGACCAAGGACAGTGCCCCAGGGCCTCACCTCAATTACCATGTAAACAAGCATGCTGCTAAGTGTGTGCTCTGGACTTTCTCTGGGACAATTGGACAGTATGTGATAGAAGACTCTAAAACAACACCTCCACTGTTTCATTAGGAGCTTATTCTACTTAAATGGCCAAGGATATATTCAGAATTTATCTACCAGGATGCTCATTATTATTATTTTTTTTTCTGTTGGTACTGAGGATTGAACCCTGGGGTTCTTTTAATACTGAGCTACATCCCCACCCTGCTCATTTTTTGAGACAGGATCTCACTAAGTGTCCTAGGTTGGCCTCTAGCTTGCAATCCTCCTGCCTTAGCCTCCCAGTTGTTGGGATTATGGGTGTGCCTGGCTAAAACACCTTCATGATCTCATGTATATGTAAAGGGCTTAGTCTGGTGTGTGGCAGGCGGTAATTTCTCAGATCATTAATCACAATTTCCACTGAATAATGATATATCTAACCAGACTACTGTCCCTTCATGAGATGTAATATAAAACACCCACTAACTATTCAACTATAGTTGCCACCGGAAGCGATGGCTGCTTGGAGCAACGAAGCCGCGGGAAGAAGTTCAGAGGCGAACTGGAAACAAACAGCTTTTTTATTCGGATAACTTTTCTCTCTGGCTCTAACAACGACTTTAACACACACCACACACACCACCAAACAACCAACACACACCAAAAAAATGGCGCAGACCCGATCAGCAATCTCGGCTCAAATCCCGCGAGATCCCAGGCCAAGTCCCGCGAGATCCCGGGCCAAGTCCCGTGAGACTATGGAAGGCAGCAATGCCCAAACATCTCCATGGCCCGTAGTCAACTGCAATCTTAGCCATCTCCCCAAACAAGGCTCCTACAAACTATGTTTCTACCATATTGGCTATAGGCCAATCAGTCCTTCTCAGAGTTTAAAGCTTTCCTGAACAGCTCCTGCCATATAATAATGCCAGAGTGCTGTTGCCGGTGACACTGGTGGTGACCTATCACCGTCTCATTTCAGTCCTCTCCATTTCTCCTCTGCCATGGCTGGCTCTGCAGACCTCCGACAGCTTGTCAAGATTCTTCAACTCTCTCCGAAGTGTCCTACCTTTTCCCTGTCTCTCCCTTCCCGTTCTTCTTTGTGGACTCATTTTCCTCCACCCATCCCAAGCCCCTGTCCCTCGCCTTTTGACATCCTGTGCCCAACACTACTATGGCCTAGTCTCCAACTTGGGCTTCTGTCCTGAACGTCAGACTTCAATACGCAGGTGTACTCTCAGCATCAGCATAGAAGAGCCCAGGGAGGCCTCAGATTCCACACGTCTAGAATGGACTCATTTGGACCCCAGTCCAGCTCTGACATTCGCCAGACATTCAATTTCCCAAGTCAGACTTGAAAGTTCACCCTCAGTCTTTTTCCTCCCTTACCCTCTTCCCTGAAGCTAATCTCTAATTTCTGTGGCTTCCTCACCTCCACAGCCCTGGACTCTGTCCATTATTCTCCATCCCTCCTGCTGCTGCCTGAGTCTGAACCACCATCCTCGCTCACCTGGTCAGCCCCAGGCCCTGTTCTCTTCTTCCTCTGCTGCAGCCAGAGTGCTCTTAGGAAACTTGTCTGACCCCATAATTCCCATGTTTGAAATCCTCATGCAGTGGGGGATGACCAGGCTCCTCAGCAGGGCATTTGACACCTTCCTACTGTGTCCCAGCAGACAGCCACTGTCCATCTCAGGAGCTTTGCACCCACTGTAACCAAGAAGGTTAATGGAAAAATGAGCCATCTGATGTAGTGATTTTCAAATATTCTGGTCTCAGGATTCTCACTCACTGTGTGTGTGTATACATATATATATATATATATATATATGTATACACACACATATATATACATATATATATATATCCCCCTGCACATATACATATATGTGTATATATACATGCATATACATGTATATATGTACATATATACATATATATGTGTCTGAGTGTGTGTACACACAGAGATTTTTTTTCAGTACTGGGGATTTAACTCAGGACCTCAGGAATTCTAGGGACATGCTCTACCACTGATCTATATTTCCAACCCTAGAGCTATTTATATTTACTACATTCAAAGTTAGAGCTGTTTTTAGTTTTTAAAATTTATTTTAAAATAACAGTAATAATTCTCTTACATATTAACATAAATATCACTTTTTGCCAGGTGTGTTGGTGCACACCTGTAATCCCAGCAACTTGGAAGACTGAGGCAGGAGGATCACAAGTTCAAGGCCAGCCTCAGCAACTTAGTAAGGCCCTAAGCAACTGTCTCAAAATAAAAATATAGAAAGGGATGGGGATATAGCTCAGTAGTATAGTGTCCCTGGGTTCAGTCCCCAGTACAAAAAAAAAAAAAAAAGCACTTTTTTTTTTTTTTTTTGGTACTGGGGATTGAACTCAGGGGCACTCGACCACTGGGCCACATCCCCAGCCCTTTTTGTATTTTATTAGAGACAGGGTCTCACTGAGTTGCTAAGTGCCTCACCATTGCTGAGGCTGGCTTTGAACTCGCAATCCTCCTGCCTCAGCCTCCCAAGTGCTGGGATTACAGGCGTGCACCACCATACCCAGCAAAAGTACTTTCTAATGTGTGAAATATAACCAATTCTCAAAACAAAAAAAATTAATTAGAAGGGTGGCATTGTTATAGGGGACAGATGAGGCAAGGAATCAAAGATAGCAGGAAACAGTTTTATTTGGCTGCAGCCAGGTTCAGAGGGTATAGCTTTTGCTGTAATCAATTAATCCCCAGAACCCTGAGTTCAGGTAGTTTCAGAACTTTATACCCAGTGTGTAAGGGGAGGGGCTCAGAAGTTCACAGACTGCAGACATTCACAGAAAAGCAGTTTTTTTTTTTTTTTTCCACTGTTCTTGGCAAGTTAACCTTCAAGAACAATACCTGAGAAGGGAAGAGCTTCTTCTCCCCTTTCTTTCCTCCCCCTGCCAGCTGTTACCATAGAGCCCAATCGGTAACTTCTCTTATCTTAGAAATGTAGACATCTCTGTGAAGCTCCAGCTCAAGGCCAGAGCCTTGTTAAAGGATCTTTTTTTTTTTTTTTTTTCAAATAGCATTTTGCATTTGCAAACATACTTTTACAAACTACTATACTGGATAAATGTTTGTGAAAAAACAAGTAAAGGGGCGTTCACCACCTGGAATGCTGATCTCTTCCAGGCTGGTGGCAAGTAAAATAAAGCAACAGGAAAATAGGAAGTTTAACTACATTGAACTCTTTTGTAGAAACTCTTTTGGTGGTAGTCCTAAAATCAATTATGGTGAAGATGTCTGGAGAAGCTTAATTAAGATTTTCTGTGGAGGAGGGGGCATTGCTATTCTTTTTTGCAGATCTCTTTAATGTCTGGCCTAGACAGCCGGATTCTTAGGTCTACTTCTACATTCAGTCAGGTGTCATTGCCATTTCATATTAACATAAATATCACTTTTTGCCAGGTGTGTTGGTGCACACCTGTAATCCCAGCAACTTGGAAGACTGGGCCAGCTCAGCCAGTGGAGGGAGAGGAAAACAGTTGGCAGAGGGGTTCCTGGGAGGACGTGCTAGGCTCTCCCTGGCCAGCAGTGGCCAAGCACCTGAAGGCGTCCAGCTGCTTCCCCAGCCCCACCCTTTCCCAGCTGACGCCCCAGGCCCTCCTCCCACATTGCCACGTCCCATTGGCTACCGCTGTTGGGGGCGGGCGGGGGCGGGGCGGCTCTCAGGCTTCAGGTGCAAAGCGGGTGAATCTGCCATCAGCTAGAAGCAGGTGGCTCCGAGCTTTGAGATGCAGATTAGTACCCGCCTCCCACCGTGCCTCCCTGGGTACTTGAAAGTGACTCTGGAGTGAAAGGCAGATCTTAGGGCGGGAGATGAAAGCAGGAACTCAACTCAGGGTCAGGAGGAGGTCCCTGACTGTCCCTGCGCATTTATTGGGACGCTCAGGGGAGTGTGTATGCACGAGAGTGGATGGAAGAGGCGGGAGGAGGGAGCTCTAGCTTTTTGCCTGTTACTTCCTCTGTCGTTCTGGGCATCTCGAACCACATGGATTCGTCTGTCCCCAGTGGCCAGCAGAGCCTGACCAGTGGCAAATCCTCTTTTGAGCCAAAAGAGCTACTGCGAACCACCTTCCAGGTCCGGCCCATAAGCTCTAGCTTCTTTATGCTGCTAGTAACTCCATCTAAAATACGAGGAAACTGAGGCTCAGGAGCAGGACCACCCATTAGAAAGTAGCAGAACTAGGATTGGAACTCAAGTTGACCCCCAGACTCTAGAGCCTAGCTCTGCCTCTCAGTGAATTAATGTCTGAAGAATGAAGGAAGGGGTGTGGCCCCAGCCCCCAGCACTGGCTTGTGGAGTCCATATTTAAGGTGGGATTTGGGAGAAGGGTAGGAGTGAGATGAGCTGGAGAGATCTGTTTTCCTTCCATGGGTTGCCCCCTAAAGGTCAAAGTCACTGCATTGGAGCCTGAGGGTGTTCTCTGGAGGTTCTGGAACAATCCACATATCGGTTCCAAGGACCACACTATGTGCCTGGAAACCAGCCACGGAAAGATCAGAAAGATGGCATAAAGTATAGGCTTCCGAGGCAGGTCGACCTGATGGGATTGGAATCTTGGCTCTGCCCTTTCCTTCAATGGGTCCCTTAACCCATGTGAACTTGGGTTTCTTTCTTTTTTTTTTTTTTTTTTTTTTTTTTTTTTTTTTTTTTTTCGGTACTGGGGATTGAACTCAGGGGCACTCGACCACTGGGCCACATCCCCAGCCCTTTTTTGTGTTTTATTGGAGACAGGGTCTCACTGAGTTGCTAAGTGCCTCGCCATTGTTGAGGCTGGCTTTGAACTTGCGATCCTCCTGCCTCAGGCTCCCAAGTGGTGGGATTACAGGCGTGCGCCACCGCGCCTGGCTTCAACTTGGGTTTCTACTCAGCTGTCAATACTGCGCCATCAGGGAGACAAAGCTCTCCCCCATTCAAAATCTTGGTGGTGCAGACAATAGGTCTTTTTCATGCTTCAAAGTCTGAACACATGGGGGCGCTCTTGCCCCAAAGAGAAAAAACGTTCTTATCACCAGGGAAATCGGGGGTCAAAGGATTCTGGTAGGGGCGGGGCTCTGATGACAACTCTTCTGATCATTTTGACCATTTCCAGTCCTTGACCTTGGAATGTAGGTGGTGCTAGAGAGAGATGATGTGTGAGTGGGTGTGGATAGCATCGCTAGTTTAACCTCAACTAAGTTTTGTTCTTCACAAAGTGCTTTGCGTCTTTCTTTGGTGCTATCAGAATTTCTTGCTTACAACTCCCACAAGCCCATGAAAGGTAAAGGGAGGCTCTTGAAATACCCATAGTTGGATTTTCAGTGTAGGCTTCTCAGAGCATTTGTGGAATGTTGGAAAAGAAAATGGTTTGGGAACCCAAAGATCAGGCACGGAACCCTAGTTTCATCACTTCCTGGCTGTGTGATCTTGGTCAGGTTACTTCATCTCTCTGAGCCTCATTATCTCAGCAGTGAGAAAAGGATGATAACAGCCCTCAGAGGATTATTGTGAAGGTCAGATAAAAATGGCCCTCTAAGCTATAAAGCATTGTAGGAGTGTCTATAGTTATTATGTTACTGGCCTAGGGAAATGTCTAAGTATTAATGTTTTTTGAAGATTCTGATTATTTGCTGACCCACTTTCCTAATGGATCAGAATTTTTTTTCCAGTATAGAGGATCAAGCCTAGGTGTGCTATGCCACTGATACATCTCTAGCCCTTTTAAAGTTTTATTTGGAGTCAGTGTTTTGCAATTGCCCAGGCTGGTTTCGAACTTGCATTCCTCCTCACCTCAGTCCCCTCAGTACTTCGGATTAAAGGCATGTGCCACTGCGCCTGGCTGGAGTCTGGGCTTCTTAAAACACTAGGATGAAGGGCTGGGGTTGTGGCTCAGCGGTGGAGCGCTCGCCTAGCACGTGCGCAGCCTGGGTTCGATCCTCAGCACCACGTAAAAATAAAGGCATTGTGTACAACTAAAGCAAATAAATAAATATTTTAAAAAAAACAAAAACAAAAAACACTAGGATGAGCTTTTTCTAAGGACAAAGCTGTGGGTGACCTAATATCCAGGAAGTCCTGTGCACCAGCCCATCCTGGTGTCAGAAATCCTGCCACTTGCAGTTTGCTACTTTGGATTCCTCTTACCAAACATTGCCAACGCTGCCTCTTTTCTTCCTTCCCTCCTTTCAAAGGGCTCTGTCCACTGGCTTGCTGCTTCCTTAAATTCCACTGTTGGGGGGGAGGGGCTGGGGTTGTTGTTCAGCGGTAGAGCGCTCGCCTTGTGTGCCGCCCGGGGTTCGATCCTCAGCACCACGTAAACATAAATGCATTGCATTGTGTACAACTAAAGCAAATACGTAAATATTTCAAAAATTTCCACTGTTGGGCACTGATTAGGTGAAAGGCTTTATCATCCAGCAAAAGCTGCTTTTAGGTCTAAGAAAAGTGCTCTGGGGCTGGGGATATGGCCCAGTTGGTAGAGTGTTTGCCTAGCATGCACAAGGCCCTGGGTTCAATCCCCAGCACCACCACCATCACCACCACCACCACCCCCGAAAAAAAAAGAAGAAGAAGAAGAAAATGAAGAAGGAAAGAAAAGTGCTCTGGCCTGCAGGTCTAGATCCTCTCCCGTGGGTTCAGCCTGGAGTCTCTCCAGCAGCCAAGTGGGGGGCAGTCCCTGGGCCTGCCTCTCTCAGGATCGCTGTCCTACATGCTTGGGGGTCCAGTATCAAAAAATCATTGTTTCAGCTGGGCATGGTGGCTCACGCCTATAATTCCAGCAACTCAGGAGGCTGAGACAGGAGGATCACGAGTTTAAAGCCAGCCTCAGCAATTGCGAGGTGCCAAGCACCTCAGTGAGACAGTGAGACCCTGTCTCTAAATAAAACACAAAATAGGGCTGGGGATGTGGCTCAGTGGTTAAGTGCCCCTGAGTTCAATCCCTGGTACAAAAAAAAAAAAAAAAAAAAAAAAAGTTTCATGTGCTGTGTCCAGCTTTGTTAGTTATTTCAGTTGGGAGAGTATACCGAATCTCTATTACTCCATCTTGGGCTAGAAAGCAGAAATGTTACAGATTTTTTTAATGGACTATTTTAAGTTTTTGTTTTTGTTTTTGTTTTGTTTTGTTTATTTTTTAGGACAGCTTAGTCCATTTGGGCTGTTATGACAAAGTACAATAAACTGTCTGGCTAGTATTTTTTTTTTTTTTTTTTGGTACCATGGATTACACATCGCTACATCCCCAGCCTTCCCTGCCCCTCCCCCACAGGACAGAATCTTTATTACTAAACATAAAATACCTACTAGAAGGGCCTGGCTGGTGGCCTCGTCCCCTGGCAGGATCTTGGGGAAAAGGAAATTCTTTTTTTTTTTTCTTCTTCTTTTTCTTTCTTTCTTTTTTCTTTTTTCAGTACTAAGGTGCAGGAGCCCTGTTTGGGGAGATGACTTGAATTGCGGTTGACTATGAGCGTGGAGATTTGGGCATTGTCGCCTTCCGTAGTCTCACGGGACTTGTCCCAGGATCTCGAGTGACTTGGCCGAAATTGCTGATCGGGTCAGCGCCATTTTGGTGGAGTGTGTGGCGTGTGTTAGTCGTTGTTAGAACCAGAGAGAAAAGTTATCAGAATAAAAAGCTGTTCATCTCCAGTTTGCCTCTGAACTTCTTCCCGCGGCTCCGTTGCTCCAAGCGCTTCAGGCGGCAACACTAAGGATCAAACCCAGGGCCTTGTGCACGCTAGGCAAGCACTCTACCACTGAGCCACATCCCCAGTCCTCAGCCCTTTTATTTTTTGAAACAGTGTCTTGCTAAATTGCTGAGGCTGGCCTGGAACTTGCAATCCTCCTTCCTCAGCCTCCTGAGTAGCTGGGATTACAGGTGTGTGCCACTGCACCTGGCCCAAACTGGGCGGCTTACAAATGACAGGAATTTATTTTTTAATAGTTCTGGAGGCCAGGAAACCCAAAGTCAAGGCAATGACAGCTTGGGTGTCTGGTGAGGGTCTGGCTTCTCACCTCTCCACCGTGTCCTCAATGGTGGAGGGGTCTCTTATAAAAAGGCATCATCCCATTCATGGGGGCTCCACTCCTGTGACGCAGTGACCTCCCAAAGCCCCCAGCCCCTAAGGTCATCACTCTGAAAGTTCTAGGAGGCAGACTGGCATTTGCTGGGCATTGGGGTGGGCTAAGTCTTCAATGCATGAATGTTCCCACCCAACAGGGAGAGCACTAGCCAACAGTGGTTAAGTGCCCCTGGGTTCAATCCCCACGTACCAAAAAAGAAAGAAACTCGTCTTTGTCTTCTAGCTATACAGACACCTGGTGAAAATTAGACATGTAGCGATGAGTCTGGATCTCGTGAAGATATTTCTGCTTTTCTTGAAACAGCCACCCCTCTGGCTTTTGTGTCCTTCTTATTTTGATAGCTAATGGGGTACAGAGAGATGTTTCTTCACTGTGAAGACAAATGATGTGAACAGGATGAGAAGCAGAATAAAAGGCCACTGAGAGCTGGCACTGTGAGACACACCTGTAGTCCCAGACACTCGGAGGCTGAGGAGGGAGGATCGTTGGCTTGAGCCCAGGAGTTGGAGGCAAGCTGGGCCACATAGTGAGATCCCTTCTCAAAAAAAAGAAGAAGAAAAAAAAGGTAACTGACAGCTTCAGTACTCAGGCCTGATTCTTTAATGATATGCTATTTCAAATTTTGTAAAAAGCAATATTTAGGCTCAACCCAGACATCGTGCTCATTGAATTTAGCCCCAGGGTCCCAGTTTTTGACCTCTATTTGGTCATCTGCTTCCTATTTCCATTTGGAGCTAAGCTTTTAGCCCAGGTGGAGAAAACGGGGAGGTGGGGGAGGGGAAGGAGTGGCCCCCACCTGACATCCATTAGGTTCACCAAGAAGCTGGTCAAGGTCGTGAGGAAGAACACGACCAGCCCCCATGGGTCACAGCCAAGCCCAGCATGGGGGTGCTGGAGGGAGGTGATGGATGGCGGGGCACTGGGTAGCGTTGTCCACCCCTTTTCATCTCGGTCCTTATCCACAGTCCCCGCCTCCTCCCACTCTCCACGCACCCCAGCCGCCGGCTCCCTCTCCATTCCTCCTGCCCACTTTCCCAGGTTTCTTGGGAAGATGGGGGACTTTGCAGGCCAGCCGCGAGGCTCTGACCCCAGCCATGGTGCTGTCGAGGAGAGTGACTTGGCAAGTCGTCTGGTCTCCCTCTGCCTCACTTTACGCGTTAAGAAAATAGGCAACGTGCGGGGTTGAGGTGGCGCACACCTGTAATCCCAGAAGTTCGGGAGGCTGAGGCAGGAGGATCATGAGTTCAAAGCCAGCCTCAGCAATGGTGAGGCACTTAGCAACTCAGTGAGACCCTGTCTCTAATAAAATACAAAAAAGGGCTGGGGATGTGGCCCAGTGGTCGAGTGCCCCTGAGTTCAATCCCCAGTACCAAAAAAAAAAAAAAAAAAAAAGAAAAGAAAAGAAAAAGAGAAAAACAAAAAAAAAAACAAAAAAAAAAAAGGAAAGAAAGTAAGTGAAGAAAATGGGCATCATGACAGCCCAACTTGTGCCTCTTGAAAGGCAGCAAAGGCGAGGAAGGGAAAATGCTCAGAGCAGGTGGAGTGCAGGAAGTGTTTGCTCTGTCCCCTGCTCACCCATCTGTCCTCTTGTTTCATCCTTGCTCTACTCCGGGTCCCTCTTCTCCCTAGCCTATTTCTCTTCTCTCTCTTCCGTCCTCCTCCTCATCCACTTCCCTGCTCCCCAAATCTCCACCTGCTCTTCCTCTTCACCCACCTGGTCTGGCTCCCTCTCCTCCTTCCAGGGCCTCAGCGCCCATCCTCAGCCACAGTGGAGGAGAGCTTCCTCATGGCTGTCAGGGGCCGCAGGTCACAGCAGCCCACAACAGTGAGGCCCGGCAGAGCCTAGTGCGTGGAGGGCGGAGGAGCCCAGGCTGAGGAGGAGCCCAGAGCCCAGGGAGGCAGCTTGGAAGAAGACTTTAGAGCCAAAGAGAGGAGAGCATGAATCCAGGCTCCATCCCTTTATAGCTGAGCCATTTGGAACAGGTTACTTGCCCTCTCTGAGCCTCACATATAATGGAGATAATACAACTAGCTCACATGTATTAAGCACCTACCATGTGCCAGGCACCGTGCCAAGCCCTTCACATGCATGATCTCATTTGTCCCTCAGAAACAACTTGTGAGGTAGGTGGTACTATTAGTGCCATTTGCAGACTGAAGCACGCAGAATGTTTTTGCCCAAATATATACAGATCATAAGGGGCAGAGTCAGGATGTCAATTCAGGCAGTTTGAGAATACTTCAGAAGATCTATTTCACCAGGTGATGGGCAGATTAAATAATGTGATTTACACCTCTCAGTTTTTTTTCTCCAATTTAATAGGCAAAAAGGAAAGAACTTAGAGTAATTTTGTCTTACATTCCATAATTACCATCAAAACCAAATGCTTTTCTAGAGCAATGATTTTCTTGCTATGTCTATATGTTTGTTTTTTTTTGTTTTTGTTTTGTTTTTTTTTTTTTTTTGGTACTGGGGATTGAACTCAGGGGCACTTGACCTCTGGGCCACATCCCCAGCCCTTTTTTGTATTTTTATTAGAGACAGGGTCTCACTGAGTTGCTAAGTGCCTCGCCACTGCTGAGGCTGGCTTTGAACTCGCGATCCTCCTGCCTCAGCCTCCCAAGTGCTGGGATTACAGGCGTGCGCCACCGCGCCTGGCTTCTATATGTTCTTTTTCAACTTTTTTTTTTTAGATGTTGATGGACCTTTATTTTATTCGTTTATTTTTATGTGGTGCTGAGAATCGAACCCAGTGCCTCACACATGCTAGGCAAGCACTTTACCACTGAGCCACAGCTCCAGCCCCTGACTATATATTCTTGCATAAACTCCCAGTTCTTATTTTTTGATTCTTTATCTAGTGGGGATTTGGTGTCTAATTCCTTTTTTTTTTTTTTTTTTTTTGTACTGGGGATCAAACCCAGAGGTGCTCTACCGCTAAGCTATGTCCCCAGCCCTTTTGTATTTTTTAAATTGATACAGGGTCTCCCTAAGTTGCCTATGCTGGCCTTGAACTTGCAACCCTCCTTCCTCAGCCTCCTGAATTGCTAGGATGACAGGTAAGTGCCACCCTTCCTAGCTCTAATTTCTTTTTGAAAAGAATCGAAGATTTCAGGATCTAGGACTTTCCTGTCCAATATGGCAGCCACTAGCCACAGGTGGCTTGTGAATTTTAAATTGAATTAAATTAAAAATTCAGCTCCAGGCTGGGGTTGTGGCTCAGTGGTGGAGCGCTTGCCTAGCATACATGAGGCACTGAATTCGATTTCTTTTTTTTTTGGTATTGGGGATTGAACTCAGGGGCACTCGACCACTGGGCCACATCCCCAGCCCTTTTTTTGTATTTTATTTAGAGACAGGTGAAAGGTGAAAAAATGCAAACACTTGTATAAACATAAGTCTTTCCCAAAACTGTCCTGAGTTTTTTTTGGAAAAACTACCCTTCCCCTAGCAGTCAGACTGACCCAAAACTTATTCTTGTTCCTTATTTTGTCTAGCTTACAAAACCAGGTGGCTGATCACCCTTCCCCTAGCGGTCAGGCTAACCCAGAACTCAAAAATAATGCTTTGTACGTGACTTTATATGTTAACCAATCAAAAGAGCGCTGTGAGGGCTGGGATTGTGGCTCAGTGGTAGAGCGCTCGCCTAGCACGTGGGCGACCCGGGTTCGATCCTCAGCACCATGTAGAAATAAAACGCATTGAATAAAACGCATTGTGTACAACTAAAGCAAATAAATAAAAATATTAAAAAGAGCGCTGTGAAGCCCCCCTTAACTTGCATGTATTTCATTATAAAAAACCCTGCTAAATCTGGGCTCGGGGTCTCTTAACGTCTTTCTTATTTACATTGATCAAGGACTCTGGTGGTCTTCTTGGGGGTCCCAAGCCGCGGGGCACAACACAGGGTCTCACTAAGTTGCTAAGTGCCTTGCCATTGCTGAGGCTGGCTTTGAACTCGTGATCCTCCTGCCTCAGCCTCCCAAAGTGCTGGGATTACAGGCGTGCGCCACCACGCCCAGCTTTCAATTTTTTTTTTAATTTTGTTTTTTAGCTGTAGATGGACACAATATCTTTATTTATTTATTTTAGTTGTTGATAGACCTTTATTTTGTTTATTTATACACGGTGCTGAGAATTAAAACCCAGTGCCTCACACATGCCAGGCAAGTGCATTACCGCTGAGCCCCAGCCCCAGCCCTGTTTATTTTATTTTTTTTAATTAATTTTTTTTTTTATTTTTGGCACCAGGGATTGAACTCAGGGGCACTCAACCACTGGGCCACATCCCCAGCCCTTTTTTGTATTTTTATTAGAGACAGGGTCTCACTGAGTTGCTAAGTGCCTCGCCATTGCTGAGGCTGGCTTTGAACTCGCAATCCTCCTGCCTCAGCCTCCCAAGTGCTGGAATTATAGGGGTGCACCACCACACCTGGCCCTGTTTATTTTTATTTATTTATTTTTATTTATATGGTGCTGAGGATCAAACCCAGTGCCTCACGCTTACGAGGCAAGCGCTCTACCACTGAACTACAACCCCAGCCTCTGAATTCGATTCTTAGCACCACATATAAATAAATAAAAGGTCCATCAAAAACTTTAAAAGAAAAATTCAGTTCCATGGCCCCTATAGCTACATCCCAAGAGTTCAAGAGCCACCTGTGCTAGTAACTGCCCCATTGCTCAGCAGCTGTAGGACATTTTCGTCATCACAGATGTGCTGCTGGACGCGGCTGCTCTTAGAGAAAGCCAGTCTGACTGGCCCCTGGGCCAGGTTGCCAGGAGACCTCAGCTGTGGCTCCAGCCCTGCCCCTGATTGGCCAGGCGGCCTCGGACAAACCACAGGCCTCTGGACCTCATTCCTCTCCCTGAAACATGGGCAGAGGCAATCCACAAGCTCCGGCCCTCTGGGGTCGACTCCGTGAGCTCTCAGTTCGACGTCTCGTTCCCTCCACCCCAGTCCTTCTGGGAACTCGAGCCTCTCAGCTGTCCTGTTCTGTCCCTGCCTGCAAGAGGAGATTTGATGAACTCATTTGCCCTCAGCTGTGGCTTAAGGGACAATATCTGACAGGATCTTCCCAGTTGGAGCCAATTCAAAAGCTCTCTCATCAGAGCCTGGTTTGGGGACTTAGGGTCCCTGAGTCTCTGCAGGTAGCTGAGACTGTAAGTGGGAGGAGCCGGAGCTGTTGATGACTGTGTCCAGCCCTGTGGACCCAAGTGTCTACTGGGAGGGCTGGAGAGGGAGATGGGAGAGAGGAAGGGAGAAGCCCAGAGAAGAGTCTATACTTCAGGTTCTTGGAATCTGGGAAAGACATCCTGAGCCTTTGTAATAAATTCTCCCTATTTCCCCACCTTTTTTTTTTTTTTTTTTTTTTCTATTCAACTCCAGTTTATTTGCTTCTTGCTGCCAAAGGTTTCTAACTTATATAGATTATCTCTTTATTTCTGTGATGTTGGGGTTGGAACCCAGGGCCTTGCACAAGCTAGACAAGCACTGAGCTACACCCCCGGCCATTCACACAGGTTAAAGCAAAAGGGTTGTTTTACTATTTGCCTGAAAAGTTAAGAATGTTTTCTGCTAAGGAAAAATAACACTGAAAGTTAAAAAAGCACACACACATGAACACACCAAAGGTAAAACAGCCCTTGGCTATTCACTTAACAAGTGTTTCTTGAGCACCTACATAGTGCCAGGCACTGTGTCTGGTGCCGTGTGCACGTCACCTTGTCCAGTCTTTACAACAATCCTTGAAAGACAGGTTACGTTCTCCCCATTGTGGAGATGAAGGAACTGAGGCAGAGAGGTCAAGGGACTTGTGCAAGGACACGCAGCTGGTTAGCTGCAGGGACAATGAGTCAGGGCTTGGGGAGATGACAATAAGCTGGGTCTTGCTGGCATCAGTGCAGCTGGTGATGGAGGAGATTTCTTGGGTGGGGACCTACTTGGCCCAGACAGTGCAGCAAGCCAGAAAGATCACACCCTGTCATGAGGGTGTGACTCGGTTATTCCAGCTACAAAAGAACAGTTTGAAGTGGGAAGGGTAGATTGGAAAAGAAAAGCCTCCAAAATAAAAAAAAGGCTTTGGAATCTCTCACATATCTTGTTTTCTGTCTTCTCAATATTTCTGCTATAAAAAGTCTTTCTGGATGTATAAAAATCATCCCTCTCCTAGCCATGAGGGGGAGGGAGAGAGAGGCATCACCCAAATTGGTTCTGGAGTGAAGAGTTTCCTTTGCAATTGCTTGCCTTAATATGCAAAGATCCCTTTCAAATCAATAAGAAGAGATCCTGCCAATATACAAATAAGCAACCAATACACCAAAAGAGATTATTTAACTTTTTTCTAGGAATCAAGGAAATGCAAATTAAAGCAACCATACCACATGTTAAACTTCTAGGTTTTCCAGCAATAGAAAAATTACAAAAAACATTGTTGAGGCTGGGGTTGTGGCTCAGTGGTGGAGTGCTTGCCTGGCATGTCTGAGGCACTGGGTTTGATCCTCAGCACCACATAAAAATAAGTAAATAAAATAAAGGTATTGTGTCCATCTACAACTAAAAAAAGAATTATAAAAGAAACCATTGTTGATGAAAATGTAGGAAAATGAGTTCTCTTATACTTCATTGGTGGGAGTTTTGTCTCTGTAGGGTGTTTTGGAAATATGGACTCAAAGTCTTAAAAACAAGGAATTCTTTTGATTCAGTCATTTGATTCTAGGTATTTATCAAAACAAACACAACTGCAGCAATATTCTTTGTGTGTGTGGGAGGGGATACTGGGCATTGATCTCGGGGATGCTCTACCACTGAGCTATCTCCCCAGTCCTTTTTATTATTATTATTACCATTATTATTATTAATTTTGAAACAGGATCTTGCTAAGCTGCAAGGTCCCAGGACATGGACCACCGGCACCATGAAGCAGAGAAAAGGTCAGCAGCCCGGTGTCCAGGACTTGGTCCCATCTGAAGGCGCCTGTGAGGCAGCTGCAGGGACTCCGGGTGACAGGGACTCTGTAGATGGTGATAAGAAGGAGACGCGTGGCTGAGCTCCAGCTCCGCACCGGCACCTGCGCTGTGGGAGGCCAGGGGAGCCTCCGGCAAAGGCTGGCACCCAGGCGCACTGGACCCCTCTCCACGACACCCTGTGGCTGCTGCTGCTCTCTCCACTCTTCAGATGAGAAAACCGAGGCTCGGAGAACTGCGGCGACTGCTGCGGGTCACACGGCTGGGATTGAATGCAAGTCACTCATCACCTAAGGCCTTGGCCACCGTGCCAGCTGGCACGGACTGCGTTGGCCCAAGGTCCAGAAGGGCTGAGCGAACCTCGCCTCCACGCTCGAGTCGGGCGCCCTCTAGGGGTGGAGCCGTCAGTAGTCAGTCGGGTCTCCTGGACCGCAGCCAGGGCAATGCTCCCGGCGCCCCCGCCTCCAGCCTCTACCTCGCAGGGCCTCTGCCTGCAGCGCCCTCCCTCCTGCGCCCTCCACGGTCCTGCCTCCCGCCTGGTGGAGGTACGCGTGCACTCCTCCCAACGGCCCGTCTGGGTGGGCACGACCGCCTTCCCCATTCCAACAGTGAAGACACTGTTTCTCCCTTTTACAGATGAGGGGGAGAGAGGCTCAGAGGGGGCGATTAGAATGGTAAAGTGGTTCTTGGGTTTGGGTTTCAAATCCCTGTGTGAGCTGTGTGACCTCAGGTAAATCACGTCATCTCTCTGAGTTTCAGTCTCCCATCTGTGAAATAGAAGGAATGATAGAACTCACCCCAGGGTTTTTGCAATGATTAAATAAGTTGAATTTTTTCTTTTCTTTTCCTTTTTTCTTTTCTTTCTTTTTTTTTTTTTTTTTTTTTTTTTTTTTTTTTTTTTTTTTTTTTTTGGTACCGGGAATTGATCTCAGGGGCACTCGGCAACTGGGCCACATCCCCAGCCCTTTTTTGTATTTTATTTAGAGTCAGGGTCTCACTGAGTTGCTAAGTGCCTCACCATTGCTGAGGCTGGCTTTGAACTCGAGATCCTCCTATCTCAACCTTCGAAGTGCTGGGATTACAGGTGTGCACCACTGCGTCCGGCTATAAGATGACAATTTTTTTAAAAAATATTTATTTATTTGCTTTTAGTTGTACACAATGCAATGCATTTATGTTTACGTGGTGCTGAGGATCGAACCCCCGTCGCGAACGTGCTAGGCGAACGCTCTACCGCTGAGCCACAACCCCAGCCCCCAAGATGACTCTTAAATACTAAATGATACTACACATAGAAAAATGGTCATCAGGGCAGTGATTGGCACTTGTTGCCTGAGTAGTGCCTGCCTGAATGGGACTGCCTGATTGGCAGTATCCTCCTCCCTGACACCAGCTTCCGCCTACCAGAGCTTTCTCTCCAGGTCAAGCAGTTCTAAAAGCCCCATTCAGGGCAGAAACTCAAACCCCAGGAAGAGAGAACCTGGGACAACCTTGTGGGAACCAGTGCCCGGGTGCTGGGGACATGTCACCTTAGGGCTCTTTGCCTGAGGCTCTGGACATGGGCTGGTGGTGTTATCTGCAGGTTTCTGCATCCCCCTGATGGCCACAGGGGTCAGGTTTGCTTGTGGGCACAGGTGACCAGGAGGAAGACGTGCATGACAAGCACCAGGCTGAGTGGGATGCAGCCCTGGAACTGGGGTCACCCTCTGAGACCTCAGCACACCCAGGTAGCCTCCCGCCCCAGGCCCACACCTCAAATCCCTCCTCCAGGATGGCATCTACAGCAGACGTGACCCGTCACTGTCCGCCCTGAGTTAATGCGGCTGCAGGACCCTCCACGGTGGGCTTCCCAAACTGAGGCATATGTCCCCAAGCAGAGGAATGGCACAAGCTGAGGTACACAAAATCACCAAGTAAACAGCTCTGGGACTGTCTGTCGTACTAGACAAATTCAACTTCTTCTTCTCCTTCTTCTTTGTACTGGAATTGACCCCGTGAAGTCAATTTACCTGAACTAACTCATTCAGCTCCCCAAGGCCAGTCTGGCCTCAGCCCCTCCCTGCTTAGACCCTTCAGTGGGTCCTGCTGTGAACTGAATTGTGGTCCCCACAAAATCACATGTGGAGCCTTGATTCCCAGGGGGGACTATTTGCAAATGCAGAGTGCCTTTAGGAGGTGATTCTGGTGAGATCACAGGGGTGGGCCCTGGTCCCACAGGACTGGTGTCCTCATAAGGGACCCTAGAGCTCACTGACTTCCTCCCCCACAGCGAGAAGGTGTGTAGCTGCCTGACGTACAGCCACAATACCGTGGGAGGAGATTCGGTGGCAGGAATCTATTATTCTTAGTCTCTGGCTTTCTCTTTATCTCTTCTTCTCTTCTTAGCTAAACTCTTTTCTCATTTCTTTCTTAGTCTCTGTCTTCTTAGTCTCTGTCTCATTTCTTTCTTAGTCTCTGTAGCTAAACTCTTTTCCTTACACTCTGACTCTTATTTCTTCTTCTGACTACGTTCTGGCCGCTCTGACTCTTTTCTTCTTCTCCAACCCGAACTCTTCTTCCGACCGACTGAGCGACTGAACGACTGACTGAATGAATGCCGCTTCTGACCGCTTTCACCCGGTTATATACCTTTAGCTTTGCGGGTGCGTCACGTGCATTTACAGGTGCGTCACGTGCATATGATTATTATCAGGTGGAACTTACGGCTTCCAGCTAGCTGCAATAGCCATCTCCCTGATTGGGGCTCCTTCAAAGGTGGCTGTCTCCAGGCCAGAAGGATCTGCTGGCAACTTGATGGTGGACTTCTGGCCTCCAGAACTCTGAGTAGGTAAATGTCTGCTGTTTAAGGCTGCGTCTGTGGCGTTCTGGGACGGCACCCAGAGCAGACAAGCCTGCGCCCAGCTGGCCTCATGACCTCTGGGGTGCTGCGTGGTCTGGCTCTCCCCCCCCCCCCCCCCCCCCCCCCCCGTCTCTGGGTGTTCCAACGTGTCCTTTCTCTTCTCCGCCTCTTCATTTGGCCTCCTGCTCACATTCAAGCCTCCCGACCTCCCCACCTGTGCACAGCTCGGCTGGGGCCCGTGGCTCCTCCCTGCGCCTGCTCCCTCTCCTGTTCAGAACACCTGTCACTCATGTGGCTACATCGTTTGGTCCTCTAATCCAGTGGTTCAAGGGCTCCCTGAGAACAGGGGCCTCCTTCTGTTCAACCCTCCTAGGGAATGTTTGGAATTTGAACGTCGTCTTGAACTTGTGCTTTAGCCACCCTCCAACTAAGGCAGTCAAATTAAAATGTTCAGGCCAGGCACATGGGTGTATGCCTGTGACCCCAGCCACTCTGGAGGCTGAGACAGGAGGATCGCAAGTTCCAGGCCAGCCTCAGCAAGCAAGACTCTGTCTCAAAATAAAATAAAAGGGTTTGGTGATGTAGCTCAGTCCCAGAACGCCACAGACGCGGCCTTAAACAACAGACATTTATCTGCTCAGAGTTCTGGAGGCCAGAAGTTTACCATCAAGTTGCCAGTATGATCCTTCTGGCTTGGAGACGGCCACCTTCTTGCCGTGGGGGAGGAAGTCAGTGAGCTCTAGGGTCCCTTATGAGGACACCAATCCTGTGGGACCAGGGCCCACCCCTGTGATCTCACCAGAATCATCTCCTAAAGGCACTCTGCATTTGCAAATAGTCCCCCTGGGAATCAAGGCTCCACATGTGATTTTGTGGGGACCACAATTCAGTTCACAGCAGGACCCACTGAAGGGTCTAAGCAGGGAGGGGCTGAGGCCAGACTGGCCTTGGGGAGCTGAATGAGTTAGTTCAGGTAAAGGGCTAAGAGTGGTGGTACACAGTAAGTACTCAATAAATGTCAGGTACTAGTGATAGCAAGGGACAGAATTATGAGTGTATGTCTTTTTGTTTGCAGGGTTTTTTTTGTTGTTGTTGTTGTTTTGTTTTTTTTGGTACCAGGGATTGAACTCAGGGGCACTCAACCACTGGGCCACATCCCCATCCCCAGCCCTTTTTTGTATTTTATTAGAGACAGGGTCTCACTGAGTTGCTAAGCGCCTCGCCATTGCTGAAGCTGGCTTTGAATTTGCAATCCTCCTGCCTCAGCCTCCTAAGTGCTGGGGATTACAGGTTTGTGCCACCACGCCTGGCTTGTTTGCAGTTTTTGGTGTTTTTTTTTTTTTTTTTTTTTTTTTTAATCTTTTTTAGTTGTAAATGAACATAATACCTTTATTTTATTTATTTATTTTTTATGTGGTGCTGAGGATTGAACCCAGGATCTCACACACTAGGCAAGCGCTCTACCACTGAGCCACAACCCCAGCCCCTACAGTTTTGTTCCACTGGTAATAAATGGTGGTAGCATCCATCATTTACTGAACACCTGTGTTCTAGAAACTTTGTGCCCTTCACGGCAACACTGAGAGAGAGGTGCTGTTCCCACCCCACTCCAGATGAGGAGAGGGAGGCATGCTGGCCTGGTCTTGGTGAGCCGGGACCCTGTCTCCTTGCCCACATGCCCTCTCTCTCCCCGCCGTGACTGTCTCTAAGCCAGCCATGTCTCTGGACTAGGCCCGGGGCCGAAGGGGGCCTGTGCGGGGGCTTTCTATGTCTGTTGTCACTGTTCCCAGGGATGCCGGGGGTGACAGCCTCACAGCGGGTATCTGTTGGCAGCACCTGGTCAGGCTCCTGGTGGGGTGGCCTGCCCCACTGCCCCAGCTGGACGGTCCAGCCTGCTTGGTGTCCTGGGAGGCCCAGGCAAGAGAGGGTCTGGGAGGGAGGGGTAGGAGAGAGGCCAGCCATCTGCTTGGGGACTGGGGAGGAAGGAGGGACAGACCCCCTGCCTGCCTTCTCCATCCCTGGCCTCCTTCCTTCTCGTCCCGCGGGGCTGGCCTCTGTGCCCACCTCCAAACAGGGAGTCGGACAACCAGACTCCTGGCTGTGAGAGGGAGAGCGGGGCCTTTGCAGACCTCTGCGGGTCAGCTGAGGCCTGCTGTCCAGGGCGCCCCAGCTGCAGGGAATGGGAGAAGTGAGGAGGCCAAGCAGGGAGCTGCTGCAGGGAGTGCGGGGGGATCTAGGGCACCCTCAGGCGCCCCCGAATCTACCGCCAGGCTCTGTCTCCCCCAGCAGCCCTAAGGAACCAGCCAAGTGCCTCAGGGCCTCTATGTGGCTCTGCCAGGCGCACACCGCTCTGAAAACCTCTAGGGGGCCGGGCGCGGTGGCGCACGCCTGTAATCCCAGCACTTTGGGAGGCTGAGGCAGGAGGATCGCGAGTTCAAAGCCAGCCTCAGCAATGGCGAGGCACTTAGTAACTCAGTGAGACCCTGTCTCTAAATAAAATACAAAAAAAAAAAAAGGGCTGGGGATGTGACCCAGTGGTTGAGTGCCCCTGAGTTCAATCCCCAGTACCAAAAAAAAAAAAAAAAAAAAAAAAAAACTCTAGGGGGCGCCGTCGCATAGGTGACCACGCAAGTCCTGGTGGCCCCTGCCAGCCCTTCCCTCTCCCCCTCCCTCTCAAACCTGCCTCCCCAGCCCTGTGCTTCTTCTTCAATCTACTTCTTTTTTTTCTTAAGCTTTATTTTTATTTATTTATTTATATGTGGTGCTGAGGATTGATCCCAGTGCTCTACCACTGAGCCACAACCCCAGCCCCTCAATCTACTTCTTCAATTCACTAATGAGTGCCAGAGCCATGTGTGAGGCTTTGTGTTGATATTATTTTTTAGCATTGAGGATTTGACCCACAAGGGTCCAACCTCCCACCTCCATCCCCAGCTCTTTTTACATTTTTTAAACATGTATTTATTTGCTTTAGTTGTATACAATGCGTTTATTTGTATGTGGTGCTGAGGATTGAACCCGGGCCGCGCACATGCTAGGCGAGCGCTCTAACGCTGAGCCACAACCCCAGCCCTTTACATTTTATTTTAAGACAGGGTCTCATTAAGTTGCTGAGGCTTGCCTCCAACTTGCGATCCTCCTGCCTCAGCCTCTGGAGTCGCTGGGATCCCAGGCGTGCGCCACCACACCCAGTCACGAGGCTTCATGTTAAATTCTGGGGTCCAGACAGGCGCCTCAGCCTTTGCAATCTGGGAAGGATGGAAAGATGGACGTTTGGCAGACACAATGGAAGCTGTCCCGACAAAACTCCCTCCAGGGTGACCACCACTCTCGGTTCTCTAGAAGAAGCCACAGCCTGGAGCCCAGGCAATGCAGAATGGTCCAGGCCTGTGGGTCCCTTGTCTGCCCTCGGACACTTGTTTTGAAGTAGCATTCTAATACCCACCTACCACCAGCTGTAACTGCGTCGGACACAGGACTTCCAGTGAGTAAAGGAATATTTACCCACTTACACATGGGATGGATACTTAGCAGGAGAGGCGCTGCAAGGGTGCTACGCGGGAATGTCACCCCGTTGTAGCAATCCTGGAGGGCTTCCCGGGGAAGTGATTTTTCAGTTAAGTTGGGGAAAATGATTAAAAATTGACTCCAACCACTTCGGGAGCACGAGAAGGCATTCAGGCCTCTCACCAATCCCAGCTTGCTCAGCCCGTCAGACAACTTATGCCACAAAGCTGTCCCCAAGATGTGGCACTCTCAGACCCTCTCCCTCCCTACTCACATGCAGGACATGCGTCAGTACTCTTTGCTCCTCCTGCTGGCCTGATGTCTCCCCGAGAGCCCTTTGCTCCTCTCTGCTTCCATCCACGGCTTTCACAATTCCTGGGTTCAGACTCCAGTTCCCAGTTTACTGGCTGTGTGACCCTGGGCACCCTGCTTGAGGTCTCTGATGCTGCTCCTGCACTGAGGGTCATGATCCTTCCACCTCTCAGGGTCACAGAGGAGGTGGAGGTGAGGATCCCCTAGGCCCCTTCTCAGTTCCTGGTCCCCGTAGTGACAGCTCTGCCGATCCTTGCCCTGGCACCCCCTTACGCTGCTCCTTCTACAGCCCACTGTCTGCCACCCTGCCTGGGCCTCCTTTCTCCTGTCCTTTCCCTTCTTCCTGAGCCTCTGAGACCCAGAAGGCCTGGGGGTCAGGAAAAGGGAAGGGGCAGGCATCCCCCAAACAGAAATGTCACCTAGGTGGATTCCCAGCTGAGCTTGGAGAAAGAACCCCAGCCTGACCCCATGCAGGCCCGGAAGTGACCTCTGCAAGTCAAAAGCCCCCCCCCCCCCGGAAATGCACCTGCACAGGTCAGGGCCTCCCTCCCAGGACTCTGGGAGGAAACACTGGAAGAGGGACAGAAGAGTCCTGGAACTGGCGCCTCCCATCCCGGCCCGAGCTACACATTTTGGCCAGCAGGTGGCACCAGCGAAGCACCAGAGTCTGGGCTCCCAGGCCCGCCCCACTGCGGGCCTCTGCTGGGACCAGACATTTGGTCAAAGAGGCAAGACTCAGTCTAGAGTGTTACTCACAAAACCAGATTTGGGAGCAGATAGAACTGGAGTCACACTCTTGGAAAAGAGTCACCAATGGGAAGTACAGAATGGGTGGGACCTCCGATTCCACCCTCTTAGTGACTGTTACTGAGTAACCTGCTTGACCTCTCTGAACCTCAGTTTCCTTTTCTATACAATGAGGACAGTATCTGTCCTTCTGAAGATGTGATCTAGGATGCAGAGGCTCCCCGAGCACCTGGCAGGCGTCAGCTGTGGGCTGTGACAGGCACAACTGGCCTGAGAGCCAGGCCGTGTTCCTCCACCCGGCCAAGCAGCCCCCTCCCAGCTGTGTTACTCACATCCACTGAGGGCCCTTGGGTTCCCTCGTGCCCTCTGCCCTCTGTCTGGAATATTTTCCCCTTCCTGATTCATGACTTCCTAGAAAAATTGGGACTTGCTTCTTTCCCTGGGGACTGAACCCAGGGGCACTTTACCACCAAGACCCTTCCCCAGCCCTTTGTATTATTTTATTTTTGAGAAAGGGTCTTGCTAAGATGCCCAGACTGGCCTTGACCTCACGATCCTCCTGCCTCAGCCTCCCAAGTCATTGGGATTACAGGTGTGTGCCACTGCACCTGTCTCCCTAATTGCATTTTTTATACCTTAATGAGGCATGATTTATAGATCATAAAATTTGCTCATTTTAAGCATACCAGTTAATGATTTTTGGTAAGTTTACCAAGCTCTGCTCAAGACTAGATTTTCAAAATCTTGAATTCCAAATTGGACCTCTCTCCCAAATCCCAGACCTCTGACCTTGGATGACCTTGCTGCTTGTCTGTCCCTCAGCTCCTCTCCAGGTTTCAGGCCAGCAACCCCATCCTTTCCTCCCATGTTCTCAGCCCTTTGTTCAGGACCTGAACCATAGTAGGTGCTCAATAAAGGGCTGCTGAATGAATGAATGAAAAGCAGACCCATCCCCTACATCTGGGTGCTCATCTCTCATGTCCACCTTGGACTCTGCCTGCAGTCCAGCCCCTCCCAAGCCCTGCTGTCCCAGCCCATCCTCCCTGTGCTCCCTGCCCCGCCTCAGTCTCTTCCCCTCTGGGCTTCTTCCTCCTCTCGGGTCCACCCCAGAGAATGCAAGCGCATCTCAGAATGCACATGTGAGCTCATCTCCCTCTCCTAAGATTGTGCTCCCCACTCTGCTGCAATGGGGCTCCAGGCCCCCAAATCTGACAGGAGAAGCCCTTAGGATTTGGTCCCTGCCCTTCTGTCTTGACCTGTCCCTCTCCACCCCCTTTCCAGCTCTTTCAGGCCCCAAAGCAAAGAATAGTATGACACTGAAGTTAAGAGGCAGGTCTGGGTCAGCCTGGCTGGGGTTCACATCCCAGCAGCAGTGCCTGGCGGAGCCTCAGTCTTCTCATCTGTAAAATGGGAGTGATCATGGCGCTGACCTTGTAGGGTTGAAGCGATTATTAAAGGAGATGTGACGGGAAGCACTTAGAAAGCCTGCAGTGTTAGGGTCTATCCACTGACAGCTCCCGGGGTTCAGCCGGTTAGAGTGTCTTTCCCCTTTCTCTCCACCAGGGGCGTGCGGCCCACTTCACTAAGCCCAGGGCCCTCACTCCATGCAGGAGACTCTCCCCAGGCTCCCGGTCAGCTGGAATCAGACTTCGGCCATCACAGAGCTCGTCCACCAGGACACCTCTTGGCGCCTCCCGCAGGGCCAGTGCAACACTGGGTCTCACGCCTCTACCTCCCACGCTGCTCTCAAGCCTCCCCTTCTCCACATCCCCACTGCGGCCTCCTTCCACCAGCTGCCCTCGGGCCAGCCCTGCCTTCCTTCTGCCTCTCCACGGTTTTGTCCAGAATGAAAGCTGTTCTCCCTGCCCCTCCCCAAAACACTTCATGGACTTGCAAACATGGTCCACCCCACCCTGCGGACCCTGCTTTCTCCTCAGTACCCATCCCTTCTGCCAACTGGCTTTCAGCCACACTGACCTCAGCAGCAGCTGCCCCTCCACCACAGGGCCTTTGCATATGCTATTTCTGCCACCTGGGCCCTCCTTCCTCACACTGTCACTCCCCGTTAAACTCTTTCAGAGCATGGTCTCGTCAGAGATGCATCTCTCACCCTCCTACCAGCACTAAATCTCACAGTGATACGTTTTACAGTACGCTGTACTTCCTTTTCTGAACCCTTATCGCACTTTCTAATTATACATTTGAGTGGCTATTTGATGAATATCTGCCTCCCACTTCCTCTGAAAGCTTCCTGAGAGCAGAAGTTGTGGATGCCTGTTCCCTGGGTCCCCAGTGGCCTGATGTATACCAGTGGAATGGCCAAGCAGAGTTTGGCCTGTTTCCTTACGTATCTTTCTCACCCTTCTGCTCCCTTGCCAGGTCCCCCAGGAAAAGGCCACCATCCAGGGCTGTATTCCCAGACTCCACCCTACTTTGGTCTGGACCTTCATAGGGGATCAACAAATGTTGCACAGGTGAATGATTACATCTTCTTCCTGGTCTTCCTAGGAATTGATATTTTAAGTATTCTTAAAGAAGCTGTAATGAGCCAGGTATGGTGACGCAGGCCTGTAATCCCAGTAGCCGGGAGGCTGAGACAGGAGGATCTCGAGTTCAAGGTCAGCCTCAGCAAAAGCAAGGTGCTAAGCAACCTCAGTGAGACCCTGTCTCTAAATAAAATACAAAATAAGGCTGGGGATGTGGCTCATTGGGCAAGTGCCCCTCAGTTGTTTAATCCCCAGTACCAAAAAAGAAGAAGAAGAAGAGAAGAAGAAGAAGAAGAAGAAGAAGAAGAAGAAGAAGAAGAAGAAGAAATGTATTGTGATAAAGTCATTGTCATCATCATCATTATCTGGGTATTGGAGCCGTCTGTCACTACTCGATTATTCTGCCAGGGGAGCACGATCTTTGACCACAGGCCTTAGTAATTCACTTTCCCAGCCCCATCTACCTTGTGGGGTCTGCAGGTCACTATTTTCTTGCCCATAGGCAACTGAGCAGGGCTCAAACCCACGCTACAGCTCCTTGCCTAAATGTAAGGTGGGCAGAAAGCACACACAGCTGTCCCCTTGTTCCCAGGGCCCACCGGTGCCTGGCGAGGACAGGGAGGACTGGCAGGCAGTCTCTGTGGAATGAAGGACTGAGTGAAGGAGAACGAAGCGAGGGAAGGAGAGGTTTTTTCTGGAGGCGGCCATGCCTGCAGGGGCCAGAACCCGGGGCCCCCTCTTCCCCTGCAAGAGAACACCCACACACCTACTCTCTGGTCAGGAAGAAAACGGTGCCGGCAAGAGGGAAAAGAGTCCCATAGAGCAGCCCCCCTGGGAACTGAGAACTGCAAAGCCTTTGAATTCACTGCTTCTTAATAGGATCTCAAAGAAGGGCTGCACGAGGCATGAGCGCAGGCAGGATATTTTTAAAAAGAAAGAAAGAAAGAAGAAACGTTTTTCTCTCCTTCCCCTCTGCTCCCAGGATTGAACCCAGTGGCTCTTGACCTCTGAGCTACATCTCCACCCTTCTAAGATTTATTTTGAGACAGAGTCTTGCTAAGTTGCTCAGGCTGGCCTCAAACTTTTGATCCTCCTTCCTCAGCCTCCTGAATAGCTGGGACTACAGGTATGCACCACTGCACCAGAAGCATTTTCCTTCTTTGCAAAGCCAATATGTGTGTTCTTTGTAATGACTTTAGGATTGTGTTGTCCAATGCACTACGAATTAGCTGCATGCAGCTGTTTACGCTTAAATTGAAATTAAATAAAATTTAAAATTCAATTATCTAGTTTCACAGCCACATTTGAAATGCTCAGTTACATGTGGCTAGTGGCTACCATATTGATCAGTACAGGTAGAGAACATTTCCATCACTGCAGAACATTCTGTTGGACAAAACTGATTTAGGACGCACAAATAAGCAAGAGGAAGGGGAAAAAACATCTGTAATTCCATTTCCCAAAGAAAACTCCTGCTAACATTTTCGTGTGGATCTTTCCAGTTTTTTCTATGGGTGGGCCTTATATAACATGGATTAATACTGTACAAACTGCTCTATGGACTGTTTTTCCCTTTATCAAAATTATACATATGGGCTGGGGTTGTGGCTCAGCGGCAGGGCGCTCGACTCGCACGTGTGTGGCCCGGGTTCGATCCTCAGCACCACGTAAACATAAATGCATTGCATTGTGTACAACTAAAGTAAATAAATAAATATTTTAAAAAAATTATACATATAACACACACACACATGTATGAACACACACTTTTTTATTTTGAGGTATTAGGGATGGAACCCCAGGCCTGACATATGCTAACCCAATGAGTCGAATTCCCAGCCCTTATGATTTTATTTCCTATGCCAACTTTTAAAACAAGACAGTATTTGTTTGACCACCATCATTTATTTACCCAGTTCTCTATTTACAGGTATTTGGGTTGTCTTCTAATTTTTAAAAAAAATATTTATTTATTTGCTTTAGTTGTACACAATGCGTTTATTTGTACATGGTGCTGAGGATCGAACCCAGGCTGCGTACGAGCTAGGCGAGCGCTCTACCGCTGAGCCACAATCCCAGCCCTGTCTTCTAATTTTTTAAAGGGGGCTGGGGCTATAGCTCAGTGGCAGAGTGCTTGCCTTGCATGTGTGAGGCACTGGGTTCAATCCTCAGCACCACATAAAAATAAATAAAACAAAGGCAGGCTGTCCATCTACAACTACCAAAAATATATTTTTTAAATATTTATTTATTTACTTTAGTTGTACACAATGCAATGCATTTATGTTTACATGGTACTGAGGATTGAACCCGGGCCACGCACCTGCGAGGTGAGCCCTCTGCCGCTGAGCCACAACCCCAGCCCCCCCAAAAAATATTTAATAAAAGAAAACTATCAGGACAGCTATTCCTTTTTTTTTTTTTTTTTTTTTTGGTACCAGGATTGAACCAGGGGTGCTTTACCATTGAGCCACATCCTCAGCCATTTTTATTTTTCATTTTGAGACAAAGTCTCACTAAGTTGCTTAAGCCCTCACTGAGTTGTTGAGGCTGGCTTTGAACTTGTGATCCTCCAGCTTCAGCCTCCCAAACCGCTGGATTATAGGCGTGTACCACTGGGCCCAGCTCTCGATGAGATTTTTAATTTTAGGGCAATTGTATTTTGAGGTTACTATTTTCCTATATGCCTCTCACCAGAAATGATCTATGATTATGATTGAACCTTTTTAAATTTCAAGGGCTGGTGGGTATAACTAGGTGGCAGAGAACATACTTAGCATGCATAAAGCCCTGGGATTAGAGGGGCACACTTATAATCCCAGCAGTTTGGGAGGCTGAGGCAGAAGGATCACAAGTTCAAAGCCAGCCTCAGCAACTTAGTGGGGCCCTAAGCAACCAAGCAAGACCCTGTCTAAAAATAAAAAATAAAAAAGGGCTGGGATGTGGCTCAGTGGTGAAGCACCCCTGAGTTCAGTCCCTGGTACCAAAATAAATAAATAAGGATGAATGAATAAATAAATTTCAGGCCCTTGCACAGTAGTTGGTACATGGTAGATGCTCAATAAATGGACGTGGAATGAATGGTTGCTCCGTCTTGCAGAGAGAGCCTATGGCAGGTGGGCATAGTACAGAGAAAACAGTGAGAATTCATCTTGGGGGGGGGGGCATAAATTGGTACATAATGAAATTGCTATAACATATTTGTTGAATGAGCAAATCTTTCAAAAGGATTCCACAGGGAGGTCCTAACAAATAGCTTCTCCATGATTCTGACACCTTTGTTCATTCAGCCTGTTTCTCCAGCACCTACCGTGAGCCAGGAATTACGCTGGATTATAGAACAGAGGAGAGGAAAGTCTCTGCCCTTGGGAAGACTTATGATAAACAAATAAGCAAGGAAATGCCCAGTACATACCTTCGCTGGTGAGGGCGCTAGGAGGAGGAAAGTAAAACAGGAGAGGGGACTAGAAAGTCACAAAAGTAGGGGAGAAGGAAGGAAGGGCATTTTCTGTAAGGTGGCCAGGGAAAGCTTCTCTAGTGGTGTGCAGATGTGAGCCCTATGGGACTGGCTGGGGATGTGCTTGCCTAGCACGTGTGAGATCCTGGGTTTGAGCCTCAGCATGGCAGAGAAAGAGAGAGAGGGCACCCTGTAGATGGATACACGGCAAGAGTCAAGAGCCATCTTCTCCAAGCGGAGGAAACAGCCAGTGCAGACCCCGAGACACAACTGTGCTTGGCTGCTTAAAGGACAGCAGAGAGGCCGCGTGGCTGAGGCCAAGGCGGGCAGGGCAGCAGGAGGAAGGTAGTGAGGGGTGCTCACAGCTCATGTGGGATCTTCTAGGCTGTGGAAGGATGTTACGATTTTTTCTGAGTGAGCAGAGAGCCGGAGGGTTTGAACAGAGGACAGAAGTGACTTGGCTCGTGGTTTTAAAACATCATGCTGAGCTGGGTGCGGTGGCGCATGCCTGTAATCCCAGCACTTTGGGAGGCTGAGGCAGGAGGATCGCGAGTTCAAAGCCAGCCTCAGCAATGGAGAGGCACTTAGCAACTCAGTGAGACCCTGTCTCTAATAAAAATACAAAAAAAGGGCTGGGCCTCAGCAATGGCGAGGCACTTAGTAACTCAGTGAGACCCTGTCTCTAATAAAATACAAAAAAGGGCTGGGGATGTGGCCCAGTGGTGGAGTGCCCCTGAGTTCAATCCCCGGTACCACAAAAAAAAAAAAAAAAAAAAAAAATTCATGCTGGCCACAGTATGTAGAACAAACATGGCGGAGTGTGGGGGGGGGGGGGCGCAGCAGGGAGCCCCACTGGGAGGTTTTCACACAAATCCAAGCAAGAAACAATGGTGGCCCGGTCACATTCACAGGTAGTAGTAGTGCAGTGGGTGAGGGTCAGATTGTGGCCATCTTTGGGAGATAGAGCTCCGGGTATTTGTGATAGGTCAAGTAGAGGTATAAAGAAGACCCAGATGACCAAGTTGTGGACCACTCCACTGGAAGGATGGAGATATGGAGGTGTTTTCTTTTTCTTTTTCTTTTCTTTTTTTTTTTTTTTTTTTTTTTTTTGGGGGGGGGGGAGCATTTTTGAGCTGGAAAGACCCAGGGAAGATCAGAGTTGGGGGTAAGAACCAAGTTCAGTTGCGCACATATCAAGTGTGGGTTTCCTGCTGGACGTCTGAGTGGAGAGGCTGGAGTCTGGGGCTGAGCCATGGGCCTGCAGGACCTCTAGTGGTCAGGAGTGAGGATGTGCCCGGGAAGGGAGCACACCTGGGAAGGAGCTAGAGCAGAGGAGCCGTCCAAGGCTGGCTCCGGGGGTGCGCCAGCCTGTGGGACGTGGCAGAGGAGGGGTAACCAGCCAAGGAAATGTGCCCTAACATCATAGTCACCTGATGTCAAATGGGTAAACTATCTTTCAACTTATACACAGTGCACTTAATAGGTGATTAAATTCTCCTTACAGCAACATAAAGCCCATACTTAAGCAGAATATATGTATTATGAATTGAGTTTCATTTACATCAAATATCTAGAAGGCAAGTAGAACATGTTGCAACGTATAAAGATATCACATATCATCCCTGAGTGAATACTCTCAAATGGTTTATAACACCATTAAATCATGTCAAACCATCCCCGTGAGGGGGGAGGAGAGCCACAAGAAACGGAGCCGGGGAGCAACGGGGAGGACGCGTACCAGGGAGGCTGAGGACAGGGAGCAGCTCTCATTTGGCTGCGGGATGTCACCCATGTCCTTAATGACAGCAACTTCAGAGGAGCGGTGGGCACGAAAGTCAGAGAGAGGATGTGGCCGAGAGAAAGGGAAAAGAAGAACCAAGACACTCTATCCAGAAAACTCTTGGGAAAGTTTTACTGGAAAGAAAAGAGGCTGTGTGCGTGCAAGCGTGGGAGGATCGCCGCGCGGTGGTGTGCTGACGCGCAGGAGCCAGTGAGAGCACTGCAGGAGCCCCGGAGCTGCGGGAGAGGCCAAGGGGCTGGGGGCGGACCCCGCAAGTGCAGACCCCGCAGAGCCCACGTGGAGGGTGTGGTCTTAGAAGAGCGCGCGCGCCGGGCATCCACTAACCGGGTATAAGCAGGTGAGCAGAGGGGACGGGGCCTGGGGAAGTTTCTTCGGATTGCTTCTGTTTTCCCAGAAACCGGAAGCAAGGTCATCCATCAGCTGACAGCAAGCACAGAGGGCCTTTCTCTGGTGGTGTTATACTGTGGCCTCCGCTGACCACCAATGAAATAGTTGGCCTGTATTTAGGGCCACAATGTACAAAAACATTTGAACACTCAGCATGGTGACAGCTACCCTCTGCTATGTGTGCAGGAATTTTGACCCTTTGGGGGACCAGGGCAGGTCACATACTCATTAATGAGTGGATGCTGGAGGGACGGATGGGCATGTGACTCCATAGCAGTGATTCGGGTATACCCCGCTCCCTCCTCTTCCTCTACCGTGTGTGTCAAATGAGTGTCTGTTAAATGCACTACGGTGGGGACTCCACTGCAAAGGCCACAGCTAGCACCTCAGGCCTCCTGATTCCAGGCCAGTTTTTTTCTCCACCATGAGACTCTCTCAGCACTTGTCAAAAGAAAGCATCAAAATTGCAGGAAGAAGGGCTGGGGTTGTGGCTCAGCGGTAGAGCACTCGCCTAGCATGTGCACAGTCCGGGTTCGATCCTCAGCACCATGTAAAAATAAAGGCATTGTGTACAACTAAAACAAATAAATAAATATTTTTAAAAAGTCAGGAAGAAGCTGGGCGCGGTGTGCACCTGTAATCCCAGAGACTCGGGAGGCTGAGACAGGAGGATGGCGAGTTCAAAACCAGCCTCATCAAAAGCAAGGCACTAAGCAACTCAGTGAGACCCTGTCTCTAAATAAAATACAAAATAGGGATGGGAAGGTGGCTCAGTGGTCGAGTGCCCCTGAGTTCAATCCCTGGTACCCACCCACCCCCCCAAAAAAAAAAATTGCAGGAAAAGGGCAGGGCACAGTGAGACAGGCAGGCCTGTAATCCCAGAGACTTGGGAGGCCAGACAGGAGAATTTCAAATTCAAGACAAGCATTGGCAATTTAGGGAACCCTGTCTTGAAGTAAAAAAAAAATAGAGTCAGGAGTAGTATCACACACCAGTAATCCCAGTGACTCAGGAGGCTGAGGCAGGAGGATCACAAGTTCAAGGTCAGCCTCAGCAATTTAGCAATGCCCTAAACAATTCAGCAAGACCCTGTCTCAAAATGAAAAATAAAAAGGGCTGGGGATGTGGCTCGGTGGTAAAGAGCCCCTGGGTTTAATCCCCAGTACCAAGGGGAAAAGAAAGAAAGGAAAGAAGAACAGGCCTAGAGAATTCTAGAACAGACTGGGTAAGCCCTCATCCAATTATCTGATCCAACATCATAATTTTACAGACACGGAAAGCAGGGTTCAGGGACTCTCCCAATATCATACAGTGGACTGTCCATCATCCCCATTGTGTCATCACCATCTGCGTGTCAGCCAGCAAATACTGACCACTGCCTACTGCCAAGCCGTGTCCCATTTCATGCTCTCAGCCACGCTCAGGGACACACTCATTATTTTCACTTTACAGATGGGAAAACACCACAGAGCAGGTGAAGCGCAACCCTGGGGACCCTCCTCTCACAACTCTACTAAAATCCTGACTGTGAAGCCAGGTATGGCGGCTCCTTCCTATAATCCTAGCAATTCAGGAGGCTGAATCAGGAGGATCACAAGTTTGAGGCCAGCCTCAGCAACTTAGTGAGACTCTCAACCTCTCAACAACTTAGCAAGTTCCTGTCTGAAAATAAAATAAAAAGGGCTGAGGGTCAACTCACTAGTAGAGCACTTGACAGGCAGGTATGAGGACCTGGTTCACTGCCAAAAAAAAAAAAAAAAAAAAAAAAAACCTTAAGTTCTCACTTTGGGTTGCTGACCCTCAGCTACAAGGCAGAAGAGGCTCCCCTCAAAAGTCAAAAGCAAGCCGGGCGCGGTGGCGCACGCCTGTAATCCCAGCACTTTGGGAGGCTGAGGCAGGAGGATCGCGAGTTCAAAGCCAGCCTCAGCAATGGCAAGGCACTTAGCAACTCAGTGAGACCCTGTCTCTAAATAAAATACAAAAAAGGGCTGGGGATGTGGCCCAGTGGTCGAGTGCCCCTGAGTTCAATCCCCAGTGCCAAAAAAAAAAAAAAAAAAAAAAAAAAGTCAAAAGCAGTAAATGTAAGACCAATAAAGGGAAGTCTTGCTTCACAGAAAGGGGGGGGTACTGGCTAAAAATACCAATGGCTTCAAGAAGTATTTAGATGAATTCATAGATAGTCAATCACACAGCATCAAAATGATTATTTAAAGACAAAGCACAACCCTTTGCTGTACAGAATAAAACGCAGACCCTTGGCCTTGGTGTTTCCCTGGCCTCCTCTCTGGCCCTCTCCTCCTTGCTCACTTGGCTCTGGTCATACTGCCCTCCCTGCAGTCCCCTAAAACATCTAGCTTTTCCTACCTCAGGGCCTTTGCATGTGTCCTTCCAGCGGCTAGACTGCTCTCCTGTCTGCTCTTTGCCTGGGTGGTCTTTCTTATACTCTGCCCCTCAACCTAAATGTCAGCTTCTCTAGGGGTTTTCCCTGTGTGATCACCCAGCTGAGTCAGCATCAGGTCACTCTGCTTCATCACCTTGTGTTTTTCTTCCTCGTCCTATCACAAGCCACACTGGGGGGGGGGTGTCACTGGGGATTGAATCAGGGGCACTTTACCACTGAGTCATATCCCTAGTCCTTATATTGTTTTTTATTTTGAGATAGGGTCTCCTTAAGTTGCTGAGGCTCAAACTTTCAGTCCTCCTGCCTCTGGGATCATAGGCATGTACCACCATGCCAGGCACAAGCCACATTCTTTTACTTCTTTATTTGTTTTGTGTCTGTCTCCTTCCACTGGACAGTGAATTCTGTGAGGTCACTGTCCTTATCTGTCTTCATCCACATGTCCCCAGAACAGGGCACTGCAGGCACAGTGCCTGGCCTGTGCCACTTATTTATCCAACATGGACAGTGTGCTAACTACTGTCCTGGGCTCTCGCACATGGATTAACGCATTCATTCCTTGTGCGTCAAGACTGTAAAGAATGGCGCACGCACGCCTGTAATCCTAGCACTTGAGAGGCTGAGGCAGGAGGATCGCAAGTTCGAAGCCAGCCTCAGCAATGGTGAGGCACTTAGCAACTCAGTGAGACCCTGTCTCTAATAAAATACAAAAAAAAAAAAAAAAAACTGGGGATGTGGTCCAGTGGTTGAGTGCCCCTGAGTTCAATCCCCAGTACCCAAAAAAAAAAAAAAAAAAAAAAACTAAAGGGGCTGGGGTTGTGGCTCAGTGGCAGAATGCTCGCCTAGCATGTGGGCGGCCCAGGTTCGATCCTCAGCGCCACATAAAAAATAAATGCATGTGTACAACTAAAGCAAATAAATAAATATTTTTTAAAAAGACTAAAGAAAGTACTCTTGTTATCATTCTTATTTTATAGATAAGGAAACAAAGGCACAGACTGGATAAAAATCTACCGAAGGCCACAGCTCATGAGTGGCAGAGAAGAGATTAAAATCTAGGCAGAGGGCCGGGAAGTAGCTCAGTGCTAAAGCACTTACCTTATATGTGCAAGCCCCACGCTTGATCCACAGCACTGCAAAATAACAATTTTTTTTTTTTATTATGACTAAGGCAGGGGGCTCCAGGGTCTATGCTCTTAAACACAACTTTCTATTCCCGCTCCAAGATCCACTAAAAAAGTCATCAGGGAGCCGGGCGCGGGTGGCGCACGCCTGTAATCCCAGCACTTTGGGAGGCTGAGGCAGGAGGATCGCGAGTTCAAAGCCAGCCTCAGCAATGGCGAGGCACTTAGCAACTCAGTGAGACCCTGTCTCTAATAAAATACAAAAAAAAAAAAAGGCTGGGGATGTGGCCCAGTGGTCGAGTGCCCCTGAGTTCAATCCCCGGTACCACCAAAAAAAAAAAAAAAAAAAAAAAAAAAAGTCATCAGGGGCTGGGGTTGTAGCTCAGCGATACAGCGTGCCTAACACATGTGAGGCCCTGGGTTTGATCCTCAGCACCACATAAGAATAAATAAATAAGCCGGGCGCGGTGGCGCACGCCTGTAATCCCAGCACTTTGGGAGGCTGAGGCAGGAGGATTGCGAGTTCAAAGCCAGCCTCAGCAATGGCGAGGCACTTAGCAACTCAGTGAGACCCTGTCTCTAATAAAATACAAAAAAGGGCTGGGGATGTGACCCAGTGGTCGAGTGCCCCTGAGTTCAATCCCCAGTACCACAAAAAAAAAAAAAAAAAAAAAAAAAAAAAAAAATAAATAAATAAAATAAAGGTATTGTGTCCAACCACAACTAATAAATAAATAAATAATGGTGTTGTGTCCATCTACACCTTAAAAAAATAAAAATAAAAAGAAGAAGAAAGAAAGTCATCAGTAGAAATTTAAGGACTGAATGAATGAGAGGCAGATTGGTACAAAGGACCCTGGAACCAGGCAGATGTGGGCTTGGGGCCCACTTTGTCCCCTATGAGCTTGAGTCTCAGATCCTAACTCTATTAAAAAATGAAAGCAATAACCTTCCCTGAGAATGCCTCAAAACAATAAGAAGGGCAAAAATAAATAAACAAACCAAACAACTTAATAAAAAAAAAAAGTATGCAAAAGACTTGAACAGGCAAGTCACAGAAAAACAAACCAGACTGAAAAATAAGCATATAATAAGAGCTTTCATCTCATAAGCCAGTGCCAGTGAAGACCTGTATGTTAGGAACAAATAAAAAGCCCCATAATACCAAGGGCTGGCCAGGGTGCCGAGCTCCTGGGATGTTTATCCGCGTGTGTCGAGGAAGGGGAGGGTTAACTGATGCAGCAAGAACTTTGGAAAGCAATACAGCAGCATCTTGTAAAGCTAAATATGTGCCTCCTAATGACCCCCAAGGACAGGCTTAGGTATGGAGCTTAGAGAAATGCCTACATGTATGTACCAAGAGACACAGATAAGAATGCCGGGTGCCATGGCGCACCCCTGTAATCCCAGCACTTGGGAGGCTGAGGCAGGAGGATTGCAAATTCAAAGCCAGCCTCAGCAATGGTGAGGCACTTAGCAACTCAGTGAGACCCTGTCTCTAATAAAATACACAAAAGGGCTGGGGATGTAGCCCAGTTGTGGAGTGCCCCTGAGTTCAATCCCTGGTACCAAAAAAAGAAAAAAGAAAAAAAAGAAAGAATGCTGTGGCAACCTGTTGGGGAAATAAAAAAACAAAACTGGCAACCTGCATGTTCCTGGACAGGAGAATGCATACAGGAACTCTTCCAACGGTGGAGGACCAGAAGACAGAGAAAATGAAGGAATGAAGCTAAAACTTGCACAATTATGTATGTTTTAGAAACAGTGGTACATGAAGAAAATCCAAGAATAATATATATACACTATGCAATTTATCTAAAGGCCAAAAATCAAACAAAACTAAGGTGTATAGGATCCATACCCCATATGGTGACACTTTTCCTCCAGAAAAAAAGCAAGGGAATGGTGATCACAAAACTCAGGATGATGTTCACTTCTGGGGGAAGGTAGGGGACCTGACGGGGGAGGTACACAGGTAGCAGCAGTGTGGCTGGTGATCTGAGTCCTAGGCTGGGAATTCTCAATTCCTTAATTTATATTCACAAAGCCACCCTCGAGATCCTCCTGCCTCAGCCTCACCAGCCGCTGGGATTACAGGTGTGCACCACCATGCCCGGCCTTCTGAGGCTGCTGAGTGACAGAAACAACTGGCTGCCACGGTACTGAGAGTGGTGACCAGGAGGAGAACTCTGCCCTGTGAGCTTTCAGTGTGGGAAGAGGAGGAGTTTGGATTGCATGCTACAGGCTCTCAGGAGCCACCAATGGTTTGAAGCAACACAAAGACAGGGTTTGTGTCTCAGAAAGAGCCCCCTCTTGCTGGGTGTAGTGGGCACGCCTGTAATCCCAGGGGCTGAGGAGGCTGAGGCAAGAGGATCTCAAGTTCAAAACATCCTCAGCAATTTAGCAAGGCCCTAAGCAACTCAGCAAGACCCTGAGTTGCTTAGGGCCTTGCTAAATGAGATGAAGCCAAATTGGGATTTTTGCATTAAATAAAATGCAAAAAAAGGGCTGGGGATGTGGCTCAGTGGTTAAGCACCCCTGGGTTCAATCCCTGGTACCAAAAAAAAGAAGACGAAGAAGAACAAAGAAAGAAAAGAAAGAGCCCCCTCTTAAACAACCCAGGAAAGCCATTTAAGAGGACTGTTAAAATATTCCAAGTAGCCGGGCGCAGTGGCGCACGCCTGTAATCCCAGCACTTTGGGAGGCTGAGGCAGGAGGATCGCAAGTTCAAAGCCAGCCTCAGCAATAGCAAGGCACTTAGCAACTCAGTGAGACCCTGTCTCTAAATAAAATACAAAAAAGGTCTGGGGATGTGACCCAGTGGTCGAGGGCCCCTGAGTTCAATCCCCGGTACCACAAAAAAAAAAAAAAAAAAAAAAAAAAAAAAAAAAAAAAATCCAAGTGAGCCAGACGCTGTGGCGCACCTGATCTCAGGGGCCTGTTGTGCATGGGGACAGGAAGACTGGCAAGAAGAGGACAGATTCTAGAGCTATGGCAGAGGGAAAATTGGACTGGAAGACTGTAGGTGGGGTTTAGGAGAGAAGTCTAGATGTGACATCCTGCTACAGAAGCTACCAAAGGAGAGGTAAGTCGAAGGGAGAGCAAGCTCATGTACTGGGACTGGTCCAGTTGAGTCGGGGTGCTTGGGGGTTGCACATCCCATCAAACTGATACTTCTACCATTTCCAAGGGAAATAACAAAGCGGATAAGGCAGCAAGACAGGCAGCCTTGGGTCCCCCACCGAGTGGGGAGGGCTGGGAGGAGGTGCACATCAGCAGCTCAGGGCAGAGCTCAGCTTGGAGAAGGTAACCAGGAGGAGGTGAGGTGGTCAAGGGAGGGCCTGGAGGGGGCTCAGTACTCCAAGGCACCTATGACCTTAGGGACAGTGGGAGGGAAAGCTAGGACACTGAAAAAGAAATCTGGAGAGGCAGGAGGAAAAGAGGGACAGGAAGCATCCCTGCAGCTGCTGGAGGCAAGAATTTGAAGAAGCCAAGGCAGGGGAGGCACCTATAATCCCAGCAATTTGGGAGGCTGAGGCAGGAGAATCCCAAGTTTGAGACCAGCCTCAGCAATTTAGCAAGACCCTGTCTCAAAAAAAAAAAAAAAAAAAAAAAAAGTCCTTGAGATGTAGCTCAGTGGTAAAGTGTCAATCCCAGTCCTGAGAGAGAGATAGAGAGAGAGAATTTTTTTGAAGGAAATAAGTGGCTTCTCTGAGTCAGATGCTACAGAAGGCTAGAAGAGGGCCCTAGACCTGGCCATCGGGGTCAATGCCCTAGACAACAACATTCTTCTGGTGCCACAGAAACCAAACTCTGGAGAAGCTGGGAGGTAAAGGGCTTTCTCAAGGTGCAGGAGAGAGTGAGGGCCAGTCCCATGTGACTTCTACCACCCTTTCCACCTGCTGGCCACCCTCCTTCAGTGTCTTTCTGCTTGGTCTGCAAACTCCCGGAGCAACCATGGCCACCGTGCTAAGAGTGTCATCACCAGTCTTCTTTCAGACTCAAACTGACCAGCTTGAGCTGCATGAGTGTGCTTGCCCGCACCCCGCCTCTCTTCTGGGGGTCGGCGTGGCAGGACCTCACATCTAGAGTACAACCCCAAAGGTCATCCCCATTTTAGAAATGAGCAGGGGCTGGGATTGTGGCTCAGAGGTAGAGCACTCGTCTAGCACGTGCGCGACCCGGGTTCGATCCTCAGCACCACATACAAATAAACGCATTGTGTACAACTAAAAGCAAATAAATAAATATAAAAAAAAAAAAAAAAAAGAAAAGAAAAGAAAAGAAATGAGCAACCTGAGGTCTGAGGTCAAAGACTTGCCCAAGACACGCTCATTTCTATCCCTAACTCCAGAACCACAGTCACCCAGGTGATTCCCATGCAGGTGATCCAAGGCCACCCTCCAGGCGACACTGCCCCCACCCTGCGCCGGGCAGATGGAATTCCAGGCTTCCAATGGTCTGGACCCCCAAGCTACTGGTTTCTGGAGACCTGTTAGGGCCCTGGCTGCAGCTGGGAGCCACTGGGGCTGGGGGAGGCACAGGGCGGTAATAAAAACAACAGGAAGCTCTGCTTTTATTAGCCCTGGGTAGTCGCAGCTGCAGGTGAGTAATCTGATTTCTGCGGCGTCCTGTTTTCTCCGCTGCCTGGCGGTTCCTCGACACCCACTCACCTGCCACCAGCCACGGGAGAGAGGGGCGGGCGAGAGGGAGGATGGGCGTGGGGACCCGCCCGCCAGGGCCCCTCGCCCACGCCCACGCAGGCACACCCGCCGCGCCGCCGCAGCGCACCTGCCCCGCTCTCCGCCGCCGCCCGAGCTCGGCTCAGGCTGCTGCGGCTGCGGGAGGGCGGGCGGAGGACGCGGACGCCCTGCAGCCCCACGCCCCCCACATCCCAAGCTGCGTCCCGGACTCGGACTCGGGTCGCTCCCCGGGATCAGAAGGCCTGGTGTCATCTCCCACCTCTGCCAGTGACTTCTGAGCTGGCCAGATGGGGGTGGGGACCTAACCTCGGCACTATAAAGTACTGTCCCAGTGACCAAGGCGTCAGGAGGAAGCTGGCCCAGAGGGGCCCAACCTCTTAATTGTCCCCTGCCTCAGTTTCCTTATTTGTAAAATGAGACTGAGTAGCCCTTGTTCCTTAGCTGATGGTGCCAGTGACTCGCGGGGACGCTGCAGGGAAGGGCAGTGCAGAAGCTGTTGTCTGGTGATTATTGTTTCCTCACTTCTCAGCCACATCCGAGATACAGGAAGTTTGGATCAGAACCCAGCTCCGAACCAAGTTTTCCATCTGTAAACCAGAGGTGATAAAACCTTCCCAGAGAGTGCATCCAGATGGAAAGACCAAATGACCAAATGCACCCAGAAACATTTTGTAAAGTGCTGTCCACATGCAAAGAACTAATCCTTTCCTCCAGGTGCTTCTTTGCCCTAAAGGGTCAAGGACTAGTCAAGAGCCAAATCTCAGTGGGTGAGCTCCCCAGGATCCCTGGTCACCTGACATTCACCTTAGCTTGTGGAACACACCACAAGGTGCAGTGCTAGCCCCGGGGTGGGGAAGGAGATCAGGCAGGTCCCACCTTGAGGATCATGGCCCAGCTAACCACGGAATCACAGTGCCGGGTGCCTTGGAGAGAGGGTAAGGACTGTGCAAGGTGGGGCAAGGCCGAGGTCCTCAGGAGGAGAGCTGCCTGGAGGAATAGTGGGGGTTCTGGTGGGAATCGGGGTGAGGCACGAACCCAGCAGGAACAAATTCTGGCAGAGAAGTCCCAGAACAAGAAGGTGCACAGCATGCTCAGGTCGAGCACGTGAAGCACGAGAGACACAAGGTGAAGCACGAGAGACACAAGGTGGCGAGAGGAACGAGATGACGCCAAATTGGGAAGGGCCCCCAGAGCCACCCTGGGGAGCTCAGACCGTACTGAGGTTGATGGGAGCCACGTGGGGCTCCAAGCAGAGCAGGGACGTGGCCAGGCGTGGTTTCTAGAAAGATCACTGTGGTGATAGGCACAGAGGATGGATGCAGGGAAGGAGGAGGAAAGGGAGACAGAGCATTCTTGCAGTGAATTGAAGGTGACCTGAATTAAGGCAATGACCGTGGAGAGGGAAAAGGAGACAGAGGGGCAAGAACCTTCTGAAACAGAACAGCAGTACTGAGGAGAACAGAGAGAGAGAGAAGATAAAAGTGTCAGAGTTGTCTGTCTCTGGGGCCTGAGGTAAGTGGTGACAGCATTTACCTGTAATGGGAAACCCAGGAAGGGAGCAGAGAGAGGTCACCTTTGAGGTACCTGTCAGACAGCCATTTCCTTAAGAACTGTCCGCATTAGACACCTACATGTAGGAGAAGACAAGACCTGAATTATCCAGGAAGGGAGAATATTAATCAGCAATCTTGTAAGTGATAGAAACCCAAACTAGGCTAGGGAAAATAAGATTAAAAAGGAAAAAGAGATAAAAAATGTAGGGCTGTGTTGTAGCTCAGTGGCACTGGGGTTGTAGCTCAGTGGTAGAGCGCTTGCCTACCACATGTGAGGCACTGGGTTCGATCCTCACCACCGCATAGAAAAAATAAATAAAATAAAGGTATTGTGTCCATCTATAATTAAAAATCTATTTAAGCCGGGCGCGGTGGTGCACACCTGTAATCCCAGCACTTGGGAGGCTGAGGCAGGAGGATCACGAGTTCAAAGCCAGCCTCAGCAATGGTGAGGCACTTAGCAACTCAGTGAGACCCTGTCTCTACTAAAATACAAAAAAGGGCTGGGGATGTGGCCCAGTGGTCGAGTGCCCCTGAGTTCAATCCCCGGTACCAAAATAAATAAATAAATAAATAAATAAATCTATTTAAAAAAATTAGGGGCTGGGGTTGTGGCTCAGTGGTAGTGTGCTTGCCTAGTATGCATGAGGCACTGGGTTCAATTCTCAGCACCACATACAAATAAATAAAAGTCCATCAACAACTAAAAAATATTTTTTTTTAAAATATTTTTATTTATTTGCTTTAGTTGTACACAGTGCGTTTTATTCAATGCATTTTGTTTGTACGTGGTGCTGAGGATCGAACCCGGGTCGCCCACCGCTAGGCGCGCGCTCTACCGCTGAGCCACAATCCCAGCCCCCTAAAAAATATTTTTAAAAAATCAGTGTCTCCTTTATCTTGCAGTTTCAAGGATGAAACTCGCATGCACAAGGCCCTGGGTTCAATCCCCAGCACCAAAAAAAAAAAAAAAAAAAGAAGAAGACGACACAGGAGACTGAGTTGCGTCAGGTACAGACCTAACAGTAGTGGGTATCATACAGGGTGATGAGTGCTGTAGGGACGGGGCCAGAGAAACTTGGCCACCTGGAGGCACCAGGGCAGCCTGCCCAGGAGGCACCATGTGAGATGGGCGAGAAGGAGGCTGGCATTTCGTGCACGCTGGCAATGGGCCATGCACTGGGTGCGCTGAGTACTTCTCCATGAGATAGGGGATTGTTGTCTCCATTAGATGAGGGCGTGGATCCCAGAGTGGGTGGACAGCTTGCTGGGGGTCACCAGTGCCGACCCAGGGGCCCCCATCCACTGGGTGAATTCACCCGGTGCACAAGGGAAGAGAAACAGGACATCAGGTAGAAGGAAGGGCAGTAAGAGCCAGTCCTCTGGGATGGGGAGAAGTGATCAGGGTTCCACAGGGAAAAGCCACAGCTGGGGGGGAGTGGGGCAGGTAGGACCAGGGCCAGGTGAGAGCCATGACCTCCAGCAAGCCCTGTGCCTCCTGGAACCTCAGTTTCCTCATCTGGAAAATGGGTAAAAGGACTTCTGTTATCTTCATGCCCATTTTACAGGCAAGAGAACAGATTAGATCAGGATCGTCTGACTGCAGAACTCACAAGCTGAGCCATAGCACAGGGTCTCACTGAGTTGCTTAGCACCTCGCCATTGTTGAGGCTGGCTTTGAACTTGCGATCCTCCTGTCTCAGCCTCCTATGCAGGAGTGCTTTCATCACTGAGCTACATCCCCAGCTAGCTTTTTTATTTTTTTAGGCAGGGTCTTTCTAAGTTGATGAGGCTGGCCTTGAATTTGTGATCCTCCTGTCTCAGCCTCCCGAGTCGCTGAGATTACAGGTGTGCACCGCCACACCTGGCTTAGTGTGGCATTTTGCACTGACTGCCTTGTGTATCCCTGAGTACTGCTTTGAATGTTTGTGGGTCCTGGGGCTGCCCCTGGCCTCTGCCACTGGCCAGCAAGGTGGTCTAGACCTTAGAGGGAGATGTGAGGTGAAGCCTGTGAAGTTTAAGCCGTGGGGCCCCCCTTTGCATGGGCTGGTATCCCATTTTGTATTCATAATCAGGAATTCTCTTTAAAGAACCCCCCAATATTATTCAAGCTGTACTGACACCCTGAAAATCCTGGGCCTGCCACTGAGGAAGTCACTCACTTGGCCCCCCACCCATGCACCTCCATTTTTCTCATCTAAGTGGGGAGTGTTAATTGCTCTGATTAAATTAATGTGTGCGCAATGCTTTAGAAGTACCCGGCATGCTGGATGCAGCACGCAGGCCTGTAATTCCAGTGACTGGGGAGGCTGAGGCAGGAAGATCTCAAGTTCAAGGAGAGTTTCAGCAACTAAGCAAGACTTTCAGCAATTTAGCAAGATCTTGTCCCAAAATAAAAAATAAAAAGGGCCCGGGCACGGTGGTGCATGCCTGTAATCACAGCACTTGGGAGGCTGAGGCAGGAGAATCACGAGTTCAAAGCCAGCCTCAACAATGGCGAGGCACTTAGCAACTCAGTGAGACCCTGTCTCTAATAGAATACACAAAAGGGCTGGGGATGTAGCCCAGTGGTCAAGTGCCCCTGCGTTCAATCCCCAGTACCCCCCAAAAAGGGACCTAGTGCAAAAATAATGCCCAGTGACTATTGGCTTCTTAAATAAATTCCCAGCTAGTAAATGTGTTTAAGCACTAGTAACTGTGCTAGATGTTTTACATCCGCCATGATAATTATGTTCAGTTTCTACAACTCCTCCCATTTTACAGGTGAGAAAACGGAGGCTCACATAGGTGAAGTGACTTGCCCAAGGCGACAGGACTTCCTCCCTCTTTATGAGGCCCCTGCCCCACCCCCTGGCAGCCGAACCTGGGGACTCAGGTCACACCACAGCCAGGTACTGTCTGCTCACCAAAGGTGGACCAGGAGGCTCCCAGGGGAAGAAGCCCCCAAATCCAGCTGGGGCCCTGGCACATCTAGGACCTCATCCCTCCTGTCCCCTTGAGTTTCCTCTTGAGCCCTAGTTACCAGTAGCCCTGGCCCAGGTGGGGTGGGGGCCAACGGGTGACAATGACCGATTTAGAAAGTAAAGTTGCTTCTCAAACAAATAAGAAAGAAGAGGAAAGAAAGAACCGGCCTGCCCGCTTCCTGCCGACTCTCTCCAGCACCTGGGGCCCAGCTGCCGGTTTTCACTGCTTGTTTGCTCATCCTGCGGGAGGAGCCTCTTCTTAAAGCCCCAGGGCCCTCCCCGCAGGAGATGGATGATTACTGAGCCCGTGGAGATAAGCGGCAGGCTTCTTGCTGCGCTGGTATTGTCTTGAGCATTGTTTCAAACAACAATACCCGTGATGTCCCCCTCCGGGCTTCCTGCAGTTGGAGAGGGGACCACCGCTCTGCTTGGGCGCAGCCTTCTGGCTATGCACCAGCTGAGGCCTGGAGAGGCCCGAGCAGGCCACCTTCTCTCTGGGCCTCAGTTGCCTGGTCTGCAAGATGGGGATGGGTGGCGGGAGGGTTACCAGAGGCCAGCGTGGCATAGAAACCACAGAGCACAGCGGCTGTGACAGCTGCTCTCTTGATCCCCGTGAAAGCCAGGGTCACCCAGGGACAGAATCCAAGAGCCTCCTTGGATGCTATGGAAAGCTTAGTGGACTCAGAGAGGCAGAATCGCTGCGGGCCCTTTGTGTTTCTCTCTGCTGTTTCAACGCATGTCATCTGTACCTCAACCGGAGGAAGCAGAGGTGACGGCCATGCTGATTCTATAGCAGAGAAGGAAAGACCAGACGAATGACCTGTCCAAGGCCAGCAGAGCTGGTGGGTGCAGATCCTGCTTGCCTGGGTGCACTATCTGCTCCGAGCTACCCTGACATCAGGGGGGGTCTCTGAGGGCCCACTTTGCTTTGTGACCTTGGACAAGTCACTTGCCTGGGTTCCCCATCTATAAGATGAGCAGCGCAGGATACCTGCCTCCACAGCTGTGCAATCCTAAGGGAGCTTCGTGTCCAGAGGAAGACAAAGAATGACCATTGTCATTGTCATTGTCATTGGCTCTGGAAGCCACGGCTGCAGTGCTATAATTAGTGTTGATTTTAAAGTCACAGGCAAGAGCCCAGCCAAGAGGATGCTGAGGGCCTGCCCAGCTCTGAACATCTAAATCCTGTGGTTGCAGCTGGGGAGTGATTCTGGGAGGCACCTGGTGAGAGGTAGCTCCACCCGTTGGGGCTAAAAAAAAAAAAAAAAAAAAAAATCCCTGAGTCTGCCACTGTGCAATCTGCCAGTCACCTGCTCTCACTAATGGCAACCCTGCTTCTCTACCGCCATTCCACCCCCATGAGCTGTGTGGCTCTGGAGAAATCCCTTCACCTCTCTGAAACTCAGGGGTTGGTGTGATCATTTACTGTGCTTGAGAACAATTTGCAGAGATCCTCAGAGACGCTGGGGTCCTGTTCTCTCTCTTATGTGGGACCTCTCCGTATGTCCCTCCAGAACTTCCCTCTGTCCTGGTTAACCTATTCTATGCCCTGATAGGTGACCTCTGTGGGTGACTTCAATACCTTTCATCCTCTGCATGCTGGCTTGCAGGAGCCCTGTTTGGGGAGATGGCTTAAATTGCGGTTGACTATGGGCCATGGAGATTTGGGCATTGTCGCCTTCTGTAGTCTCACGGGACTTGTCCCGGGATCTCGCGGGACTTGGCCCAGGATCTCGAGTGACTTGGCCGAGATTGCTGATCAGGTCAGCACCATTTTGGTGGTGTGTGTGGCACGTGTTAGTCGTTGTTAGAGCCAGAGAGAAAAGTTATCAGAATAAAAAGCTGTTTGTTTCCAGTTTGCCTCTGAACTTCTTCCCGCGGCTTCGTTGCTCCAAGCGGCCATCGCTTCAGGCGGCAACACTGGCTGAATGGGGAGGCTGGGAAGAGGACAGGTGGTGGTGGTCTTTATCCCCCCAGTTCCTTCCTGCACATCTGCCCACAGTGCTTTGTCCCTACAGCTCCTCTGGGGTGGTCCTGTGCAAGCGTCTCTGGCCCACGGTCCAGGTAGCCTCTCCCTCCCACCCTCCAGGCCAACGTGGTAGCAGCCTCCGCGTTCCATGGTTCCAGCCCTGAGACACTGCACCATCCTTCCTGCTATCCTGAAACCTTGCCCAGGCCTTGATTCAGTTCTTTCCAAATTACTCAGTTTGGGATGGGCGTGGTGGCTCACATCTGTAATTCCAGCAACTTGGGGGCTGAGGCAGGAGGATCTCAAGTTCAAAGCCAGCCTCAGCAACTTAATGAGACCTGTTTCAAAATTAAAAAAAAAAAAAAAAAAAAAATTTAAAAGGGGCTGGGGATGTAGCTCGGTGGTTAAGCACCCCTGGGTCCATCCCCAGTACAAAAACAAACAAACAAACATGAAGCCAGTGTGAATGTGCATCTCTTTCCTGCCTCTGGGCCCTGGCCGTGGCTTTGGTGTGACATCTGTTTTGTTCATCTAGGAGTCCAGGTCGAATAATAAAAATCCACCTATTTACCCACTGTGTTAACTTCTGCTAGGTATTTGCCAGAGGCCAGGCTCCTTGCAGGGAGCCGGGGTACAGGTGAAGGGACAGTGTCTTCCTGAGCTCCTGGGCTGGTTGTGGGGTACAGTCTACACAGCCAACTGCAATATGCGTTTTATTTGTACATGGTACTGAGGATCGAACCCGGGCCGCGCACGTGCTAGGCGAGCGCTCTACCGCTGAGCCACAACCCCAGCCCCCTGGCCAACTGCAATATGGATTGCTCAGAGCCATAATAGAGACCCATGTGAGCCCCAGGGCAAGGTGGAAGAAAAGCCGCCACCCTGGGAGAGGCTGAGAAGGCTGCAGAGCCGGACGAGTTCTGAGCAGGCTCTCTCTCTCTCTCTCTCTCTCTCTGGTACTGGGGGTTGAACCCAGGGGTGCTCAACCATTGAGCAACATCCCAGCCCCCGTTTTTTTTTTTTTTTTTTTTTTTTTTTTTTTTTTAAAGACAGGCTCTCACTGCGTTACTTAGGGTCTCACTAAGTTGCTGAGGCTGGCTTCGAACTCTCAATCCTCCTGCCTCAGCCTCCCGAGCCGTGCGCCACCTTGCCCGGCCTTTTTTCTCCTTTCATAATGTATTTTATTTAGCCCAATGTTTCAAAATAGGATCAATATGTAATATTGTCAATTACAATCCGTACACAAAATCTTGAGATTTGTACATGCCCCCCTCCCCGAGTCCTCAAGCTCCTGTGTGTATTTGACGGTCAGCGCATCGCAGCTCCGACTGACCACGTTTCTAGGGCCCAGCAGCCAGCCGCGAGAGACAGGCAGCTGGGCCGCATTTGATCCGATCTTCAGGAGGGGTCTGGGAGGTGAATGGTGCTGTTCTTCCATTTGACAGATGGGGAAGAAGAGACTCCAAGGAGGTGAGTCACTCACCTAAGGTCACTGAGACTCCCTGGATTGAAACCCAGGTCTCTGTCTCCAAAGTCTGCCTCTTCCTGCGGCAGGGTGCGGCAGCCGATAGGCAGAAAAGCCAAGATGGAACCCGGGTCCTCTGACTCCGATCCTGGAATGTTTCTCCTGCCAACGGACTCTACGAGACGGGCTTGGGGGGAAGGTAGTGACCCTCCAGAATGGGTTCTGATCCCTGTTCTTCTGGAATCCCCCATATTCCCTGGAGCAGGGTGGCAGAAGAGAGCAAGAGGTTGCTGGCAAGTTGAAGGACGCTCTCTGGAACGGGGAGGGTTGCTACTGGGTGAGAGGCGCAGGCTGCCCTGGACAGGGACGAGATAAAGCAGCTCCATCAGGCCTGGAGCGGTGGCACATGCCTGTCATCCCAGTGACTCTGGAGGCTGAGGCAGGAGGATCCCAAGTTCAAGGCCAGCCTCGGCAATTTAGCAATACCCAGTCTCAAAATAAAATGGGCTGGGGATGTGGCTCTGTGGTAGAGCGCCCCTGGGTCCAAGCTCCAGTACCAAAAATGTAGCCAGCGGGTCAGCTCTGCCAAGGTCACCATCAGCGATCCAGAAACGCCCGCCCCCCCTGAGCCTTGTGGGGTACAGGGAGTTTGCAGGGAACTTGGCACTGGTGTTTCCAAACCAGGCACTGGGGGATTACCACGGGACGGTAAAGTTAGGATGTTCTGACGGGCAGCTCGCACCAGGTCCCACAGGCAGAGAGTCCTGGGAAGCCCGGCTGGGCGCCTGGCCACTCCCGGGTGTCGTTTGGTGCTAAAAGCAGTGGTCAGAAGCTGCCCACCCAGGGGCCTCTTCCCTGCTCACCAACTATGCATCTGCCCCCTAAAATCGTCCACCCACATCCCCGAGAGCCCGCCTGTCCCTTCCTGCCCCTGCTCCCGGCACCCCACTTCTCCACCATCCCCTCTGCCCGTGGCCCCGTGCTGGATGCTGGACCTGCCACCTCGGTCACACCCGGATCTCGCCTTCAAACCCGGGGAGGTGGCAGACCCTCATCCTGAGCAAAGGAGGCGCTGTGGGGGATGGAGGGTGTCCGAGGGCCGGCCGTGGGCGCTCCCGGGAGGGGTGCCTGATTCTGCCTGGAGAGTGGGAGGAGGCTGAGCCAGAGGAGGGAGACTGGCTGGCGAGTCGCGGGGCCAGGGACACCACAGAACCTGCGGCGGGAGCGGACGGGAGGCCACCAAGGAGGAGGGCTGGCCTCCTGCCAAGAGTTCCCGGGCCTCTCACGAGGGTCTTAGAAGGGGTGTCCACCCGGAGGTCTGCGCCAGCCTGGCCCTCTCTTAGCTCGGCACAGCGTCTCCAGTGTCACCTGGAGGGCATCAGGGTTGGTCCCTTTATTGTAGGTTGCAGAGAGTCCCCGGGAGAGTTCAGGGGGTCAGAAGGGGTCTGGTGACCCTGCCCCTCAGCCTCCCCTCCCCCTCCCACATCACAGAACTCTCTCAAAACCCCAGCACCTGGCTCAGCGCTGGGCCCAGAGAAGAGGCCCTTCTCTCCGTCCGCGGGGCCCCTGCGCGTCCCCACACATGACCGGATGAGCAGCGATCATCCACACTCCCCGGATTGTTCGCGTCACTCCTACAGCGACCCCAGGGGACTGGGATCGCAGCCCCTTTTCACAGAAGAAGAAAAAGGGAGGAAGGGGCTTGCCCAGAGTCACATGGTGACCACGGTCCTGACTCTACATCCTGTCCCTGATCCAAGACATTTCGGGTCACCTCACATAGCCGTCAAGCCCTCCAATGGACGCTGTGCCATTGAAGTCAGGGGCTATAGACGGGTACTGTCCGCAGGGACAGGAACCAAACCAGGACTGAGGAGGGTGGTGGCGGGGAGGACCAGGGAAGGGACCTTGGAGATTGTTGTCACCTGCGACCTGCTCTGCCCCACCCAGCAGTGGAAAGTGTGTGTCAGAGGAAGCTGCTGCCTGGGGACGGGGGGGGGGTGTGTGCGTGGGTGACAGCATATGGGGGGCACACGGGAGGCAGGATGTGCTGAGCTGGGGGCGAGTCTGCAAGCGGGAGCAGTATGGGGGCTCCGCCCCGCGGCGCCTGCCTCTGGGGCTCACTTTCTCCCTCTCAGGACCGACTGCAGGGACTTTCACTTCCAGAAGGATGGGCAGGCCGTCCTGAGAAAGGTGTCCCCAAGCCTCTGTGGTCACTGCCAACACTCTGCTCCACTGTTCACACAATAAGCATTTACGTAGCGCCTGCTGTGTGCTCAGACGTGGAGATGCAGTTCTCCCCTTCCTTGCCAGGGCAGTTGCACAGGTGGACACAGGAGGGCACGGGCGCCATGCCACGGGGTGACACCATCCAGGGAGGCGCCTGGGAGTGGAGCAAGAGGGAGGGGACAGTGACGGCCTCCAGTGCTCACTGCCAACCAGGGGGACGGACTCAGCCCTCGAAAGGCCACGGGGACCTTCCCATGGTGGCCCGTTTCCCAGGTGAGGACGTCGAGGCCTTAAGAGATGAGAACCTGCCCAAGTGATGTTTCAGGAGTCCAGGAAGCAGCAGGGGCAGGATTTGAAACCAGGCCACCTGCTCTGACCTGCTCTACTGAGGAAGGGGAAGTGGGAGCAGGTGCTGGGGAGGGGGTGGGGGAGCGGCGGAGGCAGGACCCGGGGAGCGGCCTGCGGGGCTGAGGGCCAGCGCCGTCCCTGAAGCACTGCCCCGAGGAGCTGCTCCATGTCCGTCCTACAAAGACGCCCTCCTTCAGAGGTGAGGACGGGGGTCTAAACAAGCAAAAACTCAAATGTGACTTAATTCCAATCTTCTCTTTGTTTCTTAGAACTTCTGTGACAAAGGACCACAAATTGAGTTTCTTTTCTTTTTTTTTTTTTTTTTTTAGTACCAGGGATTGAACTCAGGGGCACTTGACTACTGGGCCACATCCCCAGCCCTTTTTTGTATTTTATTTAGAGACAGGGTCTCACTGAGTCACTAAGTGCTTCGCCATTGCTGAGGCTGACTTTGAAGTCACAAGCCTCCTGCCTCAGCCTCCCAGGTGCTGGGTTACAGGCGTGCGCCACCGTGCCCGGCTCACAAATTGAGTTTCTTAACCCAGCAGAGCTGTATTCTCTCTGGCTCCAAAGGCCAGCAGATGGACATCAGGGTACACAGAGCCATGTCCCCTCTGACATCTGAGTCCAATCTTCCTTGCCCCCTCCCAGCTGCTGCTGGTGGCCGTTGGTCCTGGGCCTTCCTGGGTGTCAGCCACATCACCACTGTCTCTGCCCATCACCACACGGGCCCCTCCCTGTGCGTCTCCCTCCTCTTCACACACCAGCCATATTGGATCCAGGGCAACCAAGGACACCAGTGTGGCCCCACCTTAACTAATGACACCTGCGGCAACCGTATGTCCAAATAGCTTCTGTGGTACTAGGTGACAGGACTTCAACATATCTTCTGGGAGACACTCCTCAACCCATAACAGATGTCATTAAAGGACTTTTTAGCCAGGCATGGTGGCGCATGCCTGTAATCCCAGCACTTGGGAGGCTGAGGCAGGAGGATCACGAGTTCAAAGCCAGCCTCAGCAATGGCGAGGCACTTAGCAACTCAGTGAGACCCTGTCTCTAAACAAAATACAAAAAAGGGCTGGGGAATGTGGCCCAGTGGTGGAGTGCCCCTGAGTTCAATCCCCACTACCTAAAAAAAAATAAAAAAGGGACTTTTTTATAAAACTTAGAATCTGGGAGAAAAAAAAGCAACCCAAAACTATGCAGGTCATGTGTCCCAGTTTGAGATTCAGAAAATATGGCCTTGGGGTGTTGCCGCCTGAAGCGCTTGGAGCAACGGAGCCGCGGGAAGAAGTTCAGAGGCAAACTGGAGACGAACAGCTTTTTATTCTGATAACTTTTCTCTCTGGTTCTAACAACGACTAACACACGCCACACACACCACCAAAATGGCGCTGACCCGATCAGCAATTTCGGCCAAGTCACTCGAGATCCCGAGACAAGTCCCATGAGACTACGGAAGGCGACAATGCCCAAATCTCCATGGCCATAGTCAACCGCAATTCAAGCCATCTCCCCAAACAGGGCTCCTGCATTGGGGCTAGCTCAGTGGTAGGCATGTGCTGAGTTCAATCCCCAGCTCAGAAAAGAAAGTATGGACTTAATACATCTGTCTGCTACACAAATATTAAAGTACTTTGCCCTAATGGGTACTAAATAAATGTTTGAGAAATACTTGACTTGTGGTCCCTAAAGGCCCTTAGATCTTTCTTTAACAAGTCAGAAGAATAAAATAAAAGTCCCCAGAGAACAAAGTGCAGCTGCCCTGTGCCCTGGATTCCTGACAGGCAGCTGTTCCACTGACCTTAAGCCTTCTCTTCTCTGTGGGCATCAGTTTGGGGAAAGAGCCAGTCCCGAGGAGGCTAGGAGAGGCCTCTGTTCCCTTCCTCACTGGATTAAGCAGAACCCACGGTTCTCCATCCTCTCCCTTGCTCCCACATTCATCTAGGCTCAGACTGCTCCTTTCAGACAGATACCCAGGCTCTAGCCTTACCACCTAGACCTAGTTCTTCACCTTTACCAGGAAACCATCGCCCCAGTCTTTAAACTTGCCTCCAGCAGGAAATCAGTGTGTCCTAACATGAATCTGATCACCTCTTTCTCTGCCCCAAACTCCCCATGGCTCCCTATCGTCCTTGGAATACAGCTCGTATCCTAAACTCGCCGTTTCAGGGTTTGTACAAGTTGGTCCCTAGGAATCTATCTACCCAGGCCTGCTTTTTTTTTTTTTTGGTGCCGGGGATTGAACTCAGGGGCACTCAACCACTGGGCCACATCCCCAGCCTTTTTTTGTATTTTATTTAGAGACAGGGTCTCACTGAGTTGCTAAGTGCCTCGCCATTGCTGAGGCTGGCTTTGAACTCGCGATCCTCCTGCCTCAGCCTCCCAAAGTGCTGGGATTACAGGCGTGCGCCACCGCGCCCAGCGGCCTGCTCTATCTTACAAGCACTGGACTTTGCAGAACTTCCATTTAAAAGAGACCGGAGGCGCATTTGATTGGAAGGGAGCATGGTGGGGAGGCTCCTCCTCTAAGTGACTTCAAGTGCTTTTTTTCTGCATCCACACCTTTGCCATGCGGGTCCCTCTCCAGAGAGCTCTCTCCCCACCTCCCTCTCTTCATCATCTAATTGTAAGACACCTTTACCCTGATCACAAATCGGGAACACCTCTCCCTCTACATACATAGTATTTTGGCTGAATTTTCCCCCCCTTTGGTACTGGGGATTGAACCTAGGGGTGCTTTACCACTGAGCCACACATCCCCAGACCTTTTTATTTTTTTATTTTGAGACAGGACCTCACTAAGTTGTGAGGCTGGCCTCAAACTTGCGATCCTCCTGCCTCAGCCTCCTGAGTTGCTGGGATGACGGGCATGCTTCACCGCACCTGGCTTTGGTTGCACTTCTTCATGAAGCTTGTTCCACTGCACTGCATGCTAGAGAATCTGCTTCTCTTACCTTTGAGCCAGGTACTAGCCCCAGGTCTGTGGCTCAATGTCAGGGACAGCAGGTGAGAAAAGTGTCAGAATGGAGAGACAGCTGCTGACTGTCTTTGTCAGTCTTGCTGTGTGACCTTGGGCAAGTCAATTTTCCTCTCTGGCCTCAGTTTCCTCTTTTTTAAATTTTATCATTATTTATTTATTTATTTTAAATATTTATTTATTTGCTTTAGTTGTACACAATGTGTTTATTTTTATGTGGTGCTGAGGATCGAACTCGGGCCGCGCACGTGCTAGGCGAGTGCTCTACCGCTGAGCCACAATCCCAGCCCCTCAGTTTCCTCTTTTAGAGTGGAATGTAGGGAAGATATCCAAACAGGTATGAAGGCAGGAGCAAAATTCCTCCATCTACCCCAGGTCTGGCCAGACCTTGGTGGTCCGCAAACAAAAGCTACTGGAATCCTTTATTTTGCATTAATTTGCATGTATTTGTATACACACTCTAAGAGGCACCAACTACATTTCATCTAATTGATGCCCAGGGATGGTAAAGACCCACTGGCTCATGGTTCCATGAAAATCTTGCCTGACAGAGGCCTTTACTCATTAACAGTCCAACCCCCTCCTTTTACAGAGGGTAACTGAAGCTCAGAGAGGGCAAGTGAGGAGCCCAAGGTCACACAGCAAGTGAGATGCATAAGACTTCATCGTGTGTTCCTCCTGCCTGTCAGGGGCTGGTGCTAACTGACTACCTTGTTTCTCTCTCCATGCAGGCTGGGCGAATGGGGGCTTGGTTTTCTTTTGAGGTCCTTCTGCGCTTCCCCAGAATAGCAAAGCTGGCTAGCTGGCGGCCTCTAGGAGCAGCACAGGAAACCAGATTGGTGTAGTAAGGCAGGGTGGGGGGGGGGGTGGGGGGTGGAAAGGCCTCTTAGAGGTGGCTGAGCCTTGCTTTCACCTGTTCTAAAAATAACGCACTATTAGAGATCTGCAGATGACAAGGTGGCCCGCAGGTTATTCCGCTGAGGGTAGAGGAGAGAGTGGATTCCATTTGAACACAAAGACAGCTGGGAGCCACTGCGGGCGAGGGCGATGGGTGGAGGGGCCGTGGCCGGGCCCAGGAAACTCAGTGGGCAGCCCTTGTTCACAGAGAGGCTGAGGGGGCTCTGGGGCAGGCGCTGGGCTAGGGGGCAGGAGCACCGGGAACAGACCAGACTTGACACTGTTTCTGGGAGAACCAGGCTCTCTGGCAGCGGGAAGACCCGACAAGTTCAGCAGGGAAAATAACTGTGAAGTGAGCTAAAGCTCCCCAGGGAAGCAGCACAGAGATAAAGACCATGGGGAGACCCCTCAAGCCGGGGTGGGCAGGGAGGCCCTGGAAGGAGCAGATAAGGAAGCTGAGACGCAGCCCGGCGCAGTGGCGCACGCCTGTAATCCCAGCACTTGGGAGGCTGAGGCAGGAGGATCGGGAGTTCAAAGCCAGCCTCAGCAATGGCGAGGCACTTAGCAACTCAGTGAGACCCTGTCTCTAATAAATACAAAAAGGGCTGGGGATGTGGCCCAGTGGTCGAGTGCCCCTGAGTTCAATCCCCAGTACGAAAAAAAAAAAAAAAAAAAATAATAAAATAATAATAATAATAATAATGCTGAGATCCGCAGAGAAGGAAAGGAGGGGCGCCTCCAGACGTGGTGGCTCAGGGAACTGCAGGCCCACGTGGGAAGAGGGTGTGGACCTGCCCAGAGAGGTCAGAAGGGGGCAGCGTGAGACCTGGACGAGGGGTTGCCTCCCAGGAAGCTTGCTCTCGCCAGGTGGGTGGCGCGAAGAACTAGGTCAGGTGTGGTGGCGCACACCCGCGATCCCAGCAACTCAGGGAGGCTGAAGCAGGAGGATCTCAAATCAGAGACCAGCCTTGGCAATTTAGCGAGACCCTGTCTCAAAATTAAAAATAAAATGGGCTGGGGATGTGGCTCAGTGGTGGAGTGCCCGTATGTTCAAGCCCTAGTATCAAAACAAAACAAAACCAACCAATTAGGCAGAGGATATTGCATCTAGGCAGGAGTGATGGGGTGATGGTGACCGAGACAATAAGAGAAAACACAGAACTGGGTGGCTTCAACATTTGTTCTGGAGATCACGTTCACAGGAGCTGCAGACAGGTTGGACTAGGGCTGGGGCGGGGGACACACAGGTTTCTGACCTGCAGGCCAGAAGGCCAGGTGTGGCAGTCTGGCTTGGGGCAATCAGACTGATAAGATTAAAGCAGTCTGCAGACTGCCAAGAACCTGCCCAGACGCGGCTCCGCAGGCCCCGGCGCTCTGCATGAGCAGTCGCTTCTCCCCACCTGAACCCAGTCCAAACTGTGAGCTCCAGGAAGCCAGGGACCAGCCTGCTTTGTCCCCAGCACCTATGAAGACACCTTGCACGTAGTAGGTGCTCAAGAAAGAGTTGGTGGGTGAATGACGCGAGAGCACCAGCTGCGGGAATCAGCACACAGACAGTGCGATGCTCCGAATCCCAGGGTCCTGTCCCACCCCACACCCAGCCAGAGCCCCGCAGCTTGGCTTTCCCACTGAGGCCACGCGCACTTTCTCAACCTCGGACCGGTCCTCCGCAGCACCACCCCGGTTTAAACCCGCTGGTTGGCTACAGCATCGTGACGTCACATCGTGACGTCACAGCCACGCCCGAACTTGCGCCCAGCACCTGAGTTCCAGCGGCAGCTTCATCTGCCCTGAACCTCCTCTGAAATCTTCGCCTTAGCTCTCAGGGGCGCCCCAGGCTTCCTGTCTCTCGCTGTCCCCCCTGCCAGGATCGTCCTTCCTGCTCCTGGTCTATTCACTCGCCCTTGGCGACCCAGCTCCTCCTAGTCTTCCTCCACTGCAAGCCCCTCGGGCTCGGGCTCGGCAGCCCCTAGTCCACCTCTGCATTCCACGTGGACTTCATCATTGACACTCGTGATAAGAACTGCATTTATTGAGCCCCTACTGCATGACAAGTAATCATTTAATTCTCACAATGACTTTAGGAGGTCATGATTGCCCCCCTTTTACAGATTTAAGAATCTGAGGCACAGAGAGTTTAAGCGACCGGCCTGTGGCCACACAGCCAGTAAGTGGCAGAGCCAGGTCTGAACCCAGGCAGGCTGGCTCCAGGGCTGCGCCTTGGCTGGTATGTTTGAAAGCTGTGACCCACCCTGTGGCACGGGTCTGCTTGCTTGTCTGTCTCCTTAAGGAGACACAAGACTTAACTGAGTCTTGTGGCTCCTTACCCCTCACATCTGGCACAGCAGCTGGCACACAGTAGGTGCTCAATCAAGCCTCCCTTAGAAGAAGCTGGCAGGGGCACTTTTCATCTTACGGTGTTCTGCAGCCTCGAGCCTACATGATCTCATTCATTTTCTCAATAACGCGGCTGCTGGACAGGGAGTATCAGACCCATGGGTCAGGTCAGAAAACTCAGGCCCCGAGAGGCCAAGAAACTTGCCGCGTCACCCAGCCGATAGCTGTTGGAGATGATTCCTATGACCAGGTCTCCTGACTCCAAGCCCCGTGCGGCAGAAACAAGGCCAAGAAAATGTTGCTGAACCCAAAACCAATCCCAGGGGACAGGAGGCCCTGCTGGGTCACAGGTCATTAATCACTGCTCCTAGTAGGGGGGTGGGGGCTTGGGGACAGGGACCTGCTTCTCATCTTCTGGGCCCTCAGAGCCTAACGCTCTTCAGGGCAGGAAACTCTTCCTGGTCACAAAGCTCCGCACCGGCCCCAGGCCCGGGGCCACTTGGCTCCCCTCCCCCTGAGGGTCCTGGTGTGGGCATCCGCCTGTCACTGAGGACCCGCGGGGCTCAGCCCAGCAGCTGAGTGGACGTGCAGGAAGCAGTAACAATGGCTGAGAGACCCTCTGTGCCCAGGTGGGTGGGGGAGGGAGCGGCAGGAAGCAGAGCCTCTTCCCTCTGAAGGCCCCGCCGGGGGCAGGGAGGCCTGAATGCCAGACCCTGCGGGGTTTATTTGGATTCCCGGGGATCCGAGCTGGGGAGCCCTCTGCAAACATCAGACCTGCTCTTCTCCGTGGGGTGCCAAGCTCTGGACCTGTGTGACAAGAATGTCACTTTCATTCATCACTGTTGGTGTCCCCAGGGCCCAGCAGCAGGGCTGGGGACACAGTAGGGGCATGATATGTTGAATGCAGAAATGAATCCTGCACTGCTAATAACTAAAGAATTGCAGTTTCACGTGGATTTGCTTGTTGAAAACAATAAAAAGGATTCCAGATGACTCCTTTCCCCTCCTGAGCTTTTACACACGCCGCTCCTTCAGCCTGGCATGCTGGGCCCTCTGCGTTTTACAGGTCAGCTCCTTCTAACCCTCCAGCTGTAGCTCAAATAAAGCTCCTCAACAAAAGCCTTGGGGACCGGGCATGGTGGCACACGCCTGTAATCCCAGAAACTTGGGAGGCTGAGGCAGGAGGATCGCAAGTGTGAGGCCAGCCTCCGCAATTTAGCGAGACCTGTCTCTAAAATAAAATATAAAGGGCTCAGAGGTAGAGCATCCCTGAGTTCCACCCCCAGTACCAAAATAAATAAATAAATAATCAAGCAAGCTTTGGGGGCGGCTCTGACCCCCAGCGAAGGGAGCCCCCTCCCTCGCCCCCTGAGCCCAGCCTCTTGATTTCTTTTTTTTTTTTTTTTTTTTTTTTTTTTGTGGTACCAGAGATTGAACTCAGGGGCACTCGACCACTGGGCCACATCCCCAGCCCTTTTTTGTATTTTATTTAGAGACAGGGTCTCACTGAGTTGCTAAGTGCCTCGCCATTGCTGAGGCTGGCTTTGAACTCGCGATCCTCCTGTCTCAGCCTCCCAAAGTGCTGGGATTACAGGCGTGCGCCACCGCGCCCGGCTCTTGATTTCTTTCAGAGCACTTTCATAAGGGTTTCATGTACCCTTATGTGTTAAAGTCCCCTCTCCACCGTAGGGAAGTAAGTGCTAAATGGCTTCCTGCTCTTTATCCTGTCCCCAGGCACTTAGATGGTGCTCCATAGACGGTTAACTAGATAAAAAGATGGACGAAGCAGGGCGCGGTGGCGCACGCCTGTAATCCCAGCACTTTGGGAGGCTGAGGCAGGAGGATTGCGAGTTCAAATCCAGCCTCAGCAATGGCGAGGCACTTAGCAACTCAGTGAGACCCTGTCTCTAAATAAAATACAAAAAAAGGGCTGGGGATGTGGCCCAGTGGTCGAGTGCCCTGAGTTCAATCCCCGGTACCACAAAAAAAAAAAAAAAAAGATGGACGAGTGACTCTCTGTTAGGATGTCATTCTCCTCCTTTGCTCTGCAAGCTGTTTCCTGGAAGGGAACAAAAGGGTGTCTTGCTCCTGTGCTGAAAGACTGCAAACCCCAACCCGCAGCTGCAGTGAGCAGCTCTTCCTCAGGTCAGTGACAGTGACAGCCACCAATCAGCGTTGTGCTTCCCCCACAACAATTATTGAGTTTCAATGAAGTCTGAACACACGCCTGTACTCCCAGCACTTGGGAGGCTGAGGCAGGAGGATCGCGAGTTCAAAGCCAGCCTCAGCAAAAGCGAGGTGCCAAGCAACTCAGTGAGACCCTGTCTCTAAATCAAATACAAAATAGGGCTGGGGGTGTGGCTGAGTGGTCAAGTGCCCCTGAGTTCAATCCCCGGTACCCCCCAAAAAAGGAGAAAGTCCAAGGAGGCCCAGCCCGACCCACCTAGTTTCTCTAGTGACCTCTACAGCCACGGCAAGTCCCTCCTTTGCCAAGGGTGAGAGCAGGCCTGGAGTGCAGGAAGGAGTGTTCTAGAATCTTATGGGCAGAGAGGCAGAGAGGGAGAAAGCCTGATTTTGTGAGGGAAAGGCAAGGAGCCAGCCCCGCCTTGCCTAGCGGCCCCGCTCTGGCCAGCCGTTGCCAGCGCAGGTTGGCCTGGTGCCCAGAAATGGAGCGTCTTCAGTTGGGGAACTTTGTGCCACTCGGTGGTGTGGGGCCCAGTCAACAGAGAAGGCCAAAGGCCACCCAGTCGCTCGGGGAACTTGCGTGAGCTGAGCAGTCCTCGCAGGCCAGGCCCTGGGCGGGGTGCCCGGTGGGGATGAGGAGCCAACGTGAATTCTGGAGAGAACGCAGCACCTGCACCACGCAGTCCCATCCTAGAGGTCCCCGGGGCTGGCGGGGCACCCGGACTACAGCCATGGCAGCCCCGAATCCTGAACCCCTCAAGGCAGTGGAGACCAGCCAGGAAGTCCACCCGCAGAGGCCAGCTGCCTCCCTCTTCTGCCTACACCGTGCTGCAGGGGCGTGAACATGGCCGAGCCACACAGACCTGGTTCTGATCCCAGCTCCACCTCAAGGTCGACATGTGACCTTCAGCAAATCACTTAAGGTCTCTGAGCCTCATTCCCTATAAAACTGCAGATAAGCAGTAGCTGCCCCTGGGGTGTCCTGAGGACCTGATGCAGACAGTTGCCCAGCCCTTGGTATACAGTAGGTGCTTAAGAAGTGGCAGGCCAGCCATTGGCTTCTCTGTAGCATAGGAACTGTGTGCAGCTCCGTGATGAGGCTTGGCTTGGTTGCAGACTGGGCTGTCACCAGCGAACCCCTCGCTGGCTTTTCTAAGGCAAATTCATTAAACTTCTCTTGCTCCCCAGCCTGAGGCCTGGCCCTTCCTGGTTCTCTGTGGCTGAGTCGGAGAGCTTGTCCTTGTCCCCGCTGCCTCCAGCTTCAAACCAGGCCTTCAGCCTGCCGAGTCCAGCTCTGGGTGCTCACAGGCCATGACTGCGCCAAGCCACGGAACATTCCAACCTCCGATGCCCCAGGGTCAGACTGCACGACCTCCCCACACCTGCCCTCCTAGCCTTGGCCTTCCAGTCCTTTGCACTGCCATAGAGAGAGAGCTCTAAAACCCATCTGCAGTTACTCCCCTGCTCAACAACCCTCCAAGGCTCCCTATCACCCTTGGGATCAAGTTCAAAACTCTGCACTTGACGTTCTTCACCCTTTACCATCTGGCAGCAGTGTTAGCTGTGCCTCTCCGCTCACGCTGCCCTGCTCCTGCTCCTGCCCCCAGGAACGTCACACCTCCCTGCCTTTACTCATGCTGTTACCCCAGTTCTGGCCAGGTATACTCTCCCACATAGCTCAGCTCCCCCGGCAGCATCTCTGTGACGCTTTCCCTGGTGACTCTCAGCACCCCCTGAGCATCCTCCCAGGAGGAACACGCTGCCCTGCATATCAAACTTCCAGTGCACCTTGCTTTCCAGCTCCAAATCAGCACCTGGGCCGGGCATGGGGGTGCACGCCTATAATCCCAGCTGTTAGAATTTAGGCAAAAGTTTTCTTACGCAGGGAATGCCATTTTAATAAAAGGGAAGTTTATTAGGGGCCACGCGTGGCAGAGAAAATGGGGAACGGACGGGAACAGGGGCAGCGCGAACAGAGAGCGATTTCAGTCCTGGGGTGGGCTTAAATAGAGTGGGGGGTCAGAGAGCCCCCCTGGGAGTGAGTCCTTGTCCTATACCAGCAGAGGTCAGGAGGTAGTGGCGGGCCAGGGAACCTGCTGGTCACAAAGCACCTGGGGGAGGTGTGGCCTCCTATCGTGTTTCAATCTGGCTGCTTCATTGAAGTGGGGCACGACGTGGGGTAGTTTTGAGGGGGGAGATGTGGGCAGCAAGGTCCCGCTGGAGGGTGGAAAAAATTTCCAGGAGATAGGCGTGGAAAAGATGAATCTGTCCAGGTATGGGATGGATGAAGTTTTCTATGTCGGTGAGGGTGGTCAACAGGCTTTTCTGCAGAAGTCACTGAGGAAGTCAGCCGGAGAGCATGTAGAAAATTGTGGGTCTTGTGAGATTTGCAGGTAACACTATTATGTGAGATGGATTATTGTCCAATAGGCCTGTCTTACGGTGAAGAGGCCAATGGAGAGTGCGAAACACATCACAATGAGCATCAGGTGGCAGCATAAGGGCAGGACTCAGCAAGGGCCTGTCTGGTTGGAAAGTCATCCGTTTGATTTTTTAACAGTTGATTTGTCCCTGAGAAAAACTGGTTAGAGGTTTAAAACAAGAAAACAGAGAAGATTATTTTGAGTTGGCACGAGAGAAACGAATTTTTAAGGGATCAGTGGGACTGGAAGAGCAAGTATATTGAGGTAGTTTGTTTTGTCTTCTTTTTGTGGATCTTCAGTGGTTTTAGTCTAGAAATATGAATCCAAGAAGTTGCCTGAGGTTTCACGAAGCTTAGCAGCTGTGGGTGTGCGCACAACCTGGAAGGGTCCTGTCCACTTTGGGACAAGGGAGACTGTTCCTGTGTCCTGGGGATGGAGAAATATAACCCAAGAACCAGGTGCCAATGGAAAAAGCTGAAGCAAGTGAGTCAACTTTGGTCAGGTAAGGATGTAATCTTGGCACATCTGTAGCCTGATGAAGGATAAAGTCAACAGGGATGAGAACTTTTATGAGAGAACACAAAAAACATAAGTACTGAATAAATGTTGCAGCATCTGGAACATGTCAATGTATATCATGGAGTTAATTTAAATTTTTAACATGTATAGAGTTATCAGGGATGTAAACACAACATTTTACTTAGGGCTGAAGTTACCTTTGCTTCTAAAAATGTTCAGAAATGGTTGTGCATCTGTTTTAACTTGTTACTGGATGTTCTAGGATGAAATTTGTCAAATTGACTTTTGTTTTGACCATTGGTAAGAGTCAGCTGTTTCTGATGGGAATCTTGGGGAAACATTGAGAGAGCAGATTTTCTGCTTGGTGCCTTCCCTGTAAGGATGGGTCCAGGTCTTGCTTGACCTCTTTCCTCAGAAGCATTAGGGATGTTTCATGGACCCTCCTTTTAGCAAGAGCACTGATTGGCTTTTCCTCTATCGGTCTCATTTTATCTCTCTTATCGGGAGATCATGTGACCCAGAGATGCAAAGCTCTGTAGAGATGTTCCTTCTTCCCTCACAGGCAGACTCTGAGACAAGAACCAAATACTGGTCTTCTTGGCCCTTTTGATTAATTAAAGTTTGATCTTAGCCATCCAGTAAGCTAATCTTAAATTAATGTTTATAAACTTACAGTAGCCGGGGTCCTGTGGTATCTATCTGTCTTGATGGTTCTTGTTAACATATATTTGAGCTTTTAAGAACATTAGCTGACAAAATATCACAATTTAGAACAAATTAAAGAAAGGCTCATTTATCTGACAAAATATTACAATTAGAACGACTAAAGAAAGGCTGAAAGCATTTAACTTTTTGTGGAAAAGTAATAACTTGAATTTAGGAAAATAGTATTTTTATGAGGTCACACTGAGCAAGGGAGGGAGTCTGAGTATCTCAGACTTTAGAGTCTAACCAGGTCAATGGGGGGAAGACCGGGAGGTTTCTACATCAGTCGAGGCTCTGGCCAGGTCACACCACGTGTTGTATGCTGAGACCGTAGGAGTGAAGATTTGGTCTCCCTTCTACATTAGGAACTCTGTTTCAGATGATAAAAAACCAACTCATATTTAACAGTGAGTAATTTAAACCTTGTAAATTAATTTTAGCTGTTTAACAAAAGTTTTAGTTACAAATGAATAAAAATTTTTATGTCAAATGATTAGTTTGAAGTTTGAAGGGGTACCTTAATTTGAATTGAACATTTTTGACTGAAATGAATTAAAGATATTTGGATCCATTATTTTAATTTTTTATGAGCGCTCGTGTTGTGTTATTTGTGATATCACATTTACATGAAAATTTGGACAGACACACGGACATAAAAACATAAAAAAAACATAATTGTGCGCACTTTGGAAGGGAAAAAACATGTAGCTTTTTGAGGTTTTTTACCTGAAGAGCAAAGGTGAGGTTAGCAGGGAGTTTGCTGTATGAAAAGGCCCAATGTATTAGGGCAGGAAGTTGGAGGGAGGGTCGCGTAAGCCAGTGGCTGGTCTATGTGTCGTGTCCCGTGTGAACGGGAAAAAAAAGAGTCTGGACTAGGCACAAGGCCTGAAGAGATTTTAGGGAGAATTGAGGGAGGGAGGGTCGTGTAAGCCACACTGCTGTTTAGGAAAGAGACTTTTAGTCCCTTTTGGGCTGTGGCAGGGTCTGGCTCACCGGAGCCAGGGTAGAATTAAAGGGAGGGCAGGGGCTCTAAGTGTCGTGTCCCGTGTGGTGAACGGGAAAAAAGAGCGTCCGCGGCGGCTCTGAAGGCTGGAGGGAGGTCTGCCACCAGTACAGCAAAAGGGATGGGAAGTTTTCGCGGTTGCCGCCGCTGCTGCTAGCATCTCTGTGACGCTTTCCCTGGTGACTCTCAGCAAGAAACGCCCCAGAGAGCATCCTCCCAGGAGGAACACGCTGCCCTGCATATCAAACTTCCAGTGCACCTTGCTTCCAAAGCTCCAAATCAGCACCTGGGCCGGGCATGGGGGTGCACGCCTATAATCCAGCGACTCAGGAGGCTGAGGCAGGAGGATCCCAAGTTTAAGGAGGCCAGCCTGAGCAACTTTAGGCAGTGAAACTGTCTCAAATGTGTTTAAAGGCCAGGGAAGGGATTGGGAATATAGCTCAGTGGTAAAGTCCCTGGATTCAATCCCCAGTACCACACACACACACACACACACACACACACACACACACACACACAATGTGCCTGCCCTCCCATCTCAAATCACACCTGAACGCATCATCCTCTGATCCTGTTTTATCTTTATTCAGAGCAATTTGTGATCTATTCCACACTAGAATGCAGACCCCCAAGGGTGGGGACTTTGCTCTGTTTGTGTCCATGTCCCTGGTTTCTGTGTGCAGAGCAGAGCCGCGCGCCGCCCAGTATGTATTTGCTGAAAAAGGAAAAGAAGAGCCAGAGGGTGGCAGCCAGGTGGCCAGAGGCTTGTGGGAGACCCCAGAGGCAGGATGGCCTGGAGGAAGGTGAGCTAGGGACTCGGGTGGGGGGAGGGCCCAGGCCAGGGCTGGCGTCCAGGTGGAGGAAGCCCCTGTGAGGGGACCCAGAACCAAGGGCTCCTGCACTCGGCCTCCTCCGCTTCGCAGCCCAGCGCCTCCATCTCTCTGGGCGGGTTTCTGCCTGGGGACAGATCAGACGACCTGTGCATGAGGGCCATGGGGGGCAGCAGTGTCAGGGGAGAGCAGCAGAGTGAGCTGACCTTGGCGCCGGCCAGGCGTGGCTGCCCGCCAGCTCCTGCTCACTGATCAGCCACGCGTCCTCCGCCGCAGAGACTCAGGTTCAGCCCCGTGGCTTGCTGGGGCCTAGCCAGGACGCACCTGGTCAGCCCCTCCACTGACTCAAGGCACACCAGGGACACCCTGGTCACCTGTGCTGCTCTGCTTCCCACCAAGGAGCCAGCTCACAGGGCTCTGGCCACTGCGCCTGGCTTGGCCAAGACTTAGAGGAGGCCCAGCCAGAAAGACCCCTGGGCCATTGGGTCCAGTCCTTCGTTCTATAGATGGGAAGCTAAGCCCAGAGAGGGTGACGGATTTGTGCATGGACACTCAGCCAAGTGACTTCAAAGTCAGTTCCAGAGCCCAGGTCTCTCGATTCCCACCCAGCCCAGCTCTTCAGATTCTACTCAGGCTGTGGCTGATCCTTGTTGATGAGTGACAAGTCTGTTCTTCCACTGAGCCACATCCCCAGCCCTTTTTATTTTTTATTTTGAGACAGGGTCTCACTAAGTTGCCCAGGCTGGCCTTGAACTCATGATCCTCCTGCTTCTGCCTCTTGATTAGCTGGGATCACAGGCTTACACCATCTTGCCCAACACAACATGCCCCCTTTAATGCTCACCATGGACTCTATAGTCATCACTCCTGTTTAACAAATAAAAAAAAAAAAAAAAACTGAGATTCAGAGAGGGTGAACAAATTGTCCAAGGTCACACAGCAAAGTAAAAGAGATCCAGAATTCAAGTCCATGTCTTGTGTCTCAGAAGCCTGTACTCAGTATGGCCTCACTATCCAAGGGGGGAGCAGATATGGTAACGAGGATTTGTAATGAAATGTGATCTGAGTCTGAAACGGTTTTCTTTTTTTTTTTTTTTTTTTTTTAAATATTTATTTATTTGCTTTAGTTGTACAAATGCATTTATTTGCCGTGGTGCTGAGGAAACGAGCGCTTTGTAAACGGTTTTTCTGAGGTTGCCTCATTTACACCTCACAATGGTCCTTAACAAGGTTCTCATTGTTGTCCCCATTTCCCTGATGAGCAAACTGAGGCTCAGGTAGGCAAATTCCCTGCCTAGCGTCCCCAAACCCCTGTCTGTTGGTCTCCAGAGCCCATGCTTTGTCCACCCAAATAAACCCTGTTTCTCAGAAGTCCTGTATAAATATTGATGCGTTCCATCAGTGAGTGCACATTCATTGCACCCCCACGTGTGCCAAGCCCCGTCCTAGATGTGCTAGGAGTGGAAATGAACGGGACATAACGTCTGTCCCCACCTCTAGCCAGCAAAGAGGTAGAATTGGGGTCCGTGGGGGCTTTGCCTCATGTCCTCTTGGTGACACTGATGGGGGAGGCTTTGGCACTGGTCCAACCCCGCCCCCATCAAGTCCTCTTGGAAGAGGCTGAGGGAGCTGCGGCTGTGACAGCTTCAGGCCCCCAGGGCTGCCTTGTCCTCCCAGCCTGGCTCTGACTCATCGCCCACACCTGGCAGTGGCCTCGGGCAGCCACGGGGAGGGATGTGGCACCTGCACTCTTGGCTGCAGTTCCCACCCTCCCAGCCAGGAAGCAGAGCAAGGTCACCCTGAGTCCCACCTGACACTGCTGGGAAGGCTCCTGGGGACGGAGGCCCCCAGGCTGCAGGGAGGCTGCCCAGGCGCCAGGAGGGCCACAGTGAGATCCCACAAGGCCCGGCCTCCGAAGGCCAGGCCTCAGCCCCAGGTGCTTTGCATGTTTTATCACATTGAACTCTCACGGCTCCCCAGGGAGTCCTCCTGTGAATAAGCCCACTTCACAGAGGAGGAACTGCACTCTCAGGGAGGCCAAGTGACCAGCCCCAAACCCCGCATTAGGCAATATGGGCCTTCCCCAAACTCCCCACCCAACCCCGGCTCCCGTGGCTCATTCCAGGCCACAGGAGCCAGCTTGTTCCCATCTTCCCCACCCCCACCGTGAGATCTCCCTTCTTCTTTTTTTTTTTTTTTTAATATTTATTTATTTGCTTTAGTTGTACACAATGCAATGCATTTATGTTTACGTGGTGCTGAGGATCGAACCCGGGCCGCGCACGTGCGAGGCGAGCGCTCCACCGCTGAGCCACAATCCCAGCCCGAGATCTCCCTTCTTATCATCTGGAAAGCAGAAATCAAACCATCTCCTCCTTTCCTCCCTACTATACTCAACCCTGCCCCAGCCTTCAGACTGAAGCTGATCATGTTCTCTCTCTAAAACCTGCAGTGGCTCCCCACTGTCCTCAAGAGAAATTATCTTCAAGGCTCTTCATGAACTGGGAACTGCCTACTTGTCCAGTCCTGTCTCTGCTTGGACACGTTAGGGCACCTCTCCGGCCTCGCTTTCCTGGTGGGGATCATGACGCCTCACACAGCAATAAGCCTGAAGTGGGCTGATGCACGTGGAGTACCCAGCAGGCACTTGGCGCTGGCTGGTGCTCCGTAAGCCTGCCTGCCCTCTGACTGGCTGAGCAGAGGCTGGGGTAGAGTCACAGTGTGCAACATAGACTCTGCTTCCAGCCCAGCTGGGACCAAAGGCTTTGTGGTGGGTGGACCTAGGGACTCTTAGTGTTACTGACATTTATCATTTTAAGAAATTCGGGCCCAGTGCACTTGAAATCCCAGTGACTCAGGAGGCTGAGGCAGGAGGATTGCAAAATTCAAGCCCAGCCTCAGCAACTTGGTGAGACCCTGTCTCAATATAAAAAATAAAAAGGAGCCGGGCACGGTGGCGCATGCCTGTAATCCCAGCACCTGGGAGGCTGAGGCAGGAGGATCGCGAGTTCAAAGCCAGCCTCAGCAATGGCGAGGCACTTAGCAACTCAGTGAGACCTTGTCTCTAATAAAATACAAAAAAAGGGCTGGGGATGTGGCCCAGTGGTGGAGTGCCCTTGAGTTCAATTCCCCCCGTACAAAAAAATAAAATAAAATAAAAAATAAAATAAATAAATAAATAAAAAGGGCTGGGGATGTAGAGCGCCCCTAGGTTCCACCCCTGGTACTGCAACAAAGAAAAAATTGTGGAAATCTTCAGGGTGATGGTAGCTGGAACTAGGAGTGGGTTGGTGGGTAGAGAAAACGGAACCAACTTTCCCAATAGGGTTACTTTTTATCTTAACCCCAAGCTAGAAGATAGATACACCCCCCACATAGAAAGGAAGACTGAGGTCAGAGGGTGGAGTTCCACCAATGGCATCAGGGACAGGACCTTCTGCGAAGCAGCTGTGCTTCCTCTTCTCCTGCTGCAGTGCCCACAAGCCTGGGGGATGGAGAGGATCTGCTGAGGAGAGAAGGGCCCAGTGGACAGGGAGAGAGAGGCGGGCTGGAGAGCTTGAAGGGAGGCCCAGCCGCAGATGGTTCCAGAATTCCAGGCAGAGGCAGTGAAGCAAGGGTCGAGGTCATCCGTGATGAGCAGAGAAGCCTGGCCTTGACCCTCAGGGACCTTCAGGTCTCAGGGAAACTGAGGACCTGGCCTCGTCCCACCTCCAGAATGCAGAGGGCCGCCGATGGCTGGAGGAGGGCTGAGGGAAGGAGGGAGGGGGCCCAGGGTGGGCAGCGGCCCCCGTCCCTCCCGCTTGGCACCATGCCCCACCGCCAGCCCTGCCTGCGGTGCAGGTAGGAGTGGCTAGGCTGGAGCTGCGCTGGTGGCCCTGGTGCCTAGGCCACAAAGAAGCGCTTAGGCCACAAAGGAGCGCAGCTGTGATGTCAGCTGGCCCTTCCTTCCTCCTGCATGTAAAGGTCACCTATTTTAAACTCTTTCTCACCCCACCCTGCCCTCATCCCCTGAGGAGGATGGCTTTTTCTAACCTAGAAGGACGGCTCTCGGCCACCCACCCGAAGCCCAGCGCCCCTCACCCCTGCCCCCAGGGCCCAGGCTGAAGGAGCCCAGCTTCAGTTTAGTTTTGCTTTGTTTTGAGACTGAGGATGGAACCCAGGAGCACTCTACCACTAGCTGCATCCCCAGCCCTTTTTATATTTTGAGACAGAGTCTTGCTCAATTTCCCAGGCTGCCCTTGAACTTGAGATCCTCCTGCCTCAGCTTCCTGAGTAGCTGGGATCATAGGCATGTGCCATTCCATGTGCCATCACACTTGGTCTAGTAGCTTTTCATTTAATAAATATTCTGAGCATCTGCTCCTCCCAAGTGCCAAGGTAAGCCCTGGGGACAGATTCCTGCCTTCTTTTTTTTTTTTTTTTTTTTTGTACCGCAGATTGAACTCAGGGGCACTCGACCACTGGGCCACATCCCCAGCCCTTTTTAGTATTTTATTTAGAGACAGGGTCTCACTGAGTCACTAAGTGCTTTGCCGTTGCTGAGGCTGGCTTTGAATTCACAATCCTCCTGCCTCAGCCTCCCAAGTGCTGGGAGTACAGGCGTGTACCACCATGCCCGGTTGATTCCTGCCTTCTTGGAGTTTACATTTAAAATAAAGTTTTGAGCCTGTACAGTGGCCCACGCCTCCAGAGAGGCTGAGGCAGGAGGATCATGAGTTCAAAGCCAGCCTCAGCAGATTAGCAAGGCACTTAGCAACTCAGCAAGACCTTGTCTCTAAATGAAATACAAAAAAGGACTGGGAATTTGGTTCAGTGGTTAAGCACCCCTGGGTTCAATCCCCAGTAGCAAAATAAATAAATAAATAAATAAGAAGATTTTATTTTAGGTACTAGAGATGCAATCCCAGGGCCTCTAGAATGCTAAGCAGAATTCTAACACTGAGTATACTCCCAACCCAAAACTTGCGTTTTAATAAAAGAAAACGGGGTTGAGGGGTATACAGGACAGTGACAGAGCATTTGTGTAGCATATGCTAGACCCTGGGTTCAATCCCCAGCACCACCACCAGGAAGAAAAACAAAAAGACAACAAATAAACAAGTCCACAAATACAGTAGCAGGATAATTTCTAATGGTGGCCAGTTCCCCAAAAGAAAATAAAATAGGACAAGAAGATAGTGACTGAGGGGCAACTCTAGAATGAGTGATCAAGGAAGGCTTCTCTGAACAGGTGACAAAGATTTGGGAAGGCATATGCCCAAGAGAGGGAACGGCAAGTGCAAAGGCCCTGAGGTGGGAACGGGTAGGGAAGTTAGAGCTGTGGTTCTCAAACTGGGGTTCCTAAGCCAGCAGCCTCATGGTGGGGCCGCTTGTCAGAAACACACATTCTCCAGAGCCCCCCTCAAACTCACTGGAAACTCTGTGGGTGGGGGCAGCAAAGAAGGCTTCTGACAAACCCTCAGGTGGTTCTGATGCACCTTAAAGTTTAGAATCACTGGTTCCAGCTCAGAGCCACGTGGCTGTGGCGTGGGAGGCCGCACGGGTAGCTGGGAACCTCAGCCTCGCTGTAGCCCGTCCCTCGAGGCCCAGCCTCGCCCTCCTGGCCACTCAAAGCTGAACAGCCCCTGGAGTCTCTCCAGATTCCTCTGTTGGGCTTAGGAGGCTCCTGGAGGCGCGATTCCACCAGCCTCTCCCGCCCTCCCCGTTCCTGCCCCCTCCAATCTTACACTCCTACTTACTACTGTCCCCCGGCCTTGGACACACGGTCCCCTTTGTCTAGAATATTCTTTCTCAGCATCTTCACTTGGCTCGTTTTCACCCATCCTTCAAAATATAACCCAGAATTCACCTCCAGGAACCTCTGATGGCCTGGCCAGGGCAGGAGGCCAGGACTCCCCTGCTCCCGTGCAGGCCAGCCAGCCCTGCGCTGCTGCTGACTCAGCATCCATCACATAGTATGGCATCACGGGGGAGGGGAGGTGTTCTGAACATTCATCCTTGGGAGCTGAGGGTGGAGCTCAGTGGTAGAGCACTTGTGGTGGGTGGGCCCAGGGACTCTTAGTGTTACTGTCCCATACACATGCACACACACGCACACGCTCATACACACACATACACATATATATATGCATGTATATTTTCCCTACTGAATTTACAGATGATACATGAACTTGCTTTTATTATAAAACATACAGTATAGCTGGACATGGTGGCACACACTTGTAATCCTAGCACCTCTGGAGACTGAAGCAGGAGAATCACAAGTTGGAGTGCAGCTGCCTCAGTAACTTATGGAGGCCCTAAGCAACTTAGAAAAACCCTGTCTTAAAATAGAAAATAAAGGGGGCTAGGGATGTGGCTCAGTGGTTGAGTGCTCTTGGGTTCAATCCCTGGTACCAAAAAAAAAAAAAAGAAAAAGTACAGAAAAAGTAAAAGCCCTCCTTCTTATCCTTTTCTAACCTCCTGCCCTGTCCAAACATAACCCTTGAGGCTAGTTTGCTGTCTCTCCATTCATACTTTTTTTTTTTTTTTTTTTTTTTTTTTGGTACTGGGGATTGAACTCAGGGACACTCAGCCACTGAGCCATACCTCCAGCCCTTTTTTGTATTTTATTAGAGACAGGGTCTCACTGAGTTGCTTAGCACCTCACATTTGCTGAGGCTGGCTTTGAACTCATGATCCTCCTGCCTCAGCCTCCCCAGCCACTGGGACTACAGGCTTATGCCACCACACCCGGCTTCCATTCACAGATTTTTTGTTGCATTGCAAACATACATTTGCAAGTGGAATCAAGTGGATAAGTATTGTTCCAAGACTTGTTTGTTTTTGACTTTGTGTCTTCAAGGTCATCTGTGCCAGAACATGAAGATTGACCTCACTATTTTTTTAACCATCTCTTAAGTACTAATCTTCTGTTGTTTTGTAGTCTTGCCCTAAATGTAGTAATTTTATGATGCTTTGACACCCCAGGGCCTGGCTAATCCTGGAAGTGCTGCTCCTCCCAGAGCCAGCCAATTCCTAGAGACAGGGAACAATTTGCCGGGCGTGGTGGTGCCAGATGCCTGTAATCCCAGCTCCTGCGGGAGGCTGAAGCAGGAGGATCACAAGTTTGAGGCCAGCCTGGGCAACTAAGTGAGACCCTTCTCAAAATAAAATAAAATAAGGGCTATGGATATAGCTCAGTGGTAAAGAAGTGTCCCTGGGTTTGATTCCCTGTGTTCCCCCCCCCCCAAAAAAAAAAAAAAAAAGATAGGAGACAACTTGACTGTGAACTCGCCTTTCATACCCTAACCCACCATCCAAGTTCTCATCTCCAACCAGCCCCTTTGCCTAACTCACACACCAATCCTACCCTCGCTCACACTTGCTGCCGGAGCCCACCTGATCCTGCCCACGGAGACCTCCGTCAGGCTCCTGGGCTGTGCTTTCCTCCCTTGCCTGCTCACCCATGCTGGTGCTTCCCCAGGTGGCACCCCACGCCCTGGACCTGTCAGTAGTGACACTTTTTTTTCAGTGGCATTGACCTCACTGTGTCATCACCTCTGTAAGTGAAATCCTAGGCACAGCGAAAACATTGAGAGGGGGTGGGGGCTGGGGCTCCTGTCAGGGCACTTGTCTGACAGGTGCAAGGCCCTGGGTTGGATGCCAGTACTGCAAACAAACCAACAAAACACCCCCACCCCACCCCCAACCAACACTGAATGATGGACACTGAGACGTGCTCAGCCTCTCAGTGTCACGGAAACACTGCACCGATCATCTCTGTGCACATGTGAACTGTCAGGTAGTGACTACTTAAATATTCACTGATCTATGGGTGGGGGGTGACCCCCCCACACACCCAGCCTCTGCTCCTCCCCTTCTCATTTCTCAGTTATCGAATCACAGAATGAACTGGAGTCCTCCCCCAGGGCAGCTTCTGATTCAGAAAACACCACCCCCTCCCCCCCCCCCCCCCCCCCCAAAGAGGCTCCACCGGGTAAAACATCTTCCTCGCCATCCATCTGCCCCGATCCCTGAATTTGCTCCCAGGTGAGCGAGCCCTGGTCAAGAGCCACTGCCCCCGGACAGTGGGGCACATCAGCCAGACAGTCACCGTGAGCGCTGTCTGGGTGATAGTGCACGCCAGGAATGTGGGTGGGGACCAGGAGAACTGTCTGTGTGACCTGGGGCAAGTGACTTCACCTCTCTGAGCCTTGGTTTTCTCACCTCCCAGAGCAACTGTCAGAATATACATACACATATGCCGAATACATGCATATATAAATGAAATATATATATATATATAAATATATATAACTTTATATATAATATTTATACATTTATTCATTTATATAAATAAATAAATAAACTAATCTAATCATGTTTCTAAAACCCTCACTCAGAGGTGCTCGATCCAAACAAAGCATGATGTGAATTTTCCATTTGCCGCTCCAGGCTGACCCTCCTTCTCCACCTGGGGAAGCACCTGGGTTTCTCTGACCTCTGGTCCCCCTTGGGTTTAGCCAGTGGAAGCATGACAAAAGTCTGGAGGCTCCAGGAAACCAGAGGGAGGGGTGGGTTTGTATTGCCCTGGTCCCTGCCCTCTGCCAGGCTGGGTGGCGTGGTCCCTCTGGGGAGTGCCGCAGTCCTATCTTGCCTCTCTAGCTTCCATCTCTCCTTCCCCTTAGGCTCCTAGTGGCCAGAGCTGGCTGCTGCTGTCGCCCCTGGGTCCCCTCCATCCCCCAACCCTGCCAATGCCTTTGGAGGTTCAGACCCTTCACAGAACTCTCTCCCAGCTGCCCCTGCAGGTAAACCATCTGTTTCCTGCAGGCCCCTATTTTTATCAAGGTGCTTTCTCTGTCTGTCCCTCATGCAGCTGCGGAAAGAAGGTCCCTGCATGAATAAACCAGTCTTGGGGAACATCTTGAGAGCTGCGGCGTGAGAGCCCACTGGGGAGGTGAGGCCTGGGAGAGGTACCTTGGCAGAGCTCCCTGCCCCAGTGGGCCTCATGGGCAGCAGCCCTCGGAGAAACCCTGATGCCCCAGTCCTCTGCCTGAACTTTGCAAGATCAAGGTCTCCTCTGCCCTGCCTCCCTCCAACCGCCCAGGTGTCCAGGCTGTAGGACTCTGACTCACAGAAGTGAAGGCATCTAGACCAACCACTATGCCAGAAGCCAGCATGTTCACTGATCTAAGAGAGAGAGAGAGAGAGAGAGAGAGAGAGAGAGAGAGAGAGAATGCTTATGCAAGGAAGCTAAGCAGCAGGAGTTGTGAGATCACCTACTTAGAAGGTTCTCTTCAGGAATCAGTTGTAATGACAATAACAGTATCCAGATGCTGAGTACCTACTGTGTGCCAGGCACTGTACTAGAACTTTCATTCATTCATTCACCATCATTTCAGTTCTACTCTATGCCAGCTACCATACCAGGCCCTGGGATATAGCAATGACACAACAGGTAAGGACACTGTCCTCTTGGATGCTCCATAGAGAGCCCTAGGAGGTGGGCATCTGCAGTCCTAGTTAATCCTCAAATAAGGACCTTGAGATCCAGAAACTTGCCAAAGGCACCAGCCAGTGAGTGGCTGAGCCAGGGCTCGAACCCAGACCTGCCAGGAGTCTCAGCTGAAGCCCTCACCTCAGGAAACCACAGGAAGGTAGGAGGCAGCCTGGGAAGAGCCCAGCCCAGTCAAGAGGGAGGACCTGGTGCCGGGGTGCACACCTGTAATCCTAGCAACTCAGAAGGCTGAGGCTGGAGGATCTCTAATTGGAAGGCAGCTTGGGCAACTTAAGGAGGTCCTGTCTCAAAATAAAAAGGACTGGGTATTACATGTAACTTTAATGTGCTAATAAAACAAAATTAAAATAAATAAATAAATAGGGCTGGGGATATAGCTCAGTGGTAGAGAGCGCTGGGTTCAATCACCAGTACTGAAAAGAAAAGAAAGAAGACCTGGGACGGCGGTGGGGGGGGGGGGGTGCCGGGAGCTTGGGGGAGGGGGCCTGAGGTTCTCATCTGCATTCCAGATGGCTGCAGTGACTAAAGTGAGAGGGTCAGGGGCTCAGGGAGACACAGCCCTGGAAGGACACTCCATGAAATGATGCTCCTGGTTATTCCTTGTTTGTAATTTGCTTCTTGACGTAAACTTTGTGAGTCACGGTCTCAGAACTTGTCTAGATTTCACAATCCACATAGAAGACTGCAGACGCGATCCGGTCTCCTGCCAGCACATTCTCAACAGTCAAGATCCCTTTCTCTGCCTCCCTCTCCTCCTGGACATCAGGCATTTATTTCAGAAGTTTGGAGGGAGCAGAGCAGGAAAAGGTGAGCACAAGACCTCAGGTGCCACTCAAGGGGTAGTCATGCCAAGAGTCTGGAATGCCCTAGACAGCCCAATCAGAGCCCTTCTTCCAAACACATGCAGACATCCATTTCATTGAGCACCTAATTTGGGCAGATAGTGGACCTGGCCAAGTGGCAAAGTTGGGCAGTGATTAAAACCATGGTTTCTGGATCGACTGAATTCAAGGTCTAGCTCAGTCATGTTCTGGCTACACGATTTCGAGCAAAGCAATTTACCTTTCTGAACTTCAACTCCTGGGGCTGAGCCGGGCGCGGTGGCACTCGCCTGTAATCCCAGCACTTGGGAGGCTGAGGCAGGAGGATCGCGAATTCAAAGCCAATCTCAGCAATGGCAAGGCACTTAGCAACTCAGTGAGACCCTGTCTCTTATAAAATACAAAAAAGGGCTGGGGATGTGGCCCAGTGGTCAAGTGTCCCTGAGTTCAATCCCCGGTACCAAAAAAAAAAAAAAAAAAATTGTGGGGCTGGGGTTATGGCTCATCGGTAGAGCACTTGCCTCACACGTGGGCGGCCTGGGTTCAAGCTTCAGCACCACGTAAAAATAAATGCATTGCGTACAACTAAAGCAAATAAATAAATATTTTTTTAAATGAAAGGACATTGTGTACAACTAAAACAAATAAATAAATATTTTTAAAAAATTGTAAGAGGGCTGGGATTGTGGCTCAGCGGTAGAGCGCTCGCCTAGCATGTGCGTGGCCCGGGTTCTATCCTCAACACCACATAAAAAATAAATGCATTGTGTACAACTAAAGCAAATAAATAAATATTTTTAAAAAAAATTGTAAGATAGGCTGGATGCAATGGCACACACCTGTAACCCCAGGGACTCAAGAGGCTGAGGCAGGAGGATGGCAAGTTCAAGACCAACCTTGCAAATTTAGTGAGGCCTTAAGCAACTTAGTGAGATCCTGTCTCAAAAAATAAAAAGGGCTGGGGGTGTGGCTCTGGTAAGTGTCCCTGGATTCAATCCCTAGTTAAAAAAAAAAAAAAAAAAAAAAAAAAAATTGTAAGACGGTAAAACATTAGTGTCAGGTTGCTATGAGGAAAAAATGAGGCCACAGAGTTTGGAAGAGGACATAGTGCGCTGCAGGTGTGCAAAAAATCTTAACGGATATTATCATCATCCAACACAAGCAGAGAAACATGCGTGATCCATGTACACTGCATGTGTGTGTTTGTCATAATAATTCAATTGTGATACAAATGAACCTTCACATGTTGCTCCTTAGCACTGAATACCCTCTCTGTAGAGGATCCCCCACACCTGCCCAATCTAATCAGAAGCATACTCTGTTCGCCACCCTTTTGTCACTGAAGTCATCCTTCTCTGACATTTCCTCATTGACTTATGTGATTACTTGTTTCTTATTAGCTGTGTCCATAAAGATGCAGGTTTCCGGTGAGAGCAGGAGCCTGGCCTCCAGATAGCTCCCTTGTCCTGAAGCTGAGCACTATGCCTGACACACAGCAGGTGCTTTCAAAATATTTGAAACAACAACCAATCAGTGAGATCTTCCCGTGGCCCCTGCAGGCAGAGGGTCTCCTTGTTAGAGAGGCAGGTAGTCAGGGCGAGAGGAGATGATGGACTGTAGATCCAGACTCACCTCTCTTAGGTGTTGAGTTGGAGCCAACTTGCGTCTCAGCTGTGCCCTCCAGGGAATGGGGTAGTGGATGCCAGGTATGAGAAGCAGAACTGCTGTCTCCAGTCCACCCCGGTACCACATGGCATAGAAACAGAACCTGGCTTTAGCAGAAGGCCTGGTTCCCGGTTCTAACCCTGATTTACCAGTGATCATGTATGAACTATGCATTGGCCTCAGTTTCCTACCTTGAAAATGAAAGGTGTAGAAAATATTGGAGGACTCCTCCTCTTCTTTTCCTTCTCCTTCTCCTCCTTATTGAAAATCACTGACTTTATTTATTTTCTTTTAAATTATTCCTATTATTATTATGAGGTACAAGGGATTGAACTCAGAGGTCCTTTGCCACTGAGCCACATCCCAGTCTTTTTAATTTATGTTTTTAATATTTTTTTTAGTTGTCAATGGACCTTTATTTTACTATTTATTTATTTATTTATTTTTGGTACCAGGGATTGAACTCAGGGGCACTCGACCACTGGGCCACATCCCCAGCCCTTTTTTTTGTATTTTATTTAGAGACAGGGTCTCACTGAGTTGCTAAGTGCCTCGCCATTGCTGAGGCTGGCTTTGAACTCATGATCCTCCTGCCTCAGCCTCCCAAGTGCTGGGATTACAGGCGTGCTCCACCTCACCTAGCTTGGACCTTTATTTTACTTAGTTACAAGTGGTGCTGAGAATCAAATCCAGTGCCTCACACATGCTAGGCATGCACTCTACCACTGAGCTATAACCCCAGCCCCCTTTATATTTTTTAATATATATATATTTTTAGTTGCAGATGGACACAATAAATTAATTTATGTATTTATTTATTTATTATGTAGTGTTGAGGATTGAACTCAGAGCCTCACACATGCCAGGCAAGTGCTCTACCACTGAGCTACAGCTCCAGCCCTTTATTTTTTGTTTTGAGACAAGATTTTGTTAAGTCGATTGTGGCCTTACTAAATTGCTGAGGCTGGCCTTGAACTTGTGATCCTCCTGCCTTAGCTTCCTGAGTCACTGGGATGACAGGTGTGTACCACTATGCCCAGATCTTTTAATTTTTAATTAATTTTTGATAATTTTAAAAAATATTTATTTATTTACTTTAGTTGTACACAATGCAATGCATTTATGTTTACGTGGTGCTGAGGATCGAACCCGGGCCCCGCACGTGCGAGTTGAGCTCCCTGCCGCTGAGCCACAACCCCAGCCCCAATTTTTGATAATTTTTTAAAGACACATAATAATTGTTCATATTTGTGGTGTGATCATTTGGAACATGTGTACAATGTGTAACAATCAAATCTAGGTAATTAACCTTTCCCTCTTTTTAAACATTTATCATTCTTTGTATTGAGAAGCTCAATACTTCCCTTTCTACTTCTTAGGGATTTTTTTTCTTTTTTTGGTTCTGGGGATTTAACCCAGGGGCATTTTACCACTGAGCCACACCCCCAGCCCTTTTTTGCTTTGAGACAGAGTCAAAACTGATGAGGGCCTTAACTTGCTGAGACTGGACTTGAACTTGCAACCCTCCTGCCTCAGTCTCCCGAGCCCCTGGAATTGCAGGCACGCGCCACCATGCCCGCCTTCTCTTCTAAACTGAAGTTTAGCCAAGGCGGCAGCATAGGCGTGTAATCTCAGCAACTCCAGAGGCTGAGGCAGGAGGATTGCAAATTCCAGACCAACTTCAGCAACTTGTCGAGGCCCTAAGGACTTAGTGAGACCCTGTCTCAACATAAAGCAAAAGGGCTGGGTGCGGATGTGGCTCAGCAGGTAGGCAACCCTGGGTTCAATCCCCTGTACCAAAACAAACAAAAAGCATTTTAAAATCTGAGATTCAATTCACATACTTTATAAGATCATGGGTATTAGAACATTCTTTTGACATACAATATATTATTCCCAAATTAAATTCGATGAGGGCCCCAAACCTAAACAAGATGCAAGTGGGGCTTTCTGAAGAGTGGAGGGAGTGGCGGCAGAACTTTCCCGGGAGGGGAACCCCTCTTCCACCGCGCTCCATCCACCACACACCCACTCTCATCCCTAAGGCTCTCGCACAGATCCTTAGGATGTCTCCCAAGGTGCAGGAGCCCAGGGACGGTGAGGTCCCTTGCTCTCCCAACTTGCAGATGAGCATGTTCTTTGAGTCACAGCCCAGCTGCCTCCTGCGGGTCATGAGAAAGAAGGCGAGGGCAGGCTCAGGGCGCAGGAAGTGCAACCGGCCAGCTGGGAGGCAGTAACAGGCGCTGGTACTGCGGCCTCCTGGATGAGCCGGTGACATCACAACCCCAGGAAACAGCTGCCCAAGAGGCCCTCGCTGTCCCTCACTCCTCCTCTGGGAAAATCAGCCACCAGCTGTTGCAGTCCTCTTACTTGCTTGCTCTTCCTGGATCGGCCCTCGCAAGCCATCATCTTCAGCAGGAGCGGCCACTTCCTCTCCGGCGACCTGTGCCGGCACTGCGTGACCCTCTCAGCTCAACCCATAATTGCATGCCTGACTTCCAGAGAACGGCAGGCTCAGAGGCTCAAGCCCCTTGGTGCAGACTGATCCAGGATATGAACTTGGTTCTATGTGACTTGAACGCCCTTGACCTTTTCGTGAATTATCACGTTGTCATATTCCATACACAGCAAGGCCAGGTGGCGATTTCTTCAGATATGGCGATGTGGGATTATAAATTGCAAATTCAGTTTCTTTATTTTTTTTTATTTTTTTAAAAAATATTTTTATTTATTTGCTTTAGTTGTACACAATGCGTTTTATTCAATACATTTTATTTGTACATGGTGCTGAGGATTGAACCCGGGTCGCCCACGCACTAGGCGAGCGCTCCACTGCTGAGCCACAATCCCAGCCCCCAAATTCAGTTTCTTTATTAATGACATTCCTGGTCCAGTCAGCCTTAGGATGTGGTAAAGGGCTTAACATGTTGTCTGGCCCTCTACAAATGGTAGCTATTCCTGTGCCTGTCCCCATTCACAAAGGAGGAAGCTGAGGCTTGGGTGGGGAGAGCAAAGTCAATTTCTCAAGACGTGCCAAAACAGGTCCATAGGACCCCAACATTGGAGCTGTTTCCCTTCATTCCTCAATTTCCCATCCAGGATTCTCCTCCCACTCCCCCCTGCTAGCCTCCTAAGGATGTCTCTTGGAAGGACACTAGTCCTTGGATTTAAACCTACCCTAAATCCCACTTGGGAATCCCATTGGGAAGGTGGGATGGTGTTTACTTTAGTACAGTTTTGTTTTGCTGGGGATTGAACACAGGGCCTCACACATGCTAGACAAGTGCTCTGAGCTATATCCCCAGCCCTTTTTTACATTAGTATTATTTTATTTTGAGACAAGATTTTGCTAAAATGCCTGGGCTGGCCTCAAACATGTGATTCTCCTGCCTCAGCCTCCTGAGTAGCTGGGATTTACTGGCCTGTGCCACCACACTCAGCAGTGGAGCCGTTTTAAACTAATTGTAAAAACAAAGAATGTGAACTCACAAGGAGAGCAAGGGGTGGGATGAAGAAAGCAGGAGCATGCTGTGTATCCCACCCATCAATCAATAGCTATTTATTAATCACTTACTATGTGCAAGACACTTTAGGGGAAAATTATGTATTCAAGAAAAAGCAATGTTGCAGAAGAGCAAACCCGGAGGTCACAAGGCCAGAGAAAATAAAGGCCAAACAAAGAAGACAAGATCTGTGTGCTTGGAGAACAGCAAGGATGTGGTTGATGGGTCTGTGAATACTTTCAGGGCCCTGGAGGACCAATAAGAAGGAGGGAGGGAGGGAAAACTCCAAGTGATAGTGGGAGTAGTAAGCGAAGTCTGAGGTGGGGAGACAAGAAGATAAGAAAAAAATAGGTTTGGGCTAGATATGACCCTTTCTGAAAGAACTGGCTCTGTGCAGAGAAATGAAGCATCAGTAAAAGTTAGAGGTTTTCTAAATCTAACCAAAAAAAAAAAAAAAAAAAAAAAAAAAAAATTAAGGGTAAGTACAGATGAGAATGTTCTTAACTGTATTACAAACATTTGCATTTCTTTCAGTTTTGCTCCAACTGCGGCATCACCTTTCATGCAGGGAATTTCCTATGGGGGACAGTTCCATATATTTCTCTCTCTCTCTCTCTCTCTCTCTCTCTCTCTCTCTGTGTCTCTTAATTCCATATATTTGTATTATGTGTAACTTATCTGCTTTCCGTAATCAACATGGCTCTTCGAGGGGCTGGGGTTGTGGCTCAGCCGTAGAGCACTTGCCTAGCACATGCACAGCCCGGGTTCAATCCTCAGCACCACATAAAAATAAAGGCATTGTGTACAACTAAAACAAATAAATATTTAAAAAAAAAAAAAAAAACGAAAACATGGCTCTTCGAAGGCAGGGACTTAATGCTGTCTCAGTGCATCCCTGGTGCTTAGCCATATAGTAGGCACTCAATAAACATTTCGTTGAACAAATAAATTACTTTTATGTTTCTGTTTCATATAAGAGCATGAAATTTTTGAGTGGTGGGCTGAAATTCATGCTTCCTGCCTGAGCCAAGTATAATAGTGATATGCACAACCAAAGCCAGGTGGGCAGATTGTGTTTAACTGGAGACAGGAACTGGACTGACTAGCCTGTCTGTGCAGTGGGACAGAGCTGTACAGAAGCCTCGGGAACCTCAACTTGCAAAACTGTAGGCCGTGCTATAAACCATGGGCTGTGTTGCTTTAAACTTTAAACTCAGCTCAGTCAACCAAAGGTGGATGCAAAAGACTCTTCAAACTGATGGGGGGCTTGAGGTGCCACGGAGCACAGAAGGGGAACGCACAGGACTCAACTCTGCCCTTTCTTTGCAGCCTGGAGAGCCTGGAGAGCCTGGTGAGCCTGGTGAGTCTGGTGAGGAGAACTCTAGGTTGCGATAAGAAACGGTGATTTCTTGAAGGTTTATTTTGTTTCTGGAACCGCCAGATCCAGTGGGTGGATCACATCTTGAAATAGAAGCATCTCGAAAAGGCTGTGAATCATTTCTCAGCACTGGCCTGCAAGGTTTCATATCCTGTTCTCAGCGCTACCTTGTATGTGTTGTGCATGTGTGTGTGTGTGTGTGTGTGTGTATTGTTTTCAGGCTTGTTTGCTTAGGATTTGGTTTTGAAACTTTTACTTTCTTTTAATAGCTTTTTTTTTTTTTTTTTTAAACTGGAAGAATTTTTCAAATGGTTTTTTTTTTGCGAGAAAGTTCAAACCCTGGAATGACTAAGTCGCTGGAAGAATTTGGACTTTGTGAGGGGAATTTGTTTGTATTTGGTATGAATCACCCAGTTCCAGATTTCTGCAGCAAGGAAACCTCTTGGAAAACTTCTAGGTCAACCCCCTCAGTGTATGCATGGGGAAACTAAGGCTCAAGAAGGGACAGGGCTTCAGCTAAGGTCTTGCAGGCTGAGGGCGGGGGGGGGGGGGGGGGGGAACTGATGGGTCTAGAATCAGGGCTGACTCCAGGAGCCCACGTCAGGTGTGCAGGAAGCTCTCAAGCACCCACCTCCATTTAGAGGGGCACATTTTTAAAAATAACAGAGGAACAGAAAGAGCTGTTCAGAGAGTGCAGGAAAGAGAAAGGATGGGGAGAACAGGTCTAGAAGGGCTGGGCAGGAAATGCATCGGGGTATTTTACCTGCATTAGCTCACTTAATCCTCCCCAGGATCCAAGTAGCCAGTGGGTTTTCAAACACGTTTGATTTTGCCTCCGGGAGACATTTGGCAAGGTCTGGAGATATTTTAGTTTGTCCATGACTTCCATGCTAACTGGCACCTTGTGTGTAGAGGTAAGCATCAGCGCACAGGACAACCCCCACGCAGAGTGTCAGCAGTGCCAGGGCTGAGAAACCTGTTGTATGGAGGGCACTAATGGACATCCCAATTTAAAGGTCAAGAAAGTCACAGCTCAGGACTGGAGATATAGTTCAGTTGGTAGAGTGCTTGCCTCACATGCACAAAGCCCTGGGTTCAATCCCCAGCACAACAACAACAACAACAACAACAAAACGCCTCAGCTCAGAAAATGCAACCACTCTCTAGCTGTGTGGTCAGGAGCAAATGAATCTCTCCATGTTTCAGTTTCCTCACCTACAAATGGAGCTATCAGTACTTCTTTCAGTACTTGTTATAATAATTGAATAAATTAATCTTTATAAAGCACTTAAAACAGTGCCTGGTGCAAATGTTAAATGAATCTTAAAAATAACAGAAATTGGGGCTGGGGTTGTGGCTCAGCGGTAGAGCACTCACCTGGCATGTGCGAGGCCCCGGGTTCGATCCTCAGCACCACATACAAATAAACGTATCTGTGTACAACTAAAGCAAATAAATAAATATTTTTTAAAAACAACAGAAATAAAAAATAAAGCCAGCTCAGGATACAACAAAAATAAATGGAACACTGTAATCCCAGCTGTACGGGAGGTTGAGGCAGCAGGATCATGAAGAAGAGCAAGGCACTAAGCAACTCAGTGGGACCCTGTCTCTAAAATAAAATACAAAATAGGTCTGGGGATGTGGCTCAGTGGTCTAGTGCCCCTGAGTTCAATCCCTGGTAACAAAATAAATAAATAAAATAAATAGAAGAATTGTAATGAAAGTCCAAATGGGGGAAAAAAAATTCTAAGGGCACAGGGGTTGGAAACCAGGAGACCTTCTAGGAATGTAGGGTCCTGTGAGCAGTTAAGACACATCCACATGGCATCCCACATCCCTTGACCTAAGACCCTTCTACCTTAAAGGTAATCTTATCTTTTTAGGTGAAAGTGACATATGCTATTATACATGAACCTCCTTGGCAAGCCCCTGTCAGTCACTAACAATAGCAAAAGGAAAAAGAGGAGGGAGGGTAAGGGAGGGGGCATGGGGGTAAGAAAGATGGCTAATGCAATGGTCATCATTACCTTAAGTGCATGTATGAAGATGCGAATGATGTGACTCTGCTTTGTATACAACCAGAGATATGAAAAATTGTGCTCTGTATGTGTAATATGAATTGTAATGCATTCTGCTGTCATATACAACAAATTAAAAATTTTAAAAATATTTATTTGTTTTAGATGTACACAATGCCTTTGCTTTTACATGGTGCTGAGGATCAAACCCGGGCCACACACGTGCTAGGCCAGTGTTCTACCCCTGAGCCACAACCCCAGCCCCACAAATTAAAATTAAAAACAAAACAATAGCTTGGGATGGATTTGTTTTCAGCTTCCTCATAGGCTGACTGCAGGTTATGATGGGGAATAGAAGTTGAGTCTGAGCTGTCAGGATTAGCTGATGTCCAGAGGCAGGCTTAGAGTGACACTGATAGGTACCCAGTGGCCCTCAGCCATCCCAGGTCATCAGTCACACCCACGCCAGACAACACCACCTCTAACAGGCCTCCAGTCTAGACCAAGGCCTGCCCTGCCTGGCCTTGTACCCACATCTGACCTGCACTGGACCCTCCCACCTTCAGCTCTGTTGTTACCCAGTCGAGGCCAATTCCCTGCTTTTCTACTTAGACCCTCTAATCCTGACCTTGGCCAGAGGGCAGAGTCCTCCACTGGCTGCTGAGAACAGCCAACTTTCTGAGTGATTCCCTTGCGCAGCCCTGAGGCCCTAGCATCCCGGCACAGTCCTCTCAGCCAGCCCCTGGGTCTTGTGAAGGAACCCAGGCAGATGCTGTCAAGAGGGCAGGGGAGGAAGAGCCAAAGCAAGAGCCGCCACATCTCCACTTTGCAAGGGACCCACCTTGTAAGCTATTCATGAAGGCATCATGTGCCATTTCTGGAACAGTCAGTGCTAAATGTGTACTTACTTACAACAGCTCTCCCCCCCACCCCCCGTGTGCCCTACTCCCCACCCCTAGAGACCTAAGAGGCTCTGTGTCCAGTGCCTTAGTTTTCCACTGATGCCCTAACAAATGTCTACACACCAAATTATGTGGGCTAGAAGTCCAACCTGTTCTCAGGGGACCAAAATCAAGGTGTCCACAGGGCTTCATTCCTTTCTGGGGCGTCTGGTTAGGATCTGTTTCCTGCCTTTCCCAGCTTCTCGGGGCAGCCACGTTCCTTATTCCATTTTCTTTTCTTTTTTTTTTTTTAATTAATATTTATTTATTTGTGTTTTTAGTTGTACATAATGCCTTTATTTTTACATGGTGCTGAGGATCGAACCTGGGCCACGCACATGCCAGGTGAGTGCTCTACCGCTGAACCACAATCCCAGCCCCACCCTTATTCCATTTTCAAAACCAGTGAAGCCGTGTCTCTCTGACCCCGTTTCCCAGTCTCATCTATTTCTCAAACTCTCTTCTGCCTCCCTCTTCTGTCTTAAGAATTGTGATTAGGGCTGGGGTTGTGGCTCAATGGCAGAGCGCTCGCCTCACACGTGCGCGGCCCGGGTTCGATCCTCAGCACCACGTAAACATAAATGCATTGCATTGTGTACAACTAAAGTAAATAAATTAAAAAAAAAAAAAAAAAAGAATTGTGATTACATTGGACCCATACAGATAGCCCTGGATAAACTCACTATATTAAGGTCAGATGATCAGCAACCATAACCCCACCTGCAACCTTAATTCCCACTTGCCATGTAACATAACATGTGCACAGTTTCCAGGGGTAGGGAGGAGATATTCGGGGGGGGGGGGGCTCCTATCTGCTACACATTAACCAACAGGGAGCATGGGGACCCTGCCAATCTAGAGAGCTCAGGCTCCTGCAGGGCCAGCTGCTTCTCAGCTCAGGCCTGTGCTGTTTGGTATGAACGTGGGTTCTGGGTTCTGCAAGATCTGGTATGCAACATTTCAGGTGAACCTGAGAAATGTGAATTTCAGGTGAAGCTTTCCAATTTTGAAATCACTATGCAGACAAGAAAGAAGGAAGGAAGGAAGGAAAGGAGGGAGGGAGGGAAGGAGGGAGGGAGGAAGGAAGAAAGAAAGAGAGGGAACGAACAGAAGGAGGGAGGGGAAGGGGAACGGAAGGAAAAGAAGAGAAAGGAAAGAGAAAGGGAAAAAACCCTTATGGGTTAGATGTGACTTGAAGTCACTCAGGTGTGACCTCTGGGTCACCTCCACCCCATCAACCAGGTGAAGTGATGAGATGTTCTTTGGTATTCACAGACTCTGTGGGCTCCGGGCCTGGAGGTGGGAGGGAATGTGGTCAGAAGCACAGCAGGGGGTGCCTGGGGGGGGGGAGTTAGCCGGGAGAAGGGACTGACCATCTCCCTGAGGGACCAACCATCACCTGCAGGAAGCAGCGGTGCATCAAAGGGTACAGGAAATCAGAAGGAGGCCGACCTCAAGAAACAGACCAGAGTGAGGTGGGCTTTATGTCCTGTGCCTTCCCAACAAGTCAAGCACATCCTTTCTAATTTCAAGAGGTGTCAACTATTCTCCCCCTCCCCCCGAACGAGCAACACAGGCTTTGAGGAGAGGACTGGCAGCTGGGGGGCAGGGTGGCTTGAGAAGGAGGTTTTTTACCATATGTCTTTTTATGTTTTGTTTTAATTTTGAACCAAATGAAAGTATTATTACTAAAGCATGAAATTGGGGTTGGGGGTACCTCTCAGGGGTAGAGCACTTGCCTGGCATGTGATAGGCCTTTGGTTTGATCCTCAGCACTGCAAAAAAAAAAAAAAAAAAAAAAAAAAAAGAGAGAGAGAGAGAGAATGAATGAATAAATAAATAAATAAAACATGTAATTTAAATATTTTTATTCATTTAAAATATTTCTCTGGGAGCAGTGGGGCACACCTGTAATCCCAGTGGCTCGGGAGGCTGAGACAGGGGGATTGGAAGTTCAAAGCCAGCCTCCGCAAAAGTGAGATGGCTAAGCAACTCAGTGAGACCCTGTCTCTAAATAAAATACAAAGTAGAGCTGGGGATGTGGCTCAGTGGTTGAGTGCCCTTGAATTCAATCCCCAGTATCCCAAAAATTTTTTTAAAAAAATATAATAGTTTACATTAGAGGTGAAAATATGAAAGCAGCTGTCATGGTGACTCTACTGCACTGCCATGAGCACGGTACGTGTGTGTTCTTGTTGCAGGATGATCTAGAAATGCTGAAATGTTCATAGTGTTGGCCAGTTACTCTGGACCAATCATCTGTCATCTAAACCCATGGCTGCTTTTGCTGGTCCTCAAACAGCAGGACTTGGATAAACCAAGCTCATGTTTTCTTGAATTCTGTTCTTATTCTTTCTTTCTTTTTTTTTTTTTTTTTTTTTATTTATTTTTTAGTTGTAGTTAGACACAATACATTTATTTTATTTATTTATTTTTACATGGTGCTGAGGAATTGAACCCAGGACCGCACATGTGCTAGGCGAGTGCTCTACCACTGAGCCACAACCCCAGCCCTGTTCTCATTCATTTTGAGAAGGCTGTATGACCTTGAGCAACACATGTAAGTCTCTCTCTGCATCTCAGTTTCCTCAGCTATGAAATGAGAGGGATAATAACACCTACTTAATAGGGTTGTTATGAAGATTTTAATGAGTTAATGTGTGTAAATATCTTTTTGTTTTTTCTTTGTGGTACCAGGGATTGAACTCAGGGGCACTGGACCACTGGGCCACATCCCCAGCCCTTTTTTTTGTATTTTATTAGAGACAGGGTCTCACTGAGTTGCTAAGTGCCTGGCCATTGCTAAGGCTGGCTTTGAACTCGTGATCCTCCTGCCTCAGCCTCCTAAAGTGCTGGGATTACAGGCGTGCGCCACTGCGCCCGGCTAATGTGTGTAAAAATCTTGCAACAGTATGAGATGAGTGCCCATCCATACCAACTCTTCATATTAACTATTTTCACTATTTGCTTATTTTGAGTGGGGACATTATTAAAACTCTAACAACTTAAGATATAATAAAGGTGATCCAGAGTTAAGTGAATTTAACTTCTGGTCCTTTAATTCTTACATGCACCCTCTAAGGGGAGAGTCATGCCCCCATTTCATAGAAAAGGAAATCAGGCTTGGAGAAGGTAAGTTTCCCGAGGACATTGAGTGTAGAGACAGAAAACAGGGCTTGCACTATATATATTTTTTTTTTTGAGGGGGTGCTGGGGATTGAACTTGGGGGCACTTGACTACTGAGCCACATCCCCAGCCCTATATTGTATTTTATTTAGAGACAGGGTCTCATTGAGTTGCTGAGAGCCTCACCTTTGCTGAGGCTGATTTTGAACTTGTGATCCTCCTGTCTCAGCCTCCCAAGCTGCTGGGATTACAGGTGTGTGCCAAGGTGCCTGGCTTGAACTTGGTTTTCAACACTCCAAATCCCATGGTTTTCAACTTGCCCTGTCCTAAGGAATGATTATAAAATAACAGGGCCAAGGGGACAGTTGGTTTTCCTTGGTTAGTTTGGTTTGGGGTCAGCCCCTCCCCCTTCATGGTCCCGGATTCAGTGGATTCCAGGGTGGGGGTCAGGTCAAGACTCTGGTTTAAGCCGGGCGCGGTGGCGCACGCCTGTAATCCCAGCACTTTGGGAGGCTGAGGCAGGAGGATCGCGAGTTCAAAGCCAGCCTCAGCAATGGCGAGGCACTTAGTAACTCAGTGAGACCCTGTCTCTAAATAAAATACAAAAAAGGGCTGGGGATGTGGCCCAGTGGTCAAGTGCCCCTGAGTTCAATCCCCGGTACCAAAAAAAAAAAAAAAAAAAAAAAAAAAGACTCTGGTTTATATTCTGGCCTCAGTTTTGGAGCCAAGTTCCTCTCTCCCTTGGGAGAGAGACAGTGTTGGGGTGGGGGTGTCAGATTGTGGGGCTTGCGGCAGATGACCGCGGCGCAGCTGCAGCCTCAGCATTCTCACAAGGCTTTCCCAGCCTCCCCACTCTATCCCAGGCCCTCTGCCTCCTCCCCCCACCCAGACCAACCCTCACCTCTAAGAAGCAGGTGCTGTTATTTGAAAATATGGCTGGTGCCAAACTTGTGAGCCGAGAGACAGAAGGCACTGCCCCAGCAATTCCCAGGAAGGAGAACAGAGGTCACGGGCACAGGTGTGCAGGTTTGAGGCCAATGGTGTCACCTTTCCGAGATGCCCACAACTATGATAATAGTGTCCATCTCAAAAACCACTGGGAGAATTCTTCTTTTTTCTGGAGACAGGCTTTCTCACTGGGCACAAACTCCTAAGCTTTGGTCTACTAAGGAGCTGGGACAGGCTCTGTGTCTGGCCTTTTCTTCCTCCCCCTTCCTCCTTCCTTCCTTCCTTTTTTTTTTCTTTTAAGAGCTTTATTGAGCTATAATTTACATACCATAAAACATACGCACTAGAAGTATACAATTCAATGATTTTTAGCATATTTGCAGAGTTGTGCAACCACTGCCGCCTCAATTTGAGGATATTTTCATCATTCCCACACAAACCCTGTGCCCATTAGCAATCACTCCACTCCCCAGCCAGCACCAGGCAACCACCAATCCACTTCCTGTCTCTCTAGATTTGCCTTTTATGGGAGTTTCGCATAAATGGAACTATATATTATGTGGTCCTTTGTGTCTTGCTCCTCTCACTTTGCGTATTTGTGAAGTCCATCCACGCTATTACCTATTTCAGTAGTCATTACTTTTTATGGCTGAATACTGTTCCATTGTATGACTGTCCCGTAATTTGTTGATCCAGTCATCCACTGATGAACATTTGAGCCATTTCCACTTTTTAGTCATTATGAACAATGCTGCTATGAATTTCCCTGTTCCAGTCTTTAGGTGCACAGGTTTTTCATTTCTCCTGGGTAACTGACTGGCAGGAAGATTGCTGGGTAGTATGTGAATCTTACGTTCATTTAAACTTTTATTATTTATTTATTTATTTATTTTTGAGGGATACAGGGGTGCTTTACTATTGAGCTACATCCCCAACCCTTTGTACCTATTTATTTTTTAATTTTGATACAGGGTCCCTCTAAGTTGCGGAGGGTCTCACTAAATCACTGAGGTTGGCCTGGAACTTGCAATCCTTCTGTCTGAGATTACAAGTGTGCCCACCCATGCCTGGTTAGGTTTAACTTTTTGAAACATTGCCAAAATGTCCTCCAAAGTTTTACATGCCCATCAGCCATGTGTGAAGGTTTATTGAGAGAAATAAATGAGAAAATTAATACAAAGTATTCAGCATAGTGGTCATAGTAAATCATCAATGAATGACAGCTAGCACTAATTGAGGTTTCAACAGCATCAGGTCGGTTATAGACCCAGACTGGCTTGTGGGACCACCTTCTCCCTGCCCACCCTATATACTCACAGGCTTTATGCTTTTTTATTATTTGGGTGGTGCTGGGGATTGAACCCAAGGCCTTGTGCATGTGAGGCAAACACTCTACCAACTGAGCTATAACCCCAGCCCAGGTTTTATGCTCTTTACTCTGGCATTCAAAGTTCTCCAGACATCCCACCCCTGTCTGCTTATCCAGCCTTGGCTAGTGTCCACCTCACCCCCTCACTTCTGCCCAGCCCAGCCCATCAGCACCTTAGCTCATGCCAGGCACTGCCTGCTCCCTTCATTTTCCTCTGCCTTCTCTGTATCAAAATCCCAGCTGGCTTCAAGGCTCAGCTCCTCTCCTCCCTAATGTCTACCTTGACTTAAACTAAAGAGATCAGCACTGTCCAATCTCTAGCCCCTCACCTTATGTGGCTATTGAGCACCTGAAATGTGCCTAGTCCAAACTGAGATATGCTGAATTATATAATGCACACCAGGTTTTGGTGACTTACAGGGAAAACTAATGTAAAAATGATAGCTTTTTGCATCAATTGCAGGTTGGAATAATAGTGCTTTGTGTATATACAGTTAGATAGGATATATTATTGAAATTAATTTTACTGTCCTTTTTTTTTTTTTTTTTTTTTTTTTTTTACACACATGTCTTCAATTACACACGAGTCTTGCATTGGGCAGCTCTGGTGTAAGAGCATCAACATCCTAACAGTTACTATTTGCTGAGCACCTGTTGCTTACATTTTTGGTATCTGATGCAGTGCTCACCATAATCCTGAGGGGCGGATATTATGCATATCTCCTTTTTACAGATAAGGAAAAGGAAGGAGGATGTGACCTCCTCGAGGTCGTAGCTAGACATTGGTAGACTCAGGACTTAAACCCAAGTTGTCTGACTCCAAAACCTGTGTTCTCCCACGGGATCTTGCTGTCCAGCCTACTAAAACCCCAGGAGCTTTAGGGTGTCATGGGCCAGGGTTGGGATATCTCTGGAGGTCTATCTGGGGTGTCTTAGTTCTTTGAATCAGACCAGCTTTGCAGGGTAATGAATCATGCTAATCAGAACCGCCGACTGAATGCTGTCTTTCACGAATAACAAAATGAAAAAGCAGATTAATTATAAGCATGACACTTGGAATAAACTGGACCTTGGGATCTGTGGGTGGAATAAAAGGCGAGGACCACTGATGTAAACAAACATCTCATTTTACAGGTGGGGAAAATGATGCTCAGACAGGAGAAGGTATTTGCACTGGTGTGTCAGCAAGTGACAGAGCCAAGTGCAAAAGCTGAGTTTCTGGGATCCCAGGTTCAGCTTTCCCCCCAGTGCCTGCCGGTCTGGAGGGTCTTGACTTGGAAGATCGCTGCCCTCGGCCACCTGGAAGCCCTTTGTCTTGAACCAACCCCTTCCTCCCCCAAGCTGTTCCAAGGACTAGAGAGGAGGGGGCCAACCCATTTCCCATCAGGGTCCCAAGGCTACCATCCGGTCCTGGGCCAGGAATTCCTTTCAGAGACTTAAACTGATCTGAAAACAATTCTGAACCCTTGGAGGCCTCCAAGAGCCCCTATTCCCGTTCTGTTCTGGTCTAGCTGACCAGGTCTCCCCAAGTCTCCTCCCGCAGTGGTCCTGGGTGCCAGAACTTTCACGCTGGGCTCCCATCTGTGCTCACACGTGAGGTGTGGGGGAGTGTGAGCACACTGCCCTGATTCCGGGCTCCTTCTTCCCAGCCCTCTCCAAGTAGGCAGAGTCGGTGCTAAATCCATCATCCCTCTGAAGCAACCCAGGAAACCACAGAAAGGGGCTGAGAAGGAGCCACCAAGAAATAAAGAGAGACGCCGAAACAAAGAGACCCAGAGAGACGGTCCCAGACAAAGAGGAAGCACGGATGTACAGAGCCAGATAAAGACCCGAGGAGAAAAACCGAAGGGAACAGAAATGAGAAAAAGAGATGGGGGAGAAGAGAGGACTCGCGAAACCGCGGAGCCTTGGAAGGAGAGTGGGAAGGAGATGGAGAAATTAGATTTGAGAAAAACTGATTGAGGGGGACGGAGAGGGCAGAGGCGATGGGCGGAGACCCTCCGCCAGCGGGGGCAGCGAGCGGGGCGCGGGGACCGCAGGGGGCGCGCGGGTCCCGGGGTCCCTGGGGACGGACCCTCCTCCCGGCGCCCGGCCCCGCTGCGGCGGTCCGCGCAGCCACATTCCTCCGGGTTTCCCACACATTCGCCATCAAAGAGTCCCCAAAGCCCCAGCTTTTCCCGCGCCCCTCCCCCGCCAGTGGCTGGAGAAGCTATTTTTCACCCCCTCCTGGTCTTTAATCTGTTGTGGGGAAAGAAAGCGGCTTTTGTTGAACGAGGGGCTGCGCGGGGGGCGGGGAGGGGCGCGGGCGATTGTGTGTCCCGCAGCTGCGCGCCGGGGACCGCCGGGGTGGGGGTGGCCGGGCGGGGCGGGAGGGTCGGGCCGGGCCGAGGTGGGGCGGCCGGGGCGCTGCCCGGCACCACAAAGGTCGGTGGAGCGAGGGCGGGGAGGTCGGGCAGGGCCGGAGTGGGGGCAGCCTGGGCGCGGGGTGCAGGCGGGGAGGGTCGCGGGGTGAGGGAGTGGCGGAAAAGGCCACCCGGGCGCTCCAGCCTATTGTTCTCTTGGCCCTGTGCTGCACCTGGCCCGGAGATTGCGGGAAGATGGACTTATAATGAGGTGGGCACTTAGCGAGAAGGCCGCACACCCAGGAGAGGTCATATGATGGGGGGGGGGGGGGTCGTGGCAGCACCCAGTGAGACAGCGCACTTTTAAGCGGGCTGCAGCCCCCTGGGAGTAAGGCACACACCCTCACCTGGGCCCAGACACGCTAGGCTCAATGAGGGTCCCACACCAGAGAGTTGAACACACACACCCAGGGAGGGGGGACGGACACACACACACACACACACACACACGCCATAAGGTTCTGTGGAGCAAAATGAATTTCAAATGAGTTTCCTTTCTTTTCCACCCCAACGTGTTACGACCTTTCCTCTCTCTAGTCGACAGCCCTGTTGTGCCTCCAAACAGCTGTGAGACCTTGGGCAAGTTACCTCACCTCTCTGAGTCTTAATCAATATGAGGATTGAGAGAAATAATTACATGTAAAATGCCCTGTTCATGGTTAGCACTCAGTAAAAGTTCTCCTTCATGAGCCTGCTGACACTTGGGCCGCTGTAGTGATTAAGTTCAGGGACAACTTTAGCCCGGCAGGAGGCTCCCAGTGAACTGTGTCCCTGCCTCTGCCTTCTGGCACCCCTGCATTTCCAGCTTGCTGCAGAGTTCTGGCCTCTTTGGGGGTAGGAGAGCCCTTTCCTCTCCGGCAGCTTCAGCTCACTCCCCAGCCAATAACTCCCCTCCCCCCCAACCTTCCTCCCCTGGAGCATGTGAACTGCTGCTGGGACCTCGGCCAAGACAAGACAGTATTTGGGCAGAGTGGCCACTACTCCTCAAGGCCTTTTTTGGCCCTCCATCGTTTCTGCCCCTGAACCCCATCATCTTTCCAAGGCCTTTCCTGAATTCCCATTGGAGGGGGCGCAAATCCAGCTGTGGGCATCTGTCTATAAGAAAGCACGTTGTACCCAGGGTCATAGAGACTTTCTGCACAACCTGCATTTGGGTATTTTACTTTTATTCAGTCCCCTGCCCCCGCCCCCAGCACCAGGGATTGAACCCAGGGCACAGTACCACTGAGCTACACCCCTAGCCCTTTGTATTTTTTATTTGCTAAATTGCCGAAGCTGACCTCGAACTTGCATTCCTTCTGCCTCAGCCTCCAGAGTAGCTGAGATTAGAGGCATGCACAGCCCCACCTATTTTAATATTTATTTATTTACTTTTTCAATACTGGGGATCAAATCCAGGGCCTTGCCCATGTTAGGCAAGCACTCAACCCCAGCCCTACATTTGAATTTTAAATCTCTGCTCTAAGTGGTGATGTCCCAGAAGTGATTACTGCAATAGAACTTAATTCAGTGCATCTTTACTCAATGCCCAGTCTGTAGCAGGTATTGTGAGGGACACTGAGACCAGGGAGCCAAGTACAACTTGATTACAAAGCAGGTGAGCTTTGGGAAGTGTTTGGGATGTTCAGTGAAATCTTAAATGAAAGCAATTTGGAAATAGTAAAACCTTTGCAATATATTCTCCCCCCCCCCTGCTTTTGCTATTTATTAAATCAGAATTAAAATCCCTCAGAACCTACCTATATTCTCCAAAATCTTGATGTTCCAAACTTCTTCCTAAAAGAGAAATGAGGCAATGGCTGTCCTTGTCTGTCCTCAACCCAGAAGTGCTAGGGTAAGGGACTGGTCATTTATTGTCTGGACACTGCAACCTGAATGTCTGTCTTGGTCGCTGTATCAGTGTTTGAGCTGCAGGCCTAGGTTCAAATCCTAATTATTGGGCTTTTTTCCCCATCACCCATGTGGAAAAATCTCTTTGAATTTTAGTATCTTTCTCTAGAAAATGATTATAATAACACTAATTCCCAAAAACTTGAGGGCAGATTGTACAACACAGAATTGATAATACACCCAGGACGGGACAGATCCTTGGGAAATAACTCCTTTCCTGCTTGCCATGCGTCCCCAACCCTCTACTCCAGATGCAGAGCTGGCCCTTGGACATCCCATGGTCACAGTCTACTTGTTGGACTAAGGGGCTAGGCTGGCTTTGTGTTGGAGGAGGGAGGGAATAGGGAACTCAGCTCCAAAGCTGACTCCAGCATACAGGAGTAATCATTCTGGGCTGGACACAATAGTGCATGCCTGGGAGGCTGAGGCAGGAGAATCCTAAGTTCAAGGCCAGCCTCAGCAACTTAGCCACACTTAGCAACTTGGAAAGATGCTGGGGATGTGCCTTAGTTGTAAAGCACCACTGGGTTCAATCCCCAGTACCTCCCAAAACAAGAGTAGTCATTCTGTACTTTAACAAGAAACACTAGAGGTGTATAGCTCATGGTCCACTGTGTGCTTAGCATGTGCAAGGCCCTGAATTTGATCCTCAATACAAAACAAATAAAAACAAACAAAAAAACAGAATAAATGTCTCCTGAAGCACAGACAGCTTGAAATAAGCAAGAAATTTCCAATGCTGAGTCTCTACATAGAAAACAAAGTTGCCCTGTTACATCCCCAACCCCTCCGTGTCTGCCTCCTACCTAATGTTTCACCCTTACTTTTTTCTGATAGAATGAAACACTCTCAGATCTGAGCTACCTTCCCAGGAGGTCCTTTGGAGGAGTAGAAGGAAAAGCACAGGAGTCGGGAGAAAGAATGCTTTGGAGACAGGCATACCTGGGTGAAAACTTTGGATCTGCTACTTAGTAGCTATGTGACCTTGGACAAACACATTCACCTTTCTGAGCCTCTGTCTCATTGTCCATAAGATGGGTCAATGAGAAAACACAGGGCTTGGGATGTAGCTTGGTTATAGAGTGCTAGCCTAGCTTGTTCCATCTCCAGAACACCCAACTGAGAAGGGAAACAGGTCTTAGCAAATGGGACTCATGAATAATGATGATGATAATACTAATAATAAGAGCTCAGTGCTTACAAGCTATAGAATATTTATCTTGAAGACGGCTGACGTCCCCAACCCTGTAAGGACTCAGGTCTTAGCCAGGCATACACATCTATAATCCTAGTGTCTTGGGAGGCTGAGGCAGGAGGATCACAAGTTCAAGGCCAACCTTGGCAATTTAGCAAGAACCTGTCTCAAAATTTAAAAAAAAAAAGAAAGAAAAGGGCTGGGAGTGTAGTGCAGTGGTAGAGCATCCCTGCATTGCATTCCCAGTACCAAAAACAAATAAATAATAATACAATAAAAGGACTCCTGTCTTAGGTCCCTATGTTCCCACACTTTCTCAGTATTTCCCACATTGCTGAGAGCAGCCTCAGCAAGAGCCACTAAACTCACCTGGCACCTCCTATCCCACTCAACAGGGGCTGCATCACATAAAAATAACTTCTTGGTTCCTATAACACTTTCCATTTCTGTGCCTTGGAATCCTCCCAGCTGTGAGGTAGGTGGGCATTATTTTCCTTCCGATTTTATAGAGGCCATAACTAGGGTGGAACGAGGCTGGGGTAGTCAGGATTTGGGCCTGGTAGCTCAATCTGTCCTTGATAGCAAAGATTTGAGCCTGGTCTTGACTTAGAATCTCCTGTGTTTTCTTGGTATCACCTGGATCTCAAGCTGTATTTTTGTGGTCCAGACGAACCAAGGGGAGGTGTTGCTGGTTGTCAAATCCTCAGCACACCTTTACAGGCAGCTTGTGAGCAAAAAGGTAGCTAAAGGAAACCCAGCATCTGCTGAGCACAGTGGCACACGCCTGTAATCCCAGCAACTTGGGAGGCTAAGGCAGGAGGATCACAAGTTCAAAGCCAGTCTCAGCAATTTAGCAAGGCCCTAAGCAACTTAGCAAGACCCTATCTCAAAATAAAATATAAAACAGGCTAGGGATATAGGTCGGTGGTTAAGTATCCCTGGGTTCAATCCCTGGTACAAAAAAGAAAGAAAAGGAAACCCAGCATCTGTGAATGTTCTGAGACCCCCAGCAACTGCCCTCATGCCAAGGAGAATTTAGGGAGTGGTGTGGACAGGGAATCAAAGGAGAAGGAGGTGTGGATCTTTGGATCTTGATCATTTGTTAGTCACTGACATCTCCAGTCATCCTGGCCAAGTTTCTAAGGTCCTCTTGGTCCCCAAGTCTATAATGCAAATGGAAAAAAGATAGCTAAATTGATAGACACCTAACCTAGGCAAAAAGACATCTGCAATCTTCATCATCATTACTTTGACTTTGAAATCAATAGCTCAAAGATCCCACTACCACCATGTTTTAAAAATTTAAAGACAACCGGTATAGCCTAATAGTTCTGCCAACTCTTAAAAAAAAAAAAAAAAAAAAAGATCAGAGCACATCAGTGAGTATTTTTCTTTTCTTTCTTAAAAAAAAAAAAAAAAAATTGGCAGAGGAAGATTCAGTTCCTGGAAATGCTTACAAAATGATTCCTGACACTGGGAGGAGATAGTTAAAAGAAGAAGAAGGAAAAAAAAAAAAAAAGGAAGGAGAAAATATATATACATCTATAGATAAAGGAAGAAGACGGAAAGAAAAGGAATAAACATAAGAAAGCAAAGAAAGAACTAAAAGAGAAAGGGGGAAAGACTTTAAAGGGCCCCAATTCAAGGAACCTTATCAAGTTCTCAGCATCTGCAATTCACAAGCCGCTCGCGGGTTGGGGCGGTGCAGGCCACGCCCCTTTCTCGGGTGTCGGGCGCTCATTGGTGGGAGAGGCAGTCGCCGGCCGGTGACTGCCCGAGGAAAGGTTGCCTGGGACACGCATCCCTGTGTGAACGCATGACGTCCCACCCTGGCGCCAGGCTGTCTGGGGCTGAGTCTTAGATCAACACAGCTGTGGGACCGGGACCCACAGCTGGGCAAAGGAGCGGATTCCTCAACAAAAAATAGGATTGTGAGAAAAGTTCTGAAACAAAAACAGCGCAGACAAAAGCCTTAATGACATCCTTTCATAAAAATAAAAAATGCAAGAGGGGGGAAAAAGCTGGTAAAAGGAGCAGAACTGGGAACAGAAAGTTCAGAGGCATTTGGAATAAGAGGCTGAGGCCCCGCCACCGCTAAACTAGTTGCAGGAGGCTGAGCGAGGCTGGCCAGTCTGCTGGTAGGGAAAAGAAGTCTTTGGGGTTTAAATTATTCAGTGTTCCCAATCCAACCGTAACCCGCTTCTTTCAGAATTAGAATCATTAGAATCGTAGATTGGAGAAGACCTTTAGAGGTCATTTGCTTCCCCCCACCCCCCCAAAATAAGGCCCAGGAAGAATAGAAATTTGTCCCAGGGCAAGTTATTGGCACAGACAGGACAGGATTCCGCTTGCTAATTCCACTGCATCCTTCTGTCTTATGTCACACTGCCCATGGGCATTTCAGCCTGGAAGCATCCTGGGAAATAATAAATGTGAAGGTGCTCTGCCAACCATTAACCGCTATGCGAGCCTGAGGCTTCAGCAGTAATAATGGAGGGAAACGGAGAGAGAAGAATCTGGTGGCCCTGCACCACCACACACCAGGCCCACCATTGGCCCCCAGGCACCAAGGAGACTGAAGGATCTGATGGAGGGAGTAGGGCAAGCACCTTGCAGTGAAAAGGCACTTAATAATCATTTGTTGAATGAATGAGGTCAGTCTGTTTAGCTCCATTTTATAGAGAGGAAAACTGAGGCACAGAGAGGTGACTTAGCCAAAATTCACAATCAGTAAAAAAGAATAATAAGATTTTCAATGTATGTCTGACTGGCTCTGAAGACCATGATTTTTCTAGAACCTCCTGGCTTGACAATTTTGCACCAACCACAGAAATGTGCATGACTAAAAAAGAAAGGATCTTCTGTTTGGTCATCCAGGAGTCCCTATAGCTACTATCTTCCCTTCCTGTGACCAAATAGCTGGCACTTATATAGAGACTGATTTGTCTACCCACAGGTCCCTTTCCTTTCTCTGTCTTATACTGAAACGGCTGTTCTTGAAAACATTAATATTCCAAGGAGAAATTTTTCGAAGACCTCTTTCAGAGTCCTGTGGTATGATGGAAAAGAACGAGACTTCAAAAACTGACTCTACTATGACTTGGGTATGGTACTGGACATGTTTTATATCACCTCTCTGGGCCCTTTGCCATCCCACACCTGCCTGCCCAAATTTCTCAAAACCATAAGACTTCTAGAGTTGGAAAGAATGTAAAATAATCACTTAGCACCATCTCCTCATTTTACTCACAAGGCAACTAAAGCCAGGGTACCTAAGCTTGTACAAGCTTTCAGGACCAATGATTGACAGAGCTGGCATGTTCAACCCATAGCTTCCAACTCCAAGTCCAGTGTCCCTTCCGCTAAAACTTTTTTTTTTTTTTTTTTTTTTGAACTAGGGATTGAACCCAGGAACACTCAACCCTGAGCTACAGCCCCAATCCTTTTTATTTTTTATCTTAAAACAGGGTCTGGCCAAGTTGCTGAGGCTGGCCTGGAACTTTCAATCCTCCTGCCCAGCAAGTTGCTGGGATTACAGTTGTGTGTGTCATCAAGTTGGGCTCCATTGTAACTACTTTGAGACTCACCCGGTTCAGAGCTCCCTTTGTCCTGTTAATCAGTACCACACACTATTGAACTCTTAATTGTTTCCTGTGTTAATCTTGTCTCCCCAAATTGTGAAATTCTTGAGAAGCAGAAGCCACTGGTCTATGTGAAGTCACTCCATAAATATTTACCAACAAGTTGATTAAGAAAGCAATCATTGGGAGAATCCCACTTGGTCATTTCTAAGATGGAACCCAGCATCTTGGAACAGCAGATTCCCAAATGTCTTGGGAAGTGACAAGAAGACAAGCAAAGAATACTGAGCACAATGTCCTGTTGGAATACAGGATTTAGCTTGCCTGCTGGCTGGTCCCTCTCCTGGTCTCTCAGATAGAGCTGGAGCTACTTCAGCAGGGCTGAAAATAATCAAGTCCAGGTGGCTGCCCTTCCATAACAGAAAAGGGACAGACAAAAGAGTCACAAAATTAACATTGTTTTCTGCACAGTAGTGTGTGGAAAGTGGAGATAGTAAGAGTTAAAAGAGATTTGCTGACCCAGTAAAGAAGGGGCTCCTAAAAATGGTTTTTAGAAATTGTTCCCTCTGGTTCCCCATATTTAAAACTCTGTCCAAAATTTTAATCACACTCACTTCCAAAGCACAACTGGGCATATATTTGGTTCCTTATGGAGTTCATGCAGCAAACGTCTGAGCTCTTTTCTTTCCCCATGCTAAAAGTATGGCTTTGGGCAGCTTTCTTCTCTTTTTTCTTTTCCCCTGTTGCTCAAATAAATAGTGTTCTTTGCTCAAACCCCCTTCCCCTCCTCCTCCTGCAATCTCAGCGCCTAGCCCAAATCTGTTTTCTTCATTGTAACCTCAGCTTCACCGCAATTAATTTTTTTCCCCTCTGGTCACAAGATAATTCCTGACGCCAGTGAGTCTGGAGGTCAGACGAACAGCAAATTGGGGAACAAGGCGGCACTAATTCCTTACAAGTTTCCCTTGAAAAATCTTTTGCTTAAAAAAAAAAAAAAAAAAAAAAAAAAAAAAAAAAGCTTAGCTGTTCAGGGATTTATGACCTCCGAGGAGCTGTGGGTTCGAACCAGTGTTGGGCTAAGGGTGGGCTGGCAGGGGGCAGGGGAGCTCAGAGATCTGGGGCACTGCCAGGAAAAGGCAAATTCTTAAAGTTAATGGTTTTAAGTGATTTTTTTAAGTCCTTGCTGGCGAAGAGGCCCGCCTCTCCTCAGTATCAGCGCTTCCTCATTCTTTGAATCCGCGGCTCCGCGGTCTTCGGCGTCAGACCAGCGGGAGGAAGCCTGTTAGCAATTTAAGCAGGCTGTGAACGCCCAGGGTTGGAGAAGGCGGGGCCCGGGTAAACCGTTTTGAATAAAGGGGCGTGCCTTCAAGAGGGGCTATATAAGAGCCGGCAGCGGCGTGCCAGCGCGCACTACAATCCGCGCTAGTGGTTGCTTGGTTGGGTTTGTTCCTTCAGCTTCATTCTCCAACATGAAGGCGCTGAGCCCTGTGCGCGGCTGCTATGAGGCGGTATGCTGCCTGTCGGAACGCAGTCTGGCTATCGCGCGGGGCCGAGGCAAGAGTCCAGCAGCGGAGGAACCGCTGAGCCTCCTGGACGACATGAACCACTGCTACTCGCGCCTGCGAGAACTGGTGCCTGGGGTCCCCAGGGGCACTCAGCTTAGCCAGGTGGAAATCCTGCAGCGCGTCATCGACTATATCCTCGACCTTCAGGTGGTCCTGGCTGAGCCGGCTCCTGGGCCCCCAGACGGTCCGCATCTCCCCATCCAGGTGCGTATGGGAGCCAGGGTGGGACAGGGTTGGGCGCAAGGGCTGGGATGCTGCGAGTCCCCCAGAGCACCGCGAGTTCCTTGCATAACTCTCCCCTTATTTCTCAGACAGCTGAGCTTGCTCCAGAACTTGTGATCTCCAACGACAAGAGGAGCTTCTGCCACTGACCCGGCCGTCCTGGCACCTCCAGGTGAGGATCCCCTCCCGGGGAGGTTTACACTGCAAATTGAGGAATCAGCATGCCCTTTAGAGGGTTACCCCTCGGTTTAGAGAAACCAAGGCCAGAGGGACAAATGACTGGTCCAGGGCACTTCAAATGAATGACAAAGCCATTTTCTATATAATGTGCATTTTTCGGACTTAAATGAACATTGCCCCTGCCCTCCCCAGAGGGCAAAGATCCGGAAAGTTGATGCAGATCCGACTAAGTGAAAGCCTTTTCTGATTTTTACCGTAAAGGCAGCTGTGTCTTTCTCATCCCCCTTCCAAATAGTGTCCCTTCCAAGTAGGGAGGGGTAGTGGTAGCTCCGCCAGTGGTCCTTTGGCGCCAACTGGGTGGGGGCAGTGTGGGGCGCGGAGTTATCAGCTGGAGGTAGAGACCAAGTTTCCTCCCTGGCGCCGGCCAGTCTGCGGACGGCCCCCGCCTCGGCGCGCTCGGCGGAAACTTACGGCTCCCTGCTCTTCTTTCCTCCCCCGCCCAGAACGCAGGTGCTGGCGCCCGTTCCGCCTGGGACCCGGGGACCCTCTCCGGCCGGAAGCTCAAGGGCATGGATGAGCCCTAACCTCGCCCTGCCCACTTCACTTCCCCCAAACCCCCTGCCTCGAGGCTGGACCTGGCGCCCGGGAGCAAAGGACTGTGAACTTGGGTGGCCTCAAGAGCCAGAGCTAGCGCTGGTCACCAGCTGGGCAACGTCACCCTGCCCCCACCCCCACCCCCAAGTTTTAAAGACTGTCTTTTCAGAGTGAGGGCTGGAGGGTGGGGGGAGTGGCAGCTCTCCCAAACTCTGCCAAGGCGGCGTTTGAGCTGTCTTCTGGTCTCCCTGGAGAAAGGCTCTGTTGCCCTGATTATGAACTCTATAATAGAGTATATAGCTTTTGTACCTTTTTGCAGGAAGGTGACTTTCTGTAATCATGCGATGTATATTAAACTTTTTATAAAAGTTAACATTTTGCATAATAAACGATTTTTAAACACTTGGTATATGATCTCATCAGACACTCGTTTCATTTCTTATACTAATTTTCTTACATGGCTGGCTTTAGGAAAATAAATACTTTGGAACTTGGGAAGAGCAAAGTTGCTTATCCTCTCAAGAGAGAGAGAACTCCCAGTTGAAACGGAGGGGTAGGGTGGTGGAAAGGGCTCATGATGAGATCCCAAATCCATTGGGGGTTGGGAACAGAGAAGAGCTTGGTCCTTCCCCTTTGTCTTAGAGAAGACCAGCACAAGCTCACCCAGCAGGTTGGGGATTTGGTTCTTATGTCCCTAGAGATCTAGCAGTGTCTGTCTTCAATGTCATTATTACTGCCTTTCTAGCAGGGGATGTGGTAAGAGTGGAGCTTCCAGTTTGCCTTATCTGGTGCCCAGTCAGGGGTGGTGGCTGAGACCCATTTCCGAGATGAATAAACTCAGCATTGGGCCCAGTTTCATTTCCGTCATGCTCTCTGATCTGGCTTCCCCCAGAGCTTCCAAAGTTGGATAAAGAAGAGCATAGTCTCTTCTTCGCAATTTTGCAGTCACCCTGACAAGGACTTTCAAGCTTGTTGGGAAGTATTGGTACTAATCCTCCTGATGCTATGTAGACTCAAGACCCTAAACTGGCAATTTGAGTTGGCGGCCCCAGAGCCCTCATTCTTTCTGATATTCCTACACCTCCACCAGGAACTAATTCTGTAAGCATCTTTGTGCCTGCATCAGAATGGGGAAGGTGGGACTCAAGTCATAGGCTGAAGCCCTTTGAGAGCAAGAATGGGACTTGAACTGTAACTACAGTGACTAGAATTGTGGACAGGGAGTGGGGCAAAAGGCGAGACTCCAACTTATGCCATCTCCAACTGCTCCCCACCTGGTGGCTCCCCAGGTGGGCTCTGCCAGGTATCTAGCTTCACCAGGTTCCTGTTTATGATATGATCTCATCTGTGTGTTAGCTCCTGGCATGTGTTACTTTAGTATTTCATAACAAACAAGTCACATCATTACTTTTTATGCCTTAGCCCTGGTGAGCTTTCTGGGGTGAACAGGGGCATTTGGGGTGGGGGGCAACCTCTGTCTTTGCCAACCATCCTCCCGGGGACTGACCATTGGTTCTTAGCATATTTCAGGTCATGACTTCTGATGATCTGATGGAAGGTATGAACACTCTTCAAAATATACACACCCTCCCCACAACTGCAGAGCAACAGCAGACCTCCAATCCTCTGGAAGCCCTTAGTTTCCATATGATAAGCCCTTGCCCCAACCAGACTGTAAGACCCCAGCTGGGTCTGCCTTGGATTGTCTGTAGCAGTGCTAAGGTGGCTCTGGGGGTAGCTAAATGGGTACAAATCCCTACTTTTCCTCTAGTCTCTAGCCTGCATATTTTTCTTTTTGATACTGGGGATTGAACCCAGGGCATTAAGCTACATATCGAAGCACCCCCCCACACACATACACATCTCTCTTAATATTGAGACAGGGTCTTCCTAAGTTTCAGAGGCTGGCATCAAACTTGCAATCCTTCTGCCTCAGTACCCCAACTAGATGGGATCATGGGCTTGTGCTAACAGGTCCAGCAAGACTGACTGTCTTGAGCCTCAGTTTCCATATCTGTGAAAGGGAGCTGATTTTGAAGAAGCAGTCTGAGGTGCCTAGCCTCACCTCATTAACTGCATCAATTATGCCATTAACTGCGATAGAGTCAGGCATTTGAGCTCCATGGCCTATACCTTTTTCCAGCCTGCTGTCTTCTGCTTGCTCAGAAGTTGCAGGAGTGGGAAAGGATTGAAAAAGCCCTAGTTCTCATCTGCTACCTTGGGCAAGCCACTTCACCTCTCTGAGTCTCTCTCTTCCCCTGCTGCCTCCATGGACAGAAGATAATGGTGGGAAAGTTCTTTGAAATGCATCACACACCTACGAGGTATTATTAAGCTAATTCCAAGGAAATTGCTTGTCAGGACTCCCAGGGCTGAGCTGTTCAGGTGGCCAGGACAAAAGCTTAGACCAGCACGCCAATCCATTAGTCATTAGAGAGTGAAAGCAATTTGGCCCTAGGTCAGAAAACTCTCAAGAGGATAGTGTCCTCCATCATAATCACTTAGCAAGTGCCTACTAGGTGCCAGATTCCATTTTATTTTATACTAATTGTCACTATAACCCAGCAAGGTGGGTATCATTACTCCTGTTTTATAGAGAAAACAGACTCAGGCTGAACAGCTTGATCCAGGTCACTGTAATGAAGTGGCATAGTGGGGTTTAGGAAGGCCAGCTTCCTCTAGCTTCAAAGCCCAAGTTCTTGCCTTGACTTTAGATGGGCTCTTTTCCCTGATATTCCAAGTGGGGCATATATTTGGTCCCCAGAGGAACCTATTGAAGAAAAGACCTAAGGCCACCCCAGGTCTCTCCCCACTCTGTGCAAGGGCAACGATGGTACCTCCCTCCAGGTTTGCGATTCAGGTAACAGACAATGCTCATAAAGTATCTACTTAGGCTTCCTGAATTACAAGATGCATAGTCAACCGAGTGTCTTGAGCTCATTTCGCAGATCTTTTCATCAGCTCTAAAATTCAGACATTTGGAAGTTATCTTTCCTTTGTAAATAAACAAGCTCAGAACAGGCAAAATAACTTGCCCAAGGCCACACAGCTCCTAAGTAACAAAGCAGGGGTTCAAATTCATGCCTCTAACACCAGAAATGGTGCCCCTTTGAGAAAGTTAGTAAAGCTCTCTATAGCTGTGGATGTGCGGGACAACCTTCAATTATCTGTCTTCTGGCCTCATGGCCTCTCATCGCCCCCACTCTTCCCCAGGCCCCATGCTGCACCCTAGAAACCTCCATTAGTCTCCCGCAGAGCTGCTTCCAGAGCTGCCCTCGATCCACTCGCGGGCCTCGGTAGGGAGAGCCACTCGGCACCAGCGGCTCCGCGGCGCCGGCACAGAGGAGGCTCCCGGAACGCGTGGCCCGGAGCCCGGCTGGGCGGAGCCGAGCGTCCCCGCCCCTCGCCCCGCCCCCGGCCCGGCGCCCCGCGCTCCCCCCGCGGGCCCTGGGGGCCGCTCGCAGGTGTTCGCTGGCGCCCGGATGTCTGAGCTCTGGCTCCGCTCTGGCTCCGGCTCCCTCCGCAGCCCGCGGGCGGGGCTCGCAGCCCATCCGGAGCCTCGCGGCGCCCCCGCCGCTCTGCCAGCAGCGCGGCCTCCCAGTTCCCAGCCTCCCGGCCTGGGGGGGCCCCCACCCATCGGAGTCGCTGACCCCACTGCTCTCTCCCCCCCTCTAAAACGCTGCCCCCAGCTGCGCTCGGGCCGCTGCAGCCTCAGCGCGCCCCCACCCCGCTTCCTGCCTCGGCCGTTTTGCCCCGCCGGGCGGCCGCCTGCATCGCACCCCGTTCCTTCCTTCCTTCATTCTTTCAGGCAGCTTGCATTCCTCGAGCGCCTGCGACGTGCCCCGCACAAGGCCTCTCCGACCTTCCGAGAGTGGCCTCAGGCCGCAGGGCTCCTCCGGGAAGCCTCTGCCCTCCGCCCCAGTCCCTCCCTCCCCACCCCCACCCCGCCCCGTTCTCGCCTCTGTGATGTCCTGTTTCACTCGCAGTTTAGCATTTAATTGTTCTCTGATTATTTCTCTTGCTAGGGGTCAGTCAGCAGCAAGGTCAAGGGGTCACTCCGCAGCAGATCCCTCTGCAGCACAGCGACGATTAGAGTGTGGCTAGAATTGGGGTTCAGCCAGTCTGTGGCAAGGTTTGGGGATGAATGTGGGGAGAAGATGGCAGTAAGTCAGTTTTGCCTGGCTTAAATGATCAGGGCGTGGGGGTCAGTCTGTGAGTAGGGACAGTGGACAGTCTGTATCAGGGTAGGGAGGTCACCTTGACATCAGGATTTGGGAGTTGCTTTTGACAAACCAGATAAGAGAGAGGGTGAGTTCTCTTTAGCCCTCCGAGCTCGGATTCACATCCCTCCATGGTGGCTGACCATGGCCCACCTACTTCCCCACCCAAGCTCTGGAGCTGTCCTTCCAGCTGGGTCACCCTCTCTACTCACTACCACCCTGCTCTTACATAGGGCCACATGCTGCAGGCCGAAGTCCTCCTTGGGCATTACTGTTGTCAAAGGGAGCTCAGGCTGGTAGCAGAGTTGGCCAGAGTAGGGAGGCCTTCTGCTTCCCGGGAAGCCCACCCCTAAGCCACCGTGGATAACAGGCAATTGATTGTCTTCTTTCCTTCATTTGTTCATACATCTAAAGCCTGTCCGGGATAGAAGGGTCCTTGACATCACACTTGAGGCCCAAAGAAGGGCAGGAGTCTGCTCAGGTACAAGTAGCAAGTTGGTGGTCAAGACAAGTCTGGAATCCAAGTCTTCTAGCTGCCAGCCCTTAGGGATGGGACAGTTGAGGCCATGAGACGCCAAGGCTCTGGAAAAGGAAAGTCAGGGAATGGTGACTCGTCAAATCAGGGTCCCCTTGTTATTGCCCACCCAGCCGTCTCCCTCCCACCCTCATGAGGAGCAAAAGGAACAAGGGGGGTCAAAAGTGAGTTTGAAGCTGGGGAGGGAGAGAACACTGCGAGAACTGCTGGGGAAAAGCTTAGCTGGGTTCTTACAGAAACATATGGAACTCATTACCCTAAGTCAAGGTGGTTGCTGGCCAGCTGGCAGTTGGTGGGTTTGGGGCTCAAAGTATGCGTTGTGTGGTAATGAGGGTACTCAGCCCAGTAGGCTCCTAAGAATAACCCGCCCACTTGACGATTCTGGTCTTGCTAAGCCTTGTTTTCTTTCCAGTCTATGCCACTTCAAGCATCCAAAAATATTTCAAGACATGCCCAGGTAATTGAGCCACTGCAGATAATGCAGGGAAGGGATGGGGACCTGGGGACCAACAGACATGTCCTCCCCAACGTGACTTCCTTCCCCATGAAGACCAGAAACTGGTACAGTTTACTGTGGGTCCAGACGTGAAGTGTGGAGCCACTGTGATCCCAGCTTCCTTCTGTGTTCATCCAGGTGAGCCCCAAGGGGCCTATCTATTGGTCCAATATCCTGTCAGTCACATTTTCCAGTGCAGATTCAACTCCACATACAAAGAGAATGGCAAGGACAATGTTCAAAAGAGGCCATTTATACCAGCTGGGTGTAGTGGCACATGCCTGTAATCCCGGTGGCTCAGGAGGCTAAGGCAGGAGGATCATGAGTTCGAGGCCAGCCTGAGCAACTGAGTGAGGCCCTAAGCAACTTAGTGAGACCCTGTCTCAAACAAAAAGGAAAGAAAAAAAAAAAAAAAAAAAAAAAGCGGGTAGGGGAGATTGCTGAGGATGTGGCTTAGTGGTAAAGTGCCCCTGGGTTCAATTCTTGGTAACAAACAAACAAAATGCTGTATATTAGTGCCCAACGTTTTACAGTCTTCATGGTAACAGTGCCAGCAGGGCAGGGCAGGCTGCTTCCATTTTAACCCCTATGAGACGCACAGATATTAGGAGACCTACTCCAGTTTGCCCTGAAGTAAGTGTCAGAGCCAAAAATTTTGCTCTCTGCCACTCTTTAAAAAAAAACAAAACTGGGCTGGGATTGTGGCTCAGCGGTAGAGTGCTCGCCTAGGATGTGGGCGACCCGGGTTCGATCCTCAGCACCACGTACAAATAAAACGCATTGAATAAAACGCATTGTGTACAACTAAAAGCAAGTAAATAAAAATATATTTAAAAAAAAAAAAGAAAAACTTTGTACAACTTAGAGATGTAGCTCAGTGGTAGAGTATTTGCCTAGCATGTACAAAATCTTGGGTTCAGTCCCCAGAGCCACCAAGGAATAAGGAAAAAATATCTAATTAAAACACTGGCCAGGCACGGTGGCGCACGCCTGCACTTGGGAGGCTGAGGCAGGAGGATTGCGAGTTCAAAGCCAGCCTCAGCAATGGCGAGGCACTTAGCAACTCAGTGAGACCCTGTCTCTAATAAAATACAAAAAAGGGCTGGGGATGTGGCCCAGTGGTCGAGTGCCCCTGAGTTCAATCCCCGGTACCAAAACAAAACAACACAACACTGTACAAACCAATACATCCTGCAGAATTGGCCTCTCCTACCACAGCAGCTCCCCCTGGTACTTTGTCTCTGTGAGTCTGGGAATCAAACCTTCTGGTTGAATTCCTAGCTTTGTCATTTATCAGCTGTGCCATCACAAGTAAGTTATTTATCCTCTCTGAGCTGCACATGATTGACATGATGATTAAATTAGATGATGATTAAATTAGATGACATATAAAAAGCCTGGCACTTGGTAGGCCCTGAGTGACTCCCACCTGGGAGTTTGTGGGACTTGGTGTCAGATTCCTGATGGAGGGAGTTCCTTCCTGTCTTTTCAGGCATGTATCTCAGCTGCCTGCCTGCACAACTCCTTCCTCACACCCAGGAGCATCCCAGTGCCCTGAGGAATGGTGGGGCAGGGATGAGAAGCGGGGCTACCGCCCAGTGCCTCCACTCCTGAGGCCTCTTCACCTGTCGGAGCCTCAGACTCCTCCCTGTAACGCTGTGGGAATCTTGAAACCTGTCCACAGAAGTGCAGAAAGAACTGAGTGAACTGAATACAAAACACCTAGAAGCTGGCTAGGACATGAGTGACATTTCAAGAAATGACAGCTAGCCAGACACAGTGGCGCACGCCTGTAATACCAGCATCTCAGGAGGCTGAGGCAGGAGGATCACAAGTTCAAAGCCAGCCTCAGCAACAATGAGGCGCTAAGCAACTCAGTGAGACCCTGTCTCTAAATAAAATACAAAATAGGGCTGGAGATGTGATCAAGTACCCCCCAAGTTCAATCTCTAGTACCCCTGCCAAAGAAAAAGTAAAAGAAATGACAGATAAATTAGGCTCCGTGGCTCATGCCTGTGGCCAAGACAGGAGAATCACAAGTTCCAGACCTGCCTGTACAACTTAGCGAGACCCTGTCTCAAAATAAAAAAATAAAAGTCAGGCCTGGTGATGCATGCCTGTACTCTCATTGATGGGATGCTGATGCAGGAGGATTGCCAAATTCAAGGCCAGTCTCAGTAACTTATTGAGACCCAGTCTCAAAATTTAAAAAAAAGACTGTGGATCTGGAGGTATAACCCAGTAGAGCACCCCTGGGTTTCAATCCCCAGTACTGAAAAAGAAAAAACAAGTGTGTGTGGAGGGAGGTGGACCAGATCTCCACACGTAGCTACTACCTTCTCGTATGGAATAATTTCATGACAAGTGTGATCTCAGCGGGTGCAGGAACAGAGCTTCAGACCCTGAGAACCTGGGCAGGCTCAGCCTGACCCAGAACCAGCTTACTGGTAAAACCGCCTTCTCTAACAGAGCACGGGAGTTAGGGAAAGGGGACATATGACCCAGAGGGCAGAGGACCTGGCAGCCAGTGGTGGTGAGAGCAGCAGATTTGCCATCAGAGACCTGCCTTCAAAGCATCTCTGGGGCTGGGGACATGGTGCCATGGTAGAGCACATACCTAGCATGTTTGGGACCTGGAACCCCCCCGCGCCACCCCCCCAAAAAAAATTCTGTCTCTGCCACTTCTTGGCTGTGTGACTGACTAGATGACACCCTTCTCTGTTTGTCACCTATAAAACTCTCGGTGGCACCGCTCTCACAGGGTGGTTATAGGAATTAAATCAAGCGACAGAGACAGAGCACGTGGCACAGACAAGCCGCTCACAGTGGGCAGCCTGTGTCGTTTTATCAGGAGGAGGCCAGGGTGTGGGGGGGTGCCTCTGCTTCACTGTGGCCACCTCGTGAGTTAATCTTGTAATCTTCCTGCGGAACAAGCGATGGTTAGTACAGAAGTCCTGATGTTTGGGTGTCCAGATTCTTGCTGTCTTCCACTTACCAGCTGTGTGAACTTGGACGTGTGACTTCACTTCTTTTGTCCTCAGTCTCTGCACCAGTCAAATGGGAACAGTAGTCCTCTCTACCACACACAGTCGTGGTTGAGGGCCACTTCCCACATAGGACCCTTAGATTAGCACGTGGAGCACACACTGCCACCTGCAAACGCTAGTCCATTCATGACCTCAGGCTACCATGGAGTGTGTTCTCAGACATTGTATCGCCATCTGGCCATCTGTGTCTTTTTTTTTTTTGGTACCGGGGATTGAACCCAGGGGCACTCGACCACTGGGCCCCATCCCCAGCCCTTTTTTGTATTTGATTAGAGACAGGGTCTCACTGAGTTGCTAAGTGCCTCGCCATTGCTGAGGCTGGCTTTGAACTCGCGATCCTCCTGCCTCAGCCTCCCCAGTGCTGGGATTACAGGCTGTGCGCCACCGCGCCTGGCCCATCTGTGCCTTAATATAAGACCATGATGCCTCTCTTTTTTATATTGCTTTTTGAGTAAAATTGACAATTTAGGAAGATGTACCAGATTTTTATCACATGGCTTTGAGAGACCCGGCACGGTGCCAGCTTCACACAGAGTCACATATGTGCCTGCCCGAGCACACATGCCCGCGGATGCGGCACTTTGAGAAGGCTGCGCTATGCCTGCTGCTTCCCAAATGGGCTGAGACAAACCCTCTCGCCGTGAAGAGCTGCTCCTCAGCCCACTCAGCGTGCTCCCTGGAGGGAGGCAAGGGAGCTGAGGGCCTCAGCAGCTTATTCCTTGACAAAACTCACCCACAAGGTGAGTCCTGGCCCAGGTCCCAGCCCTGGCTCTATCCCTGCCCTGCTGTGCAACCCTGGGCATATAACTTTACCTCTCAGAGACTTTTTCATTTGTGAAAGGGAGCTAACCATTTCTACCTTTCAGGGTTCTCGTCAGGATTAGAGAAACATGCTGAAAATGCCTGGCATGTCAGCCAGGTGCGGTGGCGCACGCCTGTAATCCCAGCACTTTGGGAGGCTGAGGCAGGAGGATCGTGAGTTCAAAGCCAGCCTCAGCAATGGCGAGGCACTTAGCAACTCAGTGAGACCCTGTCTCTAATAAAATACAAAAAAAGGGCTGGGGATGTGGCCCAGTGGTCGAGTGCCCCTGAGTTCAATCCCCAGTACCAAAAAAAAAAAAAAAAAAAAAAAAAAAAAAAATGCCTGGCATGTAGTTGCTGCTTCATAAATGAACCCAGGGCCTTGTGCATGGGAGGCAAGCACTCTACCAGTGGAGCAATATCCCCAGCCCCCGGTTCTTTTTTTTAACTCAGTGAAAGTCATGTTTCTTTTTTTTCTTTCTTTTCTTTCTTTTTTTTTTTTTTTTTGGTACCGGGGATTGAACTCAGGGGCACTCAACCACTGGGCCACATCCCCAGCCCTTTTTTGTATTTTATTAGAGACAGGGTCTCACTGAGTTACTAAGTGCCTTGCCATTGCTGAGGCTGGCTTTGAACTCGCGATCCTCCTGCCTCAGCCTCCCAAGTGCTGGGATTACAGGCGTACGCCACCGCGCTCGGCTTGAAAGTCATGTTTTTTTTGAGTGCTGGGGATTGAACACAGAGCCTCCTGCATGCTAGGCAAGGGTTCTGCCACTGAGCTGCATTGTCAGCCCTTCTTAAAGATTCTAAAATTTTGAAACAGGGTCTTGCTAAGGTTTCTCAGACAGCCCTCAAACTTGAGATTCTCCTGCCTCAGCCTCCCAAGTAACGGGGTTGTAGGTGTGCAGCCATGCTGCTCAGCCTTTTATATATTCTTTAATTAAACTCAGCTATGATCTATGTACCTTCCATAATTTATAAATGTCATTGCTTTCAAACATGCCTGTTATACCAATAAGATGATTCCCCCCTAAACTTGTTATATTTTGTATTTTATTCATATTTTGCAATGTCTGGGCCATTCACTGAAACCCATTGGAATCTCAGTTCTTTTATCTCTAAAATGGGAAGAAAAACACTTAACCTCCCAAGGTAATTTTGAGAATTCGATGAGGTGGTGTATATTGAACAAGAGAGGTTGGGTTTTTGCACTCCCCTCTCCCTAGGCTGAATTTCTCGAAGCCAGGAAGGAACTCTCTGTGCCCCTGTGCCCCCAGTATTGAATACCATTTTTCTCTGCTTAACTGTCGCCACTGCGTATTTATCACATCCTGTTTTTTTAATCCAAAAACTGGCTTATAACTTTCATATCGTAGTCATGGCATGGTATAAGCGTGTTCTTCATGTCACTTAAAAAGCTAAACAGAGTGGCAGTATATCTCCCTGTGTGTCAAAGTGCATTTGTCTTCCTGTGCACTGCTGGTCCCAGCCTAAAATTCTCAGCTCTCGTGCATTGTCAGTATACGTTTCTGAAAGTTGAATTGTGTGGTTTGTTTAGAGTGCTGTGGTACCAAGGGTAAACACATCGTTTTTTCTTTTTTCCTGGTACTAGGGATTGAATTCAGGAGCACTTTACCCCTGAGCTACATTCCCAGCCCTTTTTAATTTATTTTGAGACAGAATCTTGCTAAGTTGCTGAGGGTCTTGCTAAATGGTGAGGTTGTCCTCAAACTTGCAGTCCTCCAGACTCAGCCTCCCTAGTCGCTGAAGGTGTGCACCACCACACCCAGTTTCAACACATTTTATGAGCGGCACTGAAGAAGATGTGTCAGATAAGGAAACCAATGATGGTAACATAGAATCTTCCAACAGACGATTAAATTTTATAAGTCCATACTTTTCAACACTGTGGTAAAGTTTTTTCAAGTGTAATATTTTGACTGCAATGCACAAGGCAATAATAACTAATGTTTTAGCTTTTTTTTTTTTTTTTTTCCCAGACTGGAAAAATGTTCACTAAACTGTCAGGATAAAATTATATGCATTGATTTAGACTATTCAATTTTTATTTCTCTATTTCTCTCTCTCTCTCTTTTTTTTTTTTTTTTTGTACTGGGGATCAAATTCAGGGGCAATTTACCACTGAGCCACATCCCCAGCCCTTTTTATTTTTTTGAGACAGGGTCTTGCTAAGTTGCTTAGGGCCTTGGTAAGTTGCTGAGGCTGACCTTAAACTTGTCATCCTCCTGCCTCAGCCTCCCGAGTCTAGACTATTCAATTTTAATATTTGCAAGGATATTCATGAGTATTCTGTGCATCCTACTTTTTCACCAAGGACAGTTTAGTAATGCACAATTTTATTATCACAATTTTTTTAAAGTTCACATGATGGTTGCACCCCAAATATTTGCAAAAATTTGGGTGTAAATGGTATGTAGTAAAACAAAAATTCATTAATAATGGTGATGAGGACAAGAACTTTCACTTATTGAACATTTACAGAGTGCGAGGCTCTCATAATGGGAGGATGAGTAATTGATGTTTAGAAGTTTTCACTTTTCTCTGCTGATTACTTAAACATGAAGAAGTTGCTTTATTTTTCCCTTAGGCAAGTTCCGTATTCCATACTGCAGACAAAATAATTTTATTGTTGGGTCTTATGCATTTGGGGGCCAAATCAGCTGGATAACAATAATAGCAATGTTTAGTTTCCTTATCTCTAAGATAGGCTTGCCTTACGTGAAGACGTGTCCTGCAGAAACACGCCAGGCCCCTGCGATCCCATGGCACACATTGTAACTTGATGGAAGTCCTAGAAGGCAGGGTTGTGTGCTAGGGACCTGATTTTTTATTCTTCCAAGCCCTCCCTTATTATCATCTCACTTCTTCCTTTATAAACTTTTCATGTCCCCAAGTCATAGAGGGAGCAGCTGAAGCCCAGAGAGAAGGGGCCTTGGCGAAGGCCCCAGTCACAGAGCCAGTCCTACATCCCGACACCCCAGGAACCCCTCTGAGCTCAGGTAACTCTCTGAGTACCTATTTTGGCACTCAGCTTTGGGCCTGGTGCCTCCCCAAAGCAATTTTATAAAATGGGTGCTGTCCCCACTTTTCCAGAAGAGGAAACTGAGGCTCATGCAGGTAAAAGAACTCCAGCCAGACAGCCTTGACCCAAAGCGTGCTTTTTTGCATAGGGCCTGGAGGCCCCTGCAGCTCTGCTATTTGGGAGCCTCAGGTCTGCTTAAGTGGTCTCACACCATCCTCTCTGAGTCCCTGGAGCAGTACTGAGGTACCCAAAAGCAAGGAATGATTCCAAGGCTGATTCCTGCACCCAACTCCCTGAACACTGGTAGCTGGGGTCAGGGGGTTCACAAAGCAGGGGACTCAAGGCTCCAGTGCAGAAGTGATTTACATAGTGTCCCCCCATCTCCAAAGCCCATTGTCTCCAGAGGAGACAATACAGATAAAGGACCCAGCCTAGTGGGCTGCCTGCATCAATCTGTAACCATGGAAACCCCTAGGGAGACAATTCGAAGCCCTCCCTGCACCCCCACCCCCACCCTGCAGCTGTGGCTCCAGGAACCGAGCCTCCAGCAGGGGGGGAATTGCTGATAATTGCCACCCCCCCCCCCCCCCACACTGCCACCACCAAATGGGACACAGCTGGGTCTCCCTCAACATCCATCCCCCATCCCCCCAACCCAGAACTGGTGTTGGTAAAGGGGCTTTGAACGGGTCTAAGGTCTAAGCCTTATGGGTTAGCTTCTAGAGCTCCACACTGGTGAGAACCGTCCTGATTCCCCCAGCTGGTACAGGGCAGAAGAGCTCAGGCGAGTTCTCAACCTTGGCCCGGTCAACAGGGCGCTTGGGAAAGATTTAGGTTTCTGGCGCATGACTCCCCTCTGGTGGCGAGTTGCTGCAATTGTCAGTAGCGGCTCTGGAGAAGAACAAAAGTAGTGACTTCAGAGTCAGGCTTGTAATCCGTGCCCACTGGGGAGGCTGAGGCAGGAGGATCGCAAGTTCGGAGCCAGCCTTGGAAAGTTAGCAAGGCCGTAAGCAATTTATCTCAAAATAATGATAAAAAGGGCTGAGGATATGACTCAGCACCCCTGGGTTCAATCCCTGGTCCCCCTCCCTAACAAAAAGTAATGGGCTGGGGTTGTGGCTCAGCTGTAGAGCACTCGCCTAGCACGTGCGCGGCCCAGGTTCGATCCTCAGCACCACGTAAACATAAATGCATTGCACTGTGTACAACTAAAGCAAATAAATAAATATTTATTTTTTAAAAAAGTAATGACTTCTTGCTGAGTACCTACTATGTGGCAGATGTTCACAGACTAGATCTTTCCCCTGCATCCACCTGTGAAGTGGGCACACTTATCCTACTTGCACATGCTGAAGCCAGAGCCTCCAGAGGAAGGGAGCACTGAGAGGGCGAACCCAGGCTGACGTGGCTCAGAACCAGCCTCAACCATCATCACCTGCCCTGTGGCCTCAAGTCTCAGTTTCTTCACCTGTAAAGTGGGAGTGATGACGAAGCACACCTCATTGGATATTCTGGGGATCATAGATATGAAGCTTTGTGAGCCTTCAGAAAGGTGACCCTCTCATAGCAAATGCATGCAGCCCAGGGCTCTGACATTTCTTATGTGCTTGCCTGCAGGTGTGCCACTGAACTACTCCTGGCCTCAGGGCTAACTCAGGGCTCTTGTGATAACTGGAAGGGCTCTGGGGTATGAATGCACTCAGCATCCTTTATCTAAAATGCTTAGGAGTAGAAGAGTTTTGGATTTCAGGTTTTGGCATGTTTGCACATACCTGCTGAGATATCTTGAGGATGGTACCCAGGTCTAAATGCAAAACTCACTTGTGTTTCATATATACCTTATGCACATAACCTGAGGCTGAAGGTGGTTTTATGCTTTTTTTTTTTTTAGTGGGGATTGAACCCAGAGACACTCAACCACTGGGCCACATCCCCAGCCCTTTTTTGTATTTTATTAGAGACAGGGTCTCACTGAGTTGCTAAGTGCCTCACCATTGCTGAGGCTGGCTTTGAACTCGTGATCCTCCTGCCTCAGCTTCCCAAGTGCTGAGATTACAGGCATGCGCCACCCCGCCCAGCAATTTTATGCCTTTTTTTTTTTTTTTTTTTTTTTTTTTTTTTTTTTAGTGTGCCTGCAGTTTGGCTGTGACCTGTAACATGAGGTCAGGTGTGAAATTTTCCATTGGTGGCGTTGTGTCAGTGTTCAACAAGGCTTTTGGATTTTGCTGGTAGTATTGTCATTGGATAGGGATCCCAGGAGGTCTCCCAGAAGGGAGAAGGGGATCTCAACCCCAAACTAGCAGGTTCTTGAATTAGACCACAGAAAGGAATTTCAGGATGTGTCAAAGGAGGCACAAAGATAGAACGCAAGGAGATGTATTCAGGAAAGCAGCAACAGAGCAGGACACGCACTTGGAGGGGGAAGAAACGCCTGCACTCAAGAGTGAGATGTGCTTTTTTAAAAAAATTATTCCTCTCTCTCTTTTCGCTGTCATCTTCTCACCAGCTCTCCCCTTCCCCGTTCCCCTTTCCCTTTCTCCCTTTCCCTCTTCCCCCCTTCTCCCCTTCTCTTAATAAACCCCCCTTTTCTACAAAATAAATAAATAAATAAATAAATAAATTCTTTTTAGTTATACATGGACACAATATCTTTATTCCATTTATTTATTTTTATGTGGTGCTGAGGATCAAACCCAGTGCCTCACGTGTGCCAGGCAAGTGCTTTGCCAGTGAGCCACAACCCCAGCCCATGAGAGATGAGCTTTTGAGGTCGTGGGTTCTCCTTCTGTTCCTCCTCCTCGTTCTTCTTCTTCTTGTACTGGGAATCAAACCCAGGAGTGCTTTACCACCGACTTATGTTCTAAGTCCTTTTTTTTTTTCTGCTTTCAAATTATTTATTTATTGGTTGTATGAACTTTGTAATCCCACTAGGATTTTTTTTTTTTGTTGTTTTTGTTGTTTTGTTGTTGTTGTACCGGGGATTGAACTCAGGGGCACTCGACCACTGGGCCACAACCCCAGCCCTTTTTTGTATTTTATTAGAGACAGGGTCTCACTGAGTTGCTAAGTGCTCGCCATTGCTGAGGCTGGCTTTGAACTCACGATCCTCCTGCCTCAGCCTCCCAAAGTGCTGGGATTACAGGCGTGCGCCACCGCGCCCGGCTTTTTTTTTAGTTTTTTTTTTTTTTATATTTTTATTTATTTGCTTTTAGTTGTACACAATGCGTTTTATTCAATGCGTTTTTATTTGTACGTGGTGCTGAGGATCGAACCCGGGTCGCCCACATCCCAGGCGAGCGCTCTACCACTGAGCCACAATCCCAGCCCTTTTTTTTAGTTTTTTTTTTTTTTTTAAATTTTTATTATTCTAATTTGTTATACACGTTTGCAGAGTACATTTCATTTCATATTACATATAAACAGCACAATTTTTCAAGTTGCTGGTTTTATATAAAGTATTTTTACAACAATTGTGTCTTCATACATGTATTTAGGGTAATCATGGATAACTCAGTCTGCCATTATTCCTATCCCCTTGCCCTCTCCCTCCCCCCCCCCTTTTTTTTTAAATTGAGATTGGGTCTTACTAAGTTGCTTAGGCTGGCCTTGAACTCATGAGCCTCCTGCTTTAGCCTCCAGCTGGCAAGCATTCGTGTTTTTAAAGGAATCTGTAAATAGTGGATGTAAGAAGCTTTGGGGCACCGCAGCCAGCCGTGAGCTCTGTTCTTACTCGTGGTGTAGAGGGGGGAGTACAGGATCTCTAGGTGGGTGTCACCTAGTCAATAGATAATGACTGGAATATGCTCAGATCATAAGTCTCTCACAATATTTTCTCTTGGCTTTGTTTTATCTAAATAAGATATGTTAGCTAGCAATGTCTGTAGGGATTAAGCACCTAGACTCACAGTAAGATTCAAGGGCTTTTAAAGAATTTAGGAGTGGCCGGGCGCGGTGGCGCACACCTGTAATCCCAGCACTTGGGAGGCCGAGGCAGGAGGATCGCGAGTTCAAAGCCAGCCTCAGCAATGGCGAGCACTTAGCAGTGAGACCCTAATAAAATACAAAAAAGGGCTGGGGATGTGCCCAGTGGTCGAGTGCCCCTGAGTTCAATCCCCGGTACACAAAAAAAAAAAAAAAAAAAAAAAAAGAATTTAGGAGTGGATGGGGCTCCGGTGTAGCTCAGTGATAGAGTGCCTGCCTAGCACGTGTGAGGCACTGGGATTGATCCTCAGCACCACATAAAAATAAATAAAGACTGGGTGCGGTGGCGCATGCCTCTAATCCCAGTGGCTTGGGAGGCTGAGGCAGGAGGATCAGGAGTTCAAAGCCAGCCTCAGCAAAAGTGAGGCAGTAAGCAACTCAGTGAGACCCTGTCTCTAAATCAAATGCAAAGTAGGGCTGGGGATGTGGCTCATTGGCAAGTGCCCCTGAGTTCAATCCCCAGTACCCCCCCAAATAAATAAATAAATAAGTAAAAAGAATTTAGGCATGGAGGAAAACAGGCTTGGGGAGTAAAGGTGTTACAGGAACTTGCCAGATTTAAAACTACAGTTTCTTTCCCTTCCCTGCTAATCTCCTTTCTACCTATCCTTGTCTTCCGCCCTATCTCAGTATGGCTCTGTGGTAGAGCACTTGCCTAGCACGTGTGAGTCCCTGCTTTTCAATCCCCAGCACCACAAAGAGAAGGAGAAGAAAAGTGAAAAGTTTTGCTTCTCTGCGTACAGGTCCAGAGAAGGGGATTCATGGGAATCCCAGCCCCTAAAATAGCCTCCCTGGCCTCCACGGCCTCCAACTCAGCCTTTCCCTCCATGCAGAGTCACAGGCCTTCTGAGTGGTTAGTCCCTTCTGCGAAGGGACTGTGAATGACCTTTCAGGTGTTCCAAAAACCTTTCATGGAGATCAGTTCATCAGGTAATTCTGTGTGTCCAGGCTGTGGGAGGCGCTCGGGTGGGAAGATAAAGAAGACAAGGAGCAGCTTCCATCCCATGGGGAACACAGAGCTTCAAAAGGATCGCCATTGCCGGGTGAATTGATGACAGATTCAGATTGCTAAGGGAGGTGGGCAGCAGAAATCAGGGACAGCTTCGAAAAGGTGGATGGTGGGCTGGGGTTGTGGCTTAGTGGCAGAGTGCTCGCCTCGCATGTGCGCGGCCCGGGTTCGATCCTCAGCACCACGTAAACATAAATGCATTGCATTGTGTACAACTAAAGTAAATAAATAAATACTTAAAAATTAAAAAAAAAAAAGAAAGAAAGAAAAGGTGGATGGTATGAGTGATCACCACCCGTCCTGAGGCCAACACCACAGGATTCCAAAGGCTGAACATCTTCTTTATTTCCAAAGAGATCTGAGTTCTGTTTTTCAATGTTAGCAATTGATCTGGATTTTTTTCTTTTTCCTGGAGCTGGGGATCACATGGTGTGGGTGGGGGGAACGTGGGGGTAAGAGTGCATGCTAGGCAAGCGCTCCATCACTGACAACCCAGCCCTGATCAGGATTTTTTTCTTTTTTCTGTCTTTTCCTTTTCCCTTCCCCCTTCCCCCCCTCTCTTTCCCTCCTTCCTTCCTTCTTTCTCCTTCCTTCCTTCCTTCTGGAAAAGAGGTCTTGCTATGTTGCCCAAGCTGACCTTGATTTCCTGGGCTCTTATGAACCTACCACTTTAGCCTCCCAAGTAGCTGGGATGACTTCCACCACTTCCTGCTTGATCTAGATTCTTGATTTTGCTTTTCTGGTTTTCAGTTCTGTTTGTCTTTCTTTTCTTTTCCTCAGTATTGAGGACTGACCCCAGGAGTGCTCTACCAGTGAGCTACATCCCCAGCCCTTTTTTTTTTTTGGTACCAGGGATTGAACTCAGGGGCACTCGACCACTGGGCCACATCCCCAGCCCTTTTTTTTAAAAAAAATATTTATTTGTTTGCTTTAGTTGTACACAATGCGTTTATTTTTATGTGGTGCTGAGGATCGAACCCGGATCGACACCAGGCCACGCACGTGCTAAGCAAGCGCTCTACCGCTGAGCCACAACCTCAGCCCCCCATTTTTGTATCTTATTAGAGACAGGGTCTCACTGAGTTGCTAAGTGCCTCGCCATTGCTGAGGCTGGATTTGAACTCGTGATCCTCCTGCCTCATCCTCCCAACTGCTGGGATTACAGGCCTGTGCCACCACTCCCCGCTCAGGTGTGTGGGAGTTAAAGAAGTCCCTCAAGAGCAGCAGGGAATATACTGATAATTCTGCAAACTGGGGTGAGGTTTCCCCAACTTGCTCCAGGCACCTCTACTGGGACTTGAATCTGATGACCCTCTTTTCAAAGTGGGGCCACCTCCACAGGACTCGACATCTGCGAAAAACATCTCCAGGGTCTGGAAACATCTGGAAAGAATCTGGTCAAATGGGTGGCCCTGGCCTTCCCAGCAGGGCTGCTTCCTTGTATCTTTGTCTCCTCCCCAGCCAACAACAGAGGCGTTGGCAGGTGCCATGGTCACCTCTAGATGGCAGCCTTACTTAACCTTTAAACTTGGACAGCCTCCACCAGAAAACAGGAGAGAGGGGAAAGAAACACACCAAGGCTCCTAATTCTCAGAGATACAGCTGAGTGCGATGGTGCATGCCTGTAATCCCAGCAGCTGGGAGGCTGAGACAGGAGGATCATGAGTTCAAAGCCCAGCCTCAGCAAGGGCAAGGCTCAGTGAGACCCTGTCTCTAAATCAAATACAAAATAGGGCTGGGAGCCAGCGCAGTGGCACACAACTGTAATCCCAGCGCTTGGGAGGCTGAGGCAGGAGGATCAAGTTCAAAGCCAGCCTCAGCAATGGCGAGGCACTTAGCAACTCAGTGAGACCCTATCTCCAAAAAATTTAAAAAAAAAAAAGAAGGCTGGGAATGTGGCCCAGTGGTCGAGTGCCCCTAGATTTCAATCCCCGGTACCTAAGTAGGGCTGGGGATGTGGCTCAGTGGTCTAGTGCCCCTGAGTTCAATTCCCAGTACCCCAAAATAATAAAAATAATGCTATGAATTTGTGGGGTTTTTTTTTTTTTTTTTTTTTTTTTTTTTTTTGGTACTGGAGATTGGACTCAGGCCTCACATGTGCTAGGCAAGTGCTCTACCACTGAACTACCTCCCCGCCAATTTTTATTTTTAATTCTGAGAGAGGGTCTCATTAAGTTGCTGAGGCTGGCCTTGCACTTGTGATCCTCCTACCTCAGCTGGGATGACAGATGTGTGCCCTCTTGCCTGGCTTTTATACACATTTGTATGCGGACATATGTTTTCAGTTCTCTTGGTTATATTCCTAGGAGCAAAATTTCTGGGTTATATAGTATCTCTGCCCGTGACTTTCTGAAAAACTGCAAAAGCAGCTGCACCAACATACATTCCAACCAGCAAGGGATGAAAGTTCCGATTTCTCCACATCCTGCCAGAAGGATGTTATTGCCCATTTCTTTTTTTTTTTTTTTAATATTTATTTATTTGCTTTAGTTGTACACAATGCATTTATGTTTATGTGGTGCTGAGGATCGAACCCGGGCCGCGCACATGCTAGGCGAGCGCTCTACCGCTGAGCCACAACCCCAGCCCTATTGCCCATTTCTTATATCAGCCATTCCAGTGAGTGTGGAGCTGGATTGCGTTGTCTGGATCATTTCCTTAATGACATGATGCTGGGCATCCTCTGGGTGCCTCTTGCCCTCTGTCCATCTTCTCTGGAGAACTGTCTGTCCATATCTTTTGTGGGTTTTTTTTCTTCTTTTCTTTCTTTCTTTTTTTTTCTTTTTTTGGTGGTGCTGGGGATTGAACTCAGGACCTTATGCATGAGAGGCAAGCATTCCACCAACTAAGCTGTATCTCCAGCCCATCTTTTTTTTTTTTTTTTTTTTTTTTTGTGGGTACCGGGGATTGAACTCAGGGGCACTCGTCCACTGGGTCACATCTCCAGCCCTTTTTTTTTTTTTTTGTTTTTGTATTTTATTTAGAGACAGGGTCTCACTGAGTCGCTAAGTGCCTCGCCACTGCTGAGGCTGGCTTTGAACTCCTGATCCTCCTGCCTCAGCCTCCCAAAGTGCTGGGATTACAGGCGTGCGCCACCGCTCCCGGCTTCTCCAGCCCATCATTTGTGTTTTCAATAAATTTTCACACACACAGAGTTCCTTAATTTCCCATCCCAGATTCCCTTCAACATAGTCATCTTAGGAGAGAGCCATGCCTAGCCCTACTTTTTTTTTTTTTTTTTTGGTACCAGGGATTGAATTCAGGGGCACTTGACCACTGGGCCACATCCCCAGCCCTTTTTTGTATTTTATTTAGAGACAGGGTCTCACTGAGTTGCTAAGTGCCTCGCCATTGCTGAGGCTGGCTTTGAACTCGCGATCCTCCTGCCTCAGCCTCCCAAAGTGCTGGGATTACAGGCGTGCGCCACCGCACCTGGCTTAGCCCTATTTTTCAGGTGAGGGAACTGAGGCTCAGACTAGTACAATGATACATAGCATAAGGAGGCCAGGGTTGGAGTTTCATGCATCTAAGAAGCACTCAAATGGTACTTACTATGTGCCAGCCAGACACGTTAGAAGCTGTGAGCCCCACATGACTCTTTTTCTAGAAAGTGTTAACATTAGCAAAACTTCCTAGAAGCCATGACTCTTTCCTTCCCTCCCTCCCTTCTTTCTCTCTCTTTCTCACAATTTGCAGGAACCCAGGATCCTGCATACACTAGGAAAGTGCTCTACCACATATCCATGTCCCCAGCCCTTTAAACAACTTTGTTTTTCTCCAATGACCACAGTACTGTATGTTTGTTGTAGAACAGGAGAGTCACAAAAATGGGGCAGAGATTCTTTTCCCTTCCTTCCCACACTCCTGATCCTGTTTCCCTCTGGCTTTGGATTTATCTGAATAGGTAATACACTGAGGTGCCTGGAAACAGGAGGGCTGTGGCAAGTATGTTGTATTCTGATAAACAGGGATTATCGTGCGGGGATACTTGCAGGGATCTGAGACATTTTTCAGGAGAAGATATACCAGATATAAGCTACACCAGCAGGAATGGAAGTTTGCATCTGGGTGTGGGAGCGCATGCCTGTAATCCCAGCCACTTGGGAGGCTGAGGCAGGAGGATCACAAGTTTGAGGTCAGCCTCAGCAACTTTGGGACCTTTTACTGTCTTAAAAAAAAGAAAGAAGGAAAGAAAGAAAGAGAGAGAGAGAAAGAAAGAAAGAAAGAAAGGAAGGAAGGAAGGAGGAAGGAAGGAAGGAAGGAAGAAAGAAAGAAAAGAAAGAAAGAAAGAAAAGAAAAAAGAAAAATGGAAGTTTGTGTTGGTTTGGGGACTTTTCCAGGGGCTTCTTCATTCATCAGCTCTATGGCCTCAGGCAAGGTACTTAATACCTTTTTGCCTCACTTTCCTCAATTGATAGTCCTAAGCATCCCTAACTCACCTAGTTGTGGGACACACTCTCCAACAATGTCTGCAGCCCTGGTGCCCCTGGCTCAGGGGTAGAACATATCCTCCTTCACAGGGGTTATGGGACTGGTTCTTTGTTCAAAAGATCAAAGGAGACAGAGCTGAGCTCAGATCCTGATTCCTTTTTTTTGTTTGTTTGTTTGTTTATTGTTTTTTTTTGGTGCTAGGGATCAAAGTCAGGGTCTCATACATGCTAGGCAAGTGCATACCCTTGAACCACATCCCTAGACCCCCTGATTTCTCATCTTTAACCAGCCCTTAGCCAAATCCCTTTACATGTTTCAGCCTCAGTTTCCTCCTCAATCCCAACTGACCCAGTGTTGTAAGGTAGTCAGGAGGTTTCAACAAAAAATAATGCATGTAACATGGGTTGCTTGGTATTTACACCAAGTACGTGGGTGCCTGGCACCCTCCTAAGGACTTAATAGCCAACACTTTATTGAATCCTCACTATAAATGGAGAGGTCACTTTTGCCACCCCCCACTTCAAAGATGAAGGAATGGAGGCTCAGAGAGGTCCAGTGACCTGACCGAGATCATAATTTTTAGAATAGATGGAGCAAGAATTGGAGCCCAGCCTGGTGTCACACAGCTAATCCCAGTGACTCGAGAGGTTGAGGCAGGAGATCACAAGTTCAAAGCCAGCCTCCACAACTAAATGAGGCTATGAGCAACTTAGTGAGAACCTGTCTCAAAATAAAAAAGGGCTGGGGATGTGACTCAGTTGCTAAGCACCCCTGGTTTCAATCCCCAGTATTTAAAAAAAAAAAAAAAAAATTCAAGCCCCGGGAGACAGGCTTCAGATCTGTGCCCCACACCTCTTGCAGGAATTTGTCAGTTCCCAGACTGTGAAACTCTAAAGTCAGCCCCAGCTGCCCGAAACTCAACCACAGGGAGCTGGCTCTTGGCCCCCCTTGCTGGCTCCCTTCTTTCCTCTCAGCCTCACCCTGCCACCCCCATTTCCCTCCCTGGCCCTAGGGCTCTGCTTCTTCCCCAAACCTGCTCTACCACAATTCCTTCCAGGTTCCCTCATCTGTAAAATGGGGCTAATAACAGTGCCTGTCTCAGAGGTATGTTGTAAAGATCAGAGGAGATGCTCGAGGTACGGTGCTTGGAGCCCGGCACATGGAAGATTCTCAATAAATACAAGTGATCATCATCACCATCATCGTTTTAATAATGTCTCAGAAGTCCTGGGAAAAAGGCTGTGGGTAAGCATTGTCTGCAGTTGATGGTCGAGGAAACTGAGGTTGAGAGGGTGGAGCAACAGCCGTCCAGGTGCTCAGCTAGAAAAGAGAGAGCAGGATTTTACTGGGGCCTCTTGACTTTCTGATTTCAGATCTCATTAACTTCTGCTACTCTGCTGGGCAGATGAGTGAACCATAATCAATATTTATTATTTACCAAGCCAGGCCCTGGGTGCTGAGGAGCATTCAGAAATCTGACCTAGACCCTTAAAGGAGCTTAGAACCTGACATGCCAGGCATGGAACCAAAGCCTTGTTTGTTGAGACAGAATACATTAAGGGTCCAAAGAAGGCAAGAGGCACTCTGCTGAGAGAGGGAAAGCAGCCAAGGAAGGCTTCCTGGAGGAAGTGGGGTTTAAGCTGGGCCTCCAACTACCAGTGAGATATGCAGACAAAATGGGTCTGTCTGTACAGGGCAGATAAGGTCAGAGATATAGCAACAGCTGCCAATTCTTGAAGCCCCTTATGAACCAGTTCCTGTGCCAAAATCTTTACATGCATTATCTCATGAGATTTCCCCACACTCCCATGAGGTAAGTGGGATTAGAGATGAGAAAACCAAGGTTTGGAGAATTTTTAAAACCTGCCTAGGTGGCTCATGTCTGTAATCCCAGCAACTCAGGAGGCTAAGGCAGGAGGATTGCAAGTTCAAGGTCAGCCTGGGAAACTTAGTAAGACCCTGTCTCAAAATAAAAAATTAAAAGGGCTGGGGATGTGGCTCAGTGGTAAAGTGCCCCTGGGTTTAATTGGCAGTGCCAGAAAACAAACAAACAAATCTTGCCTGGTGTCACACAGCTAGTAAAGCAGCAGGGCTTCAGTTTCAATCCAGACAAGCTGGCAACAAAGCCTGGGCCACCTCATCATCAGTGATCTGATGCGGTCCCAAGCTGAGAACTGACTCTGGAAGGTTTTGAATGCCAAGGCTCAGAGTTGCATACAAGCCACACAGCACCAGGCAGGAATCTGCAGATCTGGAATGAAGTGGCAGCTCTGCCACTCGTTACCAAGGTCACTTCTGAGCTTCTCTGAACTGGAGAGATGAGGAATGTAAATAGATGGTCAACAATGAGGGGTTTTGAATGAGGGAGGGAGGCTGTAGTGACAAAAGGATTGTTTAGGAAAAACTTAGATGTGCAAGTATCTACCAAGTGCTGGGTCCTAGAGATTGAAATCAGGGGCACTAACCACTGAGCAACCTCCCCAGCCCTCTTTTGTATTTTATTTAGAGACAGGGTCTCACTGAGTTGCTTAGCACTTTGCTGAGGCTGGCTTTGAAACCGCATCCTCCTGTCTCAGCCTCCCAAGCCGCTGGGATTACAGGCATGTGTTACTGCGCCCAGTCTCAGAATACAATTGTGAACAAGCTACAACTCTGTACTCTGGACCCTCACTCCAGCTGTACCCACGAGGGGCAGGGCATGGCTTAGGAGGGTTAGGGAGGAACCCTGTACTGGAATAAACAAGGACTCTGGAGCTGGATTGTCTGATTCCACTGTCAGTTCTCAAATTAGCTAATCTCTCTGTATGACCTTGGGCACGGTACCCTGCTTCCCAGCCTTTCCACCTTTGCCACAAGGATAACCATTGCTCTTCCCAGGATTGTTGGTGTAAATTAAATAAAACAACACATTTAATGATCTAGCATGGTGCTTGGGATACAGTAGACACTCAATGTTAGTTTTCCCTATGAAGAGGCATAAATGTTAGGATCCATCTGTTGCCCCCCTGCCAATTAAGGTAACAGGTTCCTGGCTTTCATTTTAGCGGAAAAGGGGATATAAATGTTTATAATTCAGCTCAACCACACAAACTATCAAAGGGCCCTATGTCCTGGGAAATGCACTTGCAGGGGCTCCACGCCAAAACACTCCCCCCCATCCCCAAGGAACCCGGGCCCATTTCTCAATGCACTACGAGCTGCTCAATCCTGTGCTGTGTGTCCGGTAACCGCCCTCTGTCTCAGTTTCTTGGGCTGCTAGCGCCGGCCTACATGGACAACAGCAGGGGTCATGGCCCCTTTAAGCTGTAAAGCTCTTGTTGCAATCGCGGCTTCCAAGACCGGCCCTTTCCGGGGGGCGGAGCCTGTACATGTTGCAGCAGCCAACCAAAGCGCCGCATTTTCCGCGGGAGATCTGAATTTCGCGGCACGCAGTTTGGCGCTAAAAAAAAAAAGAGAGAAGAAAAAAGGGACAGAGAAAGGCTTGGGGAGCAGTGAGCGAGCCGAGAGCGAGTCGGGGCTCTCAGGGTCCCCGTCCCCGTCCGAGCGCTTCGCGTCTCTGCCGAGCCCGTAGGCACCCGAGGCTTCTCCCCAGAGCGGGCCAGACCCCAGGCGACCCGAGGCCTTCGGGTCGCGGGGCAGTCCCGGGAGGCGGCCGCCCTCGGGGCGGGACAGCTCCTGGCAGTGCCACCGCCGCTAGGCGGTCTCCAAGCAGCGATATCCTAACGCTGCTCGGCCTCAGGCCAGGAGGGGAGGGTCGGGCCTTGCCCGGTAGACGTCCATTGGCGGCTTCCCCCGGCCTCCGAGCCATGCCACCGGCTGTGTGTGAGCGGCTGCAGGCTCCAGAGCCCGCAGGTGCCCGCGGGCGCGCCAGGGCCGTTGGGTAGGGGGCGCCGCACTCGCCATGCTGCGCGGGCCCCGGGCCCTGGCTCCGGCCGCTGCGCAGCCCGAAAAAGGGGTGCCCTCTCTGAGCCCCACGGAGCTGTGGCCGCCCGGCCTCAGCAGCCCCCAGCTCTGCCGGGCCACCACCACCTACTACACCTCGCTGTACCCGCAGACGGTGCCTCCTGCCGCGGCACCTAGCACTTGCCTCGACGCCACTCCCCACGGACCAGAGGGCCAAGTTGTGCGATGCGTGCCGGCAGGCCGGCTGCCGGTAATGCTGGGGACCCCCACTGCTTCTCTCTACGCTTTTCTGGGTGGGGAAAAGGAGGGAGGGGCTCCTGAGATTCAGTTTGAGCGTAGCAGGTTGAATTTGGGGGAGGGAGAAGATGAGCTTTCAGTTTTCGGAACAATCCATTGCCCCTAATAATTGAGGAAAAAAACCCAACCCCATCATTTTCGGAGTTCAGATGAAATAATGTCATCCACTGTAGTGGGGTGTGCTGAGCACTAAATTGGGAGTCTGGAGACCCAATCCAATGTCTCTAGTGCACTGGGTGACTCTGGAGAAGTCCACAAGGCACCCAACATTGCCACTGTTTATTCATTTCTTTATTGTTTGGTCCAAAACCCAGTACTGGTCACCTGCTACTTGTCCCCAGGGCTTGGCCTGGGGATACCTTGGGGACTTAAGACATGAGTATAAGTCTGGTGCCTCTCTCAGAGCCAGTCTGGCTTGGACAGACTCCAGACTGTCCATCCAGCCAACTCCTTCTCAGGTATATGCCCTAGGCCTTTCCCCAGGCCCAGCCTTCATTCCCAGATAGGCAGTAGCAGATGCAAATGCAGGCAGCCCCCAGGGGTTCCTGTTCATTTGGGCTATTCCCTCATGCCCCTGCTGGCAGCCAGGGAGGGCCCAAAGTATGGTGGCATCCAGCAGCACAGGGTGTGTTTTGTGGGAGTGGAATTTCTGGAGCCAGTATGAATCGAAACAACCTTAGTCTGGGGGTGGAGTGGGAAAAGGCCTGGGGGACTGGGGACAGGGTGTTGGGGAGCCTGGTGTTTAGTCCTGACTGCCACTAATCCACTGTGTGTATCTGGATGAGTCTGGGCCTCAGTTTCCTCTTCTTGAAAATGCATGTGTGCATGGGGTAGCTGTGGGGCCAACTCACCTTGGGTCACTTCCAGCTCCAAGTCTTTGGTTTTGGAAGCTCACTCCAGGGAGGGAAGGTGGGGTGTTGTAGTTGGCTTAGTTGTCAGTGTAATAAATTTGGGTATCCTCCACTCCCAGGCCTCTGGAGCCACCTGCGCCAGTCAGCATGCGTGCATCCCCAGCCATCTCTGGCTGTGGGGAGAGTCCCAATTCCTGCTACTGGAATCAGGCTTGGCTTTGCCTGCCCAGAGCCCCTTCCTGCCCATTATTTCCAGCTAGGAAGGCAGGAGGCAGGTGTGCTATCATCCTCATTTTATAGGTCAGGCACCTGAGAATAACCATTACCTTTCAGTGTCTTGTGTTCAGTACTTTATAGTTTAAAACATTTCTGTAGCCTGCGAAGTAGGTGGGATTAGTAGCTCCATGTTACAGGGGAAACTGAGGGTCAGAGAGGGGATGAGACCTGTCCAAGGTCATACAGGGAGATTGGGTAGAGTGACCTGACACACAAGTCATCTTTCTATGCAGCCTTGACTTTCTCCAGTACTACCCGAATTAGAAGCTAGTGTCCCCAGGGAAGAGGGCTCTGTGACAGGGCCCAGTCTCTCCTCTGGCCAGCTGCTTTTAGACTCAAGAGTTTCGGTAACCGCTGTGGTTTTGAACTACTTTGAACACTCCCAGAGGAATCCAGACTGCATCTGTCTGAAACTCCCTCCAGGAGGGGCTCAGTGATCTTAGCAAGGACAGCTCTCTTATTCACTGCCTCTCATATGCCAGACATTGCTTGGCACTCTTCAAAATCCTTATCTTGGTCAAGATACCCAGGATGAGACACCTTGAAGGTAAGGAAATTGAGCAGAGTAGTGAAGTCACTTGCCCAAGTTATGAGCCAAGGAGTCAGGGAGTCTGCTTGCATAGATACCTCTATAGGCCTGCCAGGTCCAGAGCCCCCTCTCCTGTAGGTTCCCAGATGCCCAGAGCCTCAGCCCCATGGGCAGGCCTGCCCCTGCTTACTCATTTTACAAGGGTGTGACCTGAAGCAGCTCAAAACCCAACCCTGGGTGTGGCTGCCTGTTTTGTGGCCAGGCTGCAAAGTGCAGGGTGAGCAGGATTTGTGGGGGGAGCTGTCCTTTAAAGGTTGGCAACCAAGATTGAGGGCAGGATGAAGGCTAGACCCCAGGTCTGCTTGCTCCCTATCCACGGTTCTTGCCACTACCTGGAGAAGACTCAGGAGATACTCCGTCTTTATGGAGTCCCTCCTCTGGCCAGGCATGTGACATTATTCTGTTTCTGCTCTTCAGGGACCTATGAAGACAGTGGGATTCTGCAAGATTCTGCAGTGGTTCTCTTGTCTTTTTGTCTATATTTTCCGAAGTTCCTCTGAGAACCATAAAAGAAAATAAACTTCTTATTTATTTATTTTTTGAGGTGGTGATGGGGGTCTGGCTATGTTGCCCAGGCTGGCCTTGAACTCCTGGGCTCAGGCAATCCTCCTGCCTCAGCCTCCTGAGTAGCTGGAACTATAGGTGTGTGCCATGCTGCAAAAGCTGAAAATGAACCTTTTATTGAGCTCCACAAGGCAGATCAGAAGAGGAGATGTAGGCGCAGAGGGGTGAGGCCACGGATCCTCAAGTCCCCATCTATCTAGCTACCACCGATGGGGGCTGAAAGTGAGGCTCAGCCCCTTACATGTGCTTCCACTCCTCGATGTCTAACTGAGGGCTGGGAGAGACTGGGTTCCACTCTGTGTGGCCTTGGGCAAGTCACTTCCCCTTTTCTGAGCCTGCATTTCATTACCTTGCTGCCAGTAAGAGGCTTGGCCTGGGGCTTCCTATAGGTCACTGTGTTCTCTCTGAGGTTTGGCAGGATGTCCTTGAATTCTAACCAGGTTGAAGGGGCTGTCCAAGAGGTTGCTGATGTTGGTGTGGTCACAGATCTTTGCTTTCCTTGGCCCCTCACAGCTGTCTCTTTCAGCTCACCCTTGAACTTGGCCCTTGCTGGTAGCTTGATGCTGGCAGCTGCCCTGCAGGAGCACGGGCTTGGGCAGGGCAGAACACTTTTGCTGCACTCTCGCTCACTCCTCAGCAGAGGTAGAGTGGACTGTCCCCATTTTACAGGGGTGGCCCAAGGGGCCAACTGACTCTGCAGCCCACCCAGCTAAGAAAGGGGAAGCCGGGTTCCTGTGCCCCCAGGCCTGTGATCAGCCTCTCTTTGGGGATTGTCCCTCAGTTCTGCAGGCTCAGCCCAGCTACATGCTGACTTCTGGGCAGTGCCTATAGGTGACAGGAAGATGTCCCAAAGTGGGGGACACTGCTGCTTAAAGACCCTGGGAGAATGTATGTGGCATCAAGCTGAGACAGGCTTGCGTGGCCCTGGGATTGACGGACCTGGGTTTGAACCCTGCCTTTGTCTGTGTGAGCGTGGGCACGCACCTTAAGCCCCGACCGAGCCCACTGTCTGCCAAGAGTGCCAGTGCCAATGTTGCAGGGCTGCAGGAGCAGGTGCCCGGCCCCCTGGAGGTCTTCTGTTCAGGGTCCTCTCTGCCACCTCTGGCTGTGCGGGGGAGGGGGGTGAGCGCTCCAGGAGGGACGGATGAAGGGTCCTGGGGTGGACAACCTTGACCAGCTGGGCAAAGGCCTCGGAGCTCACCAGCCTCAACTCCTTCAGCTGTGAAGTGGGGACCAGTGATGTTGGGAAGGTTTAGTGAAGTGGGTGTCGAGGCTTGGCTCGGGGAATGTGCAATGACTGGGTCTTTCTCTGATGACAGGATGGGGCTAGCTTCCTAGAATCTAGGACGTCACCAGTTGAGAGGCAGATAAGGAATATTCAAGAGAGGCATCCAGAGGAAGGAGCAGGGAGGTGTCTGGATTATGTCCAGGCCTGGGCAGGGGTGGATGAGAGAAGGGTCATATCCAGGCTCCTCCAATCAAGGAGCAGAGTTCCTCCAATCAGTCCAAGAGGACTTCCTGGAGGAGGCAGGGGAGGGGAGCTGACAGCAGGAGGAGCTGTCACCCTACCCCCCTACACACACCTGTCAGCCCAGCTGTGCTCAGCAGCGGTTAGAAGACTCAGCCCTGCTGAGCATGACCTCACCAAGTGTTAAAATAAGCCCTTAAGTCCTGGTGGGGGGAGGAAGGAAATGGGCCCAATGGCCCCCGGAACTTGTGTCCAGAAAGATGTTGAGACTGGATTTTAGGTGTGAGACTATACATTTCCTGAATACCTACTGTGTGCTGAGCCACAAACTGAGAATTTTACAGATGATTCCTTCTGAATCTTTACAATAGCCCTGGAAGTATTTTCTGTCCCATTTTACAGGGGAGGAAGGGGCACTTGACCACTGGGTCACATCCCCAGCCCTTTTTTTTTTTTGTATTTTATTAGAGACAGGGTCTCATTGAGAGTGCCTCACCATTGCTGAGGCTGGCTTTGAACTCGCGATCCTCCTGCCTCCCTCCCAAAGTAGCGCCACCACGCCCGGCTCTGTCCCATTTTAGCAGAGCATTTCCCCAGGTCATACAGTGAGCCTGCAGGGGAGCAGGAGGCTCCAGCTAGCTCTCTGACCTGTGTCCCAGTGCCCCAATGTCCTAGCCCTGCCCCCGCCCTGCCCCTGCCCTGCCCTAACCAGAAGGGAGGCCCTTTCCGGGCAGTGGGGCTCTGGGCCTGGTTGGGGCTGGTGGCGGTGGGGTGGAGAGGAGCAGATGGGTCTGTGGTTTAATTTCCCCAGCAGGTGTTTCCCAAGCTTGGTGGGGGGATGGGGAGGGGTGGCAGGGGCCTCAGCTGCCTGTCCTTAAGACACTGGGGAAGGGCTTATTGTCTGCCTCTCAGCAAAGAAAGAATGGCTAACCATCTCTTCCGGGACCCTGGATCCTTCAAGCCAGAGCCTGATTGTGAGGGTGGGGGGTGTTTGCACTGTTTCTCACTGTGGGTGCCTCCCTGGGGTGGGGCACCAAGCCAGGAAGTCCCTAGGGCCTGGGCGGATGCTAGGCCACACCCCGATAAGGGCCAGCTGTGGGGTTGCGATGGGCACCAGCTGGCTGGGTCAGCTGTTTCTTTGCAGAGGGGCTGGTCCCCAACCTGATGTGGTTTAGCCCTCACCTACTACTTCCTCCTGGTATGTCCTTGGGCATGGGTTTGGGGGTAGAGGCAGCCTTGGGGCCTGTGGTTAGGAACCCTCAGCCTTTGGCCACACTGGATTTGGTAGGGCCTCCAGTGCCTGGGCCTCAGAGACAGGATTTCTTTTTTCTTTCTCTTTTTTTTGGGGGGGGGGGGGGAGTACAAGATTGAACCCAGGAGCACTTAACCACTGGGTCACATCCCCAGTCCTTTTTATTATTTATTTTGAGACAGGGATTTGCTAAATTGCTTAGGGGCTTGCTACATCACTGAGGCTGGCTTTGAACTTGTGATCCTCCTGCCTCAGCCTCCCGAATTACTGGGATTACAGGTGTCTGCCACCATGCCCAGCTCAAAAATGGGGTTTTTATTTGCCCTTTAGGAAACAGAACATCCCCTTTCTGAAAGCTTATCTTTCAGGTTATCCATATTGCCTTACCAGTAAGTGTGGCGATGCTTCACCAGGAATGGTGGCAAACAGGAGGTAGCTGCTAGTGGCCTCTGCACCTTAGCCCCAGGTCAGGGAAAGTCTAGAGAAAGACTGATTCTTTTTTTTTTTTTTTTTTTATTGAACTTAGGGGCACTCCACCACTGGGTCACATCCCCAGACCTTTTTTGTATTTTATTTAGAGACAGGGTCTCACTCAATTGCTAAGTGCCTTGCCATTGCTGAGGCTGGCTTTGAACTTGCGATCCTCCTGCCTCAGCCTCCCAAAGTGCTGGGATTACAGGCCTGCGCCATCGCGCCCAGCGGAAGACTGATTCTTACTGCACCTCTCTCCCTATCTCTCCAAGGCCAAAAGGAAACTGGACCTGGAGGGCATCGGGAGGCCTGTGGTTCCGGAATTCCGGACTCCCAAGGGGAAGTGCATTCGAGTGGATGGCCTCCCCAGCCCCAAAAGTAAGAGCTCCTGATGGGCATCTCCGGGCGGGGGTGGGCAGAGGGCAGCTACCCTACCCAAATCATCAAGAGCAATATTTGCATTTTTTGGTTTATCAAAGTTTCCTGTGTGTTCTCCACTTGATCCTGCCTAAGGCAACCTGAGATTCAGAAAGCTCAAATGACTTGCCCAAGATTACACAGCTAGTAAGTGGGATCAGGACTAAAGTCAGTGGAAGCCTTGGCACTGCTTCCACACCATGTACTGTTCCCATGCACTAAATGCGATGACCAATGCTTTGAGAGACTACTATTTTTAAAAATTTTTGTATTTAGCCAGGTGCAGTGACGCACGCCTGTAATCCCAGTGGCACCAGAGGCTGGTGTAGGAGGATTGCGAGTTCAAAGCCAGCTTCAGCAAAAATGAGGTACAAAGCAACTCAGTGAGACCCTGTCTCTAAATCAAATATAAAATAGGGCTGGGGATGTGGTTCAGTGGTCGAGTGCCCCTGAGTTCAATCCCCAGTACCAAAAAAATTTTTTTTTGTATTTAGCTCAATCTGGCCTTCTCTAATAGAGAAAGCAGCTCAAGAATAGGGCTAACCAGGGTCTTTCCCACACATACAAATAGAGAGCTAAATATGTAATTCAAGTGGACTTGAAGTTTAGATCAATCCAGCCTCTACCACCTATGAGGTTTTTTGTGTGTGTTTTGTTTTTGGGTACTGGTGATTGAACTCAGGGGCACTCGACTACTGAACCACATCCCCAGCCCTATTTTGTATTTGATTTAGAGACAGGGTCTCACTGAGTTGCTTAGCGCCTCACTGTTGCTGAGGCTGGCTTTGAACTCGTGATCTTCCTGTCTCAACCTCCCAAGCTGCTTGGATTATAGGTGTGCATCACTGTGCCTGGCTAGGGTTTTTTGTTTTGGTACTGGGGATTGAACCCAGGGGCACTTTACTACTAAGCTACATCCTCAGCCCTTTTTCATTTTTTTTTGGTACTGGGGATTGAACACAGGGGCACTCAACCACTGGGTCACATCCCCAGCCCTTTTTTGTATTGTATTTAGAGACAGGGTCTCACTGAGTTACTAAGTGCCTCACCATTGCTGAGGCTGGCTTTGAACTTGCGATCCTCCTGCCTCAGCCTCCCAAAGTGCTGGGATTACAGGCGTGCGCCACCGCACCCGGCTATATTTTTTATATTGAGACAGGGTCTTGCTAAATTGCTTAGGGTCTTGCTAAGTGAGGCTGGCCTGGAACCTGTAATCCTCCTTCCTGAGCCTCCTAGGTTCCTGGGATTACAGGCATGCACCACTGTGCCTGCCCACTGGTGAAGTTTTTAAGATCCTGAACCTGCCCAGATAGAGACTTCCAAAAGCTAAATTGGAGGGGATTCCTGCCTCTTGAGATTTCAGTGCATAGTCTCGTTAAATTGGTATCTTAAGCAAATGTTTGTGAGAAATGCTAGTTTTTCCAGAGAACTAATGAAGAAGGCATGTAACTAGGTGTGTGTTAGTCAGCTTTTTGTCACTGTGACCAAAATACCTAACAAGAGCAACTTAGAGTAGCCAGGCGCAGTGGCGCACACGCTTGTAATCCCAGCACTTTGGGAGGCTGAGGCAGGAGGATCGTGAGTTCAAAGCCAGCTTCAGCAATGGCGAGGCACTTAGCAACTCAGTGAGACCCTGTCTCTAATAAAATACAAAAAAGGGCTGGGGATGTGACCCAGTGGTCAAGTGCCCCTGAGTACAATCCCCGGTACCACAAAAAAAAAAGAGCAACTTAGAGGAGGAAAAATTTATTCTGGGCTCATGGTTTCAGAGGTTCAGTCTATGGTCAGCCCACTCCATTGCTCTGGACCCCAGGTAAGGCAGAGCACCAGGGCAGAGGGAGTGGTGGAGGAGCACTGCCTGGCTCAAGACAGCCAGAAGCAACTAGAGAGAAAGGGGAAGTGGCCACAGGGAAGGTGAACCCTTCTAGGACTTGCCCCCAATGACCCACCTCCTTTAGTCACACCCTCCCTACCTACAAGTACCACCCAGTTAGTCCATTCAACTGGGATGGACTGATTGGGTTACAGCTCTCATGAGCTAATTGTTTCACATGTGAATATTCCTGCATTAACACAGGAGATTTTGGGGGACACCTCATATCCATACCATCATAAGGTGGGACATGAGAGGGTCAGGAATTGGAGTGTCCAGGCAGGGCTCTGACTTGACTGGTCACCCTTCTTCTGTGAACCTCAGTCATCTTATCTGTAAAATGAGATACAGCTAGATCAGGAATGATGAGGAAAGGTTCCTCTTCAATTGATTGGTAGAGGCTTCCCAGAGCACTGTGTTGAAGGATTCTAAATTCAGTAGGATTAGTGAAAAACTGTGCTGATCAATTAGCGATGTCTGCTATGAGCACAAAACCTACTAAAACAGTCTGTGTGCCAAACACGTGCTATCTGTGCATTAAAGAATTCTGCAGTCCCCTTCCCCAGGAATCTGAGACTCTCTAAAATTCAGGTTCCAGAACCAGTTTGACCACTCTCTTGCTATGTGACTTGCAAGTCACTTGATTGCAAAAGGCCCCTTATGGTTTAAGATGCTGTGGCTGAGATATAGTCTTGTGACATCTACTTCATTGAGAAAGGGATTTTTTTTTTCCACGAATTTGCCCTATTCGCTGTTATATGACTGATTCCCCTCAGATAACAATTGGGCTACCCATATAAAGAGAAGGCCAATGTGTGTTTATAAAAATGTTCTCAAAGGGCTGGGGTCATGGCTCAGTGGTAGAGTACTTGCCTAGCATGTGTGGGGCACTGGGTTCAATTCTCAGCACTGCATATCAATAAATAAAATAAAGGTCCATTGACAACTAAAAAATATTTTTTTTTTTTTTTTTTTTTTTTTTTTTTTTTTTTTTAAATATTTATTTATTTGCTTTAGTTGTACACAATGCGTTTATTTGTATGTGGTGCTGAGGATCGAACCCGGGCCGCGCACGTGCTAGGCAAGCGCCCTACCGCTGAGCCACATCCCCAGCCCACTAAAAAATATTTTTAAAAATATTCTCAAAGTCTGATTTGTCTCCAGGCACAGTGGCACTTGCCCATAATCTCAGTGACTTTGAAGACTGAGGCAAGAGGATTGCAAATTTGAGCCCAGCCTCAGCAATTTAGGGAGACCCCATCTCAAAATACAAGAAGGAATGGGGCCAGGCGTGGTGGTGCACTCCTGTAATCCCAACAGCTCAAGAGGCCGAGACAGGAGTATTTCAAGTTCAAAGCCAGCCTCAGCAATAGTGAGGCACTAAGCAACTCAGTGAGACCCTGTCTCTAAATAAAATACAAAATAGGTGGTGGGGTGGGGAGGACGGGGTTGTTGCTTAGTGGTAAAGTACTCCTGGATTTACTCCTGAGTACTGAGAAAAAAAAGAAAGAAAAAAAAAAAACCCCATCAAATTCAGGTTTGCTATTCTCAATAAATTCAAATTCCTGGCTTAACTGGCAGGATAGGATAATGGTTAGGAAGGAAGACTAGAGCCAAACTGCCTGGATTAGAATTCCAGTTTTGCCATTTTCTAGCTGAGGGAGCTGGTGACTTAACCTGTTGGTGGCTTGTGTTCTCATTTACACCAACCTGATGTGGTGTCCTAAGGATTAAATATATTAACATATGAAAAGTACTTGCAACAGTGACCTGCACTGAACTGTGGTAGAAAGGTGCTCTGAACCAAGAGTCGGGGTACTTGTCTTGACAGTGTCCCCTGGCTGTGAGACCTTGAGCAAGTCACTTTCCTGGTAGGTATCAGTTTCCCTGCCTGAACAACAGCGGTGAACAAGTCCCTGCCTTACAGTGTGCTGTGGACTGGAGAGTGGGTGACAGAGGGTGGTACTTAATGGGTACAAATCGGTGGAGAGTCCTCAGGCTGGTCCTCCCCAAGCTGTGAGTGGGCCTCTCTCCTTCTCAGACCCCAAATCCCCCGGGGAGAAGACTCGGTATGACACGTCACTGGGGCTCCTCACGAAGAAGTTCATTTACCTCCTGAGCGAGTCTGAGGATGGGGTCCTGGACCTGAACTGGGCTGCTGAGGTGCTGGATGTGCAGAAGCGGCGCATCTACGACATCACCAACGTGCTGGAGGGCATCCAGCTCATCCGCAAGAAGGCCAAGAACAACATCCAGTGGGTGTGAGTGCCTGGGCTGGGCCAGCCAGCACCATCCAATGGGTACATTGCTGTGGGCGGGGCTGAGGGCAACATCCAATGGGCACGAGGGCTGGGTTGGCCAAAAACAACCAATAGGTTTACATGCTAGGGGCGGAGCCAATGGTTTTGAGAGTGGGATGGAAGAGTGCTAGTGGTTGCTGGAGTGATAGAATAAGGGTGGGGACTGTGGAAAAAGATTTCTAGGAGGTGTAAAGGCCTGCAAGGACCCCAGACTCTTCCTTGTGTCAGGGATATCAAGATCCCCACCTCTTAGCTTAGGAAAGTCCCCTGAGCGCTGAGGAGGCGTAACTCAGACTGCTCTTCCCCATTCTCTAAGGTCTTAAAGGATAGTCCTACAGCCCCTGGCATGAACCCTAAGAAAGCCCTAGCAGGGGAGGCAGGACTGAGGTCTCTCCAGTTCATCTGGGAATGGCTGGAGCATAGGGATGGACAGAATGGAGAGCTCTCCAAAAATAGGGTTCAGGCCTTCACTTGTTTCTTCTCCCTCACCCATCCTCAAGCCTCCACTTCCAATCCACAGCAGTTCCCTGGGAGCAGCGCACAACCACTAATTTGCGCAGCCCAGGGGGATACCCTTGCTGGCTGTGTGACCAGCCTTGTCCTGGAGTTTCACCCACTCGGCTGGTGCGGCTCCATTGCAGCAGCCCTGGAATTGGGGATCCCAGGATGTGGTTGATACTGACACTGGGGGCTGCTCTGTTCCCAGAGGCAGGGGACTGTTTGAAGACCCCACTCGGCCTGCGAAGCAGCAGCAGCTTGGGCAGGAGCTGAAGGAGCTGATGAGCAAGGAGCAGGCATTGGACCAGCTCATCCAGAGCTGCTCCCAGAGCTTCAAGCACCTGACGGAGGATAAAACCAACAAGAGATATCCTGTTTGCGGTGGGAAGGGTCAGACAGCCTGTTGACAGCTATCCAGGTGTCGCAGCTCCTCCCTGCAGGAATTCTCTCCTCCTGGGGGTTAGATATATCTGTTTCTTCCTTTCTTAGGCTTTCTTCTCAAGCCTATTAAAATTTTTATTTTCCCATTATTAAAAATAAGCCAAGTATATTTCTTTTTTTAAGATGGAGTCTTGCTAAGTTGCTGAGTCTGGCCTGGAACTCTGTGATCCTTCTGCCTCAGTCTCTCAAGTAGATGGGGTTACAGGCAGGAACCACCATACCAGCTAGTATGTCCCTTTAAACCTAGAAAATGAGCCAGGCGCGGTGGCGCACGCCTGTAATCCCAGCACTTTGGGAGGCTGAGGCAAGAGGATCGCGAGTTCAAAGCCAGCCTCAGCAATGGCGAGGCACTTAGCAACTCAGTGAGACCCTGTCTCTAATAAAATACAAAAAAGGTCTGGGGATGTGACCCAGTGGTGGATTGCCCCTGAGTTCAATCCCCAGTAACCACACACACAAAAAAAACCCTAGAAAATGGAGAGAAGTGAGCTGCTACCTTCATGCAGCCATTGTGCCTTCACTGCACAGCTGTGTGTGTTATTTAAGTAGTTTTGTGCCTCTGTACATTGTACATGTTATCCAGGTTTTCTCCACTTGGTATATTACCATAGACATCTTTCTATGTTGTTACATATCCTTCCTAAACTGGTTGACCCATGTGAAATCTTTGATATTTGACCACTTTTTATATTTAAAAAAAAATTAAAAATATATATTTATTTATGCCGGGCGCGGTGGCACACGCCTGTAATCCCAGCACTTGGGAGGCTGAGGCAGGAGGATCGCGAGTTCAAAGCCAGCCTCAGCCATGGCAAGACACTTAGCAACTCAGTGAGACCCTGTCTCTAATAAAATACAAAAAAGTACTGGGGATGTGGCCCAGTGGTCGAGTGCCACTGAGTTCAATCCCAGTACCAAAAAAAAAAAAAAAAATTTTTTTTAAATTTATTTGTTTTAGTCATACACAATGCCTTTTTATTTTTACGTGGTGCTGAGGATAGAACCCAGGCCCTGCAAGTGCTAGGCAAGTGCTCCACCACTGAGCCACAACCCCAGCCCTGACCACTTTTTTTTTTTTTTTTTTTCAAGTCCTCTGTATTCTAGCCATTTGACAGTTGCTTGGAGATACAATCTCAATTTTTGCAATGGCCCCTTCAGCGAGATATTTATGGCAGATACAACTGTAATTATTTACCTGTAACAAAGTCCAGGTCTGCCTGACCACTTTTTTTTTTTTTTTTTTTGGTACTGGGGATTGAACTCAGGGGCACTCGACCACTGGGCCACATCCCCAGCCCTTTTTTGTATTTTTATTAGAGACAGGGTCTCACTAAGTTGATAAGTGCCTGGCCATTGCTGAGGCTGGCTTTGAACTTGTGATCCTCCTGCCTCAGCCTCCCAAAGTGCTGGGATTACAGGCGTGCGCCACCGCGCCTGGCTTGCCTGACCACTTTTTATCTTTGAAAAAGAAATTTCATATTGTTCAACTTCTTACTTATTTAGGTACTGGGGATTGGACCCAGGGGTACTCTACCACTGAACTACATCCCCGGTTCTTTTTAATTTTTTGTTTTGAGATGGGGTCTTATTAAGTTGCTGAGACTGGCCTTGAACTTGTGATCCTCCTGCCTCAGCCTGGTAGCGCCTGGCATAAAGTAGCATTTTAAGATGACTTTTTTCTCTCCATTGCTTTCTAATGGGATCCAGGGCAGCTTGTGATATTGAAGGACAGAGGATACTTTTGAGGGTATTTCTAAGATGTTTAAAGAGCTTTGAAAAAGTGAAGTTTGGAGGCTTTGGAGAGGTGGGTGGAGGCTCTGCCTGGGGGACTGGAAGTGTGACTTCTGACCAGGCAGTTGCTTTTCTTGACTCTCCCTGCCCCTACACTGGCCTACGTTACCTACCAAGACATCCGTGCCGTGGGCAGCTTTAAGGAGCAGACGGTGATCGCTGTCAAGGCCCCCCCACAGACGCGCCTGGAAGTGCCCGACAAGGCTGAGGTGAGGGCAAGCATGCGATGTTGAGCTGGAGGGACGGCCCAGGCGGCGCTGTGGACTCTGTCCCTGGCACTGCCCAGCCCTTAAGTCTTGCTGTTCCGTGCTGGTGCCCATGGCAGTATTGGTGGTCTCCAAGCTGGGGCAGAAATGGTAGAACCTGGAAAGGGCAACGGAGATGGAGTTCTAGCTTGAGGAAATTTGCCCCTCCAGAGGTTCTCTGTTCTTTCTGCCTCCCACCTGCCCTGGGTTCCTGCACACCTGCACGTGTGTGCCTACACACCTCCATGTTAGTACTTGTTACTACTCACACAAATCCTTTCCTGCTGACTGTGTGCTCCCCAGTTCAAGATCAAAATTTCTGTGTGTGTGTGTGTGTGTGTGTGTGTGTGTGTGTGTGTATCTTGGATATTGAACCCAGGGGTGCTTCACCACTGAGCCAGATCTCCAGCCCTTTTTTTGATTTTGATTTTTTTAAATTTTGAGACAGGGCCTCACTAAGTTGCTGAAACTGGCCTTGAACTTGTAATCCTCCTGCCTCAGCCTCTTGAGTCGCTGGGATTACAGACATGCACCATGGTGCCTGGCAAGATCAAAATTCTTAACTCTCCCTATGAGGATTTTGGTGCTCTGGCCCCAGGGGACCTGCCAATCTCTTCTTCCATGCCTGCCCCATCTGCCTTTGCTTTGGCCACAGTGACCTGTGTGCAGTCTCTTACCACACTAAGCACATCTTTATGCAAGACCTTCACGTGCCGTTCCCTCCAGCTGCAGTGCTCTTCCCTCTCTCTGCCTGGTTTACTGCTACTTATCCTTAGGTCTCAACTTGAATGTGAGTCACTTCCTCAAGGAAGTGTTCCCTGATCACCCTCTGACCTCAGAGCCTCCTGTGCTCCCCACCCCATACGAAATCTCCATTCTCCGGGACGTATTTCGTCTGTTAGAGTGTAGGCTTCACGAGAGAACGTTCTCCATGTCTTGTGTCCGCAGCCCAGGGTGTGGCACGGAGGGAGGGCTCTAGAAGGAATCTGATTGAAGGAAGAAGTGGAGGCTGCAGAGTTGATTAAGGCCCCACTCCTCACTTGGAGGCACTCAGGACCTCATGGGGAAGAGACCCGGGCCAACAGTGATGCTGTCATTTATACCAAGACGGGCCTCGAGGGCAGAATGTACGGAGGAAGCGTCCTGGGGGGTGACAGTTGAACTGGGTCTTGAAAGACTGAGCAGTTTCTGGAGACCGACTGTGTGCCTGAATGGAGCGTGTGCAGACGCCGCAAGTTTTGTCGAAGGTGAGTGGTGCAGAAGGGACGAGGCTGAGGCCACGTGTCAGGACAGTGTCACTCTGCCTCTCCCTGCTGCATCACAAGCTCAGCCACTGGAGCTGGGGAGAGGGATTTCCCAAAGGAAAGTCAAGGTCCTCTCCCTAAAAACGGAGCTGGGGGTCTGACAGCCGGAACAGCAATGTCCACTGAGGCCAGGCGGCTGCACGTGGTGCCGGGGTTTGAGCTTCCTCACGTGGACCGTGGCAGCCGCAGGTGTCCGTGCAGTCACACCAACCCATACGTCACTGTCCAGCTGCCCAGGGCCATGAGCTGCCTTCTCTTCCTCTTCCAGGAGAACCTGCAGATATACCTGAAGAGCACCCAAGGGCCCATTGAGGTCTACCTGTGCCCGGAGGAGGTGCAGGAGCCGGACAGTCCTGCCCGGGAGCCCCTCCCCTCCACCTCCACCCTCAGCCCCAGCCCTGACTGTGCCCAGCCCAGCAGCAGCACCAGCCCTGCCATCCCAGAGCCTGAGGCATCCTCAGGTAGGGCCCTCTGTGCAGAGGGACAGGAGGTGGGAGCGCGGCTGGCCTCGGTCTCTTCTCCCACGTCTGCCTTTGTTGGATGCCCACACTCTCCGCAGCGGGGGTACAGTCGCCTCCCCGACCCAGATGCACTGCACTTTGTGCTTTGGGAAACACCTGGGCACCACTCACTGGGGAGCCAGAGCTGTTCCCAGGCCCAGGCGGGCTTGGATCTGGGCCCAGCTCTGCTGCTTTCCAGCTCTGTGTGTTGGGCAAGTTACTGAAGCTCTGTTGGCCTTGGCTTCCTCATCTGTAAGAAGTTGGGCACAAGAATTAATAACAGCTGGTTCTTGGGGTGAGCCCAGTGCCCTCCCTGCAGGCAGAGAGTCAGTCAAGGAAGGGGCCCCTGGCTGGAGGGGCTCACCCTTGACTGGGAGTTGGCAGGTACAGTTGGTGACACTGGTGGGAAGTTTCCAGGGAGCAGAGGCAGGGGAAGTCCCCCAGAGCTTCCCCGGGAGGGTGGAAGGCCTCACCTGTTGCAGATGGCTTTTGTGCTGCTGGCTCGCACAGCAGGCTGCACTGCCAGGATTCCTCAAGGCCGTGAGAGCCAACGTTCTACTGTTTGTTTTCTTAGCAGAATTCCTGTAGGTAGAACCCCAGTGTTTCAACAAAGGCAGGGCTAGAACTGGTCTGATGGGTGTGTGGTGGGGGCGTGCTGCAGAACACAGGTTGGATTCCATTTCTCTAACTCGGAGCTTGACAAACTGTTGCCTGCAGGTCAAATCTGGCCTGCCGATGTACGACCCATGAGCTAAGAATGGTTTTTATTTTTCTTTTTTTTTTTTTTTTCTCTTGTGATGCTGGTGATCAGCCCCAGGGCCTTGTGCAGGCTAGGCAAGTGCTCTGCCACCTAGCTACACCCCCAGTCTGGTTTTTACATTTGTGTGTGTGGGGGGGGTACAACTGCATTGCAGAGACACAAGTGTCCTAAAAAGCCTAAAGTGCTATCCAGCCCTGTAGAAAAGTTTACTGACCCTGATCTAACACAACCCTTCATTTTAGACATGAGTAAACTAAGGCCCAGAGAGAGCAAGTGGTTTTCCTAAGGTCACACAGCAAGTGGGTGGCAGAACTGGGACAAGAGCCCATACACTCAACTCTTCTCTGACGATCTCTCTTGTGTTTGCTGGCCCTGTCCAGGAGCCAGGCTTCTCCGCATGCCAGCCATCTGTCCCTTTGGGCACCTCCCCAGTCCTATCTCCTACCCCAGGCTCGTGCCCCACCCTGTCTTCCCGCCTCCTGTTCTGCCTTCTCCCTTGACTGTTGGCATGCTCACAGTTCTCTGAAGGTAGAACCACCTTCAGTTCAGTGTTCCCTGAGACCCTGGGTGGAGGTGATGACCCCACGGTATGAGGAAGGGCAAAGCTTGGGCCTCAGTTCTGAGAGGAATTGAGGCTCACAGTGGGGGAGCCAGCCCTACGCCAGCTGGCATGCCGTGGCTGCCCCCGACCTTGCCACCTGGCCTCATAGCCCTGTCCCTGTGAAGGCTGGAGCAGCAACACACGCACTCTGTGTTCTGGCCTAAAGCAGAGTCATGTTGAGGGCTCAGCACCAGAGGCCAGAACCAAGTGGAGGCCACAACACGGTTGGCTCTTGGGTCCCCTGTTTTATTGTCCCCAGGGGAATTGCCAACCCTCTGTGGCCTCAGTGTCCCTCATCTTAAAAGGGGTGGAGCAAGAGTTGCCTCTAAGGCCCCTCCAGTCTCTGATGCTTTGAGGGAAACCTAAAGGTAGCGGACGGCCCAGGATCGGGGCTGGGGGATTTGGGTCTGAGACTGTACTTCACCTCTGAGTGACTTGGTTCCCGTAGGTGAGCCACTTGAACTTCTCCAAGCCTCCGTTTCCAGTCTCTGAAATAGGGATGCTTAAAATTCCCTCAGGGCCAGGGCTGGTGGCATGCACCTGTGGTCCCAGCTACTTGGGAGGCTGAGGTGGGAGGACTGCTTGAGCCTCATCGTTTGGGGCCAGCCTGGGCAGCACAGCAAGACTCTGTCTCAAACAAAAAAATAAGCAGGGCTGGGATTGTGGCTCAGCGGTAGAGCGCTCGCCTAGCACGCGGGTGACCCGGGTTCGATCCTCAGCACCACGTACAAATAAAACACATTGTGTACAACTAAAACCAAATAAATAAAAATATTAAAAAAAAAAAATAAGCAAGTCCTGGCACAGTGGCGCACGCCTCTATTCCCAGCCTGCAGGACATGGTCACTTAGGAAGGAGCCAGGTCCCACTGGTGGCAGAGATTTCCCCACGTCTTATCTCAGTTACTGCTTCTAGCAAGAGGCGTGGCTGGGGTCTGAGCCCACGTCATTCTTGTTCCCAACATGGAGGTCGTGGGTTCGGTGACTTGGTGGGGAATAGTAATAGTAATGAATAGTAATCGGGAAGTAGAAAGCAGACAGGCTTTACAATGAGGAAGTTTACAATGAAATGGAGCAGTTAAATGAGCCAGTGATTAGGCAGGGTCATGAGGTCAGGTATAGCTTTTTTTCTCCTCAAATTTCTGAGTGTGTGGTAAAACACATAATATAAAATTGGCCATCTTAACCATTTTCAAGTGGGCAGTACAGTGTTTATTAGCACATTCTTGCCGCTGGGCACCCTTCACCACCACCTGCTTGAAAGGAATCCATCCTACAAGAACCCCGCTCCCCCGCTCCCACTACCATTCCACTGTCTCTGTGATTTTTTTTTTTTTTTTTTTTTTTGCACTTGACCACTGGGCCACATCCCCAGCCCTTTTTTGTATTTTATCAGAGACAGGGTCTCACTGAGTTGCCAAGTGCTTCGCCATTGCTGAGGCTGGCTTTGAACTCGCGATCCTCCTGCCTCCGCCTCCCGAGTGCTGGGATTACAGGCATGCACCACCACGCCTGGCTGTCTCTGTGATTTTGACTGTTCCGTAGGATCATGCAGCAATGTTCATGTTTGTGTGACTGGCTTATGTCACTTAGTATAGCGTCCTCAAGATTCCTCCATGTTATAGCATATGTCAAAATTTCCTTCCTTTTGAAGGCAGAATAATATTTTACTGTATGTGTATATGACACATTTTGCTCTCCATTCATCTGTCAATAGACCCTTGGGTTGCTTCTGTGCTTTAATTATTGTGAATATATTGCTGTGAGCATGAGTGGGAATGTGTCCTTGAGCCCCTGTCCTTTTTTTTTTTTTTTTTTTTTTTGTACCAGGGATTGAACCCAGGGGTGCTTAACCACTGAGGCACATCCCCAGCCCTTATATATATATATTTTGTTTGTTTGTTGTTTTGGTACCAGGAATGGAATTCAGGGGCACTTGACCACTGGGCCACATCCCCAGCACTTTTTTTATTTTTTGTATTTTATTAGAGACAGAGTCTCACTAAGTTGCTAAGTGCCTCACCATTGCTGAGGCTGGCTTTGAACTCGCGATCCTCCTGCCTCAGCCTCCCAAGTGCTGGGATTACAGGTGTGTGCCACCACACCCGGCCCTTTTTAATATTTTTTTAGAGACAGATTCTCACTGAGTTGCTTAGGGCTTTGTTAAGTTGCTGAGGCTGGCTTTGAACTCTTGATCCTCCTGCCTCAGCCTCCCAAGCTTCTAGGATTATAAGCCTGCACCACTGCACCTGGCTCCTGTCCCTTTTTTCATTTCTTTGGGTGCATATCTGGAAGTGGAATTGCCAAGTCATACATTAATTCTATTTTTATTTATATATATATTTTGTGGTGCTGGGGATCAAACCAGGGCTGCCTTGTGCATGCTAAGCATATGCTCTGCCACTGAGCTATATCCCTAGCCTCTCGGGTTTTTTTTTTTTTTTTTTTTTTTTCTTTTTTCTTTTTTTTGCGGTGCTGAGTCTCTGACCCATGGCCTCGTGCAAGTGATCTACCACTGAGCTCCACCCTCAGCTCTAGTTTTAATTTTTTGAGAACTTGCCATACTGTTTTCCATAGCAACTGTACCATCTTACATTCTCACCAGGGAAGCACAAGGGTTCTAGTTTCTCTATCCACATCCTTGCTGGCACTTGGTATTTTTCTGTTTTGATAGTAGCGTCCCACTAGGTGGAAGGAGATGTATCATTGTAGATTTTTGTTTTTGTTTTGTTTTAGTTGGTACCAGGAATTGAACCCAGGGCTGCTCTACCACTGAGTCACATCCCTAGCCCTTTTTATTTTTTATTTTTATTTATTTTTTTATTTATTTACTTTTAAATATTTATTTATTTGCTTTAGTTGTACCAATGCATTTATTTGTACATGGTGCTGAGGATCGAACCCGGGCCGCACAGGTGCTAGGCAAGCGCTCTACCGCTGAGCCACAATCCCAGCCCTTATTTTTTATTTTAAGACAACATCTCTCCGGCTGGGGTTGTAGCTCAGTGTTAGAGTTCTCTCCTAGCAGGTGTGCAGCCCTGGGTTCGATCCTCAGCACCATGTAAAAATAAATAAATAAAATAAAGGTATTGTGTCCAACTACAAATAAAAAATAAATAAAATGGACAGGGCTGGGGTTGTGGCTCAGCGGCAGAGCGCTCGCCTAGCACGTGCGTGCGCGGCCCGGGTTCGATCCTCAGCACCACGTACAAATAAACGCATTGTGTACAACTAAAGCAAATAAATAAATATATTAAAAAAAAAAAAAAAAGGACACACCTCTCTAAGTTGATGAGGCTGTCCTTGAACTTGAGTCCTCCTGCCTTAGGCTCCTAGGTTGCTGGGATTACAGGCATGCACCACTGTGTTGGGCCCTTTGTCCATTTTTTAAAAAAAAAAATCTATTTATTTGCTTTTAGTTGTACACAATGTTTTTTTTTTTTTTTTTTTTGGTACCGGGGATTGAACTCAGGGGCACTCGACCACTGGGCCACATCCCCAGCCCTTTTTTATATTTTATTAGAGACAAGGTCTCACTGAGTTGCTAAGTGCCTCGCCATTGCTGAGGCTGGCTTTGAACTCGCGATCCTCCTGCCTCAGCCTCCCAAGTACTGGGATTACAGGCGTGCGCCACCGCGCCCGGCTCACAATGTGTTTTTACGTGGTGCTGAGGATTGAACCTGGGCCGCGCACGTGCTAGGTGAGCGCTCTACCACTGAGCCACAACCCCAGCCCGCTTTGTCCATTTTTTAATCAGGTTTTCTGCCTGTTGAGTTATAGGAGCTCTCTGTGTATTTCTGGATAGTAATCCCTTACCATATAAGTGATTTGCAAATATTTTCTCCTGTTCTATGGGTTGCTTTTTGGTAGGGCACTTGCTTAGCATGTGTGAGACCCTGGGTTCAATCCTAGGTACAGCAAAAAGTTTTTAAAAATATATACGAAGTTCGATTTGTGTGTTTTTTCTTCTATTGCTTGTGCTTTGGGTATCATATCCAAGAAACCATTGCCAGATCCGATGTTGTAAAGCTTTTGTCCTGTATTTTCTTCTTAAAGTTTTAAGTTTGAGGTCTTATGTTTTGGCCTTCGATCCATTTTAGTTCACTGATGTTAGATAAGGGTTTAGCCTCATTCTTCTGCATGTGGACATCCATTTTCTCAGCATCATTTATCAAAAGGACTTTCCCTTAGGGGAACATGCTTTTGAAGGGTCTGAGTTACTAGAGTCTATCTGTGTACTGATGGGCAGGATCTAGGTGAAGCAAGAAGAGGAAATGATCTCAGGAACAGGGCCTCCAAGGGGAGAGGGGTGGGCTGGGTGTCAAAGCTGGGGGTGGGTTTTGAGAGCAGAAACTCCGCCCACCAAAGGTGAGGGGGAGCGTGTGGGGGAATGCTGGAGGGTTCTGGAGTGGCTGCTGGGAAGTCTGTCCCGCATGCTCAGGTCCAGGCATGACCTTTGTCTATTTGTCTCCAGAACCAGCGCTGACTCCACCACAGGTGCCACAGCCACCGCCGCCACCACCATCCCTTGTCCCCTTGGAGGCCACCGACAGCATGCTGGAGCTGCCGCATCCGCTTCTGCAGCAGACCGAGGACCAGCTCCTGTCCCCGAGCCTGGCATGCAGCCCCCTGATCAGCTTCTCTCCACCCTTGGACCAAGATGACTACCTGTGGAGCTTGGATGGGGGTGAGGGCATCAGCGATCTCTTCGACTCCTACGACCTTGGGGACCTGTTGATTAATTGAAGGGCCCCAACAGCCCACCCCCGTCTCTACCTCCTCACAGACAGACTGACAGGTCCTCTGCCTGTGCAGGGATAGTGGACACAAGGTGCCACCCTCAGGATATGAGAGTCTCCTCTCCTTTCTGACCTCCCTGCTGGCAGAAGCTGTCTGGGGACTTGTGGAGGACGTGGGGGAGGAATGTATAAGGGGGTGGGTCCTGTCCTTCCTCTTCTGACCTCTGACCCCTCACGTAAAGGACCACAGGTGCAAGTTACTAGGTTCAGGGAAAGGCCCTGCCACCTCCTTTTGAGGGGTTATTAAGACCCTTGATTTTCCAAGAAGTACTTAATGCCCTTGTATTTATTTCAGGTTAAGTTTTGTTTATCCATTCTTCCTGAGTTTTAGCAGGGAGATTGTTCTAGTTTTTGGCAAGGCTTCTCCTCAGATAGGGCCACTCCTGCCCACTGTCCAAGGGGCCCAGACCAATTCCTAGGTGTCCCCACAGTGGTGGCCACTGGTCTCTGAGGAGCTGTCCAGTTTGCCAGAAAGCTCGTTGCATTTAGGCCTTGTGATTATAGTAAGTGCCAGGCCCTTGACCTCTCCACCTGCTCCCAGCCTGACATCCCCAGCCGAGGTGTCAGCCTGGGATTCCTGGTCTTCATCTCAGAGAAGGTTCCAGTGGCCATCTTGGGGCAGGCAGCTTTGTGGCTCCTGTGGAAATAGGAGCAGCTAGTTCAGGAGACCCCTTTCCTAGGGAATTCCTTACCTCTTCCTCACCTCAGAATGTAAAAGTGACCTTCCAGGGAAGCAGCAGAGAAGAGCTCCTGAGGAAACAGACAGGAATGTGGAGTGGCCGGCCTGGCTGCCACGGCGCCTTTCCTCAGAGTCTCTGCCTGAGTCCGGGGACGCAGAGGCAGGTCCACCCAGGGTGAGGTGAGGGCAGGGACCTGCAGGAAGCGTGGCCCCGTGGCTGCTGGTGCCACCCCCACTGCTGTCCCTGGGAGCACATGTTTGCCCTGTTGTTGGAGGGGATAATGCTTTAAGGACATTCCCTTCCCCAGCACTAAGGACAAAGGTGACCAGGGCTTGGTGGCACGTTTGCCCCTTTTGTCACTGTAATGCTGAAGGGGTCTTCACTGCAGACCAGGCCTTGGCTTGTGTCACCCTTTCAGGTGTGGGGACTTGAGAAGGTCTTTTGGCTTCACCCCCTGTCCCCAGGGGCCTGACCATCCCACCGTGGCCTGTAGCCTTCTCACCCAGCCCACCTGGGCTGAACCAAGGCTGTGCCTTCTGAAGAGAGGCACTCGGGGGTGGTGGTCTGAGAGGCCGTCCACCCACCCTCAGGGAGCTAGGGCTCCTCAAGAGCTCAGCTGGGTAGCACCTTTTTTTTGTTTTAAGTTTGTAGCATTAAGCTGATTTAAAATATGAAGTTGACTTGTTGGGTTGCTTCTGAGCTGACCCAGTGGCATTTGAAGTTTGGGGTGTGAGCTTGAGAGTGGGGCCTGATGGGAGCTAAGGCCCAGCTGGGGCCAGCTGTGCTTTGTGGTTGGCTCAACTTCCTGGGCCCCCAAGTTAGTCCTCCCAGGAGCAGCCAGCAGCCCGCGGGTGCCCTTCTCTCAGTTTGTATGCTTTATAGAAATGTCTTTGGTCCCCACTCCCTAAAACCTCAGAGGGGTCTCATTAGAAGCCCACTGGAAGCCCAGGCTGGGCATGGCTTTGGCCCCTTCCTGGGGGGTGGGGTCTGCTTTGGGACAAGTGGGGCTGGAGGGAATATTCCTGTCCCAGAGTCTCTGCTGGGCTGCCACTTAATCATGCACCAGCTCTGAGGCCAGAGACGCCTGACCTCCATGCCTTGGGCCCTGTCTGGAGTGTTCTAGAATAAAATTGCACAAAAAGGAGAAGAGGCCTTGGGGGCCCGTTTGGAATGAGTCAAGTGCTGACGTATAGCCAGAATTTGAGCCCATTTCCCCCGCCAGTCCATCCACAGGGCTGGACAGAGGGCCTTCCTGAGCAACAGCCTCTGCCCACTCCTGGGCTGTCCCCTTCACACCCCGCCTGAAGGTCGAGGGGTTAAGCCTCTTTCTTGCCAGTAACCCCCAAAACCTCCTAAGTTCTGTAGGGCGCTTTGAGAACGCCATTTTGGGTGTTGACTTCCTTCTAGGGTCTCGTGAACTTTACAACTAGGGCGAGAGAAAAGCCAGTTTCTTTCTGAAGTAAATGATCTCCGCCAGGAAATTTCTTAGCCCCACCAGCAGCCCCCAAGTCACTCACGTCCCCAGGGATATCAAAGACTCGGGGACTCCAGGGAACTGAGTAGCATTAAATTGTTAGTAGACTTGAAGCTTCAAAGAGATCGCCTAACACCATTGAAGGTGTCAGGGTTCCCTTCTCCACAGTAAGTGGTTAGCCATGGCCGCAGGGATGAGGGAGATGGCCTTGGGGCAGTTTGACTTTGTCCCTCTCCCGCCCCGCAGTGTTCTCAGCCTTGTTCTGCAGTGTTTAGCGTTGTAGTGAGTCTGGGTGCGCCAGGTGCCCCAGTGTTGTGTGGCTTAGCGCATTGGAAGTGAAAGCCTTTGGGGTGGTTTGGAAATGTCTTCCAGGTTCTCGTCATCATATCCTGAGGTCCCGCCTCATCCTGGGACCCTGTTCTCCCATGAGGGCCCTCAGTGACCAGATGGCCACAAGCCCAGCTAGCCTACTGGCTCCTGGGTGACATGAAAAAGCTTGCAGCTGTCATTTGTCTTGAGGGTGAACTGGCCAGAGGGAACTTGGTCCCTGTGCCTGGACTCCATGAGGGTCACTCACCTCTGGGCTGGGCTCCCTGGGTCCTCCTTGTGTTGAGATGTTTGGGCATTAAAGCATGGCAGCCTGGGAACTCTGGATGCTTGTCCTTGTCCTGCTTTCTTTCTTTCTTTCTTTCTTTTTTTTTTTTTTTTAATATTTATTTGCTTTAGTTGTACACAATGCGTTTATTTGTACGTGGTGCTGAGGATCGAACCCGGGCCGCGCACGTGCTAGGCGAGTGCTCTACCACTGAGCCACAACCCCAGCCCCTTTGTCCTGTTTTCTGAGTTACGCTCATTACCACCTGGGGGTCTGGTCCCCTGCGGGTGGGGGTGGGGTGCTACCTGCCAGGAGCAGGTGTTTACCTGGCCGATTTCTCCCCAGAAGCAGCCTCCCTCCACCCCGCACTGGCTTATCACCATACCTGAAATCTCAGCATTAAGACACCAAGGGGGCTGGGGCTGGGGCTCAGCAGTAGCACACCTGCCTGGCATGTGTGAGGCACTGGGATCCATTCCCAGCACCACGTGTAAGTAAATAAAATAAAGGCCTATCAATAACTTTAAAAAAAAAAAAAAAAGAAAAAGACACCAAGAGGTTAGCAGCACCCAGATCTGAAATGTGACCGCCCTGCCTCCGTCACCCTCCCCTGGGCTGTGCCAGTGGTTTCCCTAATTGTCTCTGAGTGGAGTCCCCAGACCAGCAGCCCTGGTGTTACCTGGGAACTTACGAGAAATGCTGTGCCCAGGCCTGCGGACGGCTTAGGGCCAGGACCCACAATTCTGAGTCCCAATGAGCCCTCCAGATGGTTCTAGGGTAACTGAAGTTTGAGGACATGTGCCCTCCACTACCCAGAGAACTTTCCAAAATGCCCCTCTACTTAATGCTCCTCTGTTCCCTCAGGAAGACCTTCGTTGGTCGTTGCCCTACAGTCCTCCTACCCTACCTTCCCGCTCCCTTGGCCGCTCCTTCCCACCACACATAGCCACACAGCCCCTCAACGTACGTGTCCTCTCTTCTGGGACTGTACACACGCGCTCTCCACTCTACCCAGGGCGTCCTGGGCTCCATTTCCACCAAGCAGGTGCCTACTTATCCTTCAGGGGCAGGTTCAGGAGCCTTTCATGGGTCTCGTCACTAACGAGACAGGTATGGTTATTTATGGGTTATTGACTATTACCCATGTTAGGCAGCGGGGAGATGGAGGTGAGTAAGATGCATCCCTCCTCAGCAGGCTTACAAGACAGAAGCGTAGTGACTAATGATGAGACAGTTGCGGTAGTACATAGGGGTGGGAAGGGGGTCATCAGGGAAGGCTTCCTGGAGGAAGTAACACCTGAGCAATGTCTTTTTTTTTTTTTTTTTTTTTTTTTTTTTGGTACTGGGGATTGAACTCAGGGGCACTTAACCACTGAGCCACACTCCTATCCCTATTTAGCATTTTATTTAGTGACAGGGTCTCACTGAGTTGCTAAGTGCCTCGCCATTGCTGAGGCTGGTTTTGAACTTGTGATCCTCCTGTCTTAGCCTCCCAAGCCACTGGGATTATAGGTATGCGTCCCTGCACCCAGCCTGAGTAATATCTTAAAGATAAACAGGAGTACCCAGAAGTTAGAGCCTGTGGGGGAGAGGAGACCCCGATCCCAGGCAGAGCAATCAATACTTTCTGTCCTGCTCAGCAGACAAGGGCAGATATAACAGGACACTGCCTGCTGCCCCTGAGGAGGGACACTGACAGCTAAGAGCCAAAAAGAATGACCCAGAAAGCCTGCTGAACCAAAAAAGTTGACACAGACCCGGAGGGCACTGGGGTGAGGGGACCAAGTCAGGGGGTCCTGTCAGACCACAAAGACTAGCTGACTGGGGCTGGGATTGTGGCTCAGCAGTGGAGCGCTCGCCTAGCATGTGGGCGGCCCGGGTTTGATCCTCAGCACCATGTAAAAATAAACGCATTGTGTACAACTAAAGCAAATAAATAAATATTAAAAAAAAAAAAGACTAGCTGACTAATGAGGTGGGTCTGCAGCTTGACACCAAGAAATCAGTTCCCATGGAAGGCCAGGTGAGCCAGTCCAGGCAAATACAGCAAGGCCTCAGGTCTGGGGCATTAACACAGGAAAGGGGCTGTGTTGATTAAGTCTTTGGTTATGTCTGGGCCCAGCAAGGTCCTTCACACAACATCATCTCATTTAACACCCACAACTTTATGAAGTCAGTTATCGCCACTTTGTAGATGAAGAAAGTCTAAACCCAGGTAACCCTGATACATCATTGGTGGGAATACGAGATGGTGCCAGCCTCTTTGGAAAACAGTTTGACAGCTCCTCAAAAAGATAAGCTAAGCCGGGCGCGGTGACATACGCCTGTAATCCCAGCACTTGGGAGGCTGAGGCAGGAGGATCGCGAGTTCAAAGCCAGCCTCAGCAATGGTGAAGCATTTAGCAACTCAGTGAGACCCTGTCTCTAATAAAATATAAAAAAATGGCTGGGGATGTGGCCCAGTGGTCGAGTGCCCTGAGTTCAATCCCTGGTACCAAACAAACAAACAAAAAAGATAAGCTGGGCACAGTGGTGCACACCTGGAATCCCAGTGACTTGGGAAAATAAGGCAGGAGAATTGCAAGTTTGAGGCCAGCCTGGGTGACTTATTTGAGACTCCGTCTCAAAATAAAAAAGGCTGAGGATTTATCTTAGTAGTAAAGTGCCCCTGTGTTCAATCCTCAGTCACACACACCCCCCCCACACACACACAAAGAGGTTGGGGACATGGCTTAGTAGTGGAGTTCTTGCCTAGCATGTGTGAGGTACTAGATTTGATCCCCAGCACTGAAAAAAAAAAAGAAAGAAAAAGAAAAGATGCATAAAATAACCAATAGGACTTAATAATTCTAGGGAGTCTAAGAGAAATAAAAACAAGACTTGCACATAATGTTCACAGCAACATTATTCAAAATAGACTCAAACTAGAAATACTAAAATATCCATCAACTAGGAACAGACAAAATTATTAGGTCCATACAGTGGAACACTATTCAGTTATAAAAAAGAATGAAGAACTGATACCAACAACAATATGGCCCTCAAAAAACATGAGACTAAGTGAAAGAAGCCAGTCACACAAATCACATTATATAATGACATTTATATGAAATGTTCAGGGCAGGGCTAACTGGAAATAGGCAGGAGAGCTCTTAAGAATAGATACACAAAAATCCTCAACAAAATACTAGGAAACCAAATGAAGCAACATAAATAAGAATTATACAAAGCTGGGGCACGGTGGCGCACACCTGCAATCCCAGCACTTGGGAGGCTGAGGCAGGAGGATCGTGAGTTCAAAGCCAGCCTCAGCAATGGCGAGGCACTTAGCAACTTAGTGAGACCCTGTCTCTAAATAAAATACAAAAAAAAGGGCTGGGGATGTGGCCCAGTGGTCGAGTGCCCTTGAGTTCAATCACAGGTACCAGGAAAAAAAAAAAAAAAAAAAAAAAAGAATTATGCAGGGCTATGGATATAGCTCAGTCGGTAGAGTGCTTGCCTCGCATGCACAAGGCCCCGAGTTCAATCCCCAGCACCACAAAAAAAAGGAAAAAAAAAAAAAAAAAAAAAGAATTATGCATCATGGAATTTGTCCCAGGAATGCAAGCTTGGTTTAATATTCAAAAATCAACTAATGTACTGTATCAGAAGAATAAAGGACAAAGTCATATGTCACCTGGATAGATACAAGCCATCCTCACAAGCACCTGGAAATACAGGCAGGTGCCACCACACCTGGCTAACAGCTCCCCTTTCTTAGATCAGAAGCAAGACAAGGGTGGCCACTCCCTCCATTTCTATTCAACTTGTACTGAAAATTCTAGATTCTAGCCAGGAAAATTAGGCAAGAAAATGGGAGGTAGGAGGAGGCATCCAGGTTGATAGTAAGAGATAAATGCAGATAACAAGATCTTACACAGAGAGAATCCTAAAGAATCTTCTCTCTCTCTTTTTTTTTCTTTCTTTCTTTTTTTTTTTTTTTTTTTTTTTGTACCAGGGATTGAACCCAGGGGCACTCAACCACTGAGCCATATCCCAGCCCTTTTTTATTTTGTATTAGAGACAGAGTCTTGCTGAGTTGTTTAGGGCCTTGCTAAGCGATCCTCTTGCTTCAGCCTCCCAAGTCACTGGGATTATAGGCATGTGCCACTGCGCCTGGCCTAAGGAATCTATTTTTAAAAAATTAGAACCAATGGCTGGGTACAGTGGCACGTGTCCATGATCCCAGTGGCTCCCAAAGTTGAGGCATAAGGACTGCAAGTTTGAGGCCAGCCTCAGCAATTTTAGTGAGACTGTGTCTCCAAATCAAAAATAAAAGGGACTGGGGATATAGCTCAGTGGTAGACCACTCCTGTGTTCAATTCCCAGTACCAAAAGACAAAGGATTAGAATAGACATTTTTTCAAAGAAGATATAAAAATGGACAATACGTGAGTAGAATAATTTCTGATATCATTAGCCATCAGGGAAATGCAAATCAGAAGATACCACCTCACACCCACTAGGTAATGAAAGAACAGCAAATAACAAGGATTGGCATGGATGTGGAGAAACTGAAAGCCTCAAAAACTGCTAGTGTGGGGTTGTGGCTCAGCGGCAGAGCGCTCGCCTCGCGCGTGAGCAGCCCGGGTTCGATCCTCAACACCACGTAAACATAAATGCATTGCATTGTGTACAACTAAAGTAAATAAATAAATATTTAAAAAAAAAAAAAAAAACTGCTAGTGAGAGCCGGGCATGGTGGTGCACGTCTGTAATCCCAGCACATGGGAGGCTGAGGCAGGAGGATCGCAAGTTCAAAGCTAGCCTCAGCAATGGTGAGGCACTTAGCAACTCAGTGAGACCCTGTCTCTAATAAAATACAAAAAAGGGCTGGGGATGTGGTCCAGTGGGTTGAGTGCCCCTGAGTTCAATCCCTGGTACAAAAAAAAAAAAAAAAAAAAAATCCTGCTAGAGAGACTAAAATTGAAGACACTCAGGAAAAAAAAGTTTGTTCATTCCTCAAGAGTTTAAACAGAAGCACCATGTGACCCAATAATTCCACCCCTACATAGATACCGAGAAAACTGGAAACCTATGTCTACATGAAAATGTGTACCTAAATATTCATAGCAACATCATTCATGAGAGTCCAAAATTGAAATGGCTTCAACGTCTATCAACTGGCAAGTGGGTAAATAAAATATATCTATCCAATGGAATATTACTCAGCAATGAAAACACATGAGGTTCTGACACATGCTAAAACAGAGATGAATGTTGAACACGTGCTAAGCAAAAGAAGCTGGATGCAAATGACATGGTCTCAGTTATATGGAATATCCAGAATAAGCAAATCTGTAGAAACAAAGTAGATTGTGACTGGGGAGAGGAAAGGAGAGCAACTGCTAGAGGCATGGGTCTTATGGGGGATGATGAACCTGTTCTAAAATTGATGGGGTGATGGTTTCACGACTCAGTGAATATTTTGAAAACCACTGAGTTGTACACTTTAAGTAGGTGCACAAGGCGTGTGCAGTCAGTCAAGCACAAGGTAAGAAAAAAACATGACAGATTAATTATTTTAAACATAGAGGCACAAATCAGAAATTAACAACTAACCAATTAAATATAACTTTGCAAAAGAAGAAAAAAAAATTACAGCCAAATCAGATTGACCTAAAGGCAAAGACCAGCAAGCACATTTGCTGCAAGACTCCAAGCTTTTCTCGGGTGCTGAGTGTGATATAGAAGGGCTACATTTGGGGCCTGGGGGGGCGGGGGATAGAGCCTGTGCTTAGCACACAGGAGGCCCTGGGCTCAATTGCCAACCCCCTCTCCGACAAAAACAGATAAGAAGGAGCCTGGAATGTTGGGGCACACCTGTAATCCCAGGTGGAAGTCAGAAGGATTGCCTGCTGGAAGTCAACCTGAGAAACTTAGGGAGACCCTGTCTCAAAATAAAAATACAAAGGACTGGGGGTGTGACTTGGTGGTAGAGGGCCTCTGGATCCAATCCCCAGGACCCCCCCCCCCCCCCCACCAACAAACACACACAAGACAACAAGGAGAAAATAGCTCAGGCCTGTCTCCCCAAAATGTATGAAATTACTTTACTCTCTTGAACAAGGGTCATTTATTTATCAGACTTTTATTGAATGTCTATCCTGTGTCAGGGTAGGGTCACGACTACTCCTCCTCCCTTGTCAAGGGTGTGTGCCTGATGGAAGAGTTTGCTTGCTTCCTGCTCCTACGGCTGGCCAAGGCCTGGCAAGGGTAGGTCTGCAGCAGCAACCTTGAGGGTCCTGGAATTCTAGGTGACATCGGGATAAAATACCAGGCCTTTCTGGGGTCCTGCAAGAGAGTTTCTAACGGGACTCAACAGTGAGACATGACTTTTTTGTTATGTATATTCAGATATTTAGTTTGCCTCTTTTTTTTTCCTTTTTTAAATATTTATTCATTTGCTTTAGTTGTACACAATGCGTTTTATTTGTACGTGGTGCTGAGGATTGAACCGGGGCCGCGCACGTGCTAGGCGAGCGCTCTACTGCTGAGCCACAATCCCAGCCCTTAGTTTGCCTCTTAATCCTTCCATCAATCCTGGGAGAGAGAGCAGGTAATCAAGCTGAAATTTAGAAAAAATACTTTTCTAAGAACCATAGAAAGAACTGAGAGGGTCTTCATTTATTTGTTCCACAAATATTTTTGTTCCACGAGTATATTTTTGCATCTTCTGGGTGCTGGAGAAACCATGGCCCATGGAGTTTAGAGCCTATTCTGATGCAAACCCCAAAGTTGACAGATTTTGCACATACACTTATATAAATGTCAGTGCCTATCAGGATCACCTGGAAGGGCTGTTAAAGTACAGATTTCTGAGCTCTGGCCCCAGGTGTTTTTGTAGTTGTTTTGCGTGCAGTGCTGGGATGGAACCCAGCGCCTCTCAAGTGCTAGGCAAGCTCTCCACCACTGAGCTACACCCTCAGCCCCATCACCAGAGTTTCTGATTCAGGAGGTCAGGGGTGGGACCTGAAAATAGGCATTTCCAATGAACTCCAAGGTGATGGCTGAGGACACCACTTTTAAAAGCATTCCACTTTTAAAAGCATTGCACCAGACAACATGTCCATGCTGCGATTCAGAAATTGCACAACGTAAGCTCCTGAGGGCCTTGCAACCCGTAGGTTTATGTGTGTATGCGGTGCTGGGGATTGAACCCAGGGCCTTGTGCATGTGAGGTAAGCACTCTACCAACTGAGCTATATCCCCAGCCCACAGCCCAGTAGGTTTTGATAGACATTCATTCAGCAAATTGGGGTCTTGCATGCCCTAGTTCTCAGGAAAACATTTTGTTTCTAGGAATTTTTTGTTTTGGGGGGGGGGTGCTGGGGATTGAACTCAGGGGCATTCAACCACAGAGCCACATCCCCAGCCCTATTTTGTATTTTATTTAGAGACAGGGTCTCACTGAGTTGCTTAGCGCCTCATTGTTGCTGAGGCTGGCTTTGAACTCCCGATCCTCCTGCCTCAGCTTCCTGAGTTGCTGGGATTACAGGTGTCTGCCATCGCACTGGGCTCCAGGAAAACTTTTTTTTTTTTTTTTTTTGTACTGTGGATTGAACTCAGGGGCACTCAACCACTGGGCCACATCCCCAGCCCTTTTTTTTTTTATTTTATTAGAGACAGGGTCTCACTGAGTTGCTAAGTGCCTCGTCATTGCTGAGGCTAGCTTTGAACTCGCGATCCTTCTGCCTCAGCCTCCCAAATGCTGGGATTACAGGCGTGCGCGCCGCCCCGGCTCCAGGAAAACTTTTGAAGTGGGCTTTTATGGGGATTGCCCTTGGCTCTGTTTGCTATGAGGAAACAGAGAGGTTAGAGAAGGTGCAAAAGGACCCCCAGTAAGTAAAGGAACCTAGGTTGTGAATCCCCAATTCTTCCTACTCTTTTTTTTTTGGGGGGGGGGGGATACTGGGAATTGAACCCAGGGATGCTCTACATCCCCAGCCTTTTTTTTTTTTTTTTTTCAATTTTAAGACAGGGTCTCACTAAGTCACCAAAGCTGACCTTGAACTTGTGATCCTCCTGCCTCAGCCTCCCAAGTCGATGGGATTACATGCATGCACCACCACACCAGGCAAGACTCCCCACTCTTGACCTCTTCTCAAACCTCATATAAATATGCCATTGAATGAAGTGTTATAAATGTCACCCTCAGGGAGGATTAGGATGCACAGCAGTCCAGAAGGGCTCCCCCCCATGGAAGAGCAGATTCTGGCTGGTCATGTTGGGGACAGGACCTGAAGGAGAGTTTTGCCAAAGGTTAAAGAGGAGAGTTTTGCCAAAGGTTAAAGAGGAGAGGGCTGCACAGCAGGCAGAGGGAGCCACTCTGGGAAGTGTTAGGCGACTCCGTGGTTAAATATACAGCCTAGTGCATCCCAGTGAATCCAATTCACTGGTTCCTAGGCTTGTGCCAGCCCTTGAGCAACCACAGGGAACAGTGACCAGCAAGATGCCCAGTGTATCTGTTGGCCGGTGGCTGTGTTGGCCCAAACAAGGCAGCACTCCCCTTCCTGGATTGTGTGGTTCCTCAGTCAGGAGATCACCCACCACCAGTGGGATGTGTGCCTAGTCAACTCTGGCCCAGCTCCTGCGGTTATTTTCCCAACATGGGCACCACTGCCCTCTGCTGGCCACTCTGCCAAATGCCGAAATAGGGAAAAGAGCTGTTCTTCATGGAGACCTCAGTAAGGACTAGGTTTTATTCTAGATTTTATTTAATCCTTCCCCAAATCTTATAGAATAGGTATTATTATCCCCACAATAGGTATTATTATCCCCAAGGAGGTAAAGTTACTTGTCCAAAGTCACTCAGCAAGGAGGTGGGGGGGGCACAGAGGCAAGTAAGCAGGACTCCTCATCTACCTCACCCTAGTCCCAGACCCAGTGATGGAACCAGGCTAGTATCTGGTTATTTAAACTCCAGACAGTTTGGCCCCGCCTCCTCATTGGCATTATCGGGGCTCCACTCTGATCTTAGACATTTCCTGTGTGTGTACAATGCCAGATGCTAGGGAAAAAAAAAAAAAAAAAAAAAAAAAGAGTCCTTTGCCTGTAAGAGAGACAGATGTTCCCTCAAAAATAAGTTGTGAGAAGACACGGGCTTCAGGAGGAGCACAGGGAGTATGGTGTGTGTGCGTGTGATGTCCTCCAGGAACGGGTTCTTAGGAAAGCCTGCAGGTGGTGTCCAAAATCATAAGGGATCTTCTTGCTAGCAACGCGTCCCCTGCAGCAGTCCCTCCCAAACTCCCACTGAGAGCTGAGCTCTCAGGCCCTGACGCTGAGCCTGGTCTCTTTATTTTCTCTGCTTGCAAGAGTCCTCCCCGGCAGTCTGAGCCCTTCCAGAACCGGCACCTTCTCTCTAGTTCTGTGACCCTGGCAGGACTTTAAAGATCAAAAGGATCTTTAAAGGTAGAGCAGAGGTAAGGAGGCCAGAAAGGACCTGTTTATAAAATGGGGACAGAGGCCAGTTCATGAAAGGACTTGCCTGTCAGGATGAGAGGTCGGACTCTTATTGTGCAGACAGCAGGAGGCCGGGTGCGTTCCCGGGCACAGGATGCTCATAACTCAAGTCCCTGTCCATCACTGCCCAACAACAGAGCTTTCTTATTTACCACAGACACAAATGCCACCCCCCCCAAGATGTCTGTGTCCCAATCCCCAGAACCTATGAATATACTATGCTCCATGGTGAGAGAAAATGAAGATTATAATTGGATTTAGGCATGTTAATCGGCTGACCCTGACATAGGGAAATCATCCTGGTCATCTGAATGTGTATGCAGACCTCAGGACCAGACTCCGAGATGCCCCACTGCTGCCTGGAAGCGGGAGGAAGGGGTCATGAGCCAAGGAATGTGGGCAGCCTCTAGAAGTTGGGAAAGGCAAAGCCCCCAGAGGGGGCACAGCCCTACCCACACCTTGATTTTCACCCAGTAAGACCCATTTCAGACTCCTGACCTGCAGAACTAGGTCTCCAGAAAACTGTATTGAATTTTCTTCTCTTCAGCTCCTCATGTTGGAGACAGACAGAAATCGTAGTCAAGCCGGGTGGGTGGCGCACACCTGTAATCCCAGAGGTTTGGGAGGCTGAGGCAGGAGGATTGAAAGGTCAAAGCCAGCCTCAGCAACTTAGCAGACCCTAAGCAACTCAGTGAGACCCTGTCTTCTGAATCAAATACAAAAAAGGGCTGGGGATGTGGCTCAGTGGTTAAGCACCACTAGATTTAATCCTCAGTATGGTAACCTACCCTCTCTCCACCCCCTCCACTCCCGTACTCCACCCCCAACCCCTGCAAAAAAAAAAAAATTGTAGTCAACATTTTCTGAGTGCTTACAGTGAGTGGTAAGTGTCCTTTTTGGTGTGTGTATGAGGTATTGGGGATTGAACTCAGGGGTGCTATACCACTGAGTTACATCCCTAGCCCTTTTATTATTATTATTATTTTTGGTGGGCGCTGGGGATTGAACCCAGGGCCTTGTACATGCGAGGCAAGCACTCTACTAACTGGTCTGTATCCCCAGCCCCCATCCCTAGCCCTTTTAATTCCTTTTATTTTTAGACAGGATCTCACTATATTGCCAGTGTGGCCTTGAACTTACAATCTTCCTGCCTCAGCCTCCTGAATAGCTGGGATCACAAGTGTGGGCCACTGCACCTGACTTGTTGGTGTTTTATAACCACGCTCTCCTTGAAACATCACATCCCTGAGGCAGGCATTATTACTTCCACTTTCTATATGGAGAAACTGAGACTTGCTCAAGTTAATAAGGAACAAAAAGAGGATCAAAATCTGTCTCTAGGGCTGGGATTGTGGCTTAGCGGTAGAGCGCTCGCCTAGCACGTGCGCGGCCCAGGTTCGATCCTCAGCACCACGTAAAGAATAAATACATTGTGTACAACTAAAAAGAACAAATAAATAAATATTAAAAAAAAATCTGTCTCTACCTGTCTCAAGAAAAGACTTCAGGGGCTGGGGATGCAGCTCAATAGAAGAGCACTTTTATTTGCAAGGCTGAAGATGAACTTCCATCATCAGCATTGCAAAAAAAGAGAAAGAAAGAAAGAAAACACTTTAGAAGACTTTAGCTAACCCACCATATCCTCCACTTGAGCCTTCCTGGGTGGGTGTTGGTCAGAGGTGTCGGAGGCCTTTTCCTGGTTCTTGCAGAGACAGAAATTGGAGGACCTTGGCCCTCCTTCCCCTTCTAATGAGGAAGACAAACTTGGACTTCTCCATGTTCTACCTTGCCTTGGATATATTTTAATCTAGGTCAAAGGAGCTAGAAGCGCAGACACTGGACAATCACTTGCTTACTGTTGATCTTGGGCATGTTCTTTGCTGCTGTCTGTCTCAGTTACCTTATCAGTAAGATGGAGATAATAAACCAGGTGTGGTGGCACATGCCTATAATCCTAGGTACTTGGGAGGCTCTCCGGAGGATCACAAGTTCAAGGCCAGCCTGGGAAATTTAGGAAGACCCTGTCTCAAAAGAAAAAAGGCTGGGTATGAAGCTCAGTGGTAGAGCATGCCTGGGTTCAATCCCCAGTGCTCCTGTGTAGATACAGGGATGTTTAAAGGTGACATGATTGGACTGTGAGAGCTATAACCCAATCAGTCCATCCTAGTCTGAATGGACTAACTGGGTGGTAACCATAGGGAGGTGGGGTGTGGCTGGAGAAGGTGGGCCACTGGAGGCATGTCTGAGAAGGGGTCGCCTTTCCTGCAGCCCCCCTCTCTGTTTTCTCTGCTTCCTGGCCACCATGAACAATGGAGCAGCACTCTTCCTCCAGGCCCTTCTGCCATGCTATCCTGCTTCACCTTAGGCCTCCAGCTGTGGATCACCCCACTAGGGACTGAACCTCTGAAACCATGAGCCAAAATAAACTTTTCCTCCTCTAAGTTGTTTTTTTTTTTTTTTTTTTTTTTTTTTTTTTTTGTACCAGGGATTGAACTCAGGGGCACTCGACCACTGGGTCACATCCCCAGCCCTTTTTTGTATTTTATTTAGAGACAGGGTCTCACTGAGTTGCTAAGTGCCTCACCATTGCTGAGGCTGGCTTTGAATTCGCGATCCTCCTGCCTCAGCCTCCCAAAGTGCTGGGATTACAGGCGTGCGCCACCACGCCCGGCTTCTAAGTTGTTCTTGTCAGGTATTGTGGTCACAGCAATGAAAACCTAAGAGCTACCACATGTCACAGACTTAGAAGAGTATCTAAATAAAGTAACTCTTTGACAAATATTATCATTTTCATTATTATTTCATATCCTGGGACACCAACCTCACCCCAAGCCACTTCTTAGTAAATATGGTGGTGCCCAGTAGTGCAGATGGATTCTCAGACATGCTGTTAACATGGATTTTTTTTTTAGTGTGATCACCAGAGATCTCTTTAGAAGGTTCTAATCTTTTGTGAGTTCACAGAATCTTGAGGAATCTGATAACTATCAACTTTTATAATATCAAATTAGTCCACACCTTCTCTGGAAATTGCCCTTGGGTTCTTGAGAGTAGTTCTAGAGACATGCTCGTGCTCTGTGCACGTGAGCGTGAGCCCCACAGGTCCTTGGAAGCCTAGCGGACCCTAGTGGGCATTCAGGGCTACTGCTCTGGCCTTCCGGCTGTGCAGGCTGCCCGCTGCCCAACACTCAGGCTCCACGATGTAGTCTAGGAGTCACAATCCTATAATTGTGCAACATGGGGTCTCATGAGCACCCAATCCAGCCTGGGACTACCCAATTCTCTCTCAAAGGAATTTAAGAGTTGAGATTCTGGGCTGGGGTTGTGGCTCAGCGGTAGAGCGCTCACCTAGAACGTACGCGGCCCGGATTTGATCCTCAGCACCACGTACAAATAAACAAATTGTGTACAACTAAAGCAAATAAATAAATATTTTAAAAAAAGAGTTGAGATTCTAAGATTAGCATCTGCTAATGGCTTAAACTCAGGATATGCAAACAAGGACCACCAGGCCCTGAAGAGTAGCTGCATTTGGCTCTTGGGTACTTCTCAGTTCTTTGTGGGATCCTCAGGTAGAACACCAATTGTTAATGAATCCAGAGGATCACAGAGCTCATGGTTTAGCAGAGAGTGGGTTTTTATGTACCCTGGCAGACACAAGAAGAAAAGAAAAAACAAGGAAACAAAGTAAAACATGGGAATTAACTTTGAGAGGATTGTATATAATAGGTTACATAGGGGTGCCTACACAAAGCCAGCATTTAATAATTGTATCATTTTTTTTTTTTTTTTTTGTGTACTGGGGATTGAATTCAGGGGCACTCGACCACTGGGTCACATCCCCAGCCCTTTTTTGTATTTTATTTAGAGATGGGGTCTCACTGAGTTGCTAAGTGCCTTGCCATTGCTGAGGCTGGCTTTGAACTTACGATCCTCCTGCCTCAGCCTCCCAAAGTGCTGCGATTATAGGCATGCACCACCACGCCTGGCTTATTATCATTTTTGTTATTATTTTATGTCCTGGGAAACCTACCTTGCTCCAAGTTCCCATGTTAGGAACTTTGGTGGTGCCCATTTGTGCACATGAATTCTCATAAGTACACTCTTTTTTTTTTTTAGATGTTGATGGGCCTTTATTTTATTCATTTATTTATATGTGGTGCTGAGAATTGAACCCAGGGCCTCACACATGGTAGGCAAATGCTCTTACCACTGAACCACAACTCCAGCCCCTTATACATACACTCTTAACATGGATTTTTTATTTTTTATTTTATTTTATTTTATTTTATTTATTTTTTTTTTTTTGTGGTACCAGGGATTGAACTCAGGGGCACTCAACCACTGGGTCACATCTCCAGCTCTTTTTTGTATTTTATTTAAAGACAGGGTCTCACTGAGTTGCTAAGTGCCTCACCATTGATGAGGCTGGCTTTGAACTCTCAATCCTCCTGCCTCAGCCTCCCAAAGTGCTGGGATTACAGGCATGCAGCACCGTGCCCGGCTTAACATGGATATTTTTGTGTGCTCACCAAAAATATCTTTAGAAGTCTTCAACCTTCAAGATTCAAGATGGCGGAAGAGAGGAAGTTTGTATTTTCCAGTTGCTCTGTGGCTTGGGAGTCAAATAGCAGGAGTAATGCACCTCACAGAGAGGGGTGACAAAGGGAATTCACTGAAATTAAATATTGGACAGTCAGAGACTCAAAGAGACCCAGAAAACCAGGTGTTTTGAACAGAAGACAAGAAAGAGTACATTGGAGCCAACCCAGTGGCAGCAGCAATAGCAGTTCACCACAGAAGGAAGATGTGACAAACAGAGGGAGAAACACACGGACAAGTCTGGCACAGAAAAACCTGCAGAACTGAAAAGCAGTCTCCAGCTGAACCAGAGGCTGCATGGTGAGCTGGTAAGCAGAGGGCTGAGGCCGCAGCCCTCTTGAGGCAGGAGCCTGAGAGATCATAGCAAACACTGCCATCCTGTCCTGGCAAATGCCTACTGTGTGCTAGAACATAAGAGAAGATGGTACTGGGGGGATTCAGCTCAGAGACATGGAGGGGAGTGCAACTTGCCTTCCCCCGGAGCCTGGTGGCTCATGTGACCAGCTGAAGAGGGCCAGGAAAATGAAGAGGCAGGTGTGATTACACTCGGGGTCTGCACCTGGGAAGGCTCTGTTGGTGGGTGGTGAAGGGTGAGAGAGCTATGGAGGGTTTGCTACCTTGCCCTACAAATAGAATTCTCTGGAGGCCCCTGAGATCCGCGTGCCCAACAGAGATCAGCATCTGCCTGCCCCTGGGGAGTGTGTTGATCTCATCTCTCCAGAGCAGATACCACCTGAAGACGTTCCAGGGGTTGATCAGAGGTAGTAAGCTCTCACTGCTGAAACTTCCCTTTTAGAACTCTGCATCAGCCCTTCTCTGGGAGAGCACTGATCTAGTCTGAATAAAACTCCAATGACAGTACTCCCCGTCTGTCCTACCTTACCCAGGTGAGAAGGGAAGCTGAGAGCTATTTCAACTAGCCTAGGTTTTAGGTCACTTCAGCTGTCAGCTCAGTGAACAGCACAGAAGAAACACACGAGGACCTCTCTGAAGCATACATAAGCCAAGAAGAAATGGGAAGAGAGGCAGTCTGGTACAGGCGGTGAACGACTAACCTTGTCGACAGTTTTAACCACCTCCGTGGAGACAATGCTTTCATTTTCAGTAAGAAGTTCTTTTCTTTTTATTTATTTGGTTTAGTTGTACACAATGCAATGCATTTATGTTTACGTGGTGCCGAGGATTAGAACCGGGGCCGCGCACATGCTAGGCGAGCACTCTGCCGCTGAGCCACAACCCCAGCCCCAATAAGTTCTTTTCTGGGGCTGGGATGGTAGCTCAGTGGTAGAGCGCCTGCCTAGCACGCATGAGGCACTGGCTTCAATTCTCAGCACCGCATACAAATAAATAAAATATAGGTCCGTCAACAACTAAAAAAATTTAAAAAAGAAGTTCTTTTCTTTTTTTTTTTTTTTTTTTTTTTTAAATATTTATTTATTTACTTCAGTTGTACACAATGCAATGCATTTATGTTTACGTGGTGCTGAGGATCGAACCCGGGTCGCGCATGTGCTAGGCGAGCGCTCTGCCGCTGAGCCACAACCCCAGCCCCATCTTTTCTTTTTTCTTTCTCTTTTTTTTAAATTTTTAAAATTGTAGATGGACACAATATCTTTATTTTATTTATTTTTATGTGGTACTGAGAATCGAACTCAGTGTTTCACACGTGTTAGGCGAGTGCTCTACCACTGAGCCACAACCCCAGCCCCTTTCTGTTTTTTGATGTTCTTGCTGTGCTGATTGGTTTGTGGATACAAACACACACGTACACATTTCCCTTTTTTTCTATTTTTGTCTTTTTTTTGAAATCCATTTGTCATTTTGCTTTGTTTTTGTCTTTTGAGGGTTAGATATTTTTTGCTTGTTTTGTTCCTCTCATTACTCTTTTTCTTCTTTCTTCTCTCTTTAATAGCCAAATTCTCTTGTTCTCTGTTTCTTTTTTTTTAAATATTTATTTATTTGCTTTAGTTGTACACAATGCATTTATTTTTATGTGGTGCTGAGGATCGAACCCGGGCCGCTCACGTGCTAGGCAAGCGCTCTACCGCTGAGCCACAATCCCAGCCCCTCTTTTGTTTTTTCACCTCCTTCTTTATACCCATCGCTTTCTACCTTTTGCTTTCTCTCTGTTCACATCTGAACATTCTAAGCTTTCTTTCACCTTCCTATCCCATTTTCTTTTCTCTTAATTAACTGTACTCTTCACGTCTCTTAGAACTGTTGGGCCTGTGTAATTCCTGCCCCTACCACGCATATTGCTGAGGTTATCGGGACGGCAGATGGCATAGTTGACCCCTGCTATTTGCTTGAATGCTAGATCTAGTTCACAGCTGTTTATTGCTGTTGCGGTTGTTGATTGCTGACCCTGCCATTCCTGATTTCGTGGTAAGCAGGGCTGTGAATGTCATAGTGGGCACCAGGTATTTATTATAATGCTGTATATTGTTTGTTGCTGCTGTGGTTCTTGTTTGTTTCCCCTTCTCTGTGACGTGCTGGGAATCTACTGGGGCACTATGGGGTGACAGGTTACAGACCATGCAGCTCAGGTATGCCCACAGCTGAGCTAAGAGACAGTGCAGTGCACCTTGCTCCACACACAAACTAACCATGCTCAGATTTCAAGAATATTTTAATACAAGCCGGGCGTGGTGGCGCACGCCTGTAATCCCAGCACTTGGGAGGCTGAGGCAGGAGGATTGCAAGTTCAAAGCCAGCCTCAGCAATGGCGAGGCACTTAGCAACTCAGTGAGACCCTGTCTCTAATAAAATACAAAAAAGGGCTGGGGATGTGGCCCAGTGGTCGAGTGCCCCTGAGTTCAATCCCCGGTACCCCCCCAAAAAAGAGAATATTTTAATACAGAGAACAGGAGAGATGAAAACCCCAAACTAATGAACAGGTCCCAACTAGGAACAGCTAGGGGGCCCTTCAGGGGCCCTACAGTCAAAACAGAGAGAACTAACACAAAGAACTAACACACCTACTAGGAGTCGCAATCTAGATTACTCCATACCCCTTTAGAATGTACAGAATTGTGGTCCTTTTTGGTGTATAAGCATGATGATTGGGTGGTGACACTGTTGTGTGAGATGTGTCCCTCCCTCTAAACCTTGCTACAACATCAGCATTACTTGTCTGATGTGAAAAAATAGAGTTGTTAAGCCTAGAAGTGAAGGAGCCCCAATTAGGGAGATGGCTATTGTGGTCAGCTGGAAGCCATAAGTTCCACCTGATAATAAGTATGTATGTGACGCACCTGTAAATGCACGTGAGGTACCTGCAAAGCTAAAGGTATATAACCGGGTGAAAGCAGTTGGAGTCAGGAGAAGAATGAATTCATTCAGTCAGTCATGCAGTCGCTCAGTCGGAAGAAGAGTTCGGGTCGGAGAAGAAGAAAAGAATCAGAGCGGCCAGAATGTAGGCAGGGTGGTTACAGAAGAGAAACCAGATAGAAGAAGTAATGGCTGGTCAGAGTTAGACCGAGGCTCCCGAGGACGAAAGAAGAAAGAAGAAAGAAGAAAGAAGCTCTAAAAGAATCTTTCTCTCTAAGCTCTTTCTAAGAAGAAGAAAAATCTTTCTTTCTCTCTCTAAGCTCTAAGAAAGTAGAAGTAAAAGTAGTAATAGCTTTATTCTGCCTCCGAGAGTTTTCCTCCCGCGGTGTTTGTGGCTGGCCACGACAGGCAGCTTACATAGAAGAGCAATCTATAGATAGTGAACCCCATATACTGGGGTTGTATACAACAGAGTTGTATACAACAGAGTATACAACAGAGTTGCCTGATCTACAAGAAGAACCCCACTCTTTTTGGGGGGGCAGGTACTGGGGATTGAATTCAGGGCCACTTGACCACTGAGCTACATCCCCAGCCCTATTTTGTATTTGATATAGAGACAGGGTCTCACTGAGTTGCTTAGTGCCTCACTTTTGCTGAGGCTGGCTTTGAACTTGCAATCCTCCTGCCTCAGCCCCCTGAGCTGCTGGGATTACAGGCATGGGCCACTGCACCCAGCCAAGGACCCCACTCTTGTGAGACCTATAGATAAAGTGGAATCCTCAAGCTCTGAAATAATACATACTATATCAAAGAACAATAATCATCACCAAAGAATTAGCAGGAATATCATACTACAAAACCCACTTGGAAATATATTGAAAAATTTACAACAACCTGATATCCCAGAACACTTCTTTTTTTTGAGGGGTGGGTGGCTTACCAGGGACTGAACCCAGGGGCACTTAACCACTGAGTCCCATCCCCATCTCTTTAAAAAAAAAATTTAAAAAATATTTACTTATTTATTTTAGTTGTACACAATGCGTTTATTTTTACCCGGTGCCGGGGATCGAACCTGGGCCATGCACATGGTAGGCGAGCACTCTACTGCTGAGCCACAACCCCAGCCCCCCAGCCCCATCTCTTTTTTATTTTGAGACAGGGCTACTAAGTTGCCGAGGCTGGCTTTGAATCTGCAAACTTCCTGCCTCAGCCTCCCAAGCTGCTGGAATTATAAGCATGCACCATGACACCCAGCTCCCAGAACACTTCACCAAGAGAAAACTGTGCCCTGAAAGAGAAATCCATCCCAACAGATGTACAAATCCCAAACAGGAACACAAGAAATATGAACAAGCGGGCTGGGATTGTGGCTCAGCGGTAGATCACTCACCTAGCACATGCGCAACCTGGGTTCGATCCTCAGCACCACGTATTACAAATAAACACATTGTGTACAACTAAAGCAAATAAATAAATATTTTTTTAAAAAGTCATTAAAAAAAAAAAAAGAAGGGGCTGGGATTGTGGCTCAGCAGTAGAGCGCTCGCCTAGCACGTGCACGGCCCAGGGTTCAATCCTCAGCACCACGTAAACATAAGTGCATTGCATTGTGTACAACTAAAGCAAATAAACGAACATTAAAAAAAATATGAACAAGCAAGGTAACGTAGCACCTCCTAAGGTTTATAATTCACCAGTAACAGCCTCCAAAAATATTGAAATGGATGAAATACCAGATAAAGAGTTAAAAAGAATGATTATAAAAATGATCAATGAATTCCAAGAGAACACAGAAAAACAATGAATCAAGGAAGTCAGTACAAGAAATGAATAAAAAATTCAATAAGGAGATAGAGATACTAAAAAAGAACCCAACGGAAATCTTGGACATAAAAGGCACAATAAATCAAATAAAAAATTCAGTTCATCTGGGCATAGTCGTGCACACCTGTAATCCCAGTGGTTCAGGAGGCTGAGGCAGGAGGATTGTGAGTTCAAAGGCAGCTGCAGCCCCAAGTAACTCAGAGAAACCCTGTTTTCTAAATAAAATATAAAAAGGGCTGGGGATGTGGCTCAGTGGTTAAGTGCTCCTAGGTTCAATCCTTGGTACCATTAAAAAAAAAATCAGTTGAAAATCTCTTAACAGAGTAGACCATGTAGAGACAGAGTGGCCAGCCTTAAACATTCAGACAGTAATAAAGAAAAGAAAAGAAGTAATCATGATCAGAATAGATAAGAACTCTGGGACAAAATTAAAAGACCAAATTTAAGAATCATTGGAATCAAAGAGGGTTGTAACGTGCATGCTAATGGCATGAATAACCTCTTTAGGAAATAATAACAGAAAAATTGCCAAACCTCGGGAATGAGATGGATATCCAGATATGGGAGGCATTCAGATTTCAAACAGACAAAAATGAAAGAAAGAAAGAACGAACGGATGGACAAGCAATATATTTTAATTAAAATGCCTAATAAGTATAGAATTTTAAAAGCCTCAAGAGAAAAACATCAGGTCACATTTATAGGCAAGCCAATAAAAATTACTAATGATTTCTCAGCACAAACTCTAAAATCCGGGAGGATTTTTGAGAATAGCTGTCAACCAAAATTGCTTTATCCAGTAAAGCTATCCTTCAAAAATCAAAGAAGGAATAAAACCTTTAAAGATAAGGAGAAACTAAATGAATTCATGGCCATTAAGCTGGCACTATAAAAAATACATAAAGAAATACTAAACATAGAATAAATTAAAAAACAACAACAACAGAGTTCATGAATAGACAAATCTCATTTGAAGACTAGCTAAGCAAATGAGAAACTGGACCAAATTAGATGTTAGAAATAAATCAAAATGGCAGGAATTAATATATCTATATCTATAATAACACAATATAAATGTCTCAAATCTCCAATTAGAAACATAGACTGGCAGAATAGATTAAAAACAAGACCTAACTATTTGTTGTTTGCAAGAGACTCATCTTACAGGCAAAGATAGCCACAAGCTTTCCTTCCTTTGAAGGAAAACAATATTCCATGTAAATGGAGCTCAAAAACAAGCAGAAGTAGCTACTCTCTCATATCCAACAAAGATGTCAAGCAAAATTTAATCAGAAGAGACAAAGAAGGTCACTTCAGGCATGGGGTTGTGGCTCAGTGGTAGAGCATTCACCTAGCCTGCATGGGGCACTGGTTTCAATCCTCAGCACCACATAAAAATAAATAAAGATATTTTGCCCACCTAAAACTAAAAAGTAAATTTTTTTAAAAAAAAGAAATTCACTTCATATTGATAAAGGGAAAAATCCAATGAAAAGATAAAATGATAGTGAATACTTTTGCTAACATCTAATTACACAAAACAGACACTATTCGACTTAAAGACTTAGAGAGAGCCCAGTGCAATAATCCTGGGGGATTTCAACACACCTCTCTCACCAATAAATCATCATCCAGACATAAACTCAATAAATATTCTTCATACCTTAGCCAGGCACGGTGGCGCACGCCTGTAATCCCAGCACTTGGGAGGCTGAGGCAGGAGGATCGTGAGTTCAAAGCCATCCTCAGCAATGGTGAGGCACTTAGCAACTCAGTGAGACCCTGTCTCTAATAAAATACAAAAAAAAGGGCTGGGGGTGTGGCCCAGTGGTCGAGTGCCGCTGAGTTCAATCCCCGGTACAAAAAAAAAAAAAAGTTATGCAGAAGTTAAAAGAGGATGCAGAGCTGGCTACACAGCCACCCAGGTCTTCTTTAGCCACAGAGAACCTCCTCTGGAACTGACAGTTACAGATGCTGCTATGGGTGACCACATTGTCTACCTCACCTTTGTGCTGCTTCCTCACCACAACAATGCCAGTGCTCCACCATCAACCCGATCCTCAATTTCTGGGACTAACTGCACTACAACAGCAAAGTGCTCTAAGGCCTCAATTCACATTCACCCACATTTGGGCAAAAACGTCCAACTTCCTCAAGGTGCTGAACTGTGCACACCCACATACCAAGAAAAAAGAAATTAAAAAAAATCACAGAGAAGATGTTTTCATCCCACTAACTCCTGGGAATGGAGGAGGAAGTACTGGTGACCAAAGGCTGGACTGCTTGCTACTGGATAATCATGTAGCGTCTCTACAGGTTCTTCTTCTTCTTCTTCTTCTTCTTTTTTTTAATATTTATTTATTTGCTTTAGTTGTGCACAATGCAATGCATTTATGTTTACGTGGTGCTAAGGATCGAACCCGGGCCGCGCACCTGCTAGGCGAGCGCTCTACCTACCGCTGAGCCACAACCCCAGCCCTCTACAGGTTCTTAAGGGATTCTCCATTTGGGTTCCATTTTATGTATTTTTTTTGTTTTGTTTTTTGGTACCTACGGGGATTGAACTCAGGGGCACTCAACCACTAGGCCACATTCCCAGCCCTTTATTGTATTTTATTAGACAGGGTCTCACTGAGTTGCTAAGTGCCTCACCATTGCTGAGGCTGGCTTTGAACTTGCGATCTTCCTGCATCAGCCTCCCGAGTGCTGGGATTACAGGCGTGCGCCACCACTCCCCCAGCTGGGTTCCATTTTGCATGTACTTAAAAAAATAATCTGCAGAAATGAACTGTGCTTGAAAGGACTTCATGGTCCCCCAAAATTTTTTTAAAATTCCACTCTATCAACCTAATTCCTTTTCTTTGATTTTCCTGGCCTCATTCCCCTTCCCTCCCACCCTCTTTTCCAAGCTATTGCAAGTTGCAACACTTTGCAATAATGAGTTACAGGATAATGCAATCCTAACTTGTTTTCTCTTAAGTAGTTAAGTTCAAAATTCCTGTGTCTAAAGAAATGTGGTTGGGGTGATCATTAAAGAAAATCTATCTAGCCGGGCGCGGTGGCGCACGCCTGTAATCCCAGCACTTGGGAGGCTGAGGCAGGAGGATCGCGAGTTCAAAGCCATCCTCAGCAATGGCGAGGCACTTAGCAACTCAGTGAGACCCTGTCTCTAATAAAAAATACAAAAAAAAGGGCTGGGGATGTGGCCCAGTGGTCGAGTGCCCTGAGTTCAATCCCCGGTACAAAAAAAAAAAAAAACACCACAACAATGCCAGTGCTCCACCATCAACCCGATCCTCAATTTCTGGGACTAACTGCACTACAACAGCAAAGTGCTCTAAGGCCTCAATTCACATTCACCCACATTTGGGCAAAAACGTCCAACTTCCTCAAGGTGCTGAACTGTGCACACCCACATACCAAGAAAAAAGAAATTAAAAAAAATCACAGAGAAGATGTTTTCATCCCACTAACTCCTGGGAATGGAGGAGGAAGTACTGGTGACCAAAGGCTGGACTGCTTGCTACTGGATAATCATGTAGCGTCTCTACAGGTTCTTCTTCTTCTTCTTCTTCTTTTTTTTAATATTTATTTATTTGCTTTAGTTGTGCACAATGCAATGCATTTATGTTTACGTGGTGCTAAGGATCGAACCCGGGCCGCGCACCTGCTAGGCGAGCGCTCTACCTACCGCTGAGCCACAACCCCAGCCCTCTACAGGTTCTTAAGGGATTCTCCATTTGGGTTCCATTTTATGTATTTTTTTGTTTTGTTTTTTGGTACCGGGGGATTGAACTCAGGGGCACTCAACCACTAGGCCACATTCCCAGCCCTTTATTGTATTTTATTAGACAGGGTCTCACTGAGTTGCTAAGTGCCTCACCATTGCTGAGGCTGGCTTTGAACTTGCGATCTTCCTGCATCAGCCTCCCGAGTGCTGGGATTACAGGCGTGCGCCACCACTCCCAGCTGGGTTCCATTTTGCATGTACTTAAAAAAATAATCTGCAGAAATGAACTGTGCTTGAAAGGACTTCATGGTCCCCCAAAATTTTTTTAAAATTCCACTCTATCAACCTAATTCCTTTTCTTTGATTTTCCTGGCCTCATTCCCCTTCCCTCCCACCCTCTTTTCCAAGCTATTGCAAGTTGCAACACTTTGCAATAATGAGTTACAGGATAATGCAATCCTAACTTGTTTTCTCTTAAGTAGTTAAGTTCAAAATTCCTGTGTCTAAAGAAATGTGGTTGGGGTGATCATTAAAGAAAATCTATCTAGCCGGGCGCGGTGGCGCACGCCTGTAATCCCAGCACTTTGGGAGGCTGAGGCAGGAGGATCGCGAGTTCAAAGCCAGCCTCAGCAATGGCGAGGCACTTAGCAACTCAGTGAGACCCTGTCTCTAAACAAAAATACAAAAAAGGGCTGGGGATGTGACCCAGTGGTCGAGTGCCCCTGAGTTCAATCCCTGGTACCACAAAAAAAAAAAAAAAAAAAAAAAAAAAAGGGCTGGGGATGTGCCCCAGTGGTCAAGTGCCCCTGAGTTCAATCCCCGGTACCACACAAAAAAAAAAAAACCAACTATCTTTGTAAAAAATATTTTTTAGTTGTCAATGGACCTTTATTTAATTTATTTTTATGTTGTGCTGAGAATCAAACCCAGTGCCTCACATATGCTAGGCAGGCACTCTACCACTGAGCCCCAAGAAAATCTATCTTAAAAAAAAAGAGTTAGGGGCTGGGGTTGTGACTCAGCGTTAGAGTGCTACCCTAGCACGTGCGAGGCCCTGGGTTGGATCCTCAGCACCACATAAAAATAAATAAAATAAAGGTATTGTGTCCACTTACAACTAAAAAAGAAAACATATTTTTTAAAAAAAGAGCCAAACCAAGAAAACCTACAGAGACCATACAAACACATGAAAATTGAACTAAACACACTTTTTTGAACAATGACTGGGTGTTAGAAGAAACCAGGGGAGAATTTTTAAAAAATCTCATAATCAAACAAGAATAGTGATACAATATACTAGAGTCTCCAGGAGACTACAAGGCAGTTTTAAGAGAAAGTTTATAGCTACGAGTGCCTACATAAGAAAAATCAGAGTTCATTGGACTAGACAAAGGGGAATGAAAAGGGAATAGGAAAGACAGTAGAATGAATTGGACATAACTTTCCTATGTTCATATATGAATACACAACCAGTGTAACTCCACATTGGGAAACTATACTCCATGTATGTATAATATATTAAAATACACTCTACTGTCATGTATATCTAAAAGAACAAATTTTGAAAAATCAGAAAGATCCCAAATAAACAATCTAATGATGCATCTCAAGACTTAAAAAACAAGAACAAACCAACTATAAAAGCAGTAAAAGGAAAGAAATAATTAAGTTTAAGGATGAAATCAATGAAACGGAGAATTTAAAAATACAAAGAATCAATGAAATGAAGAGTTGGTTCTTTTGAAAAGATATACAAGATTGATAAACACTTAGCCAAACTAACCAAAAAATTTAAAAATTTTTAAAAAGGGAAGATCCAAACTAATGAAATTAGAAATGAAAAAGGAGATAACACCACAGACATCACAAAAATTCAGAGGTTCATTAGGGACTGTTTTGAAAACTCATACTCCAATAGATTGCAAAATCTACAAAAAATGGATTCATTTATTTTTCTTTCTTTCTTTCTTTCTTTCTTTCTTTCTTCTTTTTCTTTTTCTTTATTTCTTTTTTTTTTTTTATTTTTGGTACTGGGGATGGAGCTCAGGGGCACTTGCCCCCTGGGCCACATCCCCAGCCCTTTTTTGTAGTTTTTATTTACAGACAGGGTCTCACTGAGTTGCTAAGTGCCTCGCCATTGCTGAGACTGGCTTTGAACTCGATCCTCCTGCTTTAGCCTCCCAAGTGCTGGGATTACAGGCATGCGCCACCATACCCGGCATAAATGGATTCATTTCTAAAAACATCTGACCTGCCAAAATTGAACCAAGAGGGTATTTTAAAGAACTAAACGGACCAAGAACAAACAATGAAAATGAAGTAGTAATAAAAAAAGCTTTCCAACAAAGAAAAACCCAGGACCAGATGGATTCTCAGCTAAATTCCTTTTTTTTAAAATATTTATTTATTTACTTTAGTTGTACACAATGCAATGCATTTATGTTTACGTGGTGCTGGGGATCGAACCCAGGCCGCGCACATGCGAGGCGAGCGCTCTGCCGCTGAGCCACAACCCCGGCCCCCTCAGCTAAATTCTTACTAAATCTTTGAAGAACTATTGCCAATTCTCCTCAAATAATTCCATGAAGTAGTAAGGGGTGGAACATTTTAAAATTGATTCTATGAAGCCAGTGTCATCCTGATACCAAAACCAGATAAGGACACATCAAGGAGAGAGAACTACTAACATCCCTAATAAACACAGATGCAAAAATACTTAATAAAATATTAGCAAACTGTATTCAACAACATATTTAAAATATTGTACATCATTACCAAGTTGGTTTCATTCCAGGGATGCAAGGATGGTTTAACATACACAATCAATAAATAAAATTCACCATTAAATAGAATTAAGTCTAAAAACCTTGTAGTCATCTCGAAAGATGCAAAAAAAAGCCTTTGACAAAATTTAGCACCAATTCAATGAATAAAGCAGAGACAGAAGGAACTTACCTCAACATTATAGTGAATGGGAAAAACTGAAAGCATTTCCTCTAAAATCCAGAACAAGATAAGGATGTCCAGTCTCATCACTGCTATTCAATATGGCACTTAAAATTCTAGCCAAAGCAATCAGGCAATAGAAGGAAATAACAGAGACACAAATAAGAAAGGAAGTAGTAACTTATTACTGTTTGCAGATTATATCATCCTATGCTTAGAAGATCCAAAAAGCTCTACCAGACTACTAGAGTTAATAAACAAATCCAGCCAAGCAGCAGGTTACAAAATCAACGTGCAAAAATCAAGTTTTCCTGTACACAATAATGAATTTGCTAAAAAGAAATCTGGAAAACAATCCAACTTACAATAGCCTCCAAAAAAAAAAAAAAAAAAAAAGAACTTAGGAATAAATCTAACCAAGGAAAAACCTCTACAAAAAAAAAAAAAAAAAAAAAAAAAAAAAAAAAAAAAACAGAGAAAGGAATTAAAGAGGACACTAGAAAATGGAAAGACCTCGCATGTTTATGGATAGACAGAATTAATATTGTTAAAATGACCATATTACAAAAATTGATGTACATATTCAATGTAATCCCCATCAAAATACCAATGAGAGGGGCTGGGGTTGTGGCTCAGTGGTAGGGCGCTTGCCTAGCACGTGTGAGACACTGGGTTCAATTCTCAGCACCACATAAAAAAATAAATAAATAAAATTAAAAATTATAAAAAATTTGGGGAAAAAAACTCAATGATAGCCAGGCATGGTGGCCCATGCCTGTAATCCCACGTGGCTCTGGAGGCTGAGGAAGGAGTATCAAGAGTTCAAAACCAGCCTCAGCAACTTAGCAAGGCACTAAACAACTTAATGAGACCCTGTCTCAAAATAAAAAATAAAAAGGGCTGGGGATGTAACTCTGGTTTAGTGCCCCTGGGTTCAATTCCCAGAACCAACAAAATAAAACAAATGGAAAAAATAAAAATAAAAACACCCTCCATGGTACTGGCATGAAAACAGACACAAAGACCAATGGAATAGGGGACACAGAGATAAACCCAAAACCCAGATAGATACCATCATCTGATCCTTGACAAAGGCTCCCAAAAAAGTCAGACTTTTAAACAAATGGTGCTGGGAAAACTGGTTATTGGTCTGTAGAAGAATGAGACTAGATCCCTATCTCTCAGCCTGCACAAAAGTCAACTGAAAACGAATCAAAGACCTAGGAATTAGACAAGAAACTTTACAACTTTGAGTAGAAAATGTAGGGTGAACTCTCCAAAATACAGACACAGGAACAACTTTCTCAAAGGGACTCCTAAACTCAGGAAATAATACCAAGAATTAATAAATGGGAAGGTATTAAATTAAAGAGCTTCTGGGGGCTGGAGTTGTAGCTCAATGACAGAGCACTTGCCTAGGATGTGTGAGGCACTGGGTTTGATCATCAGCACCACATAAAAATAAATAAAATAAAGGTATTGTGTCCATCTACAACTAAAAAAAATTTTTTTTTTTTAAAAAGAGATTCTGGGGGGCTGGGGTTGTGGCTCAGCGGTAGAGCACTCGCCTAGCACGCGCGTGGCCCGGGTTCGATCCTCAGCACCACGTAAAAATAAACGCATTGTGTACAGCTAAAGCAAATAAATAAATATTAAAAAAAAAGAGATTCTGCATGGCAAAGGGAACAATTAAAAACAGGAAGAGAGAACTTACATAATGGAAAAAATCTTTGGTAGCTAATCCTTTCACAGTCAATTAATATCCAGAATATATAAAGAACTCAAAAACTTATTACCAAAAAACCAAATAACCTAATCAACAAATGGGCAAATTAAATAAATAAAAACCCTTCTCAAAAGAAATACTAATGCCCAACAAATATAGGAAAAAATGCTCAACATCTTTAGCAATTAGGGAAATGCTAATCAAAACTACTCTGAGATTTCATCTCATGCTAGTTAGAATGGCAGCTATCAAGAATACAAGCAAGGGGCTGGGGTTGTGGTTCAGCAGCAGAGTGCTCGCCTCGCAGTGCGCGGCCCCGGGGTTCGATCCTCAGCACCACGTAAACATAAATGCATTGCATTGTGTACAACTAAAGTAAATAAATAAATATTAAAAAAAGAATACAAGCAATAATAAATGCTGGCGAGAACATGGAAGAAAAGGAACCCTTTTGTACTGTTGGTGTGATTACTAATTAGTACAACCACTATGGAAATCAGAATGGAGGTTTCCTCAAGACTAGGAATGGAACCACAAAATGACCCAGTTACACCACTCCTGGGTGGTATTTATCCCGAAGAATTAAAGTTAGCACACTATATCAATACGTGTATACCCATGTTTATAGCAGCACAATTCACAATAGCCAAAATTTGGAAACAGTCCAGGTGTCCATCAATAAAACAATGGAGTTTTATTCAGCCATCGAGAAGAATAAAATTATGTTAACTTGCAAGAAAATGAATGGAACTTGAGAGCATAATATTAAGCAAAATAAACCAAACTCAGAAAGTCAAGGGTTGTATGTTTTATATATGGAAGCTAGAGAGAGAGAGAAAGGAAGGAAGGAAGGAAGGAAGGAGAAGAGGAGAAGAGAGGTGAGGTCAGGGTGGTGGTGGTGTCAGTCGCATGGAAACAGAAGGGAGATCAGTAGAGAAAAGGGACCAAGGGGAGGGCAGAGAGAAGGAATAGGGGAGATTCTAGAGAATGATATTGACACAATTATGTTGTTATGTTATATGAATGTATGAATATATAACAATGAATCCATATATAATTATAAAGCACCAATTAAAAATGGGAAAAAGTTTTCAATATTCTATGGGTTCATGGAAGCACATGGACCTCTGGGAAGAGCACTAAACCATCAATGACATCAATGGCATCTGAATCATGACGCTGAATAGAAGACAGCTGAGCAAAGAAGCTGGAGGAAGAATACACACAGAAGGAACAGCCTGTGCCAGAGTAGACAGGAGACAAGAGCAGACAGGTGGAAGTCTGGTGTCCTCAGGAACTGTGCAGAGGCTGGTATAGCTCAGTGGTAGAGCTCCCCCTGGGTTCAATCCCCAGAACCACAAATAAATAATAAGCTAGGACATTTGTCATTGGATCCAAGGACAAGATGCGCTAGATCAGAAAGAGTTTTGTGTCCTGCAGAAGAGCAGAGACTTGATCCTGGGGGTAAGGGTCCTGTCTGCCTTCATTTCCCCTTGGCAATTAATCCCCATTTGCACTAGGAACAGAAATTCTCCACTCTCTGGAGGCAAGCCTCAGACCTACCTCCAGAAAGTAGATTACAGAGCAGTAGAAGCAGGGACTTTGATTATTATTTTAATATTTTAGAGATTAACCCAGGGTCTTCCACATGCTAGGCAAGCGCTCTCCCATTGAGCTACAGCCCAACCCTTCAAAAAAATATATATATATGTATTTTTAAATTTTGAGACAGAGTCTTACTGAATTGCCCAGAGGGCTCAAACTCTCCATCCTCCTGCCTCAGCTTCCAAAGTAGCTGGTATTATGGGTGTGTGCTGCCCGCTGTGCCTGGATGATAAACCTGGATTCTAATCTGTCCTTGCCACACACTGGTCACATGACTTTGGGCATCAGTAAACAGAAGTACTAACACCTACTTGACTCAGCAGATATTTTTATATGCCTATTATGTACCAGCCGTGAGAACAACAACATTTATAAGCTAAGACATACTGTAGTAATCCAGGCACGGGACGACAGTGGCTTGGATCAGGATGGTAGCAGAGGAATGATGAGGAGTGTGGTGTATTTGTGAAAAACTTTGGAGGTACAGCCAACAGATTTCCTGATGTGGGGGAAAGAAAAGCATCAAGAATGCTGTCCTGAATACTGGAATGTGGTTAGAGATAAGAAAGATAGGGGTGTGTGCATGTGTGTACGCATGAGTGGTTTGAGAGGTTCAGGGAGAGAAGTCAGGAATTCAGATTTGGATACATTAAGTTCCAGATGCCTATTGGACTTCCAGGTAGAAATGTCAAGGAGGCAGTTGGATATAGGAGTCTGGAGTTCAAGGGAGAGGGTTTAGGCTGGAGCTATAAGTTTGGGAATCATCGGGATTTAAATGGTATTTAAAGTCTCGGGGCTACTCTTTCTGCCATCTTTTCATGCCTCCATAATTATGTGCATGAAATGTCCTGGCTGGTGCTCTCAAGAGCATCAACAATGTAGAAAAGAGAGGCAAATGCCAGGTCCTTATTAGTCTGTGCTCCAAAGTCATCGTCCCATTTCTAATTGTGATGATGAAGCATGGTTACATTGGTGAATTTGAAAAACTTGCTGATCACACAGCTGGAAAAAATTGTTGTCAGCCTCACAGACAGGTTAAACAAGTGTGGAGTGATCAGCCTGAGATTTGATATGCAGCTCAAAGACCTAGAAAAATGGCAGAACAATCTGATCCCATCCTCATCAGTTTGGTTTCATTGTATTGACAACCTCAGCTGGCATCATGGAACATGAAAGCAAGATGAAAAGACACAGGAGGAAAAATCCTGGGGTTCTTTTTTCTAGAGATGTAAAACCTATATATGATAAAATGCCTCAATGGAAAAAAATGAAGTCATGGGGCTGAATAAGCTTATCAAGGGCATGAGCTTAGAGAGTGGAGTGGAAATCTGTGATGCAGCTCACTGGTACAGAGCTTACCAAGCATTCTTAAGTCCCAGGGTTCAAACACCAGCACCCCAAAAAGAAAGGGGAAAAAAAAGAGAGTGGAGCAGAGATGGCCAAGGACTTAAGAATCAAGAAATCAGAAAGCACAGAAGAACCAACAAAAGAGATCAGCAAGAAGATCAAGACCATGTGATGTCCTGGAGGTCAGGTGCTGAAGTACAGTGTGGAGAAGCTGCTGGAAGGCAAAGCAAGAGCCTTGACCATGAGTCAGCAATGGGTAGGTCACCCATGACCTTAACAGAGCAGTTTCATAAGGAGAGCAAAGGCTGCTCATAGGAGTTTAAGAAAATATATTGGCATATAAGCATCAGCCTCCATTCCTCTTTCCCTACCTCCTTGTTCCCCCATGGAAACCATGACACCTAGCCTCAGGATCTCCACACTGGTCCCCCCTGCTATCCTTCTAGCTTCTCTTTTCCTTGCCATCATATCATTTCTTTGCTTAAAATCCTGGAAGGAGCTGGATGCAACAGCGCACACCTCAATCCCAACTACTAGGGAGGCTAAGCCAGGAGGATTGCAAGTTCAAGGCCAGTCTGGGCAACTTAGCAAGAAGACCTGTCTCAAAACAAAATAGAATAAAAAGGGCTGGGGATGTAGCTGGTGGTAGAATGTCCCTGGGTTCAATTCCCAGTACCACAAAAACAACAACAACAACACAACCCTGGGTGGTTTTGATTTCACCTAGAAACTCCCTTGAATTCCTGCTGCTTCCCTGTGGCTTCACCCAGAGAGGACTCCCAGGGCCTCTCCAAGCTCAATTTTCAGGCTCCTCACGTTCCAGTAATATCTGAATTCTCCTCTCGACACAGAGCAGTTTGTCCGTGACCAAAATCAAGCACGATAATCCAGTGATACCAGTGAACCATTGTTCAAGTCGTTGTTCCTGATTCCTGTAATCAGTAACTGTATGCAGAAATGAAGAGAAGGGGCCTGTCGATTACTAAAAACTAGGGAAGCAATTTATCCAGCTGCCAAGACTGGATTTTGGCTTTTTCCTCACTCCCAAACCAATATTCTTTTTTTTTTTTTTGGTACCAGGGATTGAACTCAGGGGCACTACGACCACTGGGCCACATCCCCAGCCCCCCCCCCCCCCCTTTTTTTTCTATTTTTTATTAGAGACAGGGTCTCACCGCGTTGCTAAGTGCCTCGCCATTGCTGAGGCTGGCTTTGAACTCGCGATCCTCCTGCCTCAGCCTCCCAAAGTGCTGGGATTACAGGCGTGCGCCACCGCGCCCGGCTCCAAACCAATATTCTTTACCACGGGTTTTCCCTGTTTTTATTCCAGATGACCTCAGCCTCCCCAGCTAAACCTAAATGGGTTTCTATATTGAACCTCATTTGATCTCTCATCTACCCCAGTGGATGATGAGACAGTTGAGGGGTGACAGGCATGAGACAGAACCCAGGAAGAACGAAGGTGTGGGGGCTGGGGTTGTGGCTCAGCGGCAGAGCTCGCCTCGCACGTGCGCCACGTAAACATAAAATGCATTGCATTGTGTACAACTAAAGTAAATAAATAAATATTTTTTTTAAAAAAGCAAAGGCATTGTGTACAACTAAAACAAAACAAAACGAAAAAAAAAAGAACGAAGGTGTGGGCGAGGGAAGAAGGCAGGGCAAAGGGGAGCAGGCTACTGAGCACCTATGGGGTACACGCACGTGATACGTTCTTTTTGATGTTTTTTGAAACTTCACAACTACATGGGCATCAAGCTTTCCATTTTACAGCTAAGAAAACTGGTTCGGAAAAGAGAAGTAGTCTTCCCAAAGCCGCACAGCTAGCCAAAGGCGCCGGGTCACACAGTGCCCCGAGGCGGCCCTGGTTAGCAGGTTAGCGGGGCTGGCCAGGCTCAGAACTTAGTAGAGCGCGAAGTGCGGATCCCGGGACGCGTGGACCGAGAGGCGCTGGGGTAGACGGGCGGGTGGGGGGTGAGCCAGAGGGGCGAGTCATGGGGGACCTGGAACCAATCAGTAGAGGGGGAAGAGGCTACGGACACTAAGGAGGGACGCGGGGATGGGGCAACCAGGGCCGTGGGAGGGAAGGAGGACTTGGGGGACTGGAGAGCGGGACAAACCGCGAGCGATCCCTGTAGGGACAGGAGGGAGGGGTGCGCCGCAACTGCGAGGAGACCCGGACCCAGCGGCAGCCGGGGCGGGGCTGGAGGCGGCACGATCGCGGGGGGCAGGGCGGGGGAGTTGGGCAGGGGCGGGGCGGGAGCGCTCACTGCGGGCCGGGGGCGGGGCCGGGAGTCCGGCCAGCGGGCCGGGGGCGGGGTCGAGGGGACGGGCCCGCGTGCCGGGGGCGGGGCCAAGGAGGCGAATGGCCGGGGCAGAGTTCTGGGGGCTGGAAGCCCTTGAGCACCGAATCCCGGAGTTAGGCTAGGGGCCAGGAGTGGGACTGGGGAGTTGGACGAGGGGCCCGGGAGCCCTTGGGAACTGAGCCTGGGGCACCGGCGAGGGGCCGGGGGCGGGGCCAGAGGGCGGGGCGGGGCGTCGGGCTGGGGGGCGGGGCGGGGCGTCGGGCTGGGGGCGGGGCGGGGCCCGCGGAGGTCCGTTCGCGGCCCGCGGCGGTTGGTGAGTCCGGCCCAGCGCGGTGTAGCGTAGCGCCCCCCGCGTCCCGCTCCGGCAGTCCGGTGCCCCCGACCAGCGCCCGCCATGCCTGAGCAGCTCAGCGTCGCCGAGTTCCTGGCCGTCACCGCGGAGGACCTCAGCTCCCCGGCTGGGGCCGCCGCCTTCGCCGCCAAGATGCCCCGATGCCGGGGGGCGGCGCTGGCGCGGGAGGAGGTGAGGGGGCCGAGGCGGGAGGGGGCCGAGGTTCCTGCGAGGCCTGGCCTTGACCTTCACAGGCGCGACGGGAGCTGCGAGGGCCCTCGGCTGGGCCCCAGAAGCCCGCCCCCTTCCTAGGTCAGTGGGAACCCTGCGCATTTCAAACATCTGCGCCCTCACCGTCGAGGCGGGGGAGGGCCCGAGGGGCTGCCTGTGAGGGGCCTCGAGGTCACCTCGATGACAGACTCCACATGTCGGGGCACATGCCCCAAGTGCTCTGGGAGACCTGCCCGGTCACATGTGCGTTTGCTCAGCGCCTTACAGCTCTGTGTTTTCATCTTCGGAGTCCCACAAATGTGCCCCCCCTCCCAAGTCACTCCCCAGCTGAAGAGCAAGCTCCCCGCCACATTCTCTGACTTCTCTGGGCTGCAGGGAGTCTGCCGCTGGTTGTGAGACTTGGCCCGCCTTGTGGAATGAATGTGAATGGGAAGGCGCCAGGAGCCGGGGTTCACCTTGGCCAGGCTGTTGGCAAGTTTATAGGCTCCTTTCTCCTCCCCTCTCCTCTTTGTCTTTCCCAGCAAAGCGTCCCAGGCCTTTTCTTTGCCCTTGCAGGCTGCCCCACCCCATTCCCATGTTCACTGGAGTTCATTCCTCTTCTCCGAGAACTTACTGCAGCTTTCCCTGGCTCCTCTGCAGGGAATAGTCTAGAGCAGACACCCTGTGGCTTTGGGCCAACAGAATAATGTGATTGTGCAGCTCCTTTCCAGAGGGTGCCCTGAATTGGGGTGGCATTGTGGCTCTCAGCAATGTCTCTAGCCTTACATCCTTTACCATAAGTGTGCTGGGCAACAAAGCTCCATAGTTATAGTACTCTGAGCCAGTGTCTTGGGAAATCTCTTCTTCTCTCCCCTGGGCAGCTGACCCTCCATCTGCAAGTCTGTTTGTCTCCCTTCTTAAGGATAGTAGATAATTGTACAAAGGGAATTGAGCTTGGCCATGTGACCTAATCTGTCATTTGTAAAAATGGGGTTAATAATGTTTACCTCTCAGAGCTTGGTATTATGTGAAGCAATGTGTGTAAAGCATGCATTATTTATTTATTTATCAGTTCTAATTAGTTATATGTGACCTTAGACAGCTCTTCGATTCATTGTACACAAATGGAGAAGAAATTTTCATTTCTCTGGTTGTGCATGAAGTAGAGTCACAACATTCATGCAATCATACATGTGCCTAGGGTAATGATGTCTGTCTCATTCTGCCATTAAAGCATGCATCTTGATACATGGAATAATTATCGATTGCCAGCGTCATTGACAGACCTCTTTAGATGGTGGTGATTCCCTTGACTCTTGAACATAGTAGGAGTGCATGTTTTAAAGAAAATAAGCAACCAGTGAGGTTTGGATCCTTTCCTTGAGCAGAATCAGTAGTTTGGAGTCTGCTGCCCAGGAATGTGTGTGTTTTATGGGGAGGCTTACAGGGGAGTGCTGCTGCATAGCCTCATCCCGAGGAGCGCTCCCTGAAGGGTGTCATCACAGCCTTGCATTTCATGACCAGAAAGAGTTCAGTGCCACGGGAATCCTTAGGGCTTTCACAGCTCACCCTCTTCTCCAGATTGTTCAATAGAATGCTAAATCAGAGCAGAAGGAGCTGCACTGTGGACCCTTTCCTGTGGAGAGAAACCTCCATTTATGCCCATGCACATCTGGCCTTGACTGGCATTGTGTGTGAGCATTTTGTGTTGGGGGAGGGAGGCCTTAGAACAGGTCTGGAAGCCCAGAAAACTCTGGTCAGGACTCAGCTTTGTCCCAGTTTAGGCTGGACAAAACCCAGCCTCCTTTACCTTCGGATCTTTGGTTGGTGCATGCACGCGTTCATTTTTGTAACAGAAAGGTGCTTTAAGCACCTAAACACATCTTTTCTCTTTAGCCTTTCAGTGCTCCCAAAAGTTAAGAGTCTGACCTTTGGATTAGACTTTCCTGAGCTTTCCTGATTGTTTTTTGCATTTGCATGTATATGTTGTTATTAAATTGTGCTTACACGTGGTCTGATGCTGCACACACATACTCCATCCCCAGTTCTGGTCAAAACTAACCCACCCCCAGGCTTGAAGTTCCATGTGGCTGAATCAAAATGAAACTGATTCTTAAATCAAGTCTTCCAATTTCACGTGGTTTCCTGTAAGTAACTGGGACCCTGTCCTAGGACTTGCTGCTCTTTTTGGCAGCCCTGCTGGGAAGGACTCTGGGCAGGTCAAAGGGAGCTGAGGGACCCTTTAATATAGAAATCAGCTGGGAATTCCCTCATTTAAGATGGAGAAACTGAGATATCCAGAGAGGGCAAGAGACTGCCCAAACTCTCAGTGGCTGGGTAGTGAGAGAACTGGCATTTTTCTTCCTTGGTGTTTCAAGCCCTGCTCTTTTTCTCTTCTAAAGTCCACCTGTCTGTCCTCCATAAATGTAGCTTCTCTGAACCTCAGTATTTCATCCTTTAAATGGGTCTCATAGTCCTTCCCCGTTTACCTCCCTGGGTTGTTAAAGTTTTTGTTTTTAATTATGAAGCACCGCACAGAGTGACAGAGTCTTAAGATAATCAATATGTTAGCCAGTTTCTTGCTGTCCAGGGCCCCTTTACAGCCACATCCCATTGACACACTATCACAAATGAGAATGGGCCCAGGGAGATTAGGCAGTTGCCCTTTGTCACATAGCGGGTCTGTCTTGACTGCTGTGCTTTTTCTCTGGTTCTCCAGGCCATCTCTGTGTTGGCACCAAGGGTATAAAGATGCTGCTTTGGTTTATTGACTGGTTGGGACACGCAGCCCATCTTAGGGAGATTAGTAGGAATGCCAGGAGTCTGTCCTGAGTGCTCAAAGACAATCAGTGCTGTAAGAGGCCAGGGGGGCAGGAGAGGGACAGAGCTTGTGAGGACTAGTGCAGCCAGGGAGAGCTTCCTGGAGGAAGCGACACTTCCAGGCTGGATGGATGAACTGTGGTTAGTGAAGAATACAGTGAGTAAATTCAGAGATTGTTGGGAAGAGGGCCTATCAGGAACCCTGTAAGCCATGTTGACTGTACTCTCCCTGGAGGAGAGTACCTGCTCCTGATTATGTCCTCATAGCAAATAGATAATTGGTGGAAAGGGGAGTGGTTAGAGGGATATTTACCTAGATCAATATTATATCTTTTAATACATATTTTAAATTTCTTATATTTTCTTTTTAAAAGATTTTTTTAAAGATGGACACAATATTTTTACTTTATTTATTTTTTTATGTTGTGCTGGGGATTGAACCCAGTGCCTTACATGTGCAAGGCAAGCGCTCTACCGCTGAGCTATAACCCCAGCCCCCTCTTATCATATATATATATATTTTTAATATTTATTTATTTGCTTTAGTTGTACACAATGTGTTTATTTACGTGGTGCTGAGGATTGAACCCGGGCCGTGCACGTGCTAGGCGAGTGCTCTACCGTTGAGCCACAACCCCAGCCCCCTCTTTTTTTTTTTAATATTTATTTATTTGCTTTAGTTGTACACAATGTGTTTATTTACGTGGTGCTGAGGATCGAACCCGGGCTGCGCACGTGCGAGGCGAGCGCTCTGCTGCTGAGCCACAACCCCAGCCCCCAGCCCCCTCTTATCATATCTTATAATGCACATTTTAAGTTTATCTTTGATTTGTGCTTCTTTGAATCTGGATTTAGAAAGTATTTCATTCTTAATTTTTAATATTCTCGTGAATTTCACAGTTTGCTTCATAATACATCTATATTTGTTATAATGTAAAAATTATGTGGCCCTAGAGATTGCTTAAAAGAAACATAAGGGGCTGGGGCTATGGCTCAGCCATAGAGTGCTCATCTCGCATGTGTGAGGCCCTGGGTTCGATCCTCAGCACCACATAAATAAAAGTATTGTGTCCACCTACAACTAAAATAAATATATATTAAAACAGAAAAGAAACATAAACTCTCTGAGGCTTGTTTCTGTCGAAGGGAAATTAGTTTTAAGGACTTACAGGTGTCTGGAGGAACTGAGGAGCAGCAGGTCCAGGTGGACCTCACTGGGGTCTGGAGCTCCAGGCCGGGGAGTCGCAGGAGCTAAGGCAGCTTCTCTGTCCCACGGGCTGTCTTTGCTTTTGCTCCCTTATCATCAGACAGGCCCAAAGCACAGCTAGGCCCCCATGATCACGTGATCTCACTGGTCTGGTGTCTAAAGGTAACCAAGCCAGTCTCAAGTCCCACTTCTAAGTTCTTGGCAGGGGCTGACAGCCCAACCCAGCTTCTGGATTTGTCCCAGAAGCTGGGTCTCCACCCGTTTCATCAGCAGAGGTCATGGAGGAATAGACTCAGGCAGGATAAACATGGCCACTGCGACCTGCCACATGGGAAGGGAGCACTTGTCAGAGAAGAAGGGTGGGGCCTGCACAGCCCCCACAGTGTCCATGGAGTGCCTCTCTATGTGGCATCTTCGTGGCATCCTCCTGGCTTCGGGGAGAGGCACTGTGTTCTTCCTGTTGTGCACCTCCCTAGTTCAGAGCAGTTACATGGACCCCCAGGGGTGTAGATGAACCCTAGTTTGGAAAACTGAGACTTAGAAGTAAAAAGTGGACTGGGTTGCAGTGCTAGGAGGGCGCAGCGAGACTTAGAGGACTTGAATGCCAGGGAGGTGGTAAGACTTTTGCTGGGCAGTGGGAACCAGCAAACTCAGTCAAGTCACCCAGGAAATGGATGAGGCTGGCCCTGCTAAGGGCCACAGCGGCACTCTGGGCCCAGCCCTGTAGAAGATGCTCAGTGAGAGATGCAGTCCCTGCCCTTTGAGCTTACAGTCTCCTGGGGAGGACAGACTGGAGCAGGGAAATACAGCAGGCTTGCGCCCTACCCTCTCTCTGAGCTTTGGTCCTGGGTCCCCATCTCTTGACCCGCCAGCCTCCCTCTCCAGGCGGTCTTGTCTGCACGGCTGGTTCAGTCACCTCCCTCCTCCAGATGACTTGCACATTTGTACTTCTAGCCCTCCAGACCCTCACTTGATGGTCACTTAGACTGTACTCACAACTGCCCAAGCCTGCTCTGGTGTCCCCTTCCCAGAGATGGTCCCTCCCTGTATCCCATTGCATAAGCCAAAGCCTCATGCCACCACTCATGCCTCTTGCCTGAGTATCAGTTCTACCTTGGAGCATCTCTGCAATCGGCCGCCTTTTCTACATCCAGTCCCTAGTCCACGGCCTGTCGCCTCCTGGAACGAGGCAGCGGCCTCCTTGTTGGTCTGACTTCTTTTACTTCATTCAGTTTCCCCAGTAGCACTGCACCTCTCTCCTTTGCAGCTCACATTATAGATTATGTATTTATTTTTACTGAACTTCAACTTTTTGATAGACTTTTGCTTCCATGAGATTAGAATCTAATCTCACTGTTGTATTTCCAGCATTTTTTATTCGTATTTTTGGTAGTACTGGGGATGGAACCGGGCCTCATGCGTGCTCAGTATGTGCTCTACCACTGAGCTGCACCCCAACCTCCTAGTTTTTGCCACAGCACCACAGTAGATGCTTAGAAAGTATTGTTTGAATAACAAATAAGTAAAAGAAAAAACGCCAAAAAGGAGCATTCATAGAGAATAATGGTGTGGGGGAGCCCCAGATGAAGGAAATTGCTTAAGCAAAGGCTCTGAGGCAGCAAAGACCCTGAAGTACATGTGACACTTTAAAGGAGGGCAGGGGGCGGAAGCCTAGTGATGGACAAATGAAAGAGCGACACCAGATGAGTTTTGGAAGGTGGGCAGGGGCTAGGTCATAGGTAAACTTGTAGACCTGCTAGGGAATTTGGATTTTACTTACTATTCAGGCAAGTAACATAATCCATCATGTGGAGGCTACATTGGAGTGGGCAGGAGAAGACCCAAGAAGGCTATGGCAGTTGTTCAGGGAAGAGATGGGGTACTGCAGATGGGGTTGTGATTGGTGGCGGAGAAGAGAAGTGGACAGAAGGTTTTTTTTTTTTATACTGGGGATTGAACCCTGGGCATTTAACCACTGAGCCACACCCCCAACCCTTTTTATTTTTTATTTTGAGACAGGGTCTTGCTGAGTTGCTTAGGGCCTTGCTAAGTTGCTGAGGCTGGCCTTGAAATTGTGATCCTCCTGTCTCAGCCTCCAGAGCCGCTGGCATTACAGGTGTGTGTCACCACACTCGGCTTATAGAAGTATTTTATAAAGAGTAACACCTAGATTTATTACGTGGGGAATAGTCAAGAATGGTTCCCAATTTTTTTTCTTTCTTCCTTTCCTTTTTTTGGTACATAGAATCTAACCCACAGCCTTTGGCATGCTAGGTAAGTGCTCTACCACTGAGCTACATTCCCATCCTGGTTCCCAAATCTCTGATAGAAGAGTACCATGTATTGAGAAGGGGAAGTCTGGGAGGGGAACCAGGTTTGGGAGAAAGAATTCTTGTGTACATCATATGGGTCTTGAGACAACCAGGTGAAATGTCAAGAAAGCAGTTGGAGATGAGAGTCTGGAGCTCAGAGGAGTGGCTGGGGATGTACATTTGAGAGTTGTCAGTGCTGTATGGGGTTCCAAACATGTATCTACGTGAGGACCTGGACCATGTGCAGAGTGTGATCCACTTGGTATATCCTAGGGGTCTTATTGTAAGCCCCAGAAACCCACCTGAGCTGATTTAAACAGAAAAGGACTTCAGGGAGCCAGAGAATAGGGGCTGAGCAGCAGGCAAGGATCTTGGCCCAAATCATGCCACCCAGCCAGTTTGGTGCCACACAATAAATGCCACAGCTAGTAGTGCCACTGTCCCCTGGGCGCTATCACTGCTGTTGCCACCAGCATTAAAATGGATCTTCCAACTGTCTCTGCTTCTGATTCAGAGTCTGCAGTGAGGGCCTCTGATGAGTTGATCCTAGGTGCAAGGGAGGATAGGAGGCAAGAATTTGGTCTTTTCAGCTTTTGGAGGAGGCAAGGTCTGCTAAGATTTGTGCAGTAAGTTATTCCTCAGATGCCGAAAGGAGGTTCAGAGACCGGACTAGCAAAGATGACAATGTCTTTTATTTTTCCCCTGTACTTGGGGGGAAAAAAGATGACAATGTCTCTCCCCCCGCCCCCCCCCCCCCCCCCCCCCCCCCCCGTACCACTGAGTCACATCTCTGGCCCTTTTTATTTTTTTAAATTTTAGACAGGGTCTGGCTAAGTTGCCCAGGTTGGCCTCACACTTGCCATCTTCCTGCCTCAGCCTTGTGATTAGCTGGCTTTATGGGAGTGTGTCACCATGCCCAGCACAGATGTCTTTACCAGGGGTTTGCCAGCTTGTGGAGTGTCTGGGAATCTGCCTTTAAACCAACCTTCCAGGCGAGGGAGGTGAACCACACGTGTGTCCCTTGTGTTAGCTGGCGTTTAAAGCTGTGGAAATGGAGAAGACCACCTGGGGAGGAAGGAGGAGGGCCCAGGCTCAAGCTCTGGAAGCCCTGGTTTAGAGAGATGGGGCAGAGGCGTTGGTGAAGGAGGCTGGGAAGGAGCTGCCAGGCAGGAAGAAATCAAGAGAGTGCAGCACCTCGAGGTCAGGGGTCCCAGGGGGGGTCCCGCTGCCTGCATGCTCCCAGGTAAAACAAGAAAATGACAGATAGGACCCCTAGCTTTGGCAACATGGAAGTCATTGGTCACCTGCCTGGACTGGTTCATGGAGACAGATGAGAGATCTTCTTGAGAATAAAAGCAAAGACTTGGGGTGGAGCTAGGACCTGGGCTTGGAACTCCACTCAGCTCAGCTCAGGGTTTGAATTCCTATTGGCTGTGTGACCTCAGGCAAATAACTTAACCTTTCTGAATCTCAGTTTCCTGTCCCAGCTGCCACTGCATGGGCCTAAGCATCTTCCCAGGGTCATCAGCCTTAAGCGGGAATCTCAGAGTCTCCTCCTGACACCACATTTCAGTCTTCTTCAGTGCTCACTTCCTTGCCTGATGTCAATCTGTTTCTGGCCACTGAGGTGACACATGAAGAGCTGGGGACAGAAACTGGAATTTTAGGTCGGAGGAGAAGGAAAGTGCTTTCCCCAAAGGCAATTCAGTCAGAGTTCTTAGGCAGATTTTTTAAAAAAATATTTTTTAGTTATACATGAACACAATATTTTGTTTATTTTTATGTGGTGCTGAGGATCGAACCCAGTGCCTGCATGTGCAAGGCAAGCGCTCTGCCAGTGATCCACAGCCCCAGCCCCTTAGGCAGATTTTTGAGAAGGTCTCTTCAGTGGGCCAAAGCCCATGAGTCAGTGAGGCCCCAGAGGCACAGTGAGTGAGGCACAGTGAGCTGAGTGACTCCTCAGACCCTAGGGCAGGCCCTGGGGACCCTGAGTCAGCCTCATGAGGTCAGGTCACTGGAGGTGTTTGCAAGGCCTGGGGGCTAAGCTAGGAACAGCTGCTCAAGGTTCACCTAACTGAGCTGGGTTAGGCCTTGATGGAGTTTTACGCACCTCAGATGCCTCATGCTCCACCCTGACCCTGCAGAATAATCCTGGGATGAGGCCTGGGCTAGTGAGTGGCTCAGAAATTCCCAGGGTGACCCTGAAGAGCAGCCGGGTGAAAGCAGCAGTGGTGAGCTGTTGCGTGCCCACCTAAGATTAGTAACCCATTAAACCATATATACAGAACAGCTGCCCTGTACAAAGCCAGCTTCAGAGGGCAGGAGATCACCAGGCAAAGTCCCCATCTGGTAAGAGGGTTCTACTGGGGAAAAGATTGACAGCCCACAGCACACAGGGGCATGGCCGAGTTCTGTGGCAAGGTACTAGTAACTGAAGTCAGACAGTCCAGGGTTTGAATTGCTATTGACTGTGACCTCAGGCAAATCACTTAACCTTTCTGAATCTCAGTTTCCCCATATGTAAATTAGAAATGATGACAACTGGGCTGGGGTTGTGGCTCAGCGGCAGAGCGCTCGCCTCTCATGTGCGCTGCCCGGGTTCGATCATCATGCACCACATAAACATAAATGCATTGCATTGTGTACAACTAAAGTAAATAAATAAATATTAAAAAAAAAAAAGAAATGATGACAACTCTGTTTTGGATTTGTTTGAGGGTATTACATAAAAAGTATCTATCATCTTCCTGGCATATAACAGGTACTTAATGATTCTTTAAAATTCCTTTTTACTAAGACATAAGTAAACCTGCACACAGGTCAGGAACTATACAGAGAAAAGGGAAGATGATTATAACAGGGGTGAGGCAATTTCCATGAGTGAGCACTAAAAATTGTCCAGGTAGTCCTGGCAGAAGAATCTCCATACCCTGGGATATTGGGGAGTGAAGAGCTGACCTGGTTTTGAATGAGTCCAGATCTTCCCTCAGCTCTGCCCTTTGCCCTCTCCCATCCGTTGGCTTCTTCATCAAACATTTGCTGAGCGCTAACCCAAAGGTCCCCAACTGCACGTTGCAATCCCCTGGGTTGCTCTTAGGTGTTGTTTTCTCAGTACTGGAAATGGGACCCAGGGTTGCACACATGCTAGGCAAGTGCTCTACCACTGAGTTTTCTATTTATCCAGCCATTTTTGTTTTTTGTTTTGAGGCAGGATCTCCCCAAATTGCCCAGGCTGGCCTTGAACTTTCAATTCTCCTGCCTTAGAGTAGCTGTGATTACAGGTGTGCATCACCATGCTTGACTTTTTAAGTAGATTTCTTAAAAATTGAGATAAAATTCATCTAATATAAAATTCACCTTTTAACCATTTTAAAACATGCAGTTTAGTGCTTTTTATTATATTCACAATGCCGTGCAATCGTCACCACTGTCTGGTTCCAGAATGCTTCCATCACCTCCTTTAGGAACCACAGACTGATTAGCAGCACCCCCTCCATTCCCCCTGCTCCTGCAACCTTTCGCCTCTGTGGATTTGACTGTTCTGGACATTTCATATAAATGGGCTCTACAATATGTGGCCTTCTGTGTCTGAATTCTTTCAGTCAGCATAATATTTTCCAACTTCATCCATGTGATCTGCTGCTTTTTTTTTTTTTTTTTTTTTGTGGTACCGGGGATTGAACTCAGGGGCACTCGACCACTGGGTCACATCCCCAGACCTTTTTTGTATTTTATTTAGAGACAGGGTCTCACTGAGTTGCTAAGTGCCTCGCCATTGCTGAGGCTGGCTTTGAACTCGCGATCCTCCTGCCTCAGCCTCCCAAGTGCTGGGATTACAGGCGTGCGCCACCGCGCCCGGCTGATCTGCTGCTTTTAAAAGCGATAAAAATGGGAATGAAACACATGAGGCACGTTGTGTTTTCTGGACAGGAACACATGTGCTCCCACAGGAGGACACCTAACACATGGAAAGGTGAGGTAGCCTAGTCGGCAGGGTACCAGATGGGATGTAGATGCCCTGGAAGTTATTCATTGATATCTGAAATTTGCATACAACTGCAGGCTCCATATTTGTTTTTGCTGAATCTGGCAACTGTTGGCAGTAGATGGCAGAGCCAGGATTTGGACTTGGGCCGTTGACCCCGGAGCTGCACTCTGCTGCTCACTCTGCTGGTGATGCCTGGCTCTTGCCCTGCCAGGCCTCCAGCTTAACAGGTCCCAGTGAGGCCGTGGCATCCTCCCCTGACCCCAGCACTCCAGGTGATTCCCTGGGCAGCCCGGGACAGAAGGTACCTGCTGGGCAGAAAGAGCTGCTCTGAAGCCCTTCTGTGTGCTGTGCCCTGGGATAGGTACTAAGATGCCTACTGAATCTCAGTCCTCTGGGATCGCTGTCATTGTCCCATTAGACGGGGAGAAACAGGCTCAGAGAGGCTTAGTCTCTTGCCTCAGGTCATACAGCTGAGAGTATTGGGACCAGAATTTGGGCCTCAGAACAGTGTAAGCTGGAAGCTGGAGTTCTTAAACCCTGCTGCCTTTTCTCTGTTCCAAGAAGGCCTTACTAATATTCATCCATTTGAATGCTCATTCATTCCACAGAGGTTTATGTACACCCCTGTTTTGAACCCTGTGTTGGGTGCTATAGACACCAAGCTCAATTAGGCAATCCCTAGCCTTCTAGGGTTTCAGCCCCACTAAGTTTGGGCGTGTGATAAATAAGATTTTGAGTGCTCTGATAAAAACCAGTAGCAAGCTGGGCAAGGTGGCACATTTCTGTAATCCCAGCACTTGGGAGGCTGAGGCAGGAGGATTGCGAGTTCAAAGCCAGCCTCAGCAATGGCGAGCAACTCAGTGAGACCCTGTCTCTAATAAAATACAAAAAAGGGCTGGGGATGTGACCCAGTGGTCAAGTGCCCCTGAGTTCAATCCCTGATACCAAAAACAAAAAAACAAGTAGCATCCAGGTATAGTGGCACAGCCTGTAATTCCAGTGACTTGGGAGGCTGAGGCAGGAGGGTCACAAATTTGAGGCCACCCTGGGCAACTTAGCAAGACCCTGTCTCAAAATAAGAAAGAAAAAGGGCTGGGAGTGTAGCTCAGTGGTAGACTGCCCCTGGGTTCAGTCCCTAGTATCCAAAAGAAAAAAGAAAAAGCCTGTAGCAGGTGCAGGGTGGCATGAAGAGAGGTGGTTGTGTTGTGATGAGAGGCCACCCTTAGCTGAGTCAGGAAAGATGAAGTGTTAACTGGACGAAGGGAAAAGAGCTCCCCAGGCAAAGGGAGCCAGGTGAGCAGAGGTCTGGTGGCTGCACCAGTTGGCATAGTTAGGAAACTGCCAGGAGTTCTGAGGCTGGTGTTGAAGGGCACTGTGGTGAAGAGGTAGCAAGCCCAGGGGACAGGGAGGGGCTCGTCCTGGCCAACAAGGGAGCCCAGGGGCGCGAGGTGCTGGACCCTTGCTGCTCTGTCTGAACCCGCAGCCAGGCGCTTCCCCAGGCTGGGCGGAATTCAGGGCTTGCGGCCAGAGGTCAGGCGGGACTCTCCGGGAATCTTGAGCATGAGTCCAGAGGAGTTCTTGCTCTCTTAGCTCATCACGGCCGAGCAGTCTCCCGAGGAAAAGCCCAGCCAGGAAACCTGGGGTTTGCAGAGGCCTCAGCAGAGCTGAGGGCGGCTCACTTCCTGCAGGCCCCCTCCTCTCCGCTTCCCACCGCCTGCGAGGGGCAGCAGCCAGGCTGAGCTGGCCAGGCTGGACAGGTGCCCAGACTAGGGAACGGTCTGCAGAGGCCCCACCGAGGGGCGCACGGCCAGGCAGTGGCTCCAGCAGCGCAGGAAGGAAAACAGCGAGAGGCTGAGGGATCCTGAAATAATAAATGTCAGAGCTGGCAGGCGTCTTCCCTGTCACCGCCCAGCCTCTCCTTGCCGAGGAGAAGTTCTGAGGAGTCTAGAAGTCGGATGCCCAGGCAGGGAAGGAGACGAGGCATGGTCACCCCACCAGGGATGGGACAGAATTGAGGTGGCCCCAGGTCCTGGCTCCCAGGCTTTGCCCTATGGCCGGCCACCCACAGGCCATGACAGGCAGGCAGGGTCAGAGCCACCTGTGTGAGGAGAGGCAGGAGCAGCTGGGAAGAGCCCTGCTGTCCTCCAGCGCCTCCTCCTGTCTGCCCCAGCCTGGAAGCTCTGGTGCTGGCCCTGGGCACTTGTCCAGGTGGGAGCCATCTGCAGACTTCCACTCCGCTGTGGCCACTGTTGGAGCGAGCTCACAGGGTACGATGAGCCTCAACTCTGAGTCCCAGAATGTCAGCCTGGGATAGGATTTAGAGCTTGTTTTTCAGCTCTAAGTTGTACAAATGGAGAAACTGAGGTACAGAAAGAAGGAATTACTCAGAGGCACATGGAGGGGCTGATGACTGAGACAAGCTCCTGCCCCCCCCCCCCCCCCCCGCCACCTCCCAGTAGAGGGCTTGGCGGAGTCTGGAAGGCCATTCCCTCAAAATGTTTCTGCACCCCATCACCATTAGAAAAGATTGTTATCTTCACAGCAGTCCTTGCAGAGATGCCGGTGCTTGGGGGGATGGGTTCACCTCTGTTTTACTGTAGTGTGATAGATACAGTGGGCTCTGGAGGCCGAGGGTTCTGCACTTCTTCAAGCTTGCTGCATGACCTTGAGCAGGTTGCTGGGCCTACTCCAGCCTGCTTTCCTCCTCTGTAGAGTGGGGAGGTAATGACTGCTTCGCAGGGCTGTCGGAGGAATAGCTAGACAGCTACTACACAGTGGCTACCCCAAAGCCGGCCTCAGGAAGTGGGGCAGCGGGTGCACTCAGTTTGTGATAGACTCACTGTGGGAGCTCAGAATCCAAGTCCTTCCTGTTGGGTAATCTGCTTTGGCCAGGGCTGACCTGCGTTCCCTAGTCAACCTGTTGTGCCCTGGGGATGGGGCTGCACTCCCTGTCTCCTGCCTGGACATGAGTCTGCAGCTGAGCCCTGGAGCTGAGCTTTCTACCATGCGAACTTGTCAAGTCACTCTTTTGTTTGGCGCCCTTCACTTGTAGGATAAAACCTCAGGGTTTGGTTAAAAGCACAGCCTGTGGCGCCTGGATGCCTGGGCACATGCCCTACTTCCCTGGGCCTTGGTTTCCTCATCTGTGAAAACTCTTGGGGTTGCTGAAAAGATGATATAAAGTAGCACAGAGGGCTGGGGTTGTGGTAGAGAGCGCTCGCCTGGCATGTACGTGGCCCGGGTTTGATCCTCAGCACCACATAAAAATAAAAAAGCATTATGTACAACTAAAGCAAATAAATAAATATTTAAAAAAAATATAAACTAACGCAGAGTGGGTCCAGTGCTGGGGGTAAAGTGGACACCAGTTTGTTCAGGCTGCATCCACGGTCCCAGCTGGGCATCTCCAGGGCCACTCAGCCCTGGTGCGTTGCTGCTCACATCCCCACTGGCCTCCTAGGCGTCTGCTCCTATAAGCCCCTGGCTTTTGTCCAGCTGTGCTGAGGGCTTCTGTCCCAGGGACTTGGCCTCTGCTCCCATGCGGTCACCTTTCCTTTCCTGCTTTACTCGACCAGTGTGGCCTCATTTTTTTCAGCACTAAGAAAGCATCTCCTCACCTGGCGGGGATGCGCTGCTCCTGCTTCTCTGCCGCCCCAGGTCTGCCCAGGCCTCCTCCAGCCTTAGCAAGCTGCTGCTCCTCTGCGGTCCCTCTCCCCAGCACGCACAGGGCCCACAGGACAGCCAGGCACTCTGCTCGTGTGCACCTACTGTGTGCCCGCAGCACTGTTCGAGGCTTTACCCCTGTGCCTCACTAAGAAAGAGGAGAGACCCTGCAGATTTGAGATTCTGCTGTTGACAGCTGTTAAGGGGCCCTGGGTCACCTCAAAGGAATGGAGCTGAGACAGGTTTCCCTGGAGGATGGGATGCTAGCAGAGACCTCCTGTCCCCCACTTTCCCAATCCTTGCTGGCCACCCAGGAGGGGCCCTGTGGGGCTCCCTGTCTTCTCTGGTTCTCGAGGTTGGTGAGTGTGAGACTAAAAGAGTGTGACACCCACAGGGCAGCCTATGTGGGTGTGGCCACGAACACCCCCAGTTCCCATGATGCCCCTTCAGTGGGCATCACTGGAGCTGGGGCAGGTGGGAGGCTGCAGCCTGGAGCAGCTGGCACTCACCCGGGTCGTGGTGCTGGGAGGAGGACTCTGCCCGCGCTGCTCATCCGTGCCTTCCTGGACGTGTCCCCTTGCAGTTGGGCTTGTGGCTGCCTTTAACCAGCAGTCAGTGAGCATGGCTGCCTGGCACCTCCCCTCCCCTAGAGGACACTGGTCCTGGGCTCTGGGCCCTCTGCCTCCCTTAGACCAAATTTTCCCAAACCCACTTTTCCATTCCCTGGCTCCCGTTGACAGAGCCCATCCATGGATTGAAAAGGGACCCGTCCACCACACAGTATGAACATGGCAAAGCTGGGGTCACTGAACTTCATGCAGCCCTTACCAGCTGTCCTGAATTTGAGACCCCTTTGTCTGTTCTTGTTTTTGGTACTGGGGTGCTTTACTACTGAGCTGCATCCCTAGTTCTTTTTCTTTTTTCTTTTTTAAAAATATTTATTTGTTGCCGGCGCGGTGGCGCACGCCTGTAATCCCAGCACTTGGGAGGCTGAGGCAGGAGGATCGCGAGTTCAAAGCCAGCCTCAGCCGTGGCGAGGCACTTAGCAACTCAGTGAGGCCCTGTCTCTAATAAAATACAAAAAAAAAGGCTGGGGATGTGGCCCAGTGGTTGAGTGCCCCTGAGTTCAATCCCTGGTACAAAAAAAAAAAAAAAAAAAAAAAAAAAAATTATTTATTTACTTTAGTTGTATACAATGCAGTGCATTTATGTTTAAGTTGCCCAGGCTGGCCTCCAACTCTCAATCCTCCTGGCTCAGCCTCCTGTGTTGCTGGGATTGTAGGCATGTGCCACTGGGCCTGGCCCCTTTGTCCTCTTTTATTAATTTGTGTTATAGATGTTTTCAAACATACATAAAAGCCTCAACATTATCAATACTTTGCCAATCTCATATTTTCACCCCCTAGCTCCCACGTTTTTCCTTCATGGAGAATTCGAATTACTTGTAGAAATAGAACAGGAGGGTGAAGCCCATTTCCTCATCGCCCCCGCCTTGGCCAGTCCACACCCCAGCTGCTTCCCTGACTCTCATCTTATTTTGAAGCAAATCCCAAGCCTTAGATTGGTCCTATCCTTCAGGAGTTTGACATGTATCTCTAAACAGTGAGGGCTCCTTTTGTTTATATGCCATTATTGTTATCAAAACATTAATAACAATCCCTAAATCATTAATCATCCAGCTTTCAAATTTCTAGTTGTCTTATTATTAGAACTTCTTTCATTGTTGTTGTTTTTTAAACCAGGAATTCTGATAAGGTTCATGCTTGTCATGTGTTTTTGTTTGTTTGTCTGTTTGTTTGGTACCAGGGATTGAACCCAGCCAGAGGTGCTTAACTACTGAGCCACACCCCCAGCCCTATGTTATTTTTTATTTTGAGAAAGGGTCTCACTAAGTTGCTTAGGGCCTCTCTAAATTGCCCAGCCTGGCCTCCGACTCTCATCTTCCTGCCTCACCCTCCCGAACCGCTGGGGTTACAGGCATGTGCCGCGGCACTTGGCTACAGTGTCACTTGTTGATGTGTCTTTTAAGTCTCAAATGCCCCCTCCTCCATCATTTTTTGGTTTTGTGGGGTTTTGTTGTTTATTGCAGTTCGCTTGTTAAAGAGACGGGTGGCCTGCAGTTTCACAGTCCTGCGGTGCTGTTGTTGCCTCCCAGGGGTAGTCTAACAGGTCTCCATCTGCACTTCCTGTAACTAGTAACTGGATCTAGAAGTAAGAAGCCCCGTTTTTTGCACTGCATATATCATTTGCTAATGTCTTAAGTGTGACTTGGCTTGCTCGTTGGTCACATTTAACTTGTAACACACATGACTGATCTTCTCTGTGGACATCAGTGAAGATCAAAGGAGCTAGGGTCCCACCTCACAGGAGAGTGTCACAGGTGGGCATTTCACTGACCTTCCCCGGTGATTGTATTGTTGGTACTGATTGATTGGGAAGTATGGGAAAGGACAAAAGCTAGCATGAATTCAAGAACGCTTTTAAGTTGTGTCCTGCATCTTATTGATCATAACAGCTGCACGCATTTTTGGACTGTGGTTGAATAAATTTTCGAGACCCTTTTCTGTTTTTCCTTCTATCCAAATCTTTGCCACTGAATATGAGACTTCTTAAAATTGGCCTATGATGCCTGTGATAAGTGTGGCTTCAAAGGGCGCTGGCAGGGACTCATGGGACTGCAGGGACTCATGGACCTCCAGGGTCTGGACTCACAGGCTGAGGAGCTAGGGAATTGGAGTCTGTTTGGGTCTCAGGTCTACTTCTTGCTGTGTGAGCAAGGCAACTTTCTTCACCTCTCTGAGCCTCACTGACTGATCAGGTAGATGTAAACAGAAGTGATGACTGACTCCGTGGGTTGCTGTGAGTCTTAAATGGTGGGTGTCAAACTTCCTTACAAACTGGAAAATCCTATACAGGTTTTGGTTGTATCCTTCTTTAGTTTATTTGCATTTCCATTGAGACCTGGGGCAAGAAACTCATCTGAACTTTTGTTTTACAGTCTGTAAAAGTCTGTGACATGAGAAGATAATGCTGGATTACCTCTATTCTTAGTCTCTCAAGGGGTATCATAATGGTCCAGAGCAAAGCTAAAAAATATTTTCATTCCCTATTCTAATTCTGGTATAGTTGGTAGAGGCTACGTGGAGAGTCTTCTTAGCAGGATGATGAATCAAACCCAGGGTCACAGGGAAAGAGACTGTGATTGATTAATAATGGCTGTCAGGGGCTGGGATTGTGGCTCAGCGGCAGAGCGCTCGCCTCGCACATGCGCAGCCCGGTTCGATCCTCAGCACCATGTAAACATAAATGCATTGCGTACATTGTGTACAACTAAAGTAAATAAATAAATATTTTAAAAAAATGGCTGTCAGGAGATAGTAAAGTGGTGCCTGTGCCCTATGTTACAGTGATCCAAAGGAGTGAATGTCTAATGGTGAAAACTTAATCTGCATCTCTCAAGGCCTTAGCACTAGTTGCTCTGCCCCCTTGGCTGAGTTGCCATGGTAACCACAGCTGGTTCTGAGAAACCACAGGAATGAAGAATGGGTCCTATTGATGTGTCCTGACCCATTAGGAGGGCATGCAGAAGGCCTTCCAGGCAGGGCAGCTGGGCATGGCCTGGTGCTGCCAACTGTGGTCTTTTGCCTGTAGAGAGCACAAACCAAAGAGCCAGAGCCTGGTGTGTGTGTGTGTGTGTGTGTGTGTGTGTGTGTGTACATGCGTAGGGTGAAGGTACAAAGGGCAGTGCCAGCAGCTGGAATTCAGGTTGTGTCTTGGGCCAGCCAGGCTAGGCTGCCTGAAGGACTCCAGAGGGCTTTCCAAGTTCAGACCTGCCCCTTACATGCTGCGTTTCACCCATCTTTGCCCAGTACCTTCCCAGGTGCTTGCATAGCCTTTGACTCAGCCTTGAAAGAAATCTGATGGCCGGGCGCGGTGGTGCACGCCTGTAATCCCAGCACTTGGGAGGCTGAGGCAGGAGGATTGAGAGTTCAAAGCCAGCCTCAGCAATGGCGAGGCACTTAGCAACTCAGTGAGACCCTGTCTCTAATAAAATACAAAAAAGGGCTGGGAATGTGGCCCAGTGGTCGAGTGCCCTGAGTTCAATCCCCAGTACCAAAAAAAAAAAAAAAAAAAAAAAGGAAGAAAGAGAAAAAGAAATCTGATGGCCATTGGTTTCACCCCCAGACTCTCGCACCTGAAGTCCTGGGCACCGCACAGTGGGGCTCACTCCTTCCAGGGTAGCTTCTTCTTCCTTGAGAACATTCTCTGAGCTGACCTCTGGTTCTGTCTCCCTAACTCCTGCCTCTCAGTCCTGGAAGCCTCTCCAGGGCCACCCTGAACATCTGCTTTTTTTTCCTTTTTTCCAGTAGAAGAGGCTCCGGAGTGTAGTGTTTGTGGCCGGCGCTCAGCGCTGCCCTCAGCCTTGTTGGCCTTGGGCAGGTTGCCCTGCCTCTCCTCCATCCTCCCTGAATCCAGGTGCGCAGTGGGCATATGGTGGAGGTGCTGGAGTTGAGGTTGAGGTTGAGAAGCAGATCAGGTCCCAGGATCAAAGAAGCTGTCCCCCCAACCTTTGTGGGGTGGCTAGCTGTGGGAAGAACACTGGCCTTGGGTTTGGCAGGTGCTGGGTTTAAATGGTGACTCTGCCACGGTTTATCTCTGCGTGACCTCGACAGCTTCCTTCTTCTGGCACTTGCATGGTGGAAGGGCACGGTGATGCCCACCTCAGCACGGCCAAGAAAGTGGCCCAGAGCAGTTGCTCGGGACGGGTAACCTCCTGCACTCAGTGACTCCCCTCAGCAGAGGCTTCCCTGTGGCACCCGTGGTCCCACATCTTGCTGGAGAGGATCACTGTGGCTTGGGGGGCTGTGTTTCATTAGTTCAAGGCAAGTTGAGGAATCCCTAAACCAAATCCAATTTTGAAATAGATCTCCCCCCCAGCCTGACCTGTGTGGGAACCATTCTCCCCCATCCCCTGGGTGGGGAAGCTGAGGTCTAGGGAGGTCCCCTGACAGCTGCCTGATGGAGCTGCAGTGCCAACCCAGGCAGCTGGGGCCAGCTCCACATCTGCAACAGTGGTGATGCCCGGCATCCCTGCCGGGTACCGCAACTTCAGCTGCTGCATCAGAATCACCTTGGGAGTCTGAGGGTTGCTGGGCCCCACCCTCAGATTTGTTGATTCACCTGGAAAATTTGCACTTGACAAGGTCCTGGGCAATGCAGATGCTGCCAGGTCTGAGACATCATTTTGAGAACCGCTGGCTGCCAGGGGTTCCCTGGACCCACCTGAATCCAGAGGAGGCTGACTTTCCCCCCTCACTTATCCAATCTCGGGTGTGGACTATGAGAGCTGTCTCCACCGGGCAGTGAACAAGCCACCGGGGACACACTCCGCCTTCCAAAGGCCTCGCCCCACTGCATGCTCCCATGTTTGCAGGCTCAGATAAGCCTCTCAGGACTTCTGTGAATTGGGCAGAAAATGAATTTCTTCCCCTTTATTGTTTTTTTTTTTTTTTTTTTTTTTTTGTGGTACTGGGGATTGAACTCAGGGGCACTCGACCACTGGGCCACATCCCCAGCCCTTTTTTGTATTTCATTTAGAGACAGGGTCTCACTGAGTTGCTAAGTGCCTCGCCATTGCTGAGGCTGGCTTTGAACTCGCGCTCCTCCTGCCTCAGCCTCCCAAAGTGCTAGGATTACAGGCGTGCGCCACCGCGCCCAGCCCCCTTTTATTGTTTTATTTTTAAAAACCATCTTATAGAAGAGGAGGTTAAGAGAACTGATTACCCAGAGATCTTTTGGGGAGGGGGGCTGGAACTAGAATATCAGCCCCTCAATGAGCCCCTCCAGAGTTCTGGAAACCTCTCTGCTTTTCCCCAAATACCTTCCCTTTCCCCAACCTACTGATGGAATTCCTCCCTAAAACTATATGGCTTTAGCTTAGATCTTTTTGTTTTTTTATATTGGGGATTTTGGGGATTGAAACCAGGGGTGCTCTATCACTGTGCTACATCCTCAGCCCTTTTTAGTTTTAAGACAGGGTCTCACTAAATCACCCAGGCTGGCCTCAAGCTCCTGCCTCCGCCTCCTCAGTAGCTAGTACTACAGGTGTGTGCCGCGGTGCCCAGCTTATTTGCCCATTCTTTCCAGAGCAACCTCCCTTCTCTAGATGTTACCGTTCATACCAACAACCCCCACCCTGCCTCCCAGTGCAGTCTCTCACCTCTTTTCTGCCTGTCTAGTGCCCTAAAGTCAAGTTTAAGGGCAGACTTGGCCTCACTTCCCCTGTGCTCCCAGGAACTGTGTGCAGCTGCACTCTAGCCCTGGTCACAGTCCACTGTAAATGTCTGCTGGCTTGGCTTCCCTCCCTCGGGCAATGACGCCTGACAGCAGAGGCTTTACCTAGATGCAAGCACAAAGCCAGCACTGCCTCCAGTTGAATGAATGAAGAATGAATGAATGATGAATAGCTCTGTGAACCTGGGTTGTCGAGAACAGCAGGGAGGGGCTGGGGCTGTAGCTCAGTGGTAGAGCACATGTGAGGCACTGGGTTTGATCCCCAGCACCACATAAAAATAAGTAAAAAAAATAAAGGTATTATGTCCATCTATAACTAACAATTAAAAAGAAGAAGGAGGAGGAGGAGGAGGAGGAGGAGAAGAAGAAGAGGAGTAGGGACAGCAATAGCATCTTGCTGGGGGGCCATTTCCTGATCTGTGTCTGTCAAGGGCATCAAGAAAGGTTCCTGGGTGAATAAGCTTGCCTGTACCAGATCCAGCTAGGTTCAACCACAAGTGACAGAATACCTGGTAGGTGTAAGGGTGGCTCAAGTAAGATAGACACTTATTTTGCTTTCCTGTATAAGAAGTCTGCCTGAGAGGGCAGCTCCTCAATCACCAAGAGCAAAGCTTCTCTTTTGTCACCTCACTATCCACAACAAATGGCTTCTAACTCCTGGTCCAAGATGGCTGCCTGAGCTCCAGACATCACAAATGCATTATAACCAGAAGAAAGGGGTGACAGAGGTACCACTCCATTCCTTTGTTTTTATTTATTTTTTTAAACAGCCTTTATCTTTTAGATCAGTTTTAGGATCATAGTGAAATTTTACAGAAAGTACAGAGTTCCCATATACACCCAGCCCCTCCACCATTAACATGTCCTTTGCCAGCAGTCATTCACTTAGGTAAACATTTCCTGAGCATCTTCTGTGTGTTGAGCACATGCATCTGCTCTCTAGGGATTTCCCTAAGTCTCTGGAAATTGTTTACATCTCTAACCTGTGCAGTCTTTGGGAGTGATGTCATAACTCCTTAAATCAACCACTTTCTGGCTTTCTAAGTTTCAAGGTGGAGACCAAGGGCAACCTGCTCAAGGTCACACCACCTCTGGTGAGGGTGGGGCTTCACAATCAGACACCCCGCCCCACCTTCCCCAGAGGCCAGAAGCCTCAAGAACACTCCACACAGCCTTGAGGTCTGCCTTGTGCCCATCTAGTCTCTTTGGAGATATGTCCCCAATGCCTCTGGCCACACTGGGTAGGTCTTCAGAAGTCAAACTGATACCATTTCAGCCACTGGACAAAACAGCAGGGGCTGGGGGTCAGCGTGGGGCCGTGGCATACAGATGGGGCACCACACCAGGGTGGCCCGAAACCCAGCTCTGCCTCCGCCCCGCGACTCTGGCGAGCCCTCTCTACTGGCCTCAGTTTCCCCATTTGTGGCCCTGGCTTTCTGTGCTTCCCGAGCTAACTGCCATGCACCAGGGTTTCCTGAAGTTGCAGCTTCCCTTCCTGTTGAAGCAGGGGCAGTCTGGAAGTTTCCCTTCTGGGCTGAGCGTGCCTTGGACCGTGGTCTGCTTCCCCGTCACGTGCTTTGGCCCAGGCTGCTCAGGCGCTCTGCACCCAGGCTCTGGGGCTGTCTGTCGCCCCCCATGCTCCCCAGTGGGAATGGAATGATCCCGGTCCCAAATGTCCAGCTTCCACTGTCACCCAGGGTGTCCTGGCCTCTTCCTCCTGGTCCTCACGTGACTGTTCCTTGAGCCTGGGATTGGGGAACGGGTGTCCCCGTCTGTCTTTCAGAAGCACTGGGATGTCCACGTCCTTCCTCTGCTCTTTTGCTTAGCTTCTGTACACATTTGTCACGTCGTGAATCCTCCCAACCACTCGAGAGCCTGAGGTATCAGCCCCATTTTGCAGACAAGGCATTTAAGGCTCGGACAAAGTTAACAGATTCACGATTCAAACCCAGGCCCGGTACCCACTGGGCCATACGCCTTTGAACCTTTGACTCGCTGTTTACTTGGCTGGTGTTGAGTTGGGAGAGATTTTTTTTTTTTTTTTTTTTTTTTGGTACCAGGGATTGAACTCAGGGGCACTTGACCACTGGGCCACATCCCCAGTACTTTTTTTGTATTTTATTAGAGACAGGGTCTCACTGAGTTGCTAAGTGCCTCGCCATTGCTGAGGCTGGCTTTGAACTCGCGATCCTCCTGCCTCAGCCTCCCAAGTGCTGGGATTACAGGTGTGTGCCACCACATCCAGCCTGGGTTGGGAGAGATCTGTGGTCTTCCTAGGGTTGCATGGCTGGCTGGTGCCTTCTGTGTGGTCCGGTGGAAGAGGGTGGTCTGTTTGTGTTTGGTGGGGGTGCAGGGAAGACCTAGGGAGGAATTTGGAGGACGGCAAGCCTCTGTGTATGTTTGGAGGGTAGGATGATGGAGTTGGGGTTCCCAAGGAAAGCACCCCCTCCTGGATCAGCATGCTGACCCTCGTCCCGTGTTTACTTCCAGGTCCTGGAAGGAGACCAAGCCATCTTGCAGAGAATAAAGAAGGCTGTGCGGGCGATCCACAGCTCTGGCCTGGGTGAGCGAGGCTGCCTGGTCCCCCTAGGCTCGTATGCCCAGCCTCCAGCAAGCGCTGAGCTCCCCTCCCCCCTACAGGCCACGTGGAGAACGAGGAGCAGTACCGGGAGGCAGTGGAGTCCCTGGGTAACAGCCACCTGTCTCAGAACAGCCACGAACTGTCCACAGGTTTTCTGAACTTGGCCGTGTTCACCCGTGAGGTGGCCGCACTCTTCAAGAACCTGGTGAGGCCCTGCTGCTTCCTCACCCAGCCTTCAGCCAGGGTGGGCAGAACCTGACCAGGAAAGCATCAGCTCCCTCCTCTGGTTTGCACTTGGCCTCTGACCCGTGACCTGGGTCCCTCTCCTGCTCACCCAGCTTTGGCACATGCCTCCTTTCTCCCTGACTTCTGGCCCAGCTCTGAGGAGAGCTCTCTTCTCCTCTTCTCCTCTCTCTCTTCACCCAGGGCCAGAGAGGCCTCATGGCCGGGAAGAGCCCCATGCGAGGGGGAGGGGTCCCTGGGAGCTTTGGGACAGGGAGGGACAGGCTCCAGGTTCCTGTTTCTATCACCGCTGCCACCTCTCCTCCCACTCTGTGTGTCCTCTGCCTTCCCAATCGCTTCTGCTTCATCTTCAAATCCTGGAACTAGTCCTGCACACAGCCTCTCAGCCCCTGCATGCGGCCCAGCAGCCTCTGGCTCCCTCCCGAAGGCCTCCTGGGTGAGGTTCCCTGGCCCTTTGAGTTCCTGCTTGAAGCCACCCCATGAGACCAGCCCCTTCCACGTGCAGGCTCGGTTCTTAGGGAGTGAGCTCATTTGATCCTGGCGTGGTTCTATCGCCTGGCCTTACTGTTGTCCCCACTTTACAGGCTAGGACTCTGGCTGGGCAGCTTGGCCGAGGTCCTCCGCTGGGCCTGAACCCAGGTTGTGTGGCTGCAGTCTAAGCCCTGCCCTGTGCTGCCCCCAGGAAAGCCCCCCTCCCAGCTCCTGGCCCTGGCCTCTGCTCCAGTCCAGCCCCACGTCCTCCCTGGCCTGCGGGGGCTACGTCACCTCCAAGAGGCAGTGTGCCCTGTGGTCAAGCACCTGGCCTTGGGCCCACCTCTGACTTGGAATCCCTGATCTGCTGCTCCCAAGGCCATGTCCCTTGTCACCTAATCTGCCTGAGCCCCAGGTCTCTCATCTGTAAAATGGAGTGACAGTGACAGTCACCTCAGAGTGGTAGTGAGGATGGAGCAGGTTCCATGGCAAGCGGCACTCAGTGGCTGGTGGCCAGCATGCCAACCGTCATCAAATCTCTGCATAGAGGGTCCTGCACAGAGCCCTTGACGGTGACCCCTGCCTTTACCTCTCCTCTCCAACTCGGCTTCCATGAGGGTCTACTTCTGGCTGGGCGTTGTCCCAGGGGCTGGTGGCACAGGAAGGAGTCAGGCACTGCCTCAGAGAGCCACGGTCTTTCCCTCTGGGGAGACAAGAACTGAGGCGAGGGACACCGTGGAGCAATAGCAGCAGCGCCGAGGGTCCGCCTGGTGCTGCCCAGGGACGGGGAGGTCAGCCCAGGATGGTCCACAGAGGCTTCCTGGAGGAGGGGGACTGTACCCCAAAAGCTAGGCTAAAACATTGGACAAGCTTCTTTCGGTTGTCAAATGACAGAAACCAACTCAAAGTAGGTTAATTCTTCAACAGGAACTCATCGCCCCTGTGAGGGGGAGTCAGGGGCCACCTGGCTTTAGGCTTCGTCCCTTTCTCTGGTGTCTGTCTCTGTTTAGTGGGCAAGATGGCCCAGCAGGCCCAGGATCAGCAGAAAGACTGCCTTCCCTCTGGCCCAAGGGCTGTGTCCTGATTCAGCCACGGTAGCCCAGGGCGGTGCTCCGGTCAGATCTGGCTCTGACACACCGCCTGATTGCAGGGAGAGGGTTTCCCGCAGGAAGGGGCGATGCAGAGCCAGCTAGAGGAACAGGCAGAGTCCCCCCAGACCACCCGGGAGTCAGGTGTGGGGTGGGCCCTTGGCAAGGAGCAGGGAGGCAGCGGGGTGCTGACTGGCACCCTGTGCCCCCTGCCCCCCATCTCTGTTTGCTGCGCCCTCGTGGCCGTGGCCATCCTTTGCCTGGCCATGCCTCACTGCACTCTGGCCCCCCGGGGCCGGGGCAGGCACTCACCCAAGGTGCGGTTGGGGGTCTCTGCTTTTTTCAGGTTCAGAACCTGAACAACATCGTCTCTTTCCCCCTGGACAGTTTGATGAAGGGGCAGCTGAGGGACGGGCGGCAGGTGAGCCTGCAGGGAGCAGGGCGGGTGCAGGGAAAGGGGGTGGCCTGGAGACCTTGGGGGCGGCAGGGTGGGCTGAGGGCTGAGGCTGAAGGTGAATGAGGGCTGTCATAGTGGCAGTGCCGACCCCCCATACTACTGCCTTTGGGAGGACTGGGGACCTGGCTGTCCCACCATCCACAAGGCCTCTGACGTGAAATGCCTCCTGCGGTTCTGACCAGGGTGGTTCTGTAGATGGCCTCCTCTGTAGGCCTCAGGGAGGTGGAGCCGCTGTGGTGTACCTAGTCGGCACCTGGAGGAGCTGGGGTGGGACGCCAGGGACCCTGAACCCCCTACCAGAGCTGCTGTCTGTATGCCTGACAGTCCCAAATCAGTGCAGTGTAGAGCTCAGAGAAGGTGACAGAATGATCTCCCTGGCAATCTGCCCCAGAAGGCCCAGGGAGGAGCCGTCCTCCCCCGAGAGGGTTCCCTCCCTCCCTCCCTAGGCTAGGCACCAGCCTGGGAACCACCTAAACCAGACAGGTGGCTTTTCTTAGAAGCCCAGGCTATTCAGAGGGTGTGAGCAACCCGGCTAGAGGAGGCCCAGGCAAGCCAGAGGGTCAGCCAGGTCTTGCTGGCTTGCTGTGTGGCCTTGGGGAGACTTCTTAACTTCTCTGTGCATATGTTTTTTGACCTGTGCCATTCCTGCAAAGGAGTACCAGGCAGGAGAAAATGATGGGCAAAGTTAGTGCAAGAGTTTGAACTTTATCTTCCTGTCCCTGTTCTCATGGCTCATCTCTGTCTTCTGAGTGACAAGACTCAGGGCACAGTCCAGTCTCCCACACCCCTGGCCAGGGCCCACCCAACCTGATTCCTGGCAGCTCTGGGGAGGAGATGGTTGGGTGGGAGAAAGCGGGGAGCCCTGACCAATGGCGCCAGTTGGGTCTCTTGGGGGCGAAGTCTGTAGTCAGGGCTGTGGGGCAGGGGTTGGTTGGAGAATGGCTGTGAGCAGCACGGGGGAGCACAGGGGTGTGGTCCCCCTGAAAGTTGAGTGTCCCCTGAAGGCAGTGTGTCCTGTTTATTGTGAAACTCAAGCTTCTTCCTGGGCAAACTGTTCTTTTTTAAACTATAGGATTCCAAAAAGCAGCTGGAGAAGGCTTGGAAGGACTACGAAGCCAGAATGTAAGTGGCCGCAGCGGGCATTTGTCCAGGAGGATGGTGCTCATGTCGCAGCAGGAGGCTGGATATCCAGCTGACCTTGAGCACTGCAGGGACATGGCACCCGGGAGCACGTGGCCTCTTGCGGTCTGGAGGCACTCACAGCGGGTGCTTTATGCCCAGGCCTGGCTGGGTTCTGGGGGCTAGGTCACAAGACCACCAAAGGAAGGGACCCCGGGATGCTAGCCTCAGTGACGGCCTGCTCAGGGTGCCAGTGTCTGCGGGGAGGAAGAGGCACTGAATCCAGATCGCCCAGCCCTGTGAGGGAGGGAGTTATTAGTGTCCCCATTACCAGAGGAGGTACTGGTGACTCAGGTTAAGTCACTTGCCCAAGGCCACACAGATAGGCAGAGCAGAGCTGGGGTTCACCTTTCCAGCTCCTCATTCCTCAATGCCAGGTGGTGTCTGTCAACCTGTAGTTGAATGTTGCAGGTGGGGGCTGGTGTCACAGCCAGCTTCCTGTGTGCACCGCACCATGCTGCACATCTCCATGTAGCGACTGGGACAGCATGGGGACAGAGGAGCCTCAGGCACCCAGTGACCATTCTTCCCAAGCAGAGGCTCCTGTGTCTTCCAAGGTCTCTGTTCAGGGTCCAGTCAGGCCATAGCTCAGTGTCATTTATTCTTGGTAAGATTTTGTTTTCTCTTGCATGTTACCAAAGCAGTGCATGTTATTATGTATAATGTAGAGAATATAGGAAAGCAAAATAAGAAAAATTTAATCATCCTTAGGAAAGGACTGTGGTAGTGGGGGTATCTAATATTACCCTGTTATTCCCTGCTCCCCCCGTCTTTCCCCATACCAGGGATTGAACTCAGGCCCTCACACATACTGAGCAAGTGCTGTACCAATCTGGTGTTTTTTTTTTTGTTGTTTTGTTTTTTTGAAACAGAGTCTCACTAAGCTACTTAGGACCTTTCTAAGTTGCTGAGACTGGTCTTGAACTTGATATCCTTCTACCTCCTTGAGTACCTGTGGTTATAGCTGTGCACCACCAAGCCCTGCTTGAATATTTTTTTTTAATAAGGGATGATTAACACTGTAATTTTATTATTTAAACAGGTAGTTTCTTTCAAGAAGAAACTACCAAAAAAAAAAAAATCCTTAGATTTTTTTAGCATGAAGTATTAACATTTTTCCATTTATTTTACTATATCTGATTGAAGTATCTTTATAAAATTTAGATCATAATAATCAAATGTTTTGTAATCTGATTTCTTCATTTGAAAATATAGCATGACCCTCTTTCTGCATTATTAAGGGTTTGCCAATCTGTACACACACACCCCAGGATGTATTTAATCTGCCCTTGATGGATTTAATCTGCTTTGTCATTGGGTCATTGCTCCCATCCATAATTACTTATCTAGGATCCATTCCAAGAGGTAGATCCTGGAGCATTTATTGTTTTTCCAGCTCCCAGAGCTGTAGGCACCGCCCAAGTCTGAAGGAAGGCCACGCCTCCTCCCTCCTCGGCCTCTCCAACCCCAGCTGTGGGCGTGGCTTTGGGAACTGAAGGGTGGAGGCGCCGCGTGGCTGCCCCCACTGGGCCTCTCCCTGCCTGAGATGGGGCGTGGCCATCTGCTGTTTTTGGAGGCCCAGGGACAGGTGGTGGGGTTGCGGGCTCCACTGTCTTTAGGATTTGCTATGGGATCACGTGGCCCTCTTCTGAGTGATCTCATCTAAGGACTTAGCCTTTCAGGGCCTCATCTACCCAGCTGATCTTCAAGCACATCTGTTCTTACTAATTTTTTTATGTGTGTGGTACCTGGGATTGAATCCTGGGGCGCTTTACCATTGAGCCACAACCCCAGTCCTTTTTATTATTTATTTATTTATTTGTTTGTTTTAGTTGTACACAATGCCTTTATTTTTACGTGGTGCTGAGGACTGAACCCAGGCCGCGCACGTGCTAGGCAAGCGCTCTACCGCTGAGCCACAACCCCAGCCCTTTATTTTTTATTTTGAGACAGGGTCTCACTGAGTTGCTGAGGCTGGCTCCAAACTTGTGATGCCCCAGCCTCAGCATGCTGAGCAGCTGGGATTACAGCCATTCCCCAGCACACCTGGCTGCTTTTACTAGCTTTCTGTATTGAGCTTTCCTGTAAGGTTTCAATTAAAGAAAATATTTCATTTAGTTGATGGAAAAGGGGGCTTGGCTAGGGTTATTCAGTGAGTTATTGACAGGTCCTGCATTGGGACCCAGGGCTACCTGGTCCCCTGGCTCCTCCCATAGAGCCACAGTTTGAATGACATTTCCTGAAACAGATGACTGTCTACCTTCCTTTTCATGGAAGTTTCCAAGGTCAGCCAGATATTGGTGAGCTGTATAATTCCTCCACATTCTCATCAGACCAGCCTGGGCACCAGCTGGAGGGGCCCAGAGTGCAGATGGCATTTGTGAGACAACTTGGAACCTTACCCCAGGCTGTTCAGACAGGAAGAGGCTCCCTTTCCACCCGGGGTGCTGGGAAAGGTGTCTTGGCCTGTGCAAGGCCAGGTCCATCCTGGCTGTTCCCCGTACAGGTGTGTTTCCCAGGTTGTGAAGCAGGGACACGGCTCCTTGCAGGGTCAGTGTGGAGGTCAGATGGGTATGGTGCACATAAAGCACAGGGCACTTCTAGTCATCAGGCACTCACTGACTGTCCCTCTGAGCCTGAGCTGGCGCCTGACAACTCAGGAGGGGCCCTAGAGGCTGGAGCCCCAACATCTGTCCCTAGCACGTCCCATGACCAGCTTGTGGCCTTCAGCAAGTTATTTCCCTTCTCTGGATCTCAGCTTCATCTTTGTAAAATGGTTTTGGACTGTGACCTCTCACAAAATACTGTGTGACTGTTACCAGGTGACAGTGGGAATAAGGCAGGGAAGAAGAGAAGAGAAGAAGCACTGGCTACCAGTGCTGCCCCAAGGCTCTAGCATCAGAGAGACAGGGTTCAAATCCTGCCTCTACCACCGAAGGGCCTCGGGACTTGGACAAGTGACTTACCACCTTAGCCTCAGGCTCCCCATCTATAAAATGGGGTGATGAGCCCTGTCTCATGAGTTACCACTTCAGTGTTGTCAAGGGCCTCGCAGAATGCCTGGTATGAAATTAGTGCTTAAAAATAATTAGTATGCCAGGCGTGGTGGCACACACATGTAATCCCAGTGACTGAGAAGGCTGAGGCAGGAAGATTGCAAGTTTGAGGCCAGCCTCAGCAATTTAGCAAGGCCCTAAGCAACTTAGTGAGACCCTATCTTAAAATAAAAAATAAAAATGGTTGGGGATGCAGCTCAGTGGTAAAGTGCTCCTGGGTTCAATCTCCAGTATAAAAAATAACAACAAACTTTGTACCTCTAGTGCTTATTAAGAGCTTCCTTTGTGCCAGGCACTGGGATAAGGTGTGTGCATCTGTTATCAGATCTCTTCCCCCTGGTTGGGAAAGGTGCTATTGTTGTCCTCAAATTTATAGGTCAATAGGGAGGAAAATACAACACCACAGATTTGTAAGGCAAGAATAGAAATGGCTCAGTAAATAATTAAAATGCAGAGTGATAGTGATAGTGGCACAGTGATAGTTTCTGCACAGAGGTTGCAGAGAAAGCAGGTAGTTTTGTTTGGATGGATGGAAGGGTAGTGGGAAAGGGCGTCCCAGGGAAGCTGGTTTGAGGTGTTGGGTTGGCAGCTCCACGATCCATTTTGAACCCTCTTCCTTTCCTTCCTCCCTGCACCCCTGGTGCCTGTCCTCACCCATGGACTAACCCCAGACTCCCCTCTGCAGTCATCTCTGTCTGCCTAGTAACTGGCACCCTAGCACTTTTCACTCACGACGTCACCTCATTCCTTCTGCTGCAACTCCACTGAAAGGAAATTAAAATACTCCTAATGTTTGGAATGTTTAGAAAATATTGGTGACCCTTCAGGGACCGGGAGGGAACAGGAGTCGTCATTCTCTGGGGATTCGGGTGGACGCAATCCCTGGCTGTTGATTTAAGGTGTGTCAGGTCATCTCAGGACGCCAGTCGAACTTTGTAGGGAAAATCTCTGTGAATTTTCACAGCTGAGGCTGAAGGACAGAGCCGTGTGTAATTGATAAAGCCATGCACGATACTTCACAGTTTATCTTCATCCTGAACAAAGTAGCTCCTTCTTTTAACCTCTACTGGAGGAAAGGGAAGGGAAGGGAGAAGGGAAAAGAGAAGGAAAGGAGAAAAAGACCCTATGCTAAAAAAAAAATTGTCTACAAGGAATCACCATGGGGACGGGAGTCCAGCCCAGTGAGAGATGTGCTTAGAATGCAAAGGGCCCTCAGTTTGATGCGCAGCGAGAGACAGACACACACACACACACACACACACACACAGATAAATTTAAAAAAAAAAAAAAGGAATCACCAGTAGTTGTTACTATAACATCATTGCCCTCACTGGCATCATCGTAACCCTGCCATTAGTTGAGGGCTTACTGTGTGCCAGGAACTATACTCCATGTTTCCCATGCATCACAGCCAAGGATAGGTATTATTTTCATTTTCAAAATGAGAAGTGTGTGAAGGAGCCACTGTTTACACCCAGAGCACACATTTCCAACACTGTACTATACTAGGGCTTGCTTTCTGTCCTCTTAACCCTGGAGCAGATGTCTTTCCATGTCAGGATATGTGATAGTTGGCTTTTTGTGTGTGTGTGTGTGTGTGTGTGTGTGGTGCTTGGGATTGAATCTAGGGCCTTGTGCATGTGAGGCAAGCACTCTACCAAATGAGCTATATCCCCAGCCCAGATAGTTGGCCTTTTTAACAACTGCATAGTATTCCTATATATGGACATAACCATAATTTTCTAACCACTTCCTGTCGATCAACATTTAGCTCATTTTTCCTTTTTCAGTATTGAAAGACATGACAGTATGTCTACCCTGGGAGATTGCCCTGCCTCCTCCTAACCATGCTGTGGACTGTCCATGCCCTACTTGGCCAGCTGCCAGGCACCTTATAGCTGACACACTGTGGATCAGCCATTGCCTCCCCTTTCTGAAGCTCATCTCCCCTGACCCCTAGCCCCACCCCAACTCCACCCTTCTATGATATATACCCCACTTGGGGTATTATATCTAGGAAAATGAAAAAATAACTCCTTCCAGTGTGAGGAGTAGAAGCCCTGCTCTAGAGCAGGGTTCCCACCTAGGACCACATGTCTGGCTGTCATGCTGCCAGGGCCTTGGCAGCCAGTGGGTGGAGGTCAGGGGTGCTGCTGAACATACAACCCCAGGACAGCCCCAGTGGCGAATTCTCTGGCAAAACCATCCAGGATTGAGAAACAGCCTACAGGTCTGCAGGGACAGAGCCTGCATCTAAACACTACCTCGGGCAGGCCAGAGGGACCTTCCGCCTCAGTACGGACCCCTGCTTCCTCAGCTTCCATGTGGGAATGCCGAAGCTGGACGGGCCCAGAACAGCGGCCACCGGGTCTTCTCTGCCAGTCCCACTGAGTACAGAGGATCCCCGTTTTCCAGATGAGGTGGAGACCAGAGAGGGAAGTCGTGCTGCTCAAGCAGCCGAGCTGGCGTGGGCCCAGGCCTGCTCCTCTGCTTGGGAGCGGCACTGTCACCAAGGCCTCTCCTTCCCATAGGGTTCCTGGTCACATGCACCCAGCCTGAGAGTGGCTGCTGGTGGGTGTCCGATGGGCATGGCATCTCCAGGAACCCGCTTACACACCTCCCCCACCCCCAAACAGGGAAAACAGCCCGCCCTGGGGACCCAAGAGGAAGGCCCAGGTTGCTCAGGAGGGGAAGCGGAAGCACTTTCTGACTCCACTTAATGAGAAAAGAACAAAGGTGGTTTTTGGCTTGTTGTTTTGCCATGCTGGGGATGGAACCCAGGGCCTTGCGCATGCTAGGCCTGTGCTCTACCCTGAGCCGCACCCCAGCCCAGGACAAAGGCTTCCTAAGCTTTAAATGGGAAGCTCTGTAGACACAAAAGAATGAAGACACCTTGTGGCCATCTAACCCACAGAATCCCACATGCCTTCCAGCTGATCAGAATCAGTCACCCAGGTGCCACCTGGTCTTCATCTCCACCCTCAACTCCTGGCACAGACGCCTTCAGACCTTGCCCCTTGCTCTTGGCTGAAGACCAAATCTCAGCAGGTCTGAAGCAGGTCCTCAGGGTCTGGCCCCTCATCACCTCAGCCAGCACTCCCTCCCTGGCCCTCTCCAGGGCCCTGAGCTCTCCTGCCTCAGGCCACCACGACCCAGTCCCCTGCCCAGCCCTCGTTCCTCCGAGCTAAGCTTCGGAGTCCCGCACAAGCGTCACTTTCTTAGCAGCCAGGACAAGGTCTGCTCCCCCGCTGCACTTGCCTGTCGCTCTGTCACTCTGTCACTCTCTGCTGTGATTTGGTTCACGTCTTTCTCCCCAGCCACCCTCTGGAGTCCTGGAATCTCCCTCGTCCTCTATTGTCCCCAGCCTCAGCGCACAGGGGACACAGAGAAGGGCCTCGTGCGCTGCGCGGCCCCTTCTCGTGTGTGCGGGGCAGAGAAGAGGCTGGAGGGTGGTGGACGAGCGAGGCTGCGGAGAGTTATCCAGGCCTCTCTTCCCTCGTGGCCTAGGGCCAGGCTGGAGAAGGAGCGAGATCGGGCCAGGGTGACAGGAGGAAGCCCAGGGGAGGTGGCCCAGGACACACAGCGGGAGCGACGTGTCTTCCAGCTGCACATGTGCGAGGTAAGGGGACAGGGTGCCTTCTAGTCTGCCTGTCCTGACCCGCCAGGGGCCCAGACACAGGCCCAGCTCAGGTCCTGCCTAACTGGCCTATGGGGTATCATCAAGGCTCAGTCATGACCAAGAGGATTAGCTTGGGGTGGGGACTGCTGCCTTGTCCTCAGGATCCAGCTTGGGTTCACGTCACACACCTTTGATCCCCTTCCCCCAGTACCTGCTCAAAGCTGGGGAGAGTCAGATGAAGCAAGGCCCTGACTTCCTCCAGAGCCTCATCAAGTTCTTCCACGCCCAGCACAAGTAGGTACCACCTGACCCCATCCCAGCCCTGCAGGTGACAGAGCAAGGCCTCCCAGGGCCTGGCAGACCCACAGCATTTCCACAGCTTGTCTTCTTGGAGTGCTTCTTGGGCACTAGGGACTTCCCACGCACATGGTCTCACTGGGTCCCCAATACCCCATGAGCAGATGTAGTTATTGTCCCCAATTTGCAGATGAAACCTAGGCCCAAGATGGCACAGCTAGTGAGTGGGATCTGAAGCCAGACCCCTGCCTCGGTGTGTCTGCACTTGACCATCAGATCACACGCCCCTGGGCACCCTGTGATCCTTGGGCACCTTCCTCCACACTTCTGGCTTCATTTTCATTTTCTCCTCTCTGGATCCCTGTTTGGCCTCTGGCACCTCTTAGCTTTTTCCAAGATGGCTGGAAGGCAGCTCAGAGCCTGTTCCCCTTCATCGAGAAGCTGGCAGCCTCGGTACACGTAGTAAGTCGGGTCTCAACCTTGAGCATGTAGCCAAGCCCCCTGTCCTTGGGGAAAATCTCCTGTCCTGTAGAGTGAGGCACTGCCCTGCTGCCCTGGGTCTGGGCCTGACACATCTGCTGGCTGGTGATGGCCTCTATCTTCTGTCCCACAGCTGCGGCAAGCCCAGGAGGAGGAGCTACAGAAGTTGACCCAGCTCCGGGACTCCCTCCGAGGGACACTGCAGCTCGAGAACAGAGAGGTCAGGCCTTGAGCCATCCCGAAAGGATGCCCTCCAGGGCCCACCATGGAGGGAGGGATAGAGGGAAGACCCCCTAAATGAGCCCCTGCAGAAGGGGGCTTGTCCCTCCCCAGAGGTCCTGAGGTCTCCCCTGCATGTCTGAGGAACAGGAGCACCTGAGCCGGAAGAACTCGGGGGGCGGCTACAGCATTCACCAGCACCAAGGCAACAAGCAGTTTGGGACCGAGAAAGTGGGCTTTCTGTATAAGAAGAGCGATGGGTAAGTATCTCGAGAGCTTAGCCACTTGCCCAAAGGCACAGCTTAGGAAGTGACAGGGTTGGGGGAGCTGCCCATAGGGACTGTATTGTTTGTGTAGACCGGAGGGTTCCAGGACCCTCCACTCAGTGTGCAGAATCATCAAAAAACAGCTGCTGAAGGTCACTGGTTCTTAACTTGAAGAACAGCAGCAGCAAACACTGAGCACTTACTATGCCTTCACCCTTAATCTCTCCAGTGTACTGAATATGCCCAGAAATGAAAGTGTTGACTGTGCCCTGCTCCTTGGTGCAAAACAAGCAAAAGTGTGAAGTGCAAAGGGCTTTATAGAGTGTATTCATGTTTCTACTTACTAATCGGTTTTTATCCAAAAAGAAAAATTTTGAAGAAGAAACCAAGGATATTGAACTCGGAAGGAGAAGTGTCACGTAGCTTTGAATCATGGATTTGTTTATTTCTGGGCTCTCGTATTTATCTTGCTTAGTTTAACCACAGTTCATCTGTGGTGGTTGAGATCCTGTGCCTCCTTTCAGACTCGGCGCTCCCTGAGATGTGAGCAGTGTCTCCTCCATCAGCCTTAGAGCTCTTGGGGGCCACAGGCACATTGTCCCCTTTAGAATAAGGGTTCACAGGGAGCAGAGCTCTTCCTCTGTCACACAGCAGCTTCCTGAGGGCAGGACTGTCTCTCCTCCATCAGAAGGGGACCCAGAGGGGGCTGGAGTTGTAGCTCAGTGGTAGAGCGATTGCCTGGAATGTGTGGGGCACTGGGTTTGATTCTCAGCACCACATATGGATAAATAAAATAAAGGTCCATCAACAATTGAAAAATATTAAAAAAAAAAAAAAAAAGAAGGGGACGCATGGAGGGTTTGGGGATATAGCTTAGTTGGTAGAGTGCTTGCCTAGCATGGACAAGGCCTTGGGTTCAATCCCCAGCACCAACACAACCAAAAAAAAAAAAAAAAAAAAAAAAAAAGCTGGGGAACCCCTAGAATGAAGAAGAAGAATCAGAAGAAGGAAGAGAAAGGATGTGGTGAGAGGTCACAGAGGTGAGGCTGGGTTAGGCGAGCCGTGGTCACTGTCTTTCCCTCTGGCCCTCAGGATTCGAAGAGTCTGGCAGAAGAGGAAGTGCGGAGTCAAGTATGGCTGCCTGACCATCTCACACAGCACGGTGAGGCTCCCCCTGGTGTTCTGGGCAGGCAGGTGTCCCTCCAAGACTGGCCCCCCCACACTGGATCAGGGAACTGGAGACCCCTCATAGAAGAGTGAGGGACCCAGAGCCCCCAGCTTAGCCCTGGCCTACAGCCCACACCCTTGAGGTTCTGGGAGAGGAGAGACACAAACTGGGATAGGGTCATCATGCCCATTTAACAGACTGGGAAGCTGAGGGCTCAGAAGTTCTGGAGCCCACAGGGTAGATTGTACACCCTTCATCTCCAAAATGCTGCAGATAAACCGGCCCCCAGTGAAGCTGACCCTGCTGACGTGCCAAGTGAGGCCAAACCCTGAGGAGAAAAAGTGCTTCCATCTGGTGACCCGTGAGTGTCCCCTGCCCCCTGTCCCCTCCCCACGACTGCCCAGGGCTTCTCACAGAGGCTGGTGGGCTCCTGGGAGGCTGCAGGAGCTGTGCATTTCCACCTGGCATGGAGTGGCCGCTGCCACAGGCCTTGGAGCCCCACAGCCCTGGCTACTTTCTAGCGGCTTCACCTCCCATCACCTCCTACACTAAAATGACCCACTCTCCATGTTGAACGGGATCATCATGGGAAGCACATTTGCGTGGCTTTTGAAATTAGTATTTATTTAAATTTTCACTTCTCCTTTGGAGCCCTTTATGTGAGGATGAGAAAGACCTGGTCAGGGAGTCCTCTCCAGCAGGGATGTGAGGGGCCCCCAGGACTGTGGCATGAGAGCTGGTGTCCAGAGGAGAGTGGAACACAGCTCTGGGGAGGACTGGGAAGGGACAGACCTGCCCTGCCGTGGGGAGCCAGGAAGGGCTGCTCTGAGAGAAGAGCATTTCACCTTAGCCTTAAAGGACGTGGAGCATGTGGGCCTTGGGGGCGGGGGGTGGCCTTGCAGGAGACATGATTGCCACGATGATGGACATGGAAGTGGGAACCTATGTCCAGCCAGTCTGGCCAGAGTAGCGGGTTCACAGGGGAGTCGTAGGTGGTGAGGCCTGGGGCAGTAGGGAGCCATGGGGGTCTTAGAGCCTTAGGCACAAGGATGGGAGCTGGGCCAGGATGGGTGAGGGGAGACGTGGGAAACAGGGAGACCAGGCAAGAAACTGAGGGCCTAATGGGGTGGCGGCTGGTGGCAGTAGGTTTAGAGGGGACCCTGGATGGGGTTGGGCACTGTGCCCTGACCAGGGAGCCAGGCCTTTCCACAGAGGTAGGCTCTTTGGAATCCTACTTTGGAGGTTGCTGAGGCTGGCTTTGAACTCTCAATCCTCCTGTCTCAGCGTCCCGGGGCTCTGGGATTACAGGCATGAGCCGCCCTCTTCTGCTTCTGAGAAACTGCGCCCAATGCCTTCCGCTGTCACACCCTCCTGGCTTGGGAGGGCCAACGGGGCAGGGAAGAACGGTCCATCTGATCTCAGTGATTCGGGTGGGGATCCCCGGGCCTGCGGAAAACCCGAAGGATTTCTGAGGGCCTGACGCCCCTTCTCTCCCGACAGACAACCGGACATACCACTTCCAGGCAGAGGACGAGCACGAGTGTGAGGCGTGAGTCCCCGTGGGCCAGCCTTGCGGTGGGGCAGGGAGCCTGGTCCTTCCCACCTCCCAGCCCCGCTGCCCGCTCACTCCCTCTGCGCAGGTGGGTGTCGGTGCTGCAGAACAGCAAGGACGAAGCCTTGAGCAGCGCCTTCCTCGGGGAACCCAGCAGCGGCCTGGCGTCCTGGGTGGGCGCGGGGCTGGACGGGGAGCCCCAGGACCTCACCAAGGTGCTCATCGCCGAGGTGAAGAGCCGGCCCGGGAACGGCCAGTGCTGCGACTGCGGGGCTGCAGGTGAGCTGGTGCGGCGCGGCCTGGAGGGGCGGGCGGGGAGGGGACCCGTGCCCGCTGGCTCGAGCTGCGCCCCTTTGCAGACCCCACGTGGCTCAGCACCAACCTGGGCGTGCTCACCTGCATCCAGTGCTCCGGCGTCCACCGCGAGCTGGGCGTGCGGTTCTCCCGCATACAGTCGCTCACCTTGGACCTGCTGGGCCCTTCAGAGTTGCTGGTGAGGACCGGGCGGGACCGGAGGGAAGGTTGGGGGTGTGGTTCGGCACGGGGGCGGGGCGGGGCCGTGATAGGCTAGATCCGGAGGAGCCAGGGGCGGGGCCTGGGTGAGGAGCGAGAGGGAGCGCCAAGACTTCTGGAAGCTTGCCCTTCCCAGGAGCGCTGTCCTAACCGCCGAGTTTTACACCCCCACCCCAACACACACACCCTAACCCCAGCTGGCCTTGAACATCGGAAACACGCGCTTCAATGAGGTTATGGAGGCCCAGCTGCCCTCACACGGCGGACCTAAACCCTCAGCTGAGAGTGACATGTAAGGAGATTGTCCCGGGGGGAACATCATGACTGGGGCATTCTTCCTCCCCAGCTCCCAGAACCTCAGAGGGAATCGGGATCAGACGTCTAGGGAGAGGGGAACCTCAGGTTTGGGAGTCTCCAGGGCCTGGTTCTGGGGAACTGGACACCTGCATCCCCAGCGGGCTGGCTCGAAATAGGCTCTTGCTCTGAGAATCTGTGGTTGTTTGGGTAGGAATGCCCGCAGGGATTACATCGTGGCCAAGTATGTGGAACACAGATTTGCCCGACGATCCACACCTGAGCCCCAGAGACTCTGGACAGCCATTTGCAACAGGGACCTCCCGTCGGTATTGGAGGCCTTCGCCAATGGGCAGGACTTTGGACAGCCTCTGCCAGGGCCTGAGGGGCAGGTACGACACCAACACACACACACACACACACACACACACACACCCGCGGGGCTCCTTATAACCCAGCTGTTACTCCCCTGTGCCCTTCTGGGCCAGCTGCTCAGTTCTCACCATCAGTGGGTCTCAGTGGGGAAGAGCACACCTTCAGTCAAGCAGACCTGGGCCAGAAGTCTAGCTATGTCTCCTCTTAGCTATGTGACCCAGGGCAGGTTACTTAACTTCTCTGAGCCTTATTTCCTTGTCTGTAAAATGGGTTAAGAATAGCACCCACAGAGCTCGGCATGGTGCATACCTGTAATCCCAGTGGCTTGGGAAGCTGAGGCAGGAGGATTGCAAGTTCAAGGCCAGCCTCAGCAACTTAGTGAGTCCCTAAGCAACTTAGCAAGACCTTGTCTCAAAAAATAAAAAAAGGGCTGGGGATGTGGCTCAGTGGTTAAGTGCCCCTGGGTCCCTGGTACCAAAAAAAAAAGGAAGGGAGGGAAGGAGAGAATAGCACCCACAGGGTTGAATAGCCTTGGAATTGGGTAAGGGTAGGTCAGATTAGAGCAAGGAAGGCCACTGCATGACTATTGCAGTGACGTGTACCATGTGAGCAGGGAGAGGGCGTATCAGAGGCACTGGAAAGGTTAGGTCAGCGGGGGCTGCTGCTGATTGGACGTTGAAGATTGGCTGTCATGGATGAGGTGTGTAGCTAGTGCTGGAGTGCATACTTAGCACGAAGGCCCTGCATTCAGCCCCAGCTGGCACCACCAAAACAACAAAAAACCTGAATGTCTTTGACCTGTTGTCTGATATTCTGGTGGGTGCCCAGTGGGCAGCAGGGTGCGGCAGCTCAGCGAGGTCAGCCGCAGCAGGGCGTGAGGCTGCACAGGTCTCCATGGGGAAACGGGGCAGAGAGGAGCCCAGGCCAGAACCCAGCTTGGGAAGCTCCTTCCTTTGAGGACAGAGGAGGAAGAGCCAGGAAGGAAACACTAAGGGGGTGCTTGGTCCTTGCCCCTCTCCCCACATTCGCGGTTCTGTCCGTTGGGTCTCATCTCTCAAGTTCTGGCAGCTTCTTATCTAGAGGGTTGGTGGCAGCAAGGGTCCAAGAGGGCAGCACTGGGCTGGGGCAGGTGACCTGGGGAAACTCAGGTGTGGGCATGTGTTCAGGTGCCTGGAGAGCTTGCCCTGCACTTGGCTATCAAAGTAGCCAGCCAGGCCTCCCTGCCCCTGGTGGACTTCATCATCCAGAACGGGTGAGAACCTCCTGCCCTCGGCCCCTCCTTGCACCGCCCGGCTTCCCTCCCCCTCTCCTGGTCTCCTCCTTTCCTTCCCCTAACCTTGACCCCCCTACCTGGGTTCCCCTCCCTCCTTGCCCCCTGAACCCCTCCCCCAGTGGTCACCTGGATGCCAAGGCTGCAGACGGGAACACTGCCCTGCACTGCGCGGCGCTCCACGGCCAGGCCGACTGCATCAAGCTGCTGCTGAGGGGGAGAGCAGCCGTGGGCACAGGTGCGACCGGGACACCTGCTCCCTCCGAGCCCATCCCAGCTCCCACCTGCGGCTTCCTGCCTGTCAAGCATGGGCTTTGCCGACAGACTTGGACGCTAATCCTGGCTTGCTTCTGACTGCCTCTGTGACCCAGGGGCTGTATCATTCATCTTTTGAACTTCAGCTTCCTCATCTGTAAAGTGGGAGTAACACCACCACTGGCAGACCTGCTAAAGGGATAAAATTAAGTAACATTTCTGAAAGTTCTATCAAAATAAATATTAGCTAAATCTAGGTAGTAGTGATTTTAACAGCTACTGCTTACTAATGTGCCTGGCACTGTGCCAACTGACTTATACCTGTTAATTAATTTAATTCTTACAATGACCTGGTCAGATACTTTCAAGTATTATACTCATTTTATAAATAAGACAGTTAAGGCACAGAGAGGTTAAGTGACTTGCTTAATCTCACATAGCTACAAAGTTTTGGGGCCAGGATTCGAACCAGACATTCTGATTCCATAGGCCCATCTTTTAAGTTGTAATGTCTCCTGGGCCCTGACCATGACCCTGACTTTACCCCTTCACAGTGAACGAGGCTGGAGAGACAGCTCTGGACATAGCCAGGAAGAAGCAGCACAGGGAGTGTGAAGAGCTGGTGAGTGAGAGGGTGGACTGCCCCTGACCTTTCTCCTTCTTGCTGGGCCCCTGGCCTCTGAACTGCTGGCGGGCCTTTGTCTCTGGCAGCTGGATCAGGCTCAGGCGGGGACCCTCACCTTCCCTCTGCACATAGACTACCCCTGGGGGATTTCTACGGAGCCTGGCTCTGATAGCGAGGAGGATGAGGAGGAAAAGGTGGGTGCCCCTGCTGCTGCAGCCTCTAGGTGGCAGAAGGAAAGCAAGGTGGGCCTGGTGTGGGAGGGCAGGCAGAACTGGGGAAACAGGCTGTCCTTGCCCCGCAGCGCTGCCCTCTGAAGCCCCCAGCCCAACCCCGCTGGGCCAGTGGCAGGCTGGACATCAGCAACAAGACCTATGAGACCTTCACCAGCCTGGGACCAGCCACCCAGCCCAGCCAGAGTGAAGACTGCCCCCCACCCTTGCCAGTCAAAAGCTCTTCTCGGACAACAGCCCAGGGACGTGCAGGACATGCCAATGGAGGTACAGTTGGCTGCTCAGAAAAGTACTCACCATACCATTTATTGAGGCCTCCTATATGTGGGACCCTGAGCTGAGAGTGTCAGCCAGTCCACATCATCCTCACAGTCACCTCTCTTTAGAGGTCATCCTCCTCTGCTACAGGTAAAGGAACAGAGAGGTTAAGTAACATGCTAAAGTTCCCATAGCTGATAAGCCTCTGGTGTGGAGCTCAAACCCAGGTCTGTCTTATTCCAAATTCCTCAGCATTCCACTTAAATAAAAAGAGAGACAAAAGTTTTTTGAAGCATCTACTTGAGTCCTTTGAGGGCTTCTGAGTCACCTCTAGTGAGGAGATGAAAATTGAACTACAATTGATGATAATACAAGGCTCAACGTGATAGAGACCCTCAATCCCAGGAGGACAGGGACTTGGGCTCCTTGTGCAGTGTGCCTGGCTTAGAACAACAGTTGAATGACTAGAGCAGGCTTGTCCTGGAAGATCCAGGCGTGGGAGGGAGCAGGTCCTGCTGGGAATGGGGATGGATGGTCAGGGGTGGGGGGTCCCTGGAGCTGAGCTGAGGGATGGGCAGAAGAGGCCAGACTGAGGGGAGGGGTGAGCAGGAGCAGGAGGGTGAGCGGCTGGGAGGCCAGCTGCTGTGAACAGATGCTGCAGATGGAGAGAGTGGAGAGGAAGAGGGGCTGAGAGTTGGGAGAGAACCAAGGCCAATGCTAGAGGCCAAAGACCGCTTTGAAAGACAGCAGAGAGAATGATAGAAACATGTTGTATCACTTCTGGTTCCAGATCCTGAAGTCCCCAGCCTGAGTTCGGAGCCCCTCGAGGCCTCTGAGAGCCTGGGCAGTCTAGCCGCCTCCTCCTCCAGCCTCACAAGCCCCATGGAGCCTGGGGGAACCAGTCAAGCCCTGCTCAGCTCTGAGGAGGGCCTCCAGGAGACCCTGGGCACCTCCCGACCCAGCCTGGCACTTGGAGCCACCCATGCAGAGGTGTATCTCCCCGTCAGATTCAGGTGGGTGAGGGCCCAGCTGTGGAAACTGGGCCAGTCTCCTGAGCTCTCCGATCACCTATTAGTTTCCCCACCTCTAAACAGCACCTCCCTCTAGACTGGGCCACATTCTAGCTCTGGGGCCCATGCCCAGGTGGAGATGCTAGACCTTGGGTTCAGCGGTGTGGCCCCTGTCCCCACCTGCTCCCAGGTTGGCCTGCAGAGCTGGGGAGGAGCCTGGGACCCTGGCTGCCGAGGCTGGAGGAGAGAAGGCTCAGCCCCACCTGCGTGGCTCGTTCAGAGACTCGTGGGGCCCTTACTCTGTCTGCAGTTCCAACCCAGACCCCAGTCCTCTCCCTTCCTCACAACTCACCTTTCCATCTGGAGTTTTGGGAGAACCTACTTGGAGATATCCTCAGAGCCCCCTGGGGGTCATGTCCAAGCCTCTGGGGCCTGTGATGGACCCAGACTAGGCATCCTTGAGGACTCTCTATGCCCCCATCCTAAGCCCTGCCTTGCTGTCTTCCTGATCCCTCTCTCCTCACTCTGAGGGGCTCTGGGAACCAGGGCGACCGGGGTGGTCTTTCCTTGCCTTCCAGCTCGGAGAGCACTCGCTCCTATCGGCGGGGAGGCCGGAGTCTGGAAGATGGTCCCTCAGCCCGGCAGCCTGTGCCCAGAAGGAGCACGCAGGTAGGAGCTCTGGGACTGTGGTCTGAGGGCAGTGGTAGGGCCCGGGAAGTGGAGTTGGTCAGGAACAGGTCGTGGGGTAGTGGCCTCTCCCCATGGCTGGGGTACCTGTGGATCCAGATGGCCACCTTGTGCAAGTCCCTGCCCTGGTGCTTTCCTTCCCACCCAGGCCAGGGCTGCGTGCAGCTGCAGCGAACCCAGGCCTCAAGAAGTGGAGGTGGCGAAGTGGCCCAAGCTGTGTTGCTCCCCAAGGGAGGAGGAGCTAGGCTGCAAGGCCAGGCCGCCTTCAGCAGGATTAGGGTGGCTGCACACCCAGCCTTGGTTCACCTCTCCCCTTGTGCAGGGGCTTCTAGAATCTGCATGGACTTTCAGATCCCAGGCATAGAGGGATGTGACAGGAACAAGGAAAGAGCTAGAACCTTAATCTGGCTTCTCCCTGCTGAGATCACGGAGTCTCCAGCAGTTACATATATTGAGTTGCACCTGCAAGTGGGCAAAGATCAAAGCCTAGGGGAAGGTGGCCTCCTCTGTTCCTGGCTCCCCTGGATTCCCAAGATGGCAATGGATGTCTGTGCTGGGTGTGAGGGTTGGCAGGGCAGGAGCTGGCTCCCTGGGGAGTCATCATATTCAGTCCATCAGCCACGTATCAGTACAAATCTGTGTCCACGTCCCGTTCCACAACTGCCCTGATAGCCAGGTAGCCATCACCTGGCATTTAGTCTCTTGTGGGGTGCATGGTCGTAAGAGCTCAGGCGTTAGAGGAAGGTGGCTTTACTTCTTTAAGCCTCAGTTTCACAGTGTGTAAAAATAGGAATAATTTAACCTCTTCACTATGGGGCAATCGTGAAGTGAATGAGATAAACACCTACTCCGTGATAGAGCTTAGAAACTGGGTTCCATCTTTCTTTCCCCAGGTTGGCTTCACTGAAGGGGATGGCACAAAGACTGGGGTTCTCCCAGCAAGTTCTGTGCAACTTTTGCAGGACTAGGGCCTTGCTGACCCCTGCATGGTCCATATTGAACCCCAGTGCTCAGAGTGGGACTTGAGCCCTCAGAACTGAAGGGTGAAGGCCTCCATTCCCTTGGGTCTCTCACTCTCTGTCCCTCGTATCTCTGTGGCCGGCCTTCCTTCTGCTGTGGACCATGTCCCTCCAAGGAAGCTGTGCCCTTTCATGATGGGACTGAGATGGTCCTTTTCCTGCTATCTCGTTACCCTCCATGGCCAGGCACCCAGTGGTTAGATCTGAGTGCTACTGAGCTCAGTTCAGCCACAGAACTTTCGGTCCCCATCAGACCAGGACAGTTTCTCCCACCAGTCTGGGTGGGGCACCCTGATTCACTTCCAGATCACAGACCCTGCCAGGCCAGGGACTGTCTTCTCACCATTATTAGTCCTGTGTTCCTTTATTGAGTTCCAGCTCTGTGTCCAGGCCTGTGTGAGGCAGTATGGATGCCACATGGAAAAGGCCAGGGTCCTTCCTATAGGTGTGGTGTCTGGCTGGGAAGCTGGTCTCAAGGATTGGCTTGAGCTGGGCAGGGCCAGGTTCCAGAGGATGGTTCTGGGATCAGGAGCACGACGTGCTGTCATCTGGTTTCCCATCTGACCAGGACAGTTGTCTGCAGCTCATCTTTATTCTAGTTGGCCAGTGCCAACTATTAAATGGCTATTAAACCGACATTCTGATGCCAGTCACGAGGGACAGCCAGCCTTCCCCAGCCAGGAAGTAGAGCAGGCTCACCCGCTTTGGTGTATCTCCATGACTTAGCAAGGAGGAAAGGAACAGACCGGGGTGACGGAGCCCCACTTATCTCTTCTTTCTGTCAACTCAGGAGCCTTCCAATCTGGGTTGAGAGGGGCTGAGGAAGGAGGCAGGAGGGGAGAGAGCGCAGTCATCAAGGTTCTTCCCAGTGCTGAAGTCCCACCACTTCTCAGCCCCCGTTGGAGAGCAGATTCTCTGAAGTCATCACCAACCGCCAACACCTCAGTTTTACAGCCAATGGGTGCTAGGCCCTGGTGGGGACAGGCCAGGCCAAGCAGAGGAGACCAGAGGGCACCAAGGCCAGCAGCACAGCAGTCTGCAGGGAGGCTGTGTCACTTACCCAGGAGGCTGACTGGTCTGTGGCCCCACAGGAACAGGATTGCCTTCTGAGCCCCTATGTGTGGTTCTGTTCATCTCAGACGTGTTATTTCATTCATCTCTAATAAAGGATTTGGAGGAGATAAGTTCTATTGATTTCATTTACGAGATCTGAATCTTGGGGCCTGGAATTCTTTCTCTGAACCCTGCGAGGGAGGCAGCCTGGTGTGGAGCCATGATTGCAGTGCCACCAGGGGCGCTTTAGCCCCAGGAGGTGTCTGGTACAGAGACTTTTTTTCTTTCTTTCTTTTTTTTCCCCAACTGGAGGGTGCTACTGGCATCTAGTGGACTAAGGTCAGGGATGTTGTTAAACACCCTACAATACCCATGTCTTCATTTGTTTAGTGTTTCTGTAACAAAATACTAGAGACTGTGTACTTTCTAAAGTAGAGAGGTTTATTTGACTCACAATTCTGGTGACTGGAGGGCCCAAAGAGCATGGTGCCATCACCCTGGCAGAGGCCCCCTGGCCACATCACAGTATGGCAGGGAAAGGAATCAGCTGCATGCAGAAGGTGCCAAGGGTGTGGGGTAGCCTCACTTTCTAACAACCCATCCTCTCCAGCACTCAGTCCAGGAGACCAGCATTGATCCCTTCCAAGGCAGTGACTCCATGACCTAATTACCTTCCATGAGGCCCCACCTCTTAAAGCTTCCACTACCCCTTAATATCACCACATTGGAGACCAAGCTTCCAGCATGTGAACCTTTGGGGGACACTGAAACCACATCCAGATCATAGCAACACACCCTACAGTGAATTATCCAGTCCAAGAGGTGAATAGTGCCAAGGCTGTGAAGCCCTGGTGTGGAGGAGAGAGCCCTGCACTGTCTGCTGGAGAGTTGAAGCTTTTGCCTTTGCCACAGACCCCACCAGTCCCTTTTGCCCCCTGAAACAAGGATTTAAGAGCAAGTATTTTATTTGTGAGGTGATCCCAGAAACATAATGAGGTGTATAGGAAAGTGAAACAGAGGTCAAAAAAACAAAGAACCAGGTGTGGTGGTGTGTGTGTGCCTGTGTCCCAGCTACTTGAGAGGCTGAGGTAGGAAGATCGCAAATTTAAGTATGAGGCCAACCTCAGCAACTTAGCAAGACCAGGACGCAAAAAACAACAACAACAACAACAACAGCTAACCATTCACGTGTATTCCCAGTGACTCAGAGGCTGAGGCAGGAGGATTGCAAGTTTGAGGCCAACCTTAGCAACTTAGTAAGGCCCTAAGCAATCAGGGCAGGATGAGGGACAGTAAAGGATGTGCTAATGAGGGCTGACCACTGCAAGCTTGCTGGGTGCCCTTGAGAGATGGTGCTTAGAATGCACCTCAGGTTGTCCCACTAGGAGTAAAGAGACGGGTGTCCACCACCTCTGGTGCTTGTGGGTTGCCAGGGTCCTTCCAGGATGTGTGGATTCCCTGCCTGCCCCAAGCTCAGATGTGGGAAGCTGTCGGAAGTGTGTTCGTGCATTGTCTGCAGTGACCGCAAAGTGGGCGGGTAGACAAGGAGACCCAGTGATACCCACCATGTCAGATGCAGGCCAGAACCACCTCCCTCGGGGCTCGGCACCCTCTCTGGGCTTCAGTCTTCTCATACGTATGATGAAAAGCTTGCACTCGGTGTTTTCTTAGGGTCCTTCTAATTCTGATGAGGTAGGAGCCCAGGGCCTCATGCGTGCTAGACAAACTCTACCTCCAGACCCTTCTTTTTTTTTTTTTTGGTACCAGGGATTGAACTCAGGGGCACTCGACCACTGGGCCACATCCCCAGCCCTTTTTTGTATTTGATTAGAGACAGGGTCTCACTGAGTTGCTAAGTGCCTCACCATTGCTGAGGCTGGCTTTGAACTCGCGATCCTCCTGCCTCAGCCTCCCAAAGTGCTGGGATTACAGTCGTGCGCCACCGTGCCCGGCTCCAGACCCTTCTTAAAAGAAGGCCATCCTGGGGCTGGGGTTGTGGCTCAGCGGCAAAGCGCTTGCCTCGCACGTGCGCGGCCCGTGTTCGATCCTCAGCATCACATAAACATAAATGCATTGCATTGTGTACAACTAAAGTAAATAAATAAATATATTAAAAAAAAAAGAAGAAGAAGAAGAAGGCCATCCTAAGTAATGACAGCCATCCCTTCAACCCAGAGGGGCTTGATTGGGGGTTGGCCAAGAATCCTAACCCAAGAAAGTGTAGCTTCAGGGTAGCCTACAATTATGTGTGGTGAGGTCCCTCTCCCATCTCCCCCCCCCCACCTCCACCCACCCTGTCCACACCTCACTGCTACAGCCACAGGATCTTTTCAGTGTCTCCACTATTGACATGCCAAGTGCCCTTCTATCCCTAAGTGTGGCACATTCAGACCTCTAAGGGGACTGCTTTGTTCCTCTCTAGATGCTTTAGGGCTAGAACTACCTGGCACATTATAGGTGCTCAGTAAATATATGTTGAATGAATGGCTGTTTTTTCCTCTCTTACATGAACTTTTTCTCCCAACTCCCTCTCAGCACTTCAGCCCAGTGAACTTCACTTCTCCTAAGTAGATGACACCCCTACTGGTACGGGCCCCCTCAAAGGTGTTTTTAAAAGTGCCCTCCACCTCTCCCTAACTCCAACTCAGCTATGGTAAATACACTCATTGATATCCCTGTTTAAAGTTTCTCTTGACAGGTGCAGTGGCTCATACCTATAATCCCAGCAACTTGGGAGGCTCACAAGCTCAAAGCCAACCTCAGCAATTTAGCAAGACCCTAAGCAACTTAGTGAGACCGTGTCTCAAAAAAATAGAGCCAGGCGTGGCTGTAATCCCAGCACTTGGGAGGCTGAGGCAGGAGGATCACGAGTTCAAAGCCAGCCTCAGCAATGGCAAAGCACTTAGCAACTCAGTGAGACCCTGTCTCTAATAAAATACAAAAAAAGGGCTGGGGATGTGGCCTAGTGGTCAAGTGCCACAGAGTTCAATCCCCAGTACTGCAAAAAAAGAAAAAAGGCTGGGGATGTGGCTAAGTGGTTAAGTGCCCCTAGGTTCAATAACCAGTACCCAAAAATAAAAGTTTCTCTTGCCCAGCTTGCTGGGACTGGGTGAGTCTTGCTTGTTACTTGGATGCTCAATACAAGTTTGTTGAATGAATGAAAAAAATTCATCCTGTCCTACTTGACCCCAGGCACACAACAGCAACTGGAAGACAGGAGTCCCCACAGACTGGGATGGGGTGTAGAAAGCCATGATTTGAACCATGGTTTCTGATTGCCTCATGGCTGCATTTGCACTGGGAACTTCCTGTAAAAAAGTACAGGTCAAGATGGCCCAGTTGTGGGTTGGGGATATAGCTCAGTTGGTAGAGTGCTTGCCTCACATGCACAAAGCCCTGGGTTCAATCCCCAGCACTCCAAGAAAAAAGATGGCCTTGTTGCTGTGGTGACGCCCAGCCAGAGGAGGCTCCTGAAGGGGCAGAGCTGTGTCAGTCAGGACCTTGAACTCAGGCACCAAATCCTTGGGGTAGAGAATTCTGAGCATAACAAGATAACCTTGATGTCTTGCAAGTTTCACTGCAAACTTCAAGTCTGTCTGCTTTGCTGAAACTTTCTCACAAATAACTTTTTTTTTTTTTTTTTTTTTTTTTTTTTTTTTTTTTTTTTGTGGTACCGGGAATTGAACTCGGGGGCACTTGACCACTGGGTCACATCCCCAGCCCTTTTTTGTATTTAGAGACAGGGTCTCACTGAGTTGCTAAGTGCCTCGCCATTGCTGAGGCTGGCTTTGAACTCGAGATCCTCCTGCCTCAGCCTCCCAAAGTGCTGGGATTACAGGCATGCACCACTGTGCCCGGAACAAATAACTTTTTGATGACAAAACCTATATAATAAATATGCTGAGCTAGCTCTGGATCATTCACCCTCCCTCAGGGAGTGATAATACACCTGGCCCCAGCTTTTGCTATGTGTGTCTGTTTGTCTTTCCTCAATCCCCCATTGTCCCTCGAAGATTTCTGTATTAAGGGCTGTGCTAATTGAAACAATGGTGGTCTCTGAGTTTGGGGTTTCTCAGTCTGGAAATTTCACTAGACACCCCAAGCCACAGCTCCCCAACCATACACACTGTGGACTACTTTTCCTGCTTCCCCTCCAGATCCAGGACCCCTTATTGGGAAGGTATTTTTGTTTTGTTTTGTTTTGCTTTTTTGGTATCAGGAATTGAACCAGGGGCACTTAACCACTGAGCCACATCCCTAGTCCCTTTTTATATTTTATTTAGAGACAGGGTGTCACTGAGTTGTTTAGGGCCTCACTAAGTTGCTGAGGCTGGCTTTGAACTCACCATCCTCCTGCCTCAGCCTCCCAAGCTACTGGGAATACAGGCATGCACCACTGCGCCCAAGTTTAAACCATTACACTTGCTGGTTTAAAAATGGACCAGGGGACCAGGTCTGCACGGAACACTCAGGAGATCCTCAACAGGAAGGCTGATGTGGGCACACCTGGGGGAGCCGAGCAAACGTTCTGTCCCTCCACTGCAAATCACCCTTCCAAACCCAACCCCGCTGGGAAGGCCCTGGTCTGACACTGAATAAATACTAGGCACCGATGGTCACCTGGTCCTTATCTCTCAGCTGGGTGTCCTTAGGAATCTCCCTCATCACTCCAAGTATGGCCCTGGGACCAGCAGCACCCCCAGCACTTTAAAGCTTGCTAGAAACGCAAACGTCGCTGTTAGAAAATAGACTGCGAGCAAACTGTAAGCTCTGAGTAAATACACCTAAACAGCAGGATACACGCGCATGCACAAGCCTCGCTGGGAGTGAGCTTAAGTTAGGGAAGGGCCAGACTTCACGATCTGCACCAAGTCGCCTGCACTTGGGCATAGGTACAGAGCTGGGGCCTCCCTCTTTGAGCTGCAACCATGCAGACACGCGAGAACCCAAAACTCTTCCCGGAGCTCTTGGGGCACCCTCAGGAGTCCTGCGCGCCACGACCGCCTCTAGTGGCCCGGGACCAGGGCCTCCGAGCTCGCCAGAAAGCCCTCTTCCCCAAATCTCCCCGGCACTCCTGGAAGGGTCCTAGGTGAAGTGCCAGGACACACAGCCTCGTCCCTCCCCAGAGGCCCCACAGACCGGCGCGGGCAATCTTGGCCCGGGCAAGTCCTTGAAGTCTATATTTAGTTCACGCCACCCCTCCCCCCCCACTGTGGGGAGGCGGGGGGGGGGCAGGGGAGAGCCCCGCCCCCGCCAGGCGTGTGTGTGTCCTGTGTGTTTGGGGCCCGCGCGGGTTGCGCGCCCTCTGCTCCAGCACCCGCTGCCCCGCGTCCAGGCTGCTGCCCTGCGTCCCTCGCCCAGCCGGGCGTCGCGGGTCAGCATGGGCCAGGAAGAGGAGCTGCTGAAGATCGCCAAAAAGCTGGAGAAGATGGTGGCCAGGAAGAACACGGTGAGGCTGCAGAGTCTGGGCCGCAGCCCCCGCCCCGGGAGGCGCGGCGCGGGAGAGCCAGGGAGCCCAGGGGCGTGTGCGGGCAGCGCGTCCGGTGGGCGCGAACGGGGCACTTGGGACCCCAGGGAGGCGGGCTGCTGTAGGGCGCAGGGCCCCGAGGGACACTTGCTGGGCACCTCGGGGTGGGCGTGAACACGGCCCAGGGCGCTGGGGGATCATGCAGGCCCAGGAGGCGGAGGCGCAGCTTGTGCACGTCCCTTTGGACGCGTCGGGTTCACCATGGACAGTTTGTGCGGGACCGGGGAAAGTGGGCAAAAACCTGGGAAAAGACTTTGGGACTCCCTGCGCTCACGGTGTGTGCAAAACCCCTGAGTGGCGGGGAAGGCTGGGACTAGAGGAACAAACTTTGGGTGGCCCGAAAAGGATCAAATTGACGGGCGGAGAAGGGTGCTGAGCAGAGTTTCCTCCGCGCCCCGGAGGGCATCTGCTGGAGTGGAGCGGATCCCGCAACCCCACAGCCTGGGTGCCAGGAGAGGTTCTGTTTGCAACTTTTTCCTTGGCCGCTGGGTGGGGCCGGGGCGGGCGGGGTAGAACAGGTGCGGGCGGGGGAAGGGGCGGGCGGGCGGCCTGGGCTGGGCGGCCGGGCGCGGGGAGGTGCGCAGCGGGAGGGGAGCTAGGGGGATCCGGGCCCACCGCCCTACCTGAGGGTTCCTGGGCTCGCAGTCCCAGCAGCGCAAAGCGCAGGCCAGGCGGTGAGTTAATGTTTGATCTTCCCGGTGATCTTTGCCTCAGGCTGCCTTGGCTAGAGCAAACTTGGCTATAGTACCTGAGGGCACGGGCTCACGCTGTAAGGAAAAGAGAAGGGGGAGGACCCCGTTGGCATGCCCTCCACCTTGCCCTGACCTAGGGTCCTCTTCCTCCCACCATCCATAGCCTGAATGCTGCACCAGGACCTGCATTTTCAGTACATTCCTTGACCTTAGAAACTTGGGAAGGGAGGGCCCTGAGAAGGGTGACCAAGGCTAAACGGAACCATGAAGTGTCAGGCGGTCCTAGAGTGGACAGTAATGAGATGGCATCCATAGGAAGACCAGAGCCTTGGTTTCCTCAGCCATCAGTAGGGAAAATTCCCTGCCTCAGGCAGTAGCTGAGGTCTGCGTGTAGGGTACCTGCTGCCTGGTCAGAGCCAGTGATGGAGACTGGCTTCTCCTCAGCCAGGTGGACACAGAAAGGTACAGTGTAGCCCTGCAGAGTGCTGCCAGCTTCTCCCCTTCCACTCCCGGCCTCCACCTGCCAGCTGCAGGACTTCTCCAAATCCTCAGTAAAACAGAGCCTCAAGTGGGGAGGAGGGGGTACCCAGCTGGGGGTGGCAGGGCCCAGCCAGGAATTCTGAGATGAATTCTATTTCAAATAGATGGGTTATCCCTGCACAGCCCCTTGCCAACCCTCACTAGGGCCAGGAAAGAAATTCTGAGCCTCTGGGTGAGGTGTGGGGGTGCAGTTTAGGGGAGCTTAAGGAACCTGAAGAAAGGCAGCCGGTTAGGATAAAGGCCTCCCGCTCACTCCTTTTATGGCCCGAGGCCACTCTACTTTCCTTCTTTTGATCTTCATTTCCTCCTCTGTGAAATGGGAAGAGGAAACAGTGTCCCTTGCGGGTGGATTCCCTTGGAAGTGTTCAGAGCAGCAGTTTCGAGTCTGGTGGTAGGGTCAGAAAACCAGTCAGGTTGTCGAGTCTCGGTGGTAGGGTCCTTACAGTGCAAAACCAGTCTACAGCCACGTCTGCGCCTGGGCTCTTGGCAGCATCTGGGTGGGCACAGAGCTCTGGGCATCTAGCCGAGAAAGGTGGGGCCTGCCCTTGGAGTGAAAGTGGGCCCGCCCAGTGGTGGTTAGGCAAAGGAGGACACACTTCCTGTAAGAAGACGGATGCTCCACGTTGCAGCTCACTCAGCCCAGGGCTTATTACGAATCCTGAACTCCCAGGGACTTAGGGTTTTGTCAGATGTTGTGAGCTCCCGAGCCACAGCTGAAACAGCTTCCAACAGACGACCAAGCACTCACAGTCACAGCTAGATACATCATCACACAGTCACACTCAGGCACCCCACATAGCAGTAGCCAGTCAGGCAACTGAGAACCTAACTGCATGGGAGGCATGGCTACTGACACTGACATGACAGGCACAACCCACATGATGCACACCGACCATTATAGTTGTAGAAAGGTACCTAAGACAACCACACACAACACAGCTAGACCCAGACTCGCAAAGCTACAGACTCAGCAAACAGTCACATTTACACATTCAGACATTGTTACTCAGGTGTCATTCCACAAAGACAAATAAACACAGACAGGCCTCGGGCTGCATACCCAGAGCTCCACACCTGGATCAGAGATATACTGCTGGCTACACACCTAGAGAGACACACCTCGTAACCTTTGTACGTGGCTTTCTGAACCAGGTACAACCCAGGCTTGTGGCTGTTCTCCAGTCTGACCCCACTTTACAGAGACAGGCACCCAGTGGTAAGCAGGAACTGGTTTAGCACTGATTGTTGAATTTTCAGAAATTTTGCAAGCTGGTTGTTAAACTCAGCCATTATTTAAAAAAAAAATTAGATTGTCAGCTTCCAATTAAATAAATTATATAAAAACAGAGGTAATAATAAATGCTTCAAAAATCATCATTTTCTCATTTTTTTACTCTCATCTATCGTCTAGAGGTAATTTATTTCTGTAATAAATCCAGATGTTGGAAGTGCTAGATGGTGTGGTACTACACTTTTCTTCCCTTATCTGTTTCAGTTCAGTGACAGCACATCAGTAGCTTGAACTTGGCCATGGGAAGAGTTTTTCCACCATAGAAATTGGCAAACACAACAAATCAAGTGTTTGTTTTTTTGGAGAGCTGGCCATCAAATGTTAGCACATGATGGGGCTGGGGTTGTGGCTCAGTGGTAGAGTGCTCTCCTTGCACGTGCGTGGCCCGGGTTCGATCCTCAGCACCACGTAAACATAAATGCATTGCATTGTGTACAACTAAAGCAAATAAATAAATATTTTAAAAAATGTTAGCACATGACCTTGCTGTTCCATAATCATCATGATCATGCATGTCTAGACAGATCTATGTCCATGCCTACAGTGTTTGTCAAGTGGTAAGAGCCCAAAGGCCTGAGTTTGAATCCCAGTCCAGCTCCTTACAAAGTTGGAACTTTGAGCAAATTATTTAACTTCTCTCAGATTCCTCTTTTGTGAAAATAGGACAATAAATCTGTAAAAATTGGGGAAATAAATAGAACCTACTTCCTAGGGTCATTGTGAGAACTCAGCTTAGGTAAAATACTTAGAAGAGAGCCTGGCACATATTGTAGACCGAGTTGTAGGCCCACAAGCTCACGCACATTCACATCTACAGGATGCACCTCTGAAGTCACACTGAACCCAAGATCTATGAGAGGCTAAGGACTGATAGAGGGCAGCCCGCGGGAGGTGGTCCAGGTCTTTCCAGGGCGGGGTTGGCAGCTGGGACCATGCAAAGGACATCCAGGACACAGTCAGCTGGTGCTCCCCAGGGAACCTGTCTCAGGACTGGGGGCTGGAACTGGCTTCTAGACACTACATTTGATCTTAGGTGGAGAGGCAATGGGCTGGCTTCTAGGAAGGGGAGAGAGGAAAAAGGCTAAAACAGGTCAGGAGTGTGTACAGGGCCTGGCAGCCAGACTTTCAAATCTAAGCTTCCCTCCTTCCCCTCCCATCTATGCATTCATTCATCTGGGGAGCGCTGGGCTCTGTGCACAGCCCTCAGGCCTCATATTAAAATGGTTATCTTAGCCGGGCGTGGTGGCGCATGCCTTTAGTGCAAGCCTGTAATCCCAGCACTTGGGAGGCTGAGGCAGGAGGATTGCGAGTTCAAAAGCCAGCCTCAGCAATGGTGAGGTACTAGCAACTCAGTGAGATCCTGTCTCTAAATAAAATACAAAAGAGGGCTGGGGATGTGGCCCAGTGGTTGAGTGCCCCTGAGTTCAATCCCTGGTACCAAAACAAACAAACAACAAAAAAAAAAAAACCTCTGGGGATAATGGCCATGTTCTTATCTTGATCATGGTGGTGGTTTCATGGGTTAGACGTATGTCAAACCTCATCAAATCGTATGCTACAATATGTGTGCTTTATGGTATGTCAGTTATACCTCAGTAAAACTGTGGGGAAAGTGCACAAGACCCAGGTGCAGCGGAGCACACCTGTGGTCCCAGCTCTTCCGGAGGCTGAGGCAGGAAGATGGCTTGAGCCCCTGAGAGTGAGGCCAGCCTGGGCAACAGAGTGAGACCCTATCTCTGAAAAAGAAAAAGAAAATGCCTACAGTCCTCACCTGTGAAAGCTCGCAGCTGGGCAGGGAGGGGAGGAGGGAGAAGCTCATCTGGAGGGACAAGGGGGAGGGGGAGGGCATGGGTAGAAGCACAGCAGAGCCAAGGCCCAGCGAGGGGTCAGGGCCCACAGTGAGGCTGGACTCAGCGCAGCTGGGTGCGGAGGCGAAGTTAGAGAGTCGGTCTGGCACAGGACTTCTTCCATTTCTGTCTTTCTGCCCCACATCTGCGTCCTCGCCGCCCACCAAGCTCACACAGTAGTCAACCTCACCTTGTGACCTCCGCAGGAAGGGGCCCTTGACCTTCTGAAGAAGCTGAACAGCTGTCAGATGTCCATCCAGCTGCTGCAGGTGTGTGGGGCGAGTCCTCTGGGGGAGACCTGCAAGGGTGGAGTCTGGGAGGAATTTCTGAGGGGAGTCTTGGGGGGAGGGGCGTTTTGAGGCGCAGACATGGGGAGCGGGCCCAGAGAGACCCAGAAGCATCTTGTGGGGGGCCAGGGTACTTTCTCACTCAGAGAGCCTTTAGTCTGGGGAAAGGCTGGTTTGCTTTCCTCGAGCACCCCAATTCCCAAGGTCCTGGGCCTGTAGAATACAAGAGGCCAGGGATCCAGGAAGAGGGAAAAGTTCCACTGTCCTTAAATCCTCCCTGGGTTGCCCCTAAACTTACAGAAGCTGCTGGCTCTGAAAGATGAGCACAGACGCGAAGTGTGGGAGCCGGAGTTGCCACCAGCTGAAACCTGAGCTAAAGGATGCCAGGGGCCTGGGAATGGGGAGAGGTCCCGAGCAGCCAACAGCCCTGTCCTCACCTGAGCACTGACCCCACACAGGGTGGCAGGTCAGGGCCTCAGCTGTAGGCTAGCTGTAGGACTGGGGTCATTACCTCAACCACTGACTGGTCAGGGCAAAGGCTCTGGAGGGGTCTAGGCAGGAGGGGACGTGGTGACTGAGCTAGGCATGGCAGATGCAGCCAGGGAGGGCAGCCAACCCTGCATGTCCATTCCCAGCCAGCCCTTAACCCCTCTCTTTGCAGACGACCAGGATTGGAGTTGCAGTCAACGGGGTCCGCAAGCACTGCTCAGACAGGGAGGTGGTGTCCTTGGCCAAGGTCCTCATCAAAAACTGGAAGCGATTGCTGGGTGAGAGGGGCAGGGTTGGTGTTTTTTTTTTTTTTTTTTAATATTTATTTATTTACTTTAGTTGTACACAATGCAATGCATTTATGTTTACGTGGTGCTGAGGATCGAACCCGGGCCACGCACGTGCAAGGCGAGCGCTCTGCCGCTGAGCCACAATCCCAGCCCCCAGGGTTGGTTTTTTTTTTTTTGGTACTGGGGATTGAACTCAGGGGCATTCAACTCCTGGGCCATATCCCCAGCCCTTTTTTGTATTTTATTAGAGACAGGGTCTCACTGAGTTGCTAAGTGCCTCGCCATTGCTGAGGCTGGCTTTGAACTCGCGATCCTCCTGCCTCAGCCTCCCAAGTGCTGGGATTACAGGCGTGCGCCACCGCGCCCGGCTCCCAGGGTTGGTTTTAACCACATTTCCCTCCCATCCCTTGGAGGGGACAGAGCGTGGCTCATAGCAGGTGCTCGGTGTGTCTGCTGAGTGACTTAATAAATGGCAGACGGACCAGGGAGGTGGCTAGTGAGGACGCCAGTGTTGTGTGCACGAGAGCGCGATGTGTCGCCCTGAGCTTTCCTGTACACGTGCTTCTTTGTGTGTTTCTGTGTGTGCGTGTAGCACATGTCCACACGCACACAGTTGTGTACTATGCACACAGACGTGGTGCTACTTATATTTATGTCCCCACATGAAAACGTGTATTTACACACACACACACGCGTGCGTGGTGTATGTGCATTCATGTTAAGTGTGTGTGGTGAGAATACGTGCACCTGTCCTGGTCTCTGCCCTTCATTCCTTCCTTCCCAAAGTCACACAGGGTTCTGCTAAGAAGGTGCTGAGCGGAGGGACAACGCCTCCCTTTTGTTTTCAGACTCCCCAGGACACGCCAAGGTGGAAAAAGGAGAGGAAAGAGAGAAAGCAAAGAAGAAAGAGAAAGGCCTTGACTGTTCAGACTGGAAGCCGAAGCAGGCCTTTCTCCCCCGAGAAAGAAACGAGGGGAAGAGCCCCCAAGCAGGTATTTTTTTTCTGGGGTGGGGAGAAGGGGTCTGACCCTCATTCCTGCCCCGACCCCTGCCAAAAGCTCTGTTCATAGTATCTCATTGCAGCGCACAGCCTGGGAGGTGCACGTCATTGTCTCCTACAGCGCTCCCTCCAGGGGACTTTGGCTCAACCTGACAGAACCAGAGAAACCCAAGGTGGCACTGACTTTGCTTAGGATGCAGGGAGGGGACACAGACTTTGGCTCAACCTGACAGAACCAGAGAAACCCAAGGTGGCACTGACTTTGCTTAGGATGCAGGGAGGGGACACAGGTGTGCCAGCAGGCCTTGCTGGGCCTCCAGAGTTCTCAGAGGGAACCACACAGCCTCCAGAGCTGTACTCCAGCCACGGGGCAACAGCTCAGGACCGGGAAATGTGACCACCATGGGGCGGGGGTGGGGGTGGGGGAACCCCAGGCTTAGAAGCCCCACGTCGCAGATATGGTGCTGGGCCTGGAGGCAGAGTGTCTGGGACCCAACAAGGACGCGACCCACTGACACGACCCACTGCCCTCAGGACAGCACAGAGGCTCTGGGTCTCCACCGGTTACTTGCAGTTCATCCTTGGCCTTTCCTGTCTAGACAGCGTTTCTAACCAGGGGGCATTTGCTCTCTAGGTGGTTTTGCCTGGTAACCCAGCCCACGGTCCACTTGTGTCAGGTCTGCAGGGCCCCTGGGACTGGGAGCTCTTGTCCATCGGGAAGAAGTGTTTGGTTAAGTTTTTTTCTTGGCCTTCCCGTCTGCCACCAGGAAGCTGAGGTCAGGGGTCAGGGGGGCAGAGGCTTCCCCAAGACCCCAGGGCTATTATGTGATGGAGGGGGATTCCAGTCTTCGTCAGGCCTTCACCCTTCTGCCAACAGGAGCAGAACAGTTGTTTGCCTCAACTCTGTCCTGTTCCCACTGGCCCGCCCCAGCCAGGTGCTCCCCCAAATTGCATGAGTCTCAGGGCTCAAATGCCGTAAACTTCACAGTAGATTAAAGCCTTCATGAACATCTAAATAAGTCTTGAGGAGGCTGAAACAAGAGGGTCATTTGACCCCGAGAGTTTGAGGCCAGCTTGGGCAACATGGATCTAGTCTCAAACCCTACCTGTTCCCTGTGTAACCAGAAGATCACTTGACTCCTTAGGGGAAAGGGGTGGTTACATTTGTCCATCTGGTAGATAAGGGGGTGGTGGTATTAGATAACATCTAACTAAAGACATCTGCATCCAGGACATTTCAATATTTTTTTAAACATTTATTTATTTGCTTTAGTTGTACACAATGCATTTATTTGTACGTGGTGCTGAGGATTGAACCCGGGCCGCGCATGCGCCAGGCGAGCGCTCTACCACTGAGCCACAACCCCAGCCCCGACATTTCAGTATTTTTAATGTGCATACCTTTGACCCAGCACATCCTCTTTGAAGAATTCATTTTAAGAAATTAATCACAGTAAAGCATAAAGATTACGTGGTCTGCTGGGCATGGTGGCTCGCACCTGTAATCTCAGTGGCTCCAGAGGCTGAGGCAGGAGGATCATGAGTTCAAAGCCAGCCTCAGCAACTTAGTGAGGTCCTCAACTTGGTGAGACCCTGTCTCAAAATAAAATATAAAAAGGGCTGGGAATGTGGCTCAGTGGTTAAGCACCCCTGGATTCAATCCCCAGTACCAAAAAAAGAAAAAGATTACATAGATTACATGTTCTATGTGTAACAGTTTTTTTGCAGATGTTTCTGAAACACTTTGGAACTCTGAAACCCTCCCTCCGTTTTTTGGTAAATATTTATTTATTTGCTTTAGTTGTACACAATGCTTTTTTTTAAAATTTTTACGTGGTGCTGAGGATCGAACCTGAGCCACATACGTGCTGGGCGAGCGCTCTACCACCGCCACAACCCCAGCCCCCCTCCTTTTTTTTCTGGGCTGGAGATGGAACCCAGGGCCTTGAGCATGCTAAACAAGCACTCTACCACAGAGCCACACCCTCAGCCCCTCTGAATACTTGTTAAGTGAATATTTATTATAATTGCATAAAACAAAGGTGTTTTGCAGAAAACACCTTAGGAGAAAAGGCCCTGAGAAGAATAATTCTCAACCAGGAGGGTTGAAAATACCTTAACCACCTGGCTCCTGTTTTGGGTTGTAAAAGAAATAGCCGAGGGGGCAAGGTGTTAAATATCCTGCAGTGCACACAATAGTCCCCCCACAGTGAAGAACTACAGTCAGCCTCCCTGTCACGGGTTCCATATCCACGGATGGCATATCTGTAAATTCACCATATAGGGCAAATATATTTGGGGAAAAATATATCTGTACTGAACATCTACTGGCTTTTTTGTCATTATCCCCCCCAAAAAAGATATAGTATAACAACTATTTATATAGCATTTACATTAGATTATATATGTACATTTCAGTTGTAGGTGGACACAATGCTTTTATTTTATTTATTTATTTATTTTATTATTTTTTGGTACTGGGGATTGAATTCAGGGGCACTCAACCACTGGGCCACATCCCCAGCCCCCCCCCCTTTTTTTTTTTTATTAGAGACAGGGTCTCACTTAGTTGCTAAGTGTCTTGCCATTGCTGAGGCTGGCTTTGAACTCGCGATCCTCCTGCCTCAGCTTCTCAAGTGCTGGGATTAAAGGTGTGCACCACTTCGCCCAGCAATGGCTTTATTTTTATTTATTTATTTGTATGTGGTGCTGAGGATCGAACCCAGGCCACACACATGCTAGGCGAGTGCTGTACCACTGAGCCACAACCCCAGCCCCAAACAATGCACTTTTTTTTTTTTTTTTTTTTTGTGTGTGTGTGTGTGTGTACCAGGGAACTCAGGGGCACTCGACCACTGGGTCACATCCCCAGACCTTTTTTGTATTTTATTTAGAGACAGGGTCTCACTGAGTTGCTAAGTGCCTCACCATTGCTGAGGCTGGCTTTGAACTCGCGATCCTCCTGCCTCAGCCTCCCAAAGTGCTGGGATTACAGGCGTGCGCCACCTCGCCCGGCTCAGACAATGCACTTTTGAGAAGTAAACAAATAAGAGCAATGAAAATCTGTTATAGAAATCATGAAAAATATAGGTGCTGGGCGTGGTGGTAAACGCCTGTAATCCCAGCACTTGCTTGGGAGGCTGAGGCAGGAGGATCGCGAGTTCAAAGCCAACCTCAGCAATGGCGAGACACTTAGCAACTCAGTGAGACCCTGTCTCTAATAAAATACAAAAGAGGGCTGGGGATGTGGCCCAGTGGTCGAGTGCCCCTGAGTTCAATCCCTGGTACCATAAAAAAAAAAAAAAAAAAAGTCATGGAAAATATAGAAAAGCAGAATAAAAGCACCCACATTCCCACCACCCAAAGACAAGCCTTCTTAATATTTGGTATATGGTTTTTCTTTCTATTCTCTCTTTGACTTGTTTTCTAAACTTATCACCAACTTCACGGTCTGCTTTTTAAACTGTAATATTGGTCACATAGTATATTAGTCATACAGTCTGTAACGTGTTCTATGTTCTATTCTTTTTATTTTGCTCACTTTGCAGTCGTATCCCAGTGGAGAGCACTAACTGGCATTGGACTTTCCACATGGGTGTGTGTTGTTTCCCCAGAGGGGTTAGAAGGGTGCCGGGCAGGGATGCCCTCCCTGACCACCACCATAGTGCCAAGCACAGAGTGAACACATAGTGCGCACTGCTAGCGTGGCTCCGATGGCCCTGTGGACCACCTTCCGTTAATGCTTTCAGCAGTCTGGCCACATCAGAGCACCTGTTTGGTTCTAAGTACCATGGCAAATGAGGGAGCAGAATGGAGAGGGTTCTTGTGAGGTGAAGTGGAAAGATAAAGGGCTGAACTGTTGGGAGAGGAGACCGAATGGAGTATGGGGCTGATCTGGAGAAGAGTGAGCGTAGACATCCAGGTAAAGATGACAGCCTGAGCCAGGTGTGGTGGTGCACACCTGTAATCCCAGTGACCCAGGAGGCTGAGGCAGGAGGATTATAAATTCAAAGTCAGCCTCAGCAAAAACGCAGGAAGATTGCAAGTTCAAGGCCAGCCTCAGGAACTTAGTGAGACCCTGTTTCAAAATAAACTCAGCTCTAAGCAACTTAGTAAGACCCTGTTTCAAAATAAAAAAACAGAAAGGGCTGGGGATGTAGCTGAGTGGTTAAGGACCCCTGGGTTCAATCCCCAATAACAAAACAAAACAAAAAACAAAATCAAAATCTGACAGCCAGAACGTGTGTGTGTGTGTGTGTGTGTGTGTGTGTGTGTGTGTGTGTTTGTGTGTGTGTTTGTACCGGGGATTGAACTCAGGGGCACTCGACCACTGGGCCACATCCCCAGCCCTTTTTTGTATTTTTATTAGAGACAGGGTCTCACTGAGTTGCTAAGTGCCTCACCATTGCTGAGGCTGGCTTCAAACTTGCGATCCTCCTGTCTCAGCCTCCTGAGTGCTGAGATTACAGGTGTGTGCCACCATGCCCGGCTTATTTATTCATTTCAGCAGTAAGTCATGTTTCATGTAAAAAGTTTAGAAAACCAAACAGCAGAAGAAAATAATAGAAATAACCACTGTTAGTATGTTGGTGTCTATATCTCTAGTCTATATAAAAACAACTCTCTATATATTTATATTTTCTTAATAAAATTTGAAGTGCACATTATATTCTCCTGGAGTGCTGAGTTGTTAGGCCAGCTCACCTTCCGTAGCCTCGGGGCTCTGAAAGGTCACTGGGGCTCAACAGAGCGTGGGAAGGCATGTCCCCATTCTGCTGGGGGAAGCAAGATGGCAGGGGTCCTACCTCAGCTCAACTGATGAACTTCTTCTCGTTGTCATTTTCTTAATTATACCTTTTCTTATTATACAAACACTGTAGCCACATTCATGAAATTTAAAATAACTAGAAGAAACCTTTGCCCACAGTGTGCCACCTCTGGCAAATGATCTACCTACATAACTAAATTTGCCGTCACTGAGAGTGTGCAAACTACTGTCTCCTGTTTATGAATTTTCCTATTGTGTCTAAGTACCTTTTCATGTTCCTGGATAGTTTTTGTAAAATGACTGTTTGTAATAGCTGTAGAATAAATATTCTGGTTTGCTCAAAAAAAAAAAAAAAAGAACCAGGGCCAGAAAGTGGTGGGACCCTGGACTGGAACCTCGTTTTCCCCTCCTCTCAGCCAGACACGGTGGCTCAGGCCTGGAATCCCAGAGACTTGGGAGGGTGAAGCAGGAGGATCACAAGTTCAAAGCCGGCCTGGGCAACTTATTGAGACCCTGTCTCTAAAAAAAAAAAAGGACTGGGAGTGTAGCTCAGTGGTAGAACATCCTGGATTCAATCCCCAGTACTGTTAGTAATAAATAAATGTAGTAACTGTTACCTCTGGAGAGGTTCCTTTTCCACCTTTTTATTTTGACGTTTCTGCACGTTTGATTTCACAGCATTCAGCATTTACTTAGTGAGCACCTATTTGGTGCCAGCCAGGCACAATTCTGTGGGTTTGGAATAAGCCTGGCAACATAGTAGACTGGGTTCCCCAGAAGCAGCCCCTGACACTTGGATTCAAGTGCAGTGGTTTTTTGTTTGTTTGTTTGTTTGTGTGTGTGTGGTACCGGGGATTGAACTCAGGGGCACTCGACCACTGGGTCACATCCCCAACCCTTTTTTTGTATTTTATTAGAGACAGGGTCTCACTGAGTTGCCAAGTGCCTTGACATTGCTGAGGCTGACTTTGAACTCGCGATCCTCCTGCCCCAGCCTCCCAAGTGCTGGGATTACAGGCGTGCGCCACCGCGCCCCGGCTCAAGTGCAGTGGTTTTGTGGGCAGTGATTCCGGAGGTGTGGCTAGAGGAGTGGGAAGCGAGACAGAAGAGACAGAAGTCCGAGGGACAGGGTGGAAGCTGGAATGGTATGCATTGCCCAGCAGCTTACTGGCATGGGCACTGGGACTTAAATCCTGCTGGGGAACTCTGGGTGACATTGGAAAAAACACATGTCAAGTTGCCCCTCGGAGGGCTGAGGGAGTCGGGGTGTTTACGCGTGTGTCTGCTTGCAGGATGCTCCTGGGGCTGCACCTCCCCAGGACTGACGGCCCCCTGGATGGCCTGGAGAAACCCTGAATGCAGAGCCCCTGGGGAGGTTGAGGAGGAGCCCGTGGACCTGGGACACTGGGAGAGGAAGGGCCCAAGGGGCAGTGGCTTCTGCAGAGTGTCCACCACGGTGACCAAGACCTGCCCAACTCCACTCTTGTGGAATTTTTCTGGAGGGTGGTTAGGCAATAAATATAATAAGAAAGCCAATCATATATCATGTTAGAAGATGACATGTGGGCTGGGGTTGTGGCTCAGTGGCAGAGCACTCGCCTCGCACGTGTGCGGCCCGGGTTTGATCCTCAGCACCATGTAAACATAAATGCATTGCATTGTGTACAACTAAAAGTAAATAAATAAATATTAAAAAAAAAAAAAAAAAGAAGATGACATGTGCTATGCACTTAGAAGAATTGGGTGAGATAGGGAATAGAAATGCAGTTTGCAAACATTAATTTTATAAAACCAGTAAATGGAAAAATATCATAACAATAATGAAGTTAAATGCATTTTAGAAAATTAAGAAAAAAAAATTTCACCCCAATTTCAACACCCTAACCTAACAGTGGCTATAGCATTTGGGTGTATTTTCTTTTCATCTTTTTCCCTCCTGGGCATTGGTTTTCTTGCATGACTTCAGGCACAGGCTACATCTGATTTTGTCCCTTGCTCTTTCAGTTGCCATTTTAACTCAGCTCTGGTATCTTCAAAGTCTTGGTACTTCTCTCCCTGCTCCTGCTCCTGCCGTGCCCTGCAGGGGTGGCTGAAACCCATCTCTCGGTGTCCCTGGCTGCTGATGAGAACAGGCACCCAGCAAGGCCTGCCTGACAGCAAGGAGGAGAGGGGCCTGCTGGGAATTAGTGATGAATAATTCGTAATTACACGATAGAACATATGGAGCCGCTCCTCAGGGCTTGGTTTCCTCCCTTCCTGTTGCTTCACTGGACGGGAAACAGGTGAGGGTGAGCAGCCAGCACTGCCTGGACCTCCCTCTCCAGGTGCCTTGGCCAGGTGGGTCCTCATCCTCCTCCCAGCAGGCTTCGCTCCAGGACGCTTTCTCCCAGCCTCCTGGGGGATCAGCTCTGGTCCAGCCTGCCAGGCGGCTCATCTCCAATTTCTCTTCTTTTCAGGAGAGACTCTGTGGACTCCAAGTCTTCCACCACCTCTTCTCCAAAAAGGCCTCCGATGGAAAGGTAAAGGAAGCCACTGATTTCTCCATTGTAAAAGTCCCAGGGCGCTCAGCAAGCGTGGAAGAAGCCCAAGGCAGGGGGAGGAGGAAACCTCATGCATTATGTTGCCTCTAAATGCTAGGCCCCACAGGTGTGGCTTCTCCTCTGGGGCAGCTGACCAGTTGCTATTGCCCCATCACTGTCTGGGAAACATTCTCAGGGTCAAGTTGAACCCAGAAAGGACAGAGGTCTTGAAAGCCTTTTCCTGGAGTGACGTATCTGCACGGTGGGCACACCTGTAATCCCCAGGGGCTTGGGAGGCTGAGGCAGGAGGATCGCAAGTTCAAAGCCAACCTCAGCAACTCAGCAGGCCCCAAGCAACTCAGCAAGACCCTGTCTCTAAATATAAAAAAAGGACTGAGGATGTGGCTCAGTGGTTAAGCGCCTCTGGGTTCAATCCCCAGCACCAGAAAAAAAAAAAAAAAAAAATGTACTGAGGGCCTATTGCATGCAAGGAACTGTTCGCGATGGTGCCAGGAATATGGAAACAAACAAAAGAAGAAAAGTCCCTGCCTGAGTGGCAACAGGTAGTACATTCAGTAAGGAAGTCACACAGTGGTTCAGGAGGTGACCAGAAGTACAGGAAAGTGGGGGGGGGGGGGGGAGGATGCTCATCAGAGGGATGAGGAAAGCCTGTGGTGAGAAGGTGACCTTGGAGCAAAAATCTGAAGGAGGTAAGGGAGTGACTGGTGCAGCTGTGGGGTCTTTTCAAGCCAAGGTGTTAGGGCCTGATAGGGTTCAGGGACACTGGAGGTGGAGGGAGCAGATTTGGGGAGGGGGAAGGTGGGAGGGGATGTTTAGAAATGGGAGCCACTGGCAGGCACTGAGCTCTGGAATCAAATCACCATCTTTACCAGGATCTTTCCAGCTGCTGCGCTGAGGATGGATTGTAGGAACCTCTGAGCAGAAGCGGAGAGACCAGTCAGAAGGCCGCTGAGATGATTCAGGCCAGATATGATGGTGGCTTGGATCAGGGTGGGAGAGGTGCAGGTGAGAAGGAGGAGTGGATTGAGGATCTATTTTGGAAAGGAGCTGATAGGATTCCCTAGCAGATTGGACGTGGGGTATGAGAGGAAAAAACTCGAGGATGATTCCCAGATTTTTCATTTGAACATCTGCAAAGAAGGAGTTGCCATCGATTGGCAGGGGGAAGACTGCATGGAAATCAGGCTTGGGGTGGAATATCAAGAGTTCAGGTTTGGAAGCCGCATACACAAGCCTGTAATTTCAGCTTTTTGGAAGGTTAGGGTGGGAGGATCACAAGTTCAAGGCCAGCTTGGGAAATTAGTGAGACCCTGTCTCAAAATAAAGAATAAAAAAGGACTATGGGGAACTGGGCATAGTGGTGGACACCCGTAATCCCAGTGACTCAAGAGGCTGAGTCAGGAGGATTGCAAATTAGAGGCCAGCCTCAGCAACTTGGCAAGGCCCTATCTCAAAATAAAGAATTAAAAAGGGTTAGGGGTACAGCTCAGTGGTAAAGTACCCCTGTTTTCAATCCCCAGTACCAAAAAAAGAAAAAGCAGGGAGGCCTAGGATGTAAGTCAGTGCTTGCCTAGCAATGTACAACACCCTGGGCTTAATCCCCAATACTGAAAAAAAATTCAGGTTTGGACATGTTGGATTTGAAGTGTGTGTTAAGTCATTCAGGCAAAGAAGTTGAATACAAGGGTGGAATTCAGGAAGAAAGTCTAGGCCAGAAATGTAAATTACAGAGTCATTAGTGTGTAGCTGGCATTTAAAGTTACATCACCAAAGTGACATCACCAAAGAGAGATTGTAGATAAAAGAGTGAGCATGGGTCATGGCCCAAGAGGAAGGGCAGAAGTCAGAACAGTAGGAGAAGTAGAGCCAGGGAAGAACAGGGCAGACAGGGAGGTGGCTTAGAGGTGGATCAAGACCAACGGTGTGGGTCCAGGTGCCATATTGAATTCTGGAGAGGCCTGCTGGAACAAGCAGGGTGTTGGCCTCCAGACTGTGTGAGAGCTGAAATTGTTTTAAGCCTGATGTACCAGTAAGACTGCCATTGGAAAGAAGATTTAGGCCACAAAAATTAGGTCATTTAAGGCATTATCAAGATCAAGCAGGCTGAGATGTTGACACAATTCCAACATGGCAATCGATGCCGGCTCCAGCTGGTGGGTAGAGGCTCTCTGGACTGCTCCTTAGAGAAAGAGTCTGAAGCTGTGTCCTGCCACTAAAGAAAAGAGTTCTCGATTAGAATAATTATCTTAATGAATGCACCCAACAAGCAGTGTCTGCCATGGGTAAGGCCTAGGAACAGAGGCTTCAATGTCATCTTGCTTCCAGACAACTGGTTCTCAGCAGGAGTCATTTAGACATTTGTGAACATTTTTGGTGTCATGACTTGAATGGGGGTGAGGCGTAGAAACAGGAAGACACTACTGGCATTTAGTAAGCAGGGACCATAGATGTTAAGTGAGCAATTGTCCTATCCCCAAATCAAATGCTGACCATTAATCCAATTCTGGGTTTGATGCTATAATCAAAACAGTTGACCTTGATGTAGGACTTAGGCCTCCAGACTGCTTTCGTGACTTTGCTTCATGGCCTTAAAGTCTCCTGGCTCCCCTCCAATAATGCATTTTTCCCCCTAAAGGTCAGTCAGGCAGAATATATTTGTCCTTTTAGTGGTTGGACTATTTCCCGCTGGTTCGGTATTGGGGGTGTGGGCAGCCTAAAGGACACCGCAAGTCTTGCAAATTCACTTTATTTTCTATTTAGACTGTTTTCCGCACTATTTCGTGTCTCTTATTCATTCATGTATGCATGCATTTGGCAAGCACATCCTTGCAAACTCAACATCCTCCAGGGATTCAGGGCATATGCACAGCCTGAGTGACTAATGGAAACCATGACAAACTAGAGAGTATGAGTTTATCTGAAGGGGGCAGCAGCTACCCAGCCCCAGCTGGTTATTGCCTTGGGAAATGCAGACTCAATGGGCCATTTCCTCCAGGGTTTTTGGTTTTGGTTTTGGTTTATTGTCCAGGTTGGCCTTGAACTCCTGGTCTTAAGTGACCCTCTGGCCTCAGCCTCCCAAGTCACTGGGATCACAGGCACACCCTACAATACCAAGCCATCTTGCAGTGCTTTGAGGAAAGCTAGACATCTAGATTTTCATATGAAACTCGCAGCTTTCAATATTGGCAACATAGTCATATTTTTCTAAGCCACAATAGGGCCCCAAACATTATTTTGTAGTCCACTTGTTTACAGCATCTAAAGCCAGGCAAAAATTGAAGCTCACGGTCTCTGATTTTGTGATTCTGACAGCTCGTGAGGAGGCACACACCACAGAGTGAGGGCTTTTGGAAGGCAGTAGATGTAACACGCAGTGGGAACACAGGGAGAGTGTTTCAGTATGACTTGAGTAGTCAAGGGAGGCTTCATGGCAGAGACAGTTTTGAGCTGGGAATCAAAAGATGCATAGCAGTTTGCAGGGTGGACAGTCCAGGAGAGGGCGTCCCAAGCAGCGGAATGGCACATGCAAACGCATGGCAGTAAAAGTGAGGATGGTGCTTTCGAAGATGTAGCTGGAATACCAGGAAACTGATCAGGAAGGGCACCATGGTGACAGGGAAGGACTTGCACTTGAATCTTCTGCCCTTAACCTTGCTGTTGGAATTGTTGGACTTTGGCCAGAGCATGTTGGCAGTGCAGTAACTGAAATGTCCTCAAGGTGGCGCACAGGAGCAACGAGCCTCCGGGTGCCTCTGCCCAGACCTGAGGAAGGATTTTCTAAGGACTGGCACTGGCCCTTGGGGAAGGAGAAAGAAGCTGTGGATAAATTCAGTCCCCACCCCCCGCACCCCCACCCCCGATGATGATGTCCTCTCTGCAATTTGGAGTGGTTCCCAATGGTGTGCATTGATGCCACCCAGACACAGATTCCAGCCCTCCAGCCAGCTTCTAGCCAAGCTGGAAGGACAGGGCTTGTTTGCTCTGCTAAGAAGGTGGAGGAGATATGCTCCAAGCAGCCTCATCTTGCTCTAATAAGACGATTCTGGAAAGCTTTTATTTAGAGACACAGTGTCATCTGATGAAAAGAATTGGGAAGCCAGGCGCGGTGGCGCATGCCTGTAATCCTAGCACTTTGGGAGGCTGAGGCAGGAGGATCGCGAGTTCAAAGCCAGCCTCAGCAATGGCAAGGCACTTAGCAACTCAGTGAGACCCTGTCTCTAAATAAAATACAAAAAAGGGCTGGGGATGTGGCCCAGAGGCTGAGTGCCCCTGAGTTCAATCCCCGGTACCACAAAAAAAAAAAAAAAAAAAAAAAAAAAAAAAGAATTGGGAAGGCAGACAGACCTAAATTTGTGGTTTTTCTCCATCATTTGGTAGTTGGATGGACAAGTCAGTTCAACTGTTTGAGTCCCAATCTAATGATCTGTAAAATGGGAATGATTATGACCCCCCAAAGTCACTGAGGATCAAAGGGGGTAATGAACTGCCTAGCACTGTTCCCAACCCTACAAGGGTTCATAAGTGCATAATTTAAAGTAGTAATATTCATATGCAGCGTGCTGTCTTCTGAAAGTTGCCTAATGCTTTTTTTAAATTTTATTTTTATAATTTTTAATATGTACAACTCATAGTGCATGTATTTAGCATCTTTTTACATACAACTGTTTGTATACAAAGTATATTCGTACAATTCAGGTCTTCAATCATGCATTTAGGAAAATGATATCCGTCTCATTCAACCACCTTTTCTTTTTTTTTTTTTTTTTTCCTTTTCTCTCCCTCCTTCCCCCCTGCCTAATGCTTTTTTAGTGGAACTCCCTTAGGTTCTTTAATCATTTCAGTAACCCCATAAGATGGCTGCTACTGTTATTTCCATTTTATGTATGAAAAAACAGACACCACCGGGTGCCGTGGCGCACGCCTGTAATCCCAATGGCTTTGGCTTTTTTAGTGGAACTCCCTTAGGTTCTTTAATCATTTCAGTAACCCCATAAGATGGCTGCTACTGTTATTTCCATTTTATGTATGAAAAAACAGACACCACCGGGTGCCGTGGCGCACGCCTGTAATCCCAATGGCTTTGGAGACTGAGGTAGGAAGATCACGAGTTCAAAGCCAGCCTCAGCAAAAGTGAGGCACTAAGCAACTCAGTGAGACCCTGTCTCTACATAAAATACAAAATAGGGCTGGGGATGTGACTCAGTGGTTGAGTGCCCCTGAGTTCAATCCCTGGTACACCCCCCCCAAAAAAAAAAAAAAAAAAAAAAAAAAAAAAAAAAAACAGAAACACCTAGAAGTTCAGGAGCTTACCTGAGGTTCCATAACTACACAGTGGATGTCTCTATGAGTTTGGCTCTGGAGTCTGGGTTCTTCATGAATCTACCACCTGGTGTAGACAGTCCAGAAACAACGACTGTTATCATGGCCTCTTCAAAGCAGCCTGCTCTAGGCTCCCCTCCAAGGTCTCCCTCTGGTGAGTCCTAGGTGTTGAGGATGTGTGCTAAGGCCACAGGTCACAGGCTTCATGCTGCCACAGGAGAAAGGAGAGCAATCCCTCTCTTAACCCCAGGGGGAGTGGCCACCAACCTGCCAAGAGGCCTCCCCACCCCAGCTCAGCCCCACCTGGAGCCCCTGGAAGCGTGGCTCCTCTGCTCCTGGCCCGCTCCTCAGCTCACCATGCACTCGTTCTTCCTCTTCCTCGTGCACTCTTTCAGCAGAGCTGTATCACCTGCCTACCTGGAGCGCTGTCACAGGTGCTGGAATAGAGCGGTGAGAAGCCTCAAGGTCGCTGCCCTGGGCAGCCTGTGATCTGGAGGTGGAGGCAGACATTGTTTATAAACACATAAACAAGTTAATTATAGACTTGCTCTGGAGGAAGAAAATCAGGGCAGGGACAGTCTGCTTTGGCTGAGGTGGTCAGGGAAGAGCTCCCTGCGGATGTGACATTTGAGCTGAGACCTGGCTGGCAGGGAGGCACCTGTCAGGAGGAAGCGTGGTCCAGGAGGAGGCGGGAGCCAGCGGGGAGGCATGGCTGCAGAGCAGTGGCTATGTCCAAGGGACAGAAAGAGGCGTCGCTGTGGGGGCTTCAGTGAGCTGGGGTGGGGGCAGCGGCACCAGGTCAGGTCTGACAGGCCAGATGTGGAGGGGCTGGGAAGCCACGGCAAGGAGTTTGACTTGGTGATGAAAATAAGTGGCCATTAGAGGGTCAGAAGCAGGGGGTGACTCGACCTGCGTGGGTTTGGAGAGGCGCCTCCAGCTGCTGTGTGGATTGAAAGGAGGCAAGAGCACCAGGGAGACAGCTTCAGGGCTCTTCTGCGGAGGCAAGCGCCCAGGGTTGGGGTGAGGAGCTGCCCGCAGTGGCAGGAAGCACCCCCTTCACAACCTTCCCACCCCTCCCGCCCTTCTGCTGAAATGCACCACAGAGAGATCCAGGTGGGTCTTGGCCCCCTCATCCCTTTGCCCTGCTCCGAGCCACCTGTAGTCAGGCGGAGTTGGGCAGAATCAAGGGTTGAGATCCAGGACAGAACGGCTGGGGTCGTGGCTCAGCGGCAGAGCGCTCGCCCAGCGTGTGTGAGGCCCTGGGTTTGGTCCTTAGCACCACATATAAATAAATAAAATAAAGATATTGTGTTCAGTTACAATTTAAAAAATAATAAAAAAAATTTTAAAAAGATCCAGAACAGTAAGTTTCAAACTGTATTAAAGAATGAATAAATGAAAGCACGGGAATCACTTTGAACAAAATTTTTAGGAATTTACATTGCAACTGGCACAAGCGCCCAGCCTATGCTCCCTGCCCGCCTTGCCCAAGTGGCAACTAGGAGACACCTTTGAGAAGCATCATGTCTCCAGAAGACGTAGAAGTCCCAGTGGTTCAGGACTGCCTGTGGCCACAGAAGGGATCCAAATGCAGGCCAAAGAGCAGGCACTGGGGGACCAGGAGGTCACAGGCAAAGTTGACACTAAGCAGTGCTCTGAGGATGTTGAGTGGATTCTCTTGTAACCCCAGGTTTTGTTTAGTGACACTAGGGACAGAATCCAGGGCCTCACATTGAACTACACCACCCAGCTCTCTTTTTTTTTTTTTTTTTTTTTTTTTTTTATTTTGAGACAGGGCCTCTCTAAGTTGCTGAGGCTAGCCTCAAACTTGCCATCCTCCTGCCTCAGTTGCTGGGATTACAGGCTTGTGCCACCCAGCTGGGCTGAAACCCTGGATTTTTAATACCTGGAAGCCCTGGCTGCTCAGCCAGCCTCACTCTCGGCCACAACTCCTTAGACCTGAAGACTCTCTCAGCAGCCCAGCATCCTCCTCTTCCTGAAGGGAAGAAGCACATCCACAGACGGAAAATGAACTTGACAATCAGCTGCAGATCCAGACCCCAGGGTTGCCTGGTGCAGCTGCTCAGACTGCAGTGCACAACTCCAGGAGGCTAATGGTATGAATGGCACCTCCTGGTGCAGGAAACCCAGCAGCCTTTCAGGCCCTTTGACAAGGGCTGAAAGGTGGAGTGCTTTCAGCCACTCCTTGCTGGAGTGGTGGAGGAGGGGAACCTAATTTCTTTGATGAGTCAGGTCTAGCCAGACACCGGTGATCCCTGCTATTTAGGAGACTGAGGCAGGAGAATTGTGAGTTTGAGACCAGTCTGGGCTACATAGCAAGATCCTGTCTCAAAAAAAAAAAAAAAAAAAAAAGCCAGCACAGTCTCCCTGGTGAGTCATTTTGCGAGCAGAAGCGCGAGAGTCGGCGGGCAGATAGATGCTGGTGGGTACAGAAAGAGAACTTCGGAGGGATGAAGGCGGTGGCAGACACATCCTGCCTGCCTGGCCCCTTCCCCAAGTGGTGCAGAAACAGATCTGGAAGGGAGGGAGCTATCCACAACTGTCACCAAGTCCTTTCACTTCTCCAAGTTCCATTTCCTCATCCGTAAACCAGGGCCGGGAATTCGTGCCTCTCAGGGCTACCACGAGGAATAAATAGCAAATGCACGGCAAATGGTGGCTTCTGTTAGCACCATCCTTAACCAGCCCCTGGGTCCGGCCTGCTCTCCACCTCCCTGTCCTTCCACAAGCTCCCTCGCCCTCCCACTCCAGGACACCGAGCCGCTCAGCTTCGCCCACATAAACTGGGACTTCCACGTTCCCATATGTTCCTCCCAAGAATGCACTGTCATTGTCCTGTCCTGTCTCCTCATCTGAGTGGCCGCCTCCTCTCCATTCCTTGCCGAATTCTTTGGACCGAATTGCACCACCGTGTGGTCCATTTCACCCCCCCCCACTCCTTCCCCCTCCCTCCCTCCCTCTCTCTCTCTCTCTCTCTCTCTCTCTCTCATGCATTGGGGGGTGGGGGGGTAGTGCTGGAGAATGAACCCAGGGCCTGTGCTTGCTAGGCAAGTGCTTTGCCACTGAGCTACATCCCCTGCCCTTCTGTTTACTCTCTCTCTCTCTCTCTCTCTCTCTCTCTCTCTCTCTCTTTCTCTCTCTTTTGGTACTAGTGATTTAAGCCAGGGGTGCTTAACCACTGAGCCATATCCACAGGGTCTCACTAATTTGCTTAGAACCTGATAAGTTGCTGAGGCTGACTTTGAACTTGAGATCCTCCTGCCTCAGTCTCTTGAGTCGCTGGGATTACAGGCGTGTGCCACTGTGCCCAGCTCCATTTACCCTTCTTAAATCATGTGGTAAGGTCTGGCATCATAAGACTAATGGGCACAGAGAACCATGGGGATGCTGGGCCATGCCCCTCTTGCACCCCCAGCTCTTCTTTTTGAGGACCCAAAGGACCAACAAGAGTTGGAGTCTCAGCCGGGCGCGGTGGCGCACGCCTGTAATCCAGCACTTTGGGAGGCTGAGCAGGAGCATCGCGAGTTCAAAGCCAGCCTCAGTAATGGCGAGGCCTCAACTCACCACGTAATAAAAACACGTGGGGATGTGTAGTGGTCAGTGCCCCTGAGTTCAATCCCCAGCAAAAAATAAAAAAAAAAAAAAAAAAAAAAAAAAAAAAAAAAAAAAAAAAAAGAGTTGGAGTCTGGGGCTGGGGTTGTGGCTCAGCGGTAGAGCGCTCGCCTACTGTGGCGGCCAGGGTTCGATCCTCAGCACCAGTACAAATAAACGCAACTAACTAAATAAATATTGCTGTGGCTGGCACGTGTGAGACATTGTGTTCGATTCTCAGCACCACGTATAAATACATAAAATAAAGATCTATCAACTTAAAAAAAAAAAAAAAAAAAGAGTTGGAGTCTGAGCCGGGCGCAGTGGTGCACGCCTGTAATCCTAGCACTTGGGAGGTGGAGGCAGGAGGATCACGAGTTCAAAGCCAGCCTCAGCAATGGCGAGGCACTTAGCAACTCAGTGAGACCCTCTCTCTAATAAAATTCAAAAAAGGGCTGGAGATGTGACCCAGTGGTCAAATGCCCCTGAGTTCAATCCCTGGTACCAAAAAAAAAAAGAGTTGGAGCCTGAGCTCCAGCCTGGTTTTGTTTTGTTTTTGTTTTTGTTTTTTTTTGTTGTTGTTGTTGTATGTGTCAACATTTTCATCTTTGTTTCTTTTTGTTGTTTTTTAAATCGTGGCAAAATATACATAACAAAAGTTGCCATTTTAACCTTTTTCTTAGCTTGAGAAAAATGGGATAGTTTGTCATTTCAGATGCATTAAGATTTACCAAATATATAAAACAAATTAGTTATCACTGGTTATTGCAGATTTTCTGACTATTTTTCACCCCACAATGCTGGAAATCGAGCACAGGGCCTTGTGCACACTAGGCAAGAGCATTACCACTGAGCCACCTCCCCAGTCCAGCTTCCTGGCCATTCCTATTCACTGAACTTACCATATGGATTTTAAAGTTTTTTAAAAATATATATTTAACATACCAGGCACAGTGGCACATGCCTGTAATTCCAGCAACTTGGGAGTTTAAGGCAGGAGAATTGCCAAGTTCAAAGCCAGCATGGGCAACTTAGCAAGATCCTGTCTCAAAACAAAAATTACAAAGGGCTACAGATATAACTCAGTAGTATAGTGTCCCTAGGTTCAATCCCAAAAATATATGTTACATATATTTATATGTAACATTTACCCATTTTTGCCATTTCAAGTGGTCTTGAGTCTGTACACCATGTTGTGCAACTGTTACAACCACCAAGTTTCAGAGATGAATGGAGCTTCTCAAACTGAAACTGTACAGCCTTAAAAAACCATTCCCCACCTCACTTCCAGCCCCTCATGATCACCATCCTACTTTCTGTTTGATTCGGATTATTCTAGCAGCCTCATCTATGCGGAATCATGACATTTGATTCCACTTACATTGTATTCAGAGTTTATTTATGTTGTGGCATGTGTCAGGATCCCATTCTTCTTTATGGATGAATAATATTCCATTGTATGTACACATCATTTGTCTCATCCATTCATCCATCTCTGGACACTTGGGTTGCTTCCACCTTTTTCTGACAGCTCCTTGAGAAGAGGAAGATAGGAAATCTGTCTCAGCCACCATCTCAGAGTGACCGGTCATGATGGTCAATGTTAAAACAATTTTATTACTATATATATATATATTCTTCATAGAAGATTTCGAAAGTGTGTATAAGCAAAGAAAGAAAATGAAGGGCTGAGGTTGTGGCTCAGCAGTAGAGCGCTCACCTAGCACGTGCACAGCCCGGTTCGATCCTGAGCACCATGTAAAAATAAAGGCATTGTGCACAACTAAATCAAATAAATATTTTTTAAAAAGAAAGAAAAGTAAAATCTCTTATGATCCCATATTTGAGAGATAATTGCTATTAACATGGTTTGTGGACTTAATGTTTGTGATACCCACCCCCAAATCCATATGTTGAAGCCTCAAACCCCAGTATGACTTCATTTGGAGACAGGACCTTTATGGGGGTGTTAAGGCTAAAGGAAGTCACAAGGGTGGAGCCCTGATCCAATCCGGTTAGCATCCTTATAAGAAGAGACACCAGAGAACTCACTTGCTCTCCCCCCTGTGGAAACTGCAAGAAGCAGCCATTTATAAGCCCGAAAGAATCCTCACCAGAAACTGAATTGGCTGGCACTTTGATCTTGGACTTCCCAGTTTCTAGAACTGTGAGGCATAAATTTCTGTTCTTTTTTTTTTTTTTTTTTTTGTACCAGGGATTGAACTCAGGTGTGCTTAACCACTGAGTCACATCCCCAGACCTTTTTAATATTTTATTTAGAGATAGGGTCTCACTAAGTTGCTTAGGGCCTTCCTAAGTTGCTAAGGCTGGCTTTGAACTCACAGTCCTCCTGCCTCAGCCTCCTGAGTCACTGGGATTATAGGCGTGTGCCACTGCATGAGGTTAAACTTCTGCTCTTGAAGCCATCCTTCTGTGGTATTTTGTTATGGAAGCCCGAACTAAGACACCTGGTTAGTCTTCCTATCATCTGTGTGTGTGTGTGTGTGTGTGTGTGTGTGTGTGTGTGTGTGTGTGGGTGTGTGTGAATTTATATTTGCTTTAAAAAAGAAAAAAAGGAATTGTTCTTGGGCAGTATGACCTAGAGCCATGAACAAAGACACCGGAACCCAGGCAGCCTTGGGTTCACATCTCAGTGGTGCTGCTGTGAGGGTTAAAGTAGAAAATGCTGGTAAAGTACCTGCCACTGTTCAGGCACCTGGCTGGAACCAACCCGTGCCCACAGGACGGCAGCTCCTGGAGGGAGGAGCCATGCCCACTTGGCTGCTTTATCCCTTGTTAGCATAGAGCCTGTAGAACGGTGCCTGATACATAGTTCATAGTTTTGTTTTTGTTTTGTTGTTGTTGTTGTTGTTGTACTGAGGATTGAACTCAGGGGCACTCAACCACTGGGCCACATCCCCAGCCCTTTTTTTATTTTATTAGCGACAGGGTCTCACTGAGTTGCTAAGTGCCTCGCCATTGCTGAGGCTGGCTTTGAACTTGCAATCCTCCTGCCAAGTGCTGGGATTACAGGCATGTGCCACCATGCCCAGCTTGATGCATAGTTGCTGAAGGAAGGAATGGCTCATATTCTTATGAGAGCATATGTGGAGAGAAACTAGTACAATGCTCAGTAGATTGTAGCATTGCTGGTGGCATTAGCATTACCTGTCCTGTGACTCGAAAAGCATGGTGGTGAGTCAAGAGCGTGGGTCCCCAGGAGCTGCACTGCTGGGTTTGGATGCTGTTCCTGTTGGCTCCTAGAAGTGTCATCTGAGTCAAGTGCATCTTTAAATGGATCCGCATCTAAGATGCACCTCTAAAGTTGGGATGAGAATAGCATTGACCTCATGGAATTGTTATGGGGATTAAATGAGATGATCTGTATCTACTGCCTAAAATAGAGCCTGCCTCATCAGGGTGTCAAGAGGAGCAAGAGAGAACACCCCTAAAAACATCTGGAATGCTCCATCGGTGCTTTGTCCACGTAACGTCAAAATGTCTATCACTGATTGTCATCCTCAGATCAAACAGCAGCAAATCGAGAGCAGAGACCCCCAAAACACCCAGCAGCCCCTCCACTCCCACGTTCGCCCCCTCCGTCTGCCTCCTGGCCCCCTGCTATCTCACCGGGGACTCTGTCCGGGACAAGTGCGTGGAGATGCTATCAGCGGCCCTGAAGGCAGAAGGTGAGAGCTCATGGGCCAGGGAAAGGGCTCCCCAGGGCAGGCAGGCAGGAAGAGGTACCCCCTTTCCCAGCGCCCCTTCCTTGGAGTGATATGGGAGCACTGCTGTCCCCAGCTCAAGCAGGTACCACTGTCGGTCACAGTCAAGTCCGGCTGATGTCTAGATGTTCTGATCTCTTTCAGATGATTACAAGGACTATGGAGTCAACTGTGACAAGATGGCTTCAGAAATCGAAGATCATATCCTTGAACTGTGCCGGGTCTGTGGGTGTCTGGACCACCTGGTGGTGTGGCAGGCTCTGGGGACAGCCCCACCCCAGCCTCTTGTTAAGCACCTCAGCCACCACTGAGAACAGCCCCACCAAGGTTCCCCAAGGGACTGCCGTGGGTGGGGCAGCAGAGGCGCAGGGAGGTTGCCACTTGCCAAAGCTCCTGCAGCTGACGGTGATTGCAGACTTGGGATTTGAACCTCTGGGCCCCAACCGCTGTGCCACAACAGGCCACGTCGTAACGTGGGTCTGGGTGGTCAGACAGGAAGCAGGTCTCCTGCGAGGCCTTTCCCCTCTTCCTCCCTCTGATAGTAACAGCGCCATGTTTGACCCCCTGATGTTGCACCAGGCGTGCGCTGTGCGCCTGACCTTCCTGTCTCTGTTAAGGCTCCTGACAACCTCTGTGAGGTCTGAGCTGCTGTTCCCATTGTATAGATGAGGAAGCGGAGGCCCAGCAACTACTGAGTGTCAAGCCTGGTTGAAAACTTTGGCCTCTGGATTTCCATAGGCCTGCTCCCGGCTTCCTGTCTGAAAGGGGCCTTGTGTAGGCGGGGAGGGGCGACCTCACTGTGCTATCACCATTAGTCCAGAGGATTCTGGCTTGGGAAATAGCCTCTCTCTCTCCACTGTGCCCTGCTGAATGAATGCATGGAATGTCTTTTTACTGAAGACAAAGGTTTGCCTGTCAGAGACAAAGAGGTGTGGAGGGAGGGGGACAGAATGCCCAGGGGAGAGGGAGTCTGAGTGTCACATGGGGTGTGAGTGGCCCTTTCCAGACCTCCTGGGTTCTAGCTGGGTCTGCTGGAGAGGCCCAGGGCCGAATCTGCAGACAGCAATCTTGCCTGCTTCCCCCCGTCCTGCCTGAGGCCAACCCTAAGTCCCCCAACACATTTTCTGGTAGTTTCTCTCTACACATCCAGTGACTAGAAACACCCAAAGCCTCAACAAACACATTGCCATCCTCTCCTGTTAATTCAGGAAGGCTGAGCCTACCCAGGGTGTCAGGACAGCATTTCTCCACAGTGGCCGCCCCTCTAAGCAGGTCCCTCTCTCTCCAAGCCCAGTTTGAAACATGAGTGGATGGCCTCAAACCTGGTTTCCTTCCTGGCCTTCCCTCCTCACTTCCTTCTTCTACTGGATGTCCCTCTTCTAAATGAGAGGAAATGGACGCTGCACACACCTTATGGCCGGGAGGATGGATATGGGGCTTGAATGCTCTGTGTCCCCAGAAAAGGTCAGTCCTCTTTGGAGACCGCTGAACCTGCATGGCACAAGTGCAGCACAGGCCACACCCCTTCTGAGGGCTCAGACCCCAAGGGCTGCCCTCCAGTTCCTCCTCCCCAGTGGATTTAGAAAAAGGAGGAGTCAGAGGGAGACTGAGGGGAGTGTGGCCAGCCTGACTGTCCCCACCTTCTGTCTGACACAGCGACAGATACATGCTCCAGAAATCGTGCATGGAAGATCTTCATTTTGACTCTCAAATTGCATTATGACATATTCTTTTCTTTTCACCCTTTTGTGGTATAGAAAACACGAAAACAACAATCGTAGCAAAAAGAATGCCCCCTGCCCCCCCCCCCCACTCCGGGCAAGCCAGCTGCTCCCATCCTGCAGGTTCCTGCTGTGTGTGGCTTTTCCCAGCAACCGCTTTGTCTTCCTGATTCTGCTTGGCTCAGGAGAGCGAGAAAATGAGGCTGTGTTCCCGGGCTTCCCCGAGGGTGGAGGGGCAGGAGGCCCATCTGGGATGCAGCCTTTGGACAGAAACTTCGCTGTGGTCGGTGGCCAGGGGCAGCTTCCTGCAGGGTGAGCGGCCAGAGCACTGCTGTTAGGAGGGGGTCTGGCTTCCAGCCCTGTCTGCCGGGAATCTGCCCTGTGACCTTGAGCAAAGGCCTGCACCCTCTGCAAGCCTCAGCTTCCTCGTCTAGTAATAGGATAAGAAGTCACTGATTGCTAAGGTGGGTTCTATGGGATGAAAGTCATGGTCATGGGGATTGCCAAAGGAAAGGAGGAGAGGGCACAGTGGTACAGGCCTCTAATCCCAGCTAATCCCAGGCTGAGGCAGGAGGATAGCATGTTCAAAGCCAGCCTCAGGGTCTGGGGTTGTGGCTCAGCGGTAGAGCGCTCGCCTGGTAGGTGCGTGGCCTGGGTTTCATCCTCAGCACCACGACAAATAAACCCATTGTGTTCAGCTAAAGCAAATAAATAAATATTAAAAAAAAAAAAAGCCAGCCTCAGCAATTTACTTAACAAGGCCCTAAGCAACTTGGCAAGATGCTGTTTCAAAATAAAAAACAAAAAGGCTGGGGATGCGGCTCAATGGTAAAGTACCCCTGACTTAAATCTTCAGTACCAAAAAGCAAAAACAGGATGTAGCTCAGTGGTAGGGCATCCCTGATTCAATTTCTAGTATGTAAGTACATAATACCCAAGGGAAGGAAAAAAATAGGAGGGGGAATCTGTGATCAAATATGTTGGGTACACCATATCACACAAGTTCAATGATTTTTTTTCAATACTTCTTAGAATCTAAATATGTATCTTCCCCCCACCCCACCGCCCCCTGCTTCTTACACTGGGGATTGAACCTAGGGCCTTACACATACTAGACAAGAGCCCTACCATTGAGTTACACACCCAGCCCTTTTTATTTTATAAATTTTGAAACAAGGTCTCGCTAAGTTGCTGAAGCTGGCTTTGAACTTGCAATCCTCCTGCCTCCGCCTCCTGAGTTGCTGGGATTACAGGTGTGTCGGCCATGGCACCTGGCCCACATGTAGCCCTTAATCTTCTCTGACAGCTGGACTCAGAACCTCCTTCCAAACTAGAGGTTATCCTCATCTTGTCATCATCTTCACAGCCCATAATGTTCAACATTTGATACATTCCAGACGCCATGCCAGTGAGCTCACTGTAAACTCCTAACAACACTGAATTTTATTTATTTATTTACTTACTTACTTATTTAATGGTACTAGGGATTGAACCCTGGGATGCTTTATCACTGAACTACATCCCCAGCCCATTTATTTTTTTTTTTATTTTGGAGACAGGGTCTCGCTAAGTTGCTGAGGCTGGCCTCACACTTGCCATCCTCCTGCCTCAGCCTCCCAAATCACTGAAGTTATGGCCATGCACCACCCTGCTCAGCTCCGACACTATATTTTATAACTGAGGAAAATGAGGTGCATAGAAGTCATGTGACTCATCTGAGGTCACACAAGTGGCTCAGAGAAAGCAGGGTGCCTGTTCCCTGGGGTCCTCGACACATAGTGCTTGCTACCATTAATTGCTCCGTGGAGGATGTTTCTTGTCTGATACTTAGGTGACCCCAGATACCCAAGTGCCACCCCCAGTAGCCAATCAGAGGCCACAGAGGTGCCGCCAACCCCTGTAGAAGTCCAAGGAGAGAAGGAGATGGACTCTGGTCCTCTGTGCCCCTCTGTGAGTGGCTGGCTGTCCCTTGACCTTGTCACATATCTACCAGGAGCTCAAGAGCACAGACATGAAGTACCGGAACCGTGTGCGCAGCCGCATCAGCAACCTCAAGGACCCCAGGAACCCCGGCTTGAGGCGGAATGTGCTCAGCGGGGCCATTTCCGCTGGGCTCATAGCCAAGATGACTGCAGAGGTGAGGAGCGCGGGGCCTCCGGGTGGGAGCGTGGGAGGCCAGGTCCCTCCACTGTGCCCAGGGCCCTTTTCCCACCAGAATCATCTCAGCCTCTGCACAGGGCTTTGAGAACCATCAAGATGATGAGCACAGCCAACTTGTATAAAGTGCTGTGCTAAGTACTTTCAGCACATGGAGCACAGCAACTAAGATGGAAATGAGTATCATCCCCATGTTACAGATGAGGACACTAGGGTCAGCTGATTCTCCCCTGCACACGGCTAGAAAGCGTTGACACCAGGAGGCAGCCACCTACCCTTCTCTGCCTCCCTCTCTCTCTCTCTCATTCAGTCCTGTATCACAGTACCCAGTACCTAGAGCCCTGGCCAGGATAGGAGTCCAAGGTGAGGAGACAGATTTACAAATAAGTTGTGATACAGAGTGGTAAATAATGCCACCGTGGGAACTAACAGGAGGGGAGGACTGACCCGGCCTAGGGGCGTCAATAAGGGGAGAGACCATTTGAGAAGGGATAGTACAGTACTCAGAAGCCCTGAACTGTGTCAGCCTGACTTTGAATTCTGATTCTGCCACTTTCCAGTGTGATCTTGGATGACCTATTTAACCTCTCTGTGCTCAGTTTTTTTCCTCTACAAAATGAGGATGAGAATCAGAACCGCTCTCTTGTGAAGGACTAAATGAGTTAATATAAGTGAAGTAACAGATATATAATACAGGAGAAGATGAGCCCGGGGCTTCCTGGGCCTCAAAGCAAGGCTCCCATCAGGGTCAGTGCGCAATGGGCTCCTTCACCCATCATTTCCTGTCACCCTTCTCACGGTGTTGTAGATGAGACAATATCCCCATTTTGTGGATAAGAAAACTGAGAATATAGTTAGTGACAGATAAGTACTTGATCCCAGGTCTTATTCCAGAGCCCACAACTTGCAAAGACACCTTTTGCCACCCTCAGGCATGACAGCTCTCTTCTGCCAGAGCTCGCAGAAATTGGAGCATTGGCTGGGTGCAGTACTGCATGCCTGTGATCTCAGGGGCTTAGGAAGCTGAGGTAGGAGGATTGTGAGTTCAAAGCCAGCCTCAACAACTAGCAAGGCCTTAAGCAACTCAGTGAGACGCTGTCTCTGAATAAAATATTTTAAAAGACTGGGGATGTGGCTCAGTGTGTCAAGCGCCCCTGAGTTCAATCCCTGGTACTCATCCCCCCCCCAAAAAAAAAAAAAAAAAAAAACTGGACAATTGAAGTGACCTCAAGAAGAAGTGGAAGTGTTAGGTCCCTGGATCCTGGGTGGGCCTCAGGGTGTCTGGGAACCTGCTGATCACTGTGATCTGTGTGTAGCAAGTGATGTGTTTGGTGTTTGTGTGTTGTGTGTGTGCATGATGCAGGTGGTATGTGTGTGACGTGTGTGATGTGCGGGGGTGTGTTTGGTGCTTAGCACACGTGTGGTTGTGATGAGTGTATGTGTGGTGCGTGGCAGGATGTGTGTGTTACAGTATGTGTATATCTACATTTTGGGGAGAGGGCTCACTGCCTTCCTCAAATACCCGAACGACAAAGAGCTCTGGCTTTCAGGTAAAGTGGGACCTTGGCACATGTGTGTGCCCATAATCGCAAATTGCAAGTCAGCTTACCAGTGTTTTAGTTCAGGCTGCTGTAACAAAAATTCCCCAGTCGGGTAACCAATGAATGATAGAGGCGCTCCTTCCAGTGCTGGGTGCTGAAAGTCCAAAATCAGGGCACTGGCAGGTTCCCTCTGGTGAGGGCCTCATTCCTGACAGGTAGCTCTCACATGACCACTTCACCTGGCAGGAAGAGTGAGAGTCTCTGGCCTCTTTTATACAGACAGTAATCCCAAGCCCTCAAGACCTAATCTCCTCCCAAGGACCCCACCTCCAAGTCCCATCACTTTAGGGGTTAAGATCTGAGCATTGGAATACCTGAAAGTTTCCTCCTGGGTCATCTCTTGCCTCAAGAAGCAAGTTTCTATAAGAAATACAAGACAGGGCTGGGGATGTGGCTCAGTGGTAGAGCTTGCCTAGTATGCCTGAGGCCCTGGGTTTGGTCCCTAGCACTGCAAAAAAAAATAAATAAATAAATAAAGAGAGAAATACAGGACAGTGTTTGCTTCAGTAAGAAAAATGATGCTGGGCAGAGTAGCACATGCCTGGAATCCCAGCAACTCTGGAGGCTGAGGCAAGAGGATCACAAGAAGTTCAAAGCCAGCCGGGGCAACTTAGTGAGACTCTGTCTCAGAATAAGAAAGGGCTGGGGGTGTGGCTCAGTGGTAGAGCACCCCTGGGTTAAATCTCTAGTTGGGGGGGGAGAAAAAAATGTGCTCAAAGGATCCTTACGGAATTCGCATTGGGGCTCCTCTCTGCCAGCACGTGAAGGCCCAGCGTCCTCCTACTCTTACCAGCCGAGCTGAGCACCTGTTTTCTACACGAGTATGCTCAGTCCTCGTGTGTTTTGTTCTGGTGGAGCAGGGGGCGGAAGCCAGGGCCTGGCGCATGCTCAGCAAGCGCTCTGCCACTGAGTGACTGGCTGATTCCCTGCGACTCTGATGCTGCCTCTTTCTGCAGGGCAGAGCCGGGGCAGTGGGTTGGCGGGTGGGTGGGTGGGTTTTCCTGTTTTCTGTAGCAGGCACTTAACCCCCTCCTTCCGGGATCTAGCCTCCTGCCGCGTCTGCCACACTCCTCGACTTGAACCCGCCCCACATACCCTTCCCCAAACACGCGGCCCTTGTCTTCTGCTCTCGTGTCTGCTGTTCTATGTCTGGAATGTGCCATTCTCCTGAGAATTCCATCTGGGCAGACTGGCTAAGGTCATCAGCGTCCTTTTGACCAGTCCCCCCCAGGCTCTGAGCAGAGGGAGGCTGTACTTCCAGACCTGCACGCCTCTGCTCTGGACTCCCTTCCCTCTCTGGTTATGGGGCAGGGACCAAAGCTTCCTGTCCGGAGTCTGGCAGCCTGGGGGCGGTGGTGTGCCCAGCCAACCCCTGCCAGCTCCAGAGCTACGTGTGTGCAGCACTCAGTTACATCATGGTAGTAGCTTGAAATTAACTGTGGTGCCTGCTGCAGCGGCACTCGCCTGTAATCCCAGCAGCATGGGAGGCTGAGGCAGGAGGATCACGAGTTCAAAGCCAGCCTCAGCAACTTAGCGAGGCCCTAAGCAACTCAGCAAGACCACGTCTCTAAATAGAATATAAAAAAAGGGCTGGGGATATGGCTCAGTGGTTAAGTGCCTGTGGGTTCAATCCCTGGTACACACACACACACAAAAAAAAAAAAAAAAAAAAAAAGGAAGAAAAGAAATTGACCACAGTGGGAATATTTACACCAGGTAAATTGACAGAGGCTTCCAAGGAATCGGGCACTCCCATCGCCAAAGCCCATTTATCAGCACACCAGTTAAAGGCATTCAGTACATTGGCATCTGATAAGTTTCAAATGAATGAATGCATTATGCTCTGGAAAGTCACCCCAAATTAAAGCCAACAGCTTTTAGCTTCTATGACCCTGGGATGACTTATCTTTCCCTTATTGTTGGTCCTGCCATGGGTGAGGCCCTAACTTGTGAATTTAACACAACAAGACTTAAACATTAGTGTGCACGGGAACAACTTGGGGACACTAGTAAAAATGTGTGTTCCTGGGTCTGCTCTTTGCATTTCAGAGTCAGAGGAATATGCATTTGACCAAGAAGCCCGAGTGGTTACAAGGCAGGGTCAACACACTGAACTCACTTGACCTTTCTGCCCAGTCTGTTCTCTGGAAGCCTGACAGATGGCGACAATTGAAATGGCCGGCCAACACCACGTCCTCGCTTCCGTATCAGCTTCAGCTCTGCTCCTTTCCCCAAACCAGCTCTTGGCTGGCGCTGCCTCTGGCCTGAGCACCCCTTTCTCTCCTCCCCTGTGGCAGAGGCTTGAGGGGAGTCCCACAGCTAGGGGCCAGCGAGGGAAGGGAAGGGCCTGGGTAATGCAGACACTGAGTGTCCACGGCGGGTGCTGTGGGAGGGGAGTCCTGCGATCATGCACAGGTGAGCAGTTAGTTCACCTGTGAGCCCAGAAGCCCCAGGGTTCTGCTGAGGGAGGGGTGGCGGCAGTAAGTCGTGGATAGATGGGCCACGGGTCCCAGAGGCAGGACGCGCGGGGCAGCGCTCATAGCTGGAACAGGCTCTGGGTCAAGTCTAGACTGGAAGGGTAAAGGGACACAGGACATATAGATCAGATGGGCAGTGGTTCAGTCAGCTCACACAGGAAGGTTCAATCCAGGCCAAGGTCCTGGCAGGCAGGGTGAGGGCCAGGCCCGGTGGAGTGGACTGCAGTGCTAATCCCCGGCACAGGCTATTTGCCTGCTGTCTTCCTGTACACGCCCAGCTGACCTTGGCCCAGCCAGAGCCCCCAGATTTGACCTTGAAGCCAGAATGGAATGGGAATGGGTTTGCTTCAGGTCCAGCGTTTTCCCAGCTGGGGAGGGCCAGGAGCCCAGGCCTCCCACTAGCTCCTGGTACTCTACCCGGCATGCTCCCTCCCTCTCTGTTCAGATGCTCTAGAAAGCAGGTGTGGGGTGCTGGGGATGTAGCTCAGTTGGTAGAGTGCTTGCCCAGCATGCACAAGGCCTGGGGTTCAATCCCCAGCACCACTGCAACAAAAAGGAGGAAAAAAAAAAAAAAAAAAAAAGCAGGGGTAGGGCCACCAGCCCTCAAGGACGGGCTCATTTCTCTCCAGGAAATGGCCAGTGATGAGCTGAAGGAGTTGAGGAACGCCATGACCCAGGAGGCCATCCGGGAGCACCAGATGGCCAAGACTGGTGGCACCACCACTGATCTCTTCCAGTGCAGCAAATGCAAGAAGAAGAACTGCACCTATAACCAGGTACGGGGCTGCAGGCTGGGCCTGTGGAGGAGGAGCCAGGGACCACAGAGGTGGCGAACCAGAGATGCTTAGGAAGGAGCCCGAGGGGAGAAAGGGCTAAGGTTCTCCAGGCTGCAGAGAAAAGGCCAGGCTTGGCATACCACAGTGATGCTCCTGTGGCTTCTAGAACATTTTCTAGAAGAACAGCTGGCTGTGTGACTAGGAGGTGGGACCAGTGTGTTCTGGCCTACCCTGAAGTAAGAATGAGAAGAGCCAGATGCACGACCTCAGAGAGTCACTGTGGCTGGAGGGGAACTGAGTCATGTGAAGCCAGCTCCCTCACCGTACACTGGGGAAACTGAGGCCCGGGGACTCCACGCCCCTTTTCCTCTCCAGGCCTCAGTCCTTCCATTGGTAAAATAAAGATGAACGAGGGGATTTCTAAAGTGCTCCCAGCTCACTCAAGCCCTGGGGGGCAGGGCACAGCTGTGTTCGGGGTGAGGCCTCGATGCTGCCTGTGGGAGGTGAGTCTTGAGGCAACAGAAGAGAGATCAGAAAGATCCACCAAAGTGCAAGTGCGAAGGCCAGGATGAGCCGTTGAGATGCTGGGAGCGACTGATGGACAGCCAGAGGACAGGGACCTATACGTTAGGGAGTTCTTAGTGATGAGGGAGGGCATTGCCAAAGTGGGGCAGGAATATCAGTGCCAACCTCTGGGATTTGAACCTACCAGACAGTGGGAGCCATAGCAGGTTCTAGAACAGGACAGCGACTTCATGGCTGGTGTTCTCTCAGGTGCAAACACGCAGTGCCGACGAGCCCATGACCACCTTCGTCTTGTGCAATGAATGCGGGAAATCGCTGGAAGGTTTGTCTGTCTGCCTGTCTCCCTCCCCCATCACCCACAGACCCTGCCCAAAACAAGGAGTACTATCCCCACATCCCAGAAGGGCCTCATGTCTGGGGCGCTTGCCAGCCCACACAGAGTAGGCCTGCAGAGCCAGGGAGAGTGGCAGGTTGCTTGGGGCAGCGGGGAGAGAGAGCACATGCATATGTTAGTTCTGGAAGGGCGCCCAACTGGGGTGGGAGCCGTATCCTCCATTTTATTGGTGGGTGGGCAAGTCTGCCTTTGGCGCACAGATGGAATCTGCTTCCTGAGGTGCACGGAGGGGAGGAGAGACAATGGCCTGCGCATGGGGACCACACCTCTTTGCAAAGTGCTTTCACAGATGGTGGCTCCTCTGACCTGCTGCTGCTGGGGCTGAGATTCAGGGGGGCCGAGCCCTGCGGGAAGGGGGGGGGGGTTGGGCAGGGGAGAACTGCCCGAGGCCTGCCAGGCGCCCTCCCCTCCTGAGGCCGTTCTGGAGGTTTCCCATGCCTGGGGCCCAGGCTGCCCCGCAGAGGCAGAGGCTTTGTTCTGAGCCAGGAAGAGACTCCTCCCAGAGTGCTCCTCCCCGCCAGGCCGCCTCCCGAGAGAACTGGGTGTGGTCACGTGGTTTCACACCAGTGTCCCGTCCATCTGATTTATCTCACTTGTTCGTGCGCTGGGTGACCTCTGGGCCACCAGGCAGGCCATGGGGGCTCCAACAGTTCTAAGGTGCTTAGCAAGGGGCCCAAGGCAGGGCCTGGGATTGGGAGCTGGGAGCCCTGGCTTCACGTCCCGTTCCTCCCTCCTCGCTGTGTGACCCTGAACATGTCACTTGCCTCTCTGAGCAGAAGGGTGGAGAGAATACCTTTCTCCAATGGTGGATGTGAGGATTAATACGAATGCACACAGACTCTATAAACAGCAAGAAATGTGCCTTTATGATGACAATCTCACTTTCAGACGAGGAAACTGAGCTAGAGAAACAGTTAAAATCCACAGTCTGGGGCTCTGAAGGCAAAGGCTCCCAGTTACTGATCAACTGGTTCTCTGATAGAGGGCCTCCACAGCCTCACTAGGGCCTCCTCAGAACTGCCGTATCGTTTAAGGTAAAGGCCAGGTGGCTCTGCGTGCTTCCTTTATTTACTTTTTGAGCACTTAGGGGTGGGTCTGCACAGTGGTCTAGTGGTTTAGACCAGGGGCTTTGGCATCAGGCTCAAATCCTAGCTTCACTACTTACAGAATGGCTTAGCTTACTGTGCCCACTCTCTAGCCGGGATTTCCTCATCTATAATATGGGGGTTTTAATAACCAGCCCACGGCGCTGTTCTGAAGATTACGTATGTAAGGCATTACGTGCCTCACAGGGCCTCTGACCGCTCTTACGGCATCTTTGTCAAATTAGAAAAAGACGGCTCTGCTGGGAATAGTGTGCACACCTGCAATCCCAGCAGCTCGGAGGCTGAGGCAGGAGGATTATAATAAAGTTCCAGGCCAGCCTCAGCAATTTAGCAAGACTGTTTCAAAATAAAAAATAAAAAGGGCTGGGGATATAGGTCCAAAGGAGAGTGCCCCTAGGTTCAATCCCCAGTACTGGAAGAGAGAAAGAGAGAAAGAAAGAAGCCGGGCGCGGTGGCGCACGCCTGTAATCCCAGCACTTTGGGAGGCTGAGGCAGGAGGATCGCGAGTTCAAAGCCAGCCTCAGCAATGGCGAGGCACTTAGCAACTCAGTGAGACCCTGTCTCTAAATAAAATACAAAAAAGGGCTGGGGATGTGGCCCAGAGGTCGAGTGCCCCTGAGTTCAATCCCCGGTACCACAAAAAAAAAAAAAAAAAAAAAAAAAAAAGAGAGAGAAAGAAAGAGGAAGAAAGTGTTCCTATGTTCCTTCCCCTGGGCAGATAGCCCTGTCCCGAGGTACACAGCAATCAGATTGTGGGCTAAGTTTCAGCCTCAGCTTACCTCTTGGCCTAAGCTCTTTGTGCAGTCAACAACTTGCACAATCATACAAAAAAAGCCCTGAGCACATATGTAAAAACCACTCTGGGTGACATTTTGATTATGTCGTCTACTAGTATTCTGGGATTTGAGGTAAGTCATTTAATGAGCTGCTTGCTTACCTGTACAAATCAAAGTAATACTAGTGTCTACCTCATGGGAAAATGTGAAGATGAAATGAGTTAAACATGTCACTACTGTCCCACACGGAGTAAGTGCTCAGTAAATGACCACGCTTGTGACTGATGCCTCTAGGGAAGCTGTCCTGCGTGCCACAAACCCAGCGCCTCCTCCCTGCCTCCTATTGGTTGGAGAGACAGGACCCGTTAGAGGAGGCAGCTATGTGGCTTCCGACACCATCGTCCGTTATTGTTCAATGCCACGGGGGAGACTGAGTCTACCCACGGCACTGGTAACAGTCCCGGTGTGTTCTCAGCCACAGACCGAGGAGCTGCAGTGCGCCTGCCCGGCGTGTACGGGCCACTCACTTCTTACCTGATCTCCTCTCCTACTGGCCGGCGTATGAGCCCATTTACAGACGAGTGATTTGTTCAAGGTCACACAGTGGATAACAGTGCAGCTGGGCTTGGATCCTGGCCTGTGACTCCAGAGCCCACCTTCTTCCTCGTGTCCCTAAGCAGCCTCCCTGGAAGACACGGGAACATCTCAGATTCTGTTGCTTTTTTGGTTTTGTAGTTCTGCTGACAGGACCGCCCGCCAGGACCACAGTGTCCAAGGGAGGAAGAACAGAGGATGCGTTAAGCCACCGAACTGGAGAAAAATAAAAGTTAAAAATGAAGAAAAGTACTGAACTCTGAATGAGGTAGTAGGGATCGGAGGGAGAATTCTTATACAAATTGGTGATCAGTTATTAATAATGATTGGCTAACAGGGGGAGCCTGGTTGGGGTACGGTGCTAAGAATCTGTTGACAGACCTCCTGTGGAAAGCCAGGTCATCCGAGATGAGGGGTCATATCTCTCACAGTGGGCTAGCAGACCTTTGCTTTCATCCCTTCCCTCCCATCTGAATCACAGCCTTTTCTGGATTGAAAAATACTGAAGTAAGCTGAATGTCGATAATCCCAGCAACTTGGGAGCCCAAGGCAGGAGGATCGTATGTTTGAGGCCAGCCTTGGCAATTTAGTGGGGCCCTGTTTCAAAATAAAAAATAAAAAGGCTGGGGCAGTAGCTAGATGTTAGAGTACTCCTGTGTTCAATCCCCAGTACCACAGAAAAACAAAAACAAATAAACAAAGAAAAACCAGATCAACACAAATCCTCCCCGCTCCAGAGCCACACTTGAGGCGTAGCCGCTCAGTGGTTTAGCTCAGGGAGATGTGACTCCCATACCAGGCAAAAGCATCTCGACTCCTTCTCATCTCTTCCCAAACTCCCTGCTGTTCCCTGTTCACAGCTGGTTGTAGGGGACCTTTGAGGACCCCCAACCAGGTCCCTCTAGGTGGAGAATGGCTTCTCTAGAGGCAGGCTGTCTCGGTGAGGGTGACCACAGTGCCCCAGACTTCTGCAAACCCTGGAGGTCCTGAGCCTTGGAATCTGCCCAGGCCTCGGCACTGTGCTCCTCCCAGCTCCACCTGTGGCCCGAACTTCAGAGGAAGTCAGCAGACCACAGGGGACTTGTCATGCTGCTCCCTTGAGGACATCAGAACTCGAGGCAAAGCTGGAAACTTCTGGGAAAGTCCTGGGGAGCAGGTCTGTTGAGCCTTATGGGTCTCAGTCTCTGTCCCTGGCCTTGCATCAGCCCCAGGCTGAGCTGCCTCTGTTACCTAAAATGGACGGTGTGCATGAGCCTGTGTACTCCAGGGAGCTGGAGCAAGTCACTTAACATCTCTGAGCCGCTTCCTTACCTATAAAAATGAAAGCAGTACTGCTGCCGCCTCCTAGGGTGACGTGTGGAGGTCGCTGGGTTCACCCTGCCCCGCCTTGGTCTGTCCTGGGGCAAACTGTAACGATAGCCCAAGCTCCTCATCTCCCCAGGGGGATCATGCCCTCTGGAACCGGTGACATCCTCTTCTTTTGCCGTCATGGGATTCCCCTGAAGAGGAAGCCCATGAAGAGACTGCAGAAATCTGCCATCGTCTCCAGCTTCCCAACAGTTAGGGTTGGAGGGATCCAGCGGAAAGGCTGGAGTTCTGTCCCAGAAGGTGCAACCCCCACGGCTCCTAAAGGCAGAACAGGACCGAGACCCAGGGCTTCTGCTTCCTGTCATTGTGCTTGTCACCGAGACATCTAGAGCTGGACACAATGCTCAGCCTCTACCTTCCAGAAGTTCACAGCCTGATGGGGAAAGAAACCAGAGGCACAAGCTTCCACATTAGATGGGATGTGACAGGCTGTATTGGAGGTGTGAATATTGTCTGCAGAAATGCAGAAGGGTGCTGCTTAGAAACCCAGGTGCTCCATGAACTTTAGAATTAGGGGGAACCCCTGGGAATTATGCTAAAATACAGGTTTTGATTCAGGGCATCTGTGGTGGTGCCTGAGATTTTTTCACTGCCAACAAGCTCCCAGGTGATACTGATATGGCTGACCACGGATGGCACCCTGAGGAGGAAGGGCTTGAGTATCTAATTTTTGTTTGCATTATCTAATCCTCCATCTGCATGTTTAGAAACCAACAGCAGAGCAGCTCAGGAGGCTGAGGCAGGAGGCTTACAAGTTCAAAGCCATCTCAGCAACTTAGCGAGGCTCTAAGCAACTTAGAAAGACCCTGCCTCAAAATAAAACATAAACAAGGGCTGGGGATGTGGCTCAGTGGTTCAATGCCCTGTACAAAAAAAAAAAAAAAAAAAAAAAAAGAAGAAGAAGAAGAAGAAGAAAACCAACAGCACCTAATAACCTAATAAAATAGCAGCCACTGGGCTGGGGTTGTGGCTCAGCAGTAGAGCGCTCACCTCAAACGAGTGCAGCCCGGGTTTGACTCTCACCACCACATAAAAATAAAGGCATTGGGCTGGGCGCGGTGGCGCACGCCTGTAATCCCAGCACTTGGGAGGCTGAGGCGGGAGGATCACGAGTTCAAAGCCAGTCTCAGCAATGGCGAGGCACTTAGCAACTCAGTGAGACCCTGTCTCTAAATAAAATACAAAAAAGGGCTGGGGATGTGGCCCAGTGGTCGAGTGCCCCTGAATTCAATCCCCGGTACCAAAAAGTAAAAAAATAAAAAAATAAAGGCATTGTATACAACTAAAAGTAAATAAATAAATAAATATTTTTTAAAAATAGCAGCTACTGTCAGTTAAATATCAATAAAGGTTACTTTGGGGTGATTTTTTAAAGGTGATACCCTGGGGCAATTTTTTTTTAAAAAAAAAAAAAAAAAAAAAAAAAAAAAAAAAGGTTACTTTGGGGTGTTTTTTTAAAGTCACAGTCTAATCTCCATTGTGTTCCCAGTATCATGGGGACTTAAGCATGGAGTGAGGGGAGCAACTATATATCCACCCTCCAGTAACCTGTTTACAAAGGCCAAGTGCCAGATTAAACGGCGAGAGAACAAACCGGCTCAGGTCCACACATCTGTTGGTCCTTGTCTAGGTTCACAAAAGGACGTAGAAAACATGACCATGCCAGGCTGTGTCCATCAGCAAACGTCGACCCCAGTGGCCTTCCTGTGTCCACCGTGGATTCTCCACCCATGCCCTCCACTGTGCAGGACCAGAATCAGCTTACTACTACTATTATTATTACTATTATTATTATGTATCAGGGATTAAACCCAGGGGCTCTTAACCACTGAGCCACATCCCCAGCCCTTTTTTATATTTTATTTAGAGACAGGGTCTCACTGAGTTGCTTAGAGCCTTGCTAGTTGCTGAGGCTGGCTTTGAACTCACCATCCTCCTGCCTCAGCCTCCTGAGTCACTGGGATTACAGGCATATGCCACCATGCCCGGCTCCTGAATCAGCTTTTCAGAGTTGCCCATCTTATGGCATTGAGTCGCCTGGTCTACCTGCCATGTAGAAGCTTCCATTTCAGCTGGGCGCGGTGTGCACGCCTGTAATCCCAGCACTTGGGAGGCTGAGGCGGGAGGATCACGAGTTCAAAGCCAGCCTCAGCAATGGCGAGGCACTGAGAAACTCAGTGAGACCCTGCCTCTAATAAAATACAAAAAAGGGCTGGGGATGTGGCCCAGTGGTCGAGTGCCCCTGAGTTCAATCCCCAGTACATTGTATACAAAAAAAAAAAATAAAAAAAAAAATAAAAAAAAAAAAAGGTTACTTTGGGGTGATTTTTTAAAGGTGATACCCTGGGGCAATTTTTTTTTTTAGTCACAGTCTAATCTCCATTGTGTTCCCAGTATCATGGGGACTTAAGCATGGAGTGAGGGGAGCAACTATATATCCACCCTCCAGTAACCTGTTTACAAAGGCCAAGTGCCAGATTAAACGGCGAGAGAACAAACCGGCTCAGGTCCACACATCTGTTGGTCCTTGTCTAGGTTCACAAAAGGACGTAGAAACATGACCATGCCAGGCTGTGTCCATCAGCAAACGTCGACCCCAGTGGCCTTCCTGTGTCCACCGTGGATTCTCCACCCATGCCCTCCACTGTGCAGGACCAGAATCAGCTTACTACTACTATTATTATTACTATTATTATTATGTATCAGGGATTAAACCCAGGGGCTCTTAACCACTGAGCCACATCCCCAGCCCTTTTTTATATTTTATTTAGAGACAGGGTCTCACTGAGTTGCTTAGAGCCTTGCTAGTTGCTGAGGCTGGCTTTGAACTCACCATCCTCCTGCCTCAGCCTCCTGAGTCACTGGGATTACAGGCATATGCCACCATGCCCGGCTCCTGAATCAGCTTTTCAGAGTTGCCCATCTTATGGCATTGAGTCGCCTGGTCTACCTGCCATGTAGAAGCTTCCATTTCAGCTGGGCGCGGTGTGCACGCCTGTAATCCCAGCACTTGGGAGGCTGAGGCGGGAGGATCACGAGTTCAAAGCCAGCCTCAGCAATGGCGAGGCACTGAGAAACTCAGTGAGACCCTGCCTCTAATAAAAATACAAAAAAGGGCTGGGGATGTGGCCCAGTGGTCGAGTGCCCCTGAGTTCAATCCCCAGTACGACACACACACACACACACACACACACACACAAAAGAAGCTTCCATTTCCCCCACTGTTCTTGGCAGGGCCTTTGAGGCCCTGCAGGGCCGGCCTCTGCCTCACCCCCGCACTCTGTGCTTCAGCCTCACTGGCCTCTCCCAGTTCCTCACGGCGTGCTGTGCTCCTCCTGGGCACAGAGCCCTTCTGCAGGCTCTTGGCTGGCATACGGGGTTTAACCCCATCTTCTCCATCTCAGAGATGAAGAGGGTGTGAACTGCCGCCGCTCACCCAGGAAGGCTTCAGTGGGAAGGGGAGAGTGTCCCCTCCCTCGTAGGAGGAAAAGGACAAGGTTAGATGAGGTGAAACCAGGCGACAGGCTTGGAATGGTGGAGAGAAGGCCTCACAAAGACATTCTCGCCCAAAGAACCTGAGAACAAAGAAGCCCATACAAGATCCCGTGACCCAATTTAAAAGAGAGTTCCAAAAGGTGACAGGACTCTAAAATACTGTGCAGAAGTCTTCCTCAGTAACCTCACCCAGGCTATCCAACCTGTCTCTAGTCTCCATTTTCCTTCAGTTCAAGGCTGAAGTCACCAAGTGCCTGTTAGGATTCTCCTCCCAAGTGGACCCGCCCCATACAAGTGACCCAAGATGCCATCACGTCTTCTCTTTCCCAGATCCCTTCTGCTTTCTCTTCTGTCAACTAGTTCAGTCCTTAGAACCACCTGTGGCCTTTCCCTGCGCTCATCACTTTATCAACCAGTTCCACAGCGTCTCCCCTTCCTACCTTCCCACCACTGCCAGCACTGTGGACGTGGCCTTTCAGGTTTTCTCTTTTCTGGGACTGGTGCAAAGGCTCCTTATTGGGCTCCCAACTGGTGCCACTCCTCCCTGTCCCCACTGCATCTACCCCGAGTGGCTGTGAGCCTCCTGCTCCCAGTCGTCTGCAGCACGTCGCCGTCAGTGAGCTGATCAAATTCAGACTTCTTGGTTTAATTTATAAAGTAAACCTTCCCCTTCTTCTGCCCTCTGCGGTTTTTGTTTTTTGTTTTTGAGGAACCTGGAAGCTTTTACTTCTCTGACTGCCCTGAGGACCCTCACCCTGTGCCTGTCTTTGCTGGCTTATCTTCTACCTCTGCCAACCCTGGCGCTAAAGCCCATGGGAAATACTTGCTCCATTCTTGTTTTGTTTTGTTTTAATACATGAAGGTAGGATGTATTTTGATATATTATACACATATGGACTACAACTTGCCTTTCTTCTGGTTGTACATGATATGAAATTACATTGGTCACGTATTCATATATGAACTCACTCTCTTCTTGAATACCCAATGGGACCTTCTCACCTGTCACCATCTGGTCTGCTTTCTTTTCACCCTGGTCCAAACCTTCCCCATTCCTCGAGGCTCACCTCAGAGGCATATCTTGTATGAAGCCTCTGATCCCCTGGCAACATGAGATGGTGCCCCAGGACTTCTACAGCTCTGTGAAACTTGTTACCCCTGAGTCTACCATGATTTTAGCTCATTCTTTCATTGTATTCTACCATCATGATGATGTTCTTTTAACACTTCTTTGTCTGATGGTGTCAGTGTTATCTACTGAGTATTAACTACCTGGGTTTCTTGGGCACACTATGCAACTTCTCCCAACTTGCAGTTTACATCTGTAAAACAGTGATAATAACCACCACTAGCTCCAAGGGTTGTTTTGAGGATTCATTAAGTTAACACAAGGAAGGCTCTGAGAATCCTGCCCCACGCAACAACCGGTCAGCAAATAGCTACTATCATTACTAGGCGTGTAGGGGAGCACGTCATATTGTCTGACCTAACTTCTGGCCCCAAGTCACTATTATTATACTCTTTTTTAAAATTATACATCCTACTCAGAAGGCTGAGGTGGGAGGATTACCTGAGCCCAGGAGTCCAAGACCAGCATACCAAGATCTCCTCTCTAAACAAACTATTTTAACCACTTTTAAGCACACAGTTCAGTAAGCTACATTCACACTGTTATGCAACTAATCTCCAATTTTTTCTTCTTCTTGCAAAACTATTAAGCAGCTCCTCATTTTCCCCTCCCCCCACCTCTAGCAACTGCTGTTACACTTTCTGTCTCTGCAAATGTGTATTGCTGTACTCTTTACAGGCTGAGGGACCCAAGGTTGGAGAGCAATTTGTTCTAAGGAGACAGAGCCCGGATTTGAACCCAGGCCTCCTGTCGCTCTCTGCGCCAGTGTGAGATATGGCTTCCCTTCAGCCAGCATCCGTGGCGGGTTTTGCCTCCCCGACATGATGGCCACAGTGTGCCAGCGCTCGCCTCTGCCGCTCTCACATGGACTCCCCCGTCAGCTCTGCAGTCATGGTTGAGGGGTGGTGTCTAATTTCCCAGTTCAGTGTCTGGTACAGAGGAGGCCTCGATAATACGGGCCCATGTGATGCCTTTAAATAGGCTAGACAATACCACATAAGCTGGTTGTACATTTTTAATGCAATTGTCTACTGTTTGTTTATTGTTGGTACTGGGAATTGAACCCAGGGGCACTTTACCAATGAGCCTTTTTTATTTTTTTGAGACTGAGTCTTACTAAGTTGCCAAGTGTCTTGTTAAGTTGCGGAGGCTGGCCTTGAACTTGCGATCCTCCGGCCTCATCCTTCCGAGTTGCTGGGGTTATAGATACCACCAGGTTAGCAATTGTATATGTTTTTGAAAATATTCTTACAGAGAAAACCAACAGAAATGTCTGATGTCGGAAAGCCTCCCAGTCCTCCGCAGTCTGTCCTCCTCCCACAGAGTCAATCTGCTTTTCCCACCCCAGGCCAGCCCCCAGGCCACCCCACATCTGTGTGTCATCACCAGCTTTACTGATCCATAGCCAAGGGTAGAGACAGGCAGGCAAGGGATGCAAGACACTGTGGTCCCTGCTCTGTTTCCTCCCCTGCTGCTCTACCAGCACACTCTTCCCTCTAGCCATAACCTTTCCTGGCCATTCTGGAACACATTGTCCTTTCACGCCTCCAGGGCCTTTGCACATGCTGTTCTTGAAGCCTGGAATGCTTGCCCTCCCACCTTCTCCACCTCCCAGAAACTCCTACAGTCTTTGCAAAGCCAGCTCAGATGTCACCTCCTCTGGGAAGCTCCTTCCCCTCCCCCAGCTAGGAGTCTGCCCCTGTCTGGGTACAGACCAGCTCACTCCTTGTGATAGCATTTGGAATGCAGGAACTGTCCGTGTGTCCCCCATGACCCGATTCCTTGTGGAATCAAGAGAAGCCCAGGTCACTTCTTATTTTTTTGATGTTCCCTATTTGAGAACAGAAATGACAAAATAGGAACACAAACATCGAGGCATGTGTTTAAATATTTAGCAATACTTCTGATGCCAAAAAATTATAACACAATTGTGCTGCTCAAAAGATAACAAAGATTTATTAACATGTAATAATTCACAGTGCACCACAGAGGCAGTGGTCTGGTAGGAGGGCACAAGTTTAAGGATATCCATGGAGGGTCTTTGATCAAAGCAAACAGTGGATTCAACTTAATGGAAAACCTCATTTGGAGAAAATGTTGAAAGCCTAAGTTGAAGACTCTGTCCAGATGGCTCTCCTGGCCCTTTTCCCCAGTGATAAGCTATACTTCTACCTTCGCACACAGTAGGTGTTCATCCTCTGCTTAATGATGGGAACAAACATGGCTTTCCAAGTGGTTATTGGAAACCCTACATAGAATAAGTACTCCTGAGAAACACTGAAGTCCTCAACAATGGGGCAGGAAGCCACCTCCTCCTCCAGTGACCCCATCCCTCAGATTCCAGCTGAAGGCTGCAACAGGAAGCCCTCCAGCTAGGTCTTTCGTCCCTCCCCCTCTTCCCAAGCCCCCCTAGGGGCTCCAGATGGAGTCACGCTTTCCATCCGCTGGCAGCCTCTCTCCTCCACCCTCTGGAGGGTCCCAGGTGAAGACAGAAAAAAGCTCTTACTCAGAAGGAGGCGGGAAGCCAAGCTGGGCTCCAGAGTCATCCTGCCCCCAGGCAGTCCTGAGGAATAAAAGAAACAGCAAGAGGATAAAGAAGGGCTTAAAGCACTGGAGCAAAGGGAGGGTGGGGGGCAGGGGAGGCTAAGAAAGTTTACAAAGCAATCTGCCAAAGAATGGATGAAAAGGGAGCCCCGCTGGGCTGAGGGACTCAGGCCCTCCGCTCACCTTAGGCCCAGTTAGAAACCTGCAATTACTCAGCCAAGCCCTGCACCTTTCCCCTGCTCCTCCCTATTCCTTGGAGTCTGGTTATCAACCCCTGACCTAGAGGTTTCCCTGAGTGTGAGGGCCTAGCTTGCTGGGTGTGTGACAGTTGGCAGCCTCTCGTACCTCTGCTCTAGTAGGCTCACGCAGCATCCGCTTGAACCCACCACTGGCCCAACTTCCAGGCTGAATTTCCAGCAGGATCACAATGTAAGGGTAAGGCCAGATGCTCATAGCCATTGAGCCACTCTTAATTTCCCAGATTTTCAAGGCCACTGAATACACTCATGGGCCTTTCTAGAAGTCTCCCCACCACCAAAGGTTGAATTAATAATCACAGCTATCACCTGATAGCTTAGTGGGGAACACTCTAAGTCATCAGTCCTCACAACTCCCCCATTTTACAGAAAAGGAAATGAGCTGGGACAGAGTAATTGACTTTCTGATATGCAGCCTGGAATCCAACCCAGAGCTGTCTGACCTTGATGCTCACACTCTAGGGATGCTGTCCCTTGGAAACCCTCCAGGATGCCAACTTCTTTGGTGTCCAGATCTAAAATTTTAGATGGGGCAGGATGGTACAATTCTGTGACATTTAAACAACCCCTGGCCCCACAGTTGGGGGGTGGGAAGAGGAGTAGGAGTGGGAGATACAGCATTATGCCTGGGTAGGGTCCTAGTAGTTCTTTCTAGATACTTGAGTAATTTAACCATAAATAACTGGGCACCAGGAACAGGACACTCAGTAATAAAAGCATGGCCTGGAGTCATGTTAAAAAAAAAAAAAAAAAATTCAAGTCCCTCAGTGGGTGGATGTATCTGCAAAACAAAAGAAAAGCCCCTTTCCCAGCCCAGGCAGAGAAGTCTCCTGTACAGTTAGAGACAACAGGCTTCCGGGCACGTAGCCAAGGTTCTGGGGATATTTATAACTTGAAGAGGGTGGGAGTCCCTAATAAGCTGCTATATTCTTTTTCCATCACTTCCCTCTCCAAGGCTACAGAGAGCTTGGAGCTCTTCCCATGCAGAATGCCTGCTTTGCCTAGTGCTCGACTTCCATTGTCTAATTCCCTCATCCTGGCTGGGGAAAGGGAAGGCTGCAAGTCCTTCCGTTCGGAGGAACTCCAGCTGAACGCAGCTTAGCTACCAGTGGTGCTTCTTGGCCAGTTGTTGTGGCCACGGAGATCTGCCTATGAGCCTGTGGCTTCACGGAGGTCTTTGGGATCAGCCAACGATTTCTGGGCTTTGCCTGCAGGTCTACGGACTCGAGGTCGACCTGTGGGTCTGAGATCTCCGGAATCTACCAGCGATCGCCAGACTCTTTCCGCACATCAAAGGTCTGAGAAAACTCTGCGGCTTTGGGATCTGTTTGAGGCCTCTTGGATCTTGAAGCCGGTGATCTAGTGGATCTTGGGCAGGCCAGGAGGTAAGTCTCTAGATCCCCAATTCGGGTTTTCGGTTTCCTACCTTCACAATGACTGCTAGCATCCTGAGGACCCGCTGGGCTCAGGCTCTCGGAGGCCCCGGGTCCCCTCGGTAAGCGAGGCCTCCAGGAACCCTTTCAGCAGACAAAACCTCCAGGATGATAAGGACCGCCCGCCCTCGCCCGGGGCCTGGCTATCTCCTCCTCACACGCCCTGTCCTCACCCCCGCTTCTGATTCCCTTCAGGGTTTTCGCTTCTCGCCTCTCAACAGGCGCCCTCTTTGAAAGGACGCGGTTGGATGCCCCTAGAGGGTTAACAGAGACTGAGCCCGCACATCCTAGGCTCGGCAGCGGACCGCACTCGCGCGCCCAAGAGTCGCGCAGGGCCGACTGGGAATTGTAGTCTGCGAGTGCGCAGGGTGCGAGTGCCGCATGCGCTGCTGGGAGTTGTAGTCTGCTTGCGCGTAGGGGGGACGGTGCCGCAGGTCCTGCTGGGAGTTGTAGTCCGCTTACGTGCAGGGTGCTAGCGCCGATGCTGGGAAGTGTAGTGCGTAGGCGGGGCTCAAAGTTCCAGTGCGGCCTCCCTGGGGGAGTGGGCGGCTACTGCTTTTCACTCCGGCCCGTGCTGTCAAATGAGGGATAGATGATCCCAGAGGAACTGAGCACAGGCCAGCAGCTAAATGAAGTCCGACTTCGCGGATAATAGGATGTGACTCAAGAGAAGTTTCTAGGGACGTGAAGGAAAGCAAGGCAACATCCCTGCCTTAATCGGGCTGTGGTCTCCAAAGAAGAAAGCGGGAGATACTCCACCCTAGCTAGAAGGACGTGCTTCCTTCTTCACCCTTTTGTTCTTTTCCCTCCTCGGCTCTTGGCCTCTGACTGGCCATTGTACGCCCAAGTGGAACTCCAAGTCCCGGCAGGCCACCGGGCTGGCGCAGGCGTGGTAGAGGTTCTCGGCCACGCTGCAGGAGGCGGGCCAAATGTTCGGCATCTGATTGGTACAGTGTCTTGCAAGCTTCGCTCACTGGTTGGCTGAGGCAGCTGCCGGAAAGGACCCAGCCTCGAGTTGGAAGAGCAGAGGCGTTCTGTGGGCTGGGCTGAGGAACCTCCTCCCTGAGACAGCATCGGCTTGACCCCCCAGCCAGGGAGGGACCACCCTGGGGCTGTCCTAGTCGATTCTAGTATTGCTTCCAACCGGTGGTGGCGGAGACACAGAGGGCGGGTCATGCTCCGGGGTCAGGGAGGAGAGTGACCCGGCCCTGGTCCAGGGCCCTCCCGCACGCCTTGCGGCCAGAACTAACTCCAGCCCTGGGGAGTGGGCAGGGCCTATTTGCTGTGCCTCACGCCCTGCTTTTCGCCTCCTTCAGCGCTGTCTGCTAGCTGCTCTCCTGCTGTCTCTCCCGGGAGGCCAACACTTGTGCCCGAGATGGCAGCCACCCTGCTCATGGCAGGGTCCCAGGTAAGCCGGGGGTGGTTTCTCAGACCTTGCGTCTGCTTAGCCACCTCGTCCGGCATTTCTGCGCCCTGCAAATCCCTGTGGGGAATTCCCTGGGGTTAGTAATTCGTTCGCTTCGGTATTCTACCTCCGGGGGCCCACACTGGGCTAATACAGCCGCAAACAAGCATATATTGAACACCTGCTGTATGCTTTTAAATACTGGGGAGATTACAGATGGACAGGACGGGAGCTACCCCGCCTGCTCACAGTCCGTTGGGAGAAAGACGCATCCGGTTAACCGTGATACAACGTGATAAGTGCTGTGTTTGCCGTAGCAACAAAGTGCTGTGGTGTGGAAACAGAAGTGGGAGTGATTAATTCTATCTGGAGCATCCGAGGGCGGAGCGGAGCAGGGGGTGGGGGCGGCACCGAAGAAAACCGTAATGAATGGCAGTATTTCATTAGTCTGAGAAAGATATTTCAAGAAAAGAGGAACATTGTATGTAAAGCTATGGAGTGATAAAATTGCTGTCTGTGTTCTCAAAAAGGCATGGCTAGAGGATAAGGTCCCTCAAGTAGGGCAGGGGTATCTAGCTATGGAACCAGAGCAGTTTGGTTTTTGTTTTGTTACCACGTGTGTTTTCTTGCTTGCTTATTTCTTCTTTGGACTTTACAGAGCAGACTTAATGCCTTTTGCCTCCTGGACATTTCCAACCATATCTCTAAGTTTCAGAAAGAAAAACTGTTACTAACCTCCTTGATACCAAGTAGTGAGGAAGCATTGTGTGATTTCAGGCACCTGTGACATTTGAAGATATGGCCATGTACCTCACCCGGGAAGAATGGAGACCTTTGGATCCTACACAAAGAGACCTTTACAGGGATGTTATGCAGGAGAATTATGGAAATGTTGTCTCATTAGGTAAGTAAGGATTCTACCTTTCTTCACCCCAGCGTTTTTGAAACTATGTCAAAATGGCTTGGCTTTTCCAACAGAGCCTAGTTGTTTGATTTTTTTTTTTTATGTCACTTAATTGGGTATTGGCTTGAGTTGAGTGTTCAGGCAATCTCTGAATGTGGAAACATCCAGATCATATTGTCTAAAGAAATGTTTTTGCACATTTTAGAAACATTCAGATTTCTTGTGCCCTGAGTCATTTGCCATTCTCCAGCCTGTTTGTACAGATCCCTGACCAAACAGGTCTGGCATAATGGTGCTTGCCAGGATATAAATGCCCCTGTAAATGGTGCTTTTACTCTAGGGCACTGGAAGATGAGGGATTCTAAGCTAGGTTCATGGGAGGGCAGAAGCTCCCGTTTGTGTTTGTTTTGGCTTCAGAGCCCCAGCCTTGCCTCAGGTTCTTTGTCTGAATAAATTTTTGTCTAAAGATGTTTCAGAGTGAGTGTGTGAAATGTTCCAGAAGAATCCTGAAATAGTGGGGATCACAAATTCTATTAGCGGAGGCAGTTTCTTCCTGTTTGTGTGTCTGTCTCTTTTCTTTGGCAGTGCTAGGGATGGAATCCAGGGCATCTCACATGCGAGGCAAGTGCTTCTACCACTGAGCTGTATCTCCTGCCCCCATTTTTTTCATGGTCTGCAAATCTGTTTTCCCTTCTAGCTGTATTTTGTCTGGGTGTAACTAGAATAAACAATTTATCCTAGAACTGAACAGTCTTTTGATTCACTTTGTCTCCTGTTAGGACCTGACAGAAGTTAGCAAGTGTGTATGGTTCATTAGGTCATCTGCCATTCGTTAGAATGAATCCATGTCCCATGGCTTTTCTCAGCACAAAAGACAACCTGAGGGTTTCCTTCTCAACTTGGGCTTTCTCTGAGGTCTCGAGTTGTTTCGATCCCTTCTGTAGAAAAGAACCATAAGTAATGTTATCTACTCATGTCTTTAACCCAAATATTTCACTCAATCCAACAAAAACAAGAAATGAGACTCTTAAATTTAAAAGTTTAAATTTACATTCCTGTGGTCTAGCCCAAGGAGTGCTTATTAGAAGGACAGAATCACCAAAAAAGAAAGAAAGAAAGAAAACTTGAGAGAGGGTTAAATAATGTTTACAAGACTTCTTTATCTCAGGACTCCTCAGAATCTTTAATGTGTTATCAGGCATTGTGGATTTCTAATGAGAGAATAGTGTATGCATCATTTACCAAACTAATTTATCCATGATCCCTTTCCTCCCAGCATACCTACTAATCCCTTTCTGAAAAGTATACTAAGAAACCCAGTTGGGCTGGGTACGGTGGCACAAGCCTGCAATCCCAGCATCTTGGGAGACTGAGGCAGGAAGATCACAAGTTCCAAGCCAACCTTAGTGACTTAGCAAGGCCCTAAGCAACTCAGCAAGACCCAGTCTCTAAATAAAATATTTAAAAAGGGGCTGAGGATGTGGCTCAGGGTAAAGTGCCCCTGGGTTCAATCCCTGGTACCAAAAGAAAAAGAAGAAGAAAAAAAAAAAGGAAACCCAGCTGGGAAAATTTAGTGTTTGGGTAGAAAATTCTTTCAGACAGTGGTTGTGTTTTTTATTTTCATTTGAGAACTATACATCTATATGTGCAATATAGTCAGTAAATGCCAAGAATGTTCTGATGCAGGACTGCAGGTGTAGCTCAGGGAGGCCATGGGTTCAATTCCTGGCACCACACACACAAAGAATGTTCTCAAACGTCTTTTTTGCCTTCTCCATGTTCTCACATCTATTTTCACTTAAAAAGGCCACTGAAAAGTAGCAAGTGACATTTACCAGTAACTTTTTCTGTTAACTAAGATATGACACAGAAAACTAAAAATTCATTTTTCTTCATAGCAACCTAGTAGGTGTATTTTAGTAAATATTATATGATGGTAATGATGAAAACTCGACAAGTTAAAATGTATACATACAGGGCTGGGGTTGTGGCTGGGGTTGTAGAGCGCTCACCTAGCACGTGTTCAGCCTTGGTTTGATCCTCAGCACCACATAAAAATAAATAAATAAAATAAAGGTATTGTGTCCAACTACAACCAAAAAATAAATATTGAAAAATATAGGGGCTGGGCTGGGGTTGTGGCTCAGTGGTAGAGCGCTTGCCTAGCATGTGCACAGCCTGGGTTCAATCCTCAGCACCAGTAAAGGCATTGTGTACAACTAAAATAAATAAATAAATATTCTAAAAATACATACAAGCCAGGCGCAGTGGCACACACCTGTAATCCCAGCACTTGGGAGGCTGAGGCAGGAGGATTGTGAATTCAAAGCCAGCCTCAGCAATAGCGAGGCACTTAGCAACTCAGTGAGACCCTGTCTCTAAATAAAATACAAAAAAGGGCTGGGGATGTGGCCCAGTGATCAAGTGCCCCTGAGTTCAATCCCCGGTACCAAAAAAATAAAATAAGAAAATAAACACACACACACACACACACACACACACAAAATATATATCTTGGCTTTTAGAATTCTAATTTAGTCAGGGGCTGGGGTTGTGGCTCAGCGGTAGAGTATTCGCCTAGCATGAGGCCCTCTCTGGGTTTGATCCTCAGCACCACATAAAAATAAAATTAATAAAATAAATGTATTGTGTCCAACTACAACTAAAAAATAAATATTAAAAAAATAAAGGGGCTGGGATTGTGGCTTAGCGGTAGAGCGCTCACCTAGCACGTGCGCAGCCCGGGTTCGATCCTCAGCACACGTACAAATAAACAAATTGTGTACAACTAAAGCAAATAAATATTTTTTTTTAAAAATTCTAATTTAGTCCTTTTTTTTTTTTTTTTTTTGGTACTGGGAATTGAACTCAGGGGCAGTCGACCACTGGGCCACATCCCCATCCCTTTTTTGTATTTTATTAGAGACAGGGTCTCACTGAGTTGCTAAAGTAACTTTGCCATTACTGAGGCTAGCTTTGAACTCTCTCTCAATCCTCCTGCCTCAGCCTCCCAAGTGCTGGGGTTACAGGTGTGCACCACCGTGCTTGGCTAATTTCGTCTTTTGTATGTTCTGTTAATAGTTGTTTTAGGGGCTGGGGTTGTGGCTCAGTGGTAGAGCGCTTGCCTAGCATGTGTGCACAGCCCGGGTTCAATCCTCAGCACCAGTAAACACAAATGGCATTGTGTACAACTAAAATAAATAAATAAATATTCTAAAAATACATACAAGCCAGGCGCAGTGGCACACACCTGTAATCCCAGCACTTGGGAGGCTGAGGCAGGAGGATTGTGAATTCAAAGCCAGCCTCAGCAATAGCGAGGCACTTAGCAACTCAGTGAGACCCTGTCTCTAAATAAAATACAAAAAAGGGCTGGGGATGTGGCCCAGTGATCAAGTGCCCCTGAGTTCAATCCCCGGTACCAAAAAAATAAAATAAGAAAATAAACACACACACACACACACACACACACAAAAAAATATATATCTTGGCTTTTAGAATTCTAATTTAGTCAGGGGCTGGGGTTGTGGCTCAGCGGTAGAGTATTCGCCTAGCATGAGGCCCTCTCTGGGTTTGATCCTCAGCACCACATAAAAATAAATTAATAAAATAAATGTATTGTGTCCAACTACAACTAAAAAATAAATATTAAAAAAATAAAGGGGCTGGGATTGTGGCTTAGCGGTTGTTTAGAGCGCTCACCTAGCACGTGCGCAGCCCGGGTTCGATCCTCAGCACCACGTACAAATAAACAAATTGTGTACAACTAAAGCAAATAAATATTTTTTTTAAAAATTCTAATTTAGTCCTTTTTTTTTTTTTTTTTTTTGGTACTGGGAATTGAACTCAGGGGCAGTCGACCACTGGGCCACATCCCCATCCCTTTTTTGTATTTTATTAGAGACAGGGTCTCACTGAGTTGCTAAGTACTTTGCCATTACTGAGGCTAGCTTTGAACTCTCTCTCATCGTCCTCCTGCCTCAGCCTCCCAAGTGCTGGGGTTACAGGTGTGCACCACCGTGCTTGGCTAATTTCGTCTTTTGTATGTTCTGTTAATAGTTGTTTTAGGGGGCTGGGGTTGTGGCTCAGTGGTAGAGCCTTCGCCTAGCACGTGTGCAGCCCGGGTTCAATCCTCAGCACCACATAAACACAAATGCATTGCATTGTGTACAACTAAAGCAAATAAATATATATATTTTTAAAGAACTTAGTGTAGGGCTGGGGTTGTGGCTCAGCGGCAGAGCGCTCGCCTTGCACGTGCGCGGCCCGGGTTCGATCCTCAGCACCATGTAAACATAAATGCATTTGCATTACATTGTGTACAACTAAAGTAAATAAATAAATATTAAAAAAAAAAAAAAAGAACTTAGTGTAGAGCTGGGCAGGCGTGGTGGCTCAGGAAGCTGAAGCAGGAGGCTCACGGGTTCAAAGCCAGCCTCAGCAACTCAGCGAGGCCCTAAGCAACTCAGTGAGACCCTGTCTCCAAATAAAATACAGAAAAGGGTTGGGGATGTAGCTCAGTGGCTGTGTGCCTCTGGGTTCAATCCCCGGCACCAAAAAAAAAAAAAAAAACAGAGAGAGAGAACTTCGTGTAGCACCTGCCCACAGTGCATTCCCCGGGTCTCATTATTTATGCTTTATTACAGATTTTGAGATCAGGAGCGAGAACGAAGTGAATCCAAAGCAAGAGATTAGCGAAGATGTAGAATTTGGGGCCACATCTGAAAGACCCGTTGGGAACGCTGAGGAAAATCCTGAAGGTGAAGAGGCCTTTGGAACAGGGGACAGGTCGGAAAGACAGTGGGGGGATCTGACAGCGGAGGAGTGGGTAAGCTATCCTCTCCAACAAGTCACCGACCTGCTCGTGCACAAAGAGGGCCACACGGGCATCCGCTATCACATATGTTCGCACTGTGGAAAGGCCTTCAGTCAGATCTCGGACCTTAACGCCACCAGAAAACCCACACGGGAGACAGACCCTATAAGTGCTACGAGTGTGGCAAGGGCTTCAGTCGGAGCTCCCACCTCATTCAGCACCAGCGCACGCACACGGGGGAGCGGCCGTACGACTGCAGCGAGTGCGGCAAGAGCTTCGGAAGGAGCTCGCACCTCATCCAGCATCAGACCATCCACACGGGCGAGAAGCCCCACAAGTGCAACGAGTGCGGGAAGAGCTTCTGCCGGCTGTCGCACCTCATCCAGCACCAGCGGACCCACAGCGGGGAGAAGCCGTACGAGTGCGAGGAGTGCGGCAAAAAGCTTCAGCCGCAGCTCGCACCTGGCGCAGCACCAGCGGACGCACACGGGCGAGAAGCCCTACGAGTGCAACGAGTGCGGCCGGGGCTTCAGCGAGAGGTCGGATCTCATCAAGCACTACCGCGTGCACACGGGCGAGAGGCCCTACAAGTGCGACGAGTGCGGGAAGAACTTCAGCCAGAACTCGGACCTGGTGCGGCACCGCCGCGCGCACACTGGGGAGAAGCCCTACCACTGCAACGAGTGCGGCGAGAACTTCAGCCGCATCTCTCACCTGGTGCAGCACCAGCGCACCCACACCGGGGAGAAGCCCTACGAGTGCAATGCCTGCGGGAAGAGCTTCAGCCGCAGCTCCCACCTCATCACCCACCAGAAGATCCACACCGGGGAGAAGCCCTACGAGTGCAACGAGTGCTGGCGGAGCTTTGGCGAAAGGTCCGATCTCATTAAACACCAGAGAACGCACACGGGAGAGAAGCCCTACGAGTGCGTGCAGTGTGGCAAAGGGTTTACCCAGAGCTCCAACCTCATCACACATCAGCGGGTCCACACGGGAGAGAAGCCTTATGAATGTACCGAGTGCGAGAAGAGTTTCAGCCGGAGTTCAGCCCTTATTAAAACACAAGAGGGTTCATACTGACTAAGTCCTGAAATTATGACTGAGAAGTGATTCGTTTGCAGGTAAAGTTTTAGTTGACATCTGTGAGCTCGCTTGAGGCTGAGCTGCTTTTACCCTGCCGACTTTCCTAGTTGTGGGCTCCAATTAGAACATCCAAGAAGACCGTCCCTGTGAAATTCAGACTCACAGCTCTGGAAAATGTATCCCTTCCTCCAAAAGAGACACTTCCATGCACTCAATTTTTATTCACTTAATATTAATGGATTACTTCATCAAATTCAGTCCTGCAAGAAGCTGGAACTCTGAAGACTTGGGGCAAATGCTGGTGAATTCTCAGGCCTGGGGTTGGAGTAAATCTTTAAAGGTTACTTCTACCATCCAGGGCCCAAAATCTCTGCTAGGGGAAATGTGGACTGTAATAGGGTGTCAAAGTTGCTTTGGAAAAAGGCAACCAGACTTGGCCTGAATTGCCACCCCTGTTCACACACACAGAGAGAAGGCACACACATCCTCCCCTCCAAAGGGCTTTCTCTTGAGTCGCTCTGCATCTTTCCTTCTTCCTGAGAGCAGGATTCTGCATGATGAAGGCAATGATCGTATCTTTTCTCCTTCTCATTGTTTCTAATTAACTTGTTTAAAGCTTGTGTCTTTGTGACACAACTGAAGATACAAGTGTGAAAGGAAAAATGAGACAAGGGTTTGAGGACCAAGGACCCATCATCGATGGTGGTGACTTTAACAAGAGATGCCCACTGTTGTAATTGCTATTAATCAGGCTTATGAATTTTCTTTGGGAATCATGGTAGGGAATATTGTAGGGAAAATATCTTCAAGGAAAGATAGGACCATGAGTGATGGTGGAGTGAAAGGAGCAAGTGGAACCGAACCCCTACAGGGAAGGAAGTGCAGAGTCCCTTCCTAAGGAATGTAGGTCATTTCTGTATTCTTCCCCCCTCTAATCTTTAAGATCAGTTCTCCCTATACTGCTAACTCTAGGGTTTGATAGGGCCACATCCTAGTGTTTATCTTTCTAAGGGCATGTCTCTGTACAGTGAAATGTGTATTCCTTTGGTTTTTCTAATAGTGGTAACTGAATTTTTCAAAGAAGTAGCATGTTCTTGGGTGGTGTGGATCATGTAACAGAACTACAGACATAACTCCAATGTGAGAAATGTCCTTTTTTTTCATTTGTTATGGAAAAAAATTTTAAATGCTAGTGCTCATGTGTGCACCGTCCTGTAAGGTTTGTCTTTGTATAGAACACAGCACTTGTTTGTATGTTTCCATCAATTGGAGAGATAACAACTGGACAATAAGTTGATTGTCCTATTCTCAGACTGCATTATCTTCTATGGCAATGAAGACCTCTTTGGCCTAGTCAGAAGGAATTAGTAAACCTAGGTAGGAATGTGTTTTCATCCTCCCAACATACAAATAGAAATGGTCAAAACAAGAGTTGGCCCCATTTAAGCCCAGTAATATCATTTTTCCATCTCTTAGCCCAAGTAGGAATTAAGAAATAACCCAAATATTAATACTTCTGCAAGTCTGTGGGGGATGGGAAGGAACTAGTGCCCAGGAGGTAGGGCTGAAATAAGGAATGTATTTTCCTTTGAGAGGGTCCCAGTGTGTTTCTACCATGTTTACTTGTGAATGTTGCAACTTTTGAAAAAAAAATGTTTTTGCATATCTCTTTGGGACTTGGTGTTAAAGGAGCTGTTGGTCTCTCTGAGGCAGTGACTGTACTATAGTGAGTTATGGTGACCCACCACTGTGTGGGATCACATCATTTGCAAATGACACACATCAAAAGTAACAAAATGAAAAAGCCACTCCAAGGGGGTTTCTTCATATTGCCACTCATATTTAAAACAAACATGGGGCAGGGAGCATGTTTTTTTTGTTCTATACGAATCTAGAAGTCTGTGAGTATTCCTATTTTAGTTGTTGGGTGACTTGTATGTTCTTGGTAACTAAACTCAAGTGTATCTTCTCCCTATCAACGTTGCTGATGGTTTTAATGATTTCAGCATTCTCCTGGTGCTGCATTGAGCCACTACAAGAGTCACCCTGAGAGTGGGCATAGAAGTCAGCACCTCTGTGACCTAACTGTATCTCACATTCTTCTCTTACCCTGCTATTCTTGCCTCACCCCAACCTGTTCCTGCTGCTGCCTTTGGCTTCTTAGAGGTGAAGGGCTCAAGAAAAAGCTTCTGAGTGCCCACCCATCTCCATACATGTGTGCTCCATTGGGGAAGTTAAAAGGGCAAGGGCCACATGGCCCTGTCTCCTCTTTCTGCCCATTGCTACCCATTTGCTGTGCTGAACTGGGTGTAGAAGTCCTGCATCAGACCCTCTTGGCTAAAGGTTTTTGCCTGGCTTCTGCTCTCAAGTCCCTGGCTGCTTTCTGCACATGAACACCCTGTGCCTGTTTTCCGTGGATGTGGAGAGTGAATGAACAGTAAGTCTATACAGCATTTTCCCGTATGGTATTGGTCACAGTTATCCTAGTGTCGATTGACATCTGTATTATCCTAACAATATTCTATAATTAAAAGTACAATTTAAAAAATCAAAACAGCTGAGAATTATTTTAGTAATTCACTGATGCATATAAGGGCTTTTCATCAGATTCATTAAAATTGGGCACGACCATCTTGACATTGATGCTATTTTTGTACAGACACTGTACAGATGTTCTTGTGGGGATTTGGGAGTGCAGTGTCTCGAGCCCTCTAGATATTGCCATATCTTGAGAAGATGCAAAAAACCTGTGAAGGGTAACCTGTTTCCAGTGAAGGCTATGCTGGTGGCAAAGCAACACGGAAGTACTTGGTATGGATGACTCATTAACTTCAAAGGAAAAGGAAAAACATATCCAAAAGGAAAAATGGGAGAAGGCCTTGTTGCTCTAAGGAGATATTTTGAGGGTCTGCATTAGGAAGACTAAAGCAATCTACTGAGCTAGGACTGGGTTTCCAGAACTAAGTTCTCTCACACACAAAGGTTCCCTCTTCACAGAGCTGGAGCATAGTTTGCCTAAGGCAGTGATTATGTATTACTAGGGTGTGGCCACAACTTTAAAATTACAAGTAATTTTCTCTTATGAAATCTTTCTTTTTCAATGGAGGGCCAGCCTAGGAAAAGTAGGGGGTGGAATACAAATATGAAAAAAAATTTAATTAACCCTGCAGCCAAGAGTTGGAAAAAAGAAATTTTATAAAAAAATGTTTTAAAAAATATTCATTTATTTGCTTTAGTTGTACACAATGCGTTTATTTGTACGTGGTGCTGAGGATCGAACCCGGGCCACGCACGTGCTAGGCGAGTGCTCTACCGCTGAGCCACAATCCCAGCCCCAGTATAAAAATGTTTTTTAAAACGTATTTATCAATAAGTGCGGTGGTGGGGACCTGTCGTACTAGCCACTTGGGAGGTTGAGGCTGGAGGATCACTTCAGCCCAGATGTTGGAGGCCAGCCTGAGCAATATAGCAAGACCCCATCTCATTCAATAAAGTGGGAGAGGGGAGGGATATAGTTTGGTGCTTAAGTGCATGTTAAGCATGCACAAGGTCCTGGGTTCAAGCCCCAGCACCAAAAACAAAACAAAACCTGTTTCTCCTTTCTGCATGTTCACCATTTTTAATTGCTTGAAAGGAAAGTTAAAGGAATCATGTACAACCACAAGAATGGGAAGTTATACTCCATGTAGTACAATATGTCAAAGTACACTCTACTGTCACGTGTATATACAAAAAGAGGGGGACTGCAGTTGTAACTCCTTGGTAAGTGCTTGCCTAAACATGTATGAGGCATTGGATTGATTGTCAGCGCCACGTAAAAAAAAAAAAGATAAATAAAGGTATTGTGTTCATCTACAAGTAAAATTTTTTTTTAAATTAAAAAGAACAAATAAAAATTTAAGAGTTAAAGGAAAAAAGGGAGGGATATAGTTTGGTGCTTAATGCATGTTAGGCATGCACAAGGTCCGGGGGATTCAAGCCCCATGCACCAAATAACAAAACAAAACCTGTTTTCTCCTTTGCTGCATGTTCACCATTTTTAATTGCTTGAAAGGAAAGTTAAAGGAAAAAAAATCATGTACAACCACAAGAAAATGGGAAGGTTTAGTTATACTCCATGTAGTACAATACTGTCAATAGTTACACTCTTATAACTGTCACGTGTATATACATAAAAGAGGGGGGACTGCAGTTGTAACTCCTTGGTAAGTGCTTGCCTAACATGTATGAGGCATTGGATTGATTGTCAGCGCCACGTAAAAAAAAAAAGATAAATAAAGGTATTGTGTTCATCTACAAGTAAAATTTTTTTTTAAATTAAAAAGAACAAATAAAAATTTAAGAGTTAAAGGAAAAAACATTAGCTTTCTCAGAAGTGTAGCTCAAGAGCCTCCCCTCTAAGTGCATTTGATATGTTAATATTTGGTCATTGTTGTTATTATCAAAGCACATTTCCTTCTGTGTAAACTGTCCTCTAGGAGGCAAGAGGTAGGGTTTGAGCTGTGTTTGCAGGTCATTAGGGCACTAAAATGATTATTTGCTAAATGGCTTCCTAGTGTTTGAGAAGTTAGTGTAGCCCACATAGGAGTTCTAATGCCCTGGGGGAAGAGCTTGTTAACACCCACCTCTGTGATAGACTTGGCCTTGTTTATTGACAGAAGGCTTCAAAATAAGAAAGACTGTTAAGAGCATTAGCAAGAAATGGCCAAGGAGTAAATTTTTCTTTGCTAGTCTTTTTTTTTTTTTTTTAAGTACAGGGAATTGAACCCAGAGGTGCTTAACAACTGAGCGATATCCCAGCCCTTTTCATTTTGAAACAGTGTCTCACTGAATTGCTTAGGACCTCCCTAAATTACTGAGGTTGGCTTTGAACTTTCGATCCTCCTGCCTCAAACTCTGGAGTTGCTGGGATTACATGTGTGTGCCACAGCACCCAGCTCACTTTGAATCTCACAGCTGCCTCCTGAACAGATCCAGATGGGAATTATCCGGGCACCTTGAAATCAAACTCCAAACTCAACTCGCTGCTTTCTCCCACCACTCCTAGCTGCTTCTCCTGTATTTCTTTTCTTTTTCTTTTTTTTTTGGTGCCGGGGATTGAACTCAGGGGCACTTGACCACTGGGCCACATCCCCAGACCTTTTTTGTATTTTAATAGAGACAGGGTCTCACTGAGTTGCTAAGTGCCTCTCCATTGCTGAGGCTGGCTTTGAACTCGTGATCCTCTTGCCTCGGCCTCCCAAGTGCTGGGATTACAGGCGTGCGCCAACCGCGCCTGGCTCTCCTGTATTTTCTTAACTCAGTAATTGCCTAGTTACTCAAGCTAGACCCTGGCATATCACCCTTAACTTCTGCCTTTAGCCTCTCTCCCCAAATCAGTAGTAAGTATTCAATTTTCTTTTCTTTTTCTTTTTTTTTGGTGCCGGGGATTGAACTCAGGGGCACTTGACCACTGGGCCACATCCCCAGACCTTTTTTGTATTTTAATAGAGACAGGGTCTCACTGAGTTGATAAGTGCCTCTCCATTGCTGAGGCTGGCTTTGAACTCGTGATCCTCTTGCCTCGGCCTCCCAAGTGCTGGGATTACAGGCGTGCGCCACCACCGCGCCTGGCTCTCCTGTATTTCTTAACTCAGTAATTGCCTAGTTACTCAAGCTAGACCCTGGCATATCACCCTTAACTTCTGCCTTTAGCCTCTCTCCCCAAATCAGTAGTAAGTATCAATTGCATCATTAGCCATCCAGTCCTTTCCATACAAATCTTGTCTATTCCTCCTCTCTCCTGCCACCACTTACCATGTGACTTTGGGCAATTACTTAGCTTTTCTGTTCCTTGGATTCCCCATCCATAAATAGGTAATTATATCTATTATATCTACCTCATTGAATCACAAAGATTAAATGAGATAATGGGGCTCAGAATATTAGCAATTACTCAGACTGTCACTGGGGCCACATCTCCCTTACTGAAACGACCTCCTAACGAGTCCCCTCTAGTTTGATCCCTGTCTCTTCTCTCTCTGAAGCTCTAATGATCTTTCTGAAAGGCAAATCCCTTTATGCCACTCTTCTGTGTAAAACCCTCTCAAGGCCCTCAATTACATCTTTAGCACTGGGGAGATTTTAAAAAGGGTCAAGGTCAGGTGTGGTGGTGCAGATCTGAAGGCTGAGACAGGAGGATCACAAGTTCATGGTCAACCTCAGCAATTTAGCAATTCTGTCTCCAAAAGGACTGGGAACTTAGCTCAGTGGTAAAGTGCCCCTGGTTCAATCCCAGCACCAAAAGAAGGGGCGGGGGAGCAGGTGTAGCAGGAAGTCCTCAGTTTACTCTCCGGCACTGCAAAAGAATAAACAAAAAATTTTTTAAAATATTTGTTTTAGTTGTACACAATGCCTTTATTTTTATGTGGTGCTGGGGATCAAACCCGGGCCGCGCACGTGCTAGGCGAGCGCTCTGCCACTGAGCCACAACCCCAGCACCACAAAAATTTAAAAGTAAAATTACCTTGTGCTTGCCATTGCCCACAGCAAACAATGAGGCTCCTTTGGTGTGATTTATGAGGAGGTTGTCCAACACCCCCAGTTCTCCCCACTTTCCTGCCTCACAGCACATCAGCTGCATCTGTCTGTCTACTCTCTTTCTGGCCATCTCCTACTCATTCATCGGGTCTCCAACCTGGCTTGTTCCAGCAGATCTTTCTGATCCCAAAAGACCGGATCAGCTGTTCCTTTTCTATTTTTCTTGGGTTTATCCCAACAGACTTTATCCCTATTTTGTAATTGCCTCTTTATTTTTTGTCTTCTCCACCAAAGTTTAATACCCTTCATGAAGTTACTGTGTCTTGATCACCACTATATCTTCAACCTCTAGTCAATGTTTGACTTGGAGTAGGTAGGCATCAAGTATGTCTTTTTTTTTTTTTTTTTTTTTTTTTTTTTTTGCACCAGGGATTGAACTCAGGGGCACTCTACCACTGGGCCACATCCCCAGCACTTTTTTTTCCCTTTATTTTCTCAAAAAGGTTTTATTTTAGGGCTGGGATGTAGCTCAGTGGCAAAGCGTCTGCCTTGCATTCGCAAAGCCCTGGGTTCGACCCCCAGTTCCAAAAAAGACAAAAAAAAAAGAACCCCACAAAAAAAAAAAAAAAGATTAAAATAAAAGGTTTTATTTTTATTGATGTTATATCTTCTTTGAAGGTACAGAATTCACTAGTGAACCCAATTGTATCTTAACAGGTTTTATATAATTTAGTTTTTTGAACATATATAGGGATATTCAGTTTCCTCTTTCTTTTTTAGTTAATTTTGTTAAGTTATACATTTTTTAAAAGAAAATTTCTCATTTTAGTTAAATTGCAAAATTAATTGGCATAGAGTTATTCATAGTGTACTTTTAGGATTCTCTTAATGTCTATAGAATCTTTAGTGATATTTAAAAGACACCATTCAAAACTTTCTTTGTTCAGGTACCAACCAAATACTCAAGTTTTAAAAAATTTTATAGTATAACAAAAAATTGAAGACATTCAAATTGAGCATCAGGAGGTATTTTCAGTGCAGTGGTGTTATTAAGAATATACACCAGCTCAACTTGGTGGATTGAACTGGAGTTAAGTTTGTTTGTTATTCTTTTTAAAATTTGTTTTAATTAGTTATACATTACAGTAGAATACATTTATGCACTTTGATATGTCATACATAAGTGGGGTATAATTTCTCATTTTTCCGATAATACATGTTCTAGAATCACATCGTCATGTAGTCATATATATACATAGGTAATTATTACTTTTTTTAAAAACATTTATTTATTTGCTTTAGTTGTACACAATGCAATGCTTTTTAAAAAATATTTATTTATTTTTAGTTGTACACAATGCCTTTATTTTTATGTGGTGCTAAGGATCGAACCTGGGCCGCACACGTGCTAGGTGAGCGCTTTTACTGCTGAGCCACAACCCCAGCCCCTCCCAGCACTTTTTAAATTTTTTTGTATTAGAGACAGGGTCTCACTGAGTTGCTAAGTGCCTCACCATTGCTGAGGCTGGCTTTGAACTCGCGACCCTCCTGCCTCAGCCTCCCAAGTGCTGGGATTACAGGCATACGCCACCGTGCCCGGCTTTATGGGATTTTTAAAATTGCTTTTTACGGGCTGGGGTTGTGGCTCAGCGGCAGAGCGCTTGCCTCGCATGTGCGCAGCCCAAGTTCGATCCTCAGCACCACATAAACAAATGCATGGCATCGTGTACAACTAAAGTAAATAAATAAATATTAAAAATAAAATAAAATTACTTTTTTCTCTATAGCTTTCACAAATAAGAGAAACCGTTTGACCCTTCTGAGTCTGACTTATTTCACTTGGTATGATGTTCTTCAGTTTCATTCATTTACCAGCAAATGACACAATTTCATTCTTCTTTATAGCTGACTAGAACTTCATCATGTAGATATACCACATTTTCTTTCTTTATTCATCTATTGATGTACACCTAGGCTGGTTCCATAACTTAACTATTGTGAATTGTGCTGCTATAAACATTGACATGCATGCATGTTTTGCTGCAGTATGCTGATTTTAGTTCTTTTGAATAAATACCAAGGAGTGGAATGGTTGGGTCACATTGGTAGTTCCATTTCTAGTTTTTTTTTTTTTTTTTTTTTTTTTTTGCGGGAGACAGCGGGCTGGTGGGGGGAATTGGGGATTGAACTCAGCAGAGCTTTTACCATTGTGCTACATCTCCAGCCCTTTCTTGTTTATTTATTTATTTTGGGGGGGGGTACCATGGATTGAACTCAGGGGCACTCAACCACTGAGCCACATCCCCAGCCCTATTTCATATTTTTAGGGACAGGGTCTCACTGGGTTGATGAGTGCCTCGCTTTTTGCTGAGGCTGGCTTCAAACTCTCGATCCTCCTGCCTCAGACTTCCAAGCCTCTGGTATTACAGGCGTGTGACACCATGCCCGTCCCTAGCTCTTTTTATTTCTTATCTTGAGACAGGGTCTCGCTAAGTTGCCCAGGATGGCCTCAAACTTGTGATTTTCCTGCCTCAGACTCCCAAGTTACAGGGGTTACAGGTGTATGCCACTGCACCCCACCTTTCTAGTCTTTTGAGGAAGCTCCATACTGATTTCCATGGTGGTTGTGCTAATTTGCTGTCTAACCAACAACATGTAAGTGTTCCTTTTCCCCCCTCATTCTTGCCAACATTTATTATTGTTTGCATTATTGATGGCTGCCATTCTAACTGAAATGAGATGAACTCTCAAGGTAGTTTTGATTAGCATTTCCTTGATTGCTAAGGATGTTGAACTTTTTTTATATTTTTGTTGGTCATTTGTATTTCTTTTTTATTCTAATTTGTTGTATATGACAGCAGAATGCATTACAATTCATATTACACATATAGAGCACAATTTTTCATATCTCTGGTTGTATACAAAGTATATTCACACCGTTCATGCCTTCATATGTGTACTTAGGGTAATGATGTCCATGGCATTTGTATTTCTTTTTTTAATTTTTTTTTTAGTTGTAGTTGGACACAATATCTTTGTTTTATTTATTTGTTTTTACATGGTGCTAAGGTTCGAATCCAGTGCCTCCTTGCTAGGTGAGCGCTCTATCGCTGAGCCACAACCCTAGTCCTTGTATTTCTTTTTTCTTTCTTTCTTTCTTTCTTTTTTTTTAATATTTATTTATTTACTTTAGTTGTACACAATGCAATGATTTATGTTTGCGTGGTGCTGAGGATCGAACCCGGGCCAAGCACGTGCGAGGCGAGCGCTCTGCCACTGAGCCACAACCCCAGACCATCTTTCTTTTTTTAAATATTTATTTATTTATTTATTTTAGTTGTACACAATGCTTTTTTTTTTTTTTAACGTGGTGCTGAGATCGAACCCAGGGCCACGCATGTGCTAGGCGTGCGCTCTACCGCTGAGCTACAACCCCAGCCCTCCCTGTATTTCTTTTGAGAAAGGTCTGTTTAGTTTGTTTTCTCATTGATTGGGTTATTCTTTTTTTATAAAAATAGGGGTTTTTTAGTTGTCAGTGGACCTTTATTTATTCATTTAATTATTTATTTAATTTGGTTTAGTTGTACACAATGCCTTTATTTTTATGTGGTGCTGAGGATTAGAACCTGGGCCGCACGCGTGCTAGGTGAGCGCTCTACTGATGAGCCACAATCCCAGCCCCTTGGACCTTTATTTAAATGTGGTGCTGAGAATCAAACCCAGGGCCTCATATATCCTAGGCAAGCGCTGTACCACTGAGCTTCATCCCCAGTCCTGTTGTTAAATTTTTTTAGGGGGAGTGGCAGGGGGTCTTGGTACTGGGGATTGAACTCAACCACTGAGCCACATCTCTAGCCCTGTTTTGTATTTTATTTAGAGACAGGGTCTCCCTAAATTGCTTAGTGCTGGCTTTGAACTCTCCATTCTCCCGCCTCAGCCTCCCAAGCCAAGCCGCTGGGATTATAGGCTTGCGCCACTGCACCCAGCCCTGTTGTTACGTTTTTTGAGGTCCTTTTATACTCTAGATATTAATCCTCTGTTGGAAGAATAGGGACAAAGATTTTCTCCCATTCATAGGCTCTCTCTTCATGTTCTTAATTGTTTGCTGCGCAGAAACTTTTTAATTTAATGCCATTGTACTTACTGGTTCTTGGTTTTATTTCTTGAGCTTCCAGAGTCTTTTAAGGAAGTCAGCAATTGTGCCTACAGATTGGAGTATTGACCTTGTTTTCTTCTAGGAGTTACAAACTTTTTGCTCAAATTCCTGGGTATTTCTTTTTAACAATTTTTTTTAGTTGTAGGTGGACACAATAACTTTATTTTATCTATGTGGTGCTGAGGATCAAACCCAAGGCCCCACAAATGTGGGAGGAGCGCTCTACCCCTGAGCCATAGCCCCAGCCCCAAATACCTGGGTCTTTGATCTCCTTTTTTTTTTTTTTTTTTTTTTTGGTGGTACCGGAGATTGAACTCAGGGGCACTCGACCACTGGGCCACATCCCCAGCCCCTTTTTTTTTTTATATATTATTAGAGACAGGGTCTCACTGAGTCACTCAGTGCCTTGCCTTTGCTGAGGCTGGCTTTGAACTCGCAATCCTCCTGCCTCAGCCTCCCAAAGTGCTGGGATTACAGGCGTGCGCCACCACGCCCGGCTTTTGATCAACTTTTTAAAAAATATTATTTATTTGCTTCATTTGTACACAATCTGTTTTTACATGGTGCTGAGGATTGAACCTGGGCCGTGCACGTGCTAGGCAAGTGCTCTACCACTGAGCCACAACCCCAGCTCTGATCTACTTTTTTAGAAATATATTTTTAGATGTTGACAGACTTATATTTTATTCATTTATTTATATGTAATGCTGAGAATCGACTCCTGTGCCTCACACATGCTAGGCAAGTGCTCTACCACTGAGCCACAACCCCAGCCCCTTTGATCCACTTTGATTTGACTTTTTTGCAGGGCGAGAGATAGGAATCTAGTTCCATTTATCTATATATGGATATCCAGTTTTCTCAGCTCCATTTGTTACAAGGACTTGTCTTTTCTTGGACACAAATCCTTTAATAGGTAAATAATTTGCAAATATTTCTGTCTTGTCTTTTCATTTTGGAGCTGGGGATTGAATCTAGGGGCATTTAATCACTGAGTCACATCCCAGCCCTTTTATGTTTTATTTTGAGACAGGGTCTTGCTAAGCTGCTTAGAGCCTCACTAAGTTGCTGAGGCAGGCTTTGAACTCTCAATCCTCCCATCTCAGCCTCCTGAGTCTCTGGGATTACACGTGTGCACCACTACACCTGACTTCATTCTCTTTTCTTCCCTTTTTATTATTTTTATTTTAATCTCACAGTAGTTTTTTTTGTTGGTGCATTATAATTACATATAAATTGGAATTCATTGTTACATATTTGTACTTGCACTCAATATGACAATATAATTTGGTCAGTTTCATTCCCCCCTCCCTCTTTCTCTCCTCTGGGTGCCCCCCATCCACCTTCCAGTATTCTACTAGTCTCCTTTCTGTTTTCATGAGCCCCACCCCATTTTTCCCCTTTGTTCTAACTTCTACATATGAAAGGAAAGGTGAACCTTGACTTTCTGAATTTGGCTTATTTTGCTTAATATTATGTTTTGTCCATTTCCTGCAAATGACATAATTTCATTCTTCTTTATGGCTGAATAAAACCATATATATATATATATATGCATGCATATATATATATGTGTGTGTGTGTGTGTGTGTGTGTGTGTGTGTATTACATTTTCTTTAGGCAATCACCTGTTGGTGGACACCTGGGTTGCTTCCACAACTTGGCTATTGTGAATTGTGCTGCTTAAAACATAGATATTCATGTGTTACTATAATATGCTGATTTTAATTCTTTAGGATAAATATCAAGGTGTGGTATAGCTGGGTCATATAGGTTCCTTTTCTAGTCTTTTGAGAAACTCTTTATCCTCTTAATAGTGCCTTCCAAAGAACCAACATTTTTTTTAATGAAAATTAATGTTTTGACAAGATTTTTACCCAAGCTTTTTAAAATTTCCACACTTTTAGCTCTTGAAGCATGTAACTTCCATCTTTTGTTTTCTGGGGAGTGAGGGGAGAAGCATACTTTCTGGACTTCACTCCATTTGAATACATCCACCCTTTAATGGGGCTTGGCTTTATCCCAGGCAGTATTACCATTTGACCAGGGCAACAGAGCTGCCCTTTGGGGCACTCCCCTCTCTATTTTTTTGGTACCAGGGATTGAACCCAGGGGCACTTAACCACTGAGCCACATCTCCAACCCCTTTATGTTTTATTTTGAGGCAGGGTCTCACTAAGTTGCTTAGGGCCTCCACAAGTTGCTGAGGCTGGCTTTGAACTTGTTTCAGCATCCTGAGTCGCTGGGATTACAGGCGTGCACTGCCATGCCTGGCTTGGGCCATTCTCTTTAGAAAGCCCTGATTTGGCGGCCCTCTTCTAGCTGTACCTTTTCCAGTGGGGCCAAGGGAATGTGCCCCTGCAGAGATCCTCCTTCCCACTCCTTCTAGATCACAAACTCCAAGTGTTTAAGACCTTGGAATTCTTTGCCTAAACAGTCCATTTCCAAGCCTCTTCCCCAGGTTCATTCTCTTGAATGCAGATCAAACTGCCTGTGTGTACCCCAGGGCTTGGGGGGATTGCCACAAATGGGCACAAGGACCCTCCTAGAATGCCAGAGAACCAAAACAGGAAAAGCCGGCAGGCCCCTATTTCTACTCTTACTTCAGTCCAGGTCCCAGGTAACTATGTCTGTGTGTCACCCCCAGAACCCCACCTACCCTACCAGAAGAGTAAGGACCTATGAAATTCAGATTTCTGATGTGAGTGATTTGTTGGATAGATAAGTAAGCTATTAATGGAATCAGAACACACAAAGAAGAGTGGGATGGGGATAAAGACTACCAGCTAATTGAGTCATTTAACAAAAATCTGTTGAGTACTAACTTCTGTGTCTTCATAAAACTGAACAAGACAGGGGCTAGGGCTGTGGCTCAGTGGTAGAGCACTCACCTAGCATGTGCGAAGTGCTGGGTTCGATCCTCAGCACCACATAAAAATAAATAAATAAGTAAAATAAAGGTATTGTGTCCAACTACAACTAAAACAAACACATTAAAAAACTGAACAAGACAAATTCTGCCCTGTTGAGCTATATAATGATTGTGGAGCTAGATGATGACATACACCAGGTCGGGTGGTAACTAGTCTAATGAAGAAAAATAGGGGACAGCATAGTGGCACTCACCAGTGATCCAGCTACTCAGGAGGCTGAGGCAGGAGGAACACAAGTTCAAGCTCAGCCTCTGCAACTTAGGGAGACCCTGTCTCAAAATAAATAAATGGGAATGTGGTTCAGTTGTAGAACACTCACTGAGCATACACAAGCCCCTTGGTTTGATTCCCAGTAATACTAAAATAAATAAAGCAAGGGGAATGAATGGGGACTGTTTTTAGAGAAGGTGGTCATAGAAAGACACGCCCTTTTGGCTGGGGGTGTGACTCTGTTGTAGAGTGCTTGCCTAGCATGCATGAGGTTTTATCTCCAATTCTGCAAAAATAAACAAATTTTTTAAAAAGGTGCCATCTTGGGCTGGGGTTGTGGCTCAGTGGCAGAGCACTCGCTCGCACGTGTGCAGCCCGGGTTCGATCCTCAGCACCACGTAAACATAAATGCATTGTGTACAACTAAAGTAAATAAATAAATATTTTTTAAAAAAGGTGCCATCTGAACAGCTTTCCAAATGAGTTGCCAGGATACCTGGGGACAGCATTCTAAGTACTTAATTTACTGAAGAGCAAACGGAACGGTGCTGCAGCAGATGGTACCGTGGAGGCACAATCACCAGACAGGCAGAGGAGATGGAGCCCAGTGAGTGGGTTGAGTGGGGGCACATGAAATCATGTTTAGAGACTAATTGTTGAGTTTGAGGAACCTCTTACCTTCAATCACATATTCATATGCCCAGCACACATTTCAAAACATGAGTCCAGAGCTCAGGACCTGAAGTGATGCTGTAGATAGACATGGGAGCCGGGTGCAGTGGTGCATGCCTGTAATCCCAGCTGCTTGGGAGCCTGAGGCAGGAGGAGTGTTAAACACAAAGCCTTGTCTCAAAATAAAATATAAAAAGGACTGGGGATGTGGTTCAACGTTTAAGTGCCCCTGGGTTCAATTCCTGGTGAAGAAGAAGAAGGAGAGGGAGGAAGAGGAGAAGAGAAATGGGAATAGCTAGCATGGAAATGGTGGTAGTAGTGAAAATCATGTAGGGGAATGAGATGACCCTGATCGAGTGTGAGACCCGTATGGAAGGATGGAATTCTGGAGGCACCAACAGATAATGAACGGCAGAGGAGAGGACCCAGAAGAAAGTCCTGTGGAATCCAGAGAAGAACCAAGAGAGGAGTCACAGGGTGAAGGGTGCTCCATGTTTCACAATGTCAACTTGCGGCAGATGTCCACTGAGATCTGGTATTTCAAATTCTCTGTAAATGGGAAAACTCCAGGTATAAGCTATTATGGTAATTGTTAGGGTAGCTGGCGCAGATATCCATGAGAGACATAGCTCTGAGTTCAAGCAAAGGTTTATTGACAGAGAATGTCTGCCAGGCTGCCCTTCTGCAAGGCGCAGCAGCCAAAGTCACTTGAATAGAGGTTTTTATATCTTTTTTCTTTTTTTTAAAACAAGGAACAAGAGCAAGCTAGAATTGACCTTGGGTGCAGGTGGTTGGGTAATAACAGATTTTTGTATTTAGGGAACTTGGGTGGGGGCACACTTTATAGGAACAAGGTATCTTAAGTTTCTTTTTCTTGGTAGTTACTAATGTCTACAGACCTAACAGTAGTCACTAATGATAATTACATAGAACTTCTATCTAATTATCGTCTTTTTAAAAATATTTATTTATTTGCTTTAGTTGTACACAATGCGTTTATTTTTAACGTGGTGCTGAGGATCGAACCCGGGCCATGCACGTGCTGAGCCACAATCCCAGCCCCTCTAATTATCTTCTAATGGATATTTTAACTTCTACTTCTAACTTTTTTTTTTTTTTTTTTTTTTTTTTTTTTTTTTGTACCGGGGACTGAACTCAGGGGCACTGGACCACTGGGCCACATCCCCAGCCCTTTTTTTGTAATTTATTAGAGACAGGGTCTCACTGAGTTGCTAAGTGCCTCGCCATTGCTGAGGCTGGCTTTGAACTCTCGATCCTCCTGCTTCAGCCTCCCCAAGTGCTGGGATTAAGCCCGATTCCTACTTCTAACTTTTAATCCCCTACTTTTTTTTTTTTTAATATTTATTTATTTGCTTTAGTTGTACACAATGAATTTATTTGTACGTGGTGCTGAGGATCGAACCTGGGCCGCACACGTGCTAGGCGAGTGCTCCACCACTGAGCCACAATCCCAGCCCTTAATCCCCTACTTCTAATGGGTATTTTAACTTAAGGGTAATGAGAATTTAGTTATATGTACAGTCTATTTATAACATTTCTTAATGTTTTGTTGAATTTCCAAGACATATGAAAGTTATACTGAATGCCATAATTACTCCATGGCACCACTCTGATGTTGGAAACAAGACTCATAATCTCTGTAGAATCTGATTTGTGGAGCTGTATGTCAACTTGTATATTTGAATATGGGCAATAATACTTATAGGGGCTGGGATTGTGGCTCAGCGGTAGAGCGCACACCTAGCATGTGAGCGGCCCGGGTTCAATCCTCAGTACCACATAAAAATAAATAAAGGCATTGTGTACAACTAAAATAAATAAATATTAAAAAAATAATAATACTTATATAGAACTCTTCCAGATTTAAGCTAGGCACAGTGGTGTATGCTTATAATTCTAGCAGGATGAGGCAGGATGATCCTAAATTCTAGACCAGCCTTGGCAACTTATCAAGACCCTGTCTCATAATGAAAAAGGCTAGGGATGAAGCTCAGTGGTAAAGTGACTCCTGGATTCAATCCCCAATACTACACCTCCACACACATTAGAACTCAATGGAGTTATGCACAACCATCTTCTAGAATGTGATTTCTGGAATTGAGGTGACATCTACCACTGCTTCCTGGGCCCGCCTCTTTAAAATGGCTGCAGAATTCAGTTCATTAAATGGGTGCACTGAGGTCCTGGTGGTGAATCGCCAGGGAGTCCCACTACTTCGGAATGGGAGAAATGTTGCAACTAAGTGTTCAGCACTCTTAAACTGGATTTGATAATTCTAACTGGACTTTTTTTTTTAATTTATTTATTTGCTTTAGTTGTACACAATGGGTTTATTTGTACGTGGTGCTGAGGATCGAACCCGGGCCGCGCACGTGCTAGGCGAGCGCTCTACCGCTGAGCCACAATCCCAGCCCCTCTAACTGGACTTTAAAAGTTTATTTTTGCTTTTTTGAGTTTGGGGTAGTGGAAGGTTGAAAAGGAGAGCTCACGTTTCCATCTTCTTTTCCTGTGCCCCCCCCCCCCCCCCATCGTCCCTCTACAGAATCCAAGAAGAAAACTCTTGAAAAAAAAATTAAGAGCCAGGTGCAGTGGTGCATGTCTGTAATCCCAGTGGCTTGGGAGGCTGAGACAGGAGGATCATAAGTTCAAAGCCAGCCTCAGCCATGGAGAGGGGCTAAGCAACTCAGGGAGACCCTGTCTCTAAATAAAATACAAAACAGGGCTGGGGATGTGGCTCAGTGGTTGAGTGTCCCTGAGTTCAATCCCCAGTACTGCCCCCCTGTAAAAAATTTTAAAAGCAAAAAGAATTTCAGAAACCAGACTCTAAGCATCAGGTTTGGAAATAAGAAGGCTTAAAATGAGTGAGATTTAACCTGATTTTTAAAATTACTTTTATTTATTTTTATGTTTTGCTAAGGATCAAATCCAGTGCCTTACATATGCTAGGCAAGCACACTACCACTGAGCTACAGCCCCAGCCCTAACCTTACTGGTTTTGATTAATCTTTTTTTGGCCCAGTAGCATAATGATGAAGGGAATAAAATCTGGAGTTACACCAGAATTTGGGTCTTAGCGCTGACTTCAGCCTTAGTTTCATATACAGAAGGGAAATGATACCTTTTGGTACTTGCCTCATATGTCCTGAGTATTAAATGAGATAATATGCTAATTGCTTAACAAATGTTAATGAGGATCATGAAGTCCATATAATCTTTATTTATTTATTTATTTATTTGTGCTGGGGATGGAACCCATGGCCTTGTGAATAGGAGGCAATCTCTTTACCAACTGACCTATATCCCCAGCCTGAATCCATATAATCTTATGAAAATTTTTGTTTTCTAACGAACCTATCCAAAAGAGTTGCTCTTCCAGAGTTGAGACCTTGTGAAGACACAATTTTGTTTTTAGACAGAGTAGCACCCTTATCCATGGAGGCTATGTTCCAAGATGCCCAGTGTATCCCTGAAACCATGGATAGTACTGGATCCTACATGTTTTTTTTCCCTATGCATAAAGTTTAATTTATAATGAGGCAAGACAGAGATTAACAATAAAAACTATAAAAAAAGAACAATTACACTATAATAAAAGTTGTTTAAAACTTGTGAATTATTTATTTCTGAAAATTTTCAATTAATTGAATATTTTTGGTAGAATTGGGGATGGAAGCCAGGGGTGCTCTACCACTAAGCTACATCCCCAGGCTTATTTATTTAGTTATTTAGTTATTTATACCAGGATTGAATTCAGGGGCACTTAATCGCTGAACCACATCCCCAGCACCCAGCTTTTTGTATTTTATTTAGAGATATGGCCTCACTGAATTGCTTAGGGCCTCGCTAAGTTGCTGAGGCTGGCTTTAAACTCCCAATCCTCCTGACTCAGCCTCCTGCGCTGCTGAGATTCTAGGCATGTGCTACCATGTCCGACCCTTCTTATTTTTTGAGACAGGATGTCACTGAATTGCCCAGGCTGGCAATACAAACTTGGAATACTCTTGCTTGAGCCTCCCAGGTCGCTGAGATTACAGATAGGTGCCTTTGTACTCAGGTCTATCATGATATTTTGGCTGGTAAAAATATACCTTTACAAGTACAAATCTGCCAACACTGATACTCTGATTGAAAGTAGCTTATTGAGGTGACATTGGAGTTATGCAACCTCATATTTGAGTTGTAGGTCAGCTGTGGTGTGGCTTTGAGCAAATATTTTTTTTTTTTTTTTTTTTTTTTTTTTTGGTACCAGGGATTGAACTCAGGGGCACTCGACCACTGGGCCACATCCCCATCCCTTTTTTGTATATTTTATTTAGAGACAGGGTCTCACTGAGTTGCTAAGTGCCTCGCCATTGCTGAGGCTGGCTTTGAACTCACAATCCTCCTGTCTCAGCCTCCCAAAGTGCTGGGATTACAGGCGTGCGCCACCGCGCCCGGCTTGAGCAAATATATTTTAAAATAATTTTGTTTTCTTTTATTTAAAACTTTAAAAAATATTTATTTGTTGCCGCCTGAAGCGCTTGGAGCAACGGAGCCGCGGGAAGAAGTTCAGAGGCAAACTGGAGACAAACAGCTTTTTATTCTGATAACTTTTCTCTCTGGTTCTAACAACGACTAACACACGCCACACACTCCACCAAAATGGCGCTGACCTGATCAGCAATTTTGGCCAAGTCACTCGAGATCCCGGGACAAATCCGTGAGACTACGGAAGGCGACAATGCCCAAATCTCCACGGCTCATAGTCAACCGCAATTCAAGTCATCTCTCCAAACAGGGCTCCTGCATTTATTTATTTGCTTTTTATTTTAGTTGTACACAATGCATTTATTTTTATGTGATGCTGAGGATTGAACCTGGGCCAAGCACGTGCTAGGCGAGCGCTCTACCGCTGAGCCACAATCCCAGCCCCTGGGATAGTATTTCTGAATTTTCTGGTTCCATTTAAGGGTCGTGAATAAGATATGTAAAACACTCAACACACAATAGGAGCTCAATAAATGGTAATTATTATTTACAAAGATGTGCTACTAAGATAGAAATATACTTTTCTTTCCATTTTAAAATGGCTTTGATGAATTTGAGAACTTGAAGGGAATTTAGTAGGCCAGCTCAAGGATAATCTTCTTCAAAAGTAAAAGTGTGCCAGCCGGGCGCGGTGGCGCACGCCTGTAATCCCAGCACTTTGGGAGGCTGAGGCAGGAGGATCGCGAGTTCAAAGCCAGCCTCAGCTATGGTGAGGCACTTAGCAACTCAGTGAGACCCTGTCTCTAAATAAAATACAAAAAAAAAAAAAAAAAAAAAAAAAAAAAAAGGTCTGGGGATGTGACCCAGTGGTCGAGTGCCCCTGAGTTCAATCCCTGGTACCACAAAAAAAAAAAAGTGTGCCAGGTGGGGTGGGAGGCTGAGGCAGGAGGATTGCAAGTTCAAAGTCAGCCTCATCAACTTAGTGAGACTGTGTCTCAAAATAAAAAATAAAAAGGGCTGGGGATGTGGCTCGGTGGTTAAGCGTGCCTCGCTTCAATCCCTGGTACCAAAAAAGGAAAAAAAAAGCTACGGGCTGGGATTGTGGCTCAGCGGTAGAGCACTTGCCTAGCATGTGCGCGGCCCGGGTTCGATTCTCAGTACCACGTACAAATAAATGCATTGTGTACAACTAAAGCAAATAAATATTTAAAAAAAAAAGCTACAAAAATGATGATAAGCCAAATATGCAGCAAGATCTTATCTGTTTTAAGTTCGGAAAGTCATCCATATAACACTTTATTTTAAAAGATGCATCATTTTAGGAGGTATAAATGAAAGACAAAGAGCCTTCAGCCTTTCAATCTTGGTTGGAGCACCACCATTTGGTTGTTTTGTTTTTGTGAGGCTGGGGATCAAAGAGCCCAGGGGCTCAAGCATACTAGACAAGTTTTCTATCACTGAGCCACATCCCCAGTCTAGTACCACAGTTTGGGAAACTTTCTCAAAATGATAAAAGTTATTGGAGCTGGGGTTGTGGCTCAGTGATAGAGCACTCGCCTAGCACATGCGAGGCCATGGGTTCGATTCTCAGCACCACTTAAAAATTAATAAATAAATAAAATAAAGGTATTGTGTCCAACTACAACTTGAAAAATAAATATTTAAAAAAGTTATAGCCAGGTGTGGTGGCGCACGCCTGTAATCCGAGCACTTGGGAGGCTGAGGCAGGAAGATCGAGAGTTCAAAGCCAGCCTCAGCAAGGGCGAGGCACTTAGCAACTCAGTGAGACCCTGTCTCTAATAAATACAAAAAAACAAAAAAAAAAAACCAAAATCGGTGGGGATGTGGCCCAGTGGTCTAGTGCCCCTGAGTTCAATCCCTGTACCAAAAAAAAACCAACCAAACAAACAAAACTTATTAAAGTTGGACAAAATAAATAAATAGTGCTACTTGAGAAAACTCAAGGCAAAAATGAAATTTTCAAGTACAGTGAGGTAGAGGGCTCTTGGCACCTACATTTCAGTATAGATTGGTCTTTTTATTTTTATTTATTTATTTATTTAGTGGTACTAAGGATTGAATTCAGGGGCACTCAACCACTGAGCCACATCCCCAGCCCTACTTTTCTATATTTTTAGTTGTAGATGGACACAATACCTTTATTTTATTTATTTATATGTGGTGCTGAGAATCGAACCCAGGGCCTCACACATGCTAGGTAAGTGCTCCACCACTGAGCCACCACCCCAGCCCTTGCTGTTGCTGAGGCTGGCTTTGAACTTGCGATCCTTCTGCCTCAACCTCCCAAGCCACTGGGATTACAGGTGTGCACCACCATGCCTGGCTGTGGGTTGGTCTTTGTTGCTCTTTCTGCTAACATTCTATATAAGGGTATTTCTTTCATTTTCTCAGTATTCATTCATCTCTCCTTCTCCTTCTTTATTTCCATACCTTCCATGTGCCTTTATTTTTTGTTGCTGGTGCTGGGGATTGAACTCAGAGCCTTGCACATGCTGAGTACTTGCTCTACCACTGAGTTACACCCATAGCCCTGCTGTACCTTCGAACTCTGCCTCTGATGAGTTAGGATGTTGAATTAAGATGTAGAGAATCAGAAGAATAACAACAAGATTCCTTGCAAACGAGGCCTTTTTGTCCTCGGTGGGCGTGTCTGCAAACGGAACGTTCTGCTGAGAGGTGTAGAACAGATAGAGAAGAAACAAGTAGTTTATCAAAAGTAATGGGTAAAGGCGTTCTCGCAAACGAGGCACTTATCACCCCCTTGGTAGCCCTGTTAGTGTCCAGTGGTGAGACAGGGTCTTGCTGTGATGTGCAGGCTGGTCTCAAACTTCTGACCTCAAGAGATCCTCCCTCCTCCTGCCTCAGTCTCCCAAGTAGCTGTGAGTACAAGTTCATGCCTCTGGGCTGGCTAAGTGAAAGCATTTTGAAGAGGCTGAATTGATGTATATGATCTCGTTTGGAGTTTGGAACAGGTTGACTGTTTCTTTCAGTATCAGGAAAGGAACAAGCAAGGGAAAAGTTTAATTGAAGGATCCTGTGAGAAGGTTTGGTGATTTTAAAACAACTCTCTGTTACCTCAGGTTGTAAATAAATACTAAACATTGAAGCTTCAATATGAATATTCTGGTCCCTATTATTGTTCTAAAAAACAAACGCATATTCACTAACTTTTAACAGCTTTCCAACCACAGATTTGGTCTGACAGGGAAGAGTTGTGAGAGATCCTGGCTGCACTATTACCTATTTTTCTTCCTTCTCTCTTTCTCTTTCTCTCCCTCCCCCTCTCTCTTCTCTCTCTTTTTCTCCCTCTCCCTCCCCATCTCCCTCTCTTTTGTACTTGGGATTTGTGGATTAAAACCAAAGTTTTTACCACTGAGTTACTTCCCCAGTGCTTTTGTTTTTTTTTTTAACTTTAATATGGGGTCTCACTAAGTTGCCTAGGCTTGTGATCCTCCTACCTTGGCCTCCTCAGTAACTGGGATTACTGGCGTGTGCCACCATGCCCAGCCTATGCTACCTAATTTCAAGAGCAGGAAATATAGCTGGAGTTCTTTTTACCAGCCTATTTTTATTATTTGTATTTGTTCTATCTTATCAGCTAGAATAAACTCTTAAGAGGACAGAAATCATGTTTTATTCATTTTATTATCCCTACTCTTAACACAATAATTTGTATGTAGAAGGCATGCAATGAATATTTATGGAATATTGAATTCATGAATGCCTATGATTTTATTGTTTTATTTTTGTGACTATACTTTCCAAATTAAAAAAATTAAGCTATATGGTTTGAAAGGGTGCAATATACTAAGGAGAACTATATGGCAGAATATTTGAAATCTTGTTCCAGACAACAATGGGTGATAGATTTGTTTTAATTACAGTAACTAGCACGGGTGTTCTTGCATGCTAAACACAGCTCTAAAACTAAGCTACACCCCACCCCCAGCATTTCTATAATTTTTACACCCCATAACACAAAAATTGAGTCCACTCAGAGATGGATCCTGGGTGCAAAGTGGATGACTTAGCCTGTTTTGTATTGCTATAACAGAATACCTGAGCCTGGGTAATTTATAAAGAACAGACATTAATTTCCTATAGTTCTGGAAGCTGAGAAGTCCAAAATTAAGGTGTGGGACCTGATAAGGGCCTTCTTGCTGTGTCATCCCATGGGGAAGGGCAGTGTCAGTGCCAGAGAAGCAAGAGATCAAACTCAAACTCAAGCCTTTTTAAAATCAGCATTAATCCATAAGACCGAATCATCTTCTATAGCCAGCACCTTCCAACACTGCAGTAAACATTCGACTGGGCTCCAGTGCAAATGCAGTACACGTTCAAACCATAACAGTAAGAGAGCATTAATTAAATTTTGGCTTATGGGATCTGAGAAACAGTGTCCTCAAGTGCATCTGGAAATACTAACGACCACTTGACCTCCTTAATTCCTTAATAGGGGTGGACAGCTGGAAGTTAGGATTAGGAGGGAAGGGCAAGAGCCCATACTAGGGAAGTGAGTTGGGAGGGCTTCTGTGGGATGAGTTAGATTTGGACTAAGGCAAGGACAAGGAACAAATGAGGGGTGAGAGGTGAAAAATAGGTTTAGGTATATCGGTAATTAATGTCCTTCGGAAGATTTCCTTGCATGGATGGCTCTTTCGGGTTCACTGACAGACCTATGCCCCATGTAACATATCCACTTTATGGATGTCAACTGGCTCCAAACCCTGTGGGAGAAAGATTCCTGCTTTATAATTTGTGACACACGTCTTGAGTCATGCCCACTTCAGCGATTTCCCTCAAGTCTGAGCTGTCACCAAGGATGTGCGCAAAGGAGCCAGGGAGGGAAAGAGGTTCCAAGGGATGCTTTTCTATGCAAAACTCTACAGCAAACAAACAAACAAAAGACCCACAAAAAAAAAAAATACCCGTATATATATATATATATATATATATCCGTGTATATGACACGTAACTCAGGTTCTAACTAGAGCCAAAAGGCTAACCTAGAGAGGGGACCCAACGCGTGGCGATGGGCGTGTCTGGGGCGCTCGGGAGGATTCGTGGGCGAACCTGCACCGGCACCTGGGCTGGAGCGCCATGGCGGAGCGGGCCGGTATTGACCGTAGGGGGCGGGGCTCCGGAGGCGGCCACGCGGCGCGAGGCCTGGATTCTCCGCCTCTAGGTTTTCGGCCGCGTATCGGCGGCAGACGAAGAGGGAGGAGTCTCGGCCACCCAGGGCCTGGTGCCCTACAGCCTCACCACTATCAGGGGCTCTCACCACAGACCCCTTTGTGTGCCTGCCCCCGCCCCGGAGGCGCCCCAGCCAGTGGCGCTGAGTATCCTGATTGGCTCAGCTGAGGGATGCACCGATTGGTTTTGGAGCCGTCCGGCGTGGGCCGCTTTACCTCGACACTATTGGTCACTTGAGCTGCCTGTCAGGCTGCCTCGCAAGGTGATTGCCCAGCGGCTCGGAGTCCCTGGAAGCAGTTCCGGGAAACCCCGCGTGCTGCCGGGATCGCGTCTCTGTCTATGAGGGGGGGGGAGGGGGTGGCGCGCGCGCCATTTCTAGTCGTTTTCAAAGCGCCTCGCGCTGATTCTCACGGGCCCGGCCGCCGGCCCCTGCTCTGCCCTGGTGAGTCTCGCGCCGGCCCGTGGGGGGTGGGGCCGGGAGCCCCGGTCCAACCCGACTCGGCCCGGCCCAGGCTGGTGCCTGGTCCCCAGTTTCATTTGCGCTCCGAGGCCCGGGGGTGGGGGTGGGGATGGGCTGGGGGCGGCTTCGGCCTCGCCGGGCCGCGCAGCTGTGGGCCTAGCCCCGCCGCTGCGCCTCGCTCAGCCTCCCCCGCCCCTCCAGTCCCCGGCCCTAGGCCCGGCCCGCCCGCTGCCCTCCGCGCGGCCTGCCGGCCCGGCCGCACTTTTCCCGCCTCCGCCCGCGGCTGCATGCGGCCCGGCCTCATCGCTTCGCTCGGCCGGAGCTGCGGGGCTCTGGTCTCGGCCGGCCGGACCGCCTGTGGGATGTGTGGATAGTTCCGTCGGGCCTGCGGGGGTGGGGTGGGAGAGGGCGGGGTGCAGATCGCAGGGCTACCCGAGCCGGGAGAAAACTTTTGTGTGAGCAGAAGGCGAAAGGCCGGTTTCTGTGGGAAGCCTCCCCCTCCCCCGTCTGCATGCTGCGAGCCGAGATTTGAAGGAAAAAAATGACTACTAGAGGCCGTGAAACTTAGGCTTCAGCGGCGCCTGGAACGGACGATCTGAGAATGTCATAGGCGCACCAAATTGGAAAAGCGATTCTTTTTCTTATACGGTAGTAACCGTATTGCCAAAATTTAAAAATTAAAGTCTGAGGGTTCTTGGAAGGTTCGGTCCTTTCACACTACCTGTTTGAGATTTTTCCTGTCCTCTAGAGGCTGAATTTATGTCTCATGAGTCAGTCGTAGGGTAAGGGCTTGACACTCCTGAGCCATGAGATAACCGTTAGTTTTCATTTCGTTGGTTCTTTTAAAACCCGTCTCTTAATGTGAAGGATTTGCACAGAGATGTTCAGAAAAAGTCAGGGAGGCGGTAGTACTGACATCCCAAATGTCCCAGCAGCCCTTTTAAAATCTTACTTAAATGTCTCCTTTTTGCAAAAATGTTTATGTCAAATGACTACAGTCACCTTAGTATATTTGCTGCATCCAGAAATATGGTTTGGCTGTGTGGCATTGTGTTGAACTGACATGAGTTTTAAATGGTCTCATATGATATAAAAGTCTTTTAATGAGCACTTTGTATTCAGCTTGAATAGAGGTTTTTTTTTTTTTTTTCTCCCACCCTTGATCTGAAGGTTTTATTTTCTGGAATCTAATTATTTTATGTTTCTTTTTTTATTTTTATTTTTTTTTTTGTAAAAAGTTTACAGTTTTTTGGGAAATTTTAACAAATTTCAGTGTCAGCTTGTAGAGCCTTTGCAATCAATTGGTAGTCACAAACATTTCTGTCTTGTAGTTAATACACAACTTGTCTTTTTGCTTTACACATTAAAAAAAAAAAAAACCCACCTTAACAGATGTTCATTGAACTTTTCTGTTAAAAATTTGCCTCTTGTCTGTAACTAATAGTATTCCCAGGTGCAATGTTGTGAGGGTCTTGTGATAACTGAGAACTTTTTGAGTTCTGATGATCTTAAGGGTAGTATTTTGGAGTGGGTGGGCCTGGAAAAACAATAAAGTCCATAAAAAGATTTTGGATTTTAGGATACATCTTTATTCAATTAAGTTGTATTAATTACTAAATATATTCTTCTCACATAATAGTTTTCTTGGTCAAAGTGTGCCAGGCTTAACTGTTTCCATTTTTGCTAGTTCATCAGAATTTGAGACTTACCTTGAGAAACATCCACCTAAAGTTTAACCACAATCTGGGTCTATACAGACATTAGAGAGCTATCAAGTCTTAATGTTCCTGAGATGTCATATTATTTATCTCACTTTCAGAGTAACATTTATACATTTTTCTTTCTTTTTCCTACTTTCTATTACCTCCTTCTCCTCTTGGTCTTCCTCCCTTTTTTATTAACTTCAGATAAATATCAGTGGATTTTAAAATGAAAACTTGTTTTAAGCCAGACAACTGCACCTGGTGCATTTGCACAGTGTTTGATAAGCAATCTGAAAGTGTGGTTATCTTGTGTTGTCTTAGTGCTTTTTAGGAGAATTGTATTTTCTTTGTAGCTGATTGGGTATCTTGAGTTTCTTCAAGAAACGAGGCATTTTCTTGAGATCCACCTTCATGTCTTTTATTTCAGTATGTGTTGCAGTGTCTTTATTCTGCTGCCTATTATCTTCATCACATTATAATTTTGCCATAGATAAATGCACTCTAATACCCTGGTTTTCGAGGCAGTGTAGAGACTGGCCTTGCATGGTTTTATTATTTACTCTTTCTTCAGGGAGTTGGTCCATTTCAGCATTACACACAGGCTGAACATACAAAATGATTTTTGGTAGGTTAATCTGAGAAATCTTAGGTAGTGTGTGTTGAAATTATTTTGAAGAAGTTAGTTGTCCATCAGTATGTTTTTGCATCTTTAGTGATATTAAAAATTCAATATGTATTCATGACTTTTATTTTTATTTTTTTAAGAAGCAATCTCAACTGTAGCTAACTTATTTTTATGTGGACTTAAAACAATTGTTTAGCTTTTAAACTTGGTCATTTTTTCTTTTAAATCTGTGAATGGGATTAGAAAATTAATCTTAGAACAAAAATTAATGTGAAAGTTGTGCTTTTGGTTTGTGTAAGTGAGGTGGAGAAAACCCAAGCCACCAACCAGCATGTTGAACTAGAGACAACAGGGACTTATTTCACCCAATATTGTATTTGAAGCAGAGCTAGGAAAATTTGAAGTCTCTAAATCTTGATTAAGTGATCTGTGGGTGTTCATTCTGTTTTTAATCCAAACTTCTAAAAACTGTATAAGAATTGAGAGCTAAAGGGGCTTTTAGGACTTTGTGGTGATTTGTTGATCTGCTCACCAGGACACAACAGCTGCTTTTGTAAATTTAAGCCTTTATTTAACTTAGTGTACATGAAGATCCTTAAACATCTAATGCTTTCATGTACATATTCTATAGTTTTATAGGATTATTATTGCAAATTTAGGTCAGATACATCACAGAAGGCATAAAGTATTATTTTGGATAGAGGTTATTAGCAGCATGTGTACAAATTAGTTTAGATAAATCATGCATTGTCCTACCATCTAGTTATTTCTGGCTTAATGTAATATAGCTCCTGAATTTTTTCCAGCAGCATAATAAAATGGCTAATCAGGTGAATGGTAATGCGGTACAGTTAAAAGAAGAGGAAGAACCAATGGATACTTCCAGTGTAACTCACACAGAACACTACAAGACACTGATAGAGGCAGGCCTCCCACAGAAGGTGGCAGAAAGACTTGATGAAATATTTCAGACAGGTATAATATGCATTTCTTGTTTCTGACTGGTTATGAAAGTGAGGGCAAACCACTTTGAATTTTATAGTTTTTTAAGGTTAAATAATGCTTATTGTTTTTGATCTGTGTAGAGCTGAATATTTGTTACTTTCCCTTCATTGAGGACAAATTGGGTTTGACTTTGATATTCTTCATTATTTTGAAGCCGCCTTAGTGTTGAATATGCAGTTTTAGTTGTTTCAGAACAGTACGTCAATTTGTCTTAGATTTACCACCAATTAAAATGTATGTTTCAGCATACTAAATTTTGCATTTTTTTCCTTAACTTTAATTAGTCATCATTTTGCTTTTACTTTTCTATTTTTAGCTTCTTAAAAGTGATTGTTAAATTAGCTTAGGTCTGATTAAGTGGCATAATAAGAGGAATAGTTAGAATGTTTTGTCTGAAATGATAATAAACGTCAGACTTCTTGAGAGTGTGTGGTCTGTCTAGTTTTCCAACGAACAGAAATCCACATCTCTCTGTAATTTGGAAGTGTTTGGTTTGTTACAGCTGCTTTTTTTTTTTTTTTTTTTTTTTAATCCAGAAGTCCCATGGTTAAGTGCTGAAGCAAATTTGAACATCTTAATATGGTTGGTTGTAAGTGGTTTGAAGTTTCAAAGAGGGAGAGAAATATTTACCCTTAGGGAGCATTGTTCGTAAATAAATGTGTCCTCCTCCTTTGGGGTCATAGATGGAAACTTTCTTCCTCTGTGTTTTGTGTGCCTATCCAGATTTGGGGAGAGGTAAAGAGAGAAAAAGAACTGAATTGTCTCACTCAGAAAAGTGACTTAAGTACAGTAAACAAATAGCTGTGTTTTTTTTTTTTTTTTTCCTTAAAAAAAAATTTAAATCTGGGCAACTGAGGATAATTTTAGACACTAAAATGACTTATAAAAATGACTCCTGGGTGATGGTTCCATTTGAAAATCAGTCCTCAGGAACTTTCTGTGACATTCTGCCTTAGAGAATTGGCAGTGATCTGCTTAGAGATGCTCTCCTGTAGAGTGTTTTGTTATTGCTAAGAGGCTGATGTTTTGGGTGTAGGATTGGATTGACAGAATGGATTGATGAGTGTCCTGAGTTGTGGCTTTGGGTGGTGGTATGAAATATTCAAATGAAAAAAAAAACACTCATTTTATTTATGCTCATCTTGAGCTTTTAAAACAATCGTGGCAACACTTTTTTTTTTACCTTTATTTTATTTATTTTTATATGGTGCTGGGGATTGAACCCAGTGCCTCACGCGTGCTAGGCGAGCGCTCTACTGCTGAGCCACAACCCAAGCCCCTAGTCCCACTATTCTTGAGGCTGATACAGGAGGATTGCAAACTCAAGGTCAGCCTGGGCAATTTAGTGATTCCCTGTCTCAAAATAAAATTTAAAAACAGAATGCACCACTGAGCTACAACCCCAGCCCCAACTTTTTTTTTTTTTTTTTAAGTAACTTTGCAATTGGCATTACACTTACTTGAAATTTATTTGCTGTATGGAATAAAGTTCTTTCTGACTTTACCAAAATAGAGTCAACTTTTGATGTTAGTTCATATGGACTTGGGGGTTTTAATCTGTCAAATATTTCCATTTCCATTGGATCAATTCTGAAATAGCTTCCTTATATGTAGAGAAATAATAAGTACCACAGCTTAACAGAATTAAGAAAGTTTATTTTAAACTTAGTAGATGTTCTGTGTGCAGTTAAATATAGTACGCATGTAGAATGTAGTACATATATATCCTTTATAGTTTACTTATAAGTCCATAAAGTTCTTATTGCCATTTGAAAGATTGTCATTCTTGACAGTCAGTGTTTTGAATGCCACAGCATCTTTTTAAATCTCAGCTTGTATCAGAACAAATAATGCCTTAAAATATGACTTTCAGAATTGATTAATCAAGCTGCACTTGCATAGAAGAGTTTAAAATTATGCCTTTCCACATTCTGATTGCAGCAAAGTAGACGCTCAGATAAACAAATGCATTTCAGTTTCTCTTTAGTGCTAAGGAGGGAAAGCCTGTCACATTTTTTGGAGCGTGGAAAGAAATAAAATTGGTTTTCATGTTTTCCTCCACCTCTTATGTAGTAAATGACTAACAATGCGTAATTTGAAGGTTTATCCTTGAGAAGTACAGTGTATTCTTACATTCTAACATAAACCAGAATTTGTTATATGAATTCTTAGTCTGTAGGACAGTATGTGCATCAGATTTAACTTTCAAACTGTCAAGTCTTACAGTGTTTGGGGAGTTGGAAATGGATTTTAGGATTTTTTTTGTGTGTGTGGATTGAAATTCATGTTTATAAGTGTTGACATTTTATCTTTTATTTCCTTATTTGTACTTTACATTTCTACATAGTATTTGTGTAACTACATACATGCATAGACTTAAATGAAAAGTTTAGTTTGTTAGTGACAATATATGCAGTTCTTAATAGATTTCCATAGAACAGTTTAGTTTACCCCTTTTATTGCAATAATATTACCCCTTTTTAATTTAATTTTTAGGATTGGTAGCTTATGTCGATCTTGATGAAAGAGCTATTGATGCTCTCAGGGAATTTAATGAAGAAGGAGCTTTGTCTGTTCTACAACAGTTCAAGGAAAGTGACTTATCACATGTTCAGGTAAGGTCATTACTCAGAAATACCTTTGAACAGTTAACGACCTGAAATTATTTTACTATTGTCATACTTTTCTTCCTGTGAAAAAGTGGTCATTTGTTTGTTACTACCTCTTTCTTTAAAAACAAAAAATTAGTGTAAGGGGGAAAAGATGACCTGCTGTGGCAAAGGGTTTCAGAAGCACAATTATAAAACAAAAGACTCAGTAAGTTATTATAAAAACTTAAAATCAAAGCCACAGTTAGATGATTTGTTGCTGTTAGGTTTTTACATGTTTGAGTTGCTCAGATTTTTAACATGTTTGGGTTATCTCATACTGTTTTAATATCTCGGAGGGAAATAATGTAGGTGGGAGGAATAATTTCAGCCATCTGGCAAAGGTAGTCCAGATTCAGTTAAATATCAACAAATGGAAGACAGTTTTCCAGGTAGAAGGTAAGCTCCCTGAGGTCTACACTATCTTAATGCTGGCTGATCCAGTTATGGGCACATAGTAACCATTCAGCAATTTTTTTTTTTTTTTTTTTTTTTTTTTTTTTTTTTGGTAGGGGGGATTGAACTCAGGGGCACTGGACCACTGGGCCACATCCCCAGCCCTTTTTTTTTTTTTTTTTTTTTTTTTTGTATTTTATTTAGAGACAGGGTCTTACTGAGTTGCTAAGTGTCTCACCATTGCTGAGGCTGTCTTTGATCCTCCTGCCTCAGCCTCCCAAAGTGCTGGGATTACAGGCGTGCGCCACTGCACCCGGCTCAGCAAATATTTTTGAATGAATGAATATTTTGTTAAAATTTTAGTCCTCTAGCCTCCCAGCACTTGGGAGGCTGAGGCAGGAGGATTGCGAGTTCAAAGCCAGCCTCAGCAAATGGTGAGGCACTTAGCAACTCAGTGAGACCCTGTCTCTAATAAAATACAAAAAAAAAAAAAGGGCTGGGGATGTGGCCCAGTGGTCGAGTGCCCCTGAGTTCAATCCCCGTTACCAAAAAAAAAAAAAAAAATTCAGTCCTCTGAAATTTACATTTAATTGTATATTTGACATTTCAGAGATTCCTGGTGATTCTTTTTATTGAATTATTTGTCTGTTTTAGAACAAAAGTGCATTTTTATGTGGAGTTATGAAGACCTACAGGCAAAGAGAGAAACAAGGCAGCAAGGTGCAAGAGTCCACAAAGGGACCTGATGAAGCCAAGATCAAGGTAAAACTTGATTTGGATAGTTGTAATGTTGATGAAAAGCTTTAATTCACATTATCCCTAATTCCTTGTTCTTCTGGCTATGAGTGACATGTTTATTGATGCTTTTGATAATAGCTTCTTGGATTGATCCAGTAATGTTTTTTGGTTCATTTTTTTCGCCAATCACTTAGTTTTTTTTTTCTTTTGGTAAAGAGTTGTTGTTACCACTACTTTCCTCCTTTTCAATTTTTATTTAACCTCAGTATCTTTGTAAAACAGGAGTAGTAATTGTGCCTAACTCAGTTCTGAGAATTAAATGAATTAACATGTAATTGATGGTACCTATAATATAGGAAGGACTATATAACTGAGTGATTAGTATTATTATTACTTAGATTAACTGTTCTGAAAGGTAAATATAGGGCTTTTAATGAAAGAGAAACTGACCAATTCCTTAGTTAAATGGATATTGATATCTTGCTGCAGTGATAGACTCCCCCAGCCCAGACTTTTTTTTTTCTTCTCTCCCTCTTCCTTGCACAGGGGATGGAACCCAGGCCGTCTCACCTGCTTGGCAAGCACTCTACCACTGAGATGAGTCCCCACTCTTCTTTTTTGAGATAGTGTCTTAATAATTTTCCAGGCTGGCCTAGAATTTATGATCCTCCTTGTGTGGGATATAGATGTGTGCCACCATGCTGAGCTTCAGATTTTTAAAATTTGAAATAGTTATTTAATGTTGAAGTTGTTTGTACAAGTGGTTTGTTTTAGATAGGAAAGGTAACTTGTAGTTCCTGCCATAAAAGTAATTTATATAGAGCTCCTTTGTACTCCCCTACATCTCTAAAGTGGCATAACCCCATTCTTTTTTTTTTTTTTTTTAATATTTATTTATTTACTTTAGTTGCACACAATGCAATGCATTTATGTTTACGTGGTGCTGAGGATCGAACCCGGGCCGCGCAAGTGCGAGGCGAGCGCTCCGCCACTGAGCCACAACCCCAGCCCATAACCCCATTCATTCTTTACAAGAATTTTAATTAAACAGGTGAAGTAATAAGTTACTTAAAAAAAAAAGTAACTTGGGGCTGGGGTTGTGATTCAGTGGTGGAGCACTTGCCTAGCACAAGTGAGGCACTGGGTTCAATCCTTGGCACCACATAAAAATGAAATAAACAAATAAAGGTATTGTGTACACCTACAACTAAAAAGAAAAAGTAACTTATTAATGTTCATAAATAGGCCTGTATGATTTCCTTTAGAGCTGGCTATTTGTTTTTGGTAAGGTAATGTAATATGTGTGTATTATATACTTACATGTTATTTGTATAATATGCATATTAGTCTTGTATTTTTTAAAAACTTCTTTTTAATTTTTAGTTGTAGATGGACACAATACCTTTATTTTCTTTTTTATTTATGTGGTGCTGAGGATTGAACCCAGTGCCCATGCATGCAAGGCAAGTGCTCTACCACTGAGCCATAACCACAGCCCCTAGGCTTGTATTTTATATTACATGTATTTCTGGGTTTAAAAGTAGAGAGCTTTGAGTCATAGGTAGGAGAATGGAAGGTCTAAGTCATGCAATCCTATGGAATGCCACAGTTCAGTGAATTTGATGATATCTAGAATCTGTTGTTTCTCTGAAATCATACTTTTTTTTGTTTTTAAATTTTTTTATATAGTTGTAGATGGACAGCATGCCTTTATTTTATTTATTTATTTTTATGTGGTGCTGAGGATCAAACCCAGTGCCTCACATGTGCTAGACAAGTGTTCTACCACTGAGCTACAGCTTCAGCCCCCAAATCATATACTTTTAAAAACATAAAGGTGTAAAACTCTTCCCTTTCTAGGTAGATTACAGTTTTTCTTTTGCCATTTTGTCTTTGTTCTGTAGACATTTCATATAAATGTTGCTTCAGTTATGATACAAGCTCCTTGAGGGCAAGGACATTCTCTTTTACGATTCTTCTTAATCTAATATAATGTTGTGAGGAAGGTTGATAATCAGGAAACAAAGTTTTATTTGTTTTTTGAAATCTGAGTATATTTATGTGGTAACTACCAAATTTCAGGTCTGAACTGTGTGGGAAATTATCTAGTTCTTATGGAATTTATGATATAGCAGAAGTATGAAACAAAAGCATCAAGCAAAATGTTAAATTGTGGAACTATGAGTACAATCGAGTGGAAAGTAGCAAGAGATGAATGTGCATGATAATAAATGAGAGCAGCTGCATGAGAGAGAGGTCTTTATGTGGGGGTGGTACTAGGTATGGAACCAGGGGTACTTCATTACTGAGCATCGTCCTCAGCCTTCTTTATTCATTTATTTTTTTAATTTTTTATTTATTTATTTTTTTTGGTACCGGGGATTGAACTCAGGGGCACTCGACCACTGGGCCACATCCCCGGCCCTTTTTGTATTTTTTATTAGAGACAGGGTCTCACTGAGTTACTAAATGCCTTGCCATTGCTGAGGCTGACTTTGAACTCGCGATCCTCCTGCCTCAGCCTCCCAAAGTGCTGGGATTACAGGCGTGCGCCACCGCGCCCGGCTCATTTATTTTTTAATTAATTAATTAATTTTTAAACTTATCTATCTGTTTATTTATTTATTGTACCAGGGATTGAACTCAGGGCACTCTATCATGGAGCCACATCCCCAGCCCTATTTTTTTGTATTTTATTTAGAGAAAGGGTCTCACTGAGTTGCCTAGTGCCTCGTTGTTGCTGAGGCTGGCTTTGAATTTGTAATCCTCCTGTCTCAGCCTCCTAAACTGCTGGGATTACAGGTGCGCACCACTGCGCCCGCCCCCCCCTTTTATATATATGTGTGTGTGTGTGTGTGTGTGTGTATGCATGCATGTGTATATATATGTATGTTTGTTTTAGTTGTACACAATGCCTTTATTTATTTGTTTGTTTGTTTATTTTATTTTTTTTGTGGTATCGGGGATTGAACTCAGGGGCATTCAACCACTGGGCCACATCCCCAGCCCTTTTTTGTATTTTATTTAGAGACAGGGTCTCACTGAGTTGCTGAATGCCTCACCATTGATGAGACTGGCTCACAATGCCTTTATTTTTACGTGGTGCTAGGATTGAACCTGGACTGCGCACATGCTTGACGAGCGCTCTACCACTGAGCCACAAGCCCAGCCCCGCGGCTCCTTTTTTTTGGTACCGGGGATTGAACTCAGAGGCACTTGACCACTGGGCCACATCCCCAGCCCTTTTTTGTATTTTATTAGAGACAGGGTCTCACTGAGTTGCTAAGTGCCTTGCCATTGCTGAGGCTGGCTTTGAACTCGCGATCCTCCTGCCTCAGTCTCCCAAGTGCTGGGATTATAGGCATGAGCCACCGTGCCCGGCTTTGCGGCTCCTTTTTTTTTTTTTTTTTTAATATTTATTTATTTGCTTTTAGTTATACACAATGCGTTTTTACGTGGTGCTGAGGATCGAACCCAGGGCCGCGCATGTGCTAGGCGAGCGCTCTACCGCTGAGCCACAACCCCAGCCCCATTCGTGGCTCCTTTTTATTTTCTGTTTTGAACAGTCTCACCAAGTTGCTGAGGTTCTTGCTAAGTTACTGAGGCTGGCCTGGAACTTGCAGTCCTCTTGGGAGTGTTGCAGGGATTATACAGGCATGTGCCATCATGCCTGGCAGGACTTCTGATTCTTAAAGGATAAGAGAACATTTTGTGGGGCTGCGGTTGTGGCTCAGGGTAGAGTGCTTGCCTAGCAAGTATGAGGCCCTGGGTTCAATCCTTAGCACCACGTAAAAATAAATGAATAAAATAAAGGTATTGTGTCCAACTACAACTGAAAAATAAATAAATAAAAACAAGAATGTTTTGTGTCATAAGAGTTACTAGTGGAAATAAGAATGGTATATAAGGAAAATGGTCTAACTGAAGTATAGAAGGTGAAAGAAGAAGAATATTGTACTACATCAGTATGAATAGCATGGGGTCAGTTTATGTAGAATGTTTAATAATCCTTGCCCCCTTTTTTCTGTTCTCATTTATAAGAGAGAAGTGATGTGTGTTTAAAGATTGAATTTGCCTATGACTCTTTATATTAAATATGTGGAAGGGAGCAGTTAAATAAAGTGGAAGCAATGTGGAACGAGGGTGAAAAATTTTTTTTTAACCCAGCTATAAAATACATACCCTAGCCAGGTGTGATGCCATATATATCTGTAATTCCATAATGCCACCGTTCTTTTTTTTTTTTTTTTTTTTGTAGATGGACACAGTACCTTTATTTTATTTATTTATTTTTATGTGGTGCTGAGAATCAAATCTAGTGCCTCACATGTGTCTAGTCTACCACTGATTGACAATCCCAGCCCTAGTCCCACTACTCTTTTTTTTTTTTTTTTACCTGATTTTAAAATATTTTATAGTATTTATTTATTTGCTTCAGTTGTACACAGTGCGTTTATATTTACGTGGTGCTGAGGATCGAACCCTGGCCCCACACGTGCTAGGTGAGTGCTCTACCGCTGAGCCACAACCTCAGTCCCAAGTCCCACTATTTTTTTTTTTTTAATATTTATTTATCTGCTTTAGTTGTACACAATGCATTTATTTGTTATGTGGTGCTGAGGATTGAACCTGGGCCGTGCACTTGGTAGGCGAGCGCTCTACCGCTGAGCCACAACCCCAGCCCCTCCCACTATTCTTGAGGCTGATACAGGAGGATTGCAAACTCAAGGTCAGCCTGGGCAATTTAGTGATTCCCTGTCTCAATATAAAATTTTAAAAAAGAATGCAAGTGTGGTGATGCATAACTGTAATCCTAGCTACTGGAGAAACTGAGGGAGGGGGATCATAAGTTTATGGCCAGCTTGGACAGTTTTGTGAGATCCTGTCAAAATTTTAAAAAGAACAGGGGATGTAGCTCAGTGGTAAAGTGCTTGCCTACTATACACAGTCCCTGGCTTCAATCCCCAGTACTGTAAAACAAACATATCCTAAGATGTTAGGGTACCTTTTTTTAGAAAAATTATTCTTTGTTGAGGTACCTTTTGAAAGTGATTAATATACATTTATGAGTGGTTATGTATTCAAGTATAAACATATGTAATTATCTCTAGGCCTTGCTTGAGAGGACTGGTTATACTCTGGATGTAACCACAGGACAGAGGAAGTATGGTGGTCCTCCACCAGACAGTGTATACTCTGGTGTGCAGCCTGGCATTGGAACAGAGGTAAGTTTTCTTTAGTTTTTTGCCACAGTCTTTCCATTTTGTTTTACTGTTCCATGTACTATATGATAGGAGAAAATACATGATTCCTTTCAAAATGTAGCTGTTGTTATTTTGGGGATATTCATATACATATATTTTGCTACGATTTTTAGCAAGGATAATCTTTATATAGATATCCACACATCTTGTAAAGAAATGTCGAATTCTTGGAAGTGGTTTCTTAAACCATGTTACTAGCAATAACCATAATAAGGGAGAAGCAGTTGTTTTCTTCTGTTTTTTCTTTTTAATTTTTGGTGCTGGATCTTTTTTTTTTTTTTTTGTGGTTACCGGGGATTGAACTCAGGGGCACTCGACCACTGGGTCACATCCCCAGCCCTTTTTTGTATTTTTATTTAGAGACAGGGTCTCACTGAGTTGCTAAGTGCCTCGCCATGGCTGAGGCTGGCTTTGAACTCGCGATCCTCCTGCCTCAGCCTCCCAAAGTGCTGGGATTACAGGCGTGCGCCACCGCGCCCAGCCTGGTGCTGGATCTTGAACCCAGGGCCTCTTACATGCTATGCATGCTCTCACCTCTGGCCCTGTTTTTTTTTTTTTTTTTTTTTTTTAATATTTATTTATTTGCTTTAGTTGTACACAATGCCTTTATTTTTACATGGTGCTGAGGATCGAACCTGGGCCGCGCACATGCTAGGTGAGCGCTCTACTGCTGAGCCACAACCCCAGCCCCCTGTTTTTGTTTTTTAATGTCAATAATTTTGAACTGTGTTGTCTTGCCTCTTTGCTTTCCCCCATTGTGTGGCATGCACTTAGTATTTATTGAGAAACATTATTGATGGGAATAGATTGCAAAAGGAAAGGATATGATACCAAAGAAAAAAGGTTAGAGTTCCAAGAAATATTAAGTTCACTCTCTCTTTTTTTTTTTTTTTTGGTACCAGGGTTGCTTAACCCTGAGCCACAGCCAGAGCCCTTTTTTTTTTTTTTGTGAGACAGGGTCTCCCTAAATTCATTAGGGCCTTGTTAAGTTGCTGAAGCTGCCTTTAAACTTGTGATCCTTCTGCCTCAGCCTCTTAAGCTGCTGGGATTATAGGCCTGCGTGTGCCACCTGCACCTTTTAAGTTTAATCTTTTTTTTTAAGTTGTAGATGGACACAATACCTTTATTTATTTATTTATTTATTTATTTTTATGTGGTGCTGAGGATCAAACCCAGTGCCTCATAAGTGCAAGGCAAGTGCTTAGTCACTGGGCTGCAACCCCAGCCCCCTAAGATTAATCTAGATTCCCATTTGAGTAACTTTAAAGGAAGCAGTAATGCCTTAGTAAGACTTAAATGAGGGGCTGGGGTTGTGGCTCAGTGGTAGAGCGCTCGTCTAGCATGTGCGCAGCCCGGGTTTGATCCTCAGCACCACGTAAAAATAAAACGCATTGTGTACAACTAAAAGCAAATAAATAAATTTTTAAAAAAAATTTAAAAATGACTTAAGTGATACATCCTCAAAAGCTAAGCCTTACTTTTTTCTTTTTTTCTTTTAAATTTTTAAAAAATATTTATTTATTTGCTTTTAGTTGTACACAATGCGTTTATTTTTATGTGGTGCTGAGGATTGAACCCGGGCTGCGCACGTGCTAGGCCAGCGCTCTACCGCTGAGCCACATCCCCAGCCCTAAACCTTACTTTTCAAGTAACAAAAATAATGAAGATTATTATTTCTAGTTATGGAGACAAGCAAAGACAGCATCATTTGGGGTTGGGGTTGTGGCTCAGCGGTAGAGTGCTTGCCTGGCATGTGAAAGGCGCTGGGTTCTATCCTCAGTACCACATAAAAATAAATAAATAAAATAAAGATATTGTGTCCAAGTTCAACTTAAAAAAAAGTATTAAAAATGATGGCATCATTTAACATAACTTCTTAGATCTATGTTAACTAATTCTAGTTGTATGTTCTCTTTGTATAGAATGGTTATTGATCTTTGTCTTTTGAACTCCTTTTAATGTTATTATAATTAATATTCTGTTTCTCAATATTTAACATTATTATTTTAAAAGAAATTCTAAGCATCTTTATTTTTAATGATACCTGAATCATCTACATATTATTTTGAGTCTCTTTAAAAATTATATTACAGGGCTGGGATTGTGGCTCAGCGGTAGAGTGCTCGCCTGGCACGTGCGCAGCCTGGGGTTCGATCCTCAGCACCACATAAGAATAAGGGCATTGTGTACAACTAAATGAATAAATAAATATTTTTTTTAAAAAATTATATTACTTAGCTGATGCAGTTGTACACACCTGTGATTCCAGGGACTCTGGAGGCTGAGGCAGAAGGATCACATATTCAAGGCCAGCCTGGGCAACTTTGAGAGACCCTGTCTCGAAATAAAAAAATTAAATAAATAAAAGGTCTTGTAATGGGAGCTAGAGGTAGAGCACCCCTGGATACCACACACACAAAAAAAATAATTTTACATTACTTATTGTAATATAATGTAATATTTCATGATTATTGATAGAGTTGGAATCGGAACTCTGAATCATCTAGATTCCTTGCAGGAGTGAATGTTATCACTGGAAATCTAGGATACAGTGAATAATATTTTAGTTTTCTCTTTTTTCCTCTTAAAAGCCTCCCCCATCCTTCATCTTTATCTTCATTTTCTGCCATGACCTTTGAAATCTACATTTACATTTTATATTAACCCTCCACCACCACACACAGTGCTGAGGATTGAACACATGGCCTAAAGCATATTATGCAAGTCCTTCTACCACAGAGCCACATTCCCAGCTCCTGTGTTTTATATACTTTTTAAAAAAATATTTATTTTTTAGTGTAGTTGGACACAATACCTTTATTTTACTTATTTATTTTTATGTGATGCTGAGGATCAAACTCATAGAGTCTCGCAAGTGCTCTACTGTTGAGGTACAACCCCAGCCCCTGTTTTATATACTTAAGTAATATAGAAATGTGGTTCAGGGGCTGGGGTGTGGCTCAGTGGTGGAGCACTTGCCTAGCATGTGCGCAGCCCAGGTCCGAACCTCAGCACCACGTAAAAATTAATAAAAGGCATTGTGTACAACAAAAGCAAATAAATATTTTTTTAAAAAAAAGAGGGCTGGGGTTGTGGCTCAAGTGGCAGAGCTCTCGCCTCGCATGAGTGCGGCCCGGGTTCGATCCTCAGCACCACGTAAACATAAATGCATTGCATTGTGTACAACTAAAGTAAATAAATAAATATTAAAAAAAAAAAAAAAGAAATGCGGTTCAGCTTTCTTGAACTGTAGCATGTATTTTTTTCTAATGGTTTTAAACTAACTTTGCTCTTAGTGTTAGGGTTTTTTTTTTTTTTTTTTTTTTTCCTTTTTATACCCGCATACAAAATGAGTAGATTAAAAATAGAACTACTTTGCAGTTTCCTTTTTTTCTTTCTTTCTGTCTTTTTTTTTTTTTTTTTTTTTTTGTACTAGGGATCGAACTCAGGGGCAGTTGACCACTGGGCCACATCCCCAGCCCTTTTTTATATTTTATTAGAGACAGGGTCTCACTGAGTTACTAAGTGCCTCACCATTGCTGAGGCTGGCTTTGAACTCGCAATCCTCCTGCCTCAGCCTCCCAAGTGCTGGGATTACAGGTGTGCACCACGGCGCCAGGCTTATTTCTTTTTTTTTTTACATTGCTTTTCTTTTTTTTTTTTTTTTTTTTTTTTAATATTTATTTATTTGTTTTAGTTGTACAAGATGCCTTTCTTTTTATGTGGTGCTGAGGATCAAACCTGGGTTGCGCACGTGCTTAGGCGAGCGCTCTACTGCTGAGCCACAACCTCAGCCCTACGTTGCTTTTATTTATTTATTTATTTGTTTGTTTGTTTTTATGTGGTTCTGAGGATCGAGCCCAGAGCCTCACACGTGCTAGGCAGGAGCTTCACCACTGAGCACAACCCCAGCCCATTTTCTTTTCTTTCTTTTTTTTTTTTTTTTTTTTAGTTGTAAATGGACACAATATGTTAATTTTATTTATTTTTATGTGGTGCTGAGGATGAAACCCAGTGCCTCATACGTACCACGCAAGCACTCTACCACTGTGCTACAACCCCAGCCCCATTTTCTTAGTTTTTAAGATGGCCTGAAATACCTCCAAGAGGGGAACGTAGTTTAAAACTTAGCAATAGTATATACCATTTGCATGTGGTATGCCTGTTAGTATTTCCTAGTTATTACATTTATCTTAGTATTTTTTAAAAAATATTTATTTATTTATTTTAGTTGTACACAATGCCTTTTACTTTTTCGTGGTGCTGAGGGTCAAACCCGGGCCATGCACATGCTAGGTGAGCACTCTACTGCTGAGCCACAACCCCAGTCCTATCTTAGTCTTGTTTCTCCAGCTAGTTATAAAATCCTTAGGAATAAGAAGTTTATATAATCCTTTTACATTTTTCTCAGTGCCCATCTTGGTACAAAATTAGTTGGTTATATCTATTTCATAATAATGGAATTGCACTTTTTTAGCTCATTTAATTGGTTTCATTAATCTACTCAGTGGAGACTTATGTTATCTTTGCTTTACATATTTCTTGTATTGCCTCTTTAGGAAAAAGATATTTTTCTATATATTAACTGTTATTGCATATAGCAGACATTATTGCAGCAAAATTCCTATATGAAATTGCCTACTGAAGCCATGCTTGTCAAGCAGTTTGTTACAAAAAATCCTATATAAAGTCTTATATTCTTCCCATAAAGATAGATTTCATGGGCTGGGGTTGTGGCTCAGCGGTAGAGCGCTCACCTAGCACGTGCGTAGCCCGGGTTTGATCCTCAGCACCACCACGTAAAAATGCATTGTGTAAACTAAAAGCAAATAAATAAATATTTAAAAATATATAGATTTCGTGAGATTTGGCTTATCTTTGTTGAAAATGAAAGTTTTGATTTTGAAAAATAGGTGTTTAATGTATTGTTTTGCTGATCTAATAAACATTGGTCCTAATTGGTGTCATCTTTTCTATAATACGTTTTGGATTTTTTTTTTTTTGTTGTTGTTGTTAGAATCATTAGAATATTTTAGGTCTTAATTGAGGACTTTGGATCAATGCCTGAGACTGTGGTGGTATTAAAATTAAGCTAGGAGAGAACTATTAGATCTACTATTTGGAGAAGATAGACTGTAAGTTAATCATATAATTGAGCATTCATTAATAGACATTGTTGCTAAGCATTGTCTTGAGCAATATGCAAGAATGATGATGGGTATTGATTTTGAAATGCATTTTTAGTGTGCCTAGGCCCTTACCTGATTATAGTCTCTTTGTATTATTCAGCTAGTATTATAAAACAGAAGCAAGCTCTGTTTTATTTGTTTCCATAACATAAATGTGATATACATGAGGATTTTGGCTATATATAATAAATTCTTTTTATTTCTTTCTTTTTTTTTTTTTTTTTTTGGTACCAGAGATTGAACTCAGAGGCACTCAACCACTGGGCCACATCCCCAGCCCTTTTTGTATTTTTATTAGAGACAGGGTCTCACTGAGTTGCTTAGTGCCTCGCCATTGCTGAGGCTGGCTTTGAACTCACAATCCTCCTGCCTTAACCTCCCAAGTGCTGGGATTACAGGCGTGTGCCACCACGCCCGGCTTATTTCTTTTTTTTGAGGCAGGGTCTTGCTATGTTACCCAGGCTGGTCTCCAGCTCCTGGGCTCAAGTGCACCTCCCACCTTTGCCTTCAGGTAGCTGCAGCCACCATGCCAGTTACAATAAGTTCTTATTTGTTTGAAGAGCATAGCGCTGATGTTCTGTAGGAATTTAAGTGTTGGGTGTGGTGATGCATGCCTTATAATTTCAGCAGCACAGGAGGCTAAAGCAGGAGGATTTGAAAGTTCAAAGGCAGCCTCAGCAATTTAGCAAGGGCCTAAGCAACTTAGTGAGACACTGTCTCAAAAATTTTTAAAAAACATTTATTTATTTGTTTTAGTTGTACACAATGCCTTTATTTTTACATGGTGCTGAGGATTGAACCCGGGCCGCGCACGTGCTAGGCAAGTGCTCTACGGCTGAGCCACAACCCCAGCCCCCTCTGTCTCAAAACTTAAAAGAATTTTAAAAAGGGCTGGGGATGTGGCTCATTGGTTATTGAACCTCTGGGTTCAATTCTTGATACCAAAAAGAAAAAAAAAGAGCCGGGCGCTGTTGCTCACGGCTGTACTCCCAGCACTTGGGAGGCTGAGGCAGGAGGATCGCAAGTTCAAAGCCAGCCTCAGCAATGGTGAGGCACTTAGGCACTTAGCAACTCTTTTATTTATTTATTTATTTTTTAAAAAATATTTATTTATTTGCTTTAGTTGTGCACAATGCGTTTATTTGTATGTGGTGATGAGGATCGAACCTGGGCCGCGCACATGGTAGGTGAGCGCTCTACCGCTGAGGCACATCCCCAGCCCGGCACTTAGCAACTCAGTGAGACCCTGTCTCTAATAAAATACAAAAAAGGGCTGGGGATGTGGCCCTCTGGTCGAGTGCCCTTGAGTTCAATCCCCAGTACCAAAAAAAAAAAAAAAAATGGTTGATTTCCTACCCTCCTTCTCCCAGGAGGCTTTCTTTGTTCCTGTTGAAGTATACCATGGATAGATTGTAGAAGGCTAAAACTTTTCTCAAACCTTGATGGTGATGTTCACTAGATTTTGTTGGTCTAAATTTTTAAAGCCTTTATTTTCTTAGCCTTTTGAATTTTTTGATATCATTAAATCGATCATGAAATGAGGCCATTTTCTATATCTCAGATAAAGCAGTGTTTTCAACTTGTGGCCTTTTCTTTTTTGGTACCAGGGTTGAACTCAGGGGCACTGGGCCACTGAGCCACATCTCCAGCCATATTTTGTATTTTATTTAGGGACAGGGTCTTACTGAGTTGCTTACCACCTTACCGTTGCTGAGGCTGGCTTTGAACTTGCGATTCTCCTGTTTCAGCCTCCCAAGCCGCTGGGATTACAGGTGTGTGCCACTGTGCCCAGCAACTTGTGGCCTTTTTCTTCATGGACTTTATTGACTACAAATGTGTTACATGTTTTTTTTTTTTTTTTTTTCTAAAATAAAACAGTATTTGTATGTAAAATGTGTAAGTTGGGCTGTTAACAGCACAAGGAGCTTGTTCTTGTGAATCATTTCTATTAAGTGATTACTCAATTCTTAAGTTACTTTTCCTGAAAGCGCAGATATTTTTACTTTAGGCCTGCCTAATGAAGCAAAGCTGACTGGATCTTAAAAGTAAGGCACAAGTGTTATAGAAGTAGTATAAGGACAAGGCAAGGTGTCTTATGTCTGTAGTCCCAGCACTCGGAGTCTGAGGCAGGGGGATCCCTTGAGTCTAGGAGTTCAAGACTAGGTTGGGCAAAAAAGTAAGACCCTGTCTCCAAAAAGTAATAATATTAAAATAAAATAATAAGGTATTAATATAAGTATCTGACTCTTAGCTATTTGTTGTATGTATTTTCATAGTGCCATTGTGTGCCGTCTTTCTCTTCATATATGTAGTGGGTAGCGAGAAAATATGAATAATGAAAGATTAAGTATCATTGCATTATAGTAATAGAAACATAAAGCAAACCTTAGTTCCCAGACCTTTTTTTTGTGTGTGTGTGTGTGTGTGTGTGTGTGTGTGCTGGGCATAAAACCCAGACCTCATCCTCAAACCCAGACTTTATTAGCACATGCTGTACTTCTGAGTTACAATCCCCAGTCCTCCAGAACAGTTTTGAATCCCACAATTACAAATATACTCACAAAGTTGAGTGTTGTGATACATGCCTGTAATCCCAGCAGTTTAGGAGGCTGAGGCAGGAGGATCTTGAGTTCAAAGCCAGCCTCATGAATTTAGCCAGGCCCTATGCAATTTAGTTAAACCCTGTTTCAAAAATAAAAAATTAAAAGGACTAGGAATGTGGCTCGTTGGTAAAGTGCTACTGATATACTCACATAAAAATACTGCTCTAATCAACTAAGGCCAAAGAGTCTAGCTATAATTATTAATACTAATCATTCTTATGTGTTTCTTGCCTCAGGTCACCTTTATCAGTATCTTCTTTTAATGCTCTGGTCTGTTAATAATTTTTTTTCTTCTTCTTTTTTTTTTTTTTTTTTTTTTTTTGTGCTAGGGATTGAACTCAGGGGTGCCTTAAGACCTGGCTAAGTTGTTGAGGCTGGCTTTGAACTTGTGGTCCTCCCTGCCTCAGCTTTCCCAGTCCCTGGGATTACAGGCATGTGCCATCATGCCCAGCTAATAAATGTTTTTGATTGAAGCACAGAATGATGTTTGATTGATACACAGAGTGGTATAGCTGAAGCTGTTGAAAAGGTGTTGGATTCTGGATTTTTTTTAAAGGTAGATCTAACTGGATTTATTGACAGGTTGGATATATGAGAGAAAGGAGCCAAAGATGACTTCAAGGCTTTTGACCTGAGCAGCTAAAAGAATGGAATTGTCATTTACTGAAATGAGGAAAACTAGAGAAGAGCAAGTTAGCAGGGTTGAAAAATAGTTCAGTCCTGGACATGTTATGAGTGAGATGTCTCTTGGACATCCAAGTGGAACTTTTGAGTAAGTAGATGCTTAAATGAGCCTGGAGTTCAGGGGAGAGGCCTAACTGGGAGGTATAGCATTTAAACGATATTTTAAAACCATAAGTTTGGGAGGAAGTGAATCCCTCTAAGGAAATCACCAAGGAAATGTTTGTAGCTAGTGCAGAGGTTTAAGATCTGAGCACCACAGCCTTCCAACAGTTAAGAGTTGAGGAGATGAAAGGAACTAGGAAAGGAGACTGAGAAGAAACTGAGCCAGGGGGGTAAAGAGAATAAGATGGTGTGTAGAGTCCCAGAGAAGTGGCTGAACAAAGTGTCCACAGAATGAGTAACTGGTCAGTTTTATCAGAGTTTCTGGATAAGATGAGAACTGAGAATTAATGGTTGGTTGTGGCAACATTAAGTTACTAGTAACTTTGACAACAGTGGTGGTGAAAGCCAGATTCAGAGAAAATTCATAACCATGTGTGAGAGATGAAGAATTTGAGATGAGCCGGGCGCGGTGGCGCACGCCTGTAATCCCAGCACTTTGGGAGGCTGAGGCAGGAGGATCGCGAGTTCAAAGCCAGCCTCAGCAATGGCCAGGCACTTAGTAACTCAGTGAGACCCTGCTTCTAATAAAATACAAAAAAAAGGGCTGGGGATGTGGCCCAGTGGTCAAGTGCCCATGAGTTCAATCCTCAGTACCAAAAAAAAAAAAAAAAAAAAAAAAAAGAATTTGAGATAACAAATGCATGTAGCTCTTTTGAGAATTTTTACTATGACAAGTAGCAGAGAAATGGACAAGAGTCAAAATATATTTCTGCTTAAATGTTTATTTAACTTTGTTTTAGTTGTAGATGGACACAATATCTTTATTTTTATTTAAATGCTTTTATGTGGTGCTGAGGATTGAACCCAGGGCCTCATGTGTGTGAGGCATGCGCTCTACCACTGAGCTGCAATCCTAGCCCCTGCCTAAATTTTAATGAAGAAATTATAACATTTGTGTGCAATTAAAAACCTAGTAGAAAGAAAAGTTTGAAGGTGAAATCTTTGCTTGAATAAGTGTTCTTGAATAGGAGATGATATGGGATCTATTGCACAAGTTAAAAAGTATGAAGTAGGTCTGGCATGGAGGTGCACCTCTGTAATCCTAGTGACTTGGGAGGCTGAGGCAGGAGGATTGCAAATTCAGAGCCTGTCTCAGCAACTGTGCAAGACACTAAGCAAGTTAGCTAGACGCTGTCTCAAAAAATAAAAGGGCTGGGGATGTGGCTTGGTGGCTAAGCACTTGTGAGTTCAATCCCTGGAACTAAAAAAAAAAGTATGAAGTGTATGTTCATTCATACATGCAAAGATGAATAGCTGTTACCGGGCATTGTGTTTAATGCTGGGAATAAAATAAAGAACATGACATGGGCTCTCTGCTATCACAGAGGGTCATTTCTTTTTGTTGGTGTTATTCCCAGATGAAGAAATTGCAACTCATTGATTAAGAAACTTGCTCAAGGTAACTAAGTTTTTTTTTTTTTTTTTTTTTTTTTTTGTGTGTGTGTGTGTGTGTGTGTGTGTGTGTGTGTTTGTTTTGTTTTGAGGAGGAAAAGTTTGTTTAAAGGCTCATGGTTTCAGAGGTCTCAGTCCATATACAGCAAGCTCCATCATGGTGGAAGAGTATGGCAAAGGGAAGCAGCTCACATGATAATCAGGAAGTAGAGAGCCTAAGATGTATTTTTGATTCCAATATAGTCTTAACATCTACCATCTCTCATATTCTTGGTATCTTCATTGCTGTCACCCTACTAGGTCAACCCACCATCATATCTTGCCTGGATTGCCCTGTTATAGTCAGCCCGGTTGTCCATACATTTAATTTTCTTCCAGTTGTTAGAATGTTCCTTTTAGAACGTAAGTCATCACCTAGTCATTTGCTCAGAACTCACATGGCTTCCCAATATGTCTGGAAACCCCTCCAAACAGTGGTTTACCTTAATCCAGCCCCCCCACCCCCCGCACTTGTTTTTAGTAGTGGATGAACACAATACCTTTATTTATTTTTATGTGGTGCTGAGGATCAAACCCAGTGCCTCATACATACCAGGCAAGCACTCTACCACTGAGTCACAACCCCAGCCCCTCTGACCCTTTTCTTTTTCCACCACTGTCACTGGAATATGGCCCCTTTTATTCCAGTCATTGACTTTTTTTTTTTTTTTTTTTTGTGGTACCAGGGATTGAACTCAGGGGCACTCGACCACTGGGCCACATCCCCAGCCCTTTTTTGTATTTTATTTAGAGACAGGGTCTCACTGAGTTGCTAAGTGCCTCACCATTGCTGAGGCTGGCTTTGAACTCACGATCCTCCTGCCTCAGCCTCCCAAAGTGCTGGGATTACAGGTGTGCGCCACCGCGCCCGGCTTTTTTTTTTTTTTTTTTTTTTTTTTAATATTTGTTTATTTGCTTTAGTTGTACACAATGCAATGCATTTATGTTTACGTGGTGCTGAGGATCGAACTCGGGCCGTGCATGTGCTAGGCAAGCACTCTACCACTGAGCCACAACCCCAGCCCTCATTGGCATATTTTTTGTTCTTCAAATATTAAGTGTGTTCCCATTCTCTCAACTTAGAGTGCTCTTTCCTCAGGTGTTTTCTTAATTTTCTCTCTTAGATCTCAGCTCAAATTCACCTCCTTAGGAATTCCTTCCTATTTAAAATACAACCTCATCACCTATCCCCTCTTCACGTTATTTTTTTCTCTTAATACCTCTTTAAATCATAGATTTTGTTTGTTTGTTTGTTTGTTTGTTTTTCAGTACTAGGAATTGAACCCAGGGGCACTTAACCACTGAACCACATCCCCAGCCCTTTTTATTCTCTGTTTTGAGGCAGAGTCTCACTAAGTTGCTGAGGCTTGCTTTGAACTTGAGATCCTTCTGCCTCAGCCTCCTGAGTCACTGGCATTAGAGATGTATGCCATTGCCTCCAGCTGAAATTGTAGTTTATTTTAAATTTTTTTTCCTTTATGTCAGTATATAAGCTTAATGAATGCTCAGACATTGTGGGTAGTCGCTATATTTCTAGAATCTAGAAAAATATATGAGTTCAAGGTATGTGAACTTGTCTCAAAAGCTTTGGACAAGATCTATGGATAGGGAGGGAGCCAGTTTTTTTTTGTACACACAAGGCATTATACAGTGGAGCAACTTCATGTTGATACTAAAAGAGTGATTGATGTAGGTGGTAGTGGGAGGGATTGAAAGTAAGAGGTTTCTGTTCAGGGAAGTTATTTCCTCAGTTACCAGGGGATGGATTGGAAGATGGATTGGCAGTAGAGGACAGCAGAAATTATGTTCTTAGGAGTAATAGGAAAAATCGTTGGAGCCAGTTAATGGGGGTGGGTTTTAGTTATGTTGATTTTGGGGAAAATAAAACATTTGTTAAAAGATGTCTTCATCATAGTTTAGAAACTACAACTAAGGAAAAAGCAAAATTAGAAGTTTTTTTCATGCATTGATAACCATTGTTAGCATTATTTTGATATGTATTTATACTTGTCTATACATGTATCTACATAGACATATTCAAAAAATTGCTAGTCTTATGATTTGAGGTAAAATGAGTACAACCAAGAGGAATTGTTATTTTTTTTAAATTTTTTTTAAATATTTATTTATTTGCTTTAGTTTTACACAATGCGTTTTATTCAATGCGTTTTATTTGTACGTGGTGCTGAGGATCGAACCCGGGCCGCGCACGTGCTAGGCGAGCGCTCTACCGCTGAGCCACAATCCCAGCCCCTTGTTATTTTACTTTATTATTTTTCTGTGGTGCTGGAGCTCAAACCTGGAACCTCGTGCATGCAAGGCAAGTGTTCTCCCATTGAGCTGCCCCTTAACCTATAAGAAGAATTATGTAATAGGCAGTGGGAGATACAGAATTAGTTCCTGGGTTGTAGATCAGGGAGATGACACAGCTGTAGGCCTTGGGAATGGGTGTTAACTTTTAAAAACTTACCAAAATACAGTGAAGGAGGAAGCTGTGAATGAGGATAGGAACCTTAAGGAGACAGAAGAATTGGAATAACTAACGTGTGAGAATCATAAGAAGTGAGCGTGACTATTTTGGAAAGATTGTCTCATGGTAGCATAACTGTTGTAGAGCTTAACTTCAGAATCTTAATTCCTGGTGTTAATTTTAGTGTCTTTTGGATTGCTGTTATTCCTTCATTATCTGTCTGTCTATTGCTCAGGTCATTGTTCAGAATGTAAAATATTGATGAAGGTAAATTTCACTAGAAAATTTCTCTCATATAAATATGCATTTCTCTTTTAGAGTGTGTAAATTGCAAATGTTTTAACATAATTACTCCTTTTGATGGTTGTTGACATTGCAGAAACTTAAAATTTTAGTTGTAAACACTAAGGTTTTTGGTGTTTTGTTTGTTTCTTATTTTTCTTTTTGTTTGTTTGTGGTACTGACTCTTGAACCCAGGGCCTTACACATGTTAAACAAATACTATACCACTGAGCTACATCCCCAGCCCATTATTTTAAGACAGGGTTTTTTTTTTTTTTTTTTGGCACCGGGTATTGAACTCAGGGGCACTCCACCACTGGGCCACATCCTCAGCCCTTTTTTGTGTTTATTATTAGAGACAGGGTCTCACTGAGTTGCTAAGTGCCTCGCCATTGCTGAGGTTGGCTTTGAACTTGCAGTCCTTCTGCCTTAGCCTCCCAAGTGCTGGGATTACAGGTATGTGCCACTGTGCCCTGCTAAGACAGGGTCTTGCTAAATTGCCTAGGCTGGCCTTGAACTTGCGATCCTTTTGCCTCAGCCTCCAAGTAGCTGAAATTATAGGCTTGTACCACTATGCCTGGCTAATACTGAGTTTTTGGCTCTTTAATTATCATTGTATATTTTAATCCTACATATATATATGTATGTATGTATTTATTTTTTTTGGATGATGCTAGTGGTCAAACCCAGGGCCTTGTGTATGTGAGGCAAGCACTCTACCAACTGAGCTATATCCCCAACTCCTATATAATTTTATAATTAAAGACATATCAAGTTCTCCAAATACTAAAAAAAACTTTTTATTTCATACCTTAAAATTTAATATCCTGGCCAGGTGCTGTGGTGTACACTTGTAGCCTCAGCCACTGGGGAGACTGAGGTGGAAGGATCACTTGAGCCCAGGAGTTCAAGGCCAGCCTCAGCAACAGTGAGGCCTTGTCTCAAAAAATAAATAAATAAAAAAAAATTTTTTAATATTCTGATAGATGAAGGAATAAGGTACTGGAGTTTCTGAAAAATAACAAATTTGTTATTTAAATGATAACAAATTTTAGAGTTGAGAAAATTTGAGGATGGCCATACCAATCTTATATTGTTATTGTTTTTTTAAAAAATACAAATATATTTTCATGAAGATATATATACCCTTTATTGTTTTATGAGAAAAAAAAGTTATAAAAATTCAAATTAAAGTTATTAACAAGTACACATTTTGCATGCTCACGTTAGTTTCCATTTTGCAATATAGATTATTGTTCTCTGCAAGATTTAAATTGTTTTTATTTGTCCTTAACCATTTTCTCCTCTGCCCTCTGGCTGGGTGAGGAGAGAAGGGACAGGTAGGCTGGACTCTAAAATTAAATGCCAATATTGGATTCTAATATGGAGGTTTTATTTCAGGTCTTTGTAGGTAAAATACCAAGAGATTTATATGAGGATGAGTTGGTCCCTCTGTTTGAGAAGGCTGGACCCATTTGGGATCTACGTCTTATGATGGATCCACTCTCTGGTCAGAACAGAGGGTATGCATTTATCACCTTCTGTGGAAAAGAAGCTGCACAGGAAGCTGTTAAACTGGTATGTGATAAACAAATATCCGTTGTATAGCAGGTTACTATTTGAGAGAATTAAGCTTCAATTAAATATATTTGCAGTTAATATTGTTTCATTTTCTGTTGTTGCTTTGAATGTTTTTATAATGGCTAAGTTGATATGTGACCTTTGCTATTTTTTCTGACTATAAACATTAAAAAAAAAAAGAGTACCCAAGAAATAATGTTTATAGAAAGTCTTCCATAATTCTAAGAAGTTAACCAGTAGATTGATTAGTATCAAAAGTTTCATTAAAGTATTTGGCCTCTACAGATTTTTCTTTTTGTTTTAGACAAAAATGATGTCTGTTCTTGCAGTTAACTTTAGGATTGACATTCAGGTATAATGAAGGCTGAGTTGGGCTCTAGAGAACACAACTGGATGACCAACTTTTAGGATTCAGTTCAGAAAACGGTTGTGAATCTGTTCTATTATTTTTGTCACAGCCTAATCACACAATTTATTTTCAAATTGTATTCTTTTCTTTTTATTTCCAAGCCATTGATCTCATCTATAATCTTTCTCTCCTTCTCTACTACTTATTAGCCAGCCTTCTCTTAGAGAATTTCCTTCCTCCAATGCCTTTTACCATTTTATGCTTATTTTAGAGCAGTAGTAAATTTTGTAAATAGTATCTTCACTCCTGTATGAAGACACATCTTTGTGTCATTTGGTGTCATTATTTTTTGGCATATTCTTGTCCAACATCTAAAGACTTAGTCTAGTCCTAGCCCTGCTTAGACAGGTAACCTCTTTCACCAAAGATTTTGGTGTCATTAGTGGGCTCTGATTTAGTTTCCCTCGTAGCTTGATCCAATTTTAGTTTTTATTGGATTTATCTTCCAAATTTATTTAATATTAAGAAACATTCAAAGCTTTATTGCTCTTGGTGTATATGGATGACCTTATTTTTTTATTTTTATTTTTTTATTTTATTTTATTTTTTTTTTTGGTACTGGGGATTGAACTCAGCGGCACTGGACCACTGGGCCACATCCCCAGCCCTTTTTTTGTATTTTATTAGAGACAGGGTCTCAATGAGTTGCTAAGTGCCTCGCCATTGCTGAGGCTGGCTTTGAACTCACGATCCTCCTGCCTCAGCCTCCCAAAGTGCGACCTTTTTTTTTTAAAAAAAATATTTATTTCTTAGTTATAGGTGGACACAATATCTTTATTTTATTTTTATGTGGTCTGAGGATCAAACCCAGTACCTCAGTATGCGAGTTGAGTGCTCTACCTCTGAGCCACAACCCCAGCCCCAGATGACTATTTATTTATGTATTTATTTATTTATTTTTATTAACAGACACAATACTTTTATTTATTTTTTATGTGGTGCTGAGGATCGAACCCAGTGCCTCACACATGCTAGGCAAGTGCTGTACCACTGAGCCACAACCTCAGCCCAGATGACTTTATTTATTTATTTATTTATTTGTTTGTTTATTTGTTTATTTAAAATTTATTTATTTGCTTTAGTTGTACACAATGTGTTTTATGTTTATGTGGTGCTGAGGATCGAACCCGGCCCGCTCTTGTGCTAGGCGAGCGCTTTACCGCTGAGCCACAACCCTAGCCCCAGATGAATTTATTTTTAATCACACCTTTTTGTAAACTAGTGAGTAAATAATGTTAAAGCATAAGAAGCTAAATTTTATCAAGGAAATCCATCACTGTAATGAATAAAACTTTTTTAGTCCTATCGTTTCATAAAAATTCAAGAGTATGGAAAAGAGTTTAAAACTTCATGTTTAGAATTGTGTATATACTGTGAGGTTCTCCGAAATTTCTTTTGCACTTATTAAACATATTTATTATTCTTTGAATATTGTTGTTTTGACTATGGCATATCTATATCTAATTTCATCCCCAAGAACTGTGAATTATCAGTCTTGAGTATTCTTTCTGAAATTCTCTGGAAAAGAATTTTTAGATAGATAAAACAAATATGAAATGAGATATTTTTTGAAATAAAGTGAATAAGCTCGAGTCTTTTTGATATGGAAGAACAGTGGAGGTTAACAAAATCAAACAAATATAATGATGAAGTTTAGAATGTGCGTTCATATTATGGTAAACATGAGGGAACTTGTGAGTTCATGAAGCAGGAAGTGTTTGACCTTAATTGTGGAAATTTTTTAAGTTAAGATCAGTTGTCCTCAGTTTGGGGTGGTTTTGGGGTCTCCGGTTCTTTTCTTCCTTGCAGTGTGACAGCTATGAAATTCGCCCTGGTAAACACCTTGGAGTATGCATTTCTGTGGCAAACAACAGACTTTTTGTTGGCTCCATCCCAAAGAATAAGACTAAAGAAAACATCCTGGAAGAGTTCAGTAAAGTCACAGGTAAAACAAAAATGTATTTAGAAGTTAGTTTTGGCAGATTTATTGTATTGTTTTAAAAAACTTATAAATGCTTTTAAAGAGGGAGATATGTATTAAACTAAGACTCCAAGTCTCCTGTTTCTAAATGGCTTCATTCTACTTTATAGTAGTTTGGACTAAATATATTCCCTCCTATCCTTGATTTCTTGGAATTTCCATTTCACTTCTTTGTCCTAATTAAAACTTGGCATTTGCCAGAGCCTTTGCTGTGTAACCTGTGAGTGAAAGCTTTCCCCCCTGATATCCACAGTACTTTAGGGCCAAGGAGATGAAAGTTCTTATTTCTCCCTCCTGTTGACTTGTCTAGATCCTATTTTTTAAAATTTCCAATTGTAAATCCAGTGATCAAATGTTGGGTACATTACACATCACATGTAACAATTAAATAAATCCATAGTTTCATTTATTAACACAATATATTCTATGTCCTATTCCATTTCATTTTTTATAGTGCTGCTTGAGATTGTTGCTGTATATAATTGAAAAACTATTTTAGACCACTTTCTCCCCTCGTAAAAACCACTGTTCCTTTACATTTTTTTGTCATCCAGACATTCTTTTTTCCTTCGTTGAAGCTATAATCTGTTGCTGTTCTGATTTTAGCTTTTCTTTAAATCTGAAGACTACTTCAAGCTGACATTCTTCCTCTTCTGTCCTAAATTGTCTTATTCTAGTTCTTGTAATATCTATGTGGATGACCTGTTCAAGGCCCTAGACTCCTAGTTCTCTAACCACCTCATCTCTAGTACTTGACTTGAGCTCTGCAATATCCAGATCACATTCTGGAACTTGTCAGGAGAAATTCTGCACATTCTGAATCTTTGATTTCTAGCATCCCACCTTGTAACCACCACCTCTGCCCATTATAATTGTGTTGGTCAAATATCTCTGCTGGCACAGTTCTTTGACCTCATCATGTTTTATTATTTACCAGCTCCTTTCTGGCTACATGTCCATTCACTCATTCCTTCAGCAGGTGTTTATTAAAGTGCCTGTTAAATGCTGGTATTGTGCTATGTATTAGGATACAGTGATGAATAAGAGACCTGTTCTCCACCCTTATAAAGCCTACACTCTGGGAAGGGAGTCAAGATCAAAAAATTAAAGAAATACGTAACATATTTTGGTAAAACACTCTGAAGGGGAAAATATGGGATATTTAGCTAGGGAATAGCTACTATCCCTGTTCATATGGTTATGGAAGGCTTTTCTGATAAGGTGACATTTCAACTAAGATCTGAAGGATGAGGAGGATGTAGTATACAAAGGGGGGGCGGGAAGCACATTCCAAGAGAGAAGCACATGCCAGTACTCTAAGGCAAGAAGAACTTGGTCTATGAAAGTACCTAAGAGAAGGTTAGTGTTGAAGGATAAAATTAGGAGTAGAATTAGATGAGATGGGCAGGGCTTCTTGTAGACCATGTAAGGAGTTTGAATTTTACTGTGTATAATGAGAAGGTATTTGAAGATTTTAAGCAAAGAATAACACCTGTTTTATGTTTACAGAATATTTATTTCTGCTGTTAATATGGGTAAGGGCTTAGCAATGGGATCAAGAATAGAAACTAGGCTAGGTGTGGTGGCACATGCTTGTATTCCTAGCTTCTCAGGAGTCTAAGGCAGGAGGATCACAAGTTCCAGAATAGCTTCAGCAACTTAGGGAGACTTGTATCACCGTAAGAAGAAGAAGAAGAAGAAGAAGAAGAAGAAGAAGGGACTGGGGTTGTTTCTTAGTGATAAAGAACCCCTGTGTTCAAACCCTAGTGCTTGGGGGTGGGGGACAGAGAGTAGAAGCTGGTATATTAGATGAGGCTGTCACAGGAGATAAAAAAATAGAAGACTAGACTAGGGCAGCAGCCGTGTAGACAGAGAGATGTTAATAGGTTTGGAATTGAATGGGAGAGATGAAGGAAGAAATCAAGAATGTCTGTCTTAATTTATGCTTGAAAACTCAGTGGATGGTGTTATTCATTAGGGAAGTCTAGAGAAGACAGATTTGGGACATGGTGGTGTATGGGACATGTTAAATTTGTCTAAGACATCAAAGGGGCTATGTTAAACAAGCAGACAAATGTAGAATTTAGAGAATTGTGGACTAGAAATCTAAACACTTCTCTATACACAGGGATATAGAGAGTATTTTAATGTAGGGCTAGCTGACAAGACCTAGAAAGAGCATATATGGAGATACAAGGGCAAAAGACTAAGACGAGAGTAGTTAGCAATCGCTTTTTTTTTTTTTTTTTTTTTTTTTTTTTTTTTTTTTTTTTTGTGTTACCAGGGATTGAACTCAGGGGCATTCGACCACTGGGCCACATCCCCAGCCCTTTTTTGTATTTTATTTAGAGACAGGGTCCCACTGAGTTGCTAAGTGCCTCGCCATTGCTGAGGCTGGCTTTGAACTCGCGATCCTCCTGCCTCAGCCTCCCAAAGTGCTGGGATTATAGGCGTGCGCCACCGCGCCCGGCTAGCAATCACCTTTTTCTTGGTAAAAAGAGTAAGTTAGGTTTAAGGAAGGTTTTGGGGGCCATTAGTTGATGAAAGTTACTTCTTTTGGATTTATATTAACAATTTGTTTTTTAAGGTTCTTAATAGTTTACAAATTATGAGGTCATGTATATTAATACTCTTAAAACATTGTAGAATGTTAAACGTCAAAATACAGTAGGTGGGCCTGTTGTGGCTGTACCTTTAGGATCCTAAAATTAATAGGGAATGTGTAATATTGTCCCAAATCCTGTATCTAATTATGCTGATATAATTGTGTACTAGGTAATTAGTGATTAATTTTGAGGCTTTTTCAATTATTTTTTGCTTCTCGGCAAGTGGATTTAGGTCTGCCTAATCGCTAGATGTGTGGTGGATGCTTTTGGCTTATATATCTGGCTGTTGGTTTAACAGAGGGTTTGGTGGACGTTATTCTCTATCATCAACCCGATGACAAAAAGAAGAATCGGGGGTTCTGCTTCCTTGAATATGAGGATCACAAGTCAGCAGCACAAGCCAGACGTCGGCTGATGAGTGGAAAAGTAAAAGTATGGGGAAATGTAGTTACAGTTGAATGGGCTGACCCTGTGGAAGAACCAGATCCAGAAGTCATGGCTAAGGTAAATGCAGTTGCTTGGGGTCGGGGTAGGTTATCATTTTGATTTTTATACCCAGAATAAAGCTCAAACTTTTTGAGTTTGTAATAAATACAGTTTATAGCTCTTGACTTTTAATTGCTTAGAAAAGGTGCTGATTTAACACTGAAGCAATAACTTGTCTTGGTATCCAGAAATTTCTGTTAACCATTCCTTTTCCTACAGATTAACTGTGCCAAAGGAACTGAAATTAAATCCCTTCAATTAAGTAAGTATTTTGTACACACAGTATTTGTTTAGTGTTAGGCATCATTTGGGATATGAAAGTTTAAAAAAACAAGGTCTTGTTGAATAAAGAGAAATAATGTTTTAGAGATTATTAATTAGAATTTTCATTGACCATAGTACGACTTTTATTACATGGCTATGAATTATATTTTATAGCTAATTTATCTTTCCTTAATTTATTTATTTTTTTAACAATCATTTCCCTTAGAGTATTGTCCCCATGAAGAAAGGCAAAGGATTGTCATGTTTGCTGTTATTTGTTAGTGGCAAAATATGAATGATAAGCCCTGTAGAGGGCCCTCAGTTCCCTCTTTAGCCCTGTGCTTACATTCTCAGGACCTTTGCTTGGTGAAAGGTGGTGCCATGAGTCCTGGTTCTGTAGGCTTTCCTTTAGGTGACTCCTGAGATTAAAGGGACACACCAGAATTACATCTCTACTGCTTGCAGTGTGTTCTTGAGTATTGGTGTTGCCTCATTTCTTCTCCGGAGGAGGCAGCATCTCTATGGATGGCCATGAGTTAGTAGACTGGATTCTTCATGACTGAGAACAATTTTCTTCAAGGCTTTTGTTCCAGGTTTTGAGGAGGCAAATGAAAATTAACTTTGATAAGTTAGGAAAACTCCAGTTTATACTAGTATGGTGTAAGTCTTTGTAGGAAAAGATGACTTTGGGTTAAGCAGGGTAGATAGACTGGTAATGAACTAGAGTCCCTGAGAAGTGCTGCACAGTGTCCCTTATCTCATTCCTTGACTAGATAGGTGATGAGTGTCTAGAAAAGGGATTAGGAATCTGAATCGCCTGTTTTTTTTTTTTTAATTAATTTCTTGTTTATTAACATAATTGTGTCTCTGGGCAAACTATTGAACCTTGGATGTTATCTGTTTTATTGAGGTTGGATAAGTCTCCAAGATCTACTTCAAGTGTTGCCTATGTTGCTTTATAAAAACATCTAGAAATAGCATTATAAATATATTTATACACTATAAGGGAGGAATTAAAACTCCCTGAAAATCTAAACTACAGTAGTTTGCTTCTCAACCACTTTTCACATATGTCTGGTAACCTTTCATTCTGAATCTTTTTTCTTTCTTTTTTTTTTTTTTGGGTCAGAAAACATCAAAGATTTTATTCTGACTGTTCTTTCTGGGTCACAAACAGATTTAACAATGAAAAGAAAGCCTGTATAAGTTTGGAATTGAATATTATTGACTTTTTAAAAATATTCTTTTTAGTTGTAGTTGGACACAATACCTTTATTTATTTATTTATTTATTTATTTTTTGTGGTACCAGGGATTGAACTCAGGGGCACTCGTCCACTGGGTCACATCCCCAGACCTTTTTTGTATTTTATTTAGAGACAGGGTCTCACTGATTTGCTAAGTGCCTCGCCATTGCTGAGGCTGGCTTTGAACTCGTGATCCTCCTGCCTCAGCCTCCCAAAGTGCTGGGATTACAGGCGTGCGCCACCGCGCCCGGCGGACACAATACCTTTATTTTATGTATTTATTTTTACGTGGTGCTGAGGATCGAACCCAGCACGTGCTAGGCAAGCACTCTACCGCTGAGCCACAACCCCAGCCTCATATTATTGACTTCTCTGTTTCCTTTTTTTTGGTGCTGGGCATTGATCCCAGGCCCTTTTGCATGAGAGGCAAGCACTCTACCAACTGAGCTATATCCCCAGCTCCCTTTGTTTTCTAATTTAAAAAAAATAAATAAAAGGTTTATCCATTAGAGTAAAGCTTCTACTTTTTACTCTATCAGTGTTAGGATTCATTGAAGATTCTTTCCCAAGTTGGATCCGTTTCATAATCAACTGGAACCTAAGAAGCTAAACGTATCTGTTAAAGGGACCTTTTTCCTATTGAACATCTAATTTATATTTATTGTTGTTATTGTGATTCTGCAGTGTAGGGGATCAAGCCCCAGGCCTTGAGCAGTTTTATTATTATTATTATTATTATTTATTTTGGTACTGGGGATTGAACTCAGGGGCACTTGAACACTGGGCCACATCCCCAGCCCTTTTTTTGTATTTTTATTAGAGATAGGGTCTCACTGAGTTGCTAAGTGCCTTGCCATTGCTGAGGCTGGCTTTGAACTTGTGATCCTCCTGCCTCAGCCTCCCAAGTGCTAGGATTACAGGCATGCGCCACCGTGCCCGGCCAGTTTTATTATTATATAGCTCTACCACTGAGTTATACCCTCAGGCCCTAAATTGAACATTTTAAACACAATTCCAAAAATTAATTTTTATATGATACACCATGGTTTCTTGACAGAAAAGAATAAAATATCAATTTTATTTATTTGTTTAGTTAATTAATTATAGGTGGACACAATATCTTTATTTTTTTATGTGGTGCTGAGGAATGAACCCAGTGCCTCACGCATGGTAGGGCAGCACTCTACCTCTGAGCCACACCCCCAGCCCCCATGTTGGTTTTTCTTTTCTTTTTTTTAAATCTTAAGAGTGTAGCTCAGTAGTGAAATACTTGCCTATCATGCACAAGGTCCTGGATTTGACTCTCAATACCACAAAAAATAAATTAAAAAAAATAAATTTTCACAGTGCTAGAGATCGAACCCAGAGCTTTGTGCATGCTAGGCAAGCACTCTACCACTGAGCTGTGCCCCCAGCCCTAAATATATAAGTTTTTTTTAAAAATGTAAAGAAAGATAAAGCAGGTTGTGGTAGTGCATACCTGTAATTCCAGCTACTCAGGAGGCAGAGGATCACAAGTTCAAGGCCAAGTTGGACAACTTAGTGAGATCCTCTTTCAAAATAAATAAAAAGGACTAATACTATAGCTCAGTGGAGGAGTGCTTGCCTAGCATATGGGAGGCCCTAAGTTCTGTTCCCAGTATTGTGGGGTAATAAATCAGTAGTAGCCTAATATAGAGGCTAGAGCTCAACCTACAGCAGTGAGAAGAAAAAAGGGGTAGGAGTAGAAGTGAATAATATATTTTTCTTAAATCCCTCTTATTTATATAACATTTTATGTGAGGCAACAATTTGTTCAGTGGATGTGTTAGTTTTTTTGTTAGAATAGGTAATATATTTTCTTAGTTCAGAAATCAAAAGTTAATATAAAATGGTATGAACAAGCCCTGCTTCCACCCCAGCTCCATGTCTGTTGTATCCCCCTTGTCCCCTATAAGGCATTCAGGTTTTTTTTTTTTTTTTGGGGGGGGGGGTGATGGGGATTGAACTCAGGGGCACTCGATCACTGGGCCACATCCCCAGCCCTTTTTTTGTATTTTATTAGAGACAGGGTCTCACTGAGTTGCTAAAGTGCCTCGCCATTGCTGAGGCTGGCTTTGAACTCGTGATCCTCCTGCCTCAGCCTCCCAAGTGCTGGGATTACAGGCATGCGCCACCACGCCCGGCAAGGCATTCAGTTTTATTATTTTCTGGTTTATTCTTTTAATGTTTCCTTAGGCAAATATGAGTATATGTTCTTATTTTCCCTCCTGTATTCAGTGATATATATTTGCTTATTCACCATTCTGTTTGACCAACTTTAAGAAAATACAACATAATTATATGTCCCACTAAAAAATTTATGAGATGTTGCTAACTAATTGGTGGTTCAGTGGTTACTTATTTCATTGACTCTTAAGTTGTATGGCTGTTTTGGAGATGTAAAAAAAAAATAGTGGGGGGGGGGGGGGGGAGTCTTATCTTGGCAATCTCTTTGTATCAGCTCATTAGAGCTTGTCCTCTTTTTTTTGCTATATAATATTCCATTCTGTAGGTATACATAGTATATTCAGTCAACTGAATTTTGCATTGCTTCTAATGTTTTATTACAATACTATAGTAAATAGGTTTGCTTCTATAGGTTTGTATCATGTCAGATATAAGTCCAAATGTATGTGAAACATAGATTTTATAGGAGTAGATTTGTAGACCAAAGGGTAAATTCACCTGTAATTAGGAAGATATTGGCATATTCCTCTCTGTAGGTGTTCCTCTTCCTTGACAAAATAGCCTATTATCAGTCAAACTTTGGATTTTGCTAATCTGATAATCAGTGGTTTCTCAATGCTGTTAATGATTTGCTTCTCTTACTATGTCTGAATTTGAGCTTTTTGTATCTCTTTTTTGTATAGTTTCTAGATTTTTAAGTCACAAGGTCATTCTACTTCATTGTTGTATAAAGGAATCACCCTTCTTTTCTTCTAATACTTCCTAGTCCCCTCTACCCTTATCATTTAACTATTTGGTCTATTTGGAGTTTATCCTGTTGTATAGTGTGAGGTATGGATCAATTGTTAACTTTTTTTTTATGGTTAACACTACTCTTATTCAGTGATCTAAAAAGCATTATGGGTCATATATATTCAGTAGTGTTAGTTTCTAGATTTTGCTCATCTTCCACCTTCACCCCAGCTATTATTGCTCCCCCTTCTTCCCATGTAAACTTTAGAAAGTTATCTAGTTCTAGGGGAGCAAGTAGAAAGACTTGTTTGGGGGATGTTTAGAAACCATGTTAAGTTTGTGAAATAACTCACTAACAGTGATATATTGACTGCTTGAAGGCTCTTTTCACAGTATTAAGTGCTTTAATGACAGACATAGGAAAAGGCAGGAGAGGAAACCAAGAATTTATGTAAATTAGTAACTAATATGAGAAATCATTTTCTTAGCAGTTTTTCATACCTCCTATGACAGCACTTCTAGTACTTACTGTTTGAGAAGAAAAGCCTATATACCATGAAGAAATACTTTAAAACTTCAACTAAAAATATGTATTCAGGGCTGGGGCTGTAGCTCAGTGGTCAAGCGCCTGCCTCGCATGTGTGAGGCACTGGGTTTGATCCTCAGCACCACAAAAAATAAATAAAAATACTGTGTGTTTGTCTACAACTAAAAAAATAATTAAGAAAAAATATGTATTCAGTGCCAATTTTATGTATTTATTGCTGTTAGGTGAAAGTTTTATTTGTAAGAAATTTGGCTACTACTGTGACAGAAGAAATATTGGAAAAGTCGTTTTCTGAATTTGGGAAACTTGAAAGAGTAAAGAAGTTGAAAGATTATGCATTTGTTCATTTTGAAGACCGAGGAGCTGCTGTAAAGGTAGAAATTTTGAAATTTTTCTTCTTGATAACTTGAATCTTGTTGTTGAAACCTGCTAAACAGATAAATTGCTTAAAAAAGAAGTAAAGGGCAAGGGACGTAGCTCAGTCATGGAGTACTTGCATAGTGTGCATGAGGCCCTAGGTTCCATTCCCAGTGCCACCAAAAAAGAAAGAAAGAAAATTGTTTTTTAGCTACCCTGCCTCATGCTGAGCCTCAAACCAAGGGCCTCATGTTTGTTAGGCAAACGCTGAGCTACATCCCCAGCCACAGTTAGAATTAATTGGTTTGCTTATTGATGCAATCTAATGAGGGAATATTGCTCATAAAATTCATAGTTTGGTATAGAAATTAATGTTTGGTTTTTGAAATTTCCAATGGCATAGAACCCAGATAACTAATAAACTTATATAGTACTTTGTTTTATTTTATTTTTTTTTCTTGTGGTGCTGGGGATTGAACCTAGGGCCTTGTGCATGTTAGGCAATCACTTCACCAATTGAGCTATATCTCCAGCCCCTTTTATATAGTACTTTCCAAATATTACTTTTGATTCAGTTGGTATTAAATAGTTGACTTAATTGAAAGTATTCATAAGAACTGGTAGGATGGTTTGCCAGAGAAGCCTATGGAATTATAAGAACTGGGAGTCATCTTCCAGGAACGTCAGGGCAAGGAGTAGATGCTCTGTTTTTTTGTTTACAGTAGGAATCCTCAGTTCCTTTGTGTGTGTGTGGTGGTGATGGTCCAAATGCTGAGAATTGAAGATTGCTAGGCAAGCTCTCTACCCTACCACTGAGCTACATCCTCAGCACCTATACCACAACATTTTGGTAGACTTATTCAATCGCTTTAGCTGAAGCATCCCAAAGCTGACAGGGGAAACGAGGAAAATTGAAATCAAAAGGAAGATTAATTTAATTTTTATCTAGATACTTGTAAGTCACTGGACATTCTTTTTTTTTTTTTTTTTTTTTTTTCCTTCTTCTTCCCCCCAGTACTGGGATTGAACCCAGGGCCTCACACATGTTAGGTAGGCACTCTACCAACTGAGCCTTATCACATCCTTTCCATCTTCTTTTTCAAAAACTTTAAGTCAGGGTCTTTCTCAGGTGCACAGGCTGGCCTCAGACTTGTAATCCTTCTGTCTTAGCCTCCCCAGTTGCAGGGATTACAGAAGTGGCTGCCTTGTTGAAAATTCTTTATGATAGAGCATTTATTATGTATGCCCAGCATACGTAATATGTATCGGGAAATAAAAAATTTTGTTGAAGTGTTGTGGCATTTTCTATAAAGCTCTCTCCTTTTTCATGAAAGATATGGTGTTGAAAGAGTTAACTTTGACTTCTACTTGCTGCTGTTCAGTTCTTTATTCACATATATGGCCACCAGGTATCCCTATTTCAATTATTTAGATCCAGACTAACTCTGTACATTTATCTTTTCTTGAAAAGAGTAACACAAACCTTTTTCTATAAGTACTTAATTTCTAGTTAATAAGCTTTAAGAGTCTTTTTGTGATTAAAAATAAGTTTCTCTTACTTTTAAAGTAGATATAAATCCTTTAGAGCAAAAAAAGTCCTTCAGCCTTGCCTCCCTCTTTTCCCTGCTTCTAGATTTTATAAACAACTGCTATAAAAGAAAAACAATAGTGCTGTGGAATCCCAGACAGAGAAAGCTGACTTTTATCAGACAGCCTAAATAGTATGCAGAGAAAACAGTTTCAGTCACGTACAGGGCCTTGAAAGTGACCTCAAAACCTTAAAATATATAAAATAAGAAATTTAATATGTCTAAAAATTAAGTCATGTTTGTAATGTAATCACCAAAGAAAGTGTAAACAATCTGTGCTGCCAAATATTGTGCTTAAAACCTAAAAGAAAGTGAAAAGTACAGAGAGAAGATTCCACAGCCTGACTCTAGTGTCGGTGTGTTATTTTCCCCATCGCTGCTTCTCTGCCTCCGTACTTCGCTGAGCGCTCGCATTGTACCCCTGACTGGGGCTGGCCCCCAGCATTGAAGGCAGTGGTTTATTATTGAGTACCTGAATCTTGAAGTGTGGCAGAGATTGTTAAGTGAAACATCATGAATAAAGGATTAGAACATTCTAAATGTGTATTTCCTGTTTTCTAGGTGATATTTGAGACTTGATTAGCCTTTTTTGGGCTCTGTGCTGTTAACTGTTCAAAGTATGTTAAAGGTTAAGTTTCATGAGGGAAACCTAGGCTTTTTTAAATTTTCAGTATCGTATTGAATTTCATTGGTTACCCTCATTTGTATTTTCAAATCCTTGCAATTTTTGTAAAGCCTGTATGTTGAATACCATATATTTATTTGAAAATTTGAATCCTGAAAAGTTAATTTTTGCCTGGTTTGTATTAATACCAGCATTTTTCTGTGGTATGGCATTTGCTTCTTGGCTAGGGCTAAACTTGAAAGAGTTACTTGGAACAAAGGAGCAGCAACTAGGCAGCTTTTTTACACTTTTATTAAATGTAACAGGAGGACATTGATCTTATTCTGAATGTAATTTATATATTAAAAAAAAGATGGAGGGAATGGAGTTTTAAAAATTTCTTTTTTAGGTATACATGGACACAATATCTTTATTTTTATGTGGTGCTGAGGATTGAACCCAGTGTGCCTCACATGTGTGAGGCAAGCCACTGAGCCACAGCCCCAGCCCTGGAGTTCTTTTTTTAAAAAAACTTTCTGGCTAGACTAATTTTTTGCAAATTAAAATAATTACGAGATTGTTTACTAAATATATTAAGTAACACTTAGGTTACATTTTAAAATATTGTTTCTCATAAAATTAATTTATTTTTCTGATTTTGTTTAGGCCATGGATGAAATGAATGGAAAAGAAATAGAAGGGGAAGAAATTGAAATAGTCTTAGCTAAACCTCCAGATAAGAAAAGGAAAGAGCGCCAGGCTGCTAGACAGGCCTCCAGAAGCACTGCGTGAGTCTATATTTTAATAGATATGTCGTTAAATGAGGAGTAACTTGATGATGGTTATATAATGGTTAATAAAAATTCAGAAAGAGTCTTTTTAAAAAATTCGTTCTTTTTAGTTATACATGACAATAGAGTGTATTTTTACATATTATACATACATGGTGTATAACTTCCCATTCTTGTGATTGTACATGATGTGGAATTACACTGGGTTATGTATTCATATATGAACATAAGAATGTTATGTCCGATTCATTTCTCCTGTCAGAAGGAGTCTTGATGTAAACTGATATTTTTCTCTTTCCCCTTCCCTTCATTGCTAGGTATGAAGATTATTACTATCACCCTCCCCCTCGAATGCCACCTCCAATTAGAGGTCGAGGTCGTGGTGGAGGGAGAGGTGGATATGGCTACCCTCCAGATTACTATGGCTATGAAGATTACTATGATGATTACTATGGTTATGATTATCACGACTATCGTGGAGGCTACGAAGACCCCTACTACGGCTATGATGATGGCTATGCAGTAAGAGGAAGAGGAGGAGGAAGGGGAGGGCGAGGTGCTCCACCACCACCAAGGGGGCGGGGAGCACCACCTCCAAGAGGTAGAGCTGGCTATTCACAGAGGGGGGCACCTTTGGGACCACCAAGAGGCTCTAGGGGTGGTAGAGGGGGTCCTGCACAACAGCAGAGAGGCCGTGGTTCCCGTGGAGCTCGGGGCAATCGTGGGGGCAATGTAGGAGGCAAGAGAAAGGCAGATGGGTACAACCAACCTGATTCCAAGCGTCGTCAGACCAACAACCAACAGAACTGGGGTTCCCAACCCATCGCTCAGCAACCGCTTCAGCAAGGTGGTGACTATTCTGGTAACTATGGTTACAATAATGACAACCAGGAATTTTATCAGGATACTTATGGGCAACAGTGGAAATAGACAAGTGAGGGCTTGAAAATGATACTGGCAAGATACGATTGGCTCTAGATCTACTACATTCTTCAAAAAAAATAATTGGCTTAACGGTTTCATCTTTAAGTAGCAATTTGCTGCCATTTGTATTGGGCTGAAGAAATCACTATTGTATATATACTCAAGTCTTTTTATTTTTCTTCTTTTCATAAATGCTCTTGGACATTATCGGGCTTGCAGAGTTCCCTTATTCTGGGGATTACAATGCTTTTATCGTTTCAGGCTTCATTTTAGCTTCAGAACAAGCTGTTAAATCATGATTTTACAGAACCTTTGTTTTGGACAGTTTCAATTTTTTTTTTTTTTTTTTTTTTTTTTTTTTGATTTGGGATAGAATACATAGGAGTATGAAGTATGCTGTAAATAAAAATACAAGCTAGTGCTTTGTCTTAGTAGTTTTAAGAAATTAAAGCAAACAAATTTTAAGTTTTCTTGTATTGAAAATAACCTATGATTGTATGTTTTGCATTCCTAGAAGTAGGTTAACTGTGTTTTTAAATTGTTATAACTTCACACTTTTTTGAAATCTGCCCTACAAAATTTGTTTGGCTTAAACGTCAAAGCCGTGACAATTTGTTCTTTGATGTGATTGTATTTCCAATTTCTTGTTCATGTAAGATTTCAATAAAACTCAAAAATCTATTCAAAACATTACCTATTTCAAATTCAATTGTGTCCTAAAACATTATTTTATTCGTAATCCTTGCAAGGAATATTGTTTTCAAATTATAACTGCCTATGTGAGTGATCAAATTCATGCAAAATTTCTTGTCTATTCCAACATGTATTGTGGATATCAGACTGAGGGTTAGTCTAAATTCAAGTATTCCAAATAGCACTTGATTGATTGGTGTTCTCTCATAATCTATTCTAATTTTGAAATTTTATCCTTTATTTAAAAAACAGGTTCAAAGGTTTTTGAACATTTTTGCAGGCATTGGATAATTCACATTAAAACAAGTAAAATGGGGCTGGGAAAGCAGATTGCAATTTACTTTTGACCCACATTCTTAGGATAATTTCTGGCTGCAGACCGTATTTGTGGATAAGTAAATGTACATACAGAGAAACTTGTTAATGCTGTGGCGTCAGTTGCACTGCGCACTAAACTTCAGTTTTAGTATTCGTGATTGTGACTACCTCTTCAGTTACTGGTTTAGGAATATAATTTCCTATTGCCATGTAAATTTGCTTTGGGATTCAGTCATGCTTATGAGAAGCTTTTAAATATCTAGTAGTTATATCTCTGACTTTCTGTTAACAATTCTTTTATTTTTATATTTTTACTATCTCCAGTGGCTAAGTTTTTTGTTGGCCAAGTCAAAACGTCTATTTCCCTATTTCCTTCAGAAGTTCCTATTTATTCTAATGACATTTTTGCTTGAGAATGAGAGGAACAAGAGACTAAACTTTACAGTGCAGAAAATTCTGGATCATTTTCAAATTACTATCAGATTTTCCCATCCCTTTTAGTCTTAGATGGTTCTAAATTTTTTTTTTTTTTTTCTTTTTGAGCTGGGGATTAAAACCCAGGGTTTTGTGCATGCTAAGCAAGCAGCTCTACCACTGAGCTACATCCTTAGCCCCTCTTAAAAAAAATTTTTTTTTTAAATTAAAGTATACGCCATTGGGAAATAATTAAAATGGACATACCATTATTTTATGTTTTGTTCCTGTTTGGTGCCTTTTGTAATAGCAATATTAGATTTCAAAATCATAAGCCACTTAATATCTTGTGAGCTTAGTTAGATCACATTTTGAGTTTCATGACTTCTCTTCATTTTGAATAAAAATTAACTTGCTGATGAAAGTCAGTAATCTCATTTCTTTTTCAAAGTTCATTCAACACAGTAGTAATTCAATAGGCCTTATTAACATTCCTTTTATATTTTTGGAAACAAGGTCTGTTGAGTTCCAAGTTAACATAGGTGTTATTCAGTAAGGTTTAGGTTTAATTGTTATTTTTATGCCCATGTCTGCAAGTAAAGACACCAAGCATTCTTTAAATGCTGCTTTTAAATTTTGAAAATACAATTTGAAGCTGTAAATCTTTAAATTAGACCTTAAACCCTGATATTTCTACAAATAAAATCTGAGTTGTTTACATTTCTAAAAACGTAGATGTTACAAGCTACAAAGTTGTCATAGGAATGGAAATAGAATTGATTCTGAAAAAGTTTATTGTGCTTCCCTCACCCACTCTAAAATATAAACTAAGCAAAAACAAAAATAGAAGTTGGGTTCCATGTCAAAATCCTTTAATTGTAAGTTATATTTTGAATTTTAAAGTGACTACTTCCTTGTCTGTCCCTCTCACCAATTAAAAATCTATCTGCAGAACTGTCCTTTAATATTGATTTTGTGACTTAATTGACTATAAAGCATAACCCTGTAAACATTGTGTCACTTTAGAGCTTTTCTTTTTTGATGTCTTATAAATTATTGTAGCAGCATTCAGAGAAAATAAATTCAGAGAACAACTTTTACAGAAATAAATCTAACAATATAATAATATAATGTATAAACCTGAGGGAAGTCTTTATTTTAGATTTGTGATAGGGTATTTTTTGTTTTGTTTTTAATAGGTGCAAATTAAAAGTTCTAAGGAATTTGGCTTCCTGTTCTACATTTCTGCCCCCCCCCCCCCCCACCTAATTGAGTAGGCTTGATTTATGAGCCTGTTACACTAAGGTGTTTGTTGGGAAATATTGAGGTAGACCTCTTTTTGTAAAAATCCTCCTAATATTGACAAATATACCCCACCCCTATAATGAAAATGCTAATTTTTATTTGATCACTCATTTATAGCAGTTGCTTAAATGTTTGTATTTATATGAAGGTGTTTTAATTACTTAAAAGAAAAAAAAGTTCTAATAAGTTGCCAGATTTCCAATAAATCCAAGTTTAATTGATCAAAAGATAAGGAAAATGAATTATGGTTCTGTAGTTTGTTTTTTTTAAACAAAGGAGTTCAGCACGATTGTTTTTCAGTTTTCTGAGTTACTGGAGTTATTCTGCAAAAGAAAGCCCACTGCTTTCTGTTAGTAGTAGGTAATTTTTCTCTCACTTGGTTTTGAACTCTGATTTAGGAGGTAAACCCTCTTATAAAGGTCATCATGCATCAAAATAAATTATATATTTTAAATTATGAAAGAGAAAGGATTAAAATTCCACTTCTAGCATAAAGCCATATAATTCTTGAAACTCATTACATCATTTGCCTCCTGCCCATTTGAAAAGTAATCATACCTATGTTTTATTAATTGTGTAGTATTTGTAAAACCAAACCCTTCCAGTAAATACTTGCTATAAGGCTGTACTTGTTAGTTATAACAACTTATAATTATGTTAAAATTTGCCAATTTGATTATCTAGATAGAGCATTACACTGAGCTATCTAGTATTCTTAAAGAAAACCAAATATAGATGTTCATGTTGTCCTTTATTATGTGGAGTCTTAAGTGAACAGCTAAGCAAAAGCCTTATAGAAAGAGTACACTGGATTTATAAGTGTGTTTATGTTTCTCTTAAGAATGAGAGCTTCTGTTAACTTAGGATTTGAGCTGTTACAAGCTAGCCAGTGGATTGGATGACTATTGGAGAATCCAGAATAACAAATCCATTAACCAGATACATTTAACTTTTACATTGCAAGTTTGTTGATTAGGTCTTTTGAAATGCAAACATCAAGCTATAAAAATGCTGCATATTTAATGTATTTGTCATTGACTTAATATAAATAATTAATTTGAAGTAGTTACTGGTAATCTTTATAGAAAATTTTTCTTTTTAAATATAAGTATATATATTTTTTATTTAGAGGTTACCAGAAGCTCTGGTTTTGTTTTGTTTTGGTTTGGTTTTTTTAATCATTTTCAGATGTTATCCAGAAATCTGCAAGTGTACTTTTCCTGTTTTAACTCCTTCCTTTTATCACCTGACTATCAGGGAAGCGAGGTTGAGGCTGCCCTGACCTGACATGTCATGATGTCGACTTGCTAGGTGGGGTTCGCTGGGGACGATAACCAGTGGAATTGTTGGTAAGAACTTTTTTTTTTCTATTTTTTTTATCAGTAGTGGGGCATTAAGTGTGGTAGAATGCCCATAATCCTATAAGTGGGCAATTACCTTGGCCTTGTAGAAAAATAGATTTAATAATAGAACTGTTCTTATTAGGAACATATAATAAATACTTCCCTTATTCTCAGATTGGCAGCTGTTCAGCAGGAAAGTCCTGCAAGTACTAAAGTAATGAAATACTCAGGGTATATTTTAAGCAATCAAGATAGACACCGTACAATCTTAAAAAGAATATTGGGAGAGACCATAAAGTTGATTTATTGTACTATGATTTCTGTCCCTCTATTTACTATATTTTTATTGGGTAGTATATAATGCATCATAAGAGATGTTATTGCACACAAATTTTAGTGAAAATGAAAGGTATGATAGACTGGAGGATTTAAACACTACAAGACACATTTGATTTAAACACAAGAAGATACATATATATTGTAAGTTCTCCAAAATCTTAACATTGTAAAATTAAACCTAAAAGTTTTAGCAGTTTGACAGACAACAGTGGTTTGACTTTAGAGATACATTGATTTAATGACTGACCGTTGGTCAAGAGGAAATATGTTGCCAAAATTTTAAGACCTTGAATGTTAACAGAAACACAAACTTGGGGCTGAGGGTATAGCTCAGTAATAAAGTACATGTTTAGCATGTTAGAGGCCCTGGGTTCAGTCCCTAGCACACAAAAAACAAGAACACAAAACTATTAACTGGTAAGATTAGTAGATATATGTAGAATTAAGATTCAAAATTTAGATGATTGCTAAAAATTCCTTACATTCTATAGGGAATTTTATGATGGTTAAATATAAATTAACAAAATTAAATTTAATAACTAGGCATTTCAATACCATATAAAAATAATTATGATATAAGCACTTATTTAAAGTAATTATGGATTTACATGCCTAAAGAACCTCTAAGTATACTTTTAGAACGTTACCTTTCTTGGTTGGTGGTATTAGTATAGAAAGAATCTGTTAGGTGTTAACGTGCTAGTAAGCATTGTGAATAGAAATCCTTATCTGTAAGTTTGCTGTAGATTAGCTGTAATCACTACAATGAATGTATACTTTTGCAGTGTTGGTGCTTGCTTCTCTTCTGGCACATTTTATGCATGGATCAGTAATAGGAAAAAAATCAGGGTATGGAACTTTATAAAGATTGAACTAGAGAAAAGCATGCTTCTTGGGCAGTTTTATGGTAAGCAATAGGAACATCAAATAATTCCAATTAGTTTGTGTAAGATAAGAGAAACGCAGTACAGACTTGTTGACTTAATCCATTTATAACAAAATACATATGGGACCAAAAACAAAGGAGGCATTTTGTAGGAAAACTTAAAATTACTCAAATATATATAAGGGCTGTCATTTTATGTAGAACTTTGTCAGGATTCCATCAAACATTGCTTATCTTGATTTCTCACCTATGAAGGTTGGGCATAGGGTCTTTTCTAACCTGTTCAATAACATAGGTAGAATTGTACTTACATGTACTTATTTTGATGTTGAGTACTATGTTCTAAGGCTATTTCTACAATTGGACTGAAAGCTCCTGCAAACATTAAATTCCTGGTATGCATACAGTAACATGAGCAATATCCAAATTGGGACATTTACAAGAACTTTTTCCATTTAATCATGATTTTAAGAAAAACCATGCTTTTGGTACAGTGTTCGTGTACCATAACTGTATTGGAATATTTGTACGATGTTAATATTTTTAATAAAATTTAACATGTTCAAAATGTTGTGTTGGTGATTTTGGGTGGGGTGTGATGGGTTCAATTGTGCAAAACAGATGCAGTAGTTATGTAATTGAGGATGTTTTTATCAGATGGAATTCCTATATTCAAATTCAGTATTAGAGATATTGGGTACCTATTAGAAGGGAAGGTGATGGAGTAGGATAACAGAAATAAAAGGGCTGAATTCTTGGATTTTTAAATTGTCAGAAATTACCTTTGCCGGGATTGGACCAGGGTCTACAGGTGTCAGATAGAAATGTTGGCTTTGGCATTATAGGTTGCCACAAAGATTTTCTGAGGAAATTGTGGCATGCCCACATTAAAAATGATACTAGAGAACTTTTAGAGGTAGGCAAATAGAAACACTTGGTATAGTACTTTCAGTAGGCTTTTTATTCCCTCAAAACTTTGACATGACATGCTACAAGAGAAGAAGTGATTAAGGGAGAAGATTTGAGGAAGGTTGTGTTAAAGGGTTTGGATGTATAATTGAGAAATATTGCCAATGTACATTTTAAGTACCATGGGAGAAATTCTCTATTTAAAGTAAACATTACAACATCTCTGTTTTCATATTGATTCAATTCTCTTGCAAGTTGCCTTAATACAATAGTTTTTCTATAACATATTTTCCTTGAGGAAGTACTTAGTTCCTCCTCAATCAAAAAGGTAGAAGTTCTGCTGTTCAAATGGGAATTTACTTGAAATAAGGTGCTCATTCCATAATGTGCTCATTACTCTACATGCTGCCATTCATAACAAGACTTAGGAAGGTGTTAGGGACCTGATGATCTGTAGACAATTGAGTAAGTAACAATTAAGCAGGATTAGTGATATAGTCTCCTTGTCTTTTTCTCTTTCTTTGCATGGTACTTGGGATCAAATCCAGGGCCTTGTGAATGTTAGGTATTGTTCTACCATTGAGCCACATCCCCAGCCCTTTTTAATTTTATTTTGAGAGAGGATCTCACTAATTTGTATGGCTGGCCCTAGAATTTGAAATCCTCCTGATTCAGTCTTCTGAGTAGTGGCCTATCTCCTAAATGAAGACTGTCGAATAAATTTGAGTTGGGGGAAGACAAAGTGATTACCCTGTTGCTTAAAGACCAGAAAGACAAAATATAGGTATTTTCCAGAGTTTATTGTTTTATATTTTTTCTCTTGTGTCCCAAAATCAAAATATCACTCACTGAAACAAAGAAATGGTCTAACACCAGAAGTATCTACATTTGAGTGCTTTAACTGTTGGCTGAGCCAGAGGAAGGATGGAGATTGGTGGGGCAACTCACTGATTTATGTTATGTTTTTTCCAAAATTGAAGGTTGCTCTTGCAAACAGTTTGAAATTAACCTCTATTGATGCCTAAACCCTGAAATTATTTAGATTATTTTTAGAAATAAGATTTTATTAGGTATTTTCCTGTGGAGTATATTATATTTATATAAGGGGATATCTCCTGCCTTAATAGTTATGAAAAAAATGACATTTCTATTGTTTTTAGAAATTTGTGACTGAAATCACAACCATGTGCAGACATTTCCTGAAAGCAGGAAAAACACCTAATAAGTCAGACCTTTTGGCAAACTCCTATAATTCCAGCAACCTGGGAGGCTGAGGCAGGAGGATCTCAAATTTGAGGACAGTCTTGCCAATTTAGTGAGACCATTCCAAAATCTAAAAAATAAGAGCCGGGCATGTGGCGCACGCCTGTAATCCCAGCACTTTGGGAGGCTGAGGCAGGAGGATCGAGAGTTCAAAGCCAGCCTCAGCAATGGCGAGGCACTTAGCAACTCAGTGAGACCCTGTCTCTAAATAAAATACAAAAAAGGGCTGGGGATGTGGCCTAGTGGTCGAGTGCCCCTGAGTTCAATCCCCAGTACAAAAATAAAAAATAAAAAAATTTTAAAATAAGTAAAATAAAAGTGGCTGGGAGAAGTACCTCTGTTAAATCCCCAGTACTGCAAAATAAATAAATATAAAGTGGGTAATAAAAAAATAAATAAAACTAATAAGCAAGAGGAGTGTTTCTTTCAACTCTTTACTTAAAATTACCAAGTGGTGACTTTTAGGCTTGCTTATCAAATTATTAAGGTAGGAAGGGCCTGTGTAGTGGCCTATATTCCCAGCTATTCAGGAAGCTAAGGTAGGAGGATCACTTTGACCCAAGACTTTGAGACCTGTTTGGGCAACATAGTGAGACCCTTTTAAAATAACATGCAGTTTAATCATTTTAAAATTATTTTCTACAAGAGTAAATGAAGGTAAGACTTGGTATTGTCACATAGAGTGGCATTGATGAGAAAGAGCTGAGCCTCAAATTTTCACATATGCAAAAGAAATATTTCCTTAAATCTGAAACCATTGTGCAGTTAGAGCTCTCATTTTTCACAAAAACTTTTAATAGAATTTATAAACATTTTTATATAGATGTTCTTGGGAGAGTAATTTTATCAAACAAATTCCTTAAATTTCATTTGTGTAGGTATTTTTAAGTAGGTTAAGCAGAATTTAATATTATTTCAAAAAGCCATTAACTGTTATCAGGTACATCATTTTGAAAATTTTGTGTTTTTATGTTAATTGAAATACTATTAAAATAAATTGTCTTTATTTGAACTTACTGATTTTAATGGTACTTGCTTATTTGGTTGTTGTTCAAGTACCTCAGTTTGGTCAGGAGAATTTTTTTTTTTTTTCCAGTTTGATATTTAAATTTACTTCCTTCGTACAGTTAGGAGACCTTAGATGTCCTCTGGCAAGTTATGGTATAATTAAATATTTCTGGTTAAGTGGTATATGTTCAGTATTGACTCATACTGAAACTCTCCCATGTTTCTGTTAAGAAAGAAAATATTTAGGGCTGGGGATATAGCTTGGTTGGTAGAGTGCTTGCCTTGTATGCATAAGGCACCAGCACCACACAAAAAATAAAATATTTAGCTGGGGATATAGCTCAGTGGTAGAACACTTGGTAGCATTAAAGTGAGGCCCTGGATTCAATCCCTAATATCATATGCCAAAAAAAATTTTATCAAATTTAAATATCTGATGTGGGGCACTGTGGCACACGAACAGCTGTACTGAGGCAGTAGGATCATAAATTCAAGCCCAGTCTGGGCAACTTCACGAGACTCTGTTTGAAAGTAAAATTAAAAGGACTGGTAATGTAGCTCAGTGATAGATCGTTGGCCCAGGAGTGAACCCAGCATGTGGGTTCACTCCTGAGCACTACAATAAAATTTTAAAAATTAAAAAAAAAAAAAAAAAAAATCTGTGTAGAGTTTCTGTGGAAAACATTTGCTCTAAGTACAACTGACAACAAATATTGTTATTGAACCCTACTTTTATATTATTAGTCATAATTTAGATATGTGCACTAATCATTGTAATGTCATTTCTGTTTGGATGTCCTAAATGTGACGGGAAAGATAAATGAGGGGGCTGGGGTTGTGACTCAGTGGTAGAGCTGCTTGCCTAGCATGTGCAAGGCACTGGGTTCCATCCTCAACACCACATAAAAAAATAAATAAAATAAAGATATTGTGTCCAACTACAACTAAAAAAAATTTTTTTAAAAGATAAATGAGATTTTTGTTGCACGCATTAAAATGATTTTGAAGGAATTTCTGGTGGCTATTTTAATTTTCTAGTTAATCAGTTTAGGTCACAATTCATCATTTAGTAGTGCTGCTAAATGAGGGTGGAAATCCCTGGGTATTTTGTTTGAAAATGCAGATTCTGATTCATCAGATTGAGGCAGGGGGAAGAGTCTTGTTTTTAGCAAACTCCTAGATGATGCCAGTATTCCTGATAACATTGTTTAAAAATATTTTTTTGAATTGTTGATGGATAAAGGTCCATCATTTTATTCATTTATTCATATATAGTACTAAGAATCGAACCCAGTGCCTCACACAGGCAAGGCAAGTGCTCTATCACTAGGCCACAAACCCAGCTCTCCTGATTACATTTTGAGGAGACCAGTCATAGATTTTATTCACATTTTGGGGGATTTCAGACAATACACTTTAATAGAAAAACTAAGAACCAGTGTTTTTTACAGTGATATACCTGGAACTAGTTGGTCTGGGATTAAAAAAAGAAAAGAAAACTAAAACTATAGTAAAAGCTACCACAGTTGTTAATAGTTCTAAGAATCCCATGATCTGTAAGAAAATGAAATGAATTTAGAGAAGAAATTTTAATGGTTTTGGGGAATTGTTAGAAAATAACAATAGGAAGGAGAAAGCAAAAAAAGATCAGGCTACTTGAGAAAGTGTTATTGCATGTTTATTTAGGAATTAGATCAGAAAATAGTTCACAACAATAATTACAGCAGATAAAAATACAGCTCAGAAAGGGAAGATGGGTAGGTTAGTAAAAATACCAATGTGGTTTGTTGGTTTGTTTCATATGTTTATTTATTTTGAGGGTCTTTAACTTTGCTCCTCAAAAGACACAAACATTTATTAATTAGAGCCAAGTAAACTTTGGGTAGTGAACAGCTAAAGCAGACAAAGGAAGAAAATCATTAAAGATGGCTTCTTAAAAACAACTTGGATGGCTTCAGAACAACAGGTGGGAAATGTTGTGAAGAATAGAAATGACAAGTGTATCCATCTATATAAAGAGGAGCCAGATAACTGTGATATCTGGTTTTCAAATTTATTTTGAAAAATAAAAATATTATAGATGAAGTATAGAAAACAAATACTCTGCTTTTTTTTTTTTTTTTTTTTTTTTTTTTTTTTTTTTAACTGCAAGTTCTCTTTTAATGGTAGGTTAATAATACCTACCAACTATGGTGTGAGTCCCATATACCAGGCTCTATGTTAAGGAGGTATTTTGCATATAATACAAGGTAGGTTTTATGGTCCCCACTTTTACATATAAGGAACTCAGAGATTAAGGGTAAGTAGTTTGGTATTTGTAGTTAGTGTCAAACTAAGTACAAACTATAAGTGGCAAAGGCAAATTCAAACCCTTTTCTATCTGACTCCAAGTGTACTTTTTATTTTTCTTTTTTTCTTTTTTGGTACCAGGGATTGAACTCAGGGGCACCCAAACCACTGAGAGACATCCCCAGCCCCATTTTGTATTTCTTAATTTAGAGACAAAATTACTGAGTTGCTTAGCACTTCGCCATTGCTGAGGATGGCTTTGAACTCAAGATCCTCCTGCCTCAGCCTTCCGAGCCACTGGGATTACAAACATAGGCCACCGCCCCTGGCCAAGTGTACATTCTTTTTGTTTTGTTTTTGTGGTGCTGGGGATTGAACCCAGGGCCTTGTACATGTGAGGCAAGCACTCTAGCAACTGAGTTATATCTTTAGCCCTGTACATTCTTATCTAGATTAGATGTAGACATAATATGAGGTTAGAATTAAATGGTAAAATTTGTATTTACTTTAAAATACATTATGTCTAAAATAAAGCCAACCTAATTTGGATTTAAAGTAAAATAGTCTAGAGTGCCAGTTGGGCATCTTGCACAAGATCCTGGGTTCTATCTCCAGCATGCCCAAAAGGAATACTAGTTTTGTCTAAGATTCAGTGTTAAGGATTTTTCTCTGTTTTATGTTGATAGCTGTCATACTTTTGCTTTTCTTCTGTCATTCATTTTCAAAAATTTAGGCCAAGATATCTCAGTGGATTTCGGTCTCTAAGAAAGCAGTTTTGGGCTGGGGATGCAGCTTGCCTAGCACGTGTGAGGGTCTGGGGAATCCCTATACCACCAAAAAACAAAACAGAGGTGAGCCAGTTTTTACCTAGGTAGACTTAAAATGGATTTGGAAAGGGATACACCTTTTCAGATGACTTAAAAAGAAAAAAATTACGCATATAGCTTATGAAACCTGAATTTATCTACTTTCCTGAGTTCTATCTATAACTATTGTTTAAGTATTTTAAAGAGCTAGTATATTAGGCTATTTTATCATCTTAGTTTCAATCCTTTTACATTTTTCAAGAATATAAGTTTGTTAAAGGACTTGCCAGACCTGAAAGTGTGTGTACGTGTACACACATGCATGTGTTGGGGGTGGGATATGCAAGATGCCGAATTATACATTAACAGAAACCAGTAAGCTCAGCTCTACAGTTGGAGAGCCTATTCTTTTTATATATTACTTTAAAAATGCTGTCTTCCCTGATGCATATAGGTAGTTTAAAAACCTTTTTAAAATAAAACTAATGAATTTTAGATTAGTCAGGGTATTTTTATATTTTTATTTTTTAATATTTATTTATTTGCTTTAGTTGTACACAATGTGTTTATTTTTACGTGGTGCTGAGGATTGAACCTGGGCCGTGCATGTGCTAGGTGAGCACTATTCCGCTGAGCCACAACCCCAGCCCGGTATTTTTATTTTTGCTGTTTCATTTCATAAACATCTAGGTCCAGTAGAAAACAGTATAGATCAACAGCAAAAGCCTGTTCACTTATAAGCACTGTAATAACTTTGCTACTAGAATTCTTTTTAATTTGGTTCATTTCTAAAATAATGGGGTATTTCAGAATAGACTCAGAATTCTCAGTACTCATCACTCCTGAACTTAAGATCACCATTATAGTAATATTGAGACACTATTAGGGAGGAGCAGAAGCCTTATTATTTATTAGCCTAAGCTTTCAGGTCAGTTGAGTTTATAATTATTATCAGTTGACCCAGCTCTAGGAAAAGTAGCTCTTAACAGAATTTTCACAAGGCAGCATTTGTTTGGGATAAATGATATATATGCCAGAGGAAGATTATCAATGATGTGAAATAGTACATTAATAAAAGATCTGACTGATATTTTCTGAAAAATCACTATTGTTACTTTTTAAAATAATGTTTGTATAATAGTATATTTTAATCTGAAAGATCAATCAAAGCAGTGATATGCTTCAAGATATTTAGATGTATGTGAATGTATGGTGGCCTTGAAGAAAGTTTTGAATCATTTTTCTCCAGCAGCTGAACATTTAACATGAATTGTTCTCAAGATGCTCCTGTCATCTTGCTTACTAACTTTTTTTTGTGAAAAATACTGGTTGTGGCTCAGTGGTAGAGCACTTGCCTAGCATGTGTGAGGCACTGGGTTCGATTCCCAGCACCACATAAAAATAAACAAAATGAAGGTATTGTGTCCATCTACAACAGAAAACCAAATTGAGGCATTATCCTGTTTGATAGTGTTGAAAATTCTTAATGTTATTATTAATTTTTTTTACTGGGGATTAAACTCGGGCACTTGGCCACTTAGCCACATCCCAGCCCTAATTTGTATTTTATTAGAGACAGGAGGTGCTAAGTGCCTCGCCATTGCTGAGGCTGGCTTTGATTTGAACTCATGATCCTCCTGTCTCAGCCTCCCAAGTGCTGGGATTACAAGCATGCACCACTGCGCCCAGCTTTGATTAATGTTAACATGGGATTTTTTTCACCTTAAAATGAAGACCACAAAAACTATGTCAGTGTAAGATTTTAGCAGGATAGAAGGAATTAGCAAAAAATTCCCTGAATCTTATACTATAAAAGTAACTTTTTCCCCCCAGAAGTTTAGTTACATCTGGATCAACCCTGTTAATGCTTAGGAAAGGCTACCATTAAGTGATTTGACCTTGTACATTATCAACCACAAGTAGATATTCATCTGTTTATTGAAAATCTTAAGTCCAATTTATACCTAACATTGAAAAATTGGTATGCCATCCTTTCATTTCACAGCCATTGAATATTTGTTTCAGGAGTTAGCAATGTAAAGTTTTGTAAGTCATGGTCATTGTCCTCAAAAAATTTTAGAGATCATAGGAGGCAACAATCGATTATAAATAGAAGTTATGGGGCTGGGGTAGGTGGTGGCTCAGTAGTAGAGCACTTGCCTAGCACGTGTGAGGCACTAGTGTGAGGCACTAGATTCGATTCTCAGCACTGCATATAAATAAAATTAAGGCCCATTGACAACTAAGAAAAAGTTATTTAAAATAAATAGAAGTGATAATTGTCAAACCAAATCTTCCAGAAACATCATTGGAATTTGAAAGGTGTTCTGTGTCCTTAATAAACTATTCAGCTTATAATTGTAATATGTGAAGAATGTATATGATTTAGATTACTACAGGACAGAGAAGTTTGTGAAATGTGTGTATTAATGACTTTTTAGCTAAGATTAATCTCTGCTGGATATGATCAATATAACTTGATTTTAGGAATTTTTACCCATATACTTCTAATTTTATTTTAAAAAATATATAAAATTTGATGAGGTGACTAAGTGCGTATGAATCAAATGAAAAAATGTGGTTTCCTTGTATATATTTTTCTTTCCTGTTTACTAAAATCTCAAGCCTTTAAATGAAAAATTCCTGGTCAGGGCTGAATTAATAAGCAGTTCTCTGAATCATTTCATAATAGACATCTATATGTTACTTGACTAAAATGGAATAGGTTTGGGGCTGGAGGTGTATGTCAGTGGTGGAACACTTGCCTAGCATACTCAAAAGTTCTGGGTTTGATCCTCAATCCCCTCTCAATCTCCCCTCCTCCCCAAAAAAGAAAAATGCAACAAATTTACTAAAAATATCTTTTCTCCTTCCCTGTAATCCATAGGTTCCCTGTAGGATCCAGCTGTCTTATCTTCCATTATGTCTCATGAAACTCATTAGTATCCATTTTTGTCAGCAGTCTTACAGCACACTAGTAAATTTGACAGGAGTGCTGAGGTGATTTCTTTCGAAAGAAAAACATGGATGATAATAGGTCTTTTTTTTTTTTAAATTAAAATGAAAATAAAAACACCTAAGGGTTATATATTATCAGAATACATTATATAATCCAATGACTTTTCAACCTTTTCTGCTCTTCATTCTCCATTTACTATTTTTTACCTTAAACATTTCCTTTTTTAAATAGTTCTAAGACCTGTAACTAACTATGGAACTTTTAGTCAGTATGGGAGAACTGAAGTTAACACATTGAACTGGATATAATTTCAGTCAAAGACAATCCTGCTTGAAAAGCTAACATAGAATGTTTCCAATGTGCTGACATTGTCTTAAGTTTCTTAATATATCTAAACTTCATATAAACCCTGTAAAGGATAAATGTGGATACTAAGACAAAAAATATTTTCCTCCAAGGCCTTACAGCTAGAGAAGTAGTCCATCTGGTATTGAATGCAAGTGGGTGTGATACCAGAACTGACATTTTAACCACCACTCTTCTGTCTTCTGGATTTACTTGCTCTATGCAGTCTTCTTAGGTGAATGTCATTAGGCTTCTTTGAAATACTGAAAAACTGGGATATTACTAACTAGGTGGTTAAGCTAACCATTTCTCTAGTTTAGAACTGTAGGATGGGTCTGATGATTGGTTTTGTATAAAAAGGAGCATAAGGATTTTAATGTTGTCATAATATGATTGATTATAGCCTCTGAGTAGCTCAGAAACTTCCTTTCTATAAATAATGTACTATCAATATAGTCTTCATTTAGTGAACAAACGACCTTAAAGTAGTCAGTTTTTCAAACTTTTATTTTTGTACTTGTGACTTTTGTTTACTAAACATTTTAAGATTTCCTTTTACCAGTATCAAATTATTTCCTAGAGCTTTTCAGGATTTGTGTTAAATTATTTTTAATAAATGGAGGTAGGCTGTGGTATTTTATCTGCAACTGTTACGGTTTCATGTGGAATTCAATTTTATCATCTTAACTTTCTTTCCAGATTGGAGTTCTTATTCCTTGAAGGTAAAAGCCACTTTATTTCTGTGAATACTTCTTAGTTGCCCTGTTTTGTACCTTCCTGCTTTCTTTTATGTCTTCAGAGTGGCTACTTACTAGAAGCTCATGAAGGTTCGGTGCATTTATAACCATGTTTGTGTGTAGTGTTGATTATCTTTTCTATAATGCCTTACTGATTAGAAGTGGGCATTATTGTTCCCATTTCACTTCATAACTTGTGATTTGCCTAGGCTAGGGTTATGGAATAAAGATAAAGCAGAACTAGAACTTCAGATAATTTTTCACTTACCTTAATTCCTAGAGAAAGCCTATAGTGTTATTCATAAACAGAGGTAAACAGCACCCTGATGTACTATTAACTTTGGAAAAATCTGTGATAGTAACAGTCTACATATGTACATGTTTGTGTATGTGTGCGTGTATGTGTATGTATAATATGATTAATAAACATCCAGGATAGCAGAACTGGGACTTAATGACTAGAAAATATTAAAGCCAGACTGGTGCTGATTATCCTTAGTAACAAAGATTAGCCAGCGAACTTCAGAATTCCAAATAGCTGACTAACGAAGTGCCCACAGTTTTGGGGTTCCATCTAATTGTTTTGCCTAGGAAATTCATAATTACAGATTCATTGTTATTCAAAGTCAATGTACTAATAATAGCAATAATCTTCAGGCCATTTCAGTTGCCTTTTTGCTCCCAATCACTGTTAACTTATTTATTTTTTAAAGATTTTTTAGTTGTATATGGACACAATATATTTATTTATTTTTATGTGGTGCTGAGAATCAAACCCAGGGCCTCACTTGTGCAAGGCAAACGCTCTACCACTGAGCTACAACCCCAACCCCCCTCTGTTAACTTTTGACACAATGGAAGTAAACCCTCAAAACTTCTAGCTTTTGAATTGTTTGAACCACAATTCTGTATCTTTCCTTGTCCCCAGTAATCTCTCCTTTCTGTGTAACACTTTTGTCCTACTTTAGGAACTTCTTCCACTTGTAAGGCTCTGTAGATTTTATATCTTCCTAAATCATACCTCTAGCCCTAATCTTTTTACTCTGCTATGTACCTCCAGATCACTTGAAACTTGATAAAGTTCAAAATAGTTACCAGCATTTGTTCACTTAAATACTTAGTGAATACATATATTCCTAGCACTGTGGAGGCATGTGGCTACAGAAGGAACATCTGACAAAGGGGACAAAACCTTCAGAAATAACCAAGAAAGAACTGTGTGCTTTGGGAGCATCTCTGTATGTGTGATGACGAGGATGGAACCCAGGGCTTTGCACATACTAGGCAAGCGCTCTAGCACTGAGCCACACCCCCAGTCCCTGGGAACACTCCGGATTACACAGACTGCAATCTTCATAGTTGTTCTATTGGATTTTCTTTTAATCAAGTTACGCTGATTCTTCTTGATGTCTTTCCCATAATTTCTGCAGTCATTAGTCCAATATCCTCAGATGGTGGTATTTATTTTTTTCTTGTAGGAAAGTGACTTGGAACCAATGCAGAAATAAATACCAGACCAGCCATAAGAAATAACAGCTGTCCTTTAGTATTTGTTTGAAATTCTAATCAATTGATGAGAAAAGTTGCATTAAGTGATTCTAGGAATTCAGCAATGCTTTTTAAGTGAATTATATTTCATTTATTTTTTTTAAAATATTATTTACTTTAGTTGTACACAATGCAATGCATTTATGTTTACGTGGTGCTGAGGATCGAACCCGGGCCGCTCACGTGCAAGGTGAGCGCTCTGCCGCTGAGCCACAACCCCAGCCCATATTTCATTTATTATAACAGCATTTATATCGCAGATTTTGACTTTAATTTTAGAGGGCCATTTATGCTAGATATAAATTCTAAGTACTGGAAATATAGCTGGTGAGTAAGAGAGTCATTCCCCCTTTGGAGCTAATGTTCTGTTAAAGAAGACAAAATTAAGTCACATTTAGTTTGCTTGATGTATCTCAACATCCAAGACTTCCAGGTTAGGTAGTATTGCTGTGAGCCTTAAAAGTCAACATTCCTGGGCTGGGTTTGTGGCTCAGTGGTGGAGCGCTCACCTAGCACATGCGGCCCGGGTTCGATCCTCAGCACTACGTACAAATAGATGCATTGTGTACAACTAAAGCAAATAAATAAAATATTTCTTTAAAAAAAGTCAGTTCCTAGATTTTCCTAAATATCCTTTTTCTTAAATATCCCACCTAAGCCGGGCGCGGTGGCACACGCCTGTAATCCCAGCACTTTGGGAGGCTGAGGCAGGAGGATCGCAAGTTCAAAGCCAGCCTCAGCAATGGCGAGGCACTTAGTAACTCAGTGAGACCCTGTCTCTAATAAAATACAAAAAAGGGCTAGGGATGTGGCCCAGTGGTCAAGTGCCCCTGAGTTCAATCCCCAGTACAAAAAAAAAAAAAAAAAAAAATCCCACCTAATCTCTCTCTCACTATATTTGTCCAAAAAGTTGTAATTATCAACAAACATTAATATGCCCATTAAGTCATGATGTCTAATCTAAATTCTAGAAATTTTAGACCCTTTATATAGTTTGCTGGGGTCTTCCTTTCAGACCTTTCTTATCTTGTCAAACTGACTGCAGTTCTGCATAATCCTTTCCTCTTAAGAAGGTATACTAACTTACTGCTCATGCCCTTATACATCTCTCTTTACTCATTGCTTCCTAGCATTTACTTTGGACATCATGTCATTTTCCTAAGACAGGATTCTCCTGTCATACGTTATTATGTCATAACAGGAATATAGCCACATACAAAATGATATCTAGGCTCCACCCAGTGGCCCTCTTCAAGGAGCATTTGGAATCACTTAAGTGATGGGCAAGAAATTTGGACAGAAACTTACTGTCTAGATGTTGTGGGTAACAAAATCTATAAGTAGAAAATGTAAAAGGGTCAGCAGTTAGTCATGAGAATTTGAGGGATTTTAAGACCCAACCTAGTGACTCAAAAGGAACTTGGAAGATTTCTCTGCTCTTCACTAGCATGGAGCAGTCTTGCTTCCCAGTTGTCAAAATCCCACTCCATGGAAATTGACAGACCAAGACAGACCAAATGGCAGAAAAACATCCCAGTTGTCCAGTCCTGGCCTACTCCTAAAAATTAGATGGTGGATACATATATGCTGTTGCATTTTCTGAAAGCAAGAGCACTGTAAATATTTGATCTATCTATACTGCCATAGTTATCCATTACTGTGGGCAGAGTGTTTGGTGTGGAGTCCTTTTCTTAAAACATGGTGATAAACTCCTTTAGTCTTGTTATAGTCTTCATTTTGTATTTCAGCTGTCTCCTAGGGAAATTAAAGTACAAAAAAAAACAAGCTTTTTGATATTTTGAACTTGACATCTAGTCAGCCTCCCCAGTTATAAAAAGAGCTCCCATTCGTTGAACTCCTATTGTGCACTAGGCACATGCTTTATATTAACTTTGATATTGAGAATAACCCTGAGTTAGTATCCCTGTTTGACCAGCAGGAAAACTGATGCCTTATAAAGATTGATACTTATAAAGTTAGGTTGTGACAGAGCAAGTACTGGAACTAAGAATTGATCTTTCTGCCCCCCCCCCCCCCCCCAATCTCTACAAGTACACATGAAGTGTTTTTTTGTCGTTTGTTTGTTTTTGGGTGGGTTTTTGTTGTTTTTTTTTTTTTTTTTTTTTTTTTTGTACCAGGGATTGAACTCAGGGGCACTGGGCACTAGACCACTGGGCCACATCCCCCCCCCTTTTTTTGTATTTTATTAGAGACAGGGTCTCACTGAGTTGCTAAGTGCCTCGCCATTGCTGAGGCTGGCTTTGAACTCATGATCCTCCTGCCTCAGCCTCCCAAGTGCTGGGATTACAGGCATGCGCCACCGTGCCCGGCTTACACATGAAGTTTTGTAACGGTAGAGACAAAGCATTTTCTTAGTTTAGACTTGTGGGGAGAAGACAGAACTAAAAAAAAAAGAAAAGAAAAGAAAAGGCTCATGTCTTTTATTTTTTTTTTTTTTTTTTTTTTTGGTACTGGGGATTGAACTCAGGGGCACTCGACCACTGAGCCACATCTCCAGCACCCCCCCTTTTTTTTTTAAAGAGACAGGGTTTCACTGAGTTGCTAAATGCCTTGCCATTGCTGAAGCTGGCTTTGAACTCGCAATCCTCCTGCCTCAGCCTCCCAAGTGCTGGAATTACAAGCATGCACCACCGCACCCAGCATCTGAATTTTCTCTTATATGCGTTCTGTTGCCCCTGACCTTTGCATTGTACAATACTTTAACACATTTTGTGATTGATATATGTGTTGGTTCTTTGTATGCACAAAAACTTTAGTTTTTTAGAGAAAAAGAATAAATAAAGTTCAAGTAGGGCTAGGGGTTGTATCTCAATGGTGGAGCACTTGCCTAGCATGTGTGAGGCACTGGGTTTGATCCTCAGCACCACATAAAAAATAAATTAAATAAATCAATAAATAAATACAACTAAAAAATTCTTTAAAGGTTCAAGTATATAGCTTGGTGGATTTGATTGTTCCCTCAGCAAACCTAAATATTCAATTTACTCCTCAGGATGCAGACACTAAATGAGAGCATACTGAGTTTGGTGTGACTCAGTGGTAGAGTGCTGACCTAGTGTATTCTATCCTGGGTTTGATGCCCGGCACTTGGGGAACTAAAGAGCATGTGATCTTTCATTTCTTTTTAATGTAAACAGTGCCACTTGGTGCCCAAGAGGAGTGCTATGTTGTATTTTAGGTGAGCTATTTCTAGGTAAAGACTTTGAGTTTTAAGGGGCTGGGGTTGTGGCTCAACATAGAGCACTCGCCTAGCACATGCAAGGCCCTGGGTTTGATCCTCAGCACCACATAAAAATAAATAAATAAATAAATAAATAATTTTTTTTTTTTAAAGAGAGTTTTACCTGAACCTCTGAAAGTTTAGTATAATTAGATACGTTATCAAAACGCAAACTTGCAAATTCCAGCTATTTAGGAGGGAAACCCTGCTTTCAGTGTGAAAAATGAAAACAACCTACAAAGTAATATTTAAATAGATAGTATATTTTAAGTTAAATATTATAAATTAAATATGTACTGTTCCATTTTAAAGTGCTTACTAAGTGCTAAGTACTGGTCAAATTACTTCTCAGGTGTTTTTTTTTTTTTTTTTTTTTTTTTTTTTTTTTTTTTAATCTTTGCGACTTTAGTTTACAGATCAGGATACTAGGATGCAGGGAAGTCTATGTAACTTCCCTTTTTTCCCTAAGTTTACATCACCAGTAGTTAGCAGTTGAGACATGATTAAGTTACTAAATAACAGGTCAAGTCAATTTAAAAAAAAAAAATAGAGCCCCAGAATATTGTAGATATCTTCCCCTCCTTTTCTCCTCAGCTTCCTTTATTCCTTTTCAAAGGGTTTTCATATTCTTAGGAGCAGAAAGCTCTGAAAATAAGTTTAGACATTTTATGAGATATGTCAGAATAAGTATATTGGCCTATGCCTTGTTTTAGAAATCTTCATTTTGAATTATGTTATTTACAGGAAAGGATATTAGTGTTCCCTCTGTCCATTTGTGATAAATTTTAGATTACTTACATTTTGTCAAATGGTATAAAGGTTTGGTAAGTAATAAGTTGATTTTATATGTCTCGAGGGTTTCTTATTTAGTCACACATTTGAGTTTATTTTATTCTGGCTTTTTTTTTTTTTTTTAATACCCCCAGTGATTCTCTTTGCAGTATTAACTGAAAATTTTTGTGCTGATGCTAATTGTGATTTTTTTTTCCACTAGCATGTATTGGCGAACTCAGACTTGAAGAAGGACGTAGGTAAAAAGTACAAAACGGAACATTTTCTAGCATTAGGGTTGTGACATTTCCTATTGTTTAGTTGAATACTTGCCACATTCTATATAAAATTTATTTATAAAACAATTTAATTGGTTTAGTTTAAGCCAAAACAATTATAGGTATTGCAGTTATCTTATTTTTAGAAACATAACATCAGTTCTCAATCCCTAAGGTCGCATGTTACCTTAGGACATGCTTAAGACTTAAAGTATTTCCCCTCTGTGTGAAATTTTATGCAGGTTTGAATTACTTAATATAAAGTGAATAGCAGATATTAATGTGAAATATGTTTTAGATTGATGGGAATCTGGTTCACTGCATCCAGGAATGCTTTCTTAACTTCCCCAGAACCCTCATTAGTTACAAACCCACATCACATCTCACATACCTTAGACAGGTGTGCCACTGTAAACCCTGCATTTCCTTGTAAGTTCTTTTCAATGACTAAGAGTTGTGGAAGACCAAAAAATCTTAGGAGTGACTTACTCCTCATCTTCACAAAACAGCCTTTAAAAAATAGTAAAAGGGATCAGGGATGTGACTTGTTATGAAGCACTTGCCTGGCATGTATGAGGCACTGGTTTCAGTCTCCAGTATGGCATAAAAGAAAAGAAACATTAAGTTATGCCTCACATCTTAAAATTTTAAGGTAAATTTAGTAACATGAAAAATGTTGATGACGCACGCCTATCATCCCAGCAACTCAGGAGGTTGAGCAGGAGGATCAGAAGTTTGAGGTCAACATCAGCAACTTAGTGAGACCCTGTCTCAAAGTAAATAAATTAACAGGACTGGGCATGTACCTCAGTGGCAAAAGCATCCCTGGGTTCAATCCCCAGTACCACTAAAAAAAAAAAAAAAAAAAAAAAAAGTTGAAATGTCAACATATAAATTATTCTGTCAAACGATTATTCTTTGAAAACAAGGTGTCTTCCATGGTGTTGACTTGGAATTACTTGAAGTTTGCTTAAACTCCATTCACTTGAAGTAGAATATTCTCATTAGTGATTGAAAGTACTAGTACTAGGTTTTTCTTCAAAGTCTGAGAACACAAGCTTCTGCATATGTGTGATATGTATTCTCTCTTTTTTCTAACTTTGTCTTGATAATCAAATAAAGAACAAAGCTCTAATGGTAATCTAGGAGCAGTTGAGAGTAAGAACATATCAAAAGTATTTGATTGGGGGTTGTGTTTGTTTTTTAGTGGTATTAGGAATTGAACCCAGGGGCACTCCACCACTAAGCTACATCTTCAACCGTTTTTGTTTTATTTTGAGTCAGGATCTCACTAAGCTGCCCAGGCTGGCCGGGAATATGAGCGCCTCCTGCCTCAGCCTCCCAGTAGCTGAGATTATGGGTGTGCACTATAGTACCCAACAAAAATATTCCACCTTGTACATCCTGTTTATAGTAACCCAAGTTGACAAGATAAAATCTAGTATTTCACCCAGGTTTTAGATGAAACCATTAGTTCATTGAAGAATTTACTTAAAAAAAAAAAAAGTTAATGGAAAAAAGGAGAAGGTGCTGTTTGAGAGCAATCAGAAATAAAGATGGTAAGCATCATTTACACTATAAATATTGACAAATTTTTATTTGTCAACTTAAAAAATAACTAATGAGGGGCTGGGATTGTGGCTCAGCAGTAGAGCACTCACCTAGCACGTGCATGGCCCGGGTTCGATCCTGAGCACCACATACAAATAAACACATTGTGTACAACTAAAAGCAAATAAATAAATATTTTTTAAAAGTGTGAAAAAAAATAACTAATGAGGTTGGGGGTGTAGCTCAGTGGCAGAAAATTAGGCTAGCTTGCATGAAGCCTGGGTTTAATCTCCAGAAAGATATATTGTAAGGCATCTTTTAAATTAGTCTGTAAGTAATGGCATGGTGGCACACCTGTAATTCAGTTCCTTGAGAGGCTAAGGAAGGAGGATCATAAGTTCAAGGCCAGCCTTGGCAACATAGTAAGACCCTGTCACAAAAAGGACTGGGGATGAACTCAGTGGGGAGAGCACTTGACTAAAACAGAGGCCATGGGGTCAATCCCCAGCTTTGCCAATAAAAAAGAAATTAGACTGTTAGATATTCAATAGATTTTCAGCAGTTGACCTATATCATAAAGAGAAATGGCAGAAATGACCTGAGCATGGTGGCGCACACCTATAATCTTAGTAACTTAGGCCCTAAGCAACTTAGTGAGACCTTGTCTCAAAATAAGTTACTTAGAAGTTCAGTTTAGATTGAAAAATAAGGGCTTGATTAATGGAACTCTGTGTGTGGACCATATATATATGGTTCAGTGGTAGAGTGCTTAACATATGTCAAGCCCCAGATTCAGTCCCTAGAGCTGCAAAAACAAAAATATAATGGTGATATTGCCCTTAGAAAGTTTAGGGTTTTGACCTTTGTTCCAGGACTCTGCAGCAGCTCTCACCACTGCTACTGCTTTCACATCTTTACCCAAAGGGAAGGTGAGATTACCCTTCTTGAAAGTAACCTCCATTCATTTTGTCTCTGCCAGTGACCATTATTTCTAAGATTCACTCTTTTCTTTTGGTACCAGGGATTGAACTCAGGGGCACTCGACCACTGGGCCACATCCCCAGCCCTTTTTTGTATTTTATTAGAGACAGGGTCTCACTGAGTTGCTAAGTGCCTTGCCATTGCTGAGTCTGGCTTTGAACTCGCGATCCTCCTGCCTCAGCCTCCCAAAGTGCTGGGATTACAGGCGTGCGCCACCGCACCCGGCTCTAAGATTCACTCTTGGGACCAAAAGTAAACAAGGAGGAAAGGTCACTTTGTAGTTTCTGGGTGGTGATTTATGTGTAAGGAATAGTTCCTTTTACTTTAGATCTGTTTATAGTTTCAATGGTAATGTATTTCCCTTAATTTCCAGGAACTTGATATAATATCTTTTTATTTATTTACTTATCTAAAAATTTTTTATTTTTGCTACTGGGGATTGAACCTAAGGGATCTTTCCACTGAGTTACACCTCCAGTCTGTTTTATTTTGTATTTTGAGACAGAGTCTTGCTAAGTTGCCCTGACTGGCCTCAAACTTGTGATCCTTCTGCCTCACCTTAAGTTAAATCACTAAGTTTACAGGAGTGTGCCACCACACAAAGTTGCAATGTCTTTTTTTTTTAATATTTATTTACTTACTTAGTTGTACACAATGCAATGCATTTATGTTTACGTGGTGCTGAGGATCAAACCCAGGCCGCACACGTGCGAGGCGAGCGCTCTGCCGCTGAGCCACAACCCCAGCCCCATGCAATGTCTTTTTAAAGAAAGTGGGAAGAATGCCTACAAATCTTAGGAGAAGGGAATTAAGCAGGGAAAACATTTTCACAAAAAAATGAAAACAGTGGGGCTGGGATGTGGCTCAGCGGTAGGGCGCTCGCCTAGCACGTGCGTGACCCGGGTTCAGTCCTCAGCACCACGTAAAAGTACATGCATGTGTACAACTAAAGCAAATAAATAAATATTTTTTTTTAATTTTTTTTTTAATATTTTTATTTATTTGCTTTAGTTGTACACAATGGGTTTTATTCAATCATTTTATTTGTATGTGGTGCTGAGGATCGAACCCGGGTCGCCCACGCGCTAGGCAAGTGCTCTACCGCTGAGCCACAATCCCAGCCCAAATAAATATTTTTTAAAAAATGAAAACAAGGGGTCTGGGGTTGTGGCTCAGTGGTAGAGTGCTTGCCTAGCATGTGCGAAGCCCTGGGTTTGATCTCAGCACTACATAAAAATAAATAAATAAAGGCATTGTGCCCAACAAATAAATGAATGAATGAAAACAAGGGGCTGATGATGCAGTTCAGTGGTAGGGCACTTGCCTAGCATGCACAAGGATCTGGGTTCCATTCCCAGTACGGGGGGGGGGGGGGGGGGGGGGGGTGAAAACAGCAAAGGATGCAGGAAATGAAGTGGGTGTCAGCATTGGGGGTGGTATAGTTTGTAGTCTGATTGCTGCCTATGTGAATTATTACAATTAATGTAAAAGAAGTGTTTCATTTGTTAATCATGTAGTTGGGAGAGAATGGGAAGCCAGCCTGGGGGCACAAATTTGCAGCAGATACTCTGTATCCAGGCAGCAGAAATCACACTTAACATTGTTGGTATCTGAGTTTGAGAACAAAAGCATCTCCAAAAGGAGTCTGTGATCTTGAGTCTGATTACCTTCATCTTCATTAGGCTGCTGAGAGGATAAGGCTTCATAAAGAGTTTTTGGTGGCTTTGGATTGTTGGGAAATTATATTTAAAAAGACTGAAATTATGGTCAAGATTTTTCCCCTGGTTTGTTATTCTCCTGATACAGTTAACATTTAACAACAGCAAAATTATTTTTTCTTGGTACTTCAAATTGAACCCAGGGGTATTTTGCCACTGAGCCACATCCCCAGTCCTTTTTTTTTTTATTTATTTATTTTTTTTTATTTTTATTTTTTATTTTTTTGAGACAGGATCTAAATTGCTGAGGCTGGCCTTGAACTTGGACCTTACTGCCTCAGCCTTTCAAGTCACTGGGATTACAGGTATGCACCCCCACACCCAGCTATTCACAGCTAAAATATTCTTAACAGACACTTGATTATAATCTTTGAAGATGAACTTCATGAACTGAAACTGCCAAAATTGCCATTTTCTAGGGCACATTTCACATTTGGCCATTTGTTTTCTCTGATTAGAGCATCCTTGCCTTGGGAGAGATTGCCTTTTTAAAGTCAGTGGCCATTTTACCTCATTATTAGTAAGGATCAGCCTGCAGATTCAGTTTTGCTCTTGACTTAGGTTCTGAGTTGAGAACTGAGTAAGTGCAGGGACAAAACCAGTAATTGTACCCCAAATATGTCTGAGTCTAGTTTGTTTTTTTCGAAATACAGATTGTTGAGCCCACCTCAGGAACCACTAAATATTGTGTTAATATAACAGTGCTGCTCATGTTTGAAATTAATATTTTGAAGAACTTTATAAACACTTGAAAAAAGGTAGCTGGGGACTGGGGATATTACCTCAGTGGTAATGTCCTTGCCTGGCTTCCATAAGGCCCTGAGTTCATGCCCCATACTGCATTAAAAACAAAACAAAACAAAACAAAAAACAAGATTTGTTATAACCAAATGAGAAATATGGCTATTAGTGTAAGGGCATATAACCTTACACTAATGGTTCTTAATTACTTACACCATTAGAGAAGAACACAAATATGAAAAACTCTGCTAACTTTAAAGTGAGAGTTTATATGTACCTCTGTGTGGGGGATGGCTGATATCCTTGGGATTCACTTCAAGTAGATGGTGGCAATACCTGTGAAAACAGTGCTAGGACTTCTACTTTTTCTCAGGTCCAGTGGATAACTTCTTATCAACCAGGCATGAAGAAAAACAACAACAACAAAAAAAAACCCCTTTGTCTTGATCATGAGGATGATTCTTCAACCCAGGCACAGGTATAATGGTTACATTGCTCAGAGGTTCCTCTCTGTTTTGAGCCTGTAGGGACATCTGAGATGTCAGTGAAGCTGTGATGAAGTGTATTCAATATGAGAAAATTGAAATACCAACAGAAGTGTTCAGTAGCATAGGTCTTAACACTGACCTTGATGGAAAAATTAACCCTGGAAATTCGTAATGCAAGACTGAAGGGTGATTGGTTTCAAAAAAACGAGCCCTGAAACTCAGTTATTGGCTGTTAAAACAGCAAAATTTCACCAACAAGGAATGTAAGAGCGGAATTCCGTGCTTGACAACTGGCAAGGCTCTTAACAAGCCTAATCCAGGGTGCATCTCAACTGTGCAACAAACAGTATTTTATTTTTGCCTCTTTCCAGATAACCAGTTTTAACTTGTATGCTTTGCCCATCCCCCACCCCACAAGCTTTGAAATGTCTTTTTGCTCTTAAAGAAAACTCACATGTACATTTTTGTCTTCCCCTATTTATTTATTTATTTATTTATTTATTTATTTATTTATTTATTTATGCTGGGTATTGAACACAGAGGCACTTAACTGCTGAGCCACATCCCCATCCTTTTTTGTATTTTGTTTAGAGATAGGGTCTCACTGAGTTGCTTAGCGCCTTGCTAAGTTGCTGAGGCTGCCTTTGAACTTTATATCCTGCCTCAGCCTCTCGAGCTGCTGGGAGTATGTACCACTGTACCCAGCGAATTTTTTTTTTTTTTTTTTTTTAACTATTAACCAAAACACTTTGAAGCTCAGCATTCATACAACTTGTTCTTAAACTTTCTTACTCAATTACTATTTTTTCTGAGGTCTTCCTAAATGTGATTCCCTTTTTTTTTTTTTTTTTTTTTTTTTTTTTTTTTTGTGGTACCAGGGATTGAACTCAGGGGCCCTCGACCACTGGGTTACATCCCTAGCCCTTTTTTGTATTTTTATTAGAGACAGGGTCTCACTGAGTTGCTAAGTGCCTCGCCATTGCTGAGGCTGGCTTTGAACTCACGATCCTCCTTCCTCAGCCTCCCACAGTGCTGGGATTACAGGCATGCGCCACCGCGCCCGGCTTATTTTTTTTTTTTTAAGTGGAGTAGGTAACATGAATCACTCTTGTCCTTTGCTGTTACAATCTGGCATCAGGAGCAGTGGTTGCTATGTCTGATTTTCATTGATGAATTTTTGTCTGGGATGAAAGACCTGTTGAGTTGAATGTTGATTAACTTGGCAGTGTAAGTAAACTCACATCCTGCTTAGTAAATACCAGCCATTATGTTTTATATTCCTTACACTTCTGGAATGCCAGCCTGGAAACAAACTAAACAGGAAGGAGAACACTTTGAATGACAGATATTTGAGAGTTTTTGTTTTTTGTGAAAACAAAACTTAGGATCGGATGTGTTCATAGTATGTTTTCTTTTTCATTGCTTTTGATCATTTTATTATTTAAAATTAGCATTCTGCCTTAGTCTCTCAGGGTGTTTTTACAAACTAACTTTTGTTTTGCCTTTCTAGCTGCTAAGATAGATAATGATTATTGAAAGTGCACATTTTTAAATGATCTCCAGTGTGGATTGCTTCTGAGCCCAGATGGAATGAGTTCCTAGAGGAGGAATCTCCAGGACCATTCAGCAAGGATAACTGCCTGCTCATGTGGTCAGAATGCTCAGACTCCTGTGGCACACCAATGGCTTTCTCTTTCATTTCCTAAGAAGCGAGTCTTGTCAGTCCCAGCGTTGCTATCTAGCTACTCATTTTATCCCCAAAGTAGTGACTCGTTCTACCACTTTGAGTGTCAAAGGTAGTTGAAGTGTCAGTGAGTCAGTGTAACAGATCTGTTAAGGAAGCAAATAAAAAGAATTTGATTTGCTAACTGCCTGAAGTGTAGAGAGTTCTGGTTTTCACTTTATGATTTGCAAAGCATAAAGCCATTTCCTTGTTAAATTCAGACGAATCCTTTAGTATTTCTTCTCTTTTAATAAATTCATTTTAATGCTTATTTCCAATAACCAAGAAGGCAGTTGAACAGAAATAATCTTTTAAGTTGGAAGCTGTGCTAATAATCAGATAAAGTTCACTTTCTTCTGATTTAAGTGATGTATAAATAAAACATCCATTTTAAATTGGATTGGCAACTTAGAAAATCACTTAGAACAATTTGTTAGTATTTTTGGTTCCCTTTAATAAGAATTGGTTTTCTTTTATACGTTTTTACAGTGAAATGAAAGATAGACTTGAACTAAATTGACCAACTTGTATTTGATCTTCCCGGGAATTACATCTTTTTTTACTGAACATTTATTAAAGGAACATGAAAGCCAGTTATGATGGCATGTGCCTGTTGTCCCAGCTACGTAGGCAGAGGCAGGAAGATCACTTGAGCCCAGGAGTTCAAGACTAGCCTGGGCAACATAGTGAGATCCCATCTTAGAAAGAAACACAGAAAATTCCAGTCTATAGCAAATTCTTGGCTTGACTAAGAGCCAATTTTCACTAAGGAACAGAACTTGTAATTCATTTCCACACGTTAAGATACAATTCATCCCTATTAAAATTGTGAATTGTGAAACTACACCCTAGTCACTTAATGTTATGTCCTTCCCTGTTTACTGTGTCTAACCTTCAAGATTTCGTGCCTGCTGCTGAAATGGAAACCAGCCAGTGCAGAAAATTGGGGGAAAATGATATCCGAAGAATGCAAGGGGAAATAGGAACTCATTTCTAGCATTTTCAAACCTGTTCTGTCATGTCTACTCCACTACAGTCAGAGGAAAAGAACTGACTTCGTGGAATTTACCAGCTAAGCCTTACCACTGTCTTTAGTATTTTTAGGAAATATACTAAAAGGTAAGTGAATTGTCTGTTTTGACGAAAGACTGCTAGGTACTATAAAACCAGTTGTTCCATTTTAGTAAAGATAAGCAGCTCCTTTTTCTAAGCCTCAAAGTCTTGCTCGTATTTGGTGTGTTTACAGTATTGTGGAGAATGTGGACTAACTCAACATGGACCTTTTCCTCTACTCTAAGCAGCTAAGCTGGAACTTGCATTGAAGTATACAAAGTGCTGGTTTTTGTTGTCCTGTTGTGCTTAAATTTTTTTTTTAATTATTTCAGTTGAGTTTTTGTTTTACTTATTTTTTTAAATATTTATTTACTTTAGTTGTACACAATGCATTTATTTTTACCTGGTGCTGAGGATCAAACCCAGGCTGCACATGTGCTAGGCCAGCACTCTACCATTGAGCCACAAACCCAGCCTGAGTTTTTGTTTTATTATCCCTCATTATATAGAAAAAGGCTTTAATGTTTCAGAGGTCCTACCAAGCATTGTATTTACATTAGCTATTATCAAATAAGAGCAACGTTAAGGATTTTTTGACATCCACCTATATTGGTTTTATAGATAATTTTAAATTATCTGAAATAAATTATTCCACATTTACTATATACGTATGTAATAGGTATTATGCTGGGCCCTGGAATACAAAGATGAACTAGTATACCTGGTTCATGTCCTTATGGAGTTTATTTTTACTGATATAGTACAGATAGAAGTTTAGTTTGAGGAATCAAAATCTGATAAAATGAGGCTAATTCCATCTCCTCATCAATAATCCACTCGAATAACTAGTATGTTAATCTGAATGTGACAGATTCTATACGAAAGAGCCTCCATTTGTGTGTACATGTGTGCTGAACATTGACCAATACTTTGTATATGCCAGGTACATCCCAGATTTAATCCTCAAATCTGTTCTATAAGGTAGGTGTTATTTTCTCAGGAAGGCATAAAAGCTAACTAACTTGGCCTAGGTGTGCATGACTGATGTAGGACTGATACTTAAACACAGGCAGACTGATAGCAGAACGTGCACTCTTAAGTTGGATGTGATATTTATATGCAGTTCCTGGCTATGAGTTCCCATAAAACATTCACAAATAAAATTTGCCTCATTTTAAAAAGGAAAGCACAAATAGCATAGAAAATTGTAAATATAATAGTTGCTAGGCTTTTAGAGAGCCAGAAATTCAGAAATTTTTTCTTCCCTGACTGTTAAAAGACAGTTTGCATGCTGACCTTCCCTCTTTGCCCCAGACACAAAATTCAGTGGAACAGAAGAAGGATATTTATATTTATGTAATGTAATATTATATAAAATATATTTATACATATAAACTTAGAAATATAAAAGATGAATATAACTATACAAATATTTATATAATTTAAATATTATGTAAATAATATTGTGTTTAGGATCTTGTCCCTCAGGTCCACCCTCTTTTTCTGGAATGTGGACATTTTCTTTAAGTGCTAAATCATGAGAAAATACCACTGCTGAGGCTTTCCTTAGGATTCTTTAAAAAAAAAAAAAAAAATAGGCTAGGCTTTGTGCAAAAGAGAAGAAAAACTGCTCTGAGAAACCCAGGTAGGTAATTTATCCCCTGTTGTATGCAAAGCTTCTATACTTTTGTCCTCTATTGTTTTATACGTCTGTAAATCTGATTTTACCTTTAATAAACTGGTTTCTAAAGTGAGTGGGGTCTTTGGTCTCATTTCCCATTAGATTCTGTATGTTTGTACGCCTCGTGTATATTATCGCCATTCCCTTCAAAACTGATGGTGGAAAGAGAATGCTCCTCTTGTGAACCCAGTACAATTGAGGGTTTAAAGACAGGCCCACAGTGCTTTGCCTCAGCTCAGTGCAGGCTCCACCAAGTACTAAGACTTTGCAGAGAAAAGCCAGAAATTGTAAAATCACTGTGAACAGAATTTATCTCAAGCATTTGTGACAGGGGGCAAAAATCACCTTAGTGAAATCAAGCTCTAGGCATTCTGTAAGTAATGAAAGTGACAGGAGGGGCAATTTTGACCACATTTCTTTCTTTTTTGTTTTTAAACATTTATTTTTTAGTTGTGGGTGGACACAATACCTTTATTTTACATGGAGCTGAGGATCGAACCCAGTGCCTCACACATGCTAGGCAAGCGCTCGACCACTGAACCACAACTCCAGCCCCCCCCCCCTTTATTTCTTTTTGATTACTGCTTCTCAAACATCAGTGTTATGTGAATTGCCTGGGAATTCTTGTTAAAGTTTTGATTCAGTAGGTCTGAGGTCAGCCTGAGAATTTGAATATTCTTTTTGTGTGTGTGTGTGTGTGTGGTTACCGGGGATTGAACTCAGGGGCACTCGACCACTGGGTCACATCCCCAGCCCTTTTTTGTATTTTATTTAGAGACAGGGTCTCACTGAGTTGCTAAGTGCCTCGCCATTGCTGAGGCTGGCTTTGAACTCTCGATCCTCCTGCCTCAGCCTCCCAAAGTGCTGGGATTACAGGCGTGCGCCACCGCGCCCCGCTTTGAATATTCTTTTGTATTTAAAATAATAATAAGAGTTTTACTGATATATAATTGATATGCCATAAAATTCACTCTTTAAAAAGTATATGACTTAAGCCAAGTTCGATGATACACACCTGTAATTCCAGCTGCTCAGGAAGCTGAGGCAGGAGAATGGCAAATTTGAGGCCGTACTCAGTAATGACTTTAAACCCAGCTACTCCCAGGCTGAGGGGCAGGAGGATGGCAAGTTGAAAGCCAGCATGGACAAATTAGTGAGACCCTGTCTCAAAATAGAAAATAAAAAGGGCTGGGGATGTAGCTCAGTGGGAAGAGCACCCCTGGGTTCAATCCCCAGTATTGAAAAAACACAAAAACCAAAAAACCCTCCATGTGTGGCGTATCTGAGTGATTCTGGCTCAGTCTCTTGGAATTGCAGTCATCTGAAGGCTCCTCTGCGGTCAGAGGAATTGCTTCTGAAGTGGCATAGTCACACACCTGGCAGTTAATGTATGTGGTTGGCAGGAAACCTCAGTTCCTAGACAACTTTTATTGAAATTAGTTTTACTAAAGTAAAACTTGGTCCAGACCAATTAAGTGTTCTCATGATGTGTAGCTAGCTTCCCCCTTAAAGTAAACAATCTACCATTTCCATAATATCCCATTATCGCACAGGTCAGCCCTATACTGTGTAGGAAGGGACTATACTGGGCTAGAGTCACAGAAGGTCAGAATCATTGAGGCCATCTTGGAGGTTGGCTGTCACACCTTGAATGAATTTGAGGCTGTTCACTCTCCTTTTAAGTTTTAAAGTTTTTAAATTTGAGGCTGTTCACTATCCTTTTAAGTTTATGAAGCTAGTCTTTGACATGCAAACTTCGTAGTGCTTACTTATGATTCATGGTACATTTCAAGTATAGTGTTCTCCAAAAGCATTTTGACCTAAATGTGAACAAATTGTTTGGTGTGCCTTCAGAACTTTGGCATGGGGGTAGGGGTTTTGTGGGAGTAGACATCTTTCTAAGAGGTATGTACACATTATAGGGCTGACCTGTGTGATAATGAGATATTGTGGAAATGGTAGATTGTTTAAGGGGGAAGCTAGCTACACATCATGAGAACACTTAATTGGCCTGAAGTTTTATTTTAGTAAAACTGTAATTTCAATAAAAGCTATTAACATACCTCTTAGTGTGAATTCTAGTATGTTTCAAATGTACAAAAGGTGCTCAATAAATATTTGCTCAGTTGAACTGACTGGAAGAGAATTCAGCCAGGTGCACACACACCTGTAATCCCAGCTACTTTAAAAATCTCAAAAAATCAAAATGCATGGTAAAGTGACCTAGGATCAGTGCCCAAAACCAAGAAGGCAGGGAGGCAGGCTTGCTAAGAGAGGAAAGAGGAAACAGGGCTAACTCTTAACCACAAGGGAATATGGGGAGGAGGCCCACTTTTTCTCTGAAGGTTGGGAGAGCGAGTAGAAAATGAGAAGGTTGAAGATACAAGAGAGGGGTGATAATTGCTGAACCAAGGCTCCAGAGAAGATGGAAGTCTTGGAGTGGTTGGCCTGGGATGAGGAAACATCCAGTCCTCTTCTGAGACTGAAGGTAAGAATACTAGAAGTTTACAAAGTGAGAAAGGGCTGTTTTAAAAATTTTGAAACTTATTTTTTTTTAAATATTGAATTTTTCAGGAATTAACAGATTGTTTAAAGTCTGTAAGAAGAGGAATGCATTATTGATGATATCTCAGATGTCAAGAAGTTTTAGTTGAACAGACTAAAATTATTATCTTCATGTTCTCAGACTGACTAGCTATGAGGCCTTGGACATACCCTTTAACCTCTCTTGGCCTCAGTGTCCTCATCCCTAAAACCACAGCATACTTGGTGCTCTTTGCAGGTCCTGCTAGCTCTTGGTTACTGTGATTAATCCATGTGAGTAATGTTACTCCATGAATGTGCTCCAGGCATTCAGCTTGGCTCATTGACTGCTTTTATGTATGTATTGATGAAACCTGTAGTATAAGTTGTGCTACATATGCAAAATACAGCAGTTTCAATGAACATGGAACTCAGTAGGCAAAGTAACATGTGAGACTCTGATATCTCTATAAAAATATGCAAAGGCTAATAATACTTCATTTAATCATCACAACCATATTAAAATGTTATGTACATAAAATGAATTTGTGGTCTTGAAAACACTACAATAATTCAGTAAATGGTAGGTTCAGAATCCTGTGTGTACTATCCCTGTAGCCAGATGTGTTGAGTAATTCGGAAATTTTGGGATTTTAGGAAACAGCCCTGGAATGTAGGTACTTGTATGTTATGTTATTCCCCAGCCAACTCTGGAGCAGCATCCATAGTCAAACACATAACTGTTTGCACAAGGAACATGGTAGGTAAAAGCCACAAGTAGTCTCATGTTCAGGTTTTGCTTCCAAGTGAATTTTATACCAAACATGGAGAAATTTTGGTTTTCACCAATATTTGGGTTTTTAATTGCAGATAAAGATTGTGGACTTGGAATTATCAAATCAACATGCATTTATTAAGCCGTACCCTGGACAGCTGTGTTTAGCACTATGAGTATCACAGAAAATATCCTTGGCATTTATCCTCCCTCTCTGCTGTCTGCATCATCTATCTAGAACTCCTTGTGAGGCAGAACAGAAGGAAAAGCGTAAAATGAAAATTTTTGGAAAAGATAAATCACAAATTAGTACATGATAAAAGGATGTTCCAGTAAATACAAAACATGAAAAAGTGCTCAGCCTCAGTAGTAATCAGGGAAATGTATATAAAAATCACACCAAACTGCCAGTCTGATGAGTGGTGGAGTAAAAATGTCTGACGAGGGCAAGTGTTAGAACATGGAGCAATGGGAACACTCACTGCTGGTGGCAGAGTAAACTAGAACGCCTACTTCACAGCTGGCAGTGCATTTCAGAATACACAGTACTGGCACACCTTAAATGTACACTCCAGAGAGATGCTCACACGCATCAGAATATATAGACACAGGTAAATATAGACATGTAATGGGGATACAAAGTTTATGCTACATACATCATAAGTGAATGTTGGCCAAGAATGCCAGACAAAATTAATAGTGTGATTCCACGAAGCTGTAAAGAGAAGCTAGGAGCTGACTGCCATACAAGGCAGTTGTTAACCCGAAGGGGGAAGGGGAGGCAGGGAGGGCTATGATACGGAAAGGCTTCTGGTCAGTGTGATTCCATGGGTGTTCACTTTTATCATTCGTTAATTTGTTTCATGTACTATTTTGTAATTAAAAATGGATAAAAATGGCTTTGGAGTAAAATCTGTGTTAAAATTTAACTTTGTGATCTTGAGCAAAATAACATCCTTGCAGTGTCATGAGAGTTATTGAGGCAACCATCACAGTGGCAGACGGCAGTGCTAGTAATATAGCATCTTTCCACATTGCCTGGCAGTGGGCTAAGATCTAATTTTTATAAATTCCCTGGGACACTGGTGCTCTTCCCTTATCCAACATGCATGGGGCCCTGGGTTCAGTCCCCAGCACCAGAAAGAAGGAGAGGGAGGAATGAAAGAACTGGTGCTATTTTGTTTTTCCATTATATAGTGGAGCAGATTTTTTTAAAAAATATTTACTTATTTGCTTTAGTTGTACACAATGTGTTTGTTTATACGTGGAGCTGAGGATCGAACCCGGGCCACACACATATTAGGCGTGCGCTCTACCACTGAGCCACAATCCCAGCCCCTCCATTATATAGATCAAGCAAAACACAAGGAGGTTGTGTCAGAAAATAGACCTATTTGTTTAATGGCCACCTCACCAGATTTACTTCTTTAACTATAAAATTTATAAAACTTCACATTCAAACCATCTTGATAGCTTTGGCTAGATTTACTTGAGCAGCTTTCTCTTGGGCTTCACTCAGCTTTTTTTTTTAAGGCATGTTGGCTTGTTCTTGCAGTCATCCCTGTGAAACAGTTGGAGGCTGCTGGTGCCAGAGGTGGGCGTTCCTGGGGACCCTGTGGAGGAAGGGAGCAAATGACATCTAAGAAAAGCAGACTCAAAGGGAATGAATTCCACAAGTCACACAATTAGTTAACTTACGGAAGATACCAGAACCCAGGCCTTTTCATTTAGGGTATCACTGCCTCCTGTGGGCTCTTCTTATTTCAAATAGAAGACTGTGAGGACTGGAAAATCCTCCAAACTCCAGAAAAGAAATTAATGATGATTTCCCTTGAAATGGCCAAGGTGATTGCAGTCCCCTTAAATATGTGAAGATCGGGCTGGGTGTGTAACTCAGTGGTAGAACACTTACCTAGTGTGCCTGAGCCCCTGGGTTCCATCCCCAGCGCTGCAAAAAATAAAAACTCCAGGGACCAAAGAACCTTCTTCCTTTCAGCGCTGATAGCTAATGAGCAAGTATAGAGAGAGGTGCAATCCAATCCTGGCATGCGTGAAGCCCCGAGAACAACACAGAACTAATGCTGGGTACAGTGACTAGTTCTCCAGGTCTCTAGTCCTTAGTTATTTCTAGAGTGTCACAGGTACCTCATAAATGTTTGCTGAACATCTAGAAATATTGGAAAAGATATAAAAGACTAGTGGAGGATGTTCCCCCACAGGAGAGCGGACAAAAAGTTGGTAGGAAGACCTTGTTAGAGTATTTCCCACTCTGGCCACCAGATGGCGCTGTTTTCACGAGTAATAGGTCTTTGGTTACTTGGCTAATGTTAAAACCACCTGTGCCGACTAGTATGTTTATGAAAATCCTAACTCAGATTTCAAAGATTTTTTTAAAGCCTTGAGTTTACCTTGACTTTCATTGTTTTGAACACTAAAAGAATGAACATCAAGCTTGAAATTGTCCAACTATACTCCACAAGCCCTAGGACTCGAGTGATAGGCCTCAACGTTTAAAAACTGCCAGTTTGGCTGGGGATGTGGCCCAGTGGTAGAGGCTTACCTTGCACAGACCAGACCCCGGATTCAATCTTCCACGGACAAAACAATGTTTTTTGTCACTTTTGGTATATTTTTGGTATATTGGACTTAATGGCTAAAAGATAATTTTTTGTTTTAATTCTACATTATGTAAAATAGTATAAATGTTTTGTTTTACATAAGCATATGACAGGAAAAATAGCCAATTCCAAAATAGCAAATGACATTAGTAATTTGGTATTCTTTTTTATTTTTTTAATGTTTAGTTGTAGATGGACACCATACCTTTATTTTATTTATTTATGTGGTGCTAAGGATGGAACCCAGTGCCCCACGCATGTGATGCAAGTGCTCTACCACTGAACCACAACCCCAGCCCAGTAATTTTATTCTTGTTGACTCCAAGACGTATTTCAATTATTTCAACCCAAGTCAATCAAAACACACTTTAAGAAGCTCTCAAAGACAGAAGTGAGAGAGAAGGGGAATTGCAGGCATACTTACTCTCTCCTTTCCTTTCTTTTCCTCTTTCCACTTTTTTCTCATACTATGATATGCCTTTAAGTTTATTTCAACATTTTATTATGAAGTTTTTAAACTCAGAGAAAAGTTTAAGAATTTACAGAAGCCAACACTACAATAACCACCAAATGCTACAATTAATACTTTGCTTGCTTTAGTGAGTGTCTGTCCAGCCCCTATCAATCTACTGTATTCTTGTGATCCATTTCCAAGTAAGTATGGTATTATAAGAAGCATATTTAAGTTTTGCCTGGATATTGGTACAGAACTCCTAAAACCCTTGGGATTCTCCAAATGATGGAGTGTCTTAGATGACTTACTGGAAGGTTGCTAGATGACCTCAGGATAGAACCAGTCACTACAAAGAAGACCTAATATTGGATGGCTGATTTTTTTTTATTATTTATTTATTTATTTATTTATTTTTTTGGTACTGGAGATTAAATCCAGGGGTTTACCACATCTCCAGCCCTTTTTTTATTTTGAGACAGAAACTAAATAAGAAAAGTTACTCAGGGCCTTGCTAAGTTGCTGAGGCCTGCTTTGAACTTGTGATCTTCTTACCTCAGCCTCCCAAGTCTCTAGGATTACAGAGTACCCAGCAGATGGCTGGAACTTCCTTCCAAGAAGGAAGTGGGGCTAGAGATTAAGTTCTGTCGAAGTTTTTTAACAATGAGATTTGATGAACTTGTGGGTTGGTGAACAAATTCACTGAGGTGCTGGGAGGGCAGTCCCCCAGAGAGGGCCTGGAAGCCCTCCCTGCACCTGGCCTGCACATCTCTTGCAAGCAGCATCAGAAGTGGGGCAGCCTTGGACTAAATCCTTGACCTGCAGGGTCTGCACTTACTCAGGGTATTTAGGGGCAGAAATGTACCAAATCACACCCAGTTGCTGTCCTGAGAGCCGGAAAACCCGTGTAGGAAAAAAAAAAAAAAAAAAAAAAAAAAAAAAAAAAAAAAAACAACAAAAAAAAAGTGGTATCAGAAGTCTTCCTCTAGATTTTTACAGAGAGCCGTGCGTGATCCCCAAGTAATTCAGCACATGATTGGCCTAACATTTATCTACCAACACAACTCTTCTGGGTTTGCAGCATTTTTTGTATGAACAATCCTTTGGGGGACTTTAGTTCACATTTCTTCCACTCAGTGGATCTTAGGGTCTTAATTTCTACCCATGGTCTTGCCAAGCTTCACAACCTACATCCAAAGGCTATTTCTTGGCTGACTTCTGTCCTTGGGGTCCATCCAGGGTGATCGAAGATGTGTTAGTCACTCAGTAGTGACCAAAACAGGTCCGTTGTCTTCAGCTGACAAAGTCCTCGATACCTGTCCCCACTTTCCATGCTCTTAATGTGGCCTCTCCCACCTGCTGCCAGTTTTCTAGGAGAAACTCTGTTCCTTCCCACTGGATTAGGGAACAATGTCAGTTTCCAAAGCAGTATGTTGCTATGGGAACCTAAAGTTATTTGGAGTTGCAAAGACATAGTGAGTAATCAGTGACACAATCTGAAACACTCCATAATTGTCCCTCAAGAATAATAGGATAAATGTTTTATTATTAGGTGAGGCAACTTCTGTGCTCCTGGGAGGGTCTGGGTGACAGTGACAGCTGCTGAGGGAGGAAGCAGGGGGTTGGGATGAGGTACCTTCTGCTGGCAAGACAGACTCCTGGTTCTCCTGCTGTGTGACGATTCACTTATTCTTTCTGAGCTGCTTTTCTCTTCTGGAAAATGGGGTGGCAGCCTGCAGCTGAAAGGGACCTTGGAGATTATCTGGAAGTATGATTCTCTGAAACAGAAGGTACCTGCTTGTTTTGCTGGGGAAAACCTGCCCATAAGGAACCAGCAGTTGAGGGCAAGTGTGCACACACAGCTCTGGGCTTTGCTTTCCTTGGTGTAAGTCACAGTCACACATTACACTTTGGCAGTCCTTAACATTTTAATCTATATGCTGTGACTACTGCCATCATGTACTACATAACTATTAAGCTGCTATGGCCAGGGTGGGTGATCCTTGTGTTCCAAATGCCTTTTGTAAACAGTAGTGCTGAGGATCAAGTCCAGGTTCTAGGCACTGAATCACACAGACCTCAGTGCTTTTTTTTTTTTTTTTTAATTGAGACAGAGTCTTACTATGTTGCCCAGGCTGGCCTCCAACTCCTGGGCTCAAATGATCCTTCCACCTCAACCTCCAGAGTAGCTGAGACTACAGGCATATGCTACCACACCCATTGATAATGCAATTTTTAAAAAATATATTTGTGATCCAGCATAGTTAAAACAAAAATGTTCATGAACTAAAAAAAAAAAAAACAACAACAACAAAAACAAACAAAAAAACAGTAAAAGATGAAATTAGAAAGGTGATGAGAGCTGGTGCAGTGGTGCATGCACATAATCCCAGTGACTCAGAAGGTTGAAGCAGAAGGATTACAAATTGAAGACCAGCCTGGGCAATTTAGGGACATGCTATCTAAAAATAAAGAATAAAAAGGGACTGGTGATGCCGGGCGTGGTGGCGCACGCCTGTAATCCCAGCACTTGGGAGGCTGAGGCAGGAGGATCGCGAGTTCAAAGCCAGCTTCAGCAATGGCAAGGCACTTAGCAACTCAGTGAGACCCTGTCTCTAATAAAATACAAAAAAAAAAAAAAAAAAAGGGCTGGGGATGTGGCCCAGTGGTCAAGTGCCACTGAGTTCAATCCCTGGTACCAAAAAAAAAAAAAAAAAAAAAAAAAGGACTGGTGATGTGGCTCAGGGGTAGAGCACCCCTGGGTTCAATCCTTAGTACCAAAAAAACACATGAGAATCAGATCCATAGAACCTTAAAAATCTGCTGCAAAGATTCTTGAGAGAAACAGGAATCCAGAATTTCAAACAATGTTATTACTTTGGCACTTTACTGCAGCCATAGTGGCTTCCTTATTGCTCCTTGAAATTTTAGGCCACTTCTAGATCAGGGCCTTTGCCCAGACAGCTCTTTACACAGATACCTGCAAAATTCACTCCCTCACCTTCAAGTCTGTACTCAAATGCTTTCCCCACAATAAGGCCTTTCCTAATAAGCCTATAGTTTCCTGGCCTGGTTTCCCTTCCCCTTGTGCTTCTGAACTCCCTTACCCTCCCTTGCTCTTTCTACAGCATATATAGCTTTTTAATCTACAATATATAATTCATTTATTATTAATGTCTATGGCTTATTTCTGTCTGTCTCTGCTAGAATATGAGCTCCACAGAGCATTTTTCTCTTTAGTTCACCGAATATCCAGAATGTGCCTGGCACACAGAAGGCTCCCACATATTTGCTAAAAGAATGACTTAAAGGAATAACTTTTGATTGTATGGAAAAGTAACAAATTTATTAAATTAATTTTTTCTCACTGACAAATAGTACAAACATAGGTATTGAAGATTTCAGATCTTGAAGAACCCCAGACAGGTTCAGTTGTGTTCTAGCATGTGTTTATTAAGCAAGTAGACTTATTCTAGCACTGTGGAGCAAAATAAAAGTGTCTTTTGCTGGGCACGGTGGCACACACCTGTAATCCCAGCACTTGGGAGGCTGAGGCAGGAGGATTGCCAGTTCAAAGCCAGCCTCAGCAATGGCGAGGCACTTAGAAACTCAGTGAGACACTGTCTCTAATAAAAGACAAAAAAGGGCTGGGCATGTGGCACAGTGGTCGAGTGCCCCTGAGTTCAATCCCTGGTACCAAAAATAAATAAATAAATAAAAGTGTCTTTTTATTTTCACATAATTTCAAACATACAAAAACATTGCAAAAATTGTCCACAGAACTCCTTGTACCCTCTACCCAGGCTTACCAATTGTTTACAATTTTGCTTCATTTGCTTTATCATTCCCTCTCTGTATTTATGTTTCTGAAACTTTTGAGAGTGAATTAGAGGTGTTGTGTCCCTATGCCCAAAGATATTTCAAGTGTATCACTTAAGACCAAAGAAATTGAGCTGGGGCTGCAGCTCAGTGTTTAGAACACTTGTCTGGCATGCTTGAGGCTCTGGGTTTCATCCCCAGCACCACACACACACAAAAAAGTAATGACATTCTCTTGCATTACCACAGTATAATTATTGAAAACAGGAATTTGAACACTGATTCATTCTTGTTTTTTTTTTTTTTTTTTTTTTTGGGGGGGGGGTGCCAGGGATTAAACCCAGGGGGCACCTAACCACTGAGCCACATCCCCAACCATTTTTTCTATTTCATTTAGAGATAGGGTCTCACTGAGTTAGTTGCTTAGGGCTCGCTAAATTGCTGAAGCTGGCTTTGAACTTGCGATCCTCCTACCTCAGACTCCTGTGCCTCTGTGATGCCATAGTATTAACTAATACACAGCCCATTTTTGAATTTCATCAATTCAGTTACAACTATTTTTTCTCTGTCTTGGATCCAAGTCAGGATCACACATTGCATTTAGTCGTCTCTTTTCATCTTACATCTGTTTTCAGCCTTTCTCTATGTTGATTTCTCAGAGTTCATCCTAGTTATTTTATAGCTTGTTCCTGATTCAGGGTGGTCTAAATATTTTGTTATGATCAGGTCAAGATTATACATATGTCTTTGGCAAGAACATCACAGAAGTGGCCTTAGGTCCTCAGTCTGTCATATCAGGAGACTCAGGTGGCATTAGCTCTAATCACCTGGTTAAGGATGGTGCTTGTCAGATTTCTCCACTGTAAAGTTTTTTTGCATTTGAAATTGCTAATGCCATTGTGAGGAAATCTTCAAGATTCCATTCCTCGTCAACAGCATTCCTTCCATATCTGTTAGTTGTCAGGATTCCACAAGGAAGAGGCCCTTTCTCCCCTTCATCTATGTTGCTGTGGACTCCGGGACTCCTGTTTTATTCTATGGTTTATGATTCACTTCAATCATTAATTATTCTGATGCTGAAATTGTCCCAGATTTCTGGCTAGCCATTTGCCTAAAATCCAGTTTACGCAAAGCACACATAATCTCCCAGTTGGGCTTGAAGAGGTGATGGGTCCAAATTGAAGAGGTAGCATTTAGGTTACTGAAAGGCAGGAAGAATGAGTTAACAAAAGTCACTTTAAACAATTTTCAGTAACAAAAACACAATATACGGGCTGAGGTTGTAGCTCATTGGTAGAGCACTCGCCTAGCATGTGCGCGGCCCAGGGTTCGATCCTCAGCACCACGTAAAAATAAAGACATCGTGTACAACTAAAACAAATAAATAAATATTTTTTAAAAACACACCCTATACACTGAAGTGGGTTTTTAAAAAGAAGAAAAAAAAATAGCACAACCCCTCAGCAGTGATCAGAGGAGTCTGGACGGGGGTAGGTGTGTCCTTATGAGAAGAAGAAACTGCACAGCCAGAGCTGCTGGGTTCTTTCAGCCCTGGCGCTGAGGTCAGGGGTAGGGTGTGGGGATAGTGCAAGGAGTGACAGCTACTCAGAACCAAATCGTCAGTGCCAGAAAGCATTGTTCAACCCATCTGGTTCAGCTGTTCCTAATCTTTGTGAGAACATAGTCTGCTCTGAGGATCTGGTGACAGCTGGGAGCCATTTCTCTTCAAAAAGCACATACTGCATTAGGTGAAAAATCACGGAGTTCAGAAATTGATCCTAGGTCTGGAGGTTCAGCTCAGTGGTACAGTGTGTGTAGACTGTGTGTGAGGCTCTGGGCTCCATCCCCAGCACTGCAGAAAAAGAGAGAGGGAGGAGAAGAGAGAGAATAAATTCATCATGTGTCCTTGGTCTACTCAATTAGCTTTAATTTTTTTTTTTAATTCTGTAACATTTCAATTAAGGAGAGTGTGGTTTTCACACTCAGAATAAGTACAGGTATGATCTATTTCACCATGAGATCATCAGCCACAGATTTTTTTTTTTTTTTACTCCCATGCTTCTCTGATAACTCAACAATTAGCTACCAGCAGAGAGTTTATGTTTTCACCAAAGAAGAACCACTTCAGAGCCTTCCTTCCCCATGTCATGAAAAAGAACCTACAAGGTACTTTTAAAATTAAATTAAATTAATTAATGAATTAATATTAATTTTTTCAATACCAGGGAATGAACACAAGGGCACTTTACCACTGAGCTACATCTCCAGACATTTTTCTTTTTTCTTTTGAGACAGGGTCTTAATAAGTTGCTAAAGGGGCCTAAAGCTTGTAATCCTCCTGCCTCAGCCTCCTGTATCTCTGGGATTACAGGTGTATGCCACCATGCCTGGCTTGGTTGGTTAGTTGGTTGGTTGGTTGGTTGGTTGGTTGGTTGGTTTAAACCAGTGTCCTCCTCTTTACCAGACTATAATTGGAAAAATTAGTTTTGCAATCAAGGCCTTGCCTTGTCCTCTTTGAGACTGATGCCGATTTAATCAGGCATAACCAACACTTCTAAGGAAATAAATTTGACTTTCACAGAGCCAAAGCTTTCAAAGCCTTCTCAGGAAAACCAGCCTATACATAGAGCACCGAGTCTTACAGGTAAGCAAGGGAGGTCACTCCCCAGTAGCTCAAGAATCTTAGGTATTTGGGGGATTCAAGAAAAGAGGAATTCATTCAAACTGAGATTCCTTATTAAAATTTGCAGCAATTATAGTGTGTGTGGTAAATTAAAATTCTTCCTATACTGGTGTATATAATCAAACCAAATGAAAGAGACCAGCCTTATTTCATGATCAACAGTGATCTTTTAATCTCAGCAGCTCAGGAGGCCGAGGCAGAAGGATTGAGAGTTCAAAGCCAGCCTCAGCAATGGTGAGGTGCTAAGTAACTCTAAATAAAATACAAAATAGGGCTAGGGATGTGGCTCAGTGGTTTATGCCCCTGAGTTCAATCCCTGGTATCCCCCCAAATTCTCTGAAAGACTGGGAATATGGTTGAACCCTGGCCTAACGTGTGAGGCCCTGGATTCAATCCCCATGACTGAAAAAAAATAAAATAAAAAGGAAAAGAAGCTGGGCACGGTGGTACACACCTGTAATCCCAGCACTTGGGAGGCTGAGGAAGGAGGATCTCGAATTCAAAGCCAGCTTCAGCAATGGCGAGGCACTTAGAAACTCAGTGAGACCCTGTCTCTAATAAAAAAAAAAAAAAAAAAAAGAAAGAAAAAAAAGAACTGGGGATGTGGCCCAGTGGTCAAATGCCCCTGAGTTCAATCCCCAGTACCATAAAAAAAAAAAAAAAAAGGAAAATAAAAAAGTGATCTTTCTTGGAGATTATTTTTTATCAATGGGGGGCAGTATTTGTTTCCTATTGTTGCTATAACAAATTGTCACAAACTTGGTGACTTAAAACAACACAAATTGGCCTGGGACATAATTAGGTGGTAGAGTGTGTGCTAGGCATGCACAAAGGCTTGGGGTTTAGTCACCAGCTCCACCAAAAATGTGTGTGCGCATGCATGTATACACACACACACACACACACACACACAAACACACACTCACATGAATTTATTACCCTTCAGTTCTGGAGGTTAGAGATCCAAAATGAGTGTCCCTGGGTTGAAAACAAGGTGCTGGCAGACTGCTTCTGCTGGAGGTTCTAGGGAACCATTTCCTTGCCCTTCCCAGCTTCTAGAGGCTGACCACAGTCCTGGGTTTGTGGCTCCATCTTCAAAGCCAACAATGGATGGGAGGTCTTTCTGACATGCCGTCTCTGTTCCGACTCTTGCCTGCCTCTTTCCTGTATAAGAATCCCTGGGAATCACACTGGGCCCATCCACGTAATCCAGGATAATCTCCCCATGTCTAGGTCACCTGAGTAGCAACCTTACTTCTCCCTGCCAGCTAACGTCACAGATTCCTAAATTCCAAGCACCTTTGGGGAGCCATTTTTCTGCCCTCTGTAGGAGGAGACTAGGGAAAATTTGTGCTTTGATGGAAAACTGCAGTGTCTGAACCAGAGTTTTCAAACTACTGCCTATGTGGCAAATGTCACAGCCACCTTTTTTTTTTTTTTTTTTTTTTTTTTATTAACCTGAGAATAGATTGTACATTTTTAAAGGATTGAGAAAAATGTAAAGAATAATATTTTATGACATGTGAAAAATTACATAAAATTCAAATTTCAGTGTCCCTAAGTAAAGATTTATTGGAACAGAGCTGTTCTCACTTATTTATGTATAATCCATAGCTGTTTTCATACTTCAAAGGCAGAATTGAGTTGCAAAATGAAGACTATAAGGCCCACAAAACCTGAAATATCTACTCTCTGGCCCTTTACAATGTGAGTTTGCTGATCCCTAGTCCGGTACATGCCTTTCTGATCCTAGCCTCTTATGGCTTTTGAGCTGTTTTTCAAGTCTATAAATTATAGAGAACTGAGGGCAAAGTAAAATAATAATTCTTTTTTTTTTCTTTTTTTTTTTTCTTTTTTTTTTTTTTTCGGTCCTGGTGATTGAACTCAGAGGCACTCAACCACTGGGCCACATCCCCAGCCCTTTTTTGTCTTTTATTAGAGACAGGGCCTCACTGAGTTGCTAAGTGCCTCGCCATGGCTGAGGCTGGCTTTGAACTCGTGATCTTCCTGCCTCAGCCTCCCAAGTACTGGGATTACAGGCATGCACCACCGCGCCCAGCTAAAATAATTCTTATCTCTTAGCATGCAAATTCTGTCTGGCAGATTCCCTCACCTTTCCTCTCTGACGGCCCAACGAGCCAATTTCACCTCCATTGCAGATTGCTGTCAATATTCCCAATATCCAATTATTTCTGCTATGTGTATTCTCCTTCAAATCAGTCATAACATCTTACCAGCATTCCCACTAACAATGAGTTAAGTAAAATATTTAACATGTCCTTGCTTTATATCCAAATGAGAATCATGATTTTACCCTTTTTGAAAATGATCCTTTACCAGTGGCTAAATCATTCTGCTATGCTTTTGTGGTGATGCTGTGGCCCACACCAGGACCCAGTGGCTTCTGTGTGGCACAAGGGACTCAGAACACTGACAGACTGAAACCTGTTCAGAGATGCATGGCAATAGTCTGGGGACCTGAATGCACAAAAGATGAGGCAAAGTCGATGGGTTTTGAGTCAGACGGCCTAGTTCCTGCCCTAGTTCTGCCATAATGTCATCATGGAGAAGTGACATATCTTCTCCGTGGACATAATACAAATTACCTGCAAAGACTACGTGCAGGAAACTGCATGCCATCTAAGACCTCTCCCACGGTGAGCTTCAATAAGCACTAGCTATTATTATTACCAGTGGGGGTAGCAGGTGGCTGAGGCTGACGGAGTGCATGAATGCTATTTTGAAGTTGTATTAATCATTGCTAACTTTTACTGAGTCCTTACCTTGAGGCTCCGTTAGTCCTCACAGTGTCCCTGGGGAACTGGCACCACCACAATAGGACATAGTTGTATTGTTTTGGTTTGTTGGGGATGCTGGGGATGGAACCCAGGTCTCATGCATGCTAAGCAAGCACTCTACCACTGAGCCACACCCCAGCCCCAGAACAGAGTTCATCGTCAAGTGTTGCTGTGGGGAGAAGGGGGTTGATTTATTCTGAGGACTCTTCAAAGTCCCAACTAACTCTGGTTGGTGTGAGTTGCAGGGAGACTCTTATGTGGTCGAAGAGAGGACTTTAGCCAGGTGCAGTGGTGCACACCTGTAATCCCAGTGGCTCAGGAAGCTGAGACAGGAGGATCATGAGTTCAAAATCAGCCTCAGCAATTTAGCAAGAACATAAGCAACTCAGCAAGACCCTGTCTCTAAATAAAATATAAAATAGGGCTGGAGATGTGGATCAGTGGTTAAGTGCCCCTGGGTTCAATCCCCAGTAAAAAAATAATAATAATAAAATAAGGACTTGAACACCTGAAGGTGTCGCACAATGGAAAGGTCTGATGTGAGGTAGTGAACTTCCCACTACATGCAGCACTAGAGCAGAGAGGGTACAAGTTTGGGGTAATGCTGAAGATGGGGATGTCCATGTCCTACAGGAGTTTGGACAGATGGCCTCCAGATTCCTTTCCATTCACCTTCTCTATCACTGTTACTTCCCACCTTGCTATTGATCCCCTAAACCCCTACACACACCTCTAATTTGAATCATTCTTTGTCACTTGAAGCTTCTAATCTATGTGGTCTTTAAAAAATATCCCGGGGATTTTGTCCCCTCTTACAGTAGTCACGAATTGGAGAAAGGACATCCCCACTTCACATGTTCCCAGGGGCCCTGCAATATCCACTTCTCAAAACAGATCTCATCCCCTCCCCCACCACAAAGGTGAGCTTGTAACCCAAGATAGGCCACTCATTTCTGTGTCCCTGACCACCGTACTCCAGGCCATGTCCCCTGGCATTCCTCTCCAGATTTTTTCAAACCAGAAGTCAGAAGTGAGTTTTTTCTTCTTTCATACAAAAGTAGGAAGGTGAAATTAATGTTGCTTGTGGCCATGTCCCTAACATGGGGACAAAGTCCATATGAATTAGGAAAGAATGAGGCCAAAAAAAAAAGAGTCAGGTATAGTGGTGCACACCTATGATCACAGCTACTCCAGAGGCTGAGGCAGGAGGATCTCAAGTTCAAGGCCAGCCTCAGCAACTTACGGAGACCCTGTCTCAAAAATAAAACAAAAAGGGCTGGGGATGTGGCTCGGTGGTAGAGCATCCTCGGATTCAATCCCCAGCATTGGAAGAAAGAGAAGGAGATCCCAGCGGCTCGGGAGGCTGAGGCAGGAGGATGGCAAGTTCAAAGCCAGCCTTAGCAACTTAGGGAGACCCTGTCTCAGAAAAATAAAAAGGGATGGGGCTGTGGCTTAAGGTAGAGTGCCCCTGGATTCAATCCTGAAGCAAGAAAGAAGGAAAGAAAGAAAGATAAGCTCAGTGAACTGAAGATAGGACTTTGCAGGGGCTGAGGAAGAGGCAACCTCTGCAGCAGTCAGGATCCCACAGCCACTTAAAAGGTGGTAACTGACACTCTGCTGCAGATTCTGCCACTGCCTTGCTGGGTAGCTACAGGCAGGCCAGCACCCTCCCAGGGGCATTGAAGTTCATGAACCTACAGCTTCAAGCCCTCATTTACACAAGTTCCTTAAGGCTCTACCTCATTCTGTGTTTGTTTTCATACATCTTTTAAAAGTGGAATATTCCTTTTTAATTTAATTTTAACTGATACATAAAAACAGTGCACCGATGTTGTATTTTTAATTTTGCATTCTTTATTTAAAGAGGCCCCTCCAAGTTGTCTGTGCTTCAAACCCTAACCCTCATCCCCACCCATCTGGGCTCCTCTCTGGGCTTGTTTCCAAAGATGTGCAAGAAGGGACTTGTTTTGGACAGTCTGGACAGTCCCCTCTGGCTCTCACAGCTGACACTCAGCACCTTGGCTGCATGCTCAAACTGGAGTGTTCCCTAGAGCATGGACATTGTGGGGAGAAGTCTTTGGCATTGAGCATATCATTGCAAAACCATTGCTGCTTAGGCCAAAAGTAAAACGTTTTACTTTGGCCCCTGAAGCCCTGCCCAGGCTGGACCACCTCCCTCTCTAGCCTCATCTTCTCCATAAATTTCCTGTTTTTAATAATTCAACCACTCTGGCCTTCTCTAGCCAGTGCTCCTCAAAACCACAGGGTATTTGCATATGCTGTTCTTTCAGCCTGAGAGGCTTTTCCTCACTCCCATTAAAACCCCCTGGTTCTCTGCCTAATTAATTACTTCTTCTCCAAGCCTTGTCCCTTTCCTGATCTCTCTGAGCCCAAGAGAGATTCCCCTATGATGCACTGCCAGGGTGACACCATGTACTCTCCCACATAGCACTTGTCACCATTATAACTTTATGTTCATTTATCTCTCTCTCTAGGGAGGCTGAAGCTCCTTGAGGGCCCTGAGGCCAGGGACTGCTTCTACACATCTCTGATTTTAATGCCTAACTCAATAGTTCACAGCAAGGGCCAATTTTGCCCCAGGCGACATTTTTGGTTGTCAAACTGAGGTGTGCTACTGGTACCTAAGGCCAGGAATGTTGCTAAACCTCCTGTGATAAACAGTATAGACTCTTTTTAAAAAAATATTTATTTATTTGTTTTAGTTGTACACATGTCTCTATTTTTTACGTGGTGGTGAGGATCGAACCCGGGCCACGCAAGTGCTAGGTGAGCACTCTACCGCTGAGCCACAACCCCAGCCCCCACAGTATAGACCCTTGCCACAAAGAATTATCCTGCCCAAATGTGAGTAGCACATAAAAAAAAAAAAAAAAAAAAAAAAAAAAAAAAAAAAGAGGCTGAGAAACACTGGCGTACACAATATCTGACCAATGAAAGGGACTTGAAGAATGTTTATTGAACGAGTGAATAAGAATGAGCGCTCTCTCGGGTCCTCGCTTCCAAGATGACCAAAAAAAGAAGGAATAATGGTCGTGCCAAAAAGGGCCGGGGCCATGTGCAGCCTATTCGTTGCAAGAACTGTGCCAGGTGCGTGCCCAAGGACAAGGCCATTAAGAAGTTTGTTATTCGAAACATCGTAGAGGCAGCCGCCATCAGGGACATTTCCGAAGCAAGTGTTTTCGATGCTTATGTGCTTCCCAGGCTGTATGTGAAGCTGCATTACTGTGTGAGTTGTGCCATTCACAGCAAGGTGGTCAGGAATAGATCTTGTGAAGCCCGGAAGGACAGGACACCCCCACCCTGTTTTAGACCTGCTGGTGCTGCTCCTCGACCTCCACCCAAGCCTATGTAAGGAGCTGGGTCCTTAATGAGTGAAGAAAAGCTGTCTTCTGAAAAAAAAAAATAAAATGGCAATTATAATTCATATAGCATGCTGAGTGTATCTGTAGGCGTGTGTGTGTGTACTACATATTCAAGTATGTGGTACCACAGTTTTCATAGGGAACCTTAATTTTTAATTCTTTTTTATTCAGTCCTTGGTCTTGTTAATTTTGTATAGCTGAGTGGGACATGGAGGGTTTAAACCATGTTACATTTTTTGTTTTGTGTTTTTATATATATATATATATATATATATATTTTTATTTATTTATTTATTTACTTTAGTTGTACACAATGCAATGCATTTGTGTTTACATGGTGCTGAGGATCGAACCCGGGCTGCGCTGAGCCACAACCCCAGCCCCTGTAAACCATGTTAGGTTTATATGTATGTGTGAGTGTTAGGTTAATTCAACATGTACAAGTTTAAGTTGGCACCCTGAAATTGAGGAAGCAGATGGAAGTTTGGCATGTATAAGGCCTTAAGTTTGGTTTGATGCCCAAAACCAAAAAATAAAAGAATGTAGGTGTGGTGGTACGTACAAAAAAAAAAAAAAAAAAAAAAAAAAAAGAATGAGCCATCAGGGCTGGAGTTGTGGCTCAGTGGCTTGCCTAGCATGTGTGAGGCACTGGGTTTGATCCTCAGCACATATAAATCAATAAAAATAAATAAATAAATAAAGGTACATCAACAACTAAAAAATATTTTTTTAAAAAAAGTGAGCCAGGGGCTGGGGTTGTGGCTCAGTGGTAGAGCACTCACCTAGCACGTGCGCGGCCCGGGTTCGATCCTCAGCACCACGTAAACATAAATGCATTGCATTGTGTACAACTGAAGCAAATAAATAAATATTTTAAAAAAAAGAATAAAGGCATTGTGCACAACTAAAACAAATAAACATATATTAAAAAAAAAGTGAGCCATCAGGGTTGGGTTTGTGGCTCTGTGGTAGAGTGCTTGCCTCACATATGTGAGGCACTGGGTTCAATTCTCAGCACCATATAAAAATAAATGAATAAAATAAAGGTCCATCAACAACTAAAAAAATATAAAAACAAAAACAAAAAGGTGAGCCATCTGAGCCAGGTGCAGTGGTACTCACTTTTAGTTCCAGCTAGTCAGGAGACTGAGACAGGAGATCACTTGAGTCTGCAAATTCAAAACCAGCCTGAGCAACATAGTGAGATCCCCATCTCAAAGAAAGGAAACCATCCAGATTTTTGAATGTGTCCCAAAATCAATCACAAAGATATGATTGGAGGCTTGAGTGTTAAGTGGGGAAAGGTCAGGAGGACTGGAACTGGACTAGTATCTGATGTTTCTATAATAGGAGTAGATATCCTATATTGAGACTTCCTGGAAAGGGCCTCCTGGATGTGATGATTCATGAATCAGCATTGTATTTGTCAGCTTCCCTTAATGTAACTAAATACCTGAGACAATCAACTTAAAAGGAAAAAAAGGTTTGGATTAGGGATACAGCTCCGTGGGAGAGCATTTACCTAGCACGCACTTAAGGCCCTAGGTTCAATCCCCAGCATTGCAAAGAAAAGAAAGAAAAAGTAAAGAAAGATTTATTTGGGTTCAGTTTCAGAGGTTCCAGTTCATGGTCTGTTGGCTTTGTCTGTCTGTCTGCGGTGAGGCAGTATCTCATGGGGGGAGCACATGGCAGAGGAAGCTGCTCATATTGTGGCCGCCAGGAAGTGAAGAGAGAGGGAGAAGAGGGCTCGGGTCCCAGTAGCCCTTCAGGGGCATGCCCCAGGTAACCTAACTTCCTCCCCTGAGACCCCGACTTTTAAAGGTTCTCTTCTGGCACCTCTCAATAGTGCCATATGTGGGAACCAAGCCTTCAACCTGTGAGCCAGGACACATCTGCGTGCCCCATCCAGGAAGTCCCTATACTAGTTACATTAGAAGTTAAACCCCATGCTCACTGCCAACTGGGACTGCGTCAAGCCCAGAGCTCTGGTGGAAGGTATAGGCAACCAGGGGGAGGAGCAGGAGGACGGGAGAGGGTCTTCCATCATCGCAGACAGGAATGCTCACTCCCCCAGGGCTGCCTCACCCAGGCCCTTCAGCCGGACACATTCTGACCACTAGCCCTCTCTACAGAGCATCCCTCAACTTCAACCTGCCTCCAGCTCAGAGCCTTGCTCCAAAATGTCTTAAATTCTGTCTGTTCTTCCCACATCCACCACTTTACCCCACATGTGGTCACCTCTTTCTTATGTCACTGCACTAGCCCCAAGGCCATCCTCTGTCCTGGCAAACAGAGCTACACAGCCTGCAGTGAATTGCCCTCAATGTGACTGTGGTAATTGCTGATATTTGTATCTCTTGCTGTTTGTAAGACATGCTGTCACCGATCAGCTCCTGTGGAAGCTTGAAGCCCATTTATTTGGCAGATAAAAAACAGATCCAGAGGAGGGGGCCGGTCAAGGGAGTGATTGGGACAGAACTTAAATCCGAATCAGATTCATAGAATTAATGACGGCGCCTACTGCTGGATGGGCGTCTGGGTGGGTGGATGGAACAAAAGATGAACACGTGAGAAAAATGCAATTGCTTTTCATCTCACTCCCTTTGCGGATGAGAAATCTGAGGTCTAGGAGGGTTAAAATTGCATTGTCTTAAAAAAAAACTAGAACTCCATATCTAGAGAATTTGGGCCAGCTTCTTTTGATTTTTTTTTTTTTTTTTTTTTTTTTTTTTTTGGTGGTACTTAGCCTAAAATCTCCATATCTAGAGAATGCCTCATTTTTTTGAACAGAACAGCCAGCTTTCTTTTGATTTTAATGGGGCTGAGCCACAGGAATTTTTTAAAATTAATTACTTTATTTATTCTAATTAGGTATATTAAGAACAATCTCTATCCAAAACAGAAATTGTTTTAAAGAATGGGTTAAGATTTTGTTTTCTGGATAATTCTCCCTGTGTGGAACTCCAGACATGCAGATCAAAGAGGTGTCGCTGCTACCACTTAACACCTAGGCCAGGTGTAACTACTTCTACCATGACTGTGGCATTGAAGGTGGCTTGGGAATTAGGTGACTTTGAACCTGTTGGTAAAACCTGAGTGGTGTTACCAAATCTTTCAGGAGTTCTTCTCTAATTCACCTGCAAGCTCTCTTTTGGGCACAGGGGACATTGGTTTCGATGTTTTTGGCATTCCTCAGTCACTTCCTGCAGAGACATCTTTTAGGGGGTAGAGTAGATTTTCCCCAAACCAGTGTTTTGGGGTGTCATGCATTTATCCTAAGTGCAGCAAAGGCTTCATCACTAAAGACAGAAAAGCTTCGGCATGCTTTTGTTAATGTCACGCTTGGGAGACTGCAAGGGAAGGAAGAGTGCAATGGAGCAAGGTGCACTGAAATGCCCTCCTGCCCCTCCCAGAGAGGGAAAGAGGCTGGGGGCAGGGAGATTTAATGTCTCCTAATTTGAGGAAGCTTCATGATGCAATTTAGGGAATGGAGGAGGAAAGGCACCTACAGCATAGGAAGATGGGAGCTATTATTTCACAGCAAACAGGATGAAAAGAGGGTGACAGAAGAATACCAACCTCTCACTCAGAAAGGCTGGCCCTCCCCGAGGTGATCCGTTCTCAGGGTGGAACAGCGTTTACTCTCAGATGTCTCCCAGGCCTGAGCTTCAGCCTGGAGTGGAGGCCCCCACTGCTCCCTTCTTCATCCATGGGACCAGGGCTCACCCTTTGTGCTGGCCAGGAGGGCCTAAGGAGAGAAGAGGAGTGCGCACCACAGCACACGCCTGTAATCCCAGCAACTCCGGAGGCTGAAGCAGGAAGATAGCAACTTCCAGGCCAGCCTGGGCAACTTAGCAAGACCCTGCCTCCAAGTAAAAATAAAAAGGGCTGGGGATGTGGCTCGGTGGTAAGGCACCCCTGGGTTCAATCTTTAATACCAAAGAGAGAGAGAGAGAGAGAGAGAGACAGAGACAGAGACAGAGAGACAGAGAAGAGGAGGAGGAGGAGGAGGAGGAGGAAGAGGAGGAGGAGGAGGAAGGAGAAGAAGAAGAAGAATAGTAGTAGTCAGGGAGCAGAGGAGCACTCTCAGGCCCCCTTTCTTTGCCACCCAGGATGTGTTTGTAATGCTAAGAGCTGAGCACTCCAGACAGAGCTCCTCACTGTCTTTCAGGACCAAAAGAGAATAGATGTGAATGCTCTTTGAGACCACCCAGGAATTCAAGTTTCTTCCCTCCAGCTCAGGGTTTATGACCCAGGCACTAGTGACGTTTTGGGCCAGATGATTTTTTGTTGGAAACCACTGTTCTGGCAGAGATGCAGGTGGATTGTTGAGTTGCTAATGAGGTAGTGGCTCCAGAGCCCCTTCCAAAGACCTGGGAGAAGTCCTAACAATGTGTTCACAGGGCACACATTTTTATAAAATTTGTGAAAACCAGATTTTTCTTTTTTTTTTTCTTTGTGGTACCGGGGATTGAACTCAGGGGCACTCGACCACTGGGTCACATCCCCAGCCCTTTTTTGTATTTTATTTAGAGACAGGGTCTCACTGAGTTGCTAAGTGCCTCACCATTGCTGAGGCTGGCTTTGAACTCGTGATCCTCCTGCCTCAGCCTCCCAAAGTGCTAGGATTACAGGCGTGCACCGCTGCGCCCGGCCAGATTTTTCTTTTTTGTACCAGGAATTGAACCCAGGGGTGCTTAACCACCTAGCCACATCCCCAGCCCCTTTTTATATTAATTAGAGACAGAGTCTCACTGAGTTGCTTAGGGCCTTGCTAAATTGCTTAGGCTGGGTTTGAATTCATGATCCTCTGCCTCAGCCTCCTGAATCACTGGGATTATAGGTGTGTGCCACTGCACCCAGGTGAAAACCAGATATTTAAACTGCAATTAATTAAGGACATTTTGTCTCCTTTTGCTCCAACACTTTTTTTTTTTTTTTTTTTTTTTTTTTTTTAGGTGACAGGGTCTTCCACTTAGCTTATGTAAGACTTAGGGCCTCACTAAATTGCTGAGGCTGGCCTTTAACTTGCAACCCTCCTGCCTCAGCCTCCCACAGCACTTTCATATCAAACTTTGAAGTTTTGGGGGAGGAAGGTACTAAGAATCAAACCCAGGGCTCTCTACCACTGAGCCATATCCCCAGCCCCTTTTATTATTTATTTTGAGAGAAGGCCTTGCTAAGTGCTGAGGCTCACCTTGAACTTGCAATTCTCCAGCCTCAGCCTCCCAAGCAGCTGGGATTGTAGATATGTGCCACCATGCCCAGCTCAAAATTTGTATTTTTGATCCTCCCCTTCCCTGGGCTAGGGATGGAACCTAGGACCTCATGCATGCTAGGCTAGCACTCTACCACTAAGCTACACCCCCAGCACTATCCTTTTCTTAAATATGGTACTGGGTGGGGGTGTAACTGGTAGAGCACATATCTAGCAAACCCAGGGCACTGGATTCAATTCCCAGCAGTCCCTGAAAAAAAAAAAAAAAAAAAAAAAAAAAAAAAAAAAAAAACACAACAACAAAGATAAAGATGTTTCCCCTGCCCTTCCTGTGGTCTGAACTTGGCTTGTCCCTAACATCCACATGTTGGAAGGTTGCTCCTGGAGTGGTGGTATTGGGTCTCGGTAGAACATTTAAGAGATGGGCACTAGTAAGAAGTTTTCGGGCTGCTGCCCTCCAAGAGATAGCCTCCACTAGAGAGTTGTTATAAAAGGAGCAAGCCCAGCTCTTCCCTCTCCACCTCCTCTCTTGATACGTGACCACTTTCTCCACCATATGGGACCATCCACTGCCCACAGCAGAGGCCAAACCAGTGTGGGCTGCTTAATCTTGAACTTTGAGCTTCCAAAATTGTCAACTAAATAAAACTCTTTTCTTTCTTTTCTTTTTTTTTTTTTTTTTTTTCTTTTTGTACCAGGGATTGAACTCAGGGGCACTCGATCACTGGGCCACATCCCCAGCCCTTTTTTGTATTTGATTAGAGACAGGGTCTCACTGAGTTGCTAAGTGCCTCACCATTGCTGAGGCTGGCTTTGAACTCGCAATCCTCCTGCCTCCGCCTCCCAAGTGCTGGGATTACAGGCATGCGCCACCATGCCTGGCTAATAAAACTCTTTTCTTCGTAAGTAGCCTGCCTCAGGTATTCCGTTATAACAATGAAAAGCTAATACTCTAATATGCTTCTCAAATAGCCTAGGCTTTAGGCCTCAAAAAACCCAAATCTGACTCTGGAGTGATAAAACCCTGGGTTCAAATCTTGGCTCTACCCCATCCTAACTTAAGATTTTTAAACCTCTTTAGGCCTCAGTTTTCTTATCTGAAAAATGGGCTAGTTAACTATGGTGTCTCCTAAGATTCCTGTGAAAACTGAGAACATGCGGTCAACTCTTCAGCACCCCCACTGAGAATAGGTGTTAGGAAGATGACGATTTTTTTTTTTCCCCTCCTGGTGGAGATCAGATGTGGCAATGGTTTGAGTTGGAAGAAGGACAAGCAGGTTCCTGAAGGAGGGAGAACAAGATGACCCTGGGGAGCTAACATATTTGGCTAGAACCACTTCCAAAGAAAAAGTCTGGCTTGGAAAACAACAATGGGATGTTCAAGCTCAGAGCCCAAGCTCTACCAGGGACAAAAATGAAGAGCAGAGCACTCGGAGCCGCCACTGTGGTTTTCTTTCTAGAAGGAGCCCTGGCTAGGGATTCTCTCTGTGTTCCCTGGGCAACTGGCTCCACCCAAGACACCTGTTTAAATAGATGCAGCCTTGAGGGCTTCACAGGTGCTGTTACCAAATTTTTTTTTTTTTTTTTTTTTTTTGTACCGTGGATTGAACTCAGGGGCACTCGACCACTGGGCCACATTTCCAGCCCTTTTTTGTATTTTATTAGAGACAGGGTCTCACTGAGTTGCTAAGTGCCTCACCATTGCTGAGGCTGGCTTTGAACTCGTGATCCTCCTGCCTCAGCCTCCCAAGTGCTGGGATTACAGGCGTGCACCACCACGCCTGGCTTGCTGGTACCAATTCTGAATCATGGGGTTCCTTAGCATTCTCTCAACAGTAAGACACACACACACACACACACACGCGCGCGCACACACACACACACACACACACACACACACTTTCTTTGTGTGAATGGTATATTTTGCTCTTTTTTTTCCCTACCCCTTTTTACTTATTATTTTGAGACAGGGTCCCTTTAAGTTGCTTAGGGCCTTGCTCAGTTGCTGAGGCTGATTTTGATTTCGTGATCCTCCTGCCTCAGCCCAGGGCTCAATCTCCAGCAACCCCCCCCTCCAAAAAAAACCCAAAAAAGCAACAACCAATATTTGCAGCCTGGGGGTCTCTCTTGTTTCTGCCCCTGGCTCCTGTATTCTCCTGGACCTCGGCTTCCACTTGGGCAAAATGGGCCTCTCCAGGGTCCTTTAACAGGGCAGGAGCCTGTGCAGGTCTTTGCCAAACCCTTAAGAACATTAAGAACTTGCAATCTGACAGCCGGTGCGAACGCCTCCCCACCCCGCAGCTAAATGTATTTCTGTCCTGACGTCTAAAATGGAAGCTTAATTGCTGGTAAGTGGCTGACAACTGGTACGTGTGTTTGGGGAGAATTAGAAGAACCGGATCCATCCTGGGCCTCCCCCAGAAGCTCCTCTAGAAAGCTGGGCTTTCAGGGAGGAGAGGAAACCTCAACTTGGCCAGGGAACCTGCAGCCCTGGAATGGCAGACCCACCCCGTGCGGCCCCGCAGCAAGATCGACAGCAGAAACAATATGTACCATTTATAGGACACTTATGGTCCCAGGGCACAGTGCCAATTGTTTTTGTGGTCATAGAGTGCTCCTGAAAACCCTCCAGTAATGTCTAATGGTGGATACTGTTCATTGAGAACTTAGTATGTACCAAGCTCCACCCAAAGCATATGACATAAAATATGTCACCTGATCTCACAACTCTGAGGTGGGTACTGTTATCCCCAAACTACAGATGGAGAAGCGAAGGCAGAGTTAGAGGCTGAGTCAACTAGTTAAGGTATGGCAGACAGGAAATGCAAAGTGTGGCTCCAGGGCCGACGCTCTGTCCTCCACTGTCTTGCAGGATAGCTCTGAAGCATGTGCTGTTATTATTTCCACTTTAGGGATGATGAAACTGAGGCTCGGGTGGGTGAAGTGACATCCCTACGGCTGCATAGCTTGTATGGCAGAGCCAGGTTCCGCCGCAGGTGTCCGCACTTTCAAAGCCCAGGCTGGTTGTCCTTCCCTACTGCCTCCCTCTGTGAGTCACCAAAGGCCCCCAGCACTGTGCGAGGAGCCCCTGGGGAGACTCAAGGCAGAAGCTGTAGAAGTAGCAGCAGGCAGGACTGTCCTGTCTTTGCTCTGGAGTTCTCACTAATTCTCTGTGTGACCTTAGGAAAGTCATGGCCTCTCGCTGGGCCCCCCCGAATCCCATCCGTAAATGAGAGGTTGTGTGATATCCCAGATGGTGGTGAGGCCCAGCCTGGTGGTATGGGACAAGGAGACGAGGGCTTGCAAAGGGCAGAGAGGGGCCTTTAGATGACCCAGTTGCTGTCCAGGGAGGACAGAACCTCTCCAGGGTGGAGGGGAGGCCCCTGTAGCTTAAATCAGAAAATGCCCCTTTCCACACCTCCTCACCTCTTCCCAGAGGAGAAGGACCAGAAAGAGGGATGGTAGAAGATCACATATCACTATATATTACATGTCACTACATTACTTTCCAGTGACTACAATAATGAATTAACTACAAACAGACAGTGGTTTAGGACAACAGAAATTTCTTTTCTCACAATTGTAGAAGCCAGCAGCCCTAAGTCAAGACCTCAGAGGCTCTGGAGGCAAATCTGCTTGCTACTTGCCTCTTCCAGCTTCTGGTGGCTCTTGGTGTCCCCTGACTTGTGGCTCCTGCTCTCTTTGTTTCATCGTCACGTCACCCCTCCTCTGTGCATGTGTCCAAGTCCTTCTGCATTTCTCTTCATCACTTGTGATTGCATTTAGAACCCACTGGGACAATCCTCTCAAGCCCAAACACCACACTTAACTAAATGCGCTCAGACCCTTTTACAGAATAAGCTAACATTCACGGGCTCTGGGGATTAGGACATGGACATATTTTGGGGACTGTTTTTCAGCCTGCCATCGAAGGAGAGGAGAGGGAAAGAGGAATGAAGGTGCGAGACGAGCCTGAGCCCGCCCAGCGTGGCCCTCGGCTGCCTGGTTCCTCGTGGGTCTGGGGGAATCTGACGGGCCTCCCAGCCGGGTGTCCACGAGCTGTCCTGGGACTCAGCAGGGCCTCCACCAGGCTTGCTGCAGCTGCGGATCCTGGTGGACGAGGTGGCCTGGGCGCAGGGCTGGAGACCGGGCTCCTGGGTCTGCTGCACCCCTGGTTGTCTGTGGAGCCTGGACAAGACGCTGCTCTTCTCTGAGCCTCTCTCCTGCCTTCGCTCTGGCCTTTCTCTGCACTGGGCTCTCCTTTCCACTCTTGCCCCACTTTCTCCAATCAGTTGACATACAGTATCTCTCCCAAAAATCTCTTGTGGAAGCCTTTCCTCAACTCCCAGGGTGGGGCTAGCAACAGACACCCTGAAAACTGGCAGGGTGACTGGATTAGAGGAACTACGTCTGAAGTGCCCTGGGATGGCTGGCTCATTTCTTTGTCCATCGTTCACACAAACTCACCAGATCCCGAGCACCTCAAGGCATCGAGAGCCTGGAGCCAGACTGCTCAGGTTCAAGTTCAGACTCTGCCACTTACGATCTCTGTGGCCTCAGGCAAGCTCCTTATCTCTTCAGTGCCTCGGTTTCCTTATCTGTAAAATGGGACTAACAGCAGCATCTAGCCTATGGTCATAACTAGCTGGACTATTACCTGTCAGCTACTTAGAACCGCGTCTGGCACAGGTCATCGCACATTTCACACCAGTTCTTGTCATTCTCCATAGTCCCATCCCCGGGGGCGTGGCACACAGTAGGCTCCGGTGGTGCTGACAGGAACAGCTGATTCACAAGTTCTTTTCAGTTCTCCATCTTTCCCAGTGTTGTGCTGATGACAAGATGAGGCAGGAGAAGCCAGGAGTGGCCATAGTGCCATGGGCAGTAACTGGAACACGTCCATGCTCAGCATCTGCTGGGAGCTTGGCCAGCCTGGGGCTTCCTAGAAGGAAGCCAGCCTTCTCTGCCTCTCTGTTCAGCCTCTGCCTGCACCTTTGGCGCTCACCTAGGGGCCCCTGTCTGAAGGTTGTCGTGAGCCTGGTTGTCGTGACCAGTGCAGAAGAGGCCATTTCCTCAATTTCCTTGGGTAGCTGCATGGCCAGCGACACAGGAAGAAGGAGGCTGGGCCAGTGAAGGCCTGTGTCCTTGCAGGGAGGCCTCTAGTCTGCTGGGATGGAGTGGCGTGTCCTTCCTGTAATCCCCGCGCCCCCCCCCAACACATACACACACACACACACACACACACACACACACACACACACACACACACAGCCTGTGGGCTGTACGCTTTCTGTTTTCCTCCCTTGGAGGACCAGCCTTGAAACTTAGGATGTCAATGCATGGACAATAAGAAACATGTGATTTGGTACGCCTATGAGATGGTTTCTGTTATTTTATTTATTTTTATATGCTGTGCTAAAAATATGTTCTTCTAAAAATCAATCGGATTTGGATTGATTCTTTTAAACAACCACAAAGTTGTTCAGAGTGACCCAGCCTAGGCAGGTACCAGGGAAAATAGTGTTTCCATCTTCCTGTCCCCAGGACATACACCTTCCCGTCCCAGCCCCCCTTCTCTGCTGCACATCACCCAACCCAGCTGAAGGCTGGCAGATCTAGCCACCTTTCTCAGGGCTGTTTGCATTTGAAAAGTAAGGGAATCTCAGCCCCCCAATCCTTCCAAGCCATAGTACCCAGGAGCCCAATGTTGGGGTGTAACTCAGTAGAGGAGCGCAAGGTCCTGGGCTGCATCTCCAGCCCTACCGAGAGAGAGAGAGAGAGAGAGAGAGAGAGAGAGAGAGAGAGAGAGAGAGAGAGAGTTGAGGACACAGTAAGAAGTCACCAGCTGAGAACAGCTTAATGGAATCTTTCAATACCTTTATCTTGGACTCCCCAGACTCCAGAACTGTGAGAAGAAATACATTTCTGTTGTTTATAAACTACTCAGTCTATGGCATTTTGTTATAGCAGCATGAATGGATTAAACCTGGGAGTAGACTCGCCTGGGTTCCAATCCCAGCTTTGCAACTTCCTAGCTGTGTGAGTGAGTGGCTTTCTCTCCCCCAGCCTCAGTTTATCCATCCATAGTAGACCTCCTGATTAACTGAGATGATGTAACCAAATCTCCTGGTAGTGGGAACACAGTAAATGGCAGCTGGTATTATTATGAAGAGGTACATTGCAATTTCAAGGCATTTGGGGACTGAAACATTTTCCCTGGGAGCAGTGGCTCTAATGACAATCTGTGGGCAAAATTTCTGCAGGATGCAACCGGGATTAAATGAAATGAGGTGAATGGTGAATCGTGGATGTAAAGTGCTTAGGCCAGCGTCTGCAACACAGAGAGGATGGCGCTCTGAAAGTGAGAGCCCTCCCCAGTGGTTTCAGTTCCACAGCCTTCTCATGCAGACTTCAAATGGCTTCAGCACAATGTGAGTAGCTGTGGGTTGCAGAGGATTTTTTTTTTCAGGAATCCCTCTCTTACTATCAAAGGACCCCTACCTCGTTCAACCACATATCTGTCTTTACAAATCCTATTCTGTCCTGTCCACATGCTTTAAAGAAAAGTTACTTTTTGACAGGCTTGCATTTAGAACTGGAGAAAGGGACACCGGCTGCTTTAAAGTTGGAGATGCAGGGTGTGAGGTTGCCATGGAAACAATTGACAGTAAACTTTATTTTACAGCATGCCCAGCTAAGTAATTGGTCAAGAGGGAAGGGGAGAAGCTACAAGTAATTTCCTCCGAAACAGAAGAGAAAATAATAACCAGGGAAAGGCCGACCAATGGAGAGAGAGATTTTTCCGCTCAGGGAAAAGAGAGTTAAAAGGTTCTTCTGGTGAGAACAGGAATTGCAGGGCTTGGAGTTGGCTTTCCTTCTTTCCTCATTTTTCCTTCTGTTTCTGGATTGAAATATCGGGGAAGAAAATGAAGAGCAGAGGAAGAAAGCAAAGTTAATTAGCACTCCCCCCTAAAAGTATAAAGTCCCTTCTGGAGGCTGGGGGTATAGCTCAGTGGTAGAGTATTGAGTTCAATCCCCAGTACCAAAAAAGAAAGAAAGAAAAGAGATGAATGAATCAAGAGATGAACGAGTCAGAAGATATTTTCTATTCTAGCCAGAGCCCTAAGTCAAGATTAGGCTAGTGGCAGTAAATGATGATAGGTTATCGTTATTAATTATTTAATAATAAAAAGCAAACTACCCATAATAAATAATAGTTAAGAATTAATGAGGGGGCTGGGGTTGTGGCTCTGTGGTAGAGCGCTTGCCTAGCACGTGTGCGGCCCGGGTTTGATCCTCAGCACCACGTAAAGATAAAATAAAGACATTGTGTACAACTAAAATAAAACAAAACAAAAAAAAAAAACCTTCTGGACCTCAAAAAGACTTCTTCTTTTTTTTAAATATTTATTTATTTACTTTAGTTGTACACAATGCAATGCATTTATGTTTTTACATGGTACTGAGGATCGAACCCGGGCCGCGCACGTGCGAGGCGAGCACTCTGCCGCTGAGCTACAACCCCAGCCCCAAGACTTCTTAAAAACAAAAAAAGAACAATGAACAAAAAGAATTAATTTTAGCATATTATTTTAGAGAGCTTAGTTGCTTTTTGTATTAAAAAAGGCTGTTTGCTTAAATTGCATTTGAGAGGCTTAGGATATTCAAAGCCAGCCTCAGCAATTTAGTAACTCAGTGAGACATTAAATATTTGGGGATGCTAGTGCCCCTGAGTTCATTCCCTGGTCTTTTAAAAAAAAAAAAAAAAAAAGGCTTCTCTCACCGGGCATGGTGGTGCATGCCTGTAATCCCAGCACTTGGGAGGCTGAGGCAGGAGGATCACAAGTTCAAAGCCAGCCTCAGCAATGGCAAGGCACTTAGCAACTCAGTGAGTCCCTATCTCTAAAAAAATACAAAAATGGGGGGCTGGGGTTGTGGCTCAGCGGTAGAGCACTCGCCTAGCACGTGCGCGGCCCGGGTTCCATCCTCAGCACCACATTAAAAAAAAAACTAAAATGCAGCCAGGCGCGGTGGTGCACACCTGTAATCTCAGCACTTGGGAGGCTGAGGCAGGAGGATCATGAGTTCAAAGCCAGCCTCAGCAATGGCGAGGCACTTAACAACTCAGTGAGACCCTGCCTCTAATAAAATACAAAAAAGGGCTGGGGAGGTGGCCCAGTGGTCTAGTGCCCCTGAGTTCAATCCCCAGCACCAAAAAAAACAAAAAAAAAACAAACAAAAAAAACTAAAACACATGTGTACAAATAAAGCAAATAAATATTAAAAAAAAAAAAATACAAAAATGGGCTGGGGATGTGGCCCAGTGGTTGCGTGCCCCTGAGTTCAATCCCTGGTACCAAAAAAAAAAAAAAAAAAAAAAGGCTTCTCTCTTCACTACCCATTCCATTCACTAAATAATCTTTTGCTAAGCTTTTGAGCCTTCAGCCAATTGACAAATATTTCCTTGTCTAATGTTATCTAGGCCCAGTGGGAGGCTTCCAGCCACAGTAGGAGGTCATCAGGGCCCTTCCCTAAAAATGTGGTTTCTTTTCTTTTTTTCTTCAGCACTGGGGATGGAAACCAAGGCCTTGCATGTGCTAGGCAAATGCTCCACGGCTGAGCTACAGCCCCAGTCCCCTAGATATTATGGCCTAGGAAAGTAGGCAGACTTAGTGAAAAATTGCAGAATTGTATTGTAGTTGTGGTAAGTGCTAAAAAAAAAAAAAAAAAAAGGACAAACCCAGTGATGTCCAAACCTGTTTGAGCAGAATATGAGAAGCATGAGCTTCAAAGCAAGTAGGAAAATATCACTCATTCAGAACACGAGCCTCAGAACCTCAAAGCAGGGACAAGAACCTCCTCCACCCATGAGTTCTACATTCAGCAGATTTAAAATCTATTTATCTATCTTAGTGTCCATTCTGTGCAAGGCACAAAACAGACATGGTCCTTGCCCTCAATAAGCTTGCACTCTAGGTGGGGAGACAGATATGTGGAAACTTTCTGACAATTCTGTCATTAGCTGAGTCATGGAGCCCTTATCATGGGCAGCATCAGGTTAATGACTTACCTGTACCGTCTCCTTTCAACTTCAGGACAATCTTATCAGATAGGTAATATTATTACTCTGCTCTCCAAATGGGAAATGGAGCCACAGTCAGGGTCACAGACCTAGTGAAAAGTAGAGTGGGAATTTGAACCCAGACAGTGGAGTCCCAGGGCCCCACTACCCCGCCAGACCATGCTTCAGTTAGGCTGCGTGAGCCACTGTGTGAAACTGCTCTGCACGGAGTCTGTTGGTCAGGAATTTGGCAACATCTTACTATGGAAAGGGTGGGAACAGCCGGGATTCAGAATGCAAGTCCTCAGGGTTCAGAGGGGTTCCTGGGTAAAAAGCTAATCCCTTCTATTCCTTCTTGTTGGAGTTTGTCACGCCCCACCCCTTCATTTTTCGCTTGAGTCACCATCGAGGCCTGCTCTGAGAGCCTGGAGGAGGCAGAGCAAATCTAATAGACCTCAAGAGTTGGAGGGAAATGGGCTGGGGTTGTGGCTCAGCGGCAGAGCGCTCGCCTCGCACGTGCGCGGCCCTGGGTTCGATCCTCAGCACCACGTAAACATAAATGCATTGCATTGTGTACAACTAAAGTAAATAAATAAATATTAAAAAAAAAAAAAAAAAAAGAGTTGGAAGGAAAGGAGGCTTGTGGGACCCCGGGTTAGCTGGGGGTGTGCCAGGCCTGCTTCTTGGATCACAGGAGGAGAGTAGCTACCAAACACCTGCAGCCCCGGGGATGGGCCTGGAAAAAGGAGAGAGAACTGTAGGAGGCCCTGGGAAAGAGGGCGCAGAGGTGCCCTTGAGGGTCCTCCTTGCCAGTTACTCACTGTATGTCTCTGGGCCTCAGTTTCTTCTTCTGACTCTTCCTGTTGCTGTTGCAGTATGGTGTTTCCGAATTTCTGACTGGTAGCCCAGGGTGAAGAAGTGCTGGCAGGGCGCCTGACCTGGCTCAGTGTCACAGGCTAGGAGGTGGAGCCTGGATGCAAACCCACGTTCTGTTCCCCACCCACGGGCCAAGGCCCAGCTCCTGCACCAAGTCAGCATCCCTGAGCACAGGGCCAGCTCACTTTCAGCAAGTCCTGCTCCCACTAGATACAGGCATCCCCAGAGCTCCCTGAGGGCCAGAATTAGGTCCCATCCCACCCCATCACCAACCACTCAGCAGAACAGGCCTGTGACAGAAGGGTGCAACTATTTCCCAAAAAAATAATTAAAACCAACCAACTGGGCATTTGCAGCCTCAGCTCTGGGGACAGCAAGTGCCGCCTTGATTATTTCTCAAATAATTAGTGACTGAGCCTGTCAAATCTCACTTGAGGTGTGAGGAGCAGGAGGAGCTGGGTGGGGTGCTGCCTCTGCCCCACAAGGAACCTGGAGGATTATTTTTATAAACTTGGCTTTGGAGCTTGTCTGAATAGTCCCTTGTGCCCTGCAGTGTCCAAGCAGGGCTCTGAACTCCTGTCCAGCAGGTCCTCCTGAAGGACAGCTCTGAGCATATTTTCTCTCATGCTCAGGCCCACACATTCCCCAGCTCACACCCACAGGGTCACAGTGCAGCTAGAGCCAGAGGCATTGCTGTGACCACACACGGCCTCCTCCACTTGCTGTAATCACTGTGCCTGAGGCCTGTGGCTTTAGATGCCATGCCTGCTGAGTATCAGACTTACCAGCATATCCACTCACGACAGCTCATGCACCCGCATTTTCTGGATGGGGAGACTGAGGCTTAGAGAGGTTCAGTCTCATGCCCAGAATCCCATAGGTGGTATGTGGAAGGAGGTTTGAAGACCAGATCTCTGGGACCCTCATGCTCTTTTTGTGGTGCTTAAGCAAGTGCTCTGCCCCTGAGCTGCCCCTTTGCCCTGCCCTATGCTCTTTTTTTTTTTTTTTTTTTTTTTTTTTTTGGTACCAGGGATTGAACTCAGGGGCACTCGACCACTGGGCCACATCCCCAACCCTTTTTTGTATTTTATTTAGAGACAGGGTCTCACTGAGCTGCTAAGTGCCTCCCCATTGCTGAGGCTGGCTTTGAACTTGCGATCCTCCTGCCTCAGCCTCCCAAAGTGCTGGGATTACAGGCGTGCGCCACCGCGCCCGGCTCCTATGCTCTTAACTAGCAAATTCATCCAGGAGGCCAGCAAGTCAGAGGACACCGAGCTGGCTGGAAGTTCCACTGGGCCCAGCCATTGACGACTCAGGCAGCCCTTCACGCTATGTGAGAATGAGGTGCGAGAGGAACCGCGCTGAGGACCAAAGCCCACGGTGATCTCCCCTCTAAAAATAACAAAGATGTAGGGGCAGCGGTTGTGGCTCAGTGGTGGAGCGTTTGCCTAGTACGTGTGAGGCACTGGGTTCCATCCTCAGCACCACATAAAAATAAATAAAATAAAGATATTGTGTCAATCTATAACTAAAAATATTTTTAAAATAAACAAACAAAAATGTGACTCTCAGAGGCCCAAGCAGCTCTCCAAGACCCCCATGTCCTGGCAGTGGTGGGGAGCTGGGCGAACCCCCGCCCTGCCTCCTGCGGAGAGTTGACCTGTGTCACCTCCACTCCTCACCCTGCCTGTCTCCTTTTCTGCTTCCTGAAACATGCCCCAAATTCTTTTCATATATTGAGGAGCCTGCATATTTCCCATCTTTGCAAGAAGGTGTGAGGAGGGCCAAGCCTTTGGGTAAAAACACAGACCTGAGGTTTCTGAGACAAGGAAGGCAACGTCCATCCTCCACAGCAGGTTCTAGGAAGATGAGAGAAACTCTTCCTGGGGGTCTGGAGACACTAAGAGTTGATGTGAAAATCTCCAGACCAGAGTCAAAACTAATTCAGCACCATGATAAATAGGTAAACGCAACGACAACTTATCTTTTAATACTTTTAAACACTTTTTTTCTAATTATGGAAGTTATGCATGGTCATGCAAAAGATTTTCTTTTTTTTTTTTTTAAAATATTTATTTATTTGCTTTAGTTGTATACAATGTGTTTCTTTTACGTGGTACTGAGAATCGAACCCGGGCCGCGCACACGCTAGGCAAGCGCCCTACCGCTGAGCCACAATCCCAGCCCAAGATTTTCTTTTTTTTTTTTTTTTTTTTTGTGGTTACCAGGGATTGAACTCAGGGGCATTCGACCACTGGGCCACATCCCCAGCCCTTTTTTGTATTTTATTTAGAGACAGGGTCCCACTGAGTTGCTAAGTGCCTCGTCATTGCTGAGGCTGGCTTTGAACTCGCGATCCTCCTGCCTCAGCCTCCCAAAGTGCTGGGATTACAGGCGTGCGCCACCGCGCCCGGCTAAGATTTTCTTTTTTAATGCCTAAACAAATATATGTGTGGATACGGGTGGCTAGTGCTGGGGGTTTTTGTTTGCTACTTTCTTTTGCTTTCTTGCCTTTGTGTACAAAGAATCATTCTATGGTTCTATGCCAGGAGTGGTGATGCACACCTATAGTCCTACCCTGGAGGCTGAGGCAGGAGGATCACAGTTCAATTGCTAGCCTCAGCAATTTCAAAATAAAAAGGGATGGGGATATAACTCCATGGTAGAGCACCCTAGTACCTGCCTCCAAAAAAATTATTCTATATTGTTCTGAAATATACTTTTTTTCATTTAGCAATATATTGTGAACATCTTTTATTTAAGATCTTTTAATTAATCCACTGTGGTGTGTGTGTGTGTGTGTGTGTGTGTGTTGCTGAGGATCGGACCCAGGGCCTATGCTTTATCACTGAGCTATACCCCAGGCCCTGCCACTTTTTATTTTATTTTATTTTTTGGTACCAGGGATTGAACTCAGGGGCACTTACCATTGAGCCACATCCCAAGCCCTTTTTTATATTTTATTTAGAGACAGGGTCTCACAATTGCTTAGGGTCTCGCTAATTTGCTGAGGCCGGCTTTGAACTCGCGATCCTCCTGTTTCAGCCTCCCGAGCCACTGGGATTACAGGTGTGCACCACTTTGCCCAGCCCTGCCATTTTTCAATAAGTAATACATTAGCACAATTCATAACGCCAGAGGTACACAGAGGTGAGCATCCCCCTAATCCAGCTCCCAGTTACCCACCCTGCAGTTGCCCTTCTTGTGCTCCGTTCCAGAGCCTGGAAGCACAGTGAAGCAAATGTGCATATATGTCAGCCCTGCCCTGTTTTATATAACCAGACATAGAATATGCATTGTGCTTAAATAGAGACTGTTGTTCTCCACTGGCTTTTTTCACTTAATACCAAGTCTTAGAGGCCATTCACAGCCACATACAGCATTTCATTCTTCTCAGAAGCTGATCTCATCCTCTGAGGTATGTAGACTAATACAGTCAGCCTTTCTCACTGACGGCCCTTCAGGTTGCTTCCAGGTTATTTGCTTTTTGCTGTTACAGAGCGCTTGGGTGGGCTGGGCTGCGGCGCAGAGGCAGAGCGCTTGCCTAGCATGCAGAGTGCTTCTGTGGATCTCCCCATACAGGTCTTTATGTATTCACTTTTATTTTCTAGAAGTGGAATAGCTGGGTCAAAAAGTATTCATGTTTTGAATTTTAATAAAATTATGCCAGAGCCGGGCTTGTTTTTGAATTTTAATAAATAGTGCCAGAGCCAGGTGCGGTGGTGCACACCTGTAATCCTAGCAAGTCTGTAGACTGAGGCCGGAAGATGGCAGGAAGATGGCAAGGCAAGTTCAAGGCCAAGTTCAATTGCCCAAGGCCTGGGCAATTTTAGTTAGACCCTGTCTCAAAATAAAACAAATTAAAAGACTGGTAGAGTGCCTCTGGGTTCCATCCCCAGGACCACAAAGGTAAATACATAAGTAGAGCCAGAAGATTTCCCCAAAGGTTGTAGCAATTTATGGTCTCTCTAACCCCTTCCCACATGCTTTTTTTTTTTTTTTTTTTGGTACTGGGGACTAAACTCAGGAGCACTCAAGCACTGAACCCCATCCCCAGCCCTATTTTGTATTTTTTTTTAGAGACAGGGTCTCACTGAGTTGCTTAGCACCTCTCAGTTGCTGAGGCTGACTTTGAACTCGTGATTCTCCTGTCTTAGTCTCCCGAGCCACTGGGATGGCTGCGCCATCGTGCCCAGCGCCACCCCCCCCCCCCCACACACACACATGCTTTTAACTGCTTAAAAATTTCCAGTATGATGAGAGAAAAATGGTATCTCCCTGGTTCTTTTTTTTTTTTTTTTTTTTTTTTTTTGTAGTTGTAGAAGGACAGAATGCCTTTACTTTATTTGTTTATTTTTATGTGGTGCTGAGGTTCGAACCCAGTGCCTAACACATGCTGCCACTGAGCTACAGCCCAGCCTTCTCCTGGTTCTTTTTTTTTTTTTAAAGAAGGATGAGTTTCTTTTCTTTCTTTCTTTCTTTCTTTTTTTAAATATTTATTTATTTGCTTTAGTTGTACACAATGCGTTTTATTTTTACGTGGTGCTGAGGATCGAACTCTGGCCGCGCACGTGCTAGGCGAGCGCTCTACCACTGAGCCACAACCCCAGGCCCTTCTCTTCGTTCTTAATAATGTGCGTCTCCCCCACCACCCTGAGGCTGAGTGTCCTTTTATAAGTGTTTTGACCTTTTACAGTCAGGTTCTGGGAATTGCCTGTGTTTTTGTCCATTTTCCTAGGGGTTTTTCCTCTTCCTAGTTACTTGACAACTTGTTCATATTAACCTTTTATGGACTTTTTCCCCTTTGCCATGATGGGGACAGAGCAAACCCAGGGCCTGCCTCACCTAGGCGAACGCTCCACCGCAGAGCCGCATCCCCAGCCAACAGCCCTTTGTTTTATGTAGAAATATTTTCCCTTAATCTGTTATTTTTACTTTGTTTATAATGTCATTTGCCATAGAGAAAAGTTTATATTTTTTTCAGACCAAGCTGTCAAGCATGACAATATTTTAAGGAAAAGAAGTTTATTTTTAACATACACATTTTAATATAGAGAGTGTAATTTTCCTGTGAATGTTGATTTTGCTTGTTTGCCATATGCTTTCCTATTCTAGGTAATGCAAAAAATAGAAAATAACACATCAATTGATACATCACGATGGCGGTGAGGAGGAGAATGAAGACCGTGGAAGCCCCCTTGCTGGGTCTGTGCACCACTCCTCACACACCATCTCCTTCCAGCCTTACAACAGCCTAGGGAGGGACTTTCTTCTTCTTCTTCTTCTCCTCCTCCTCCTCCTCCTCCTCCTCCTCCTCCTCTTCTTCTTTCTTCTTCTTCTTCTTCTTCTTCTTCTTCTTCTTCTGTTGGCAATAGGGATTGAACCCAGGGGCATTTAACTAACCACTGAGCCACATCCCCAGCACCCCCTTTATTATATTTTATTTAGAGACAGGGTTTTGCTAAGTTGCTGAGGCTGGCTTTGAACTCACAATCCTCCTGCCTCAGCCTCTCAAGCCTGGCTCTTTTCTTTTATTTTTTAAAACTGAAATACAATTCACGAATCACAAAATTCACTTTTTTTTTTTCTTTTTCTCTCAGTGCTGCGGATCCAAATTTAGGACCTTTCACATGCTAGGCAAGCGTTTTACCACTGAACTACACCCCCAGCCCCCAAATCACCCTTTTAAAGTATACAACTCAGTAATCTTTAAAGCACATTTACAAAGTTGTGTGACCATTCCCACTGTTTAAATTCAGAACATTTTTACCATCCCAGAAAGAAAGCGTGTGGGAGGTGCCAGCCTCATCTCCATTGTGCAGATGAGGAAGCTGAGGCTCAGGGAAGCAGAGTGACCTGGCTGAGACCACACAGCCGGGTCTGGATTGGAACCTAAGCCCCATCACCTGGGCTGGCATCTTTATCAGTGAGATCCATTGTTTTGCACCAGGGATCTGCAACGTGTTCAGTGAAGAGTCAGGCAGTAAATACTGTAGGGTTTGTGAGTCACTCAATGGGTTAGTGGGTTTTTCAGTGGGTACAGAAATCTAGGCTGATATAATTTTTTCCTTTCAGTCTTTTTTTTTTTTAATATTTATTTATTTACTTTAGTTGTACACAATGCAATGCATTTATGTTTACGTGGTGCTGAGGATCAAACCCGGGCCGCGCACATGCTAGGCGAGCGCTCTACCGCTGAGCTACAACCCCAGCTCTAGATTTTTTATTTGTTTGTTTTATATTGAATTCAGGGCTTTAATTAAGACACCTCTATTGAGGAAGTTAGTATGAAATTTTTTTTTTTTTTTGTACGGGGATTGAACTCAGGGGCACTTGACCACTGGGCCACATCTCCAGCTCTTTATGTCTTTTATTTAGAGACAGGGTCTCACTGAGTTGCTAAGTGCTTCGCCATTGCTGATGCTGGCTTTGAACTCACGATCCTCCTGCCTCAGCCTCCCAAGTGCTGGGATTATAGGCGTGCGCCACCGCACCTGGCTAGTATGAAATTTCTAAGAGTCTAAACTTGGGTCAGGATCCCAGGAAGGATAATCCAGCAGAGGGCAGGTAAGTGGAAACAGTCTTAAAGGGGCAGATTCAGCCTGATCTAAAGGAGCCAGACACTCGAGCTCTGGTCACCAGCTTGAGCTCTGGTCACCAGCACCAAACCTGTGAGACCTTGCCCCACTCAGCACTCCCCACATCTAAGAGCACACTTGGCACATAGTAGGCCCTTTAGAGGGCATATCGTGAGGTCTAAAATTTTGTGAGTTTTCTGGCATCTTTGAGCTTCGCCAGGCCCTGAGCCCAGTTCTCCTGCTCCACGAATGTCCCTGACCCTGCCGGAAGGGTTCCCCACATGCTAGGCCCCCATCAGCAAGAACAGCTGGACCCACCAGACCCTCAAGCTAGCGGCACCTCCTGCCAGCCTGCAAAATCATTCACATGAGCCAATCACATCTTCCCTTGCAAACCAGGCGTCCCGGAGCCCTTCAGTTCACTACAAAGCCAGCCCTTTACACTCTGCTTGCTCCCTCTCTTCCTGAGAGCACCCCTTACGTAGCCCCCCATGTCAGGCTGTTCTCCTCGGGGGCTATGAGTACATTAGCTTCATAAACTTGTTTGAGCTGGGCGTGGTGGCACATGTCTGTAATCCCAGTACTCGGGAGGTTGAGGCAGGAGGCTCCCAAGTTCAAAGCCAGTCTAAGGAATTTAGTGAGGCCCTAACCAACTTAGTTAGTCCCTGTCTGAAAAATTTAAAAAAGCAAAAAGAGCTGGGGATGTGACTCAGTGGCTAAGCATCCCTGGGTTCAATCCCAGGCACAAAAAAAAAAAAAAAAAAAAAAAAGATGAACTCATTTGATTTCATCTGTCCATTGGTGGGTGTCATGAGTTATACCATCTTGAACTAGTTAGTGTGGGATCCTCCCTCACCAATGAGATGAATAAGAAGCAAATGGATCAGAGGGCATCTGCTGCCCTTTCTCAGCATTCAGCCTCCCCCCTTTTTTTGGTACTATAACCTGATATTCCCTTGGGGAGTCCCTCTTCCTCATCCCCTCTCCCACTCATGTCTTATGGTAAGGAAAACAGAGTCTGAATCTAACTTGACCTGAAGTAGGTTCTATTCTATTCCTACACTTTTTTAGTTATGTGAGCCAATGTCTTCCTTGGTACAAAATGGAATAAACACATTCCCAGTACTTACTATACTCCTTGGAACTCTGTCTCCATTTCAGAGAGAAGAAAATTTATCGGTTGGAAACTAAGCCATGGCTGAGGTAAGAAGTCTAAGGTAGTTAGTTGGGCGAGGTGGCACATGCCTATAATCCCAGCTCTTGGGAGGCTGAGGCAGGAGGATCGCGAGTTCAAAGCCAGCCTCAGCAATGGCAAGGCAAAAAGCAACTCAGTGAGACCCTGTCTCTAATATGAAAAAGGGCTGGGGATGTGGCCCAGTGGTCGAGTGCCCCTAAGGTCAATACCCAGTACCCCCCAAAAAAGTCTAAGGTGGTTAAAAAACTTGAGCTGCACATTTCACATACTCAAGCTACCTCCTGAAGTCACCAAGAACCAGACAGGACTGGTCAGTCCAGGTGGACTGTCCCTGTGTCAGTAGCACATGTCCTGAGTGGTTCTGGTCTCTCAAGTGGGTCATCCAAACAAAAGGCTTCTTCCCAGGTGTGTCTGATGGCACTGGAGTGTCACACACTTGGTCTTCCTCAATGAAACAGGCCACTAGGAGCTTATCAAAGTGCAACAATGTCGATTTCTTTATTATTTTATTTTTCTTTTTGTGGTACTGGGTATTGAACTCAGGAGTGCTCTACCACTGAGCCATACCCCAATCTTTTTATTTATTTTGAGATGGAGTCTCACGAAGCTGCCCAGTCTGGGCTCAAACTCATGATGCTCCTAACTCAGCCTCCCAAATCTCAGGGATTACAGGTGTGCACCAGCACACTCAGCTAGTAATGTCTGATTTCTCATAGTGCAATCTCATGATCACTATTGCAGTCTAGGCAGGAGTGTTACCTAGGCCAAGGGACCTACGAGATATAGGTGGGGCAGGGACTTAGACTGGCAAAAATACATCTGCTTTTTCCCTATCATCTATCTGAAAGCGAACACCACTTCAGTTATGTATGAAGGCCATAATCCACATAATATTAGTGTTGCCTGTGGTTTTAGTACCCATGAAAATCTGATGTTTTTTTATACACATTATGGTTATTGCAGATATCTCAAAATATTTTTGGGGGGAGGTACTGGAGATTGAACTCAGGGGCACTCAGACACTGAGCCACATCCCCAGCCCTATTTTGTATTTTATTTAGAGAAAGGGTCTCACTGAGTTGCTTAGTGCCTCGTGGTTGCTGAGGCTGGCTTTAAACTCACGATCCTCCTGTCTCAGCCTCCTGAGCCAGTGGCATTAGAGATGTGTGTCACCGCGCCCCGAATCAAAATATTTTTATGCTCATCACCACTTTGGGCCTAGACTTTAGGCTAGCTGCTAGATCTTGTTATTTAATGCATTAATAAAGAAGCACTTTTATTATGATATTAAAATGGCTTAAAATTATTTTGACAATTCTATTTCACTAAAATTTGTTTCCTTTGCACTCCTGCATATTTTACTTTATGCACTTAAAACCATGTTCCAGGGAGCAGACAGGTCAGAGTTCCCAAATCTAGACATATTGTGTAGAATCCAATTCAGTCACTTAATTTTGTTATCTATTTTTTGCAGTTCTGAGATTAAACCCAGGGGGCTCTCTACCACTGAGCTACCTCGCCAGCCCTTTTTAATTTTTGAGACAGGGTCCCCCTAAATTGATCTGTAAGAGCCTTTAATGAGGAAGTAGCTAAGATGGTGGCTGGCTGAGAGCCAAGAGGAGGCGTTTACTTGTTTACACCTGACCTTAATGTAATTGACTAAGAATCTTTCTGTGCCCGTGGGCACTGCGTATCGCACCTGTAAGTTGAGCTTGTGACACGTGTATGCTTGTTAAGGTAAAGAGTATTTAAAGAGACTGTGGGGGGATCAGGGGGACAGAAGAGAGAAGATAGAGAAGAAGAAGAAGAAGAAGCAACAATAAAGGAACTACTCATTCCCAGTCTGCCTCCAATTTCTTTCCCGCGGTATCGTTGCCATAGGCGGCAACATTGATCCAGATTGGCCTTAAACTTGCCATCCTCCTCCCTCAGGCTCCTGAGTTACTGGGATTACAGGTATGCACCACCACACCCAACTCCCTGAATCCAGTTCTTAGCCTCAGTGAACCTCATTCTAGCTGCCTATAAAAACAGGAGCACAGAGCCGGGCGCGGTGGCACACGCCTGTAATCCCAGCACTTTGGGAGGCTGAGGTAGGAGGATCGTGAGTTCAAAGCCAGCCTCAGCAATGGCGAGGCACTTAGCAACTCAGTGAGACCCTGTCTCTAAATAAAATACAAAAAAGGGCTGGGGATGTGGCCCAGTGGTTGAATGCCCCTGAGTTCAATCCCTGGTACCAAAAAAAAAAAAAAAAAGGAGCATTAACACCTATCTCACAAGACTGTTGTAAAGTTTAAGTGAAGCAAATGTAATGTCTAGCCTGCCACTCAAAATTTAGGAGAAAAATCTGTTCCTGCTTATTTCCTTCCCTTCACCTCAAGCAGTTCCCGACTGGTGGTACTGCATAAAATATAGACTTTTTAAAAACTTTTATTTTTTGAGGTACTGAAGATTGAACCCAGAGCTTCATGCATCCTAGGCAAGCACTCTACCACTAAGCCACATGCTCAGACCTTAAGCTTTTTTTATTAACATTCATCAATTGTACATATTAATAGATTCAGTGTGATATTTCAAAACATATAAGTTGCCGGGCGCGGTGGCGCACGCCTGTAATCCCAGCACTTTGGGAGGCTGAGGCAGGAGGATCGCGAGTTCAAAGACAGCCTCAGCAATGGCGAGGCACTTAGCAACTCAGTGAGACCCTGTCTCTAAATAAAATACAAAAAAGGGCTGGGGATGTGACCCAGTGGTCGAGTGCCCCTGAGTTCAATCCCCGGTACCACAAAAAAAAAAAAAAAAAAAAAAACATATAAGTTGCCCAGGCTGATCTTGAACTTGCAATCTTCCTGCTTCAGCCTCCCAAGTAGCTGGGATTACAGATATGTGCCACTGCAGCTGTCTTGTTTCCTTGTCTTGAAAACGACATCATTACTTTCTTCCTGTGTTACAAGGATGAAAGACTTTAATATATGCAAAGTGCCCCACATAGTGCCTGATCCAGAGTGGGTTCCAAAAATCAGAAGCCTCAATCATTGCTGATGATCCCATCAGTATCTGTACTGGAAAAAAAAAAAAAAAAAAGCTGGACCTGCCTAGCACATACCCAAGATTTCCTTTCTTTTCCAGAGAATCACCCCCATCCTCAACCCATCCCTTAATGATCCCAGCCACACTCTTTTTAAGCAATAAGCGAGTGTTTGGGGGATTTTTTTTCCCTCCCCGACCTGCTGTCCTGTCAGGATGAGCTCAGGACTCAGCCCAGAAGGACAGACTTGGGGCTGTCATATGCATAAAGAACCAGGTGGCCAGAGTTGAGGTGTCCTCTGGACCTTGTGTTATAGATGCGGAACGAGCCCCAAGAGGACGAAGGGTCTAACTCAAGGTCGTGCAGGTTTCCTCCGGGAACACAGAGGCGCTTGCTGTTCTTTCTACAAATCGCTGCATCTCTTCTCCGCATCATTCTTGTCTGAGTAGCAAGAAAGGACACAGGAAGACAAGAGAGGCCGTGGGGTGCCGCTCAGTGGTGGAGTCCTTGAGGTCCTGGGTTCCATGCCCAGTGTGGCAAAAAGAGAAGAGGGGTGGGGTCAAACCTAGGCTTTTCAGGAATGGGTAGGAAAATAAGGAGAAGAACAACAGGAGCCACGGGTTGAGCATTTAATCATTTACTCGGGCCTGGCCTGTTAAGAGCTGGGCACACATCAGCTCCCTCCTATTTCATCCTGTGACTGTCCCCATCTTGTCAAGCAGGAAACCTTGGAAAAGGTCACACATCTTATCTAAGGAAGTGGCAGAGCCCCTGTCACCCAGAGCCATTTGATCTAGTGCATGTGCTCCTCCTACTCTGATATCTCAAAGCCCTGTCTGTTCCTCACCTTCAGGAACTTCCAACGATGCTGGGACTTTACAGTTTTGCTGTGGCATGGGGTCACTCAACACCGCTCCAGCCAGGGACCCGACCTCCTGCAAGCTCCCCATCTAGCACTGGGCTCTCTACCACCCTCCCCACCTAGGGTCAAAAGTCACTGGCTTGCCAGGCGCGGTGGCACACAACTGTAAATCCCAGTAGCTCTGGAGGCTGAGGCAGGAGGATCACAAGTTCAAAGCCAGCCTCAGCAATTTAGCAAGGCCCTAAGCAACTTAGTGAGACCCTGTCTCAAAATAAAAATTAAAATGGATTGGGGATGTGGCTCAGTGGTTTCACCTCTGGTTTCAATCCCTTGTACTAAAAAAAAAAAAAAAAAAAAAAAAAAATGCCACCAGCTCACTGCAGCTGGGACCCAGGCTGAAGAGGAGCCCTGGCACTGGCTTACCTGCGGCCCACACCATGGCTCTCCCTATTTTTCAAGATTGCAGGGCATCCTGGGCCTGCTAATTGTGTTTGTATTTGGGTTGATTTATATTTGTGCTCAGCATGCATCCACACCCCCTACCATGAAAGCAGATGGGCACGTTGTGCTTTTTGAAAGAAATATAATTAAAGCAATTTAGCATCATCCTCAAAGGAGGCTCTTCCTCCACACAAGAGGAAATGTTTTTTGGAGCTGCTTTAGAATGTCTGAGGTTGATTCTATGGTACAGCTGGTCCTTGCTGGAGGAGCAGAGAGGGAAGAGTGGGGAAGCATTTTTTTTTTCTAATGCCTAGGACCTGGGGCAGGAGGAGCAACGCCACCAACTCTGGGGCAGGATCCACCTGCTTTGTGACTCTGAGAAAGTCTCTTTCTCTTTTGGAGCTTCAGTTAACACATTTGCTTCCAGTGTTCTGTTTTGTTTCGTTGCTGTGCTAGGGATTGAACCCAGGGCCATGAGTATGGTAGGCAGTGCTCTTCGGTCCCTGGAAGAGGTCCAAGGAGTTCCCGGACAGGAGGTCCTCAACTCAGGACAAGTGGGGTCCTTGGTGTAGGACAGGGAAAAGCATTTCAGCACGTGTGTCACACACACAGATTTATTTAGGGGAGAAGATCCACATTCAAGGACAACCAGACCATCTTAGGGGAGGGATGTGCTTTGGGGGTTCCTGGTTCTTCTTTTGAAGGAGACTTGGTGAGGGGTGGGCTTGGGAAGGTCTGTGAGGATGGCCTCAGTCTGGTGACCTCAAGGCTATGGTGTCTGTTTGTTCTCAGGATCCTTAGGCTGATGAGGTCTCCATGATGTGATCAATAGAAAATGTTGGAAAATCCCCTAAAGCATAGATTTCTTACAATACTAGATCTCTCTTTGCACAATCTATTTATTGATGGACTAATTAACAGTACACAAGGTAATCTTTACAAGAGGGTGAATTTGCAGTAACTCTAAGATTTGCAGATTTCCCAGGAATTTGGGAGTGACAAGCCTGGGAAAGGGACTGGCTTGGGGAGTGACAAACTTGGGACAGGATGCAGAACCTCAGGTTAAAATCATATTTCCCATGCTTCCTTTATGTCTCCTTTGTATCTATTTATTTCTTCTACCTCAGTACTAATGAGCTACCCGCCCCCAGCACTGCCACATTTGTTTTTTAAAAATCACGATTATAAAACAACCCAGCAATGATTTTGAAAGCAGCCCTATGGACTCAGAATCCTTGGAGACACCGAACAAATTTCACGAGTGATCCTGACTCAAGCCAGACCGGAAACCTTTGGTTTAGATGCTTTTAAAAATACATATTTGCAGAACTTTCTAGCTGGAAGTAATATTAGTACTGCTCTTAACATAAGATGGAGCATGAAGATTACTGATATAATCAGCTGGCCCACAGGCGTCATAATTACTTTTTCTCTTTCTATTTTATTTATTTATTTATTTATTTATTTATTTATTTATTTATTATGGTACCATGGATTGAACTCAGGGGCACTTGACCACTGGGCCACATCCCAAGTATTTTATTAGAGACAGGGTCTCAATGAGTTGCTAAGTGCCTCGTCATTGCTGAGGCTACCTTTGAACTTGTGATCCTCCTACCTCAACCTCCCAAGTGCTGGGATTACAGGTGTGTGCCACTGCGCCCAGCTTTATTTATTTAAATCACAAGAGTTACATGCCTGTAAAAAATGCCAATAATATACTATGCATAAAAAAATAATAATAAGGTGAAAATGCTTTGTACCTGTCCCAGACATCATTCCCCATCTTCCAGCTGACCATTCAGGTCTGAGAGATTCCTTCCAGGTAACTTTTCTAGCATTTATGTGTGTGTGCTTTTTTTAAATTAAAATAAATTTTTTTTAGTTATTGATGGACCTTTATTTTATTCATTTATTTATATGTGGTGCTGAGAATTTAACCCAGTGCCTCACACATGTGAGACAAGCACTCTACCACTGAGCCACGACCTCTGCCCTTTATGTGTGTGTGTGTTTTATATTTTTTTAGTTGTAGATGGACACTATTTTTATATTATTATATTTTTTTTATGTGGTGCCGGGGATCAAACCCAATGCCTCATGCATGCTAGGCAAGTGCTCTACCACTGAGCCACAACCCCAGGCCTATGTGTGTTTTTATAGCTGTAGATATACACAAATGTAGTTTGTGGTACCTGAATGGGATTATAGCCTGTATACTATTATGTGAGGCAAACACTCCACCTCTGAGCCTCTCCCAAGCCCTGCTGTTATTTTTTATTGCTTTAAGGTAGCACATAATGTAGATACAATATCATTTATGTCACCAAAAGGAATTCAAGGACATTTAGGTCATCTCCACTTTTTTTTACTATGATAAACAATCTGTGTGCACCTGTGAGAGTATTTTTGTAAGAGGACAGCGCAGGGTGTGGCGTCCCATGCCTGTAACCCCAACTACCCGGGAGGCTGAGGCAGGAGGATGGCAAGTTCAAGGACAGCCCTGCAACTTAGCAAGACCTTGTCTCAAAATAAAACAAAAAAGGGTGGGGGTTGTTTCTTGGTGGGAGAGCATCCCTGGGTTCAATCCCTAGTGATGGAAAAAAAAAAAAAAAAAGTCAGGAGGCATACTTGCTTATTTTTTAATTATTTATTTATTTATTTATTTTTGGTACTGGGGATTGAACTCAGGGACACTCGACCACTGGGCCACATCCTAGCCCTTTTTTGTATTTTATTTAGAGACAGGGTCTCACTGAGTTGCTAAGTGCCTCACTATTGCTGAGGCTGGCTTTGAACTCGTGATCCTCCTTCCTTAGCCTCCCAAGTGCTGGGATTACAGGCGTGTGTCACCGCACCCAGCTACTTGCTTAATATTTTGATGGATGCTGCCAAAAAATGCTCTCCAAGAAAAGATTGCCCCAATATGCATCTGTCCTGGAAGTACATCCTGGAGCGCTGCCCTGCACCCCAACCAGCACTGGGCATTACCAATCTTCTTAAACCTCTTCAGTACAAGGGGTGAAGTTCGACATTTCAAAATTGAAACAAATGTTTTTTTTTTCTGCGTGACCTTTGGAGGTTCTACAGGTTTTGAAGGGAATCTCTGAGATTTTAAAAAGATGTCTAGGAATCTCAAATGCGTCTCTTGGTTAATTATCCATTCCAGAACTTTCCCTCAGATTCCAGAGACTGTCGGAATGTCTTCTCTCCGTAATACCTGGAGGTTAAATTTGGAAGCAGCACTCGTGCATTATTATTTGTCTTCCACGCCACTCTTTAGAATCAAATCCTGCCTTCAGCTTAGCAGGTCCCTGTGGGAGTGTCAGGATGGGCTCAGAAAGTAACGCTGAGGCTGGCAGGTAGGTGGGCTTACGGCATCAGCCCTACTTCTTTCTGCTCAGCACAACATGAGAAAGAGCTCGCTCCTTCCCAGACTCCTCTCCTGAAATGAGATTCAACACATGTGCACACTGCAGACAGATCCTTCAGGCACGGGGGCTTGAGAGCTGTAGGGATACAGAGGGGAGAAAGGCAGGGAAGGGAGGGCGGGCCTGGGCCCCCCCTGGCTACTCTCCCTAGTCTCCTTTGAGCTTGATTCTGGGACAACAATCCCTCACCTCATGCTTGGTTCTTCCATAACATTTCCCTGTGAATTATGATCCCATATTTTCCCACTCAGTCCTGCAAGGGTAGACATCCTATTCCTATCTTATGGTTAGAGAAGTAGACTCAAGGCCAAAGGCGAGGGTCCCGGAGCACCAGCTGCCCATGTTGAAATCCCAGCTCTGTCATTTCTTAGCTGTGAGACCTTGAGCAAGTGACTGCCCTCTCTGTGCTATTTCCTCGCCTGTAAAATGGGGATTGTAAAGTGCAGCCTCACGGACTAGTTGGGAGCATTCCTTAAGGCAGTGCCTGGCATCCAGTGAACCCTGAGTAGTGGCTCGGGTCTGGTCACAGGTTACCCTGGGGAGGGTTAATTCAGCCTCTAGCCTCAGGTTGTTCATCCATAAAATGGGAATGACGATTCTCCTCCTCGAAGGCTGTGGTGAAGATTAATCAAGGAATGACTCTGGCACCTGGGAAAGTGCCACAGAGAGCACTGGGCCTTGTCGCCTTCACCTTCCTGGCTGCGTCTGTCTCCCGGGTGAACCCAGCCCTTTCTCTTGTTGACATGTTTGGAGGGGTGTTGTGAGGGAATGCCCTGGCAGCCCAACCCAGGGGAGGTGACTTTCAAGATTGTGGAGGGTGGCAGGGTAAACCAAGGATGCTCTCTGCACCTCTCCCTACGTCTGGGATTGGTCCTGGGAGAACTAGGGGCACCTCAGGAGTCGTCCTCCTTTTTGTCTCCTCTTTCTCCCCACACCACTGACTGCATCAGCCTCTAGGCTTCCCTCATTGAAGATCCTCACCTTTATCCACCCACACCTCAGTTTCAGAGTCTCCTCCATATCATGCACAAGCTACTAAATAACTGATCTTTGGAGGTTTTGGTGCTGGGGATTAAATTTAGTGCCTTACACATGAGAATCATGCGTTCTACCACTGAGCTACACACAGCCCCTTAAATACCTGATTTTTACTTAGCACTTACTATGTGCCCATCATTGTGCTAAACACCTTGTAGGCATCATCTTATGTGCTCCTCACCTTAGATTATTTTATTATGCCTCTTTTATAGGACCAGCAGGGAAGTAACTCACTCAAGTTCATTAAGCAGGGAAGTGGAAGAGTAGGAGGTGAACATACTGGAAGGAGTGGGAGGTGAACACAGGGTCCTGCAAGCAAAATAACAGTCGTGTTTTATGTTACTCTCTTCATTCAAGAAATACTTTCTAGCCAGATGTGGTGGCGCATGCTTGTAATCCCAAGGGCTCAGGAGGCTGAGGCAGGAGGATCACAAGTTCCAAGCCAGCCTCAGCAATTAGGCAAGATCCTAAACAACTCAGTGAGACCCTGTCTCTCAAAATAAAAAATAAATAAATAAAAAGGGCTGGGGATGTGACTTGGTGGTTAAGCACCTCTGGATTCAATCCTTGGTAAAGAAAGAAAGAAAGAAAGAAAGAAAGAGAGAAAGAGAAGAAAGGAAGGAAGAAAAAGAGAAAAAGAGAGAAAGAAAGGAAAAGAGAGAGAAAGAGAGAGAGAAAGGAAAAGAGAGAGAGAAAGAAAGGAAAAGAAAGAGAAAGAAAAGAAAGAAAGAGAGAAAGAAAGGAAAAGAAAGAAAGTAAGAAAATGGAAAAGAAAGAAAGGAAAAGAAAATGGAAAAGAAAGAAACACTTCCTGTGTGTCTAGCATGCGCAGGCTTCCATCTCAGAACCCAGATGAGCGAACAAAATAAGACAACAGTGGAGCAGCTGGATGGTCAACAACAACAACAAAATAACATCAAGTAGGTGCTACGAACCATAGGTAAGAAAACAGAGCACAGAGGAGAGTAGGGCTCTGGGGAGGTTCCTGGGGAGAAAACTGAACAGAGTGGGGGAAGGGAACGGAGAGGAAGGGCCTTGGCCCAGGACACCCTGCAAGTGCTGGCCTGCGCAGGGGAAGGAGCGCTGTACCCAGGTCTGTGCTGTTCTTTTTCTGCTCCTCACAGCTGGGTTCTTCCTAAGGGAACCAATAACAGCTCCCCGGGGTCCAGAGGAGTGGCTCCCGAGAGGGCCCTGAGGAGCAGACTGGTCCCTGTTGGTTCCCCCCTCAGGTCAGAGCCTTGCAGGGCAGGGCCAGGGGAGCTCAAGGCCAGAGATTCTTACCCTTGTGCCCAAAAGCAGGCCACACTTGGTCAGGACAAGCTGGTCTCAGCTGATGATGTTGTATCTGCACGGAACTGCGACCCCAGACCTCGGCTTGGGTTCTGCTCAGAGCTGGGGTCTCAGAGGCCTCCTCCTGGTCATCTGGGGGCAGAAACATCAAAGTCTTTCTCAAATAGCTTCGCCATGAGTTAAATACACCAGAAAATCAGTTCTTCTTGGAGGACATCTACTCAAATTTCAGCCCTTTTGTCTGAAAGAACTAATTAGGGGGCTGGGGTTGTGGCTCAGCAGTAGAGCGCTCACCTAGCATGTGCACAGCCCAGGTTCAATCCTCAGCACCACACATAAGAATAAAGGCATCGTGTATAACTAAAACAAACATATATATAATTATAGGCTCAGTTGGATGTTGCTTTGTGTGTGTGTGTGTGTGTGTGTGTGTGTGTGCAACTGGGGAAGGAATCTGTATTCTACCACTGAGCTACACCCCCAGTGACCCCCACACTCCTTTTAGACAGACCTAATCAGTAGATTAATTCAGATGACTAATCCAACACCAGTTCCCAAGTACATGGGCCTATAGGAGGTCAAGGAAAGCGTGTCCTCCTCTTGCCACGTGATGAACGTTCCCATCCAGACCCCAGAAGCCTCAGAGTCCAGAGTAAGTTGTTATGCCAAGTAACAAGCAGCCCATGAAAAACCCCAGGGCTCTGGTGACAACAGGCAGGTCAGGGGTGTTCTAACTGGACACTTAATAAGTGTGTGCTGTGGGCCAGACCCCGTGATAGGTATTTCAGCTCCTTTCTTTCTTTTCTTCCTTCCTTCCTTCCTTTCTTTCTTTCTTCTTTTTATTGAATTCTCACAAACACCCAGTGATATAGAATCTAAATCCCCATCTCACAGATGAGAAAACTGTGACCCACAGAGATGGTCCTTACCTGCCCAAGGTCACACAGCCAGGGAGTGGCAGAATGGGAATTTTCTCCCAGCCCATTCTAACTCCCAGTCCTGTGATCCTCTCTCTGATACATCATCTCCCTTCAATCTGCCAGGGCCTGTACCGTCTATTCCTCCCACTAACACCCTTCATTTTATAGATGGGTCATGTGAATAGGGTTGGTAGAGTTGTCCCCATTTTGCAGATGAGGATCCTGAGGCTCAGGAAGGTGAACTATTAAAATTGGAACTCAGGCCCACTGACTTTCCTCCAATCCCCAGCAGCCCCAGGCAAGACAGTTGGAGTGGTGTTAAAGAAAAATTACTCATGGGGAGTGAAATTGATCAGTTTTTGTTTTTATGGTTGCAAATATGCCACACAATGAAACCACTATTCTGTATAATTTTTTAAAAAAATATTTATTTATTTGCTTTAGTTGTACACAATGCATTTATTTTTACTTGGTGCTGAGGATTGAACCTGGGCTGTGCACGTGCTAGGCAAGTGCTCTACCACTGAGCCACAACCCCAGCCCTATTCTGTATAATTAATATGCACCAATTTTAAAAAAAGAAGCTAAAATAAGTAAAGCTAACTGTACCTAAAGAAAAGAAGCGGCGAGCCAGGCACGGTGGCGCACACCTGTAATCCCAGCACTTGGGAGGCTGAGGCAGGAGGATCGCAAGTTCAAAGCTGGCCTCAGCAATGGTGAGGTACTTAGCAACTCAGTGAGACCCTGTCTCTAATAAAATACAAAAAAGGGCTGGGGGTGTGGCCCAGTGGTCGAGTGCCCCTGAGTTCAATCCCTGGTACCAAAAAAAAGAAAAGAAAAGAAGCAGCCAGGTATGGTGGCACACACCTGTAATCCCAATGGCTCAGGAGGCTGAGACAGGAGGATCAAGAGTTCAAAGTCAGGGCTGGGATTGTGGCTCAGCGGCAGAGCGCTCACCTCGCACGTGTACGGCCCGGGTTCGATCCTCAGCACCACGTAAACATAAATGCATTGCATTGTGTACAACTAAAGTAAATAAATAAATATTTTTAAAAAAAACAACAACAACAAAGTCAGCCCCAGCAAAAAAGTAAGGCACTAAGCAACTCAGTGAGACTCTGTCTCTAAATAAAATACAAAATAGGGCTGGGGATGTGACTCAGTGATTGAGTGACCCTGAGTTCAATACCTGGTACAAAGAGAGAGAGAGAGAAGAAAGAAAGAAAGATAAGAAGAAATAAAGAAGCTGGACTTGATGGTGCACACCTGTAATCCCAGCTCCTCAGGAAGCTGAGACAGGAAGATCACAAGTTTGAGGCCAGCCTCAGCGAGAGACGCTGTCTCAAAATATAGATTAAAAAGGGCTGGGAGCCGGGCGCAGTGGCACACACCTATAATCCCAGCACTTTGGGAGGCTGAGGCAGGAGGATCGCAAGTTCAAAGCCAGCCTCAGCAATGGCGAGGCACTTAGCAACTCAGTGAGACCCTGTCTCTAAAATAAAATACAAAAAAAAAAAAAAAAAAAAAAGGGCTGGGGATGTGACCCAATGGACAAGTGCCCCTGAGTTCAATCTGTGGTACCACAAAAAAAAAAAAAGGGCTGGGGATGTGATGCTCAGTGGTAAAGTGCCCTGGATTCAATCTCCAGTACCATTAAAAAAAAAAAAAAAAAAAAAAAAACAATAATATTTGTTAAAGTGACAAAGATTTTCTGCTTGACCAAAACTTAAGTCTTTTGAACCTTTTCCAAGACCTATCTGTGGACTCCCTTTTAAAATCCTGTTTTTGCAGAGTTCTGCTAAATCACTTCGCAAGAACCTCTCTGTCTGATCACCCTGAATATTTAGTGGGGTTCCTCATCCCCACTTCACCCCCCTCCTGGTACTGTCCATCATCCTGGCCTGTCTCAGCAAGAACCCTGCCAGGTGGGTTTAGCCGGTGCCCCTAACCTCTGATGTTTCCCGTTAGTGATTTTCCACTCACTGACCCTCCCCCTGCTCTCTGGCTACCAGTCCCCACCTGCCAGATGCTATATTGGGCATTACTGTCTCTCTCCCCCATGCCAAGTCCCACTGCTGTAGGTCCCTGTGCCTGACACAAAGGGCCTGGACGGAGTCTTCTCTACCATGCTCTAACAGTATCATCAAAGACTTTGTTCCATAACAGTGTGAGTGGGAACACTTGGGAATATCAGCCTTGCCTGTTTCCTTGTCTGTATTAAACCTCATTTAATCTGCACTACAGAATCTCAAGTCCCTGTAGGGCAACATTCGACCAATGTACGCTGTGAGCTGAGGCCCTCGGCTGCAGCTGGAGTCTGCAGAGCTGAGCGTGAAGTCAAGAGAGTCCCCCTCCCTTGCTTCCTCATGGCCACCAGCCTCAGCTGTCCTGTCCCCTCGGATTTCTAGTCCCCAGGAGAGGCAATTGAGTTCTTAATTAAATCCTCTTCATTGCAAGTCCAGTGTGGAGGAAAACAAACAGAAAATCCTCTCCTGTGGACGCATCTCTTCCTGGCTTGGAGGCTGAGAGTCAGTCTGGAGATAGCATCTCTGTCCTCCCCTGTCCATCCCTCGCCGCTCCCGGGGGAATATCCTGTTGGCTCCCGCCTGGCTGGGCCCCGCCCTGTCTGGCCCAGAGGAAATTGTGACAGGAGTGCAGGCACGTTATCAGGAGTGTCCGTGCGTGTTCCAGTGAGGAGCGAGTCTCTGGACTTCAGTCCATGGGGGAGAAAAAGGGAGGCTTCAAGGTGGGAAGATGGGGAGGGGGCATGGTGAAGGCACTGAGCTCAGGGACCAAATGGGCACTTGATCACACACACATGCCACCCCTCCTGAGTATCTCTCATAACCAAGCTCTAATGAACACAGGAACCATGCAGAAGCCGGCGCGGTGGCACACGCCTGTAATCCCAGCACTTGGGAGGCTGAGGGAGGGATCACGAGTTCAAAGCCAGCCTCAGCAATAGTGAGGCACTTAGCAACTCAGTGAGACCCTGTCTCTAAATAAAATACAAAAAAGGGCTGGGGATGTGGCCCAGTGGTCAAGGTCAAGTGCCCCTGAGTTCAATCCCCGGTACAAAAACAAAAAACAAAAAAAACATGCAGAGCTGGAAAGAGCACTAGACTGGGAGTCAAGACCCAGAGTCTAGTCCAGATCTGCTAGCAAGTCATTGTGACTGGTTAGTAATCATCAGAGCAAAAAAATGTGTGGGACTGTGTTCTGAGCGTCATGATATACCTCACTCATGGATGCGCTCACTTCTCGCAATGTTATCCCTCTTTTTCAGTTGAGGAGACTGAGACTCAGAGAGGTTAAGTGACCAACCCAGAATCACACATTTGGGAAGTGGTAAAGCCAAGAAACAAACCAAGTGGTCTGGCTCCAGAGCCCAAATTCCTAACCATACTCTCCAGTTAGTTCCTCCTTCCAGGGTTCAGTTTCACCGACTGTAATTTAACAGGATTGCTATACTTGAACTCCAAAGACCAGAACCTCCCAACTCTGATGATCTGTGCTTTATGCAACATTCACTGTATTGCCAGACCCTAGGCTGGGAACACAAAGATAAGTCAAGCATCACCTCTCTCCTCAGGTTATGAACTCCGTGAGAGTAGAAATCACAACTTAATTATCCTTGCCGGCCCTATACCACCTACCACAGCAATCTGTGAGGACAGAGTGCTCAAAATATTTGGACACCTGATTCCTGGGGAGTCCGATATAATTGAGGTCCTGCCACTATCCTTGCAAGACAGTCACTTAATTTCTATGTCTGTTTCTTCATCTCTAGAGCTGAAATACACAATGGTGCCTTCCTCACAGGGTCACAGAGAGGATTAAAGTGGTTAGAACAACACAAGAATCCTGATCAATAAATGCTGGTTCCTGTTCTTGATGGATTCTCTGCCCTTTGCTTAGCTCTTGGCTGCACTGTAGCCCTCTCTGCGGTCCCCAGGCAAAATCCCACTGCAGGGGCAGATCACAAGCGAACGTGCTCAACCAGGTCTTGAGCTGTGGGGAGGGAAGGCAGGAAGGAGCCGGCTGGGCTGCGGGTCCCTGGGAACCCTCCCGTGCATTCTGATTCCTATGCAGTCCCTGTTCCTCCCTGGCACTGATGTCCCCTCTGTCTAGACAGTGCTCCCCTGAAGACACTGCACACCACAGACTGTCTGCTGACACGACCTGCCCAGACACAAGTCCCCTGACACAGGAGTCATTCAACATTCTTCAGAGAAGGAAAAGCCCAGCTCCTACCTCTAAAGCAGAGGGACTCTAGGGAAGAGGAGTGGCCGGGTGGTTTCTTCTACTAATTTATCCGTCCATCCATCTTTGGTTGAACACTTACAATGTGTTAGCTCCAGGGCTAGGCAGGAGGCACACCTCGTGAGTAAGACGACACTTCCCCTCCAGACACTCATCATATCCGGGAGACAGAATAATTGTGGAAGGTGTATGACATCCAACTACAATTACAGTGACAGGGGACAGACGTGGGGCCTACTGTGTGGCAGTTTCCATACTATATGTGTGTCACACCTGTGTGCCAGATACTGATTTCAATTTGACTGGCATCAGAATCCATGAGGCAGGCAGTGTTCACTGTGACAGTCTACAGATAGGCAAGTTGAAGTTCACGGAACTGAGAGAACTTGTCCAGAGCTGCACAGCTACTGAGCAGTGAATTCAGAAGTCAGACCCAGTGTGATTGCTGAGCCTGTATCTATCACCCCAATCTGCTGCTGATCTCTGAGGAGGAAACCACACTTCCACGCAGGGGAGATGGGGGACCAGCCAGAAGGGGGTTTCCGAGCTGGGCCTTGAGCGATGCGTCCTCGTAGACCAAAGAGGCATGAAAGATACTAGAAGTGAGGGCGATTCTGGTCAAGGAAAACGAGGGTCAGAACTTTCCAGACGGGAGTAAACCATGAGCCAGAGCTGGCTATGGAGACGTCAGGAGATGACAGATTGAAAAGAGCCTGGACTGCCAAGATGAGGAGGAGTGGGGTCATCTCAGGAGGCAGTGGGAAGGCACTGGAGATCTCCAGGTCTTTAGTCGGGGGAGCACAGCTGTGTGGTCAGTTCATCTGCGTTAGTGACACCTGGGAGAAGGTCTGGAAGGGGCAGGAAGATGATTGGGAATTGCCCCATGTGAACCTGCTAACGATGCCCACATGGGTATCAGAGTTCAGGGCACCAGGGATTGCCAGTCTGCCCAGTCCTGTCGAGCCCTTCCTTGCTCCCATGGGCCCAGGCCAAAGGAATGCTCCTGTCAAGCCTTTGAGGCTCTCCATGAGCTGGCCTCCTCCTGCCCCACCAGCCCCATCTCACCCATCCCTGCAACTCTACCTTACCTAAAGGCCTGCAGTGCCCCTCCCTGATTCTCTGTGGCCTCAGTTTCTCTGCACAAGCTACACCTACCAGGGAACTCCTCTGCTTGTCTTGCCAGTCTTTGCCCAGATGCCTTTGACCTATCCTTCAAGGCTCAGCCCAGGGGTGGCCCTTCTTGGTGCCTCCTTTCCTGACTGCCTGCCTACCTCCCAGCTGGGCTGTGCCTTCTCCTCTCCCTGCCCACTCCCTGCTGTTATGGCTTTTCTCCAGCAACCATGAGCTCCTTGAGTGCATCACACACGCACTGGTCCAGGGTAAAGGCTGAGAAGCTGAGGTCTTCCCTTCCCGAAGACTTTTCTTGCAACCAGCTCTTCCATAACGTTTACCATCTTTGGTTGCTTTTAGCTGCTTAATGTTATAAGTAGATGTTTCCTTAGAAGGTGCTGCAAGAGTTTGCCTCTCTCCTGGCCCTCTGTTGTGGACCAGGGCAGTTTCTGGGGTGTCAGGGTCTCTTTATAAAGGACATACACTCAGGACATGTCTATCTCTACTCTGCTGTGTAGATTTTTCAACTTCAGGACCTCCTGCTAGGACCCCAGTAGCAGCCACAATGTTGGGGTGTGTAGGCTTCTAGGACCTTTGGTTCCTCTGTGACAGTTCAGCTCAGGCCATCAGCAGCAGTGCTTATTTCGGGGCATGCCTACATATGGCACTGCTCAATCTTCCGATTTCCTATGTGGGAAAAGAGCCCAGGGCCCAAGGAGAGTGGAGAAGGCTGAGGTGTGGTTGCCGATAACTCCTGTCTATTCGCCAGTGATTTATTTGCCTGGGATTTGCTCTAAGACAAAAAGAACTTTTGCATTATTAATGATCATTGATCACAGGCTTCCAAAAAAGAGAGAGATTGAGAGAGATGGAGGCTTCAGGCCAATCATCAAATGATAAACCAGGAGGGTGAGGTGTGGAGAAAGAGGGGAGGGGCCAGGTGGGTAGAGAATTTTGTGCACACAGAAGGACATAGAAGGACACGGAGGAGAGTGTGAATAAGCTGCAGAGGTTTTTTGGTGTGCAGGATGTCAAAGAGCTCTGTGGGTACCAATGGGTGCTGTGGGCTTCTCCCTACCGGCAGCTCAGGAGACTTCAAGATGGAGCATTACCAGGGACAGAGGGTGGCTTCATAATGACAAAAGGGTCAATTCATTAAGACATACAGTCCTAATGATGGATGCTCCTAATAACAAGGCTTCAAAATATACAAGTAGACAACCCACAAAGACACGGAAGGCCAGTTCTACTGCAGCTGCTTGAAACCGGGTACAGCCTGTTCAGTGTTTGTGCCTCTTTGGTGGAAGTTTCTTGCTGTTTCTGTCTTGGAGCTACAATCTTCTCTCACCCCAGGGGTCTGCAACCAGGCAGATTCATCTGAGCACCTCCAATGCCTACTGGAACCCTGCAGTGGGACTGTCGCTCAGAATCTGTTGCCCCTACTTCTCTGACCTCCACTCCTGTTACCCAGCAGGGATCTGGCTGGACACTGTCCACCTCTGGGTTTTGGGGGAGGGGTGTTCTTCCCTTCAGGCCTGTGTTCCACTGATGCCTCCCTAACCAGGGCCCTCAACTCCATTCTCCACTTCCCTTCCTTGCTTTAGTTCCCACCCTACCATTTACGGCTATAAACATTTTACACGTTTTGTTTATTAAGTGTGTTGTGTCTGCCCCCAGTAGAATAGAATGCAAGCTCCGTGGGGTCCACGTCTGTCTGTTCACTGCAACGTTCCTAGTACCTCGAGCATGCCGCCATAGAGTACATGGATAAATATTTGCACGATGAAAAAAAAAAATCAACTTGTAATGAACACAGGGGATAGGAACAGACGGGGTCTCTGGGCATGACCCACCTCCCTGCAGGCCCCATCCTTAGACCCAGCCGGCTGGTCCTCCAACAGGTGGGAACCTGAGCGTGCCGGGGTTCTTCTCCACCTGATTCCTCGATGCCCACCCACCCCTGAGGCTGGGGCAGTGCCCGAGGCGGGCCGGGGCTGGGAGCTGCGGAGCCTGCAGGGTTGGATCGAAGGGGCCGAGCTCCCTCCTGGCGGGCGGGGGGCCGAGTGGGGAGCGAGCCCGGCGGGGGAGGAGCTGGGGAGCGGAGCGAGGAGGAGCGGCGGGCGCGGGCAGGGAGCGCAGCGCCGGAGCCGCAGGGCGCTGGGAGCGCGGAGGAGGTGGGAGCGCAAAGCGCGGCGGGGCAGAGCCCCGGGCGGCGGGGCGGCAGCGCCCTGAGCTCCGCGGGGTTGTGGCGGAGGCCAGGCGATCGCCCGCGGAGGCGCGGCGCAAGGAAACGAAGCGGTGCAGGCGAGCCCGGCGTCTGGCCGCACCTGCAGCCGCGGAGCGGGTGAGTGCGGAGCTGCGTGCCGCCGGGGCAGGGGCAGGGGGCGCGTCCGCAGCCTCGTGTGGCAGTGCCCGACCCGGGGGCTCCGGAGGGCGCGAGGACCGGGACACCCTCTTGGCCCTCGGTGGCCAACCTCTCCGCGCCTTTGGACGGGAGGGGACCGCGAGGGGCGGCGTGGCGCCGAGGACCTGCCACTCCCGAGGGGAGCGTCCGGGGTCGCCTTCCGGAGCCCCGGGACCGTGGCGTGGGCCGAGGCAGCCGCCGGGGGCGGCCGCGGGACTCCCTGCGCTTTCTGGGTGACCCCGCTCAAGCAAGATCGGGCGGGGCGCGAGGTGTGCCCCCAGGCCTGGGCTACGTCGCCCCCAGGTGGTCCCGGGCGGAGGGAAGCCGGGCGCTGCCCCCTGCCGGCCAGGTCTGGGCGCAGTGCCGCGGCGGGGCTGCCCTTTCTGGAGAGGACGCGGAGCATCCAGTGTGGGGCTCCACTGTGGGCTTCGGGGTGGGCCTCGACTTGCTTGTGACCTTGGGCAGGTCACGGCATGTCTCTGAGTCTCAACATGCACATCCATCAAATGGAGGAGAGACTTCTCCATCCTGCTGACTTGTGGGAATAAAGGAGAGGCCGGATGGGTGTTTTCATAACTGAAGTTCTGTACAAACGCTAGCTAATCACATAATGTCAGAACTGGAAGAGCACTAAGAAATCTTCTAATTGCACGTGGGGAGTGTGGGGAATAAATCTTGCCCAAGGTCACACTACTTGTAGGAAAAGAGAAAACAGAAATCCTGCCTTGCTATTTCTGGGGAAGTTCAAGGATTAGGAGCCAGACTGTCAGTCAGGCTGGCTGCATTAATGAACTGGCCTTGGCTACCTACTAGCTGTGTGATCTTCAGAGAGCCCTTAACTTCTCTGGCCTTGGTTTTCTCCCTTATGAAACGAGGGTAACAACATCACTCACAGTCTTGCTGTGCAAATCAAATGGGATCATTGCTCAGACTAACACCTGGCCCCAAACAAGAGCTCAGTCATTGGTGGCTGTGATCTCCTCTGATTAGTAGGAGCAATCTCCTATCTCTTCCTTGGAAGTACCTTCCGGTGTTTTCCAGATGAGTGTGCCTTGTGGGTCTGTGCTTTTTTCTGGTCCGCAGGGTCACTGTGGAGTGGCAGCCCTCCTCACAAGGATATTCAGGGACCCTTTATGACAGCAGCAAGCAGGGCCACTTAGGCAGCTGGGCCTTCTTCAGCTTGTAATCCTGTCCAGCTGGTGGGCAGAGGTGGGTGGGCTTTGTCATGGAGGCATCCAGGAAGCCAGGACTTGGAGGGTGGAGATGGTTGGGGTCCAGACCAGCTGTACATGATTGGAAGACCTGGGGCCTCCACTCTTCCCCACCTGGTACAGGGTCAGAGATACAGAGGTGTGTCCTGAAATTTGTCAGCTGTGGATGGATAAATAATGAGGGTGGGTCCTCTGGCCACCCCTTCTCTCCCAGGCCACGGGGTCCATGACTATTCATTCTGGCAAGGGTAATGTGAACACGAGCAGAAGTAGTTTCTCAGAGCTTGGAGCACCCAGACCTGAGAGGTCCCTCTCCTTGCACAGATGGCTCCCCTCTGAGGCCCACAGAGCCTCGGGGTCTGCCCAAGGTCAGCAGCATCTTCCAGGGAGCTGACTTCAGCTTTAACTTTCTCTCTCAGCAGCAGTTAACACTTCCAAGCCTTCCCTCCAGGAACATTCTCTTGCGACTTAACGCTATTATATTTTTCCTTCGTCTTCTCTGTTGTTTTCACAACACATTCTCCTTTTTTACAACCATTAGATGCTCTGCTCTCCAGGGCCTCCTTTCCTCTTGCTCTCTGGGCGAGTTCACCCACCCCAGTGGCTTTATATGCCATCTCCATGCACATGACTCATAAATCTCTGTCCCCAGCCCAGATCACTCCTCTGGGCTGTAGACCCGCACACATTTATTGTCACCAGGCGCTGTTCGGGCCCTGGGAGTAGAGCGATGAGCTAGGCAGAGGTATGTTTTGTAGGGGTCTGTGCAGTGGCGGGCGTGTGGTGCGCAGAGACAAGAAATTAACAACCAAGTGAAAAAGATCAGCTAGTGCTGAATGCTGAAAAGGAACATCGCCCGGAGGACACGGTAGCGGATGAGAGCCCCTGTGGCTCAGCTGGTCAAAGCAGTGAGGTTTAAGGGGGACAGCTGGTAGGCGGTGGGGGTCAAAGAGGCGGTAGGGGTGGAGGCAGGTTATGTAGGGCCTCACAGGCCAGGGTGAGGGTTTGGGGTTTTATTTTGAGTGATATGGGAGCCGCTGAAAGGTTAAATATAAGGGGTCAGAGATGGGGGCGTAGTCGTAGAGTGCCTGAGGTTCTGGGTTTGATCCCCAACATCACCACCTCCACCAACAAAATGTAGGGGGAGAGGAAATGCTACTATTTATGTTATTGTTACTATTTTGTTGCTGGGACTCAAACCCAAGGCCTGGTGCATGCTAGGCAAGGGCTCTACTACTTAGCCACACCCCAGCCCAAACACTGTAATTTCTCCAGGGCCCATTTCAAAGAAGATTCTAGATTGACTGTGAGAGCTCTGGGTGCTGGAGTCGGGGACGGAGTAGGTAAATCTTCAAGGAGTTTCTAGGCAGGGGCAATAAGAGGCACAAGCAACCTGGAGCCTGGAGCGGGAGGAAAGGCCAGACTGTGCTCTGGTGGCCAGGGAAGGCGTCCTGAGGACATGGCTGCCACACTGAAGGGGAGTGGGAAGGAGTGCTCCTCCACACACAGGGAACAGCCTGAACTGAGATGCAGACGCCCCAGATACGTGTAGAGAAGGCAGAGGGGGAGGCAGAATCTGCAGGGGGTGAAGAGTCTGAGGGGGCTCTCCATCTGGCTCAGTAGTAGAGCACCTCTGCGTTCAATCCCAGTACCTGGGGCAGGATGGGAGTAGAAAAGAGAAGATAAAAGAAACCTAAAACTGTCAGCATTCTTCTTTCATGTGTTCCTTGAAGTAAATCTCTATTGGGCATCTGTAAATATTAAGCCCAAAACATTGCACTATGAACAAACTGGGTCCCTGCTCCAGAAATGTCTCTTGTGGAATAGAGACTCACAACACTGGGCTGCATGACGTGGGGGTATAGATTATGGGTCACAAATGCCCCACATGAATAGAAGGAGCAGGGCAAGCTTCAGTAAAGAGGAAAACAGTTGAATTTGGTCTTGGTAGTGAAGTGGAGTCGGGGGCCAGTGGAGGGACAGGCACTGGACTTCATGACCCACGCATTTCCCTTTCCTTCCGGAGTTCAAGTCTGGCAGGGAGTCAGGAGGTTGGCAAGTGAGCCCAGTCCAGGGAGTCCAATGTGATGCCTACATATGAAGCCCTGAGGGGCAGAGAGGAGGGAGTGATCGTTCCATCCTAGGGGCCAGGGAACCTCTAGAGAGGATAGAGGAGGCCAGCAGAAAGGCATTCTGGGTAGAGCGAATGAGCTAGGCAAGGACTCAGAAGCGAGAACCAGTGTTTTTTGAAAGCACAGGTGTCACCTGAGAGGAGGGTGAAAGTGTTGTCTTTGCTGAGTCCCAGTTCGTGAAGCAAGGTCACGAGGGGAAAGAGCTGCACTGTGTGAACTCTGGATGGGTAAACAACAGGAAATGAAAAAGAATTTTGGGGTGGAAGCCAGGGCGGTGGATCACACCTGTAATCCCAGCACTTGGGAGGCTGAGGCAGGAGGATCGTGAGTTCAAAGCCAGCCTCAGCCATGGAGAGGCACTTAGCAACTCAGTGAGACCCTGTCTCTAATAAAATACAAAAAAAAGGGGCTAGGGATGTGGCCCAGTGGTCCAGTGCCCCTAAATTCAATCCCTGGTACCAAAAAAAAAAAAAAAAGGGATTTTGGGTGGATTGCAGACAAGCAAGCTTCAGTCCTGTGGAATGTGTGTCATTGACTCCCACTCCCCTTCACTGGCTGCTGCTTGCTGTTCTATTCCTCCTGTGTGCAACCTCAAAACCACTTCCAGCCAGGCGCTGTGGTACACATCTATAATCCCAAAAAGCTCGGGAGGCTGAGGCAGGAGGACTGCAAGTTCAAAACCAGCCTCAGCAATTTAGCAAGACCCAAAGCAACTTAGTGAGATCCTGTCTCAAAATAAAAACTAAAAGCCGGGCGCTGTGGTGCATACCTGTAATCCCAGCGGCTTAGGAGACTGAGACAGGAGAATGGCGAGTTCAAAGCCAGCCTCAGCAAAAATGTGAGGCACTAAGCAACTCAAAATAGGTCTGTGGATGTGGCTCAGTGGTCTAGTGCCCTTAGCTGAGACCCTTGTCTCTAAAATAAAATACAAAAAGGGGGGGGAGTTCAGTCCCTAGTACCAAAAAAAAAAAAAAAAAAAAAAAAAAAAAATAGTGACAAAAATAAAAAAAAAAAAAAAAAAATAAGGCCGGGGATGGCTCCGTGACTAAGCACCCATGGGTTCAATCTCCAATATTAAAACAACAACAACAACAAAAAAAAAAAAACCTTTCAGAGTGGACCTCAGGATTGCAGCTGGTTACCTGCCCTGCTGTCCTGCACACTTCACTGTCATCCTCATCATATCTGTGGTCCCAGGTAATCTAGAATGTTTCCCCATGGCCACTCTAAGTCTTCCTAAGAGCAGTGTCCACATCTGTATTGCTCACACCGACACCTGGTAGGCTTTACTACTTATTGAATGTATGAGGAAACAGGCTCAGAGATGTTGAGTAGCCTACCCAAAGTCCCACAGCTAGTGTATGGAGCTGGGAAGCATTGTCCACCTGACTCTATAGCTCTACCTAACTCCGAAGCTTGTTGCTCCTAATCACTGCCGCATTGTGCCTCCCAGCAGGGAAAGCAGATGGTGAATAGTGGGTTTGGATCCTGTAAACACTAACAGAGTTCCGTGTTTGACTTCTAGGAAATGAATTCCTGCTGTCAGTATCTTGTTCTTCCAGACTGGAGAAGACAGCATCTCCTCTGTCCTGAAAATGGTTTCAATCCATCAGCTCAAGTGCTCTCTGGGAATCCAGATGTGCAACATCTGGGGGTGAGGAGAGGAGGCAGTTCAACTCCAGGGGCAGGGAATGCAGTTTTAAAGGCCTCTTGAAGAGTGTGGTCAGGCTGCCAGTCTCCTCCCAGGGTTACTCCCCTGCTGTGTTGGGGAGACTTGAAAATGCCAACAGCCCATGGCATGAACCTCTGCATACTTTTGTCCTTCATCTCAAGTTCCTATTGCCAGCTGGAGGCAGAGGAAGGAGGCTGGGTAGGATTCTGGAGATTTGGACTCTGCCTGTAACCCCCCTGTGTGACTTTCAGAAAAGGTCTGACCCTCTCTGAGCCCAGCTCCTTGTCAGCAGCATGAGGGAGTTGCACTAGATGATTCCTGAGAGTCCTTCCCACTCTCCCCGGGCTGCTATTCTCACACTACTCAGTCTAGTCTTGGAGGCTGCAGCAGCACCAGCCTCACGTGGAGCTTCCCAGACCTCAGACTCTCAGACTCTCAGGCCCTGCTCCAGGCCACAGAATCTGCTTTTTTTTTTTTTTTTTTTTTTTTTTTTTTTTTTTTGTAGTTATTGACCTTTATTTATTTATATGTGGTGCTGAGAAATGAACCCAGTGCCTCACACATGCCAAGCTAGTGCACTACCCGCTGAGCCCCAGCCCCCAAATATCTGCATTTTCAACAGGAGCCCCAGGTAATGCCTGCTCACAGCCAATGTTGAGAAGCTTACACAATTCCTGCCCTTTCCTTTGGGCCATGCCAAGTGCTGGATGCCTGGCAGAGGAGGCCCTGTTCAGGCGAGTGATGGAGCCCAGCACGAAGCAGGCACTCGGTGGAGATTTCCTGAATGTATTCAGGCACGTATGGGAGAAATATTTGAGGGGAGAAGAGTGGAGCTAACATTACCTAGTGCCTCCTATGAGTGGGGCAGCATGGAGACTGGCAAGCCCAAATTCCAATCCTGAATCCTCTGAGTCCCTGCTTTGGGGCCTCAGGCAAGCCATTTCTCTGAGCCTCAGTTTTCTCTCCTGAGAAGTGGGAAAATAATTATAGGACTCACTTTAGAGGGTTGTGTTAGACTTAATCAGTTAACAGGAGAAGCTGAGACACCAGTTCCTGGCATGCAGCAAACTCTCAATAAATGTTACCATGACTTTACTACCACTCCCTTTTTCAGCTGTGCCTGCTGCCATGTCCACTGGCTCCCTGTACTTTCCCTGTCCTCCTCCCCAGAAATGCACTGAGCTCCCAGAGGAGTAGGTGATATCACCCCTGTTGAGAACCTATGGGCCTAGGGCAGCACTGTCTAACAGAAACACAATGCAGAGGGACCAGAGGTAGCCCGGCAGTAGAATACTTGTTTAGGCAGGACAAGGCCCTGGGTTTCATCGGTGGCACACGCCTGTAATCCCAGCAACTTTGGGAGACTGAGGCAGGAAGATTGCAAGCCAGCCTTCAATGGCCAGCACTTAGCAATTTAGCAAGTGAGACCCTGTCTCAAAATAAAAAACAAAAAAGGGCTGGGGATGTGACTCAGTGGCAAAGTGCCCCTGAGTTCAATCCCTGGTACCAAAAAAAAAAAAAAAAAAAAAAAAAAAAAATAGGTCTGTGGATGTGGCTCAGTGGTCTAGTGCCCCTGAGTTCAGTCCCTAGTACCAAAAAAAAAAAAAAAAAAAGTGACAAAAATAAAAAGGGCCGGGGATGGCTCCGTGACTAAGCACCCATGGGTTCAATCTCCAATATTAAAACAACAACAACAACAAAAAAAAAAACCTTTCAGAGTGGGACCTCAGGATTGCAGCTGGTTACCTGCCCTGCTGTCCTGCACACTTCACTGTCATCCTCATCATATCTGTGGTCCCAGGTAATCTAGAATGTTTCCCCATGGCCACTCTAAGTCTTCCTAAGAGCAGTGTCCACATCTGTATTGCTCACACCGACACCTGGTAGGCTTTACTACTTATTGAATGTATGAGGAAACAGGCTCAGAGATGTTGAGTAGCCTACCCAAAGTCCCACAGCTAGTGTATGGAGCTGGGAAGCATTGTCCACCTGACTCTATAGCTCTACCTAACTCCGAAGCTTGTGCTCCTAATCACTGCCGCATTGTGCCTCCCAGCAGGGAAAGCAGATGGTGAATAGTGGGTTTGGATCCTGTAAACACTAACAGATTCCGTGTTTGACTTCTAGGAAATGAATTCCTGCTGTCAGTATCTTGTTCTTCCAGACTGGAGAAGACAGCATCTCCTCTGTCCTGAAAATGGTTTCAATCCATCAGCTCAAGTGCTCTCTGGGAATCCAGATGTGCAACATCTGGGGGTGAGGAGAGGAGGCAGGTTCAACTCCAGGGGCAGGGAATGCAGTTTTAAAGGCCTCTTGAAGAGTGTGGTCAGGCTGCCAGTCTCCTCCCAGGGTTACTCCCCTGCTGTGTTGGGGAGACTTGAAAATGCCAACAGCCCATGGCATGAACCTCTGCATACTTTTGTCCTTCATCTCAAGTTCCTATTGCCAGCTGGAGGCAGAGGAAGGAGGCTGGGTAGGATTCTGGAGATTTGGACTCTGCCTGTAACCCCCTGTGTGACTTTCAGAAAAGGTCTGACCCTCTCTGAGCCCAGCTCCTTGTCAGCAGCATGAGGGAGTTGCACTAGATGATTCCTGAGAGTCCTTCCCACTCTCCCCGGGCTGCTATTCTCACACTACTCAGTCTAGTCTTGGAGGCTGCAGCAGCACCAGCCTCACGTGGAGCTTCCCAGACCCTCAGACTCTCAGACTCTCAGGCCCTGCTCCAGGCCACAGAATCTGCTTTTTTTTTTTTTTTTTTTTTTTTTTTTTTTTTTTTTTTTGTAGTTATTGACCTTTATTTATTTATATGTGGTGCTGAGAAATGAACCCAGTGCCTCACACATGCCAAGCTAGTGCACTACCGCTGAGCCCCAGCCCCCAAATATCTGCATTTTCAACAGGAGCCCCAGGTAATGCCTGCTCACAGCCAATGTGAGAAGCTTACACAATTCCTGCCCTTTCCTTTGGGCCATGCCAAGTGCTGGATGCCTGGCAGAGGGAGGCCCTGTTCAGGCGAGTGATGGAGCCCAGCACGAAGCAGGCACTCGGTGGAGATTTCCTGAATGTATTCAGGCACGTATGGGAGAAATATTTGAGGGGAGAAGAGTGGAGCTAACATTACCTAGTGCCTCCTATGAGTGGGGCAGCATGGAGACTGGCAAGCCCAAATTCCAATCCTGAATCCTCTGAGTCCCTGCTTTGGGGCCTCAGGCAAGCCATTTCTCTGAGCCTCAGTTTTCTCTCCTGAGAAGTGGGAAAATAATTATAGGACTCACTTTAGAGGGTTGTGGTTAGACTTAATCAGTTAACAGGAGAAGCTGAGACACCAGTTCCTGGCATGCAGCAAACTCTCAATAAATGTTACCATGACTTTACTACCACTCCTTTTTCAGCTGTGCCTGCTGCCATGTCCACTGGCTCCCTGTACTTTCCCTGTCCTCCTCCCCAGAAATGCACTGAGCTCCCAGAGGAGTAGGTGATATCACCCCTGTTGAGAACCTATGGGCCTAGGGCAGCACTGTCTAACAGAAACACAATGCAGAGGGACCAGAGGTAGCCCGGCAGTAGAATACTTGTTTAGCAGGACAAGGCCCTGGGTTTCATCCCCAGCACACGCGCGCGCGCGCGCACACACACACACACACACACACAATATACACACACTCACACATTGACAAACATGGTTGTTAGACTTAGGAAATCTAGGTCACCGAGCATGGTGGCACACACACCTGTAATCCCAGCAACTCAGGAGACTGAGGCAGGAAGATTGCAAGTTCAAGGCCAGCCTTAGCAATTTAGCAAGACCCTGTCTCAAAGTAAGAAAACAAAAAGGGCTGGGGATGTAGCTCAGTGGCAAAGTGCCCCTGAGTTCAATCTCCAGTACTCCAAAAAAGAAAAAAAAAATTAGTTTTTAGAAAATTTAGTAGACATGTTAAAGTGAAATAAATTTTAATTGTTTTATTAATCTACTCTATCCAAATAGTAACATTTTCAACACATAACTTATGCAAAATTGAGATAACTCACATTCTTTTTTTAAATTGTCTTTGAAATCTGGTGCTCTTTATACACTTAGAGCAGGTCTCAGTGGCTACTGTTCAAGCACTTGGTGGCCACGGGTGGCCAGTAGTGGCTATTCTGGATTCTCAGCATTGGCTTTCCATCCAGGCTGTGCATGTGTGACCTTGAGCAAATCAGTTTACCCCCCTCTGGACCTCAGTTTCTTCGTCTGAAAAATGGGTATGCTGATTCTGCCCCAAGGGGTAGTATTAGGAGCACTTGGTGGGAGTTTAAAATCTCATTGCTGATTTCCCACACGAATGGGGGAGTCCAGTGAGCGGGCAGCCCTTGCCTTTTGGCAGATTTTTTTTTCTTTTTTGGTACCGGGGATTGAACTCAGGGGCACTCTACCACTGGGCCATACCCCCAGCCGTTTTTTTTTTTTTTTTTTTTTTTAATATTTATTTATTTACTTTAGTTGTACACAATGCAATGCATTTATGTTTACGTTGTGCTGAGGATCGAACCCGGGCCGCGCACGTGCGAGGCGAGTGCTCTACCACTGAGCCACAACCCCAGCCCCATCCGAGCCCTTTTTTATATTTTATTTAGAGACAGGGTTTCACTAAGTTGCTTAGGACCTCGCTAAGTTGCTGAGGCTGGCTTTGAACTTGTGATCCTCCTGTCTCAGCCTCTGGATCTGCTAGTATTACAGGCATGTGCCACTGTGCCCAGACTACAATAAAATTTGATTTATAAACTGAGCACAGTGTGAGATTAACAAATAGCTGGCAAGCTTCTGCAGTTGAGCGCTTACCTAGCATGAGTGAAGCCTATGGTTTGATACCCAGCATTGCAAAAACTAAAAGGGCTGGGGTTGTGGCTCAGGGGCTGGGGTCATGGCTCAGAGGTAGAGCGCTCGCCTAGCACGTGCGCAGCGTGGGGGTTCGATCCTCAGCACCATGTAAGAATCAAGGCATTGTGTACAACTAAAACAAATAAATAAGTATTTTTTAAAAAATAACATAGAAGTGGGCTGGGGTTGTGGCTCAGCGGTAGAGCGCTCGCCTAGCACGTGCGCGGCCCGGGTTCGATCCTCAGCACCACATACAAATAAACCCATTGTGTACAGCTAAAGCAAATAAAAAAATAAATAAATAAATAACATAGAAGTGATGTGAATATGATCAAGCTCATCCTCTCTCAGAATACCTTGTTGGCCTGTATTCACTTTTTTTTTTTTTAAATATTTATTTATTTGCTTTAGTTGTACACAATGGGTTTATTTGTACGTAGTGCTGAGGATCGAACCCGGGCCGCGCACGTGCTAGGCGAGCGCTCTACCGCTGAGCCACAATCCCAGCCCTCACTTTTCTTATGATGATGTGTGCATTAAAAGTGAGATGAATGACGTAGCTCTTGGTGTAGCATTAAGCTACTACCTAAGTGTTATTTGAACACAAACACTGTGATACCAGGACAATTGATCTGATAACAGCTGCTAAGTGACTAATGTGCAGGTAGTGTGCGTGTGTACACACATAGACTTGTGTATATTTGTAGGATGGTTACACTGGACAAAGGGATGATTCACATCCTGGGCGAGACTGAACAGGACACTGTGAGATTTTATCACACTACTCAGAATGGTGCACACTTTAAAACTTACGAATTGCTTGTTTCTGAAACTTCCCATGTAATATTTTCAATTGACTGTGGGTAACTGAAACTGTGGAAAGCAAAACCACAGATAAGGGGGGACTTCTGGAACTGGAATTTACGGAGCATTTACTATGTACCTGGCACTTTCCACCTAGCCCACTGAAACGTAACAGCTGTCTGAGTTGGGTGCTATGATAGTCCCCATTTTCTATATGCAGAGACTGAGCACAGAGGGTCAGTGATGAGCCCAGGGTTTGCTGTGACCCATAGAACTGGTGCATAAAAGCTGGGCGTGGTGGCGCATGCCTGTAATCCCAGTGGCTCGGGAAGCTGAGGCATAAGGATTGCAAGTTCAAAGCCAGCCTCATCAAAAGCAAGGTGCTAAGCAACTCAATAAGACCCTGTCTCTAAAAAATAAAATACAATGGGCTGGGGATGTGGCTCAGTGGCAGAGCACTTGCCTAGCACATGTACGGCCCGGGTTTGATCCTCAGCACCACATAAAAATAAAGGCATTGTGTACAACTAAAACAAATAAATAAATATTTAAAAATAAAATAAAACACATAATAGGGCTGGGGATGTGGCTCAGTGGTCAAGTGCCCCTGAGTTTAACCCTGGTACCCACCCCACCCCACTCCCCCCAAAAACCCTGGGCGCGGTGGTGTACACCTGTCATCCTTGCAGCTCGGGAGGCTGAGGCAGGATCTCAAGTTCAAAGCCAGCCTCAGAGATTTAGCAAGGCCCTGAGCAAACTAGTGAGACCCTGTCTTTAAATAGAAAATAAAAAGTGTTGGGGATGTGGCTCAGTGGTTAAGCACCCCTGGATTCCATCCCTGGTACCAAAAAGAAAAGAAAAAAGAAAAAGGTAAAGAAAAGAAAAAAAGAATCAGTGCGTAAAGCTCTTAGGCACTTGGGCACCTAATCACTACTTTTTCATTTTGGGGGGATGAAGTTTTTAGAAAAGTGAAAGTGTTCAAAACACAAGTGTGAGCTGGGCGCGGTGGCGCATGCCTGTAATCCCAGCACTTTGGGAGGCTGAGGCAGGAGGATCGCGAGTTCAAAGCCAGCCTCAGCAATGGCGAGGTGCTTAGCAACTCAGTGAGACCCTGTCTCTAATAAAATACAAAAAAGGGCTGGGGGTGTGGCCCAGTGGTCCAGTGCCCCGAGTTCAATCCCCAGTACCACACACACACACACACACACAAAAAAAACCATGACCTGGGCGGGGTTGTGGCTCAGTGGTAGAGCACTTGCCTAGCATGCATGAGACACTGGATTCGAACCCGGCACCACACACAAAGTAAATAAAACAGAGGTATTGTGTCCATCTATAACTAAAAAAAATAAGGAAAAAAAGAAAAGAAAAGGAACAGGAAAACATGACCTGCCTCGGGAAGCCCTCGCCCCACACTGCACCCTGACTTCCACCAGTGGGGGTCAGTTTTGCCTGATCACGCACCTTACAGAGTTCCATCACACCTGGCATCTGGCTCTTCTGCCCAATTGTGTGACTCTGTGTGGTTGTGTGCATCTGGGGTTCACTCTCACGGGTGTGCAGTATTCTGCCGTATGAAAGTGCCACAGTTACTTATCCGTTGTACTGTTGAGGGTAGTTTAGTTGTTTCCAGTTTGGGGTTGTCACCAAGAGTGCTGTTGTGGACAATTCTTGCACACCTGGTAGACTTACTTGCTTCCCCCCACCCACACCCCCGCGGTGCTGGGGCTGGAACCTGGGGCCTCACTTATGCTAGGCAGTTTGTGCGGGGTGGGTGCACAGCGAGGGGTGGAAGTGCTGGGCCAGAAGTCGGCCTGCTTGACGTTTCATGCATTTTCCCAATTTGTAACTAGAGAAACTGAAGCGCAAGAGGGATTTGCGTGAACCTCAAGACACCAATTGGAGTTTAAAACTTGCACTCGGAGATGTGCAAACGCACACATGCACGCACACACACACACATGCGCGCGTGCGCGCACACCCATGTGAAGATTTTTCAGTCATCGTATATTTTATGTTTAACCTTCCTGACATCGCTGGGAGGGCATACTTTTTTTTTTTTGTACTGGTGATTGAACTCAGGGTACTCGACCACTGGGTCACATCCCCAGCCCTTTTTTTGTATTTTAGTAGAGACAGGGTCTCACTGAGTTGCTAAGTGCCTCACCATTGCTGAGGCTGGCTTTGAACTCGCGATCCTCCTGCCTCAGCCTCCCAAAGTGCTGGGATTACAGGTGTGCGCCACCGCGCCCTGCTCAGGAGGGAATACTTGATACCTTGATTTTTAAGAGGGAAAAACTGAGGCTGTAGGAGGTCCTGTGCAGGAGAGAAAGTGAGAGGACAGCAGTGGAACCATTTTGCAAGATGGACGCACTCTGGACTCCCCTCCAGGGCTTACTCACCCCTACCACACAGCTTCTAGAGAGCACAGGGGAATTCCTCTGTGTGTGTGTGGTAGGGGGGTGGGAGAGTGGGGGGTGGGGAGGTCTGTTTTACTACAACAAATCTTTTATCACAGAGCCTGGGGGCTTTTTCCCCCTCTCTACAAGGACAAGAATAGCTCCTGAGGACCCATTAGTCGCATACATCCTCTTTGTTTCTGACAGGGTTTTATGACTCAGTTAAAGACCCTTCAGAAGGGAGAGGCAACTGATCTTCCGGCCAGCTGAATGAGCCCTGGGGAGCCAGCGCAGGTTAAGAGGCCTGAAAAGGACACCTGCTGTGCTCCAGCCACTCTGCCAATGTTGTCCCAGCTTTGCTGAAGCCACATAACAATTCGTGGAGAAAGGTGTTGTTACCCTAATTTGCAATGAGGAAGAAGGGCCCAGGAGGTGAAAAGACTTGGCTTGGATCCCACAGTAGGGATTGTTTGGTGGGAAAGAACTGAAATTCCTCTGCCTTGCAATGATTTCCCAGGGCCTGCTGTGTCCATTGGAACTGCCTCAGCTGGAAAAAGACTGAAATAGGTTTTTTTTTTTGTCTCCGCCTCTTGATGGAACCTAGGGCCTCACAGGTGCGAGGCAGGCACTCTCCCACTGAGCTACATCCCCAGCCCCGAGAAAGACTGAGTTAGTACAAATGAGGCTTCCTGGGTAGAAGGTCACTCATGGACATCCAGATGTCCCTGGAAGAGGTCCAAGGAGTTCCCGGACAGGAGGTCCTCAACTCAGGACAAGTGGGGTCCTTGGTGTAGGACAGGGAAAAGCATTTCAGCACGTGTGTCACACACACAGATTTATTTAGGGAAGAAGATCCACATTCAAGGACAACCAGACCATCTTAGGGGAGGGATGTGCTTTTGGGGTTCCTGGTTCTTCTTTTGAAGGAGACTTGGTGAGGGGTGGGCTTGGGAAGGTCTGTGAGGATGGCCTCAGTCTGGTGACCTCAAGGCTTATGGTGTCTGTTTGTTCTCAGGATCCTTAGGCTGATGAGGTCTCCATGATGTGATCAATAGAAAATGCTGGAAAATCCCCTAAAGCATAGATTTCTTACAATACTAGATCTCTCTTTGCACAATCTATTTATTGATGGACTAATTAACAGTACACAAGGTGATCTTTACAAGAGGGTAAATTTGCAGTAACTCTAAGATTTACAGATTTCTCAGAAATTTGGGAGTGACAGGCCTGGGAAAGGGACTGGCTTGGGGAGTGGCAGACCTGGGACAGGATGCAGAACCTCAGGTTAAAATATACTCCTCATCCTTTCTATCTACTTGAGCTCCTTTATGTCTCCTTCCTACCTGCTTGTTTTGTTTGTTTTTTTCTTTGTTTGGTACCAGGGATTGAACCCAGGGGTACTTAACCACTGAGTCTCATCCTCGACTCCTTTTTATGTTTTATGTAGAGACAGGGTCTCCCTAGGCTGCTCAGGGTCTTGCTAAGTTTCTGAGGCTGGTTTGAACTTGAGATCCTCCTGCCTGAGGCTTCCCAGCTGCTGGGATTATGGATGTACCATTGTGCCTGGCCCTCTACCTGTTTTTGATTTCTTCTATCCTATGTCACAGGGAAGGCCTGCAAGGTGCCTTCCTTCTCCTCTGAGTTAGGAGGTTCCTCTATCTCTCAGGTTCTTTATCTGCTCCACTCTCCTGCTGATCTTTAATCTCTGAAGATCTGTTTACATTTACAAATATATCATTCCCTACATAAGTATGTATGCATGGAGTATATGTATGTTTGCATGGAGTATATATAAATATATATTATATGCAAAGATTGGAGAATAATAACAAATACCCATTTACCCACCACCACTTTAAAACACGGAACATCGGGCTGGGAATGTAGCTTATTGGTAGAGTGCTTCCCTAATGTGTAAGGGCCCTGGCTTCCATCCAAGCATCACACATACACACACAAAAAAATCATTCAAACATCATTGACAGCCTTAAGACCCTTCATGATTACATTCTTACATCCTTTTCTGTTCAGGGGTAACCAATGTCTGTTTATCACTTGCTTTTCCTTATGGTTTTGCCACATATATTTCTCCTTTGAAACAGTCTATTTCTTCTTTTTGAGGTCCTGGAGATTGAACCAGGGGGGCACAGCTATATGCCCAGTCTTTTTTATTTTCTCTTTTTTTTAATTTTATTTTTTTATTTTGAGACAGAGTCTTGCTAAATTGATGAGGCTGACCTCCTGTGATCCTCCTGCCTCAGCCTCCTGGGATTAGGATTGCGTTACCACACCCTGCTGTTTCTTCTTCTTTTTGACTTTGGCACTCAGTCTTGTTTGCGAGAATCCCCATTTGATGGGTTTAGCTTTGTCTATGCTGTTTGGCTTCTTGTAGCCCTCCATCATGGGGATGTGCCACATTCTACCATTCTGCTGTTGCTGGGTGCTTGGGCTGTTTCTGATTTGCTTATAATAAGTGCTATCAGGATTCTCCTTGTTTCTGTCTGACGGCTGTTGCATAGAAGCTTCTCTGGCGTGCATTACCCAGGAGTGCAAGTACTGGGTCATGAGTTAGTTATCACAACTCTAGTTTTGTAACACCAAATTGTTTGCTAACAGGGCTTCCCCAGTTTATACTGAACTCCTGGTAGGGGCGAGTTACAGTTCTCTTGCTCCACACTCTTATTGACTGACATGATGTGATCAGATTAAAAATCGTTCACCTACCTGCTGGGTGAAAATGGCTCTCTCTGCCACGTGTATTTTCTAGGGAGAGAGAGAGTTGCTCACAGGCAGTAGCACGACGGGCAAGACCCCCAGCTTTGTTCAGGATGGGGAAGGACAACAGCAGGAAAGGAGGGAGACTCCTGCAGAATCCCGCCGCTTCCTGTGAAGCTCCAGCCCAAGTGTCCCCACCGAGGCCATCCACTCTGCTCCTGTCCTTCCTCCCAGGATGTCGCCTAGGGCTTGCTCACCTGCCAGCCTCTCAGGCCTCCCTGCGCCCACGCCTTGCACCGAGATGAGCTCACTGGAACCCGCGGAGCCCATGACCACACGCGCTTGTGGGCATGCCCAGCAGCCTCCGTGGGAAATGCCGGCACCTTGCTTGCCCAGGATGTCTGGAGGGAAGAAAATTCCAAACAGTCCCACTGGACTTCACATCTTCCCTGTGAGCCAAAGTGGGAGGGACAAACTGCCGGAGGCTTTGGAGGGAAGCCTGGGATGATAGAGGGCAGGAGGACCACTGTTGTCCCCTATCGCCATGGGGACCCAAACCCGTTCCTTGAGGCTTTTCTGCCTGAATTACACAGTACTGTGGAGGAGGGTGGGAATTTTGAGAGCTCAGGACTCAGTTCTTCCACTTCCAGCTGGGTGACTTTGGGTTCATGACATCACCTCTCTGAGCATCCAGTGGCCCATTTATAAGTTGGGGACCATTTTGCCCACTTGACAGGTTGGGTGACTCTTTGCCCGGGACTAACTCAGTGCCTGGACCCATAGCAAGAGTTCCACAAAAAATATAATATCTTTCAAATTTTGGGGTATGTTTTGGAGTTGATAGCTTAAAATTTGTTTTAATGTTTTAAAACCATTTTTATTTTATTAAAAAAATTTTTAGGGCTGGGGTTGTGGCTCAGTGGTAGAGCGCTCGCCTTGCACGTGCGTGGCCCGGGTTCGATCCTCAGCACCACGTAAAACATAAATGCATTGCATTGTGTGCAACTAAAGTAAATAAATAAATATTTTAAAAAAATTTTAGTTGTAGGTAGACACAACACCTTTATTTTATTTATGGGGTGCTGGGTCTCACACATGCAAGATGAGCGCTTTACAGCTGAGCCATAGCCCCAGCCCCTAGAATTAGTTTTCTTCCATTGAAGCTTTAAGCTTTATCCCTTCTCCAGGCAGATTTTTTTTTTTTTTTTTTTTTTGGCACTGGGGATTGAACTCAGGGGCACTCGACCACTGGGCCACATCCCCAGCCCTTTTTTGTATTTTTTATTTAGAGACAGGGTCTCTCTGAGTTGCTAAGTGCCTCGCCACTGCTGAGGCTGGCTTTGAACTCGCGATCCTCCTGCCTCAGCCTCCCAAAGTGCTGGGATTACAGGTGTGCGCCACCGCGCCTGGCTAGGCAGATATATTTTTAAGGCGAAGAACCCATAGCCGGGCGCGGTGGCGCATGCCTGTAATCCCAGCACTTGGGAGGCTGAGGCAGGAGGATCACGAGTTCAAAGCCAGCCTCAGCAATGGCGCTTAGCAACTCAGTGAGACCCTGTCTCTAATAAAATACAAAAAAGGGTTGGGGTTGTGGCTCAGTGGTCGAGTGCCCCTGGGTTCAATCCCCGGCACCAAAAAAAAAAAAAAAAAAGGAGAAAAAGAAAAAAAGATGAAGCACCCACGAGATTGAGAAATGGGAGAGAATATCACATTGTAGGTTTAGCTTCTTAATGTTTTCAAATCAATCAATCAATCAGTACAGACTGACCTTCCTAAGAAAGCCCTGAGCTAAGCTCAGGGGGTACAATAGTAATGATTCTTTTTTTTTTTTTTTTTTTATTTGCTTTAGTTGTACACAATGTGTTTTATTCAATACACTTTATTTGTACGTGGTGCTGAGGATCGAACCCGGGTCGCCCACATGCTAGGCGAGCGCTCCACCGCTGAGCCACAATCCCAGCCCGGCAACGATTCTTGACATTGCTCAGCTCTTTACTGGGTACCCAGGACTGGCCTTGCTAGGAGCAGTGACAGCTCCCAATGTCCCTGGGAGGCAGGTTGGGTGGCCACTGTTTGGCCACTGTGCAGGGAGGAAACCGGAGACTCAGAAAGGGGAAAGGATTTGCCCAAGGCTGCACAGTAAGTCTGGAAAGCAGATATTAGAGCCCAAGCTGGCCCAGTCCAAACCAGACTTTCCCTGTGCCCTGCTGCCTCCCCAGCCCAGCCCTGCCCCTTCCCTGCACCAGCCCGTCCAGAGTCTCAGCTCCTTTGGCTTCTGTGCTCTCTACACTTCAGCCGTCATGGTCATTTGACCAGACCTGGCACTTTCTGAGCTCTGAGCCTTTGCTCTTGCCCCTTTAGCTATCAGGAATGCCAACCTTCCCAACTCTAACTACCAGATTTTCCCCTAAATTTAACCAGGAACAAGATGTTGTCCTTAAGAATGAGGTGAGGCTGGACATGGTGGCATATGCCTGTACTCCCAGTGACTCAGGAAGCTGTGGCAGGAGATTACAAATTTGAGGGTAGTCTGGGCAATTTAGGGAGACTCTGTCTAAAAATAAAAAAAATAAAAACAACTGGAAATGTACTCAGTGGTGAAGTGCCTCTGTGTTCAATCCCCATTATCGGGGGCAAAAAAAGAAAAGAATGATGTTGTGGGAGTGAATGATGAATGGAATCTTTGAGATATGTTGTTAAAATATATACAAACTATGAAACAAATTCATAATCCTAATGATCAGATGTTTTCAAGCATGTATATATAAATTCTAAATGTGGTAAAGCATTCCTGGGTTAAATCCCTAGTACCCAACCCCCCCAAAAAAGTCAAATTTATTTTCTGGAATTGAACTTCCACCACAAAAATACTCAGGGATTTAAATATTTGCAGTTAATTTCTTTGCTTAACAAAAAAGCATTTTGTTATTTTTTTCTTGCTTGTTTGTTTGTTTGTTTTAAGGGTCATTCATGCTCCTCTAGAAAATTTGGAAAATTCAAATGAATGTAAAAAAAAAAAAAAAAAAAAGCCACCCCACATACTCCCTAGAGAAATACTGTAGCAAGCTGGTGTTTCTTCTGGTGGCCTTTGTTTCTTTCCCTGTCACAGTTTTGTTTTGTTTGTTTCCATTGCTGAATAAATAGACTGATCTTTTCTGATTCTTTCTGATTCATGATTTACAGAACTGATCTCTTGTACTTGTAACAAGCCTGTGATACTTCTAACTCTGTGATACCTTGTCCCCTATGGGAATCCTGGGGGTGGGCACATCACCCTCCCCTGTGCTCTGACACCTTTGAGAAGGCAGTTTCAGGTCACTATTGCCAACCTTAGACAGTACCTTTTTATCTTATAATTTCAGCTTTTAGTCCTTTTTTGTCCTTCTAGAACCTAACTCTTTACTTCTTTCTCTTTTAAAGCCCAGGGCTCCTGAACACATGGTCCTCCCCGATGAACCCACAGTGATCCTGTGTTTCACCTCTTCCCAGCTCCTGCATTCGTCTATCTTGGTAACCAGAATGTTCTGTCTGTTCAGGCTCAAGACAGTCAGTGGAACCAGAACCAAAGCTGAGCGTCCCTCATGATATGTCAAGATCAGCCAGGGGGAATGGAGCTGCTGATTGTACTGCCTCTCTGACTCAGTTAGCGCTTCCTTTTGCATCTAGTTTTAAAAACTCCTGGAAGCAACCTGATATCCAGAATCTTCTCTGATCAGGGATGGGAGAAATTTTGAAGCTCTTATTCAATACATTGATGTCTCCAGTTTTGAATTTTGGCCCAAATGGTCTGTGAGACCCTGATCATGGTCTAACAAATTCAGCATGTGTCCTCCACTGGGCTGCACCATCTGCTGAGCAAGGTTCCAGAATGGCCAGACACCTCAGGATTCATCTGTTTAAGGAAAGACCTGTAACTACCAGCTGGGAGTGGATGTGGTTTTCTTTCTTTCTTTTTCGGTTCTAGGGTTGAAGCCTGGGTGCTTAACCACTGAGCCACACCCCCAGGCCCTTTTTATTTTTTATTTTGAAACAGGGTCTCACTCAGTTGCTTAGGGCCTCACTAAGTTACTGAGGTTGGCTTTGAACTTGCGATCCTCCTGCCTCAGCCTCCCAAGCTGCTGGGATTACAGGAGGGCACCACTGCACCTGGCCTTGGTGTTCTAGCCAAATCTGTAGGTCCTTTCACGGTGGTCTGTTCTAAAGTGTGGCTCCCACCGAGGTGAAGCCAAAAGATGACCTTACTCTGTAGGCCAGTCGACTGTGAAAAAAGGTGCCCTGTGTGTGGCAGTCTGCAGGAAGAGAGAGCCACCTAGCATGTCCCCGCCCAACCAGTCCGTAGAAGGCCTTCCCCAGGAGGCCTCCAACAGATCCCTGAACGCTACAGACACCCCAGAGGCCTGGGATCCAGGGATCCTACAGGCGCTCAAGATCTCCCTGGCCGTGGTCCTTTCCATCATCACGCTGGCCACCCTCCTCTCCAACGCCTTTGTACTCACCACCATCCTACTCACCCGGAAGCTGCACACCCCGGCCAACTATCTCATTGGCTCCCTGGCCACCACCGACCTCCTGGTTTCCATCTTGGTCATGCCCATCAGCATCGCGTATACCATCACCCGCACCTGGAACTTTGGCCAGATCCTGTGTGACATCTGGGTGTCTTCGGACATCACGTGCTGCACCGCCTCCATCCTGCACCTCTGCGTCATTGCTCTGGACAGGTACTGGGCCATCACCGATGCGCTGGAGTACAGCAAGCGCCGGACCGCTGGCCACGCGGCGGCCATGATCGCCGTGGTCTGGGTCATCTCCATCTGCATCTCGGTCCCGCCGCTCTTCTGGCGGCAGGCCAAGGCTCAGGAGGAGCTGTCCGACTGCCTGGTGAACACGTCCCAGATCTCCTACACCATCTACTCCACCTGCGGGGCCTTCTACATCCCGTCCGTCTTGCTCATCATCCTGTACGGCCGCATCTACCTGGCCGCCAGGAGCCGCATCCTGAACCCGCCCTCGCTCCACGGCAAGCGCTTCACCACCGCGCAGCTCATCACGGGCTCCGCGGGGTCCTCGCTCTGCTCGCTCGACCCCAGCCTCCACGAGGGCCACTCGCACGCCGCCGGCTCCCCTGTCTTCTTCCACCACGTGAAGATCAAGCTCGCGGACAGTGTCCTGGAACGCAAGAGGATTTCTGCTGCCCGGGAGAGGAAAGCCACCAAGACCCTGGGCATCATTCTGGGGGCCTTCATCATCTGCTGGCTGCCCTTCTTCGTGGCATCCTTGGTCCTCCCCATCTGCCGGGATTCCTGCTGGATCCACCCCGCCCTCTTCGACTTCTTCACCTGGCTGGGCTACTTAAACTCCCTCATCAATCCCATCATCTACACCGTGTTCAACGAAGACTTCCGCCACGCATTTCAGAAAGTGGTCCATTTCCGGAGGGCCGTCCGGTCTCATTAGGGTGGCGACTCTTGTTCAAATCTTTTGTGTCCTGTAACCCGGTTGGGATTGTCTTTTAATTTTTTTTTTTTTTTCTTTTTTTCTGGGACCTGGGTTGATTCATGATCTCTTGGGTCTTGGGTCAATCGACAGAATTATTCTGTGTTCTGTTTACTGTGTCTTGACTTCTGAGCCACCCAAAGCCACTGTGTGAAAGGGGAGAGGACTGAAGACTTCCCTTAACATAATATTTTCATGGTTCTTCTGGGGTGAAAAACACATGACCCACAGGATTCAGGTGAGAAACTCTCTGACTCTGTAGAGAAGACCCTGGGCTCAGAGGGAAGGCTTTCCGGTCTACCTGAGATTTGTATGGGGCTCAGTGGAGGATGGATAAGATTAATGACCTGAATTGAAAGAGAATTTGGAGCCAGGATGGAGGAGTCTCCATCCCCTGTAGCATCTTGATTAGAAAACAATACCCAGGCTGGCCACGGTGGCGTACACCTGTAGTCCCCACCTCTCGGGGGGCTGAGGCAGGAGGATCACAAATTCAAAGCCAGCCTCAGCAGTTTTAGGGATGCCCTGAGCAACTTAGTGAGATTCCATCTCAAAAAAAAAAAAAAAAAAAAAAAAAAAAGGCTGGGGATGTGGCTCAGTGGTAAAGCACACCTGGGTTCAGTCCCCTATATCAAAAAGAAAATAATACCCAAGAATTTCTTCTATAACATTCTCCTTTCCCTGTCATCCATGAGTAGTCCAATGACATAGAGTGACTTGGAGAGAAATTCAGAAGGCAGGGGTAGGGGAATGGGATGGTTGGGATGGGATTGACTACCCTGCAGCCTTCTTCTTCACCAGTATGCTTGTCCCATGTTAATGTTCTGAGGTTAAAACCCCTATCACCCCTCTCACATAGATTGACAGGCATTGGACCCACCACCATGCTCTAAGTAGAACAGCATTCTCATTTTTTTCCTCTGGATTATTTTTTTACATCCTATTCTCAATAGAGATCTTAAGATGTCAAGTCTTATCAAATAAAGAGCATGAGACATTGTGACCTGTCGAGTCTTTGGATAATTTTTTCCACTCTGGATATAGAAACTATTAACTCAATTCAGTTTCCAGCATTTACTAAGCACCTACCATGTGCCAGGCCCTGTGTGCTGGTCTTGATATTTAGTCTATGAGTCTCGTAGCAATGAGCATCAGTATGGCATGACAGTTGAGAACTCTGGGCCTGGGGCTGGGAGTGTAGCCCAGTGGTACAGCACTTGCCTAGCATGTGTGAGGTCCTGGATCCAATTCTCAGTACACACACACACACACACACACACACACACACAGACATACACCCCCACAGGACCTGATGCCTCCATTCAAATCCAAGTGCTGCCAATTTCTAGCTGGGCGAACCTGGACCCATTTCTTAATCCCTCCTTCCCTCATTTTCTTTAACTATAAAATAGGAATAATAATAGGTATGCTGCATAAATTAATAGAGTGCTTGGCATGAGAGTGCTTGGCATTTTAGAGATATGGGAATTGGCCTACTCAAGGTCATGCACCAATGGAAAAACAACCATGACTGTTTATTAAATGTCTGTAAGGCTCCCTGAATCCATTTTCTCAATTCTACGTCATTCTCCTCCTCTGGATGCTCTGCCTGAGGTTAGGGAAGGTCTGATAAAGACAGCCCTCGAGCAGACTCCCCAGAGATGAGCCCTGTGGGGCCCTCGAGCAGACTCCCCAGAGATGAGCCCTGTGGGGCCCTCGAGCAGACTCCCCAGAGATGAGCCCTGTGGGGCAGGCGGGAAGATCCGGTGGGGAAGAGGCCATGAGGCCTGCAGGGACAAGGGGCATGCAAGGAGGCCAGGGATGGAGAGAGGAGCAGGAGCAGAGCTTGGGGGACCTGTCACGCTTGGTGGGACCCCGGGAGAAGAGTGAGAGCAAGAACATAGATGCCAGGAAGGGAGGGCAGGCCTGGTGGGGAGCAGGTGTCTGCCCAGAGGACTCTTGTGCTGGCCTGAAGTTATGCTGGACAGGTCACAGTGTGTCCCTGGACCATCTGTCTGTGCCAGAATCGCCCACAGACCTTGTTGTTGCTATATTCCTGAATCAGAACCTCTGGGAGTGAGGCCCAAGAGTCTGCTGTTGATTGATTGGTTTTTTTTTTTGTACCAGGCATTGAACTCAGGGGCACTTGGCCACTGGGCCACATCCCCAGCCCTTTTTTTGTATTTTATTAGAGACAGGGTCTCACTGAGTTGCTAAGTGCCTCGCCATCGCTGGGGCTGGCTTTGCACTTGTGATCCTCCTTCCTCAGCCTCCCAAGTGCTGGGATTATAGGCGTGCGCCACTGTGCCCGGCTGATTGATTGGTTTTTGAGACAGGGGTCTTGCCGTGTTCCCCAGGCTGGTCTCGAACTCCTGGGCTCAAGTGATCCTCCTACCTCAACCTCTCAGGTAGGTGGGCATATGCCACCATGCCCGCTAAGAGTCTGCTTTTTAAATAAGCCTCTCCCACTTTCTGAACTAGGTGACTCCTAAAGTTTGGGAACCACCCAGTTAGTATGTTGCCAACCCTGCGGCCAGGGACACCTGTCAGCACACTCTTCTCTATACCCAGGCTACCCTTCCCTACCTTCCTCCAAGCTTTTCTGGTCCCTTCCATTCTGCTTTAGGTCACCCTCCTAATCTGAGAAAGATCAGAAATTCAGAGAGTAGACAGGTAGTGGTGTAAGGATGGCTCAGTGCCAAAGGGCACCCGCTTTGATGTCAGGCATGCCTGGGATTGCAGCCCAGTTCTGGCACCTATCAGCCTTGTGACCTGGGGAAAATCACCTAACTTCTCTGTGCTTCAGTTTCTTCACCTATTAAATGAGATTGTCAGTATCTAACCCATCAGGCTTTTATGAGGATTAAATGAAGTAGTGGTTGCAAAGTACTTTGTACGGTAAAAGGTCACCAGTTCTTGTTTGAGAACTTTGAGCCAATTATAAAAAAAGAAGTTCAAATATAATCTCCTTAGAAGCTCTTCCTGACTAGACCAAAGGTTGAAAAAACAGCTTCATCAAGATATAATTTACATGCCATACAGTCCATGAATTTTAACTGCATTTAATGAGCTGGGTGTGGTAGTGCATACCTGTAATCACAGTGACTTGGGAGGCTGAGGCAGAAGGATTGCCTGTCCAAGGACAGCCTCAGCAACTTAGTGAGGCCCTAAGCAACTTAGCAAGATCCTGTCTCAAAAGCAAAAATAAAAAGGGCTGGGGGTGTGGCTCAGTGGTAAAGCACCTCTTGATTCAATCCCCAGTACTGAAAAGAAAAAAAAAAAAAAAAAAAGTGCATTTAATTGCTGTTAGTGAATTCACAGAGTTCCGCAACCATCATTACAATTATCAGTAGAACATTTTCATCAGCTATAAAGAAACTGTGCACTCCCCAGCTATCACCCCCAGCAGCCACTCGTCTACTTCCTGTCTCTGTAGATTTTCCTATGCTGGACATTTCCTATAAATGGACTCCTACAGTGAACAATTTTTGTGTCTTGGCTTTTATTACACCATTAATAGTATAGCATGTGTCAGTATTATATTTCTTTTTAATGCTGTATAATATTCCATTGTGTGGCCATTCCACATTTATTTATCCATTCATTAATTATACACATTTGGATCGTTTCTACTTTTTGGCTATTATAAACAAGGCTGTGAACATTCATGTACAAGTTTTCATGTGGACATAAGTCTTTGTTCTCTTGGTTTCTATTTAGGAGTGGAATTGCTGGAACATACAACTCTGTTTGCCCTGGTGGGGAAATGCCAGACTGTTTTCCAAAGTGTCTACACCAATCTGCCTTCCCATTAGCAGTATATAAGGATTCCAATTCGTCACCTCCTTACTGGCACTTGTCATTATTATTTTTTTTTAATTATTTTTTGGTACTGGGGATTGAATTCAAGGGCACTTCACCTCTGAGCTACGTCTCCACCCCAGCCCTTTTTAACTTGTGTGTGTGTGTGTGTGTGTGTGGTACCAGGGATTAAACTCAGGGGCACTCGACCACTGGGCCACATCCCCAGCCCTTTTTGTATTTTATTTAGAGACAGGGTCTCACTGAGTTACTAAGTGCCTCGACATTGCTGAGGCTGGCTTTGAACTCGCGATTCTCCTGCCTCAGCCTCCCAAAGTGCTGGGATTACAGGCGTGCGCCACCGCACCCAGCATTAACTTTTATTTTGAGATAGAATCCTGCTAAATTGCCCAGGATAGCCTCAAATTTGTCATTTTCCTGCCTCAGCCTCCCAAGTCACTTAGTTTACAGGCATGTACCACTGTACCTGGCTTGTCTTTAAAAATTTAAGAGCAGGATTACACCTGTAATCCCTGTGACTTGGGGGCTGAGGCAGGAGGATTGCAAGTTTGAGGCCAGCCTCAGCAACTTAGTGAGGCCCTAAGCAATTTAGCAAGATCCTATCTCAAAAGCAAAAATAAAAAAAGGGTTGGGGGTGTGGCTCAGTGGTAAAGCACCCCTTGGTTCAGTCCCCAGTACTGGGGAAAAAAAAAAAAGTGCATTTAATTGCTGTTAGTGAATTCACAGAGTTCAACAATCATCATTACAATGATCAATTGAACATTTTCATCAGCCATAAAGAAATCTTGCACCCCCAGCTATCACCCCCCAGCCCTCCACAGCCTGGCCCTAGGGCTGGAGCCTCACATATCATGAGACTGATCAGGTAGGACTGGGCCTGGCAGGTGAGAGTGTGTGAGGCAAGAGGCTAGTGAGGCTGGGCAACCCCAGGGTTCCAGAGGAGTCAGCCCGGCTGGCCCCTTAGCCTGTCTTCAGCTCAGTCCTCTGTCCTTTAGATACCCCCCCCTCCTCCAGGCACTACACTGTGAGAGAGGAGAAGGACACTCTCTAGTGTGGTCATTATAACCCTAAAGCTGCAGGTATAGCTCTCACTTCTGGAGAACTGCACTCACTAAGCCACAGGAAGTTCAACTGAGAAATAAGTGTGTGGGGGTCCCATATTGAACTCGAGTTGGAAGAGGCGAGTCCGGTCTCAAAATAGAGGGCCACCATCCAAAGGAACCAGAGCAATTGAGGAAGCTGTTTATGGGTGGTCTGAGCTTTGAGACTACAGGTGATAGTTTAAGAGAACATTTTGAGAAATGGGGCACACTCACAGATTGTGTGGTAACGAGAGACCCCCAAACAAAACGTTCCAGGGGATTTGGTTTTGTGACTTACTCTCGAGTTGAAGAGGCTGCAGCAATGTGTGCTCGGCCACCCAAAGTTGATGGGCGTGGAGTGGAACCAAAGAGAGCCGTTTCCAGAGAGGATTCTGTAAAGCCTGGTGCCCATCTTACAGTGAAGAAAGTTTTTGTTGGTGGCATTAAAGAAGATGCAGAAGAATATAATTTGAGAGATTACTTTGAAAAGTATGGCAAGATTGAAACCCTAGAAGTTATGGAAGACGGGCAGAGTGGGAAAAAGAGAGGATTTGCTTTTGTAACTTTTTTTTTTTTTTTTTTTTTTTTTTTTTTTTTTTTGGGTACCAGGGATTGAACTCAGGGGCACTCGACCACTGGGTCATATCCCCAGCCCTTTTTGGTATTTAATTTGGAGACAGGGTCTCACTGAGTTGCTAAGTGCCTCACCATTGCTGAGGCTGGCTTTGAACTCGTGATCCTCCTGCCTCAGCCTCCCAAAGTGCTGGGATTACAGGCGTGCGCCACCGCGCCCGGCTGCTTTTGTAACTTTTGAGGATCATGATACAGTTGACAAAATTGTTGATCAGAAATACCGCACTATTATGGCTGGGATTGTGGCTCAGCGGTAGAGTGCTCACCTAGCACGTGGGCGACCCAGGTTCGATCCTCAGCACCATGTACAAATAAAACGCATTGAATAAAACGCATTGTGTACAACTAAAGCAAAAAAATAAAAATATTTAAAAAAAAGAAACAAAAAGAAATACCACACTATTAATGGGCATAATTGTGAAGTGAAAAAGGCCCTTTCTAAACAAGAGATGCAGTCTGCTGGATCCCAAAGAGGTCGTGGAGGTGGACCTGGCAACTTTATGGGTCGTGGAGGAAACTTTGGAGGTGGGGGAAACTTTGGTGGAAGAGGAGGCTATGGAGGTGGAGGAGGTGATGGTGGATATAATGGATTTGGAGGCGATGGTGGCAACTGTGGTGATGGTCCTGGTTATAGTAGTGGAGGAGCTGATGGTGGTGGTGGACCAGGATATGGAAACCAAGGTGGTGGATTTGGTGGTAGAGGAGGATGTGATGGTTACAGTGAAGGAGGAAAGTTAGGTGGTGGTAACTATGGTGGTGGTGGGAACTATAATGATTTTGGAAATTACAGTGGACAACAACAATCAAATTATGGACCCATGAAGGGGGGCAGTTTTGGTGGAAGAAGCTCTGGCAGTCCCTGTGGTGGTGGTTATGGATCTGGTGGTGGAGGTGGTGGATATGGTAGCAGAAGGTTTTAAAAACAGCAGAAAAAGGCTACAGTCCTTAGCAGGAGAGAGAGTGAGGAGTCGTCAGGAAAGCTGCAGGTTACTTTGAGACAGTCGTCCCAAATGCATTAGAGGAACTGTAAAAATCTGCCACAGAAGGTATGATGATCCATAGTCAAAAAAGTTACTGCAGGGGCTGGGGTTATGGCTCAGCGGCAAGGCGCTCGCCTCGCACGTGCGTGGTCCGGGTTCGATCCTCAGCACCGTGTAAACATAAATGCATTGCATTGTGTACAACTAAAGTAAATAAATAAATATTAAAAAAAAGTTACTGCAGCTTAAACAGGAAACCCTTCTTGTTCAAGACTGTCATAGCCACATTTGCAAAAAAGTGCAGCTGTTGATTAATGTACTGTAGTGTCAATTAGGTGTACATTCCTGAGGTATTTTATCTGTTGTAGCTTTGTCTTTTTCTTTCTTTCTTTTTTTTTTTTTTTTTTTTTTTTTTGGTATTGGGGATTGAACTCAGGGGCACTCGACCACTGGGCCACATCCCCAGCCCTTTTTTTGTATTTTATTAGAGACAAGGTCTCACTGAGTTGCTAAGTGCCTTGCCATTGCTGAGGCTGGCTTTTAACTTGCAGTCCTCCTGCCTCAGCCTCCCAAATGCTGGGATTACAGGCGTGTGCCACCACACCTGGCCTTTTTCTTTTTCTTTTCATTACATCAGGTATATTGCCCTGTAAATTGTGGTAGTGGTACCAGGAATAAAAAATTAAGGAATTTTTAACTTAAAAAAAAAAAAAAGAAAAGAAAGAAGGAAGTGGGTGGGATTGCGGACATGGCTCAGTGGCAAAGAGCTTGCCTGGCACGTGTGAGGCCCTGGGTTCCAGGACTGAAAAAAAAAAAAAAAAAACACCTCCCAAAACATGTTTCCCAGGGTCATAGAGGAAGCCTGTGTTGGGGGGCCTTTCTCCTCATTCTCTCACACTTTGTCACAGACACCGCAGAGCTTGCCCGTGATGATTCTGGGGGAGCTAGGAGCACAGGACTCTGCTAATTTCTGTTACATATAAATTTAGCAGACCTGCAGGGTACCCACCTCACAGCCAATTCTATTCCTTGCTCACAGTTTATCTTACTGGGAAAAAAAAATTCTGTATCTATTTTCTTTTTCTTTGACATGGGCTTTCTATGTTGCCTAGGCTGGCCTTGAACTCCTAGGTTCAAGTGGGCTTCAACTTCCTTGAAATAGCTGGGTGCATAGCCCTGTACCCAGCTTCCCAGGCCAGTTGAAATGGCAACAAGGCTGGGCATGGTGGGGTACGCCTGTAATCCCAACAACTCAGGAGGCTGAGACAGGAGGATCACAAGTTCGAGGACAGCCTCAGCAACTTAGCAAGATAAGATTTAAAATAAAAAATAAGAAGGGCTGAGGATGTGGTTCCATGGTAAAGCTCCTCTGGGTTCAGTCCCCAGTACCAAAACATAATAAAGAAATAGCAGTGGGCTCTGCTTCCCAGGATGTGAATCCTGAAGTGTGAATATCTAGGCACCGTTGACACAGAAAAGTACCCAGCAGCCCTCCTGCTCTCTCCGCAGTCTCAAGCACACGCCACTCTGCCCTATGATCCCGCAGCAGACTGTGAGCCCTGCTGGGACTCGCATCGATCTTTGTACTCTTAGTACCTGGAACACAGCCAGCACTTATTGAGCTCTGACTACGTACCTAGGTATACCCTAAGCATTTTATGAGCTTTAACTTGCACGAAGCTGGTCCCTTTTATTAAATCTCCAGATGAGAAACGGGAAGCCCCCAAAGATCAATCATTTCCTGTGTCACACCGATAGTAAGTGGTGCAGCCAGAATTCAGCCAGAGAGTGGCAGCCCAGAATCTATGCTTTTAACCCCCAGAGGATGTGACCAGGGCCAAGTGGCTAGTGGGGGACAGTGGGAGAAGCATAGGCTTGTGGATCAGTGTGATGCGGCTGTCTGTCCCAGTTTCTCCATTTGCTTAATGTCTGTCTGCCTCAGTTTGTTCTTCTGGGCCCCGTGGCTAACAATAGTGCTGACCTCACAGGGCTACTGGGAGTGGTACCCTACCTGACACTGCAGCCTTCAAACCCGAACGTGACTGGGCCGCAGTTTACTCACAAGGAACCAATTAATTTTAAAAACCAAACAAACACTGTGTAACCACACAGACCACAAAACAGGCCTGTGAGCCAAGTTTGGCCCTTGGGCTACCAGTTGGCACCCTCTGCTCTTGGCTGATTGCTGTCCTCCTCATGGTCACTGGAGCCCTCATGGCTCACAGTTCATCGGGGACCAAAGTACATGAAACAGGTTAAAACCAGACCGCCTGTCCTCTGCCATGCCTGGCCCTGCCCCACCCCCTCCGTTCTCTCTGCTGCCATTTCAGCTCATCATCCTGTTAAAGGAAGGTGGATTGAGGGGCGGACAGAGGGGACAGTGTTCTGTTTACCGTCACTGGGAAGATCAAATGCAAGCAGTCCCCTCATCTGGGGGTCTTAGTGTATTTACGTGCTTTCCCAGGACCCCTGCATTTTGCTCCCAAGGGCAGGAGCAGGGGTTCCAGACATGGAAGATGTCAGTCAGGAGGGGACCTTCAAGATCATCCAGGACAGCCCTGATCAGATCACCAACATCAGAGCAGCAGCTCATGCATTCCGATTGTTTACCTCCCCGATCCCCCAACAGCTTTGTCTATCAAGAACTGCTGTGATCCCCATTTTACAGATGGGTAGAATGAGGCTCAGAATGACTACTGATCTGCTCAAGGTATCACTGCAACTAAATAATAGCAAAGCCAGGATTCATGTCTGAGCAGTGGAACCCCAGAGCCAGCATCCCTAGCTATCAACTTACACCATTTAGCCACCTAGGTGCCAAATGTTTGACTCCTCAGTGTTCCCACCAAGTATCCTTGAATCTCTGTTCACATTCTATTATTTACCCATGGTTAACCCAGAACTCTCCAGGCACTAGAGTTTCCACTAGGCATTACCCCTACCTGCTACTGGCCCCCGGTACTGGGTATTGAGCCCAGGGGCCCTCTGCTACTGAGCTACATCCTCAGCCCTTTTAATTTTTACTTTTTTAAATTTTGAGATAGGATCTCACTAAATTACCCAGGCTGGCCTTGAATTTGTGATCTTCCTGCCTCAGCCTCCCAAGTAGCTGGGATTATAGGTGTACACCACTGTGCCCAGCTTAAAAATGCTTTATGTATGTTTTTCCTCACAACAGTCCTGAGTGTTCCATGTTATGCCCATTTTATGCATGAGAAAACTGAGGCTCAAAGTGGTGAAGGGAATTGCCAAGGATACAGAGCTCTAGGGGACAGACTGAGATTAAATGCAGGTCTGTTCTTTATCCTGTTCAGGTTAAAAGCTCCCCATGGTTTGGGAGGAAGGAAAATCTCTCTCCCTGAAGAGACAGCCCTTGGCACCTAGTTTTCCAAGCCCTTTTCCCCAGATGCTCTCTTCAGATATTTAAATGTGGACACATATACCAGTTGAGTCTCTTTTATATCAGAGTCAATATTCTGGCTCCTTCAACTGTTCCCCATAAAAAGTAATTTTGAGGTCCTCCTTCTCAGCCATCTTGTTCATCCTGCTATAAATGAATTATGCTTCCTCCATATCCCATTCAAAGTTCTGGTCTAAAAATTCAGCACAGCACTCCAGACATGGGCAGAAAGACTATGACCTCCTCCATTGTACATATAGTGCTTCTGTTAATACAATTCCTAAACACAATAAAGCATCTCCTTTGTACAAAGCACTGCCCCATCTGCCAGGAGGGATAGAGAGTGATTGAGTCAGCAACTCCTGCCCTCCTGGACCTCTTTTGGATACTGGGGATTGGACACTTAACCACTGAGCTAAGCCCCACTCTTTATTTTTTATTTTGAGACAGGGTCTTGCTAAGTTGCTTAGGGCCTCACTAAGTTGCTGAGGCTGGCTTTGAACTTGGGATCCTCAGCCTCAGCCTCCTGAGTTGCATTACAGGCATGTGCCACCACACCTGGCCCTCCTGGACCTTATATTCTGCTCATTCAGCTAAGGGAGGAGGCAGAGTCATTTTAGACAGATCCTAGAATGTCAGAGCTGGTAGAACCCATTCCCTTCCTGCCCTTTTTATACATTAAGAACCTGATCCCAAAGGGCTCTGGGACCTTTAGAGAGGGATGTAGACTTGGATGAGAATTTTGCCCCTGAGAATTTGAGAATTTTGCTAAATCCCTTAATCCCTTAGTGGGTCTCAAGAGCGTTCAGAAATCCTGATCCATTCCAGGTGTGTCCACCAGGTGGCGCAGAGGCATCGGGGAAAGGGACAAATCCAAGGTGGGCAGGCACCTTCCTCATTCAGGGAAATTTTCACCAGTGAGTAGAGATGATGGGGTGGGAAGTCTGTGCGAGCTCTGGGCTGGCACTGGGACAACTGTATACATTATAGACATACACAGAGGTGAATTCTGCCTCAATCAAGGAGATAGCACGGGGGTAGTGGTTAAAAGCTAGAACACAGGCATTGACAGGTCTGGAGTGGAATCTAGCTCCCAGGACTGCTGGGCACCTCCCTGACACCTAGCTCATATCTGCTGAGCTGGCATGTAGAATTGGGTGTAAGGTCAGGTCATCGTTTCCCAGAAGTCTGCACAGACCTGGAGGTTGCCACTCTCTTCTTAGAGGGATGGTAGACAACTGCAGCCACAGAGAACTTCAGCAGACAGCAGGGAGTTGGTTTCTGTCACCACCCCAGAAGGTGTGGCTACTGGAGTCACAGCCTCACAGCTCAGCTTGGGCCCAGCACTTTATTCACGCTTTTGTCATTGAACACCACACAGGGAACTGCAAGTTCAAAGACTGTGAGGTTGGAAACTAGGACCAGTTTGGGGTGCAGGGGACCAAGAGGGCCTGAGAGGACAGAGGCTTGGAGAAGTGGTAGGCTGGGCCTGGGGGACTCAACCAAGCTGTCTACTCTGAACTTTATCCTGGGAGCAACAGGGAACTATTGAAGACTGAGAGGCATCCCTGGGCATAGTGGGTGGTGAGGGAGGGGTGGAAGGGGAAGCCCAGAGGCAGAGAGGCCAACCAGGAGGCTGTGTGAATATGAGCCGCAGGCTGGACAGGGGTGATAACAATGGAGGCTGATTTTCCACCACCCCCAGCTTCTCATCAGCCCAGGGCACCCCTGTGAAACTTGTTTGTCTTAGCTGTGGGATAGTTCCCACAGGTAAGGGGCTGCCCTGGAGTCAGGGAGGAGGGTTGGGTGGTCCAGCAGCAGGTGTGTCCTGGTCTATCTTGCTATGAATGGGCTAGGAAGGCTAGTGAGGGAGAAGGATCCTAGGTCGGGTTGTAGTCCTGTGGTCAGGAGCATGTGATACTGCCAGGTCCCAACTCTGCCCAATCTCGGCTGTGTGACCATGGCCAGGTCACTTTGCCCATCTGAGCCTTAGTTTTCATGTATGTAAAACACAATTATGAAGGCGGATCCCCTGCTGAGGCTCTGGTGGGCTGGAGAGGTGATGTGTGTAAAGCTGTGCACAGCGCTAGGTGCCCAGGAAGCACCCAACAAAGCAGCCACTCGGGCTCTCCGTGCCCCTCAGGGGAAGTCTGGGGCTGTGGCAGGAGGTCACTCTGGCGCTGCAGTACCTCTTCAGGCCAGGGTGACTCCAAAACCCGGCCAGCTGAGCTGGCACCACACTGAATGAGGCCAAGGGAATTGCAACCAGAAGCAAAGAAATGATGCTTTGCTCAGCCCAGAGCCGTGTTTCCAGTGGAAGTGTTCTGTGACTTTTCCCACCTTTTTAAGCATTGTAAACGAGTCTCATTCCAGGGATTCCAGGTGAGGGTCCCTGTTTTATTTCGTTGTATTTTTTTTTTTCCTTCTTTTGTGGGTGTTGTGTACCAAAGACTTCTTATAATGCCAGTTATTGTGATAAATTTTTTGGGGGGAGTAGGGGTTACTAGGGATTGAACTCAGGGGCACTCAACCACTGAGCTGCAATAGCCCCAGCCCTATTTTGTATTTTATTCAGAGACAGGATCTCACTGAGTTGCTTAGCGTCCCACTGTTGCTGAGGCTGGCTTTGAACTTGTGATCGATCCTCCTACCTCAGCCTCCAAAGCCACTGGGATTACAGGTGTGTGCCACCATGCCCAGCTGCGATAAACATTTTGTATGCATTATTTCATGCAGTCTTTATGACAACTCTCTTAGATAGGTCCTATTTGTTATTTTATTTTTGTACTGGGGATTGAACCCAGGGGCACTTAACCACTGAGCCACATCTCCAGCCCTTTTTTATTTTTTAGTATGAGACAGGGTCTTGCTAAATTGCTTAGGGCCTTGCTAAATTGTTGAGGCTGACCTTGAACTTGTGATACTCCTGCCTCAGCCTCCTGAGCTGCTGGGATTATAGGTGTGTTCCACTGCTCCTGGACCTATTTGTTATTATCCCCATTGTATGGATGACAAAACTGAGACTGTAAGAAGTTAACAAATGTACCTGGATCTGTCTAGTACCAACTCCTTCACCCCTCACCACTACATTTTCCTGACCTGTGGACAGGTCATCACAAAGATACTAGGGCCCTAGGTTACCCCAGCACCTGCCCCTGCAGATTACTCAGTGAATACAATGCCAAGGTCTGTCTGGATCACAAGGCAATAAAAGAAATATGTAACATGGTCCAGCATTAGTCACAACACTCTGACTGAGGCACTTTCCATCGTCTAGTGAGGGCTCCTTATAGAATATGTTCCTCTGAGAATTTAGTGCAGGGAAAACTGGTCTCTTTCCAAATCACTGGCCTGGTCCTTCAAATCACATCAGAACAATAGTTAATTCACCCTTCCTTGTATTGAAGATTGAACCCAGGGCCTCACACATGCACATGCTAAGCACATGCTCTACCACTGAGCTACAACCCTACCCCTGATAGTTAATTCTTATATACAATTTACCACATGCCAGGTCTGTTACAGGAACTGAAGGTGGACAGGCACAGGGGCACACTGCGCAATCCCTGTAACTCCGGAGGCTGAGGCGGGAAGATCGCAAGTTCCAGGTTAGCCTAGGCAACTTAGTAAGACCCTGCCTCAGAATAAAAAATAAAAAGAGAGATGGGGATGTAACTCAGGGTAGAGCACCCTGGGCTCAAAACCTAATATCAGGGCTGGGGTTGTGGCTCAGCAATACAGTGCTCACCTAGCATGTGCACGGCCCGGGTTCGATCCTCAGTACCATGTAAAAATAAACGCATTGTGTACAACTAAAGCAAATAAATAAATATTTTTTTAAAACCCTAATATCACCAAAAACAAGCTAACAAACAAACTGAATGTGTTTTGATTGATTTAATCCTCCCAATGATCCAAAATTTTATTATCATATCATCGCCATTTTTCAGATGAAGAAACAGAAGCACAGATAAATTCATTAACTGCTTAAGGTCACGTGGCTAGTAAATGGTCTGACATAGCCTGACTCCAGGGTCTGTATGCTCTATCACATGTTTACTACTTTCTATACAATTGGAAACACATCCTGTTTCCTTCTTCACTTTGACTGCCAGGAAACTCAGAGCCAAGGTTTTTGCTTGATCACAGTTGCTATCCTTAGAAAACCTAGCCTAGCATTTCTGCTGTATTTAGTCAATTTTTCATCTCCTTTTCTTCCTTCTCCATTGGCATTCTGCCCAGGCTTTCATCACTCCTTGATTCTTGTTCTTTATTGATAAATGGTCTTGAGGCTGCAATGGAAACCACCTCAAAACCCTTTTTGAATAGGAAGACATAATACATTAATGAGATGAACAGAGACTTTCTGACCTGCTGAGCCAGTTGGACACAGTCAGCCCTAAAAGGGTGTCTTTGAGCATCTTCCATGTGAACAACACTATGTCACTGGCGGATAACAGTGAACTCAAGCCAATCCTGTATCAATTAAGTTATATTAACTCCTGTCATAGATAAATCCTCAAATCTCAATGCCTGAATGTCATAGAAGTTAGTTCTATGTGAGCCCATGAGTGACTAAGTGTGACACAAGTTGACTAAGGCCTTGCCACGTTCAACATGTGGCTTTCAAGGTCACCCTGATGCTGGCATCTGGCAGGAGATGGGAGGGAAAAGAGAAAGTATGCATTTTTTGTAACCACGTTGGCTTGAAAACGGCACACATCATCTCTGCCTATATCCCGTTGGTGAAAACTAGTCACATACCTAATTGCAAATTGGAAAAATGTAGTCTGAGTTGCTTTTCTCTAAAAACAATTCTATACACGGAAGGGAGACATCTTTGGAGAATAGTTGACATTGTTCCAATGCACTAAGAACTTAGAATTATTGAACCATTCAAGCTTATAAAATGGCTAAAAAATAATGCTGTGATATATATAGTGGCCATAAGAAATGAAATGATTTTGCCTTGCTTACAAGGAACCAGGGACCAAAAAGGAGTATTCACAGTTTAAACGAAATTTATTTGTCCACAGGGTTATTATGGGAGAGGGAGGGATTTCTTCATGATAGAAAATAGTCAACCAGAGGTTGGATTTTCACTTGGCTGAAGATTCTAGAAGTCAGGTTAAGATGCCCACCCTACTCATCCTTCTGAGTTTGAGCTCCTGTGCTGGGTTCCATAGTCATCCCTGAGCACCTACTTTGTACCAAAGTCTAGGTGGGCATGTGGGGACCCAGAAACAAATGAGACAAGGTCTTGGCCCACAGGTTACTCAGTTATAATGGGGAAACTACATAGTGCAATGGGCTGAGCTCTGGAAGCAGGAGATAGGGAAAAAAGTCCTAGCTCCATTATTTTGTAGCTGTGTGATGTTAAAGAGGCCACTCGGCCTCTCTGGGTTCTCGGTTTCCTTACTTAGAAGATAGGGACCATAGTCATCTTCACACAGTACACTTGGGGACAAAACACACCAGAGCATTCGTAGCGCAGTGCCTGGTGGATAGTAAGCGCTCAATCTTACTGCAGTAAGGTGCTTATGATGACTTTGGGTAGGTCCCCTCCTTTTGTACAGCCTCGGTTTTCTCGTCCGTCGGATGGAATTAAGGAGCTTACATCACGGGCTTGGAATCCTGCTGTGGTGTGGGGTCTGGAGCCTGCCATTTGGTCTCCGGCTTGGCTTCCTCGTGGGTAAGTGGGTCGCCCCACGCCCAGCCGGGAGGGCTGAGCGCTTAGGCGCGGCCTTCGCACGGTTCCCGGCACCGAGGAGGAGCCCGAGTTCACGGGGACGCGATTTCCTGGCGGCGCTCCCGGGGAAGGAGGTTTGCGCAGGGTCCCATCCCCCGGCGGGTCCCGCTCAGGAAGCGCGGAGAGAAAGCCAGGAACCAGGCCGGCCAGGCCCGCGGCCCCGCCGCGCCGCCCTCCCCCGGCCTCGGGCTGCAGGAAGCCGGCTGGCGGGAACGCCCTGCCGGCGCTGGGAGGGCCGAGCGCGCGGCCCCGCCGCTCCCAGCCCGGCGCGGAGCTGTCACTGCGGCAGACGCGCCCGCCGCCCGCCGCGCTGCGCCGCAGTCCGCGCTGGCACCGCACGAAGGCGGCGGGCCCGGGCGGGGCAGCGCGGGCCGAGTCCTCCCGCGCCATCGCCCGCCGGCCGGGCCCGCGCCCCGGGGGCTGGGGAGGGAGGCAGCGGGGGCGTGCAGCGCTCCTGAGGGAGGCGAGACGCGAGGCCCCAGGGTAGGTGAGTGGTCCAAGGTCATGGCTAGGGGACTGCACAGCCGGATTCCACGCGCGGTCTGTTCGACTCGCAAGTTTGTGCCTGGAGGCTGTGGTGCGGGTCCAGATTCTTCAGAGATTGGGTGGGGGTTCAGGTTCTTGGGGAACCTCAACAACAGGAGTTCTGTATCTGGGGACTACAGTGCTGAACACACCTTCCTCCCTTCTCACCAATAAGAGCCGAGGAAGAAAAAGACAGGAGGAGGTTAAGAGGCAGGACTTTCTAGAAGACTGCGGGCATTAAGGTCAGGCATTCCTGGGCTAAAATCCTAGCTTTCCCATTTACCAGCTGTGTGACCTTGAGCAGGTTCCTTAACCTCTCTGAGCCTCTAGGCCACCTCCTTCAGGAAGCTTTCCCTGCCTACTAGATTCAGTTAGGTCCCCACTCTGCCTGGAAGCACATGGGCCATCCTTTACTGCACTTAGTGCAACTGTTGTGCAGTCATTGTGTTTAAAGTTGTCCTAACTCTCCACTTCACCAGGCCCAAGGTCCAGGTCTGTGTAGTGCCTGGCGTATGTTGGGCCCTTGGCCATTTGTTGTGAAATAAATAACAGTGAAGGAACGGAGGGATGCATGCCAGATGCTGCACTGGGGGCAGAAAGGCATCAGAAATGAATAGGCACCGGGCGCGGTGGCGCACGCCTGTAATCCCAGCACTTTGGGAGGCTGAGGCAGGAGGATCGCGAGTTCAAAGCCAGCCTCAGCAAAGGCGAGGCACTTAGCAACTCAGTGAGAGCCTGTCTCTAAATAAAATACAAAAAAAAAAAAAAAAAAAAAGGTCTGGGGATGTGACCCAGTGGTCGAGTGCCCTTGAGTTCAATCCCCAGTACCACACACACACACACACACACACACACACACACACAAAGAAATGAATAGGCATCATTCCTGTGTTTGAGGAGGTCCCAGGCTGGTGGAGGAAATGAAATGGATTGGAGCAAAGGAGATTGACCTGAGTGCACTAAGGAGGTTAAACAGTAATGGAGAGAGACACTAACTGGGAGGACAGTAAGAGATCCAAGGAAGAGTGAGACCCAGTTCCCAAAGAGACCATGGCTTTCCTTTTTATTATGGGTTTCAATCTGCAGCATGCTGAATTTGCATACAATATCTGTATTATACCCTTATCCTTCAGAGGTGGGGAAACTGCTGCTAAGAGAGTTCAGTGACTTGCCCAGGGCTACCAGGCCAATAATGACCTCCTGATCTAATTAGCACAGCTCATTAGCTTTGGAATACAGGCCACTTCCTCCAGGACTTGGGCTTTGATGTTGCTGCAGGTCTTGGTTTAGATGCCACTAGATCTGTAGCTTTGGGCAAGTTACTTTACTTCTCAAGAAGCTTGTTTTCCTAATCTGTAAGATAAGAGTAATGATCCCCTATAACCTAAGAGATAGTAGATGTAAATTACACAGCCTGATTCTCAGTATATAGTAGAGATTTCATAAATGTTTGTGGAATGAATAAATGAAATGCATGTAGGGTTGGGTGCCCTGATATATGAGGGGACTTAAAATCATGCCATTTGGGGGGATAGTAAAGGAAGGGAGGGTGATTTTATCCCTTCCTACTCTCACTTTTTACAATTCCTATGAGACTTTGCTACTGGCCTTGACCATGTTGTGATATAATTTATTGTCTGCAGACCAACAAAAGTGAACCAATCCTAGCTTGGTTAGCATTATTTTTATATATGATTTTACTGCTTTTTTTTTTCCCCCCTGATGACGAAGCAATGTGGGCTGCTTGTAAAACATTCAAATTGCAGAAATACATCCAGGGGAAAAATGAAAGCGCAAGTTTAGGCACAGTAGACACAAGATGCTGACCTATTGTTATTCTTTGTGAGGGGAGGGAAAGGGCTCATTTTATGTGTCAGTTGAACTGGGCTCAGGGATGCCTAGATCCCTGCTGGGTGTGTCTGTGAGGGAGTTTCCAGAATAGATTAGTATTTGAATAGGTAGACTGAGTAAGTGGTAAGTGGTGTAGCTGGGATTTGAATAGTATTGTTATTATTATTTGTTGCTGCTGGGAATTGAACCCAGGGCCAAGCATCTGCTCTACCACTGAGCTACATTCTTCTAGTCCCTGGGATTTGAAACTTGATTTGCCAAAACTTTTACAGTAGGTGGCTGGGGATATAGCTCAGTTGGTAGAGTACTTGCCTCACATGGACAAGGTCCTGGGTTTGATCCCCAGCACCAAAAAAAAAAAAAAAAAAAAAAAAAAAAAAAAAAAAAAAGACTTTTGCAGTGAATGAATAAGTTGTTGATAGGGTCCTGCATCTAGAGGGGGGTGGGGAAGAGTTCTGTTTTCTCTTTCCCTGGAACCCCACAAAGAATGAGATGGAACCCACAGAACTTTCTGTGGCAGTGCGCACGGTTGCCTTGTAGCTGTATTTTTATTCCCTTTCTTCCCCCTTAGCATTTAGAAAAGTCTTTCAAAGTTCTTACTATACACACCCAAAGAAAAACAGCATAAGGGAACATGAAAATTCTCTATTTTGTTCTTTATAATTTCCACATTTTTCTATGCATAGACTAAGCACATATTATAAATTATAACGATGGATTCCTACTACACCTGAGAGTTCTGCAACTTTCTCTTTTCTCTTAAAAATATCCAATAGACATGTTTTTCTTTTTCTTTGCCTATTCATGCAAATCTACCATTCCTTTTATTTATTTATTTGGTCCCAGGGATTGAACTCAGGGGCACTCAACCACTAAGCCACATCCCCAGCCCTTTTGTGTATTTTATTAGAGACAGGGTCTCACTGAGTTGCAAAGTGCCTTGCCATTGCTGAGTCTGGCTTTGAATTTGCGATCCTCCTGCCTCAGCTTCTCAAGTGCTGGGATTACAGGCGTGCACCACTACAATCGGCTCTATTCCTTTTATTGATGGGTTTCTTGAGGGCAGGACTATTATTTAGCCCAGCTTCCAGCCTAGAGGCCTACACATGGGGGACTTACTGGGAGAACATGTGGAAATTCTAACAGCAACCACCACTTCTTGGCATGAACTGGGTGCTTGGCTCTCAACTGAGCTCTTCCTCATGTTATTTCATTCAATCTTTAACAACCATTGTGTGAGATAGGTACATAATTATTCCCATTTTGCAGATGAGAAACTGAGGTGCAGAGACTTGAAAGCCCAAGGTTACACAATGGGTCGGTAGTAAAGCTACAATTGGGATCCTGATCTGTCCTGTGCCAACACTTTTGCTATGAATTAATGAATAAATAGTTGATGGGGTTGGGTGTGGGTGGAGGGGGGACAGATTCTCTCTTCTGAGGGTTTGCAGTTCTTGGAGACAGTATCAGAAGGGACTCAGGAAAGGCCTTCTGTGTCTGCAGCAATTCTGTGGCCATGTTCCCTTTTCACGGGGGAGTAGCATTTTTGAATCTCCTATTCTAAAAATAAGCCACAATTTGTAGGGGCCCTTGAGGACTAGCCCAGGCATTTCAGGGCAGCTATTTGCCTGTCCGCAGCGCAGGAAATTAATCAGAACCCCAAAGCTCTTCCCTTCTTTCCACAGCCCAGTGCTCTGGAAACGCCCAGTGCTTTGCCGCAGCTCTCCTGGAGGACTGCAGAGATGCCAAGGGCAGTTTAACACAGATCCATCTTTCTGTAAAGCACACGAGAGGAGAAAGGCACCAGGCAGAAAGGGGTCAGCTCTGCCGCAAAGAACCCGCAGAGAGAGCTCGCAGCTGTCCTCCACTTGGAGGGGTGCTGAGTGACAGATGCCCTGGGGCCTCAGATGTGACTGCAGAATCCACCCGGTGATGGTTCCTGTTCCAAAGGCAATGCTTTGTAGGGCCACTTTAAGCAAGTCTCTTCCTAGTTCAGGCCCTTAAAGTCTTCCACTATGAAATGATTGTGTGGATTAACATAGGTGTGGTGTGTTAGGAGCAGGAAATAGTATTGATGATAGTGATAATACTGAAAATAGGAATGACATCTGCATCCATTGTGGAGCACTGTGCCTGGTGCTTTCCTGTAGTATCACCTGTAATTTGAAAACAAACACTACAAGGACCGTATTATTATTTCCATTTTACAGATGAGGAGACTGAGGCTGAGAGAGAGCAAGTATGCACAAGAACATGGGTATGTGACCTCAGGGTTTTCTGGCAACAGATCTTGAGCTCCACAAACAAGTGTGGTTTCTGACCTTCAGGAAGTACTAAGAAACAAAGGGGAGGTTCCTTTGATACAAGTTGTAATGTGCCTGTGCCCATGTGAGAGTTCAACTCAATGCCACTGAATGTTCAGAGCAGGGAAGACCAGCTTCTGGCTGAGAGAAACTAGGAGGACTGTGTGTTGAGATGAGACAGCAAGGGAAGAGTATGAGCAAAGGGGCAGATGTGGGAAAACAGTGGGTGTGCTAAAGGAAGTTTAGATAAACTTTAGAGAGACTGTGTGTGTGTGTGTGTGTGTGCCTAAAGGTAGGAAGTGATCGTACCAGTCCAGGGTTTTGGCCTTTATTCCACAGGCAATAAAGAGCTTACACAAGAGGTGTCTCAAGAGACCAACCATGCTGCTGTACTCAGGAAAGAGCTCTCAGTGCATCTGTGTCCCAGCTTGTGGATGCCACTGCCTGCCAGTGCGTGGGAGGGCATCTGCAGGAAGAGAGTGTCTTTGGCCTGTATTCTGCTGAGTGTGGGTCTTTAGCTCTTTCAAAATCCTCCTCTCGCATTCTCTGGGCCCTAGGTACCTTGCACATAGTAGGCCCACAGAAAGTATGTCATAAAATCCTTGGAGGGATTTCTAAGATCATATAATCTTTGTTTCTTCCCATTTTAAAGAAGATGAAAGTGGGGAACATAGATGGGAAAGGACTTTTCTAGGCTCACACGATGAATTAATAGCAGAGCTGGGAGACTAGAACCCATGCCTTCTGAGTCTACCCAGTGTTCCTGCTCCCCATCTCCTGAGTAACAGAAGCAGTGTTTGTTGAGTGATTACTCCCTACCAGGCCCTGGGCTAAGCACTTTCCATGGATCATCTCATTTAATCCTCACAATCCCCTGAGTGCTCCTTGAGAGCTGGGAATCTTGCCTTTCATTTGGATTTCCCACGGGGCCTAGCACCTGCCCTGGGCACCGACCTAGGGAGGCAATAAAACTTGGAGGGTGGAGTCCTGTGCTAAGAGAAAAAAAAAGGCGGAGGGGGCGGGGCCTGAAGACAACCCGCCCCACAACATGCCCCGCCTCCCGGAACGTGACGTCATCATCGCCCCGCCCCTCATTGTCAGTCCCCGGGAGCCCGAGGAGGCGCCGGCCGCTGGGAGCCGAGCGCTGAGCCCCAGGCGGGCGGGAGCGCGGGCCGGAGCCTCGGAGGTGAGAGGTCCGTGGGGGAGGTGGCGGGAACGCGGCGCGGGGCCGGGGCGGGCACTGAGCGAGGAGGTCGGCCGGAGGGGGCGGCCGACCCGCGGAGGGGTCGGGGCGACGGGGCAGAGCCGGCGGCGCCCCGAGGAGGGATGGGGTGTGGGGCGGGAGAGTTTGGGTGGCTTTCGGAGGACGAGCTCGGGAGGGGAGGTCTTCTGGGGCGAGACTGGAGAGTGTTTTCGGAGTTGGAGGAAGAGATTCTGAGGAGGTTTTTCCCCCGGAGGGGGAGGGAAGGTCCGAGGAGACTTCTTGGTGTGAGCGGGAACCCGAGGGGAGACGCTGGGGGCAGCGGCGGCGGAGGCGTCCTCGGCCCGGGGAGAGTTTCGGGGCCGGGTGGCGGGCGGGGAGGCGCGGGGCGCGGGCCTGTGGGGGCGGGGAGGCGCGCGGGTCGGGGCCGGGCCGGCCGCCGGGGAGGGGGCTGCGCGGGGCCCGCGGGCACCGGGAGGAAGGAAGTGATCAGACAGGAAGGGCCGGAGCTCGGAGCGGGAGGCGGAGGGCGGCCTGGGAGCGCGGCGGCCGGCGTGCGGGACCCGGCTGCGGGCCGCCGGGGAGGGGTCCCGCGCCGCAGCTGTCGACCGCGCGCCGCGGCGTCCCGGGCGCTGCTGGTCTCGCGGCCAGACCGCCGGGCCGGGAAGGAATTCGAGGCATTCGCTTTGTTTAAGTTGCCAGTAGACAGTCCTTAGGACTAATTAATGGTGGAATCTGCAGGGGGACGCGGGCAAGCCGGCCGCCCGCTGCCGCCGGCGCGATGAACTTTCCGCAGCGCGCGGCCCGCCTCCCTGCGCACCCCCGCCCGGCCGCCGGCGGGAGGGAGCCATGGCTTCCCGAAGCGCAGGAATGAAGTGCGGTTTCTGGGCCGGTGGCCTCTGGCTGCCGAGGCTGCCTGCAGGGAAGCCGGCGTCCCGGGGCGGCGGGGCGGGGGCTTCGCCGAGCCGCCCGGCGTAGACCTCTCTGAGGTGCCTGCGGTTTCTGCTAATTACCTCAGAGGAGGCTCTGCCAGCCGAGAAAGACCATCTTGCTTTGGAGCATCTGTTTCTTCATCGCGTCAGCCCCTTTCCTAACACTGCAGAGCTTGTTGTGGCTTGTTTCGGAAATGCCGAGGCCAGTGCTCACACTTGAGGGTGGGAGAAGGGAAGAGAATAGGCACCCCCCCAAAAAAAAAAAAAAAAAAAAAAATCCCTGCAGTGTTAATTGCAGAAGGCCAGGGATTGTTTGCAGAGTCTCCGTCGCGCCTTCACTGACTTGAATGACCTTGGGGAAAAGGATTGTGCTTCTGAGCGGCTGGTGGCTTATCTGTCCATTGAGGAGAAAATACTCTGGACCTCCCTGCCTTTTGGGGATATTTCGGGAGGTGGGGTTTCTCCAGGATATTTCTTTTGCCAACTGCTGCAGTTCTGGCCTGAGGAGTTGGACTAGTGTCAGAGCCAGGAAGAATTCAGATCACCTAGGAAGATTTTACTACCCCAGATTAGGAATGGAGGGTTTGGATTTTAGGAGGATATTTTCTTTCAGAGAATCTGTGCACTGTGTTCCAGGTTGCCTTCTGTCACTTCTTATGCAGCTTTGGTGGCATTTGTGTGGTTAAATTGAATAACCCCAATAGAAAAATTCTTCTCTTGTTCGAAATAATTGTTTTGCTCAGAATTCCCCTTGGGGCAGATTAAGGTTTTGCTCAATTTACTCAGAAGAATTTTCCAGCTTTCTAAAATTAAATCGCTTTTCTAAACATAGTAACTAAAGTTCGAAAAACTGGAAATAGTGGGATGGGGAGGGAATGGGCTGGAGTATGAAGAAGGCAGAAAGTATAGGTTCATTATTGACCAGAGATAATGTGGATTGATAATTGATTATTTGATATTTAAAAAATTATAATTTAAGATTGAGAAAGGGGGGCTGGTGCTGTGTCTCAGTGATGAGTGCTTGTCTAGCATGTGTGAGGCACTGGGTTCCATACCTAGCACCGAATAAAAATGAATAAATAAAACAATGGTATTGTGTCCATAAAAAAAAAAAAAAGATTGAGAAAGGGAACTAATATTGTTTAGTTGCCTACTCTGTTGCCCCAGTAATTTTGATAGGTGGTGGATAGCTTACCTAGTTTTCCCAACAGTTTTGTGAGGTGGTAGTTGACATCCCTGTTTTACAGATGAACAGACTGAAGGTCAGAAAAAGTAAAGTGACTGTACATAAGTTGTCACATATAACCAGTAAGAAGGGGAGCTGAAATTCAAACCCCAGGTCTGTTTCTTAAGTTGATGGTTATTTCCACTGTGCACGCTGCTTTGGGAACCAAGAAGCCTGGATATCATGTCTTTGACTAAACCACTGGGTCATTGTGGACCCTAGAATAAGTCACTTAAAATCTACTTTCCTGATAGTGTTGCCTACTTTTCTTCCAGCAATATTAGTAAACATTTGAGGTGTGCTAGTTTTTTGGTAGAAAGATGTATAAGGTTTAGCAGTGGTATATCCTGTTTGCAGTAGTTGCTTAATTTTTTGTTTATATTGGAAGCATTTGTATTAAAATATAGAGTACCTAAGTGAGCCTGTATTTTATTTGTATGATTTCATTGTGTCATGGAAGGTAGCTAGCGGTCCTTTCACTGTAAAGATCATTATTAAGAGGCTGCAGTTGTAGCTCAGTGATGGGTGCTTGCCTAGCATGTGTGAGGCACTGGGTGATCCTTAGCACCACATAAAATAAATAAGTAAATAAAAGGTATTGTGTCCATCTACAACTTAAAAAAAAAAAAAAAAAGATCACCTAATATTAAGGTGGTTTTCTTTTTTTCTTTTTTTTTTTTTTTTTTTTTTTTTTTGCTACCAGGAATTGAACTCAGGGGCACTCGACCACTGGGCCAGATCTCCAGCCCTTTTTTGTATTTTCTTAGAGACAGGGTCTCACTGAGTTGCTAAGTGCCTCACCATTGCTGAGGCTGGCTTTGAACTCGCGATCCTCCTGCCTCAGCCTCCCAAGTGCTGGGATTACAGGCGTGCGCCACCACGCCCGGCTCAAGGTGGTTTTCATGATCAGAAACTAAACAATTTTTCATGCAACATGACTTTTGGTGACAGTATAATTGCAGAATGATGCACAATGCAGGTGGGACCCAGATATTCCAAATTGAAAGATCTGGTATAAATTTTGATGCACATAATAGATAGTAAACATTTGCCAAATGAATTAATGTATACATTTTTAAAAAAATATGAACTTTATTGAGGTATACTTTATATACAGTATAATTCACCAATTTTAAATGTTTTGTGAGTTTGATGAGCTTTGACAGATGTATACCTTTGGTCTGGGGATGTAGCTCAGTGGTAGGGTGCTTGCTTAGCATGAGAGAGGCCCTGAGATCCATTCCCAGTACTGCCCCTCAAATGTATACAATTGTGTAATCACTACCATTGCCTTTATTTTATTTTATTTTATTTTATTTCACTACTTTTTTGGTACTGGGGATTAAACCCAGGAGCACTCTACCACTAAACTACATCCCCAGTCCTTTAAAAAACTTATTTAAAAATTTTGTGACAGGGTCTTGCCAAATTGTTGAGTCTTTGAACTTTTAATCTTCTTGCCTTAATCTCCTGCCATTACCTTCATTTTAAACCATTTTAGGTATTGGGTAGCAGATTGATCTCTGGTGGTATTAGGTGATATCTGTGCTCAGATTCAATACTGTGAGATCAGATTGAATACTAGAGAGTCAGAGTGCCAACTTGGTAGGAAATAAGAAAACCTTAGATATTTAATGGTGAGGTGAATTGGAAGAATAAGAGAGGGAGAGATAACTTGTTTGATCAGAGAAAGATGAATAAATTCAGAAAGAACTAGATTTTAGATACTTTAAGGCTGCAGGATTTATATTTTTGGAAAACATTACCCAAAGATTTTTCTTTTTTTTTTTTTAATATTTATTTATTTGCTTTAGTTGTACACAATGGGTTTAAATGGGTTTATTTGTACGTGGTGCTGAGGATCGAACCCGGGCCGCGCACGTGCTAGGCGAGCGCTCTACCGCTGAGCCACAATCTCAGCCCCCAAAGATTTTTCTAAAGGACTAGAACTTTTTGTTTCCCTTTGAAATAGTAGTTCCTATACTTAAGAATTGCTTAACATGTTATGACAATATGTTGTATGCCCAGATAAGACTTAAGGGTGGGGATGCTATAAAGTATTGAAAGTCTTCCCTTACCACCTGTGACAGAATATCCTTAGTGTTGATCTCTAATTTGTTTTAGCTAATATTCTACAAAGAGAAGAATACATTAAGTATTAGGTAGAAATTGACTTGTTGGGAAGACATAAGATTATTTTTTCTTTATAATTTCTTAAGTTACTGAATCTGACACAATTTGATTTAGCTCAAGTTTCTTTGTCTTAGGAAATGTTTGAAACCTCTGCTACTGAGCTTCTAGAAAAAGCCCCATTTCTACCTCTTCATCCTTCTCTTTTGTTTTTATTCGTTTTCTACGTTGAGTATTTCATAAAATTTCTCTCCTACCTATGAATTCATCTGAGAATGGAAAATCTTGTTGTTTTTTTTTTAATATTTATTTTTTAGTTGTAGTTGGACATAATACCTTTATTTTATTTATTTTTATGTGGTGCTGAGGATTGAACCAAGGGCCTCGCATGTGCTAGGCGAGTGCGCTACCAACTGAGCCACAATCCCAGCCCCGGAAAATCTTGTTAATATCAACAAATGGCCCTCCATATACCATCAGGAAATAAAAATCCCCTCCAGACTACCTACTCAACATTTTGGGTGACTGTGGGGAGAAAACAATCACTCTGTGAGGTAGTCATTATTCTCATTTTATTCATGAGGGAGCTGAGCTCAGAGCAGTTATTGCCAGGGGTAGTGAGGGGACAGAGCATTGATTGGAGCTCAAGTATGGTTGATGCTCAGGTTTAGGTTCTTTTATTGAATTACACTCTGTTGTATGGGGGTGGGGGAAGGTCAAGGGAAGATCTTGAAAATATCATATTAAAACCTGAGCCATAACATAAGAAGTATTGCTAACATTTTGCAGTGCTGCTTTTATCTGTTCCTTTCTTAATTTCTAGAGATACCTCCTTACAAGTCTAAAGAATTTTATTGCACAGTTCCCTCCCCGGACCCAGCGTTTATTTTTTATTTTTATTTTTTTTTACTTTTTGCAGTATTGGGGGTTGAACCCAGGGATGCTCTACCACTGAGTTACCTCCCCAGCTCTATTTATTTTTAATTTTGAGATAGGACCTGGCTCAGTTGCTAAGGATGACCTGTAATTTGGGATCTTCCTTCCTCAGCCTGTGGAGTAGCTGGGATTACAGGCATGCCAGGCTCAGCATTTATTCTTTATAAGTATGGTACTTTGTATTCACTGGCTTTGAATTATCCTTCCCGCTATTTACATGTATCTGAAAGTTTCCATCAGGTTCGTTATTAAAGAGACTTCATGTTTCCATGTGTCTCTCTCTATTCCTGTTTTATCTGGACAGAGGTGGATTTTTAAAATGTTATTAAAAGCTTGCATAAAACTTTAAGAAAGTAACATACCTGTTTTTGAAGTATATAATATATACACAGAAAACTGCACATAAAAATTCAATGATTTTTTTTTTTCCCCTGTGAATTGAATGTAACCAGTACCCAGATCAAGAAACAGCTTTAGCCGGGCGCGGTGGCGCACGCCTGTAATCCCAGCACTTTGGGAGGCTGAGGCAGGAGGATCGCGAGTTCAAAGCCAGCCTCAGCAATGTCAAGGCACTTGGCAACTCAGTGAGACCCTGTCTCTAAATAAAATACAAAAAAGGGCTGAGGATGTGAGCCAGTGGTCGAGTGCCCCTGAGTTCAATCCCCGGTACCACACACAAAAAAAAAAAAAAAAAAAAAAGAAAAGAAACAGCTTTACTGATACCTAGAAAACCCCATTAAATTCCTTTTTAGTGCCTCTCTGCCTTTACCATCTGGGATAATCACCAACCATCTTTTTTTTTTTTTAATATTTTGTTATAGTTGGACACAATACCTTTATTTTTATTTTATTTTTAAAAAATATTTATTTATTTGCTGTAGTCGTACACAATGCGTGTATTTGTACATGGTGCTGAGGATCGAACCCGGGCCACACACGCGCTAGGCGAGCGCTCTACCGCTGAGCCCCAGCCCCAGCCCCCCTTTATTTTACTTTTATGTTGGGCTGAGGATTGAACCCAGCGCCCCACACTTGCTAGGCAAGTGCTCTACTGCTGAGCCACAACCCCAGCCCCTACCAACCATCTTAATATCTAACAGCCTACATTAATTTTTCCCTTTTTGTAAAAATGGAATCATTTTTTGCTCTGGCTTTTATTTAATGAGTACATAAAAAATTTTTAGTGTTTTTAAGTTTTTTATTTGTAATCCAAATTCAAACACTTTATTTTAGCCTATAATGCATTGTCTAGACTGGCTCCTTGCTATATCATATCAACCTATTGCCCATTATGTTATAGTCACACTAGCTTCTTACTTATTTTTAAATTCAATAAGCTCTTTCTACCTCTGGACCTTTGTATGTGTGGCTGTCTCTTTCTTTAATTCTTTCTCCTCTTTGCATTGCTGCCACCTTCATGCCTGAAATAGCTTCTTTCATCATCCTGTCTTGCTCATCTTTTCCTGTTATTCCCCATTACTTCTATTGCCTCTCTTCATAGGATAGGATATATTATGATTTATAATGACATATTTGCTTACATGATTATTATCTGTCTCCCCCACTAGACTCCACAAGAGCAGAGAACTCATTTATGTTTTTCTCCAATATATACCTAGAACTTTACATAGTGACTTACATGGTGGCATTTAATAATATTTAATGGCATATTCCCAATTCAGCACCTTTGTTCCCATTATCTTTTGTCTTTTTCTCTCTAAAGCTGTTTAACTATTTAAATTTTTTCTACCCTTCAAGATTCAGCTCACTGTTTCCCCTCTTTGAAATCTGATTTTGCAATAGTAAATTTCTCTTCTCTAAATTGTGTTGATATAGCTCATGTTCTTGGTAAGTCACACTAATATGTCCTAAATGTGCCTCCTTGAGTCAGAAACTTACTTTCTTAAAAATCTTACAGCTTAGCCGGGTGCGGTGGCGCGCACGCCTGTAATCCTAGCACTTGGGAGGCTGAGGCAGGGGGATCGCGAGTTCAAAGCCAGCCTCAGCAATGGCGAGGCACTTAGCAACTCAGTGAGACCCTGTCTCTAAGAAAATACAAAAAAGGGCTGGGGATGTGGCCCAGTGGTCAAGTGCCCCTGAGTTCAATCCCTGGTACCAAAAAAAATTAAAAAAATCTTAACAGCTTGCAGTGCTAGTACTTCTCATATTCTTGGTTAACTTGAAGCAGCATGTTTTTTTTTTTTTTTTTTTTTTGTACCAGGGATTGAACTCAGGCGTACTCGACCACTGGGCCACATCCCCAGCCCTATTTTGTATTTTATTCAGAGACAGGGTCTCAGTGAGTTTCTTAGTGCCTTGAAGTTACTGAGGCTGGCTTTGAACTCGTGATTCTCCTGTTTCAGCCTCCCAAGCTGCTGGGATTACAGCCCTGTGCCACAGCACCCAGCTCAGCATGTATCTTAATTACATTATTGGATGAGAAGGCTAAGTTTTTCTTTTTCTTTCTTTCTTCTTCTTTTTTTTTTTTTAATATATTTTTTAGTTGTTGATGTACCTTTATTTTTTATTTATTTATATGTGGTGCTGAGGATCGAATCCAGTGCCTCACACATGCCAGGCAAGTGCTCTGCCACTGAGCCACAACCCCAGCCCTGGCTAAGTTTTTCTTAGCTAGTATTCTCAATTTCTTTCACTGAGCTTTGCAGTAGGTTCTCACTGGAGTATTTGGTGATTAATTATAGTAATGCTTTCATACAGCTATAGCAATTTTAATTTCTTAGTCTTATTAACCAAGGATTCTTATTACTAGAATTCTGTTTAATGTATTCTTTAATCCAAAGGCTAGGAATGCACTAGCCGCTTCAGATGATAGCGAGACTATTAGGGTATGAAAATACAGCAGTTCAGTCCTGGTGCCACAGAGCACATCCTCTTTGGAACCCATCACTGGCTAATAACTAACTTGAGAAAGATGCTTAATCTCTGCTTTTTTATTGTTCTCTGATTGAGTTACTAACTGAAATGAGACACTGGGTAGTAACTCACTTGAATTGTTTTACTAATATTTTTTTAAAAAATATTTATTTATTTTACTTTAGTTGTACACAATGCAGTGCATTTATGTTTTCGTGGTGCTGAGGATCGAACCCGGGCCACGCACGTGCGAGGCGAGCGCTCTGCCACTGAGCCACAACCCAGCCCCTAATATTTTATTTTCATGTCAATAGTGAAAATCTTGAGCCAATTAGATGTTTAAAGCCACTTTATTTTGTCCTGTCAGTAAGCTCTCGGTAGTTATTCTCCTCCTGTGTTAAAGGCAGAATAATGTATACACTTTACCTCAGTTTAAATGCAAATTAACAGTAAATATTTCATAATTGATTGGTTAAATGCAAATTTGTTTTTTAAGAGGGGCCTACTATGTATTTTAAATATGATTTTTAATTTTTTTTTTTTTGTACCGGGGATTGAACTCAGGGGTACTTGACCACTGGGCCATCCCCAGCCCTTTTTAGTATTTTGTTAGAGACAGGGTCTCACTGAATTGCTAAGTGCCTCGCCATTGCTGAGGCTGGCTTTGAACTCACGATCCTCCTGCCTCAGCCTCCCAATGATTTTAAAATTTTTATGATGGAATAGTATCACAAGATTGCAGGGTAGGTTAGTAATTGTTTTTATGAAAACACTGAAGCAAGGTACTGGTGAAGTTTCTGAGGGACATTTAGGTAAATATTGTTTATTTTCATAATCTCACTGATATCTTTTTCTTTAGCATCTTAGGAATATTTTATGAAATCAACCTATTTGCTTTTTAACTTTTTTTACTCAGAGTTTAAAAAAGCAGGTAGAACACATTTGCATTCATCATACTTCAAACCCATCAGTAAATTTCAATAAATTGACATTTAAAAAAAACTAGGAGACAAATGATAAATTGTGGGAAATCTATTACAAAAAGTAGTTTTCAGGGTTGAATATAAAGTTAATGTATACTCAACTCAGTCTTCTGTATTTTATACATTCACAGAATTGTCCATAACCTGGGAGTCCTTTTTTTTAAAAATATTTATTTATTTACTTTAGTTGTACACAATGCAATGCATTTATGTTTACGTGGTGCTGAGGATGAACCTGGGCCGCGCACGTGCGAGGTGAGTGCTATGCCGCTGAGCCACAACCCCAGCCCAGTCCTTTTCTTTTATCTTTTTCTAGTACTGTGGAGAGAACTTCTGCAGGGGCATTTTACTACTGAGCTACATCCCCAATATCTTTTATTTTGAGAGAGGGTCCCACTAAGTTGCTCAGAGACTTGCTAAATTGCTGAGGCTGGCCTGGAAATTGGTGATCTTTCTGTTTCTAGTCTCCTGAGTCACTGGGATTATAAGTGTCCACCAACTGTGCCCAAGTAGTCCTTTTCTCAGTCATTAAATTTTATTCAAATAAAAATTATAGTAAATGTGGTTTATTGTATTTGGATACAATTGTTTGTGCATTTGTGGCTTTGTTTGATAATCCTCCATTTGTGGCTTATTCTCACTTTTTATTTTAGTTAAATAGCACTTTACCTTATAAAGTTATTAAAGCTATAAAGTTCTAGTTGTTAGCCTCAGAAACCCTCAAATTTTCCTCAAAACAGTGAGGATGAAATAATTGAATATGCAAGATGGGTTCAGTGGTACACACCTGTGATCCCAGCTACTCTGGAGGGAGAGGCAGGAGGATCCCAAGTTTGAGGCCAGCCCTGGCAATTAATTGAAACCCTGTGTCAAATATAATATGGGCTGGCCAGGCTTGGTGGTGCATGCTTGTAATTCCAGTGGCTCAGGAAGCTGAGGCAGGAGGATTGTAAGTTCAAGGTCAGCCTCAGCAATTTAGTGAGATCCTAAGCAACTAATTGAGTCCCTGTCTCTAAATAAAATACAAAAAAGCTGAAGATGTGGGGCTGTAGCTGTAGCTCAGTGGTAAAGCGCTTGCCTCACATGTGTGAGGCACTGGGTTCAATCCTTAGCACCACATAAAAATAAATAAAGATACTGGGTGTTCATCTATAACTAAAAATACACACACACACACACACACATATATATATATACACACACATATATATATATATATATATATATAAAAAGCTGGAGATGTGGCTGAGTGGTTAAGCGCCCCTGGGTTCAAAAACCCCCCTCCACTGTAATACTGCCCCCGCCCCCCCCATAATAATAATAGGGGCTGGAGATACAGCTCAGTGTTAGAGTGCCCCTGGGTTCAATTCCTAGTACTATTTAGAAAAAAGAAGAGGGCTGGGGTTGTGGCTCAGAGGTAGAGTGCTCGCCTAGTACCTGTTCGGCCCAGGTTCGATCCTCAGCACCACATAAAAAGAAATAAAAATAAAGGCATTGTGTACAACTAAAAATAAATAAATATTTTAAAAAGGGGAAAATTAACATATGAAAACACTTAAGTCCTAATGCTCATACATTAGTATTAGTCATTTTAGTTTCACTTTTACATTTTTGTTTATCCAGGGAATAGAAGGAAAATTCCTATTTTTATTATTTTCAAATTTTAGTATGATTTAGTCTAAAGTCAGACATTCCTTATACACTGACAGAGTAGAAGAAACTCAAGAATTTTTAAATGCTGAATTTTAACTTTATTAATTTCTGATTATGCTAAGCAACTTTCTCAGTGACTAGTTTGATTTCCTTTGTAGTAACTTTTTTTAATTTATTTTTAAAATTGTAGATGAATACAATACCTTTCTTTTTATTTTATTTATTTTTATGTGGTGCTGAGGATTGAACCCAGTGCCTCACATGTGCTAGGCAAGTGCTCTACCACTGAGCTACAACCCCAGTCCAACTCCTTTTTTCTTTCTTTCTTTTTTTAAATGCAGGTGGACACAATATCTTTATTTTATTTATGTGGTCCTGAGGATCAAACCCAGGGCCTCACACATGTGAGACAAGTGCTCTACTGCTGAGCCACAGCTCCAGCCCTCCTTTTTTCTTGAATGGCTTATCCTAACCAAATATTGGCTATGGTGGTTATAATTAGTACTGGGGAAAGGTGATTTTTGGATGCTTTACCCAGCCCTTCATCAAAGAAGGACTCTGCAATTGGAAATTTAGACGCTTGGTGAGATAATATATGAGTTTTCCAACCATTATAATTCTTGAAAATTCTTTTAGAATAAGAAGTCTGGTTATAGTTTTAGAATAGGATATTAATATTGTTAACTATTGACTCCTGCTTATTCCAGGTACAGATCTTATGCATGCTAGGCAAGTGCTATACCGATTCATATATGTCCTCAGCCCTAGGTACAGATTTTTTTTTTTTTTTTTTTTTTTTTTTCGTACTGGAGATGAAACTCAGGGACACTTGACCACTGGGCCACACCCCCAGCCCTTTTTTGTATTTTATTTAGAGACAGGGTCTCACTGAGTTGCTAAGTGCCTCCCCATTATTGAGGCTGGCTTTGAACTCACAATCCTCCTTCCTCAGCCTCCCAAGTGCTGGGATTACAGGCGTGCGCCACTGCGCCCAGCATAGGTACAGATCTTAAGTAATTGTTATAACATTAATTATAATAGCTATGTGTTGGGCACTATCCTAAGCATTTTGTATATGTTAATTCATTTACTCATTCACTCAAATATTTATTGAATTCCTACCATGTTTCAGGCACATAATCCTCATTTAATGCTCACTGTATCTATGATGTGGGTATATGGTTTATTATTTGGCCCCATTTCACAGATGAGGAACTGGGACACAGAGAAACTAAGTGTCTTGTCCAATGTCAAAAAGCTTTGAGCCTGGCGGGGTGGCGCACACCTGTAATCCCAGCAGCTGGGGAGGCTGAGACAGGCGGATCAAGGGTTCAGAGCCAGCCCCAGCAACAGTAAGGCGCTAAGCAACTCATTGAGACCCTGTCTCTAAATAAAATACAAAAGAGAGCTGGGGATGTGGCTCAGTGATTGAGTGCCCTTGAGTTGAAACCCTAGTACCGTCACTCTCCCCCCCAAAAAAGCAAGCTTTGAGAGGTCAGAATTTTCTTTTTTGTTTTTCCATTCATTTGTTCTTTCTTTCTTTCTTTTTTTTTTTGTGGTGCTGGGGATTAAACCCAGGAATTTATGCATGCTAGGCAGGCACTTATATCCCTAGCCCTCAAATTAGACAACTTCGTTTCCCATGACTTCAGTATCTTTTTTGCTGCTTGATATTTCAGATTTCCAGTTTTACTGTGTAATTTTATGGTCCTCTCTGGGGGTTATCTGTAGGGTATCATGATAACTTTATAAATAACAAACATAATTTTCCAAAATGAAAAGTTATTTATTTATTTTAATGAAATTCTAAACTCTAGGGTTTCACTTTTTGAAGTTTCAATTACCTGCATTTAGTTGTGGTCCAAAAATATTAATCTTTGTCTTGGGGCTGAGGGTGTATAACTCAGTGTGGAGGGTGTGTTTAGCATGTGCAGGGCCCTGGGTTTGGTCCCCAGCACCAAAAATCAAAAATAAAATACCTCAGACAGACAAAAATGACAAAAATTTTTGTTTTCACTTCCTAAAGAGAGAGATCACTTTCACATTACTTTTATTATGGTATTTTGTTATAATTATTCATTTTATTTTTTTAAATTTGTTGATAGATCTTTATTTTATTTATTTATACATGGTACTGAGAATCGAACCTAGTGCCTCACACATGCCAGGCAAGTGCGCTACCATTGAGCCCCAGCCCCAGCCCATAACTGTTCATTTTATTATTAGTTATTGTTTGTTAATCTTTTATTGTGCCTCATTTATAAATTAAACTTCATTAGGTGTGTATGTATTGGGAAATAAACCAATAGTATATGTAAGGGTTCAGTACTACCCATGGTTTCAGGCATCTGTTGGGAGTCTTGCAATATATCATCTAGGGATAAGGAGTATAGGCTACTGTTTTTTTTAATGGTTCTGAGAATTGAACCTAGGGGTACTTTACCACTGATTTACATCCCCAGCCCTTTTTAATTTTGAGACAGGGTCTCGTTAACTTGCTCAGGCTGGCCTTCGACTTGGCCTCAGTCTCCTAAGCAGCTGGGATTATAGGCATGTGCCAACTGTGCTCAGTCTGTATTTACTTTGAATTTGTCTTTAGAGCATGTTACATTTTCTCAGTCCTGATAAATCTTCGCTTTTAAGGGGCTTATTTCACTTTTGGCAATAGGCAATTCTGATGAATGAAGTGAATAATCAACATTATTTTTGGTTACAAGTGGTATGTAATTCTAAAGGGTGGAGACTAGGGTTTTGGTGTGTGTGAAGTTTGTCTTTGAGAATCTTAGAAATAGTTTCAAAAAGGTTTTGAGTCTTGGCCACATGATTGAGAGAGTCTTGCTTCCTAAGATGATGTCCTTTGAAAATAGTATCCTTGTTTTGGATCTCTATAAATAAAAAGTCATTGCTTAAGTATAACTTGTTTAAGTTGTATTATGATTGAGTTGGAATTCTCTTAATGAATCATTAGCTTATATTAATATCAACATGATTTTATTTATAACCTTTAAAAAATTACAGCCTTTTTGGGGGGTCTAAGAAATATTTTTTAGTATGCTGATAGGCAAATTTGCGTAGGAGCAGATTTGAACTTAATTATAATCAAAGGATAAAATGTGGGCTGGGGTTGTAGCTCAGCGGTAGAGCGCTTGCCTAGCACGTGCGCGGCCCGGGTTCGATCCTCAGCACCACGTAAAGATAAACGCATTGTGTACAACTACAGCAAATAAATAAATATTTTTTTAAAAAAAGGATAACATAGCCGGGTGCGGTGGCGCACGCCTGTAATCCCAGCACTTTGGGAGGCTGAGGCAGGAGGATCGTGAGTTCAAAGCCAGCCTCAGCAATGGCGAGGCACTTAGCAACTCAGTGAGACCCTGTCTCTAAATAAAATACAAAAAAGGGCTGGGGATGTGACCCAGTGGTCGAGTGCCCCTGAGTTCAATTCCCAGTACCACACAAAAAAAAAAAAAAAAAAAAAAAAAGGATAACATGTATTTCCTGACCCCTTTACCAAGGCTTTATTTGTATAGGCTTTTTGCAGAAGCTAAAGATTTCAGATAGAAAAATGGTATCATTCACCTTGCTCTGAAGCATTTTTCTGTTTATAAACATAAAGAAATTTCTGGTTTTATCTAGTTTCAAGTTAACTGGAAATGTTGAATCCTCATCAAGGTAAAAGAAGTTAATTTTTCACTCTATACCCTGGAACAGCTTTATCACAAATGTGCTGTGTTCCTAATTACTTGGGTATTTATCTTATTTAGGTCATTTTAATGATTTATATTTAATACCTGAGCAGCTCATTTAAGTTTCGTTTTTGCTGTGGATTGGATTGGACAAAGCCATACAGTGCATGGCCCCACACATGCACTGTACTGCTACACTATACCCCACACCTCATTTAAGTTTTTTTTCTGTATTGGGGATTAAACCCATGGGTGCTTTACCACTGAGCTTCATGAGCTTCATTCATCCCAAGCCCTTTTTATTTTTTATGTTGGAGACAGGGGCTCTGTAGGTTGTTGAGACAGCCCTTGAGCTTGTGATCCTCATGCCTCAGCCTCCCAAGTTGCAAGAATTACAGGTGTGTGCCACCTTGCCTGGTTCATTAAAGTTTTTTTATTATTATTATTTATTTATTTATTTATTTTTTTTGGTACCAGCGATTGAACTCAGGGGCACTCGACCACTGGGCCATATCTCCAGAACCTTTTTTGTATTTTATTTAGAGACAGGGTCTCACTGAGTTGCTAAGTGCCTTGCCATTGCTGAGGCTGGCTTTGAACTCGCGATCCTCCTGCCTCATCCTCCCAAAGTGCTGGGATTACAGGCGTGCGCCATTGGGCCCGGCTATTTTTAATTATTATTATTTTTTGTGGCACTGGGGATTGAACCCAGGTCCTTGCACATGCTAGGCAAGAACTCTACCTCTGAGCCACATCCCCAGCTCCTCATTAAAGTTTTTTTTTTTTTTTTTTTTTTTTTTTGTACCAAGGATTGAACTCAGGGCACTCAACCACTGGGCCACATCCCGAGCCCTACTTTGTATTTTATTAGAGAAAGGGTCTCACTGAGTTGCTAAATGCCTCACCATTGCTAAGGCTGGCTTTGAACTCGCAATCCTCCTGCCTCAGCCTCTCAAGTGCTGGGATTACATGCGTGCACCACCATGCCTGGTTTCAATTTTTTTTTGATATGTATATATATATTTTAGTTGTAGTCAGACACAATACCTTTATTTTATTGTTTTATTTTTATGTGGCGCTGAGGATCGAACCCAGTGCCTCACATGTGCTAGGTGAGCACTCTACCATTGAGCCATAGCCCCAGCCCCCCAAATGCTGGTATTCTTTGGTGAAAATGTCATGGACCAGAGTGACTGCTCTAAGAAGTCTTATTTCATGGTACTGGTTTATGACAAAATGACAGTTTACTAAGATTAGTCTGGGCTGAAGTCTGTAAGGGCTTCATGGAGGCAGGCTGCATTTTACAATGATGAATGGATAGGATATGAATAGGTGGAAAGGAAAAGGATAGTTTTCCAGGCCAGGACAAAGACTGGAATAAGCATGTGTTATTGATTGAACGAGAATATTTGTCTGATTTGATAATAGTTTAGGTTATGGTCTAGCAGAAGATAAAATTAATGAGGTAATGTTCATTAGGCTTGTGAACAGCAGTAATATTTACACTAAAGAATTTAGACTTGATTTTGCCAACATTTGGGAACCATTGAAGGTTTATAAATTGGGCAATGACTTGCTATACTTGGAATTATAGTTTGATTAATCAAGAGGTGTTATGTAGATTATTGGAAAGGAGGCCAGGTAAGGAATTTTTTAGAAATTCAGATATGAACACTGTCAGGGTATGATTAGGGAATGGAGTGGAAAAAAAAAAAACCACCAAACTGGGGGGATATATTGGGGTTTTTGAAGAAGGGAGAGATTAATGATGATATAGAGAAAGAAGGTAACTCTTAAGATTTTTATGAGATTGGTAGAACTGAGAATTATTAACTGAAATTAGGGAAGGTAAAAGGGAGGACATAGCTTCTATTGTCCTCATTTTCTGATAACTACATTACTCTACATCATGTTCTTTTTCTTTTTTAAACACCATTTATTTGAGAGCTGTTGAGATTGTCTAAAATTGCCCTGGAATTGATCTGGATGTTAAAAGTTTTTTTTTTTTTTTTTTTTTTTTTTTTTTTTTTAATATTTTTATTTATTTGCTTTTAGTTGTACACAATGCGTTTTATTCAATGCGTTTTATTTGTACGTGGTGCTGAGGATCGAATCCGGGTCGCCCATGTCCTAGGCGAGCGCTCTACCGCTGAGCCACAATCCCAGCCCTAAAAGGTTTTATTTAGGGGCTGTGGTTGTGGCTCAGCAGTAGAGCAGAGTGCTTGCCTCACACATGTGAGGCACTAGGTTCGATCCTCAGCCCCCACATAAAAATAAATAAACAAAATAAAGATGTTATGTCTGTCTACAACTTAAAAAAAAGTTAAAAAAAAGGTTTTATTTATTTGGAAATACTCAATTGGAAAAAACATACTGCATTTCAAACCACTAAACATATATAAGTTTAGTTATAAAAATTATACACTAATTAATACTATAATCGTTTGTTAGATTTACTGTCAAGTGGAGTGAAATTTTTGGGATATATTTGTTATTTTAGGATTTTTTTTTGTTTTGTTTTGTTTAACAGAATTTGTCCTGTGTCTGTGAATAGTAGTGTAGCAATAAATTGTGGTTCAACTTGATGGTTTAGTTTATAATAATGTTAATTAAGTAAATCTTCCATTTTCTGTCATTGCTGTATGTTACAGTAGAATATATTATCTACCATTTCTTTAGCATCTACTGTATAGTACGTCCTTGATATGTATTAACACTTTAATCTTTACCAGTGCCTCATGATTCTAGATTTTTCTTTGCAAACCCTATGTTCTTTCTACTACTTTATCTTTGGATTAGACATCGTGAGAATAGGAATAAAGGATGAGTCAGTTGAGATGAATGATTAGAAACCAATTCAAGTCAGTGAAGTGTTACCCAGATATTAACTGGTACTATGTTTTTCTATCCTGTGTATGAAAGGGGGGGCTTAAAAAAAGACCAAGTATGATCTGTAGCCTCGTTTTAGTTATATCACGTTCATTTATTAGTCAGATAAAGTCCCTTCTATCCTTTTGTAGAACTCTCAGTAAATCTTTATTTAAAAACAAATGTTCAATGTGCAAGGCCCTGGGTTCAATAAAAAGGGCTGAGGATGTCGTTCAGTGGTGAAAGTGCTCCTGGGTTAAATCCTTATTACCAATAATAATAATAAATGTCCAGTTCAAAAGACAAACTGTTGGCAGTTCAGCAAATTTCTAGTCTTCACAAATGAAAATTAAGAATGTTTCAGGATTCAACTTCTGGGAAAGTGAATTTTGAATATCAATCATTCCACTTGAAAATGTTGGATTGGTTAATGCTAAATACTCATTGTTATGGCATCGAATACTTTTTTGGTATGTCTCCTTTAATAACCCCATCTTCTGTGACAATATAGTTCTTTTTTTTTAATATTTATTTACTTTAGTTGTACACAATGCAATGCAGTTATGTTTATGTGTTGCTGAGGATTGAACCCGGGCCGCTCACATGCGAGGTGAGTGCTCTGCCACTGAGCCACAACCCCAGCCCGACAATATAGTTCTTTAGTTAACTCTTCTTCATCTTTGCTGTTGAAATTACTTCAAAGTTCTGTCCTCTGTGATTGCCTCCTTATTATAAACCTCAGCCCCACCTCCTTCCACCACATTCCTGATGTTCCTTTACCAGCTGTTTCTACTGTGTCTGGTAGAACCTGTGTACAAGTGTGAGCAAAGTCTTAGGTTCTAATCTTTTCTTCCAACATTTCCTTTATCTCCTAACTGGTAACTTAAAGTAAAGGTTTTTCTGTAATGTTACTATTTTGTTTTTGCTATTTGAATACTCCGGAACTCCTTAGACGAGAAAGGAGTTGTGCCTTTTTTTTGGTACAGCTTCTGATTTTTCAAAGTCCTTAACCATCTACTCTCCCCCATTTCTGATGCTTTTCTGATGACTTCCATGACCCACATGGGTCAGTTTTCTTTATTGTATCCCCTAGTATTCACTTGTTTAGTATTTCATCTTAATCAATTACTATTTTTCTCAGTTGTATCTGCAGCTTCATTCTTTGAGTCCTTCTTTTCATTGAGGTCTCTTCTATCCTCAAACAAATCAAGAAAAGCCCTCTGCCATTAAGAGCATTCAGTATGTAGCTTTTTCTTTTACTCTCTTCTCATTCTTCAACATTTCTCCTATCTTGTTTCTATCCCTAATACTTTACTGTAAATGCACTTTCAGAAGATCCACTGTCCATGTACTCAGGCACTTTCATAGTCCTTAATCTCTCTGCAATATTTAAGCGCTTGATCCTCCTCCTTTTTGAACTTCTGTTCTTTGACTGTTTTTTGAACCAGGTAAGGTGGGGCATACCTTTAATCCCAGTGACTTGGGAGGCTGAGGCAGGAGGCTCACAAGTTTGAGACCAGCCTCAGCAATTTTGCAAGACCCTGTCTCAAAAAAATAAAAAAGGCCAGTAATATAGCTCAGTAATAGAGCTTGTCTGGGTTCAATCTCCAGTATGGAAAAAGAAAGAAAATAATAAAAGGAATGTACATGTTTGGCTCCATCTAGCCTGGTAAGGCCCTTTTGCCTAGCACTTTGCTATTTGTTGGACTCTGGTCCTCATCTCGTGGCCTGTACTAACTAGGAGAGAAGGGGTGGAACAGGTTGGCACTGTGCATCTTATAGTGCTCTGTACCCTGTGGACTTTTAAGTAAATAATTGATTTGACTTGCCAGTCTTCCTGTTCTTTCTCTTCCTGTCTGATCTTGTTGTGGCTTGTGTATAAAATAGATTGCCCACTTCTGGTTTGATTCTGATTAAAAACTATAAAATATAAAAAACTAGTTTATGTCTTTCAGTTCAGACTTGAAAGAGTGATGTGGGTTTTTGCTAAACTCCAGTTAGAATTGAAATGCTCTAAAAAATTTGGGAACGCTTAATGTCAGATAGTGGCCTTACCAAGAAAAATTTTGTGTTATCTTTTATCTTAGTATGGTTTTTGTGGAAAGCTGTTTCTGAAAAAAGATTAGATTCTATCACAGCAAAAATAATTAACAACGAGAATCTCAATATCATAGAGTTTCTAAGTTTATTTTCAGGTGTGTTTGCTATAAATACCATTGTGTTACAATAGCATTGCACTGTGACAGTCCTTGGAGTTTGTTATTAAGATGATTTTTTTGGAGGGGAGTACTGGGGATTGAAACTAGGGGTACTCTACCATTGAGCTACATTCCCAGCTCTGCCCCTTTAATTTTTTTTTTTTTTTTTTAAATTTTGAAATAGGATCTTGCTAAATTTCTGAAGCTGGCCTCAAACTTGTGATCCTTCTGTCTCAGCGTCCCAGGTTGCTGGGATTACAGGCGTGTGCCATGCCCAGCTGTTATTAATATTTAAAATTTTTTAAGTTGTAGATGGACACAATACCTTTATTTTATTTATTTATTTTTTATATGTTGCTGAGGATTGAACTCAGTGCCTTACACATGCTAGGCAAGCACTCTACCATTGAGCTACAAACCTCGGCCCTATTAATATTTTGACCTGAATTTGCTAAGGTCATGGACAAATGTAGATTAGGCTAATAAAACTTTAGTAGAGCAAGTTTAAAATTTTTTTATTTTTTAGTTGTAGATGGACACAACACCTTTATTTTATTTATTCACTTTTTATGTGATGCTAAAAATTGAACCCAGTGCCTCACATGTGCCAGGCAAGTGCTCTACCACGGAGCTACAACCCCAGCCCAAGAATAAAAAATATATGTGTGTGTGTGTGTGTGTGTGTGTGTGTGTGTGTGTGTGTGTATGTGTGTTGTAAATGGACACAATATCTTTTTTTGTGTGTATATTTATTTTTATGTGGTGCTGAGGCTCAAACCCAGTGCCTCACAGGTGTGAGGCAAGCACTTTCCTACTACTGAGCTACACCCCAAGAGCAAGTTTTTGAGTTTACATGAGTTTTCAAAAAGGAAACAGTACAGCCTGGCACAGTGGCGCACACCCGTAATCCCAGCACTTGGGAGGCTGAGGCAGGAGGATCATGAGTTCAAAGCCAGCCTCAGCAATGGCGAGGCACTTAGCAACTCAGTGAGATGCTGTCTCTAAATAAAATACAAAGTAGGGCTGGGGATGTGGCCCAGTGGTGGCCCAGTGGTTGAGTGCCCCTGAGTTCAATCCCAGGTACCAAAAAAAAAAAAAAGGAAACAGTACCGAGTAATGCCATGCTTTTTTAATTGTTGTTGTTGTGCCACATTAATGATCTTTGAAGACTTGCTTCCTGATTTTTTCCTCTTTTTTTAAAAATTTATTTATTTAATTTAGTTGTATACAATGCCTTTATTTATTTTTACGTGGTGCTGAGGATTGAACCCAGGCCGTGCATGTGCTAGGTGAGCTCTCTACTGCTGAGCCACAACCCCAGCCCCACTGAATTTTTTTTCTAACCTTTAGAGATTTGAGTTATTTTTTGTCCTCAGATGTTTATTTTCTCCCCTGATAAGAAATGAAATTATTCAGTCTAGAGAGATGATAAAGCACTTTGGGCTCAGTCTGAAGATTCTGGTTCAGTCTTTGTCATTATCATTTGAACTTCAGCCAGGTGCGGTGGCGCATGCCTGTGATCCCAGCACTTGGGAGGCTGAGGCAGGAGGATCGAGAGTTCAAAGCCAGCCTCAGCAAATGGCAAGGCACTTAGCAACTCAGTGAGACCCTGTCTCTAAATAAAAATACAAAAAAGGGCTGGAGATGTGGCCCAGTGATTGAGTACCCCTGAGTTCAATCCCTGGTACCAAAAAAAAAAAAAAAAAAAAAAAAGGTCATTTGAACTTCAGCAAGTCACTTTACCTTTTGGCCTTGAGATTTTTTAGTTGAAAAAGTAAATAATTTCTAAGAAAATAACTACCACTGTAGTTAGAGGTATTTTGATAAAAAGTCTTACAGTGACTTTAAAAATCACTTTACTAGCCGGGCGCGGTGGCGCACGCCTGTAATCCCAGCACTTTGGGAGGCTGAGGCAGGAGGATCGTGAGTTCAAAGCCAGCCTCAGCAATGGTGAGGCACTTAGCAACTCAGTGAGACCCTGTCTCTAAATAAAATACAAAAAAAAAAAAAAAAAAGGTCTGGAGATGTGACCCAGTGGTCGAGTGCCCCTGAGTTCCATCCCCGGTACCACAAAAAAAAAAAAAAAAAAAAAAAAAAAAAAAAAACTTACTTTACTAATGCAATCAGAAATGTCTTAATTTGCGGGGGCTGGGGATTTAGCTCAGTTGGTAGAGTGCTTGCCTCACTTGCACAAGGGCCTGTGTTCAATCCCCAGCACTACCACCACAACAGAAAGGTGACAATTTGGGAGTGAGGCTCAGTGGTAGAATGCCAGCCTAGCATTGTGGGAGGCCCTACTTACCATCCTTAGTTGGAGTGGGGTGGAGGAGGAAGGAGAAGAAATATTACAGTTTGTATTAAGAGGTAAGGGTTTGCAATATTACAGTTACATGTAAGAAATACAGTGTAGCTATGTTTAAACTGATAGAATAGATGCTCACATCAGTGGCAGTGGTATATATATTATAAAATTACTGGAAAATTATCAAAGAATGAGGACATGTGAAATGCAATGTACATATGCCCATGTCAATATTACATGATGTCTTTGGGGCAAATTTTTTTTATATATTTGTTTACATGGAAAATGGCTAAAATGGCAAAGAAGCTGGGTACCTATAATTCCATTGACTCAGGAGGCTGAGGCAAGAGGATCCCAAGTTTGAGACCAGCCTCGGTAATTTTCAAGGCCCTCAACAATTTAGCCAAATTGTCAAAAAAAAAAAAAAAAAAAAAAAAAAAAAAAAAAAAGAATAATATTAAGATAGTAACATTTGTCTAGCACCTTACTATATGCTAGTTGCTATTCTGAGATGAGTTTATCATGTATTTAGTTTTAAATTATGTGTGTGGGGTATTAAACCTGTTTTATACATGAATATTGAAACATTTAAACAACTTGCCCATCCTGTTATTAAATGACATTGTGTGACTAGGTCTGTGTGACTCCAGATTTGTACCACATAAATTATCTGTCGTATTTTAATCTCAGAATGTGTAAAGATGATTGAATATAATTAAATATGAGAATATTTAATTGGAATGGAATATCATAGGGATAAAGTCGAATTTAAATATTTGTTGAATGTTCAATTAAGTTATTATTTTTTTTGTTTGTTTCCTTAAGCCATGTGCCGTAATAGCCTAACACAAATTTCACTGCATATTATATATCCATCAGTTTAGTAACATATACTGAAATTTATTGACGCAAGTGCCCTGTGTTTAAGTTCTAATTGTACAATATTTGTGTAAACTTGGGAAAGGAACTTTTATTTCTTTGGGCCTCAATTTACTCACATGAAAAAATTTTTAAATAGTATCAGTCTCATGGAACTGAGGAATTAACAAATTAGTTGGAATGACATAGTGTTATCTATCATTTGTGCTTTTAGGCTTTTCAAGTACTTTAACATGTCCTTCAGATAACATTACTGTGAAAGAGGTAGGAGTCTGTTGCAAAAAAGAAATCCATGAAGGAAATTTGTCTGACACAAGAACAAAATTAAAAGTAATAAAATTTAAAAGATGACTTATCCCTAATCTGAAAGAGAGAGGGGAGGGGGAAAAAATTTGGGATGAGTATTGTAGTAGTCACCTCTCTTACAACCTATAGTATTTTAAATGAGAGAGATCACTCCCTGCTACTCTTTTCTTCTGGTCTTTGATTCTCTTCCTGCTGTTGGAGGGAAGGTAGGGAGGATGTTGCTGTGTCATTTCTGTGGTCTAGTCTAGCAATGTAGAAAGCTGAGAAACTGCATTTGAAGGATATTAGATTTGCTGGGAACTGGGAAAACAGCTTTTCTACTTGGGAGGTGGGGAAGGTAAAATGTGGGGGGAGACAAAGAGGCTACCAGTAAGATTTATTGTTACATGAGTTTTTCCATGGATTTAACTCTTGAAGTGCTTCAGCTGAACCCCATTCTGCTATGTTAGTTTCCTGCAATCCTTTAGAAGTATTTTTAGAATGTAAGTGCTTCTAGGCTTTAGGGAAAAAAAATAAAAAGCAGCCTATGGTGCTTGATACCTCTTAGCTGTTGGCATCTGATTTTGCTGCAGTGTGTACTGTATGATTTCTGCATTGCTGTAACTTGATCTCAGCCAGATTTACTCTTTACATCTCTAATGAAGATTTTTTTTTCTTTACATCTCTCCCATAGGCTGGTAGCATTGGAGGCTCTTCCATAGCCCTTGGAAAACCTGAAGAGGAAAAGAGGCTTATTTATTTTATTTATTTTTGCTTGCTCAATAAATTTATTTATTGTTTTTACCTGAAAATCTCCCTAAAAAACTGTTATGATTTAGTTTCCAGCAGCTTGTTCCTGAGCTCTGAAGTTTGCCTTCTTTTTTAAAAAAATTTTAGTTGTTGATAGACCTTTATTTTATTTATTTATACGTGGTGCTGAGAATCAAACCCAGTGCTTCACACATGCCAGGCAAGTGAGCTACCGCTGAGCCACAGTGCCAGCCCCAAGTTTGCCTTCTTTTGATAACCCAATCTTTTGTCTGGGCAAGGGACATTTTGGGATGGTTCCCCCTCTTCTTTTTAACTTCTTAAAAGGGGGGCTGTATTTGTGGTACTGGGGATTGAACTCAGTGATGTTCTTTTTTTTTTTTAATATTTTTTTATTTATTTGCTTTTAGTTGTACACAATGCGTTTTATTCAATGCGTTTTATTTGTACGTGGTGCTGAGGATCAAATCCGGGTCGCCCACGTCCTAGGCGAGCGCTCTACCGCTGAGCCACAATCCCACCTCAGTGATGTTCTATCACAGACCTACATCCCCAATCCTGTTTTTGTTTTTAGATTTTTTTTTTTGAGATGGGGTCTTGCTAAGTTGCCAGTGCTGGCCTTGAATTTGTGATCCTTTTGCTTTAACCTCCCTAGGCAATAGGATTATAGTTGTGCACTGTGCCTGGTGAGAGTTTTTGAGCCATCACCTGTGTTGGGGTTTCTTTTGGCTTACATTTCTCCAACTGTAGCCTTTCCTTATGTCGAGTACATAGAAACAGTGTCTTCACTAAATGTGTATTTGTTATAGTTTAGATACGAGGTATCTCCCAAAAGCTCATGTATGAAACAATGTTAGAAAGCTTATATTTGAAAGGATTGGTTATGAGAGCCTTAACTTAATCAGTGCATCAATCCTCTGATAGGGGTTAACTGGTAACTGTAGGCAGATAGGATGTAGCTGGAAGAGGTGAATCATTGGGGGCATGCCTTTGGGGGATATATATACTTTCTCTGTGGTGAGGGGAGTCTTTATCTTTCTGATTCCTTGTGGTCATGTCCTGAGCCACTTTTCCACTACCACGCTCTACCCTTATGTTGTTCTTTTACTTCTTTTTGGGCCCAGAACAATGGAGCTAGCTGTCTGTGGACCGAGACTTTTGGAACCATGAGCCCCAAAATAAACTTTTCCTCCTAAAGTTGTTCTTGTCAGGTTTTTTGGACCCAGCAATAAAAAAGCTGACTAAATATTGTACCTCTCCATGCAGGGGACTACTACGGTACTAGTCAGTGGATATACAGCGAGTGTAAGAATTGAAGTCTATTTTATTAAATAATGGTTGAGGATAGACAAAGTAATATATTTTAGTGGAAAGAGTTTTAGGATTGGCAGCTCTGGATTTGATTCCAGTTCTGCCTTTTAATAACCAGTGCAACCCTGAGCAAATTGCTTAGCTTCTGCAGGGCGTGGTGGCACACACCTGTAATCCCAGTGTTTCAGGAGGCTGAGGCAGGAGGATTGTGAGTTCAAAGCCAGCCTCAGCAAAAGTGAGGTGCTAAGCAACTCAGTGAGACCTTGTCTCTAAATAAAGTACAAAATAGGGCTGGGGATGTTTCTCACTGGTAGAGTGTCCCTGAGTTCAATCCCCAATAGCCTCCCACCACCACCAAAAAAAAAAAAATTGCTTAGAGCTTCCCTGATTGTCTTGTTTTCTAGAAATAGTAATAATACCTAGTTTTTAGGGTTTTGGGAAGGATTAAATGAGATGACAAATGTATAATACCTAACAATGCACGCATATAGTATTATGAGTTGTTACTAACCTTTCTGAAGTGGAATTGGAATATTTGTATTTACCTCAGGTTTGTTGTAAAAATTTAATATAGATAGTCTACTGTGCATAGGTTTTTTTTTTTTTTTTTTTTTTTTTTTGTGGTACCAGGGATTGAACTCAGGGGCACTCGACCACTGGGTCACATCCCCAGCCCTTTTTTGTATTTTTTATTTAGAGACAGGGTCTCACTGAGTTGCTAAGTGCCTCACCACTGCTGAGGCTGGCTTTGAACTCGCAATCCTCCTGCCTCAGCCTCCCAAAGTGCTGGGATTACAGGCGTGCGCCACCGCGCCCAGCTACTGTGCATAGGTTTTTTATCCAGCATAAAAAAATCCTAGGTGTTTTTTTTTTTCTGTTTTTTGTTTTTGGTGTGTGTGTGTGTGTGTGTGTGTGTGTGTATACTTGGAGGTAACCCAGGGGTGCTTTACCCACCACCGAATTATATCCCTTGTCCTTTTTTATTTTTATTTTGAGACAGGGTCTTATTAAGTAGCTGGGACTGGGCTCAAGTAGCTGGTGTTACAAGTGTGCAACCATGTATTGCTCCTAATCTGAGGATTTAAAAAAATTTTTTTAGTTGTAGGTGGACACAATATCTTTATTTTATGTGATGCTGAGGATCAAACCCAGTGCCTCACACATGCAAGATAAGCTCTCCACCACTGAGCCACAACCCTAGCCCCTAATCTGAGGATTTTTATGGTAAAGAATATGTACAGTAATAATAATGATAATAACTGAAGCAAGAGAGATACTATAGATAGAAGTATTTAAAATCTTGCCTGAATCATATCATCACCAGCAAGTGGTCAGTGCTATTTTAGTAGTCTATTGGGGTTTTTCTAACTGCTGAACTAAATATGAACATTTCCAATTGTATTTTGCCTGCTATTATTTAATTTATCCCAAAGTCTAGTTCCTTTCTTTTTTTTATACAAAGTTAGGTTCTACTCATTCTCAAAAATCAGTTAAAATTTTACCATGAAGCTTTCTCAGGTTTTCCTGGAGAAATGATTTATCTCACTTTTTTTTTTTTTTTTTTTGGTACAGGGGATTGAACTCAGGGTCACTTGACCTCTGGGCCACATCCCCAGCCCTTTTTTTGTATTTTATTAGAGACAGGGTCTCACTGAGTTGCTAAGTGCCTCACTATTGCTGAGGCTGGCTTCGATCCTTCTGCCTCAGCCTTCCGAGTGCCAGGATTACAGGCATGCACCACCGCCCCCAGCTATCTCACTTTTTAATGCCATTGTCATACAACATGTCAGCAGTCCATGGACTGTTATATATAGCACCTTTTGCTCTCTTTATCTGCCTGGAGAAAACTTCTTATTTTTAAATATTTAGTTTATAAATATAAACCTTTTTTTTTTTTTTTTTTTGTACCGGGGATTGAACTCAGGGGCACTCGACCACTGGGCCACATCCCCAGCCCTTTTTTTTTTTGTGGTACCGGGGATTGAACTCAGGGGCACTCGACCACTGGGTCACATCCCCAGACCTTTTTTTGTATTTTATTTAGAGACAGGGTCTCACTGAGTTGCTAAGTGCCTCGCCATTGCTGAGGCTGGGTTTGAACTCGCGATCCTCCTGCCTCAGCCTCCCAAAGTGCTGGGATTACAGGCATGTGCCACCACACCTGGCTAAATATAAACCTTTTAAAAAAATATTTATTTATTTGCTTTAGTTGTACACAATGCGTTTATTTTTACGTGGTACTGAGGATCGAACCCGGGCCGCGAACGTGCTAGGTGAGCGCTCTACCGCTGAACCACAACCCCAGCCTCTAGTTTATAAATGTTTTCTATGAAACTTTTCCTGCTACGTAACAGTTTCTTCTATTCTTTGTACATCTGTTATTGTGCTTAACACATTATATTCTAATTATTTGCTTATGTTTGTCTATTTACAATAGACTATGAGGATCATAAAAACAGCATTTATCTCTGTATTCCCACTTTATAGCCCATCTTGCTCAATAAATAGATATTAAATTGAGACATTTTTCTTTTTCTAACCTTAGAGGTCATGAGTGGGAAATGCACGTTGGAGTCTGTGTGTTTGAAACAAAACAAAACTGTGCGGTGGCATCCACCTATAGTGTCAGCTACTTGGAAAGCTGAGGTGGGAGGACTACTTGAGTCCAGGAATTCCAGACCAGACTGGGCAACATATTGAGACCCCCATCTCAATGAATAAAGCCTGGCATTGTGGCACATGCCTATAATTCCAGCGACTCTGGAAGCTGCGGCAGGAGGATTGCAATTTCAAGACCAACCTCAGCAACTTAGTGAGACCCTGTGTCAAAATAATATTTTCATCACCCCCCCAAAAAACCACATAACCATTAGTAGTCACTCTCTATTCTCCTTAACTGTAGCACTTACCAACCATAATCCACTTTCTGTCTATATTCATTTGTCTACTTGGGACTTTTCATATACATCTCTGCATTTTATCAACTTAATAAGATTTGTGTCTGACTTCTTTTACTTTCCAAAGAGTTTTCAAGATTCATCTATATTTTAGTATGTATTAGTACTTCAGTTCTTTCTTACAGCTGAATAATATGCCATTGTATGATAATACCAATTTTATTTATTCATTAGTTGGCAGAAATTTGCATTGTTTCCACTTTTTGGCTGTTAGGAATAATACATAGTTTATAAGTTTTAGTACAGATATGAATTTTTATTTCTTTTGGTTACATATCTACAGAGAATTGGTGGGTCATATGGTAACTCTGTATTTAACATTTTGAACTACTACCAAACTTTCCCCACAGTATCTACACCATTTTTCATTCCCAACAGCAGTGTATACGCATTCCAATTTTCCCACATTCTTACAACACAGTTTTGTAGCTATACTAGTAGATATGAAGTGGAGAAGTACCTTTTCACATCCATTCTGAATTTTATTTATTTTTAAATTAAAAAAATTTTTTTCAGTTGTAGTTGGACACAATACCTTTATTTATTTATTTATTTTTTATGTGGTGTTGAGGATGGAACCCAGGGCCCCTCACATGCTAGGCAATAGCTCTACCACTGAGCCACAAACCCAGCCCCCCATCCTGTATTTTATTAATTGGTTATTTGTCTTTGTTATTTTTGGTTTTATAATTTTGTTTTCCTACATTTTTTATTGGTACATTATAGTTGTATATTATGATGGAATTTGTTGTTACATATTCATACATGCACACAATATAACACTTTAATTTGGTTGATATCACTTCCCCCCTCCCTCCTTACCGCCTGTCCTCTGGTTCCTTTCTTCTACTGATCTCCCCTTGATTTTTTTCTTTTTTTTTTTTTTTTTTTTGTGGTACTGGGGATTGAACTCAGGGGCACTTGACCACTGGGCCACATCACCAGCCCTTTTTTGTATTTTATTTAGAGACAGGGTCTCACTGAGTTGCTAAGTGCCTCGCTATTGCTGAGGCTGGCTTTGAACTCGCGATCCTCCTGTCTCAGCCTCCCAAAGTGCTGGGATTACAGGCGTGCGCCACCGCGCCCGGCTTCCCCTTGATTTTCATGAGATCTCACCCTCCTTTTTTTGTTGTTTTTCCTCTCTAGCTTTCACACACATGAGGGAAGCCATATGACCTTTGAACTTCAGAGTTTGGCTTATTTTGCTTACGATAATGATCTAATTCCATTAATTTCCCTGCAAATGACATTATTTCATTTTTTTAATGGCTGAATAAAACTCATGTGTGTGTAATCTTTATCCATTTATTCATTGATAGACACCTAGGCTGGTTCTGTGGTTTGGCTTTGTGAATTGTGCTGTAGTAAACGTGGGTATGCATGTATCACTATAGTATGACAATGTTAATTCTTTAGAATAAATACCGAGAGAGTGGTATAGCTGGAGTCATATGTTGGTTCTGTGCCTAATCTTTTGAGGAACCTCCATACATATTTCCATAGTGGTTGCTAATTTATAGTCCCACCAACAGTGTAAAAGCATCCCTTTTTCTCCACTTCCTCTTCAGTATTTATTATTATTTGTATTCTTGATGACTACCATTCTGACTGGGGTGAGATGAAATCTCAGTGTAGTTTTGATTTGTACTTCTCTAATTGCTAATGATGTGTAACATTTTAAAATATATTTGTTGGCCATTTGTATTTTTTCTTTTGAGAGGTGTCTGGTTAATTCATTTGCCCATTTATTAATTTGGGGTTTTTTTTGTTAAGCTTTTTGAGTTCTTTTTTTTTTTTTTTGTGGTACTGGGGATTGAACTCAGGGGCACTCGACCACTGGGTCACATCCCCAGCCCTTTTTTGTATTTTATTTAGAGACAGGGTCTCACTGAGTTGCTAAGTGCCTCGCCATTGCTGAGGCTGGCTTTGAACTCGTGATCCTCCTTCCTCAGCCTCCCAAAGTGCTGGGATTACAGGTGTGCGCCACCGCGCCCGGCTTTTTGAGTTCTTTATTTATTCTAGATATTAATCCTCTGTCAGAAGAGTAGCCAGCAAAAATTGTCTCCTGTAGGTTCATTCTTTTTTTTTTTTGGTACTGGGGATTGAACTCGGGCACTTGACCACTGGGCTACATCCCCAGCCCTTTTTTGTGTTTTATTATTATTTTTAAACTGTCCACCTTTATTTTTTATATATTTATATGTGGTGCTGAGAATTGAACCCAGTGCCTCACACACACACTAGGCAAGTACTCTCCAACTGAGCCACAATCACAGCCCTTTGTGTTTTATTTAGAGACAGGGTTTCACTGAGTTGCTAAGTGCCTTGCCATTGCTGAGGCTGGCTTTGAACTTATGATCCTCCTTCCTCAGCCTCCCAAGTGCTGGGATTACAGGCGTGTGCCAGCGCGCCCAGTTTATACATGGATTCTTCTTGAAACAAACCGTGAATTTTTGTACTGGGCCTTCATTGGTTGATAAAGCCTGGAAATTTCTACTACTGTTGTTATTGTGGTTTGTTTGTTTTTTTATAAGAACATTGCTGTGTCATGTATTCATTAATATTAAGGAGGGCGTTTTTTTTTTTTTTTTTTTTTTTTAAATAGACAAGGGGTTTTCATGATTTCTTTTTTTCCTCTTCAATTATTTTGAAAATTTCTACAAACAGTTGAATGGATAGTATTACAAGCACCCATATAGCTTTCACCTACATATCATTGATTATCTGTGGATTTGTGGGATCTCCTAAGGCCCTATAAGAGAATCTACAGGGTCAAAACTATATTACCACAATACTAAGACATTATTTGCCTTTTTCACTTTGGTAACATTTGTACTAATAGTACAAAAGCAATCAATGCTGGATAAAGCTGCTGTTGTTTTAGCACAAACTAAGGCAGTAGACCTGTATTAGCAAAAATTATGTTCATGTTGCACTTGTTGTAAGACAAAAATGTCAGTTTTGCTTAGAAATGTCCTTGATGAAAGAGTAAAAATATCAATTTTTAAAAATATCTTGACCCTTGAGTATACATCTTTTCAATATTCTATGTGATGGGAAGTTCATGTGAAGCCCTTCTGCATATGAAAGTAAAGTGGTTAGATAACAGAAGAAAAACATGTAGTGGGATTAAGTTGCAAGCTAAACTAACCCTTTTCATTTCCTGTATCATCATTTTTACTTGAAAGAATGATTGGTTCTCAGACTTGGGTATTTGGCTGATATTTTCTTGAAAATGAGTGAAATGTAGCTTGTTATCCTAAAGAAAACAACTGGTGAAACTTATTGTCAGTGATAAAATTTGAGCTTTCAAGCAGAAATTAGAATTATAGATAACTTTCGTTTCTGTGAACTTGGCAGCATCTTAATACTTATTAATGACTTTTTAAAGAGTAAGAGTGGTGGGCAGGGGTTGTGGCTCAGGGGTATAGAGCACTCGCCTAGCATGTGTGCGGCCCAGGTTCAATCCTCAGCATCACGTAAAAACAAAGGCATTGTGTACAACTAAAAACAAATAAATAAATATAAAAAAAAAAGTAAATAGCAGCGAGCTCTGTTAAAAAAAAAAGAGTAAGAGTGGTGGTAATATTAACAAGTGATTTTTTTTATTTTTTTTAGGTATTGTACAATGAAATATGCCAGGATTTGAAAGTTCTGCATTCTTGTTAACTCAAAGAAGGGGTGTTTTCCAAATGATCAGTGCATTCTTTTACAAAAGTAAAAGATTGATCCAAAGTGCAAAATAGATCAAAGGATTTTATGTAGCAGTTTGAAAAGTTCATTATTTTGGCTTTAGATTCCACATTGTCACAAACCTTTTAAAAATATCACTTGTCAAGTTATAGTGTAGTATCAAAGAATAATATTGCTAACCATCTTAGAAGATTTATTCATACAAATACATATTGTATGAAAAATTGTGTTTTCTTCATATACTTCACCTAGGAGGGGTATGTGTGTGTGGTGTGTGTGTGTGTTGCTGGAGATTGAATCCAAGACCTTGAGCATGGTGCTGCCACTGAGTTGTTTCCCCAGCCCCATATACTTCAAACAAAGCACCCTGTTAATATGATTGAGTACAGAAGCAGATGAGAGTGCTGCAACAGACATTAAAGAGATTTGTAGATGCGGCAGACCAGTGTCTTTTGTTACATTTTTTTGTTTTTTGAAAATATAATTATTTTCATTAAAATATGTTATTTGTGTTAACATGTAATGGCATTATTGTTATTTTAAAATCAATACATGTTTTACAATTTTCCTTTTAACATTTTTTCATGTAGCAAGTATATAGATATAACTTACATAAACAAACCCTTTGAAAAGGTCGTTAATTTTTAAGAGTAAAGGAGTCCATAGGAGGATTACATAGGAGGATTAGAGGAACACTAGAATGGTCAAAGGGAAGGGAGGGGAAGGGAGGGAGCAAGGGGGAAGAGAGGGGGAGAAAAGAAAAAGAAAAAAAAAAAAAAAAAAAAGAAAAGGTAGTCGAATGAGACGGATATCATTATCCTAAATGCATGATTGAAGACCTGAATGGTACGAATATACTTTGTATACAAACAGTTGTATGTAAAAAGATGCTATATATCTGCACTATGAATTGTAATTATTATAAATAAAAAAAATTAAAAAAGGAGTCCAGAGACCCAGAAATTTGAGAATCCCTCTTCTAAATTCACAATTGTTAATCTTCTAAATTCACAATTGTTAATATTTTGTCTCATTTGCATTATTTATGTCTAATTTTTTTTTTGTCTGAAGCTTTTCCCCGCTTTGACTGAAACATTTGAAAATACATTGTGTATATTGTGACCTAAATACTGTCATTCATAAATACTTCAGCATTCAACATTCATACGTTATCTGATAATGGTTCATATTTATTTATTTATTTAAATAATTATTTATTTGTTTTAGTTGTACACAATGCCTTTATTTTTACGTGATACTGAGGATCTAACCCAGGCCCAGGACGTGCTAGGTGAGCGCTCTATCACTGAGCCACAACTCCAGCCCAATAGTGCATATTTAAATTACTCAATTGTTCCCTAAATGTTCTTCATAGTCTCCTTTCCCTTTAGAATCCATTTTAAGGGTCTCTTGTATATTTGATTGTCATGGCTCTCTTAATCTAGAGTAGGAGTCAACAATTTTTTTTCTGCAATGAGCCAGAGAGTAAATATTTGCTGCATTGTGGGCCATACTGTCTCTTATGAGGGAAAGATGCCATAGAAAGAACATAAATTAATGAGTATGGCTGTACTCTAATAAAACTTCAGTTTTCAGACCCTTGATCTACAATAGCCCTCTCAAATACTTTTTTTTTTTTTAATGTGTGTATGTGTCTTAATAACATTTCCCCTTTGAAGAGTCTAAGCTAGTTATAATGTCCCAGAAATTGATTGTTTTCTCATGTTTAAATTCAGGGTAAATTTTTTTTTTTTAAAGGGTCTTATGCATTCTAGGCAGGCATTTTACTACTGAGCTACACTTGCAACCCTATGATAAACATTTTAAATAAGAAATAGTACATAGATGATGCTTGCATTTTCTTATATTGGAAAGATCAGCCTTTTCCACTATTACTATTGAGGATAAGTTTGATCTTTTCATTATAAAGGTACTTACTTACTCCCCTTTATAGGTTGTCTGTGGGATGACTCTGAGGCAATGTGAATATTCTGTTCTCCAACCAAATGGTTTTATCATCACTGTTAATCTTTGCCTGAATTAATTATATTGATAGTTGTGATGAGAGTTCTTAATAATGTGCTTAAGTAACAATAGCAATAATAAATTGTATTTTCAATACTCTCATGAGCTTAAAAAGCCCTTTTCAGATATATTGTTCACTCTAATTCTCTGGTTTAGTTTCCCATCATAGACTTGTTTCCCTTGGAGAGTGAGGCTGAAAGATTGGGTCTGTATGTGTTGTGCTGAACAGATGCTGGGTTCCAAAATATGGTGTCCTTCTTTTCTGAGCTCAAGGCTGTTTAAGAAAAGGAAACCTGGCCTATCCTGGAATGGAAATTCTTTTGTCCTTGGGTAGTTTTACTTGTTCTTTACCACTTTGTCGATATATCTTGTATTAATAATTCAATTTCTGGGTCCTGTAGTATTCTATGCATAACTTTTGGTCTAATTATATGTTAAAGCTCGTAGTCAAAGCCAACCAAGAAGTTTCAGCTAGAAAAATGCAACTTAATAACATCTTAAGAGAAATATTTTCTTCCACCAACTTCTAATGAAAAAATTTCAAACATATGAAAAAGTTGATAGACTAGTTTAATACTAATATGTTTCACCTGGATTCAACAATTGTTAACTGTTTGCCTTATACTTACGTATTTTGGGGTAGCTCAGTGATAGGGTACTTGGTTAGCATGTGTGAAGCCCTGGGTTCAATCTCCAGTCCTGCCAAAGAAAGGAAAAGATTTTTTTTCTCCTGAACTATTTGATAAGCTGCAGATGTATGACACTCTAGAATAAGGACTGTCTACTACATAACTACTTTATCATTATCACACCTTATCAGTCCATATTCAAATGTCTCTAGATTTCTCTGGAGTATCTTTAATGGTTTTCATTTTTTGAGAAATGGTCTCTGGGAGCACAACAATGGATGAGAGATGGACGTAATTGGACAATAAAGTTCTCTGTGTGGTCTCTTGACATAAAAAATAACTTTTATATGGTGCCCTGCAGGTAACTGTAATTAGTAGTCTTTCATTAGTCAGTAAAATACCAGACTGGGAGTGAAGGGAAATCAGAGCTATGATCAAGTATTGAACCTTTCAGAATATCGGTGATAAGGCCTGGGGGTATAGCTCAGTGATAGAGCACTTGCCTACCATGGATAGGGCCTGGGTTCCATCCCCAGCCCTGGGAGAAGAAAAACAAAATCAGTCAATGATGAGCAAGATAAATTGGAAAAAGTAAGAAACTAGGGTGTACTTAATGCATATTTGTTGACTTAATGATGTAACTGGAGGCATATTCTGGAAAATGAAAGATTATTTCTGTCATTATTAGTTGAAAATTTATTTGGTGATTTCAGTGCATTTGGTCTGTTAGGTGCTGTAGGGATGTAAAAAAAGAAATAGAAAACAATGTTTATGCTTTTAGAAAAACTACAGTATTATCTAAGAAGAAACAAACTTTTTAAATATTTAGTTATGGATGGACGCAATATTTTATTTTTACATGGTGCTGAGGATTGAACCCAGTGCCTCATGCATGCCATGTGAGCGCTCTACCTCTGAGCCACAACCCCAGCCCCAGAAACAAACTTTTTTGATGTTAATTTACTGCCTTTTGCATGCCAGGTTGTAGTTTAGATACTGGAATACAGTGGTAAACAACACTGAAAAAATCCATTCCTTGTGGAGTTTATATATTAGTTGAGAGAGATAAACAGTAAACGTATATCAACAAAATAATTTCAGGTAGAGGTGTTCATAAAATTAAAGTTTAATGCAGTTAGTAATGGAGAGGAGTGCAGCTTTAGCCCACTCATCATCAGATAAGGCATTCTGAGGAATTTGACCTGTGATTTGAATTACAAGGAGGTAATGGGAATTACAGCATGGGAAGACCTGGGGAGAGGCAGAGGAGGCAACAAGTAGAAAGAGCATAGGGTTGAACTGGCCTATGTGAGGACCCAGGAGGCTAGTATTTGTGGAGCAGAGTGAGAGGTTTCAGAGTGGTGAAAAAAAAAAAAAAATATGATTAGAGATGAAATAGGAGTGAAAGGCAATAACCAGATTTAAGTAATGGAAAGCCACTGAGGAATACAAATTTTATTCCATAAAATAGCTGATGAGTTTGGGCTGGGGTTGTGGCTCAGCGGTAGAATGCTCACCTACCATGTGTGAGGCCCTGGGTTCGATCCTCATCACCACATAAAAAACAAATAAATACAATAAAATAAAGGTATTGTGTCCAACTTAACTAAAAAAAAAATTTAAAAAAAAGATGATTTTAAGAAACTTGATTTGCTCGACCCAGAAAAGTTATATCCGCCCCTGCTTCTCACTTTTTTCTCCTTTTTTATTTTCATTACTGGGTATAGAACCCAGGGGTGCCCACTGAGCTATATCCCCAGCCTTTAAAAAATTTTTTTTAGGGCTGGAGCTATAGCTAAATGGTAGTGCTTACCTAGCATGTGTGAGGCACTGGGTTTGATCCTTAGCACTACATATAAATAAATAAAATAAAGGTATTGTGTCCATCTACAACTAAAAATATATATATTTTTAATTTAGAGACAGGGTCTCCCTAAGTTCCTAAGTTGCCCAGGCTGGCCTTGAACTTGTGATCCTCCTGCCTCAGCCTCCTCAGTATTGGGATTACAGGTGTGTGCCATCACACCTGGATCCCTGTTTCACTTTTTTTCTTGAACACATCTTATATTGAATAACCATTATATTCACAATAATGTACTGGTGAGAAAACAAAGAAATGACAGTTCTGCACCTTTCAGGAGTTTTGTGATGTAGTTGGAGTAATATGGCATAAACATATACACACAAATGTCTGTGAGTATAATGTATAGAAGAGGGGGTTTATCTATAATTGTATATACTTATCTGCTAAATGACAGTAGGTGCTCAACAAGGGAAAAATTAATAAGCAGTGAGAATGGAATGGTTCCACTGAAGAGAAGATAGCATTGAATTGTATCTTGGGTAGATTTGATGAGGTGGAGAAGGGCATTCTAGGCAGGGGAAATATCTGGGCAAAGGTAGAACATGAAGGAATTTGTCCTCAGGAAATAATGAGTAGATCAGTCTATCCAAGGTAGGAAAAAGATAATGACCAGCATGTCAGGAATCAAGTGACAGACTAAAAGGTTAGACTTTAATCTGTAGTTGTAGGCACTCCTTGTATATCTTGTTAGTCACTTGTATTCTAAATTTGTTTATTCAGCTAATATTACTGCCTACTGTGTACACTTGGAATTCTTTGAAACAGCCTGGTAACTTGCAGATGCAAAGTCAAATTGTGATTTTGGCACATGATTTATATATAAATATAGACATAAATGCAAAAAATGAAGTCGGGTAAGGACCTTTCAAGTGATTTTTATTTCAGTAGGCAAGTTTGATGGGATGGAGTTTGAATCACTAGTAGGAGCAGAATAGTTGGAGGATTTTATTGTTGAAAGATGGATTGGGGGATATGTTGAATTATAAGAAGGCTATGTTAACCGGGCGCAGTGACGCATGCCTGTAATCCCAGTGGCTGGGGAGGCTGAGACAGGAGAATCCCGAGTTCAAAGCCAGCCTCAGCAACTCAGTGAGACCCTGTCTCTAAATAAAATACAAAAAAGGGCCAAGGATGTGGCTCAGTGGTGGAGTACCCCTGAGTTCAATCCCTGGTACAATAAATAAATAAATAAATAAATAAATAAATAAATAAATAAAAATAAAAAAAGGCTATGTTGATGTCAAAATGTGTTGTAAGATTCTGAAGCTTATGGACATTTATAATCTGGGTTTGATAGGGCAATGATTGTTGACGTTTGGGACTGAAAATAAGAGAATGGTAGGCCTAATGATAAAAATTTTTAAAATCTTGATCATTATTTAGAATACAACCATGTACATCGACATAATCCTAGTAGCTTCTGAACACTTTCTCTTTTACCTACCCAAACCCCACTGACTTTTAAAAGGATTTTGTTTCATACCAATTTCACAATGTCAATAATAAATGTACTTTGTCATTAATTAGAACTGACACTACCTTTTATTTAAGATTGTTGAGAGTTTTTTCTGTACTCTGTTTATTTATTTTTTAGCTCATGGAGGACTAAACCCAACATATAGTTTTATGGTAATAATGGTTATTGGCTTCTCCTAAGGACAAGAGCTTTTTAGCTGGAAGAAACCCATCAGAGCTGGGCGTGGTGGTGTACACCTGTAATCCCAGTGATTTGGGAGGCTGAGACAGAAGAATTCCAAGTTTGAACTCAGCCTCAGAGGCTCAGCAAGACCCCATCTCAAAATAAATAAATAAAAAGGCTGGATATAGTTCAGCGGTGAAGTGCCCACCTATGTTCAATCATCAGTGTGTATACACACAAAACAAAACACACCAAAAAAAAAAAAAAAAAAAAAAAAAAAAAAAAAGATAAGAAAAAGCATTTGGGGTTTATTTTTAATTTGATTAATTTTTTTTTTGTAGTTTTGTATGGACAGCATGCTTTATTTTCTTTATTTTTATGCGGTGCTAAGATTGAAGCCACTGCCTCACATGTGCTAGGCAAGTGCTCTGCCACTGAGCTTCAGCCCCAGCCCTGATTTTTTTTTTTTTTTTTTTTTTTTTTTTACTAATTTGAAGTAAATTTATTCATGAGGATATGGAAATTTTCATTATTTATATGGTCATTTGATATATAGGTGAACTTTAAAGTGTCCTTGTTATCCCTTGTTTTTATACATCTGACAACTAATGTTCCAAATGGTAAGTGCAATAGCATGAAAGGAATTATTATCTGGATATAGAAGAGCCCAGTCCGTCACCTTTGCCCCCAATATGGGGTGAGGCCATTGTTGTAATCCTTCTTAAAACAAAATAGTATATTATGGAGGTATATATACCAATTCTCTGCAGTTGGAAAGAGACCACTCACACATTAAAAGATTAATAATGGGTAAACCACATTTTTTTTTAAAAGGATATACTAGCTGGAATTTAGGATGTCTACCTCAATACTTCCCATATAGTGGGGCTTTTAATAATGCTGGTCTTAAGGGTAAGGAAACATTTTCAGGCTTTCATTCTGTCATCAAGGTTCAGTTCACAATAATAACAATTATTATTTTTGTACTGGGTATTGAACCCAGGGGCGCTTTACCACTGAGCTATATCTCTAGTCCTTTTAATTTTTTGGTGAGACAGGGTCCCTGAGTTGCCCATGCTAATCTGGAATTTGCAATCCTCCTGCCTCAGCCTCTCCAGTAGCTGGGATTATAGGCATGTACCATCTAGTAATTGTTTTTGTATAACACTTTACAGTTGTGTTTTTACAAGCGTTATCACATTGTTACATGGGGAAACAAGTACATTTATCCCTATTTTAAGTTGAAATTAAAAGTTTATAACTTAAACTCAGATTTTACCTCACATCTACCTCCTAGTGTGCTAAACTATACTGCCTTTTATGACTTCACTTGCTTTATGTCCAAATTTCCATAGTAATGAATTATGTTATGCTGAGTTCCATTTTATAATAAACCTAATATCTTTAACTAAAAATGTCATGTTTTCCGTTACTGTTTACTATTCAGAAGTCATTGAATGAACTTTTTTTTTTTAAAAACTAAAATTGGAAGTGAAGAATTTAATCCTAAAAAGGTCCTTGAATTAGAATTAAATTATCCTGTTTAACTCATGAATTCCACAAATACTTATCAAGTGTCTTCTCTGTGCCAAGCTTAGTGCAGAGGGTGGGAGGTGGGGGAGCCTTAGGAATTGAAGTATTAAAATGAAAAACCGAGAATTTAAAGTCATGTAGATCTGAATTCAAATCCTAGCCCTGTTACTTAGCTTCGATTTCCTGATCTCTAAACGGTGGATAATATCTGTTTAGTAGAATTGTTTTGAGAAATAGGGTGATATATATATAAAAATATATTTATGTAGCATATGCTATATAAGACATTACTTTTCATATATGAATGAATAGACAAATATGAGAGTTAGCTGAGTTTTGACAGGAAGTGTTTGGCTGAGTTAATAATAGTCGAAAGTGATTTTGGCTGCTAGTATACTGTGTTTTGCTGTTGTTGAAACTTGCAGCTCTCGCACGGTGTTTTCTAAGGATATATTTGACTTTTCACATAGCAGAAGCCGAGTTATTCCTTTGCAGCATAAGGCCTTTGGGAACCTCTGCAGGCTAAACTGTTAAACTAACTTTGTTGCAAAGTCAGGTGTCAGGGTGCCTCTTTCTGGCTAGTACCTATATTCAGTTTCCTGAATGATGTAGCCGTCAAAAACAAGAATAATGGCCACCCATGGTGAAAAGTCCTGCTGACCTTGAGTGACCAGTAAACTTAACAGGATGAAAGACTGAGAACTTTTCATTTTCTGAAATGGTGCCCTATTCATTTATAAATATTTATAGCACCTATTATGTGCCAGATGTTGTTCTGGGTGCTAGCAATATAGTAGTAGTGGTGGGGAAGGACCTTTTCTGGTAGAGTTATACTTTAGTAAGGGAGGTAAATAAGTGTACGATATAATGAATTTCAAGAAACACTAAGAACCATGTAGAGAAATAGAATAAGCAGGCATCAAGTTAGAGAAGGGATGCTTATTTTTAAATAGGATCTCATTTTAGATAGAACAATATAGAATACTTTTCTGAGAGATAACAAATAAACAGGACCCAGAATGAAGCCAATGAGTGACCTCAAAGAAAAGGTGCTAAAATAGGCAGTATGTTTAGTTACTATATGGAAAGGTCTTTAGTATGAGGAGTAGATAGCTGACTTCAGAAGTTGCTTTAGGAGGTAGAAGGGAGGATGACTACCTTGTTAAGTGATTGAAATCAGCCCATATTTATTCTAAAAACTGACTACTGAAGGGACAAAGTGGGTCTGGTACTGTTGAAAATCAACTTACATGCCATTTTTGGAACACAAACATTATATTATAGGTTATATTACTCCAGAAAAATGTGTATTTTGGTGTCCAGGAAGCCTAATGATTTTTATCCCCTATAATATTTTAAAAAGTGTAGTCTTTTTTATTAAAATATTTATTTATTTACTTTAGTTGTACACAATGCAATGCATTTATGTTTACGTGGTGCTGAGGCTCGAACCCGGGCCGCGCACGTGCGAGACGAGCGCTCTGCCGCTGAGCCACAACCCCAGCCCCCCCCCTTTTTTTTGTACTGAGGATGGAACCCAGTTGCACTTAACCACCAAGCCACACCCCCAGCTGATTATTTATTTATATGTGGTGCTGAGAATTGAACCCAGTGCCTCACACATGCTAGCCAAGTGCTCTACCACTGAGCCATAACACCCTTTTAAAAACTTTTTTTTTTTTTTTTTTTTTTTTAAAGAGGATCCTGTTGAACTGCTTAGGGCCTCTCAAAGTTGCTGAGGTTGGCTTTGAACTTGAGATCTTCCTGCCTCAGGCTCCTGAGCCAGTGGGGTTACAGGCATGCACTACCACACCTGGCAAGTGTAGTCTTTTGACTGTGTCAAATGCATATGCAAATCTATTTGCTCCACCACAATATCTTTTTTTTTTTTTTTTTGGGTTCCGGGGATTGAACTCAGGAGCACTCGACCACTGGGCCACATCCCCAGCCCTTTTTTGTATTTTATTTAGAGACAGGGTCTCACTGAGTTGCTAAGTGCCTTGCCATTGCTGAGGCTGGCTTTGAACTCGTGATCCTCCTGCCTCAGCCTCCCAAGTGCTGGGATTACAGGCGTGTGCCACCACGCCCGGCCACCACATATCTTTTTAAGAATATTTGAGGATAGTACCTGGGAGTCTGCAATTTTAACAAGTACTCAGGTAGTTCTGTATCCATATTAGAGTTTGAAAATTACTGTTTATAAACTTGTTGATAGAAATTATCTTTAACCCCAGGTTTAGTGAGTGGGCTTTCAAGTACCTGTTTATTTAAGAGTCATGATTTTTCATAATTTACATTAGAGTCTGTATTTCCTTTTGCATTGATTTGATTTTTGGATTTAATTTCTGATACACTGTATCCTCTATCTTAAGATGAGCAGCAAAAACCAAAACCTTTATCCTGTTTCTTCATATTACTTTTTTCACCATCAGCCACATTCCTGGGGAGGAGCAGCTTTTGAATGAGAAGGCTATAGACTGATGGCGCTATAGAAGAGAGCTTACTCACCCTTAACACTTTGTTGTTGTTATTTTCTGTTGAGAATTCTAGTTATTTACCTGTGATTAAAAATTCACATTTTTTTCATAGATCATTAAATCTCTAACATGCAAATACCTTAATGAAAGAAAAACAAATGGATAATGAGGATTCAGAGAAAGTATATAATATATTTAGTAGTAGGCACAATGAATATTCAATTTGCTTTCAAGGGAGGAGATTGAAACAATGGGCAGTGGGACATTTAAACCATCTGTAGGTGGTCAAAGGAGATCCTTAAAAGCATCATAGACAATATTCTGGTACAACTGCCAGCTCTTTTTAAAAGTTTGATTTTTTTTTGGTACTGGGGATTGAACTCTGAGGCACTGGACACTGGGCCACATCCCCAGCCCTTGTTTTAGTATTTTATTAGAGACAAGGTCTTACTGAGTTGCTACGTGCCTAGCCATTGCTGAGGCTGGCTTTGAACTCGTGATCCAACTGCCTCAGCCTCCCAAGTGCTGGGATTACAGGTGTGCGCCACCACGCCCGGCTAAAATTTTGATTTTTAAATAGAGTCATGCTAAATTGCCCAGATTGGTCTTCATCTTGCGATCCTTTTGCCTCAGCCTCCTGAGTCGCTGGGATTGTAGGCATGTACCTGGCTAAGTCATTGGAATTACAGGCATGTACCTGGCTGTTTCCTACATTTTTAAGTTTAATGGTATCGCTATTATTTTCAGGTTGTGGGAAAACTACTAGCTAGGAATCCTTTCTCTTTAGGACCCTAGGATCCTGTCTCTAGGCCTGTGGCTCAAGACTTTTGTAACTTGCCTTTTTGGATAATGCCAGGGGTACAGTTGAAGTTGGACCTTTTAGAAGTTGAAAGGACCTTAGAGTGAATAAAAGCATATATATATTCTATCATAGAAGAAACCAGGATTGCCAGGCACGGTGACGCACGCCTGTAATCCCAGCACTTGGGAGGCTGAGGCAGGAGGATCACAAGTTCAAAGCCAGCCTCAGCAATGGCAAGGCACTTAGCAACTCAGTGAGACCCTGTCTCTAAATAAAATACAAAAAAAAGGGGGGGTTGGGGATGTGGCCCAGTGGTCGAGTGCCCCTGAGTTCAATCCCTGGTACAAAAAAAAAAAAAAGAAACCAGGATTCAGAAAAATGAAATCATTTTCTCCAAGGCCTAGATACTAGAATGTGAATCAGGTGATAACAGTTTCCTTCAGTGGAGTCATCCACTTTTGTCATCTTTTAAAAATGTGTCAAAGAATGTTATCCTTCTGTTTAAGGGTATTCATATCTTTCCATCCTAGTAGTTGGTAGTTTGTCTTTTTACCTGTTTAGTGATTGGAATAATCCATTAAGGTGTGAGTGGTAATTTATATCTTTGATTTTTATTTTTTAAAAAATGTGATATTTAAGAGAAAATTCATGAAATTAAGGCATATAGAGGAGTAATAACTGCTCCTGAGTCACACCACTATTAGAGGAGGAGAGTTCACAAAGAATTGGTATTTTTGTTTTTCATTTTAAAAAAATATTTATTTATTTATTTAGTTGTACACAATGCCTTTATTTTTATGTTGTGCTGAGGATTGAACCCAGGCTGTGCATGTGCTAGGTGAGCGCACTACCTCTGAGCACAACCCCAGCCTGAGTTGGTATTTTTAAAAAAAATTTTTTTTTAGTTGTAGTTCGACACAATACCTTTATTTATTTTATGTGGTGCTGAGGATCGAACCCAGTGCCTTGCATGTGCTAGGTGAGCACTCTACTGCCAAGCCACAACCCTAGCCCAAAAGTTGTTTTTTTTTTTTTTTTTGTTTGTTTGATACTATATACTATATTTACTTCCTTTTGCTTGGTACTATTAACTGTATTTAATTTCTTTTGTCCTTTCTCTCCTTAGCCACTGACTCCTATAAGTTTGATTTTGTGAAGAGGTGTGGTATGGTATAAGATGCCTGAGTTGGGAGTCTAGGTCCAACTTGGCTTCAAGTCTCCTTATCTTCTCTTTGGCACTTATTTACCTCATCTTTAAATGAAAGACTGGGTGTAGTGGCACATACCTATATTCCCAGCCACTTGGGATGCTGAGGCAGAAGGATCATAAGTTCAAGGCCAGCCTGAGCAACTTAGCAAGACCCTTTTTCAGAATAAAGAATAAAAATGTCTGGGGATGTGGCTCAGTTGTTAAGTGCCCCTGGGTTCAATAAGTAAATATAATAAATAAATAAATAAATAAGTAAATATAAATAAATAAATGAATGAATAAATTGAAAGGCTAGACTGGATGATTGCTCTCCAGAGATCTTTCTGGAGATCTGTGATTTCACAAATTCTAGGAAGGTTCTGACCCTTTGATGAAGGGTTGCAGTAGCTTGCAGTTTTTGTTCTGTTGTGTAGTTAGGTTCTGTGCTGGAACTCACCGCAGTACTCCTTGGGTGATCTCAGGTTAAGTTTTTGTTTTTATTTTTTTTCCCCAGGAGAAATGTTTCTGAGAGCATAGACTTTATAGGTAAATCAGTTTTAGTTCAGTTGTTTTAAAAAGAGATGGTGAAACGTTTAAAAATAAGAGTGAGAGAAGATTATTTGAAACTTGGATCTATAGGAAATACATTACTTTCTATCCCAAGTGATAACAAATGTCTTGTTGGGTCTGTATAGGGTGGTACAGCATTGTAGCATTTTTCTGATACTATTGCAAAGAACAAAGGAGTTCAAAGTCCATAGTTAATTTTTGCTTTGGAAAGAGGAGTACTGGCTTCTCCATAGGCCTGAGAGCTGGGAGAACTATGGAGAACAGTTTTCTAGCTTCCTCAGAACTCTCACTTCCTGGTGGTATGATCTGAGCCCCTCAGCCCAACATGACTGGAAAATTGGCAATTCAAGCTTAACTTCTTTGTCTTAAATGATGAGAGTTTATTTCCCTTGAAAAAATCAGTTCAACCCCAGGATACCCTAATGATTCTTGTAGGGCACTCATCTATTTGGACATGTCTGTCTCCAGAGTATGCTTGTTTTGTGGCCATGTTCTATGAAGAAGCAAGCACAGTCTGGGTTATACTGGAAGCCATTTGCCCTTATGGTGTATTCTAGGTGGGTGGGGCTCTTTCCATTCCTGCCTGAATGTAAAGCATTTAGCTGACTTCCTGATCATGCCCTATCTTGTCCTTCAATTTTTGTTTGCTGTAGCTCAGCTTTTCTTCCAGTGTGGCTCTGTATGAGGTGGAAACCTTGTGTGTGTGTGTGTGTGTGTGTGTGTGTGTGTGTGTGTGTAGCTCTGCATGTGTTTGTTTATTGGAAGGGAAACTTTAAATGCACAAGTTAGGAGTTTAGGTCTCTTGCTCTGTTCTCAGGGCAGGTTATGATGAGTAGTGGGGGATATAGGGAAGTGTGGAGACTTGGATCTAATAAGACACTCTAGATGAAGTATTTGAGGAAATAGAACTTTGGATTGTTGACAGGGCATAAATACTGGAGGAATGCTCCTGTTTTGATAAGTAGGTTATTTTTAGTTTGCAGAAAAAGAATAGTTTCATCAGCATATTGGAATCTTGCAGTCATATTTGTAACCTAAACTAATCAGCTTAGGCTATGCCAGAAAAGTGTCAGATGGCACACTCATTTCCTCCTAACTTTTAGTATTGCCTGGCTTTACTGCAGCAATCCTGTGGCTGGGTTTTAGGGCATTGTTAGTGGGAAGTAATGGGTGAAGGGAGTAAGCTACTGCTGGTTGAGATGCTGGCCTGAGGAGAGAGAACTTGCATGCCAGGCCCTGCCTCAGTGCATTCTCTTGGTCTGTAAATGTCTGCTGTAGATGTAATATGGTACTTAAATCCAGAGTGTTTGACTTAATGGCACCCCAGGTATGCCTGGGTGAAAAATGCCTTAGATCCTGATTTGCTGTTTTTCCAATTTACTTGACATTCTCTACGCATCTCTTCTGGTTTCTGTCCTGGATATTTTGCTTGCCATTGCAGTTTTTGATGGATTTAAAGCTCTCAGTTATCATTCATGTAGCACACCTTTATTGAGTGTCCACTCACATGTGTGTGCCTGGCTCTATTGTGTTAAGTGTCCTTTGGTGTTTGTTTTCTTAGAGATTGTAAATTTTATATGTTATTTTGTTGAACAATGTCAACTTGTTAGTCACTTAAAGTATTTTAATTAAATTTTATTTTTCAATTGTAGTTGGATACAATACCTTTATTTTATTTATTTTTATGTGGTGCTGAGGATCAAACCCAGGGCCTTGCACACGACAGGCGAGTGCTCTGCTGCTGAGCCACAACCCCAGCCCAAGTATTTTAATTTTTAAATTTGGGTGAGACTTTATATAAATTACTAGGTCAGGAAAACATGCTTTGTGGTAATACCCCAATTTTTAGTTAGGCACTCTACGGCTATTGTACAAGAGGGAATATAAATTCATGAAGATGTGACTTTAGTTTCTTTTTTTGAATATTTATTTTTTGTAGTTGGGCATAATACCTTTATTTTATATTTTATATATATATATATATATATATATATATATATATAATAATTTTTTTTTTTTTTTTTTGGTACCGGGGATTGAACTTGCGGGGGCACTCGATCACTGGGCCACATCCCCAGCCCTTTTTTTGTATTTTTATTAGAGACAGGGTCTCACTGAGTTGTCAAGTGCCTCGCCATTGCTGAGGCTGGCTTTGAACTCGTGATCCTCCTGCCTCAGCCTCCCAAGTGCTAGGATTACAGGCGTGTGTCACCACGCCCGGCAATATATATATATATATATATATATTTTTTTTTTTTAAATATTTATTTGCTTTTAGTTGTACACAATGTGTTTATTTGTATGTGGTGCTGAGGATCGAACCCGGGTCGCGCACGTGCTAGATGAGTGCTCTACCGCTGAGCCACAATCCCAGCCCCAATATATATATATTTTAATATTTATTTATTTGCTTTTAGTTGTACACAATGGGTTCTTTTTTTTTTTTTTTTTTTTTTTTTTTTTGTGGTACCGGGGATTGAACTCAGGGGCACTCGACCACTGGGTCACATCCCCAGCCCTTTTTTGTATTTTATTTAGAGACAGGGTCTCATTGAGTTGCTAAGTGCCTCGCCATTGCTGAGGCTGGCTTTGAACTCGCGATCCTCCTGCCTCAGCCTCCCAAAGTGCTGGGATTACAGGCGTGCGCCACCGCGCCCGGCTGGCTGTATCTTTTATTTTTCAGTACTTGCTGGTGCTGAGGGGTAAATCAAAAGACATCCTTGGCCACGCAAACCTTGTTTTTTATCAGTGCTTAGGGGGGGAAAAAAACTTAAATAGCTTTTCTGATTGTTTTATATATTTACTTAACCAACTTACACAGGCCTTTTACATCACTTACATGAGCCACAACCCCAACCCATATTTTATATATTTTTATGTGGTGCTGAGGATCCAACCCAGGGCCTCGCACGTATTAGGCAAGCGCTCTGCCTCTGAGCCACAACTCCAGCCCTGACTTTAGCTATTGAAGGATTTAGAATAGCCACACTGAATCACCTGTGCATAACTAACAGCCTAAGTGTTCAACGGCTCTTTGGTCAGTAGGGTTTACATCTTCCTGCTAGAGCATGTTTTTCTTTAAGTTCTTTAGCTTTTTACACAAAGATGTAAGCCAGCAGTTTATTAGTATGGCTATTTGTGGTGTTGGGGATTTTTCTTCTTGGGCTGACCTTATTTTTTATGTAAAACATAATAAAAATAGTCCACATAAGTGATCTTCATGGGGAAAAGGAAAATTTAAGAGAGTTCAGTAAAACGATAGCAGCTTGGTGGAATGATTCATCTCATTTAGAGAGGCCAGGGGCATGGAAATGTTGAGAGAATACATGTGAAAGCCTTTCTTCACTTGTGTAGCTTGCCTTAGGTCAACAAATTATTTAAAATTTGAGCCTCAGTTTCCTCATATATAAGATAGATTTGATAATACCATCTCAGGAGGGTTGTTGTGAGCATTGAATATGGGTGTAAAAATACTTTGAGCTAAGATACTGTGTTAGCATTAGATATTTAAAAGATATTATTATTATGAAATAATGTGTAAACATTATATACTAGGAGATTTCTTCCTCCTCCTCTTCCCCTTTGCCACCATCTCCTCGTCTTCCTCCTCCTCCTCCTCTATTGTTTGTGGTACTGGGGATTGAACCCAGGAGCAACATTCCCAGCCCTTGTTGTTTTATTTTTATTTTGAGAAAGGGTCTCACTACCAGCCTGGCCTTGAACTCCTGGACTCTAGTGATTCTCTTGCCTCAGCTTCCTGAGTAGCTAGGAGAGGTATATTGTTCTGGGAATAAGAGGTGTGGACTTTTGAGGCCCCTGTCTGGATATCTTCTAGGGATCCTGAATTTCAGATGATTCTGGACATTCTAGAATCTGGACTACTTTCACTGGGTGTTAATAAGGAAAGTAATATTATTTAAGGTTATTTGAAAGGATGTACATTTATATTTTAAATTTTTTTGTTAGTTGTAGATGGATAGAATGCCTTTATTTTATTTGTTTATTTTTTATGTGGTGCTGAGGATCGAATCCAGTGCCTCATGCATGCTAGCTAGGCAAGTGCTCTGCCACTGAGCTACAGTCCCAGCCCCAAAGGATATGTACATTTAGAAGATGAATTATTCCTTCTTACAAGTCTACTTTAAGTACAAGCATGCATAATTTTCAGCACCTTAGCCATTGAACATTTACTGATATGCCATGTTCTATGCATGTGCTTGGATTTGAAATGAGATATATAACCCTAGCCTTTTAGGAGCTCAAGGTTTGGTGCTGGAGTTAAACAGGTAGACAATTATAATACAAAATGAGAAGTGCTATGCTAGTAAACCTAGGGTCTGTCGAAAGGGCTTGTTCCTACTTGATTCCTCTCAACTGCCTCTTCAGAGGTTGTTTAAAAGCTGTTAGAGATCCCAGTGAAGCCTGGTAAAATGGGGCAATTTGCCCAAGTTCACACAATAGCTAGTCATTTACAAAGCTGGAACCAAGATCTGAGCTGTGCTACCAGTTGGCACTTCACTGATGTTCTTAGTTACAAGAGCCCTGTTTGGAGATTGACTTGAATTACAGTTGACTATGAGCCGGGGAGATTTGGCCATTGTCGCCACCCGTAGTCTCACGGGACTTGTTGCGAGATCTCGAGTGACTTGGCCGAAATTGCTGATCGGGTCAGCGCCATTTTAGTGGTGTGTTTGGCGTGTGTTAGTTGTTGTTAGAACCAGAGAAAAAAGTTATCAGAATAAAAAGCTGTTTGTCTCCAGTTTGCTTCTAAAGTTCTTCCCGCGGCTCCGTTGCTCCAAGCGCTTCAGGCGGCAACACTTAGTTCCATCAGCACTAACTTTTACTTTTTCTCCTCAGCCTGGATCTTTACTTTTTTCAAGTATTTTCCTGTCTCCTGCTCTGTCCTGCTGTCTTTTCAGCTTCTGTTCTTATACCCTTCTTCTATAAGAGGAAGAACCTTCCATTCTTATAATAGTAACCTCATAGTTACTATTGCAGTGGAAATAGGAAGACCAGGGAGTCTTAAATTTGAGCTCATTGAGGTAGAAGAATGGTTTTTAGTATTGGCTACACATTAGAATTGCTTACAGAACTTTTATTAAATACTGACACCAAAGAATCTGATTTTTATTCTCATATTTGTTCGCTCATGACTAATGAACAGAAATTACTCAATGAATTTTTTTCCCTTGGGGCCTGAACCCAGGGTGCTTTATCACTAAGCTACACATTGCCCAGTCTTTTTTTTTTTTTTTTTTGGGCAGGGGGGCAGGTGCTAGGGATTGAACTCGGGCACTCCACCACTGAGCCACATCCCCAGACCCTATTTTGTATTTTATTTAGAGACAGGGTCTTACTGAGTTGCTTAGCACCTTGCTTTTGCTAACACTGGCTTTGAAATCATGATCCTCAGCCTCCTGAGCTGCTGGGATTACAGGTGTGCGCCACCACACTGGCTTCCCAGTCCTTTTTATTTTTCATTTTGAATAAGATTTTGTTAAGTTGCCCAGGCTGGCCTTGAATTTGAGATCCTCCTGCCTCAGGCTCCCTAGTCGCTGGGATTACAGGCCTCTGTCAATGTACCTAACTAACTCTCAATGAATTTATTTGTGTGTGTGTGTGTGTGTGTGTGTGTGTGCGCATACACATACACAACATACATACACACACAGAGTGAATGAAAGATCAGTAGAGTAGAGGGAAGGGAACAGGGAGAGGGAGGAAGGGAGAGAAAGGGGAAGCATTGGGGACTGAATTAGAGCAAATTATATTCCATGCTTGTATAATTATATGAAAATGAACTCTTAATATTATATAATGAAAATGAACTAATTAAAAAAAAAAAGACAACCCACATCAAGGTATGTAACAGATTAAGACAGAACATTTCCAGACCTCCATAAAGTTCCCTTGTGACTCTCTCATCCATACTGGCTGCCCAAGTAACCACTTACCCTATTTCTTTAATATATATTTTTAAGTTGTAGTTGGACACAACACCTTTATTTTATTTATTTATTTATTTTTATGTGGTGCTGAATATCAGACCCAGCGCCTTGCACATGCTAGGCGATCTCTCTACTTCTGAGCCACAATCTCAGCCCCCACCTACATTATTGTTACTGACTAGTTTTGTCTATTTGTGAATTTCATATAGAGTCAAGACAGTATGTACTCTATTGGTTTTGGCTTTTTTGTTGTTGTTGTTGTTGTTGTTGTTCAATATTATTGGACATTCATCTGTGTTATGTGCAGCAATACGTAATATTACATTATGTGACTATATCATAGTTATATATTCTGTTGATGAACATTTGGGCTCTTATCAGTTTGGGCTACATGAGAAGATGCTATGAGCATTTTTTTTCTAGTACATGTCTTGGTGGACTTATACACTCATTTCTCTTGGGTATATATCAAGGAATAGGATTGCTGGTCATGTGTTCAGCTTTGGTAGATATTACCAAACAGTTTTGTGGTTGTATTAGGTATTAGCATTAGCATTAAACATTTTCTAAATTATGAAGAATTTTTAAAATACGCTAAAGTAGGGTGGCTAATAAAAATGAACCTGGGGCTGGGGCTATAGCTTGATTGGTAGAGTGCTTGCCTTGCATGCACAAGGCCATGGGTTCAACCCCCAGCAACACCAAAAACAAACAAAAACTGTACATATTTAGATTTAGTAGTTTTAAAATTTTTACTACTTCACCTGTCCCCCCACTTTTTTTTTTGAAGCTTTTTTTTTTTTTTTTTTTTGTGGTACCAGGGATTGAACTCAGGGGCACTCGTCCACTGGGTCACATCCCCAGCCCTTTTTTGTATTTTATTTAGAGACAGGTTCTCACTGAGTTGCTAAGTGCCTTGCCATTGCTGAGGCTGGCTTTGAACTCGAGATCCTCCTTCCTCAGCCTCCCAAAGTGCTGGGATTACAGGCATGCGCCACCGCGCCCAGCTTTGAAGCATTTTAAAGAAAATCCCAGATAGCGTGTCATTTTAGTCCTACACACTTCCATGTGCATCCTTCATGATGGACAGTTTCTCACATAAGCACAATGCCATTATCTATAAAATTAACAAATCTTTAACAACACCTAATTCCTAGTTCATAATAATTTTTTCTTGATTGTCTCAAAAATATCCTCATAGCTTGTTACTAAGGATCCAACTAAAGCCCACATGGTGTATTACTTTGTCCCCCCCCCCCCCAACTTTCATCTAGAGCACTCTTCTGCTGCTCCCTCCTTATTGACGTCATTGACTTACTGCAGAAATTGGCTCACTTGTCAGATAGTGGTATGTTTGAAAGCTCCCCAGGTTTCCCTAATATTTAGCCGGAGATAGGATAGATAGGAGTATATATTTCAGGACTTTTTGTTTGTTTTGAGACAAGGCCTTGTCTTGCTGTGTTGCCCAGGCTGGACTCTTGATCTCAAGCAGTTGCCTCCTAATTAGCTGAGAGTACAGATAACTTGCCACCTTGCCTGTCCAAGCCCATTGTTAAAAAGAGGGTGAGGTGTAAGATAAGATATGAATGTTGTATGTGTGATTAAAGCTATCATGACAGATTAGAGCATGGTCATCTTTTATGGTAGAAGTGGAAGGTGGCAGTAGAAATGGCAAGGGTACTCCAAGAAAGAGTGAGAACTAAGTTACTAGGTTAACATTTGTCGCTCCATTGATTTCACTTCATTGTGTGAATCTTCTCCTTTAGTAGAAACTTCAAAAGTTGATTCTCCAACCTAAGAATTAGACTCTGAAGAGAAAAAGCAGATATAATTTCTTTCTTGTTAAGGTTCTTTTCTTGTATAGACCATGAGATCTTTTTAATTAGCTGAAACAAAACTCGGCTTTGGAAAATAGGTCATTCACAACAATCTAGATATTTACGACTTATGAAAGGAAACTTTAAGGGATTAAGAAATTAAGTCTGTCTACAGAGTAGGGAGGAAATGTTAAAATACTTTCTCGGGCTGGGGTTGTAGCTCAGTGGAAGAGTGCTTGCCTAGCATGCACTGGGTTTGATTCTCGGCACCACATACAAATAAATAAACGTCCATCAACAACTAAAAAATATTTTTAAAATATTTAAAAAAATACTTATGCAGACAGGAGATTGTCGCATCCTAAGACAGATGAGAACAAAGTAAAACCAGTGATAGCTTTCTATAATAGGAGACTTTAGAGTGATTTCTCCTAGTTTGTGCCAAGCACCTTGTAGCAATTTGCTATTGTACACTCTGTTCTCTTTACCTGCTAGGGTCAAATTGTCCAAATAATCTTATTTTAACTCATTAGATGTAAGTGCTTCACAGTTTTTGTGGAAAAATGATAATGTTGGTCACTAGCATAGACTGAAGTGTGGTATATCAGGAAACTTGGGGAAGGATAGAGTAATTGTGCGTTGGCTTTGAGGCCCTGTGGAGTCATAGATTGTCAGTTCTAGAAGGGCCCTTGAGTTCTTGGATTTTACCCAGCCTGCCCCACCTGCATTCTACTACTACTTTTTTTTTTTTTTGGTACCAGGTGTTGAACCCTGAGGTGGTTAACCACTGAGCAACGTCCCCAGCACCCCCCCTTTTTAAATATTTATTTATTTGCTTTTAGCTGTACACAATGGGTTTATTTGTACGTGGTGCTGAGGATCGAACCCGGGCTGTGCACGTGCCAGGCGAGTGCTCTACCACTGAGCTACAACCCCAGCCCCCAGCCCTTTTTTATATTTTATTTAGAGACAGGGTCTCACTGAGTTGCCTAAGCTGGCTTTGAGCTCATGATCCTCCTGCCTCAGCCTTCTGAGCTTCTGCCATTATAGGCGTGCACCACTGCACCCTACTTCTTTTTTTATTTTTTATTTTTTGGTACCGGGAATTGAACGTAGGGGCACTTGACCACTGAGCCACATCCCCAGCCCTATCTTGTATTTTACTTAGAGACAGGGTCTCACTGAGTTGCTTAGTGCCTCACTTTTGCTGAGGCTGGCTTTGAACTTCTGATCCTCCTGCCTCAGCCTCCCCAGCCACTGGGATAACAGGTATGTGCCAACAGCCCTGGCTCACGTTCTAATTTTTTTTAAAATATTTATTTATTTACTTTAGTTGTACACAATGCAATGCATTTATGTTTACGTGGTGCTGAGGATCGAACCCGGGCCGCGCACATGCAAGGCGAGCGCTCTGCCGCTAAGCCACAACCCCAGCCCCACGTGCTAATTTTTTAAATATTTATTTTTTAGTTGTAGTTGGACACAGTACTTTTATTTATTTATTTTATGTGGTGCTGAGGATGGAACCCAGGGCCTCACGTACTAAGCGAGGCCTCTACCTCTGAACCACAACCCCAGCCCCACATTCTACTTCTTAATGAACTCCCATGTACCTATATTCAATAATTATGAACATACGATCAATATTGTTTCATCATACACTTGTCCGCTTAACCCCCATTCCATTCTTCCTTCCTATCTACCTCGTGCCTGCTAAGCAGTGTGCTGAGCACATCCCCAGCCCTCATCTTGTATTTTCTTTCTTTTTTTTTTTTTAATATTTATTTATTTGTTGTACACAATGCCTTTTATATTTTTACGTGGTGCTGAGGATCAAACCTGGTCTGCACGTGTGCTGGGCGAGTGCTCCACCACTGAGCCATGATCCCAGCCCTCATCTTGTATTTTCAAGCAAATTCCAAATATCATATAATTTTATCTGTTTAGTGTATATATGTTTTATACACACACATACTTTTTTTTGGTACCAGGGATTGAACTCAGGGGCGTTTCTTTTTTAAAAACATATATAAGGGGTATCAGTTATCTATTGTTATGTGGCAGAATTTAGCAGCATAAAATAATATACATGATATACATAGCTTCTGTGGGTTCAGAACCTGGTCATGGTTAACTGTGTCCTTTGCTTCCGAGTTTCACACAAGACTGTAGTCAAAGTGTCAGCCAGGATTATAGTCTTCTCAGGGTATGACTGGGGAAGGACAGGTACCTGTGGCACTACAAGCAAAAAAGAAAGAAAATAAGGCAAAAGTTATGTCATTTCTAAGATCAGGATGCAAAAAATTATTTCTTTCTTACTAGTGTGTGCTTGTGCACACTCATGCGCTTGCTCTCACTCTCCCTCTTTTGCTCTTGCTATTTCTCTTCCTTGCTTTGATGAAGCCAGTTGCTATGCTAGAGAATTTTCATGCCAAGCAACTGATTGATGGTGGCCTTGGTCTACCAACCAGCAAGAAACTGAAACCTCAGTCCAACTGCTAGAGAAGAACTGAATCCTGCTAACAATCACTGAGTGAACTTGGAAGCAGGTCCTGTGTTATTAGCTGATGGGTGCTGGAGGTTTACTGAGAGAAGAAAATGTGTGAGAGTTATTTTGGGGTGTGGGAAGGTTGAACTTATTAGGAAAAATGTAGCAGGATTGCTGGCAGCATCAAGATGGGTGTTTGAAGTTTGTAGTGATAAATTTAAAATGATACCAGTCGAGCTGGATGTTGTGGTGCACACCTGTAATCCCAGCAGCTTGGGAGGCTGAGGCAGGAGGAATGTGAGTTCAAAGCCAGCCTCAGCAATTTAGCACGGCGCTAAGCAATTTATGAGAGACCCTGTCTCAAAATAAAAAAGGACTGGGGAGGTGGCTCAGTGGTTAAGTCCCACCCCTCCCCTCCCCATGCCTCCTCCCCCCGCAAAAAAGATACCATTTGATCATACTAGTGGTTGGTTTCTCTATGGCACTGAGCTGCTTTGGTGTGGGCCTGGAGAGTTTCTTAGTTTGTTTCAACCAGGGTTGAAGTTTTGAGTATGAAGAAGGCGAGGAGGGCAAGTTGATTAAAGGTGTTTGCAAAGGACTGATTGAGATAAAGGATGAACATGAAGTGGAACACCTAATCCAGTTAGTCTACCCCCGTTTTATGGATGGAAATACTAGTGCCATGGAGTTATTATAAGGATTAAATTTGTTCATGTAAAGTGCTTAGAATGAATGGTGTCTAGTACATGGTAAGAGAGAGTATATGCCCATTATTGTTGGCTTTTATTATCATTATCCCTTTTGGACTACAGAACCTGCCTCCTAACTGGTCATTGCATCATTCTTCCTTCCTTCCATCTATTTTCCATACTGAAGCCAAAGTGATCTTTTTGGAATGTGTTTGTTTCACTCCTATTTAATACTAAAGTGACGATTTATTCTAACTTTTTGGATAAAGATACAAACCCAAAATTTGGCCTCCAAGGGTCTGCATGGTGTGGCTCTCTCCATACCTCTCTAGCTTCCTCTTACCTTGTACTTCTATTTGTTCTCAGTTCTTTGGCCACATAGATCTACTTTTAGCTCTTCAAATTCACCATGTTCTGTTGTCTCAGAATGTTCTCACTAGGGGGATCCTTCCTAGACCTTCCCTAGTGAGTCCATTTCTTTAAAATTGTATTTTATATAATTTGTATTTAATGATAAGATTCTTTTTTTTCCCCTGTTGCTGTATACTATAAATGCCATGAATACATAGTCTATTTCAACTCACTGTTTTATTCCTAGGCTGACTTCAGAGCTTGATGCACCATGGGCTTTCTTGAGGGTAAGATTTGATAGAGAACTACCTAGAGAGGTGGTATAATGGAGAGGAGAAAGCAAAATTTATAGCAGAAACAAACATGGGTGAGAATCCACTTCACCACTTATCTGCTATATGGCTTTGAGCTGTTGTTTATTCTTCTTTATACAATAAATATGATAGTCTTTATCCGATTAGGGTTACCTTGAAGATTAGTGTGTAACGAAAGCCCTTCTGGTTCCTTTCTCCTTAGGGTAATTGTTGTGACTTGCTGTTTAACTACTTTTGCCATACCTGTTATAATCTTTATGGCCACTTGACAATCCTAATCATAGACTCCTTGAGGTTAAAGGGATTCTGCATGTTCCTTTGATTCTGTCATCTTTCTTAAAGCAAGTGAATAATTTACAATTTTAGACATGTGGTTTCTGTTGCTAAACCTCACAAACATGGGCTAATTGCAAGGAAGCCTAGTCTCAATTATGGACTACTTGTTAGGAGAAGGAAACAGCAGAGCTGGGTGGTGATTCTTTGAATGCCGGTCTTCAAATACACATACTAATCTCAAATTAGTCTTACCAATTGTTTATTAATAAATGCTCCCAAAGTACATGAAATGGTTTTTCATTTTAATTCTAATCTTTCTTTTCTCTGGTAAGTTTTCTTTGGAAAGTGAAAAGAACCTGATACACAGCAATGAGATTGTTGGATTCTAGTCTTGTCTCTGTTTTTAGTTTTAAAAAGGTCACAAGTCACTTAAATCTGTTCACTTATGCATCATATGAGAGAGAAGATTATCTGCTTTCTCATCTCAAGGGTTACATAGATTGAAAAGTTATCCTGGGAGAATTAGAAGCACTTTCAGATGGAAGACATTATTTTAGCAGCCCTCCATCACAGACAGGTATTAAGTCTCTATTATTGACATAATTTAATAATTAATATTGACTTTTTAAAAATTCTTTAAAATTTTTGAATAATTATGTAATATTTAGGTAGTATAATAAATCAAGTGAATCAACATGTCTGCTTCTGCCTTTTGGGATTTATTATTCACAGTTTCTTCAAGGACAGATGGAGATAACATGAATAGGGATGTTAAACGTGGCACCATTGGAAAGGCAGTAATATATATATCATTGTTAAATATCATTTAGTCTGACCTTTTAGTTTGACATTTGAAACCATGACCCAGAGAGTATAGAAGATGTTTCCAGCAATATATTAGTGGTAGAATTAGGTCTGCCATCTTGGTGCTTCTCTCTCCACGCAAGGTTTTTACACTTAGAGGGCATGTTGTCTTGTTCTGTTTTGCACTTGAGTCAGAAACAATCACTCTTAATTCTCTTCTTTCCTTGTGTGGGGAGTTGGGGTGTGGAGGAGGGGATGAGGAAAGGGCTGGCCTTACCAAAATTGATGTTTCTTCTGTAGCTTATGTTTCTTCTATTTGTATTTAGACAGTCCTGAGGTCCAACGTAAGTGACCTGGATATGTGAAGTCAGTGTGGTGTTCAGGTTAACTGTTTCTACCAACCTAGGTGGCACTGAGTTGACTCTTGCCAAGCTGCTGGCACTGTGCAGCTTCAGATCTACTGATTGCTCCTACCTGGACCAGCCATCAGTCTATTTGCCAGATTAGTGGTCCCCCAAAAAACAACAACAAAAACAAAACACTTTCACCTATTTATTTATTTAAGTTATAGATGAACACAACACCCTCATTATCTATTTATTTGTGGTGCTATGGATTAAACCCAGTGCCTCATGCACACTAGGCAAGCATTCTACCACTGAGCCACAACCAGAGTCCCCAGATTCCCCAGATTAGCTTTTTTTTTTTTTGGGGGGGGGGGTACCAGGGATTGAACTCAGAGGCACTCGACCACTGGGCCACATTTCCAGCCTTTTTGTATTTTATTTAGAGACAGGGTCTCACTGAGTTGCTAAGTGCCTCACCATTTCTGAGGCTGGCTTTGAACTCGCGATCCTCCTGCCTCAGCCTCCCAAGTGCTGAGATTACAGGTGTGTGCCACTGCACCCGGCCCCAGATTAGCTTTTTGATGAAGAACTGCACAGGGCAGAAAAACCACTGAAGTCCCTCTTGGCATTTTTCCCTGAACAATCCTGAATGTTGTCTCATCAATTACAGGAGGAAAGAAATGATTCTTCTTGCTCCCTAACATATAGTGGAACATTAGATTTGCTTCCTGAGACTTTGGGTATTATGGTTATCTTAGGTTTTAATTTTTATCCTTTGCTCACATTTTCCACCTTCACAATTTTTCTACTTATATCTGGAAGACCCCAAGAAGTTTAATTAGTAGAAGAGGGTGGACTGGTCCAACAAAATTACCAGTAAACAGCTTTTCTAACTGTGATCTTAAGTTATTCTGTTCCTCCCTGGTATCAAATTTTCTGATAACATCAAGTTGTCAGTTTGTACACTCTTGGTGAACAGTTCTAAGAGTGGTTTTTCTAGAGACTGCAGATGGCCCGGAGTTATTTGTATAATTTCTGTTCTTCTTCAAGCTTCACTGACTCTTTCCTTTGTCGCCTTCATTCTGTTCTAAGCCCATTCATGAATTTCTGTTCTAAGCCATTCATTGAGTTTCCATTAAAAAAAAAACAAACAACTTTTGATTTCTCTGCTACTTAGTTTTTTTCCTTCATTTTGGCATGTTTTCTTTTACTTCATTGACCCCAGTTATAATAGCTGTGCCTTAACTATTCTTTTTTGTTTTAAATATTTATTTGTTTTAGTTGTACATAATGCCTTTATTTTTACGTGGTGCTAAGGATCGAACCCGGGCCATGTACATGCTAGGTGAGCGCTCTACCGCTGAGCCACAAACCCAGCCTGCCTTAACTATTCTTGTCTTATCATCTCAACATGTCATCATTTTGAAATTGCCCTTTGGTGATTGTTCATGGCCAATGAATTTAATTTTTCTAGTTATTCATGTAATTTGATATTGTGTTCTGCACATTATGAATGTTATGTTGTGGGGACTCAGGTTTCTGTTTATATTTTTCTTTTAGCAGGCATCAAACTCAGAACTGTAAGCTCTGTTACAGTAGCTGGCAGTTGAAATCTCAGTCCAGGTTTTTGTTGTTGTTATTGTAGTGCTGGGGATTGAACCCACTGAACTATATCCCTAGCCCTTTCATTTTTTGAGATAGGGTCTCACTAAATTGGCCTTGAATATTTTATCTTCCTCAGCTTCCCAAGTAGCTGGGATTACAGGCATGTGCTATTGCACCTGGCTTTAATCCAATTCTTTTGTTCTTAACTGAGGTCTTTGAATTCTGCTCTATGTATGCATGGTTCAAGGTCAGATAGTCTTATGCAGAATTTGCACACAGAACCTGGGACTGTCCTTCTCTGGCTCTTGTCTTTCCTGTTTCCAATTATCTGTGGCTACTCTGGGCTCTGTCTTCTGGTACTTCAGGACTGAAAGCCTAGGATTTGGTTTTTAATTTGAACTTTAGCCAGACCACTCTCAAACCAGAGCTCCAAAAAATGAGGAATTGTCCATGCCAGTCCCTTCATCCAATTTTCAGCTTCTTTCTGAGGTTTGCCAGTTTTTGTTCACTTTTGTTGTGTTTTGTATTTTATCCAGTTTGTAGTTGTTGTGTCTGGGAGGGTCATACTGGAAGCAGAATTCCCCATAGCACTTACACATTACCGAAACATTTTGGGAACAAAAGAACCTAACCATGTTCACTTTAACTTGCTTTTAACCTTGGTCAAATCTTCTCTTGTTGTAGCCGGAAAGGGATTGTAGCCCGGAACGGCGGCGCCGTGGGAAGGAGTCCGGAGACAGGATGGAGATGAAAAAATTCTTTAATCTTTCTCTCTCTGTCTCTTGTAATTTCTAACACCACATACACACTCTCACAAGAAACCAAGACACCTACTCTTACAAGAAACTACAATATATCTATACAATAGCGATAACCCTGTCCGTTCTCTCTCAGGTCTCATCCCATGCGCCTGAGCAGGAATGGCGCTAGCTCGATCTGCTGAGTCATGGCTCAAATCTCTCGAGATCCTGGGCCAAGTCCCGCGAGATCCCAGGCCAAGTCCTGTGAGACTACGGAAGGCGGAAATGCCCCAAAATGTCTATGGCCCGTAGTCAACCGCAATCTTAGCTATCTCTCCAAACAGGGCTCCTGCATTCTCTCTGGGACTTACTTGGTCCTCAGGAAAAAGAGGCAGTTGGATGGATTCTTTGTGATCCCTAAGGGTTCTTTTATTCTTGGGTTTTGGACAGATCAATAAGTGTATACAGACACCACCACTACCACCACCACCACTTTGACCAAAAGTTACAATAGGCATCAGAAGAGATGTTTCAGGGAAGTGATGAGGTGGATCTCTAGAGTGGAAAGCTCTGTGAAGGGGCAACACTACAGAATTGGATATTTTCAGTCATCCTGTGGTTGTGATGACAGAGGCCTATACACTGAGGATGCAAGAAGTAAATGACAGTGCATGAAGAAAGAAATCACTTGCTGCTTGCTTCTATCCCTTAGAAATGAGGAGAGAATGTAGACAGTTGAAAACAAATAAGGATCATTTGGAGTTCCTGTTTGCTTGACTTTGGGCATTCCATTCCATCCTGTTTTAAAGAGAAAGGCCCCCTGGGCTTTAGTAATGTGTCAGTAAATTTGGGAATGGGTGGTGGGTGTTGAGGCAGTAGTTTTCACTGGGGTCTTACTGTCACCTTTGGGCTATTGAAATGTCAGTGGAGATAGGTCAGATTTTTTTTTTTTTTAAAAAGCAGGAAAAAGAATGCACAAAAGGGCTGGGGTTGTGGCTCAGCGGCAGAGCGCTCGCCTTGCACGTGCGCGGCCCGGGTTTGATCCTCAGCACCACGTAAATATAAATGCATTGTATTATGTACAACTAAAGTAAATAAATAAATATTAAAAAAAAAAAAGAACGCACAAAATTTACTACATGTCTAAGGCGTGGGAGTATTAGACTCCCGTAGGCCAGATTTATGGCACCATTTCTTAAGAGTTCAGAGTTTTTATGTAGGAAAGGTTGTAGGCTATTCAGAGGAAGGGGTGTGTGTGTGTGTGTGTGTATAAAGTGTGTGGGGAGGGTGTAGATATAGATGGTGATAGGGGCAGGACAGAAGGCCTGTGGAGTTTTCCTGAAGCTGTTTGAATGGCAATCACACTTTACTTTATTTTGACTAATGTTTTTAAAGGGGAGCACAGGAAGCTGAAGGTTTCCCCACACCAATCCAAGCCATCTTTTGGGTGCTGCCCTCTGCATGTATTTTTATACTTTTTTATGGTTGTTTTTATTGTGTATCAATAATTATTTTGTCTTCAGGCTTATTGGCTTGAGGGCTCCTTTTGCTCTTGTCTTTTAAACCATTTGAAAAAAAAAAACTTAATCATTTCTCCATGTTAATTCTATCCTTTTGCTTGGCGTAGTTTTGTACATATGTAATCTCAGCAACTTGGGGGGGCTGAGGTGGGAGGACTGTAAGGTTGAGACGAGCCTCAGCATTTTAGCGAGGCCCTAAGCAATTTGGCAAGACTCTGCCTCAAAAAAAATAAAAATAAAAAAAATAAAAAGGGCTGGAGATGTAGCTCAATGGCAAAACACCCCTGGGTTCAGTCCCCAGTAAAAAAAAAAAAAAAAAAAAAAAAAAAAGTAAAAAAACAAATTATATCCTTTTAGATCTTTTTTTTTTTTTTAATTTTATTTATTTGCTTTAGTTGTACACAATGCATTTTTATTTTTACGTGGTACTGAGGATCGAACCTGGGCCGCGCACGTGCTAGGTGAGCGCTCTACCGCTGAGCCACATCCCCAGCCCCTTTTTTAGCTCTTTTTAAAACATATTTTTAAAGTTGCAGATGAATACAATACCTTTATTTATTTATTTTTATGTATTGCTGAGGATCGAACCCAATGCCTCATAGGCAAGCTCTCTGCCACTGAGCTACAGCCCCAGTCCTCCTTGTATGGATTCTGTTGTGTGTATGTGTGTTTTGAAGGTGTGGAAATCAGATTAGATGGAACAGTCTTGGAAAGGGGTCACAGGGTGGTCTGTAGGGATGTATAAGGGGATGATGAAAGGAAGGGGATATTTTTGAATGTGAAGCCACATATTAAAGCTTTTAGATTCCCACTAACTGAGAAGCTACCTTTCCATTCTTCCTCCAGATCAGCATAGACAGGAAGATTTGACCTAGATCTCCCATCTCTAGTAACGCTTCTCTAATTTAATGGTAAGATTCAGCTCTCCTCTAGGTGGCTGCTTGTTATAAAACTGGAGGGTAAGGTTGCAGACAGAGAAGCTCTATTTTTAGTTCTAATTGATATCTGGTGGTTCAGGGCCCTTTTGAGGACTGAGAAAAGAGGCAGCAAAATGAGAGTCAGCATGGTGAAGGGGCTTTTGTAGTCAGACAGACTTGGGTTTAAATCCTGACTGCCATTTACTAGGCAAATTATAAGACCTTGGACAAGTCACTTGACTTCTTGAAATTTATATTCTTTATGCATAAGGTAGGGACAACATCATCATGTTATTGACTTATATATAAAAACATAGTATCAGGCCGGGTGCGTGCGGTGGTGTACCACCTGTAATCCCAGCACTCGGGAGGCTGAGGCAGGAGGATCGCGAGTTCAAAGCCAGCCTCAGCAATGGTGAGGCACTTAGCAACTCAGTGAGACGCTGTCTCTAAATAAAATACAAAAACGGGCTGGGGATGTGGCCCAGTGGTCAAGGGCCCTTGAGTTCAATTCCTGGCCCCCCCCCCCACCCCCCAAAAAGAAAAAGTACCCAGGATGTAGTAGATACTCTACAGATGTTTATTTTTTTCTTGCCCACCTTCCAGAACATCTTATTTTTAGTAGAATCCTAGCTTTACCCCTTAGTAATTGTGTGACTCACCCTTTCCAAGCTTTACTTTTTCCCCTTACAATAAGGGCATTTAACTATTGATTTCTGAGATGCTTCCCAGCTGTAAGATGTCATATAATGTTTAGACCACTGTGTACATACAGGCTTATTAATTTAAGGAAAGACAATTTGGCCCTGGGACCATATCATCTGATAGGAAAGGGGAAGTGTTCTGGGGCCAAATTCCTTTTTGTCTCTTGAGAGATATAGCCAGCTTCCTTCATGGTCAGGATGTAGACTCAGCTCTTGTCTCTTTTCTGACATTGTCCTACATGTGAAGGCCTTTGGGTCAGGTCAGCCTTGATGATGTGATTCATGCTTTACCTATCTCTTCCTTTCTTTTTATATTCTATCCAGGACAAGAGCAATTACCATTGAAAGACAGTTACCGTTTCCAAGAAGACAAACATTGGGGGAGCAGCCAGAAGTATTGACAGAAAGCTTAAATTACCTAAATGGTAAGTATGTTGTACAGTGAAGTCTGGGCACACCAGTAGAATTGGGTGGCTTCTGAATCCTCTACAATTTTTTACTATCATAAGGGGAAGGGAGGAAAGTCAATATTTGTTGATGACTTGTTGTGAAACAAACTAGGCTAAGTACTTCACTTATTTTCTTCCTTAATCAATCGACCAACCTGAGGAGGATAAAAATCTTGCAGAAGTTGACAACCTTAAGAAGCAGTCCTAAACTGCCATTTATTGAATATTTACTGAATGTCAGGCATTGTCCTACTTGACATACATCATCTCCCTTAGTAATAACTCCAGCCCCGTAAGGTTAAGGTTAGTGCTGTTATCATCACTACAAGGAAACGAGCTTAGATAGGATAAATAACTTCTCCAAGTTCACACAGGTAGTAAATGATAGGACTAGGTTTCATATTCCTGCTATTTTCATTAATGTTTTCCTCTTGTTTTTGTGGTACTAGGGATTAAACCCAGAGGCCTCATGCATGCAAGGCAAGCACTCTACCACTGAGTCAAATCCCCAGTCCTCTAATGTTTCCCTTTTTAGAAAGTTACTTTTCTGATTGAGATAGTAATGGACTTAAACTTTAAAAAGCCTCACAAAATAAACAGATTAAAGAAACTTTTAATTAACAACTAGTTCATTTTCTATCCCTTTCAGTACTTTATTGGCTGGTGTCCATGAGGGCAATGGAGAATACCAGTGAAATAGGAGTGAGAGAAATGAGACCTTTGAGCAGTGAGTAGCTAAGGAATAGTGGTCTTGGTTGCCACTGGCAGTTAGATGATAGAGAAAGGTTCTCTGGGGAAGTAAAGCAATAGGGAAACCCAGACTAAGTCTGGGAAATGGGTACTAGTCACAGGGGTGAATGGACATAAGAAAGAAATCTCAACAAGACCTCTCACTTTCATGTCAACCCTTGTTGGAAACAGGCACAGTCTGTTGTGGGAGTAGGAAACTTAAAGGCAAACTCTTGCCCTTGTAAGTAGTTCAGGATTCTTATTTTATTCTTTTCCCTGAAACATTCTTCCTACTTCAAGTTATGAAGTTAATTTCTGATTGAGTGAATGAAAACCCGTCTTTATTTCTCTCTTTGGAGCACCGATGCTTTTTAATATGTATACTTGGTGAAATTTGGGGAAAAAAATAATCATTTTTATCTACAAAACTTACACATACCTGTTTATACATAGAATATTTTCTATACTGGGACTGACGTTCTGATTATAGAAATCGACCACTTACTACATGCCTAGCACAATTCTTGGAACCTATTATACAACAATAAACAAAATAGAAAAAATCCTTGCCATTGTACTCTAATAGATAGAAACAGATAAATAAATGACTAGCCAAATATAAATAAAGAGGTAAATAAATGACATCTATCAAGTGATATGTATTAGAAAGAAAAATGGGTAAGATGATAGTGATGGGGATCTTGAGAGGTTGCTGCTTTTTATAAGGTACCAAGGATGGTGTATGATGATGAACAGCTGACAATCAGGGAGACACCTTTGGAGTACATTTTATTCTAGGTGAGGTGGGATCTACTGGAGAGTATAGAGTAGAGGAGTGACGTGATCTGACATGCTTTTACACTTATTCTGGTTGTGGTAGAAAAATAGTCTATGGAGGGTGAGGAAAGGTCAGCAATGGTAGAAGAAGGGAGACCAGTTAGGAAGCTTTTGCAGTAATTAGTAGTCTGGACTAGTAGTGGTGGTTATCCAGAAAGTAATGAATTTTAGACATATTTTGAAGACAGAGTCAAATTTTGATTCTCTCTATAATGATGTTTGATTTATCTGGAGTTATCTGTAGATCATGGGGGGTTTGAGGGTATCATTGGAAACTTGCCAGTGATTCCTGGTAAAAATATTTTTTTTCAAATTTATTTTTTATTCTAAGTTGTTAGAAATGACAGCAGAATGTATTTACATTTCATATTATACTTATAGAGCACATTTTTACGTATCTCTGGTTGTATACAAAGTATACTCACACCATTCATGACTTCATACATGCACTTAGGGTAATGATATCCTGGTGAAATTTTAAAAATTGATTGAGCAAAGGATGAGAACGCAGTGATCCCTGGAAGCCAGCTTGTGTTCACTACATCATGGTAACTAATAACAATTCTTTTTTTTCTTTAAGTTTTGCCATGATTTTATTTAAACTATAATGTAGTACAATTTCATTATAGAAAGATAATAGATGTAGGGCTGGGGTTGTAGCTCAACGGTAGAGCACTCGCCTAGCATGTGTGCAGCCCAGGTTCGATCCTCAGCACCATGTTAAAACCCACCTCACCTAGAATAAAATGTACTCCAAAGGTGTCTCCCTGATTGTCATGGTGTATACCATGTACGCATTGTGTACAACTAAAAGCAAATAAATAAATATTTTAAAAAGAGAGATAATAGATGTAAGCCAAAACAAAACAAAAATCACACTGTCTAGAGATGATTACTATATTGTACACTTTGATATGTATGTAGAGAGAGAGCTCAGGGCATTTCATTTTTGAAATGTTTCCTAGCCTGCAGGATCAGGAATATGCTATAAAGTTAATGTATCTTAAATGCTAAAATCAGGTATTTAATGTTTTCACATGTGATCCCAATGTAAAATGTGGACCTGGCTTTGAATCTGATTGAACAGTTGCATGCAGGTGTTGTAGTACCAGTTCATGGATACTTGTTTATCTAGAGAAGCATTTTTTATTGACATTCTAGAGGGCTATTCTTGGCTATATTTTCTTTAAAAATTTGAATGTCAACTTAGATGAAGATATAGATAAGACATGCCGGTCAGATTTATAAATATGAATGTTTATAAACTAGACAGTGTAGAGAATATTTTGATAATGGATTGAAACCAAGAAGTTGAAATATAAAACAAAGTAAATAATAATTTCATCTAAAACTTATATGGCACTTAATGTGGATCAGGTACTAGTTTAAGTACCAATCTATATATACACCATATAACTAATTTATATGCTTACATAACCCTATAAGGTAGGTATCAAAGCATAGAGAAATCAAGTGACTTATCCAAGGTCATATAGCTAGTAAGTTAGTAAAATCAGGGTTTAAATTTAGGCTTTCTGGCTCCAGAGTCATCTATAATAATATTTAATCATTGTACCTTACTTCCTGCAAAAGAAATAAGGAGTAAAGTTATTTAGGTATTTTAGGTTTTTTTTTTTTTTTTGTACTGGGGATTGAACTTGGGCACTCAACCACTGGGTCACATCCCCAGCCTTTTTTTTTTTTTTTTTTTTTTTTTTTTTTTTTTTGGTAATTTTATTTTGGTACTTTAAAATTAACTAGATCTAACTGTTTGAGAAGAAACACAGTATGAACCTACAAAACTGGTAGTGTGGCTGCCAGATTAGCTTTTGCAGTCTTGGGCTTCATTATTAGAATTGTATAGACCAGGTCATCTTTCAAATATACCTCCAGTCCTTTTACTTCATCACTACTGCCCTGGTTCAGGCCCATACCCTATCTCTTGCCTAGACTATTATAATTGTCTCTAGTTTATCCTAGCCAATGGTCTTTCAGACTGCAGTTCTGATTGTGTTACTTCATACTTAAATCCCTGTGTCTAAAATAGGTTTCCAGATTTGCTTCCCATACCCATTTGAAGGTGTATATCAGTGTGTTTTAGAGGGCCTACATAATGGTGTCCTTTTTATTTTTTCTCTTTTTGAATTTGAATTTGTTGACTACATTTAAGAGATTTCATATAAAAGTGGGGCTGATCTCCCCTCTTAGCCCTTCTAGGCCCCTGACATTTGCTTACATTACTGGCCTGATCTCTGTGATATTTGTGTTTGTAGCCTTTGACATAAAGGCTAAGTATCTTTCCTAGTATATAGTACCCTGATTTGAAGACAATCCCCTAACTGTAGTTTGGCCAGTACAGAATACATTAAAACTATTATAGTCATTTATTTACCAAGCATTTTCAAGGTTCCTATATTAAAACACTATATTTGTTTAGTGTTCAGGACAGCAAAAGGAAGGTAACATAGCCCCTGCTTTCAGAGCTGAGAGCCTAGTATCTAGTAGAGGATGACAAATACATAAAGTAAGTATTGCGGGTACAGTGATAGATGTATTTACAAAATTTAGGATGGTGCATTTCTGTGGGGGGCACAGTTTGAAAGGGCTTCAGAAAAGATATTCACCATTAGAATGGCACAGTGGAGGCTCAAATAGATGGGGAGAAGGGATATGAGGAAATTCTAAGTGTTTCTCAAACATTATGACCTTAGCCTCTGCATTTACTCCCAAGATTTCAAGGGCCTCAAATCAACCACTCAAACCTTATCAGTTATTTACTTTCCCCTCCTCTTGTGCCTCTCATGTCAGCCAGGCTGACTTAAACTTTAAGTTCCCCAAATGCATTATCCTCCCACCTACACTTATTTATTTTATACCCCCTGTGTACTAGATATTGTTCAGGTGCTGGGGATACAATACACAAACAACTACAAACTCAAAAGACCACATTCCTTACCTCACAGATCTTATATTCTGGTAAACAGAGGCAGATAGTAAACAAATTCACAAGTAATTAGGTGGTTCAATGTGCTAAAAGAAAAACAAGTAAAATGTCTAACCTTAGAATTGTCCAAAGTTGGAATGAGTTGTCCTGAAGGGAAGTGAATGTCGTCCTTCCTGTCATTAGAAGTGTTTGAACAGGAGTTGAATGACTACTTGCTAGATAACTTCTACACTAAGTGGGAGGTTGAGTCAGATTATCTCTAAATCCTTTCCAATCCGAAGAATCTCTGAATGTTAGTTGATCCTACTAATCCTGAAATTTGCATGTCCAAAATACATGAGTTTGTGATTCTGGAAAAATCACTGAAGCATAGAATTAAATAGAAACACTCAAGAAGTTGTAGTGAGATATGCTGTGATGGCTTAAGGTTTTAAAATTGGTAACTAGGTGTGGTCAGAATGAACCTATTTAGAAATAACACTGTGATTTTCCTGTAGAGCAGATGGTCCTTCTACCTGATTTTGTAAATAAAGTTTAATTGAAACACACTATGTTCATTCACTTGTATATTGTGTGTGACTGCTTCACACTACCATGTCAGAGTTGAGTTGTTGAGATAGAGACCTTAGTCCTAAGTTTGTATACTTCTATATCAAACTAAAGTTTTCCGACTCCTGCTTTTAATTATTGGGAATAGGAAGTGAATCATGGCAGCTGTGTTGGGAGAAGGGGCAGGGCAGGCTTGATGATGTTCTATTTCAGACCTTCCTGGACTGCCAGGACAAGGAATAAGAGCCAGTTTCTAAAATTTTGGATAGGACCACTTGGAACCAAGTTCAAGAACTTTGGCAGAAATGAGCCCCAAACGAAAGATAATGGCATATTTCTAGTACAGATTGGAACTGAGCTAGACACTGGTGTGAGAGAAGTTGGCATTAAGAGATGAGGCTGTCCTTCCCTTTCTTTACTTTCCTGTGATTATCTGAGACCTTAATACAATTTTTCTTCCCAGGTGCCACCTTCCAATGTGTATATATGGTGGTAAAATGTAGGGGCTGGGGTTGTAGCTCAGTGGTAGAGCACTTGTCTTGCACGGTGAGGCCCTGGGTTCAATCCTTAGCACCACATAAAAAAATAAATAAAAATAAAGATATTGTGTCCATCTACAACTAAAAAATAATAATAAAGAGATGAGAGCATAATTTTAAAAAAATGGTAGGAAGCAGAAGCATATGTGTTGTGTTACATGAGGTGGTCAGGCAAGGATTCTTTATCATTGCTTTATAATTGCCTATTTCTGTCTGATTCCAGAAAGGCAAGGTGGAGGTCTTAATTTTCTCATTCTAGCACTTGGGAAAATGCTGGGTGTATCATAGATGTTCCCTAAATATCTACTAAATAATGAATTTTGCCAGGGAGTGAGGGAGGAACTAGGAAGAAAGGAGTCTGTCTCTTCCCTTTGTGGATGGTCCTTCAGGTAGCAAAACCTTTCTTTCTCTGACTGTGCTTAGGCTCAAAAGGTCAAAGATTTCTAATCTATTCGTTTGTTTATCTTGGATAGAAAGAATGATCTTAGCAAGTTGCTATTTAGGAAGATTCTTCCTGGTGTGACTTACCTTAGGTATTCGTAGGACTTTTCAAAATAAGTTTACTGAGGGGCTGGGGTTGTGGCTCAGCGGCAGAGCGCTCGCCTCGCACGTGCGCAGCCCAGGTTCGATCCTCAGCACCACGTAAACATAAACGCATTGCATTGTGTACAACTAAACTAAATAAATATTAAAAAGAAAATAAGTTTACTGACTATTGCATGGTGTTGCTGTGAGGTTGGTTGGATTGATATTGTTTTGTTTTTTCAGGGGAAGGAACTTTCAGGGGAAGGCATAGAGAAGAACCATGAATATTACACAAATTTGAGGGGTCCCATAACATTATTGTACAGGCCAAATAGAATATTAGTAATAATAGCTACTGTTATTGTGACATATGTACAGTGCATCCTATTAGGCCCTGTACATGCCCAGGGATTGCCATATTGTCATTGTATGGATGTGATACTCAGAGAAATAATTTTAAGAACATATATAGTAAATAGTGGATCTGGGATTCCTGGAGAAACAGATATATGAGGTACTTAATATATTGCCTAATGTATAGTAGCACTTAGTTTGTAGTTCATCTGTTCCTTTATACCCTTTTGTTGATACTGGTTTGTATAATAAGATCTCCTCACTTATTTTGTGGTAATAGGTATTGAACCCAGGGGTGCTCCACCACTGAGCCACTGAGCTATATCTTCAGCCCTTTTTAAATTTTTGAGATAAGATCTTGCTAAGTTGCCCAGGATGGCCTTTGAACTTTTGCTGCTCTTAGCCTCCCAAGTAGCTGGGATTACAGGTGTGTGCTACCAAATATGGTTGAGAATTCCTCATTTTAAAAAATGCTGAAGACTCTGGGCATGGTGGCGCACGCCTGTAATCCCAGCACTTGGGAGGCTGAGGCAGGAGGATCGCGAGTTCAAAGCCAGCCTCAGCAATGGCGAGGCACTTAGCAACTCAGTGAGACCCTGTCTCTAATAAAATACAAAAAAGGGCTGGGGATGTGGCCCAGTGGTCGAGTGCCCCTGAGTTCAATCCCTGGTACAAAAAAAAAAAAAAATAATAATAATAATAATAAAAGTAAAGGCATTGTGTACAACTAAAACAAATAAATAAATATTTAAAAATAAAATAAAATACACAGTAGGGCTGGGGATGTGGCTCAGTGGTCAAGTGCCCCTGAGTTTAACCCTGGTACCCACCCCACCCCCCAAAAAAACCTGGGCGTGGTGGTGTACACCTGTAATCCCTGCACTTGGGAGGCTTAGGCAGGAGGATCGCGAGTTCAAAGCCAGCTTCAGCAATGGTGAGGCACTTAGCAACTCAGTGAGACCCTGTCTCTAATAAAATACAAAAAAAGGGCTGGGGATGTGGCCCAGTGGTCGAGTGCTCCTGAGTTCAATCCCCGATACCAAAACAAAACAAAACAAAAACAAAAAACTGAAGACTTTGTAGAGAGGTAATTTTGCATAATGAGAAGAATACTGGATATTGAAAGAAGACTACTGAAGTCTTTGGCTTTGCTGAATTGCTGGAAAAAATAACAATATCTACTTCTGAGTCTGTTTCCTCATTTTTTAAAAAATATTTTTTTCTTAGTTGTTGATAGATCTTTATTTTATTTATTTATATGTGGTGCTGATAATTGAACCCAGTGCCTCACACATGCCAGGCAAGTGCGCTACCGCTGAGCCACGGTCCCAGGCCCCATGTTTCCTCATTTTAAAAATAAGTTTGTTGGGCCAAATAGGTGGTTTTATTTTAAATAAAAGCTATAGAGGAACCCAATATGGTAAGAGTCAAAAATCAGTTGCTTTGGTTAACTTAAGTGAGAGAAAGAGCCTGTGGCTCAGCCTGCGGCTCAGCCTGCTTAAATCTTCTGCCCTGCTTTCTTTCCCTCAGGAGTCATCCTGAAGGGGTTTGCTGAATCCAGTTTGAAAGCTAGTGGACTAAGTGATTTTAACATTTTTTATATTACTATTATTATTTGCAGAAATGCTTTACTACTGAGCTGCATTCCCATGACCATTAACAGAAAATATTATTATTTTTATTTTTGGAGACATGGTCTTGCTAAATTGTTGAGGCTGACCTTGAATCTGTGGTCCTCCTGCCTCAGCCTTCCATGTTGATAGGGTTACAGGAAAGTGCCATTGTGTCTGTCTGCTAAATGATCTTTGTTCTGAAATTCCATTTTGAGGAGTGGAGGAAGATCCAGAAATATTTTCTGCTTCTTATCTGACACATGGTCCAATAACTACAGCTGGACAGTGGTTATTGAGAGAGAGGTATGGTTTTTTTTTTTTTTTTTTTTTTTTTTTTTTTTTTTTGTGGTACCGGGGATTGAACTCAGGGGCACTCGACCACTGACTGGGTCACATCCCCAGCCCTTTTTTGTATTTTAATATTTAGAGACAGGGTCCCACTGAGTTGCTAAGTGCCTCGCCATTGCTGAGGCTGTCTTTGAACTCGTGATCCTCCTGCCTCAGCCTCCCAAAGTGCTGGGATTACAGGCGTGCGCCACCGCGCCCGGCTCCGGTTTTGTTATTTTTATCCTGTTTCCTTAGCATAGACATAAGCTAGAAGGGGGTATTATTTGGATTGAGATACTGTGCAAGTGGTGCAGGGTGGAATCTTTCAGAACATTCCCACAGGATCTGATGTTCTATGCTGTCTGTATCCACTCTTGCCAATGGTTTTCTCCTTTGTAATCCATGTGCAGTTCCTTGACATTATTTTTAATATTTTCTGTTAATGGTCAGTGCCAAAGGGCTGATCAACCATTTGACGATTAGGAAGCTCATTCAGCCATTCATTCATCAAATTAAAAGCATTTATTATGTGCTAGGCTTCCTGCTGGGCACTAAGAATACAGTGGTGAATAAGTAGGCAAGCTGGGAAGATAAAATGAATAAATAAAACTACAATACATTAGCTGGGCGCAGTGGCGCACGCCTGTAATCCCAGCACTTTGGGAGGCTGAGGCAGGAGGATCGCGAGTTCAAAGCCAGCCTCAGCAAAGGCAAGGCACTGAGTGACTCAGTGAGACCCTGTCTCTAATAATATACAAAAAAAAAAAAAGGGTTGGGGATGTGGCCCAGTGGTGGAGTGCCCCTGAGTTCAATCTCCGGTACCACAAAAAACAAAAACAACAACAACAAAAAACTACAATACATTTTGATAAATGCAGTGATGAGATAGATACAGAAGACTAAAAGCAAGATAGGCCCTGATCCTGGGGCCTCAAAAAGAGGAGGTGCTACAGGAGCTTGTCTAAAGTGGGATCTGAGGAAATAAGAAGGCATGAAGCTTACCTCCCAGAGGTGAGAGAGCACAAGAGTGCAGAGCTGATGCAGTTGAAGGCCAAGCTGAAGAGGTAGGACCTGGGTGTGAATGGCTTCCTGTGCCATTTTCGGAGTTGGACTTCATCCTGAGAGCAATAAGGACCTTCAAAGAATTTAATGTAGAGTAGCAATATGCCACTGTGTCTGGCTGCTTAATGATCTTTAGCTACCTGTGTGATACCTGCTTTCTCCACAGTACCAGGATTTACTGTATTTTTGCTTTTTCATTTCTTATGTTATGCTGGTTGGTTCCCATTACTTGAATAGAATATGTAGAATATGTAGAATTGGCACTGACCAACTCAGTAAAACTGGACTCTTCTAATTCAGAATGATAATTTATAGATGGGGCTGTACTAAAGTTTAGCATTTCCTTCTTTTGAAGAAGGGATTGTTCATGAAAACTGTTGTATAAACTAGTTTAAATAATATGTGTTGAGGGGAATGTTATAGGTGGAGGATAAACTGGGGGGTTTTGTTTTGTTATAATTTTGAGACAAGTCTGTCTTACTATGTTGTTGGGCTGGTCTGAATTCCTGGACTCAAGTGACCCTCCTGCCTCAGCCCCCTGAGTAGCTAGCTGGGATACACATGTGCACCACTTGGGGCTTAGCTGTATTTTTTTTTTTTTTTTTTTTTTTTTTTTTTTTGTACTGGGGATTGAACTCAGGGGCACTGGACCACTGGGCCACATCCCCAGCCCTTTTTTGTGTTTTATTAGAGACAGGGTCTCACTGAGTTGCTAAGTGCCTTGCCATTGCTGAGGCTGGCTTTGAACTCATGATCCTCCTGCCTCAGCCTCCCAAGTGCTGGGATTACAGGCGTGCGCCACCACACCCGGCTTTTTTTTTTTTTTTTTTTTAATGAAATTTTTTAAAATATTTATTTATTTGCTTTAGTTGTACACAATACAATGCATTTATGTTTACGTGGTGCTGAGGATCAAACCTGGGCTGCGCACGTGCTAGGCAAGCGCTCTACCGCTGAACCACAACCCCAGCCCTTAGCTGTATTTTTAAAAATAGCTTTATTAAGATATAATTTAATGGTTTTAGACGTATTTACAAGGATATGTTGTTTTAAAGCACTTTTAAACATCTCATATACCATTTGTCTTATAATAACTGTTGGGTCAATACAAATCCTTTGTCTTTCTACTCATTTAAAATTGGTTTATGGCCCACACTTAGTTCAGTCCCCACCCCTCCACTCTGTGTATAAATTGTTCTGACTTTTGCTGTGCCACTAGGCAGAAGGCCAAAGGCAAGAGTTTTGTATGTGGCACTCAAAAGTAGGAGATGTAATGGGAATAAGGGAAAACATTTATTTATATAAATATGCAAAAAAGTTATTCTCCATTTTGGAAAATGAGGAAGTACATAGACTGGGAAAAGAAATAGGGGGAGTTTGAAAGAAGCAAAGGTGAGAAAGAAAAGAAAGATATACTCAGAATCTGAGTGATGGATAGGGAGCTTTCATCACAGGAAGGGTAAGAGGTGAGGTGGAGGCAGGAAGGGGGAACCTTGTTTGGTATTCCCAAGGCTTCCAGGCCTTGCTGTTTGTAAGAGCTGAGCTTGTGCTCCATCTGGTGGCTCTGGGCTTAAAGTGCAGCCAGTGGACATAGACATGTTCTTGAAGGTAGAGATGGACTGGCATTTGACATTTCTGCTTTTATTTGCTTTTCTTTAGTTCCGGGCTTTCTCATTGAATTATTTTTGGAGTAAATTCTTCTCTCAAATGGCAGTGGTTTTCTCTTATGGCTCTATGTTTCTTCCTTCTTTTCTGCTAGTTTTGAACCTAATTTTATCAGACTATATCATCTAGTGCCCCCTTACTGTTGTGGTCATCTTCTGGGTCACTGCCCTTAATTTCTAATGACATCATTCTATTTTAATGTCACTGTTTCCAACACTGTTTCTGTCTTATGATTTTTTAAAAAAGATTTTCCCCCCTGAGGTGTTAGGAATGGAACCTAGGGCCTCACACATGTCAGGCAAGCACTCTACCTCTTAGCTATGCACTTAGTCCCAATCTGTAGTGCTTTCAGGTACATGCTGGTGATCCTTGTGATATCTTTGCCTCAGTTTTCTCTCTCTTCCAGTCACTGTCACTTGACAGAGATGACCATTCCTGTCTGCAGTACTTTCTTCACTAGGCTTCCATGATGCTGTGTACTTTCCCCAGTTTTCTATTTCACCGACTTTGCTTTGTCTCCTTTGCTAGTTACTCTACATCTCTATCAGTAAAAAATATTGGCCCCCTTTGGGCTCAGACCTGTGACTTCTTGTTTTATCTGTAATCACTCAGTTGCTTGGCAAGCTTATCCATATCATGGCTTCATAAATCATCTGTTTGTTATTGACTCATAGACTTATTTATTTACTATTTATTTTTTGGGTACCAGGAATTGAACCCTGGGGGTGCTTAACCACTGAGCCACATCCCCAGCCCTTTTTTATATTTTATTTAGAGATAGGGTCTCCCTGAGTTGTGATCCTCTTGCCTTAGCCTCTCAAGCTGCTGGGATTACAGCTGACTCAGATTTATATCTTCAGTCCGTACTGACCTCCTGACCTCCATACTTGTGTATGCAGTTGCCTCTTTAATGTCTGTGTTTGGATGACTGATACATATCTTATAATTAATATGTCATGAACCAAACTCTTGATCTTTCTTTTCAGACTACTCCATTTGTACTGATCCCCATTTGAATCAATGATAGTGCTGTCCTTCCAAATTCAGACCGACAACCTTGGAGTCACTTTTTTTTTTTTTTTTGGTACTGGGGATTGAACTCAGGGGCACTCGACCACTGGGCCACATCCCCAGCCCCCTTTTTTAGTATTTTATTAGAGACAGGGTCTCACTGAGTTGCTAAGTGCCTCACTATTGCTGAGGCTGTCTTTGAACTCACGATCCTCCTGCCGCAGCCTACCAAGTGCTGGGATTACAGGCGTGTGCCACCACACCCGGCTTGGAGTCACCCTTAATTGCTTTCTTTTCTACACAACACATGCAATCTTAGGACAAATCTCTTCACATGGCTAGAATTCTGACCACTTCCCACTGGCTGTATTGCTAACATGAGGGTCCAGGCCACAGCTGCCTTTTGCCTGGATTATTGCAGTAGCCTCCCACTTGGCCTTCCGCTCCCACTCTTTTTTTTTTTTTTTTTAAGCTGTAGATGGACACAATGTCTATTTATTTATTTATTTATTTATTTATTTATTTATTTATTAATTATGTAGTGCTGAGGATCGAATTCAATGCCTCACACGTGTGAGGCAGGTGCTCTACCACTGAGCCACAACCCCAGCTCTCTCCGCTCCCACTCTTATCCTCTATTGTCTCTTTTTAGCACAGCAGTTATACTGATCCTTATCTTATTTTTGATGTCATTATAATAATTAACTCCTAAAGTTTATAATTTTTATTAGAGTTCATTTTTGATGTTGTATGTTTTATGGGTTTAGATAAATGTATAATGACACCTATTCATAATTAATATGAAGAGTGTTTCACTGCCCTAAAAATCCTCTACCTGTTCGTTCTTTTCCTTTTACTGTCTCCTGGCAACCAATGAGCCTTTTACTGTCTCCATAGTTGTGCCTTTTCCAGAAAGTCATATAATTAGAATCATACTAAGATACATTTAAGGTTCCTCCATGTTTTTCATGGCTTGATAACATTTCTTTTTAGCATTGAATAATACTTCCTTACCTGGATGTACCAGTTTATCCATTCACCCACTGAAGAATGTCTTAGTTGCTTCCAAGTTTTGGCAATTACAAGTAAAGCTACTATAAATACTCACATATAGATTTTTGTGTGGCTATAAGTTTTCAGTTCATTTTGGTAAATAACAAAGATCAATTATAAGAATGTTTAGTTTTATAAGCAACTGCCAAATTATCTTCAAAAGTGGATGTATCATTTTGCATTTCCACTAGCAGTGAGAAAGAGTTCCTTTTCCACATCCTCACCAGCATTTGTGTTGTCATTGTTTTGGATTTGGTCCATTGTAATAGTTATACGGGTGGTAGCTTATATTTTTTGTTTTGTAGTTCCAAAATGCCATATGATGCTGAGCATCTTTTCATATGCTTATTTGCCATCTATATTTTTGGCAAGGTGTCTGTTTAGATCTTTTGCCCATTTTTAAATTATGTTTTCTTTTTGTTGAGTTTTAATAGTTCTTTGCCTATTTTGGCTAACAGTCTTATCAGATATCTTTTTTTTAGAAAATTTCTTTTTAAAAAATATTTTATTTGTTTTAGCTACAGGTGCACACAATACTTTTATTTTTATATGGGTACTGAGGATCAAACTCAGTGCCTCATGTGTGGTAGGTGAGTGCTCTACCTGAGCCACAACCCCAGCCCATCAGATATCTTTTACAGATGTTTCATCCCAATCCATGGCTTGTCTTCTCGTTCACTTAACAATGTCTTTTGCAGAGAAGAAGATTATTTTTTACTTTAAGGAAGTCCTGTTTCATGGATGATTCCTTACTTAAATCTTTAAAAGTCATCACTATACCTCAGGTCATCTAAGTTTTCTTCTGTATTGTTTTTTGGAAGTTCATAGTTGTTGTTTTTTGTTTTTGTTTTTGTTTGTACTGGGGATTGAATTCGGGGGCACTTGATCACTGGGCCACATCCCCAGTCATTTTTTGTAATTTATTAGAGACAGGGTCTCACTGAGTTGCTAAGTGCCTCACCATTGCTGAGGCTGGCTTTGAACTCCTGATCCTCCTACCTCAGCCTCCCAAGTGCTGGGATTACAGGCGTGTGCCACTGTGCCCGGAAAGTTCATAGTTTTTGCATTTTACAGTTAGGTATGCAGTCTATTTTGAGATAATTTTTGTGGAGAGTATAAGGCCTATGTCCAGATTCTTTCTTTCTTTGGCATACGGATATCTAGTTTCGACATCATTTGTTATAAAAGATTGTCTTTGCTTCATTTAATTGCCTTTGTTCTTAAAGATAAGTTGATTATATTTATATGGGTCTATTTCTGGGCTTTCTGTTTTGTTACATTGATCTATCTATTCTTTCTCCAGCATACAATGTCTTAAATATTATCGCTTTATAGTAAGACTTGAATCTGGGTAGAATCAGTCTCTGGCTTTGTTCTTCTTCAATATCATGTTGACTCTTTTGGGTCTTTTGGTGGTGGTGGGGTAATTGAACTTAGGGATACTCTACCACTAAGCCACATCCCCAGCCTATTTTGTATTTTATTTAGAGACAGGGTCTCACTGAGTTGCTTAGGGCCTCAGCCTCCTGAGCTACTGGGATTATAGGCATGTTCTGTCAGCTCTTCTGGGTCTTTTTCCTCTCCATAGAGAAATCAATTTGTTGATATCTACAAAACAGTTTGTTGGGATTTTCATTGGGATTGTGTTGAATCTATAGATTAAGTTGGAAAGTATTGATATCTTGACAATATTGAATCTTCCTACTCATGAATGTGGAATATATCTTAATTTATTTAACTCTTGGATATTATTCATTAGTGTTTTCTAGTTTTCCTGACACTGTGTAAGATGTGTATACATATTGTATTTTTTATTCATGCCTAATTATTTTCTTTTTGAAGTACTAACATAACTGGTATTTAAATTTTTTTTTTTTACTCGTTGGTGGACCTTTACTTTATTTATTTATATGTGGTGCTGAGAATCAAACCCAGGGCCTAAGCGCTCTACCACTAAGCCACAACCCCAGCCTGGTATTGTATTGTGTTTTTAACTTCAAATTCTACTTGTTCATTGCTGGTATACAGGAAAGCAACTGACTTTTATATATTATCTTTATATCCTGCATTTTTGCATCTATGTTTTCTTATAGTGTCTTGCTGTAATTATTCCAAGGTGGCTTTTTTGTCAGTTATTTTGGATTTTCTACATAGACAAACATGTCAGCTGTAAACAGACCATTTTATTTCTTCCTTCCCAGTCAGTATCCCTTTTATTTTATTATCTTATTGCATTAGCTAGGTTTCTGGCATAGTATTGAAAGGATGGTGAGAGAGGACATTCTTGCTTTGTTCCTAATCTTAGCCATAAAGCTTTGAGTTACTCAACTTTATGTATGATGTTAGCTGTAGGTTTTTTATAGCTGTTCTTTATCAAGCTGAGGAAATTTTCTTCTATTTCCGGATTGCTGAAAGGTTTTTTTAAATGATGAATAGATGTTGGATTTTACTAATGCAGTTTCTGCATCTATTGGCAATGATTATGTTATTTTTCTTCTTTAACCTAGTGATGTGATGACTGTTGAATCAACCTTGCATATCTGGGATAAATCCCAATTGGCTGTGGTATATAATTTTTAAAATATATTATTGGTTTTATTTGCTAATATTTTGCGGAATATCTTTGCATCTATATTTTTATATAATGTCTTTAAGGCCAGGTAATGTTGGCCTCATAGAATGAGTTAGAAATTATTCCCACTACTTCTATGTTCTCGAAGAAATTGTAGAAAATTGGGAAATTTTTTTCTTTAAATGTGTGGTAGTATTCACCAATGAACCCATATGGGCCCAATGCGCTGTTTTTTGAAAGTTATTAATTAGTGATTCCATTTATTTGATATGGTCCTGTTCAGATTGTCTAATGGGAGTTTAGAAGGATCGTAATTTTCAAGGAATTAGTCCATTTTTATCTAGGTCATCAAATTTGTGGTCAGAGAGTTGTTCATAAATTCCTTTGTTATCCTTTTGATGTACTTGAGATTTGTTGTGATGAGATCTCATCTCTGTAGTGATGTCTCTTCTTTCACTTCTGATAATAGTAGTTTGTTTTCTCCGTTTCTCAGCATACGAAAATCTTATTGATTTTATTTATCATTTCAAAGAGTCAGCTTTTGGTTTCATTGTTTTTTTCCCCTTTTATTGATTTTCTGTTATCAGCTTCTGCTCTAATTTCTATTATTTATTTTCTTCTACTTAATTTTGATTTATAGATAGCAGTCTTGTTATATTGCCCACGCTGGCCTTGAACTCCTGGACAATCCTCCTTTCTGAGCCTCCCAAGTAGGGAACACTACAGGCACATACCATCCACCTGTCTTAATTTACACTTTTTCTAGTTTCCTAAGATTATTGATTTTGTATCTTGCTTCCTAATGTGTGCATTTAATGCCATAACGTTCTAAGAGTGTGTTTATTGCATCCCACAAATTTTAATAAGTTTTAGTTTTGTTTTCATTCAGTTCAAAATATTTTAAAATTTCTCTTTTGAGATTTCTCCCTTGATCCATGTCTTATTTAGAAGAGAGTTGTTTAATCTCCTAAGTATTTTGGAATTTGCTAGCTATCTTTCTTTTACTGATTTCTAGTTTAATTCCTTTATGGTCTGAGAGCATATAGCATATGATTTCTATTCTTTTGGAGTTGTTAGGGTATGTTTAATGGTCTAGAATGTGGTCTACTTTGAAATGTTCCATGTGAGCTGGAGAAGAATGTGTCATCCACTATTGTTGAATAGTTTAGAAACTGGGCACGGTGGTGCATGCCTCTATAACCAGTGGCTTAGGGAGACCAAGGCAGGAGGATCACAAGTTCAAAGCCAGCCTCACCAACTTAGTGAGGCCCTAAGCAACTTAGGGGGGCCCTGTCTCAAAATAAAAAATAAAAGGGACTGGGACTGTGGCTCAGTAGGTAAGCACCCCTGGGTTCAATCCCCAGTACCAATAGATAGAGATAGATAGATAGATAGATAAACTGTTTATTATATCCAGTTCACTGATGGTGCTAATGAGTTAAGCTATGTGCTGACTTTGATTTTTATTTCCCTAATGATTAACAATGCTGAGTATCATTTCATATGTTTGTTGAGCATTTGTATATCTTCTTTGGGAGAAATATCTATTATATTGTCCTTTTTAAAATTTGTTTTGTTTTTGTTGAGATGTAGTTCTTTATATATTCTGGATATTAGCCCCTTATCAGATATATGATTAACATCTCTTTACTAATGTATAAAAATTATTTATAACTGTCCTTTTCCCAAACTGTACAGAATCTTTAGAGCACTTGAGTTGTGATTTCTCTCTGTGTAATTTACAAGTTACTGTTGTCCAGTGTTCCACTTTGGTTTTATCCCACACCACTACCACCACCATCAATTTTTATTGTTTAACTGAACCAGTGCTCATTTAGGTTAATTACTTACCCTTCCTTCTTGAGTTTCCTGCCTTTCTTTCTTTCTTTTTTTCTGGTACTGGGGATTGAACCCAGGGGTGCTTAACCTCTGAGCCACATCCTCAGCCCGAGTCTCCTCCCTTTCTTAAGGGATCAGTTTCTGTCTTCTGAATTGCATCCTGAGTAGTTCTTTCAGTGAGGTCTGTTAACAAACTCTCAGGTTTTTGTTTTCCTTTTATCTGTTTTGAAAGTGTTTCTAATATCAGAATGTGGGCTATCTTGGTGAAGGTTTCATGTGAGTTTGAGAAGAATATGTGTCATCTGGTGGTGTTGGATGTACTTTATGCATGTCCCTTACATTCATTTCATTGATGGTGCTAATAAGTTAACTAGTTAAATTATTTGTTCATTTTCTTTTTCTTTTTGGTGGCACTGGGGATTGAACCCAGGGCCTTGTGCATGCCCCAGCACTCTACCAACTGTGTTTATTAATTTTCATAGTATAGTTGGGTATATGCTTCTAGGTTTATAGTTACTTCGTTTTAGAACTTTAAAAGGTATCACTGTGCCTTTTATCTTTTACTCACCACCTACTGAAAAGTTTCTTCTGAGAAGATGTTCAGTTGCTGTTTCTTTATAGATTGTTGCTGTGGTTTGAATGTTTGTGTTTCCTCCAAAATTAATGTTGAAATGTAATCTTCAGTGTAACAGTATTAAAGAGGTGGGACCTTTAAGAGATGATAAGGCCTCGAGGGCAAACCCTTTGTGGATGAGATTAGCACCCTTGTAAATGGGCTCAAGAGAGTGAGTTCTTGACCTCTTTTGCCCGTCCACCCCTCTTTTACCCCTCTGCCCCTTGCACCATGCGAGGACACAAACATGTAAGGTGCCATTTTGGGAGCAGAGGCCAGGCCCTCCCCTCACAGAACCTGCTGGCACATTGATCTTGGATCTTCCAGCCTCCAGAACTGTAAGAAGTAAATTTCTGTCCTTTACAATTTAGCCAGTTTTTGAGATTGTTACACAGTACTAACAGACTGAGAATTGTCTTTTTTCACTTGCTGCTTTTAGACTACCTCTGTGTGGGGTTCTTCTGTATGTTTATATGTCTTAAGTGCAGATTTAATTTTTTCCTGTTTAGGACATTGCTTCTCGAATTCAAGGTTCCTTATCTTTCATCATCTCTTGAAAAATATTAGCTAGTATCTCTACAAACATTGCTTGTTGCCTGTTCTTTCTGTCCCGTCCTTTGGGGCTTCCTGTTAAACTTCCTCATGCTGGCCTCTTTATTTCCCTTGTCTACTAACCTCTTTCTTTCCATCTTCTTAACTCTGTGCTGCCTTTTGTTAATTTGGTCATATCTCTTCTTGACCACTGTTTTCTCATCATTTCATTGAATATGCGGTTTTTTAAAAATATTTATTTATTTGCTTTTAGTTGTACACAATGCGTTCATTTGTACGTGGTGCTGAGGATCGAACCCGGGCCGTGCACGTACTAGGCGAGCGCTCTACCCCTGAGCCACAATCCCAGCCCCTAATGTGTGTTTTAAAAAAATTCTAGCTGTTCTGTTTGGTTAGTTTTCAAATCTTTTGGTCATTGTTTATAGTATCTTGTCTCTTTTTTCCTTTTTAAAAAATAACTTTAAAATATTGGAATATACTTCTATGGTTTCTAGTCAGTAATCTTATTTATTTTGGTTCTTATTGGTATAACTTACTTATTATCTTATTACTTACTTATTATCTAAAAATACATATAGTAACTCACTCGTATTTTAGATATGAGGAAATGGATAAAAAACTATAGCCCACTTTGGCTTTCTCCTCCCTCTTTAGTGTGTATCCCCAGTGAGATTTCTTTTTTAAATATTTATTTTTTAGTTGTAGTTGGACACAATATCTTTTATTTTATTTACTTAGTTTTACGTGGTGCTGAGGATCGAACCCAGGGCCATGCATGTGCTAGGCAAGCGCTCCACCGCTGAGCCACAATCCCAGACTTTAAAAAAGAAAAAAAAAAAAAAAAAAAAAATCCAAGCACCTGCTATGTTCAAGGCAAAAGGATTACAAATGGGAACTCTTTACGATTTAGAGCTAAAGTGAAGGTTTGAGATTTGCTAACTGACTTGCCTTCTGCTTACCTTGTATAGACTGATAATGATTTCCAGCTGCCAAAGAAGGTTGTGGATGCCAAGAGAAAGGTAACGGTTTCTCATCTCAAGTGGAATTGGATGCCCCAGGAGCCCACGTTGGCTGGCAGTAGATATGGCTGAATTTACTAGCTACAAGGATACTGCCTCCAGCCGCCATCTGCGGTTCAAGTTACAAAGCTTAAGTCGCCGCCTGGATGAATTGGAGGAAGCCACGAAAAACCTCCAGAAAGCAGAAGATGAGCTCCTGGATCTCCAGGACAAGGTGATCCAGGCAGAAGGCAGCAACTCCAGCATGTTGGCTGAGATTGAAGTGCTGCGCCAGCGGGTGCTGAGAATTGAAGGAAAGGATGAGGAAATTAAGAGAGCAGAGGATCTGTGTCATCTGATGAAGGAGAAACTTGAAGAGGAGGAAAACCTCACAAGGGAACTGAAATCTGAGATTGAGCGACTTCAGAAACGAATGGCTGAGTTGGAGAAGCTAGAGGAGGCCTTTAGCAGGAGCAAGAATGACTGTACCCAGCTTTGTTTGAGTCTAAATGAGGAGAGAAATCTGACCAAGAAAATCTCCTCTGAGCTGGAAATGCTCAGAGTCAAAGTGAAAGAACTGGAGTCTTCCGAGGACCGCCTGGATAAAACTGAGCAGAATTTAGTGTCAGAGTTAGAAAAGCTGAAATCATTGACTCTTAGCTTTGTAAGTGAGAGAAAATACTTGAATGAAAAGGAGAAGGAAAATGAGAAATTGATAAAAGAGCTCACTCAAAAACTGGAGCAGAACAAGAAAATGAACCGAGAGTATACAAGGAACGCTCCTAATCTTCTGGAAAGGAATGACCTACGGATTGAGGATGGCATTCCTTCCACTCTGCCATCCAAAGAGCCAAGAAGGAAGGGCACTCTGGACTATCTCAAGCAGGTGGAGAATGAAACGAGGAACAAGACAGAAAATGAAAAGAACCGAAATCAGGAGGACAACAAAGTCAAGGATCTGAACCAAGAGATTGAGAAACTTAAGACACAGATCAAACATTTCGAATCTTTGGAAGAAGAGCTTAAGAAAATGAGGGCCAAAAATAATGACCTTCAGGATAATTACCAAAGTGAACAAAATAAAAACAAAATCCTAGCCAATCAGTTGGAAGAGATAAAACTACAAATCAAGAAACAGAAAGAGTTAGAAAATGGGGAAGTAGAAGGAGAGGATGCTTTCCTGTCCAGCAAAGGCAGGCACGAGCGGACTAAGCCTAGAGGCCATGGTGGTGAGGCGTCTGTGTCCAAGCACACATCTCGGGAGCTGTCTCCTCAGCATAAGCGGGAAAGGCTCCGAAACAGGGAGTTCGTTCCTGGCAATGAAAACTATTCTCTGAGCAACAGGCAGGTTTCCTCTCCCACTTTCACCAATAGGAGGGCGGCCAAAGCCTCCAACATGGGGGCAGGTACAGACAGTGGGTCTCAGGAAGCAAAGAGAACTGAAGACCGATTTGCACCTGGATCCTCTCAGAGTGAAGGGAAGAAGTCCAGGGAGCAGCCATCAGTGCTTAGCCGCTACCCTCCAGCTGCTCAGGAGCACAATAAAGCCTGGAAGGCATCTTCCAAGCCAGGCACGGAGAGTGGACTAAAGGGTAAAATAGAGAAGACAACACGAACATTTACTGAGTCCACCCATGGATCTGTTCCCAGTGACACACTGGGTAGAGGTGACAAGGCTTCTGATACTCCAGAGGCCCTCTTTGGCAAGAGTGGGCAGGTTCCTGGTAGTGGAAATCAAATAACTCTGGCTACAGACTCCAGCTGTTCGAAGACCATTGGAGCTCTGACCTCATCTCAAAGACCCTCCTCAGAAGGACTGTCTAAGGGCAAAAAGACTGCCAGTGGCCTGGAGGCTGATAACAGCTCCCTGCATTCCAAGGCTCCTATTTCATCAAAGTATCCTTATAGCTGTAAAAGCCAGGAGAACATCCTTCCGGGATTCTCCACCCCAAATAAAGAAGGAGTTGACCAGTCCATAGCCGTTGTGATGGAAGACAGCAGTCAACACGAAGCCCTGAGATGTCGGGTCATCAAGTCCAGTGGCAGAGAGAAGCCTGACTCAGACGATGACTTGGACATAGCATCTCTGGTTACTGCCAAATTGGTAAGCACAACCATCACTCCTGAGCCAGAGCCCAAACTACAGCCTAACTCTAGAGAAAAGGCCAAATCCCGCGTGGGACCTAGAAACTCTGTATTTGAGAATGATAAAAATGCTGGGATAGAAAACAATCTGTGAAACCTATCAGGGCCTCCACCAATGCCATGGAATTCCCAGATGCCAATGGTGCTGGGATGAAAAACCAAAGGCCCTTCAGCCCCAGAGAGGCCTTGCGGTCTAGAGCTGTCATCAAACCTGTTATCATTGATAAGGATGTGAAAAAAATCATGGGAGGATCTGGAACTGAGGCCGTGATGGAGAAACAGAAATCCTCCTCAAAACCAGGGCCAAACAAAGTGACAAGCAGCATTACTATCTACCCCTCTGACAGCAGCAGCCCTAGAGCCATCCCCGGTGAGGCCCCAAGGGAGAGACACACATCCACCAGCAACATCCAGGTGGGGCCCCCAGAGCGCACGGCAGTTAGCAACCACGTCAGCCCCCCCTTTGAGCTCTCTATTAATAAACATGACATCACCCTGCAGCTCACAGAAGCTGAAAGAATGGGAGACGGGCCCCTAAGGAACAGGCCAGAAACAGTGGTCTCTCGGAGCAGCATTCTAATCAAGCCATCAGATTCTGTGGAGAGGAATAGCCATGCCCCCCAAGCGGAGACAATCAGGTGGAAAAGCCATAGTGCCCCTTCAGAGGTGGGCTCCTCTGACACCAGACACGTTACTGTACGGAACGCCTGGAAGAGTAAGCGAGACTTGAAATCTTTAGAAGACCCCGCAGCTCGAGTAGGTAGAAACATAGAATCTACCAATGCCTACACTCAGAGGTCTTCCACAGACTTCTCAGAACTTGAACAGCCCAGGTCCTACCTTTCTGAGCAGGGCACTAGAAGGGTAGGAAATTCAGGGGATGGCCCTGAGCCGTCCTCCAGAAGGACCCAAAGTAGCCTCACCGTGTCAGAGGTGCTCACCCGTCGGAATCGGGTAGGAGACACCATCACAGCTGCAGCTTGGAACCACTCATCAGGCATGGTGAGTCCCACTGCTCTCTCTCTCTGCCCTGGTCCTCCTTTACTTTCTCCTTCTAACTTTCTTCTGTGCCCCTGTTTGTGTAACCCAGAATTTGGGAATTATGTGGCTGGGAAACACTGGGTAAAACTGGGTCACTCTGAGAAGTGGTGAAATCAGGTGGCTTTGGCAGAGAGCAGCATGACTTTCCAACGTCCTCTTTCCAATTTGTCTTCTCCATTTTGCTCTCAGTCATGAAGGCAACACACACAGGAAAACTGGCCTCTGTTCTCTTGGGTTTCAGAGCACTCTGAGGAGCTCCCAGATCAGCACTTGGAAGTACGAGAAGCAGCTGGTGTTGGCCGGGAAGCTCTGGGTGCACGTCAGAAGCCCTGAGTACTTTCCGAGATGAGGGCTTGGTGAACAAGTTTTGTCCTGCTGCCTCAGACAGTGGGTCTTTGCAGGCTACTAGCATATAGGGGAAGAGAGCCAGGGATTCCCCTAGGTCTACCTTATAAACTTTATATGCAGGTGTCACAATCTTTTGTCCTAGACGGCTGTCTGGCCCATATACCTTTCTGAGGGCAGGGTCAGTTCAGCCTGGCTCAGTACAGGATAGATAAATCCAGAACCACCTGCCTTATGTGAGGGTCAGAATGTCAGAACAGTATCTGAAAGAGAGGTCCCCAGGAGTATCTTTTAAGATGTGGAACCTATGATGCTGAAAGATGTCTTGCCCAAGACACACACTCCTTCAAATCCCCTTTTATTAGATACAGAAGCTGAGGGTTGCAGACACAAAGTACTCAAGAATCACCCAACTGAATTACCGCAAGAGCTAAGATTGGAATTGGAAATTGGTGTGTCTCAATCCAGCCCTCTTTCCACCCTGCTAACCTGTCTTTCTTACTCATACTTTCATTCTTTAATCTGCATTTGCTTGGGAAGACAAAGGAGAACATTCAGAAGGCACAATTGCAGAAGAGGAGTGGGGAGAAAGACAGGAGTTTAGGCCCCTGAAACTTTGGACCTGAGAGGAGATGCAGGATGAGGGCTAGACGTGGGACATAAAGGGGAAGGCCTGTGAGTTTTTTGGTAGTTCATAGGTGGGAAGTAAAAGACACAAAAAAGCTATTTAGCCTTTTTGGCACATGCCCTTCCTTGGTCCCCACCCTTGCCCCAAAATGGCTCTCACCCCAGCATGCAGCCTGCCCTTGAGTACATGGAGCATGCAACTCCAGGACTGCTGACCACCACTTAGGGGTACCATTCCCATGCTCCCATTGTCCTAGGCTCTGTCCTGTAAGGCTCCTGTTAAGCTGAGTCCCCTGGTCTACCCTGGTTTTTCCCAATAGCTTGGAGTTCTACTGTACTCTTGATTTGCAAAGAATTTTTACATAGGCCTCTCAAACAAAAGCCTGTCTGCAGTTACACTGTGGCCTGTGCGTCTCTACCAGGTTGGCGGGGATGGGGGATTGGCGGGGGGCGCCCACTTGGGGTAGGAGGTGAGAGTGTCTTGGTCCTTGCTGTACCACCTTCTGTAGCTCACTTTTTTTTCACTTATTTTAACAGGAGGAGGGTGAAGACTGCACACTTACTGTCTACCGGCGACTGCACAACTCCCTGGAGCGGTCTGAGTTGCCCATGAAGCAAGGGCTACCAGAGCTTGGGCGAGTCCGGGCCGAGGAACGATTACGACCAAACAGGCCTTGTGCTGAGGAAAACTGAGCCAGCTGATGAGGTCTGCTCTGTCTCCTCTGCTGCTGCTTTTCAACTCTTCCATCTTCCTGGCCCGTGAAGACTCCAAGGCCAGTTCTCCAGGCTAGGCGCAAGGCCCTGGCTGGGAGGCTGGTAGAAAGCTGGGCTGTGGCTCAGGTAATTTTTGCCAGTTGGTCAGAGGGAATCAGAGACTACAAACCAGAGTCCCCAAGCCCAGCCTTCCCTGATGCATGAGTCCTTTCTCCTCAGCCCTGTCCCCAAGGTAGCTTGGGCCACTCTGGCCCCCAAATGGGAAGATATAGAAACCCCACCACCACACAATAGTATCAGAAAGTTCTCCTCTGCTGCTTGGTGGGCTGTTCCTGTATCATAGAGAGCCCCTCTCCATGTGGATAATGCCCTGATCTCTGCCTCCTTACCACGTCCAGTTTGCCCCAAGGGCCCAAGTACAAGAATGACCAGCCATCAACTCCATCTGGGGGCTTCTGTTCCTTCCCTACTTGGAGTTCCTCAGATTTGAAAGCCAGAGGTTCATGCTGCCTCTGATTATGGGCTACCCTTAAATTGAAACTTCTCTGACTTGGCTCCCTGGCTGATCAGTTTCCTGGGGACAGAGCATGTAGATACCCATTGGAATGACACATCCCTCCCCGACCCCAGCTCTCTGCTCCCCTTTCCAAAGGCCTCTGGAAGTGCACAAGCCTCATGCATCTCCTTCCCTGGGCACCAGTAATGCTGCTGGCACCACTTGCTCTTTCCTGTGGCTGGAGACTTCAGCTGATTTCATCGTTCCCATCTTGGGAAAATCCCTAGACTGAGCTGGGCCTGACACGGCACGCTGCCTTCTAGGAAGTGCCCAGCAAGGGGAAAGCAGGCAGGAAGAAGCAATTTCCCTGTAGTCACTCCACAAGCAATAGCTCCATGGAAGGCACGGACTGAGAATACTCCCTCCTTTTCCTCCTCCATCCCCATGGAGGAGGCTTTGCACTTTATGGCGCTGATGCATTCCTATGGAAGCGGCCTCTGGTTTCTGCAGGTTGACTATCATTACATGCCTTCATTGGAGGAAAGGTGATTCCTGCCCACTGAGGACCTCAGGTTTATACATTCAAAGTGCATGCAGTAACCTTTCAGGAAGCCACAAAAATACAAATGGATTTGTTTTCTTATACCCATCACATAAGGAAGTTAAAAAGAACTGTATACTCCTGGCATTGCTTTTTCTGTAGCATTCTCTCAATTCAAAGAAGGGTCCCCTTCAAAGGCTGCTTGTATGAAGCAGACGCTGTTGCCTTCAAACAAGAGAGCGTTAGACCAGAAGTCTGGAAAGCTGGTTTTCCCCCATGGCTTTACTTCCTTGCTGTGTGACCTTGGGAGAATCATTGTCCTCTTCAAGCCTGTTTCCCTATTTGTAAATGAGTTCTTTGAAATCAATGATCTTGTATTCTGAGATCCCTCCCCGTTTTCACCATCCAGCGTGGGCTGATTTTTACTTTAGAAGGTATTGTCTGTAGGAGTTTCACTTCTGCCTACAGTTGTCTCTCTGGGCCTTATGCTTTCTAGTTACTCCATGTTCAGGTTTCATGGAGGTGGGGCAGAGAAGCTCCCTAACCCTACATTTCTACCTGCTAAGTGAAGGACTTGGACTGGATGATGTCTGAGGTCTTGTGTGGCACCAGCTTTGCCCAGTGCCAGATGTCTGCCTGTCAGGCCAGGTGCTTTCTGTAGCACAAGTCCGCCTGTCTCCTATTCCTGTTCCTCTTTTATGAATTTCCTGGTAAGAGGGAAGACTGAGGACTTCCTTGGGGAGGACTGAGTGGCCTTCCCTGCCTCAAGTCAGCATGGGCCCCAACATTCATCCTGCCTCATGTTTGCACCAGACTAGGCTGTCCTGAGGTGGCTTAGGGAACACCTACCTACCTACCTTACTTCCATGGTTGTTTCCAGAGTTTTGCCAATCTAAAGGCATTTTCACATGGCTTGCCTCTCCTCTTCACATCCCATCTCATATGCACTACTTAGGATGCTGTTTTTAAGAACTCTTCTTGCTGCTTCTCCTGGGTTGCTCGCTGGCCAGAAACTTGCTCACTGCAGCTGCAACCCTTCCTATGCAGCCTCCCACCATTCTCCTTAACCATTTGGCAGCCCTGAGTGTTCAAAGGAAATTGACCTATGTAGTGGTCAACTGTGGGTACAGAAACAAGTCTGTAGCTCTTCTCCACTGATGGAAACAGAAGGGTGTCCTGCCATGCCTAAAAAGATCTCTCCAATAATTTTGTCTTTGGGTGTTGGAGCCCTGGATTCTGGTGCTGTAGCTCCTGGTGCCAAAGTCTGGATCCTTCCATGTTTCGGCAGCACCAACATCTGCTGCTACTCAAAATGCTCTATGGAAAAGGGACAGTTGTAGTGCCCTTTTACTGGGGCTGCCATTTTGAAATCTGAGTGCAATAGGGTTTGATTGTAACAATTATTTCAGGATAAATATTGTATTTCTTTAATCTGCACACTTTCTAGAACCTCTGTAAAATAGATTTTATTTTTAAATATTCTCAGCATTGCAGAAAATAGCATTTGTACTAATGAGTGAAGGCTGAGGCTCATGTCCTTTGGGCTTCAAATGGCTAGCAAGGCTGGCCTCGGATTCCAAAGTTGGAAGGCACATTTCTGAACAGCAACCAAGGTCTGACCATTTTGACCCAAACCTCACCACCAGGGGTTCTGGAGGAAGCATTCAAGTAGCAGGGAGACCTGGTAGTTGAATAGTTGTCTAATCAAGCCAAATATCCTCACTGTCCCAGCCAACAAACCCACTTTATGACAAGTCTCTTCTCTTATGACAAGGTCACCCAGCCTGGCTCTAACTTTAAATGGTACCAGCAGGTGTACAGTTGTGGGAGGGTTCCTGGCGAAGTTGGGAAACTTGGCCCCATAGAGCTTCTTGCTTGGAGGAAATAAAGCTGGTTAAATGCCAGGAGCTTGTCTTTTCTGCTGATACTAAAACTACCAGGGAAAGCTGCAAGGGTGGTGGACAGAGAAGCCGTGGCAAGGAAATGGTATAAGTATGGGTGGAAGGGATGTGAGTGGGGCCAACAACTCTAGTCTGGGCTACAGGCAAGCTTGCACAGGGCTCCTCCCCTCTCAAGAGTTTTGGGTGGGAGGGTCTCTAGTGTTCTTGGACTTGTCCTGGGGCAGTTTTAGTTTTTTAGATTTAGTGGGTCAGTGCCAAGTGCTACCACTTCCCAGTAAAGGAACAGGGCCCCAGAGGCTGGGTCCCTGGCTGTCTTTATTGGTGTGTGATTCTTTGTTGTTAACTCTGTCAAGATTGCTTTGGAAGAGCTGCTTTTAGGGATTATCTTTTGAATACCCCGAGTGGGGAACAGGGTTCTCCTCAAAGCCTCAACCAAGATCATAGGAAAGGGGCCCTATTTTCCTGCTGCTTCACAGCTCAGAACATGTACTGAACGGAATGTATTTTTAAGAGAATAAAGTCTATTTTTTTGTATTTTAAAGATTGGGGGGTGGGCTAGGAAGATAGCCCTCAAATAAATTGATATTGCATTATAGGCCCCTTTGCTGGGTTGTCAGTCTTTGTCGGTCCACAGCTACTTGCTCATGCAGGTGCTTTGGCTTCACCCCTGCTCCTTGGAGTCTAGGTGTAGTAGCGTTTACATTTCTGCTCCAAGAATGGGACCAAGGGGGCTAGAACCTGCCGCTGGAAACCAGGGCAAAGCCATGGGCAGTGGCTCAGGGCTCCTTGGGTGCATGTGTAGAGTTGAAGCTCCTGTCTGCATGTATCCTCTGGCTCTCATGCTCTCTGTTGGCTCTGCAGCACAGTATGTACCAATAAAGTTCCCTAGTTTCCACATGCTTGGTGTTGAGTGTGCAATGATGCCAATTTTATTGATGTCTCTTATCTCTCCATTGGTGCAGCCAGTATCTTTCACGGGTTAACAAAATACCGTGCCAACTATTTTTGTGTGTATGGGATACCAGGGATTGAACTCGGGGGCACTCGACCACTGAGCCACGTCCCCAGCCCCATTTTGTATTTTGTTAGAGACAGGGTCTCATTGAGTTGCTTAGCACCTCGCTAAATTGCCGAGGCTGGCTTTGAACTCGCCATCCTACTTCGTCACCCTCCGAGCTGCTGGGATTACGGGCATCTGCCACCGTGCCTGGCCCACCATGCCAACTATTGATGCTGCAAGGACTGGAGATGTTACCCTGGAAAAGAGAGTGCTGAGGACCAAACAAGAGTTAGAATCAGCTATTTGCTACATTTTCAAATCTGACGTTACAAAAAGCAGGCACCCTAATAACTAGCCCCATCAGGTTGCAATGTTAGTGGCGGCACTGGGATTCAAATCAAGTACGCATCGCAAGCCCAAGCACTTTTCTCCTACGTGTGGTTCCCATCTTTGTCAGTTTTTAAAATCTTCGTCAGACCACCAATATGACGTCCTTTAATCTCATTTAGACTAATTATGAGGAAGAATTGTCCAGCAAGTGAAACCTGATTTCTAGGAGCTGCTCCACGTGCACTGTGGTAGCATGGCATTTGTTACGAGCCCCTCGGGAAGGAATGCTCCTGTTCCCTTCATATAAAACTGTTTTCTTATGGAAGAGGGCACACTACAGACATGATTAAGAATTGTGAGACAGGAGCTGAGTCTTTGATCATCTCCTCATGTAATACTTCCCACATTTTTTAATTTTCGTTTTTAGTTGCAGTTGGACACAATACCTTTATTTTAGTTATTTTTATGTGGTGCTGAGGATCAAACCCAGAGCCTTGCGTGTGCTAGGCCAGCGCGCTACCGCTGAGCCACAACCCCAGTCCCTTCCCCCATCTTTACACCGTACCTTCAACAGATTGTGAAGTGAGTACATACCCTCAAAGGGGATCTGAGCAATAAAGGCAGAATGGTCTGCTGGAGGCCCAAACTTTGTTCCAATTTTTAAAATCTTGAAAATGCACCCGAAGTTCCCTCATACACTGTTGGCACACCAGCACACAGTTCCAGCAGGGACACCAAGCCCCACTGGCCAGAAAAGTCCATTGTACCTATGAACCCCCCTCCCCCCAAACCATTTTTCCCCTTTGTAGGAATATCCTCACTTAAAATATGGAGAACATATATACCACTATTGTCGTAAGATAGAATACTTGTGATCTTGTCTTAGCCTTCCGAGTTGCTTGGAAGATTGCCATTGCTAAAGAAGTAACACCCCTACTTTGTACCCAACTCCTACCCAAAAGGAAAACAAAACATAGGACTAATTTTTTATGAAGTTTTATTCTCAAAATATAAAATAAAAAAAAAAATCAAACACCAAAAGACTAAGATAATTATCTCACAACACTTGCTTCAGTCTTTATGAAGGACACAATTCCAAACTAGTGGACAAGTTCTTCCCTGTCCTCTAAGTCAGAGAAGGTGACCTCCATCAGATGAGGAGCCCCGCCACCTGATGGTGAGCCCAGAGAGCAAGATGGGAGCTTCTCAGTGGGATCTAGTATTGCTAGAAGAGCTTTGCTTACATGGCAAAAGATACACCAGACCTCTTCAGGATACATCTGTCTCACATGCTTGGAGACTGCTGCGCAGGGACACCTGGTGTGGCCTGGCGAGGCAGTGTGTACATGGCTCCCAAGAACTGGTCTGCAATCCTTCCTGCTTCTCGCAGCCCACTCAGCAGAGCACCATGGACTGTGGCTGGGTAGTTCCGGATTGTATGCTCTCCCGCAAAGAAGAGTCGTGGGATTGGCTAGGTCAGAGAAAAAAGAAAATTAGCAGGTTAGAATTCTTATGTTTGAATTGCCAAATTCCTCTTGGCCTTTGAAGGCTCTCTATAAAAGTCTTACAAATAAAGCATTTTCATAAGATTGACAGAAGGAGAAATTGGACTCAGCCCAGCCTCAGCTCTAGTGATACTTATTAACTACGTCTATTCTTATCAGTTTAATGATGCCCAAATGTCTAGCTTTCTTTACCTCATTTATTCCTGGTGATGGCAGGGATGGGGGTGTCTTACCTGTTCTGAACTAGAGTAGAGCACTCAGTCCGATTCAGGAATTCCTTTGCCTCTAGTTCAGAGCAGACTGCCAAGTCCTAGGCTATGGTACTGAGGAAAGCTCCCTGCTCTCTGGAACAAGGTCTGACAGAAGTCTATTAAATAAGGGTCCACGGCTATTTCTCAGGGGCTTCAATGGCCTTGAAGCCCCTGGAGACTGAGAATCCCTTTAGCAATCTGAGTATGAGCCACTATAAAAAGACGTGTAATTAAAAATGGGTCTTGTTTTATAAGGGAAAAAAACAAGTTACGGACTTGCATATACTCTGCACTCTTCCATTTTGAATGCAGACTGCCTACAGAGCCAAAATACAAGAAATCAAACACAAACACTATGCTCCCTTTCCACTCTGTTCTTGGCTACCTGAAATAGGGTGTAAGGATAGAACCATTAAACTCTAAAAAGAAATCAGTGACATCATTTTTGTCCTGGGATACTCTTCTTGGATAAGCCCAGAATCAAATTTCTAGTGTCTCACCTGTGGGGCTCCTGGAATTGAGGGGCCAGGAGTGATTGGCTGAGCCATTAAATCATAGTCGTTTCCAGATGATCCTGCGGCTACATAGGAATAGGAGCCCCGGGCCCAGGGGTCAGCACGCCAACGAGACACCACAGTTTCCTTGGGCTAAAGGGAAAAACACAAGTAAAAGTCATTGGGCACCAAGGACAAACCAGCTCTTAGAGGTAAAAAAAAAAAGCAAGTGTAGGTGTAGAAACGCAAATGTAAGGGCAGGGCATAAATACGCTGTTGCTTTAAGATGCTGAGGCAAAATGATTTCAGACTGCACAGGAGCCTCCACCATGCCTCCTTGTCCATGACTCAGAGCCACACAGGACTTGACTGTTACTCTCTTTATAAACTAACATGGAACATTAATGCCCCTCCCTTCAAAGAAATAAGTGGCTAACATTATTACAGCGGGCCTAAAGAACAGAAAAAAAGCATGAAGGGATTCTTTTAAGACTTCCCTGGGGCATTCACTAATCTGGCCAGTTTTTCTAAAAGGCGAGCGTGGTGTGGCTCTGCAGGCAAGAGGAGAAATGCAGGCAACAGTCTTATTGATCCTGACTCAGGCACCGAGGGGGCTTTTTCTAAATGCCATTTGGAGGGCTTGGATTCCAAATATTGAAATTCACATCACCCAGCACACACTGAAACAGAAACTGTCCTGACCAAGAACTTTTGTCTCAGACATCAAATAATCCAAACCCGAGTTTAGTCTGAACCTGGATCCCTCTGGTTCCCTCCACCAACTTACCTGGGGCACTGCACTGCTACCAAAAATCCCTTTGAGAATGGCTAGGCACCGGCCGACAATCACATCATCGCTGATGTTTTCCATGATACCTGCGGCTTCTCCTGCCACCAGTGCCAACAGTATAGGAGCTGGACAAACAGGACAGTTCCAGGTTTTTTCTAGACTATTCTCAAGAACCTCCCTGTCAAGCCCCCCCACCCTAGTTCCTGGCACTCTGGCAGCACCACTCAAATGCCAGCAACCTGATTTTTCTAAACTCCATCCTCAGAAGTAGGCCAGAGGGAGCTGGCCTCCTACAGTGAGTGCAGCAGGACACGTGGGCACTTTGCTGCTGCTGGCTCCACAGAACGCAGCAGCCCTGACCAACTAGCACTGCCTCTGTGTTTGCCCTGAGCACCTCACACAGTTCCAGGACCATGGCTACATCCCTTCCATTATCTCAGGTCCCTCCAAGCCCATCGCTGTCACTTGGACAGTGTTTATGCAACAGATGTGTATGAGTAGCACAGGGCTAGATCCTGGGGATGGAGAAGGCAGAAACCAGACTCTACTCCATTTAATAACAAATGACCACACAGATATAATCAGAAACGGGGATGCTCTGAAAACATAGGACTGGGACTAAATTAGGAACTGCTAATGTGACTCTTCTTTTTATGTGTTCTCTTCCCGACACCTAGAAGGGATTCTAGGAATTGCTTACTGAGTTAAGCAAAAGAAAAATCAAGGCATGTTTGAGGAAACCTCTAACATTCCTAATTCTGTGTTCCTATAAGAATATGAAAAAAAGCTAAAAAGCAGTTACCTTTATAGAGGTTCCAGAACAGGAAAAGCTCGCCCCTGCTGGCAGTTGTACTGCCGACATGCCCAAACAAATTGACACTTGGATCCCAGAACACCCGGTCAAAACACAGCACCACCTGCAGAAGAAGGGGGCATGTGAGCTGCTGCAGGCCTCTACACACAGCTTTCTTGGAGTGGTGCTGTTCCACAGCAGGAAGTTCTTCCTCCTCAAACTTCATTAAAGTCTCTCCTCATGTACTTCTGTACTCATGTATAAGTCCAGAAATCCACCATCAGTCTACTACTTTGGATGACATTTATGACTGTCTTCGTGTGGGCTTGGTTTGCAAAATGACCCCGTAAGAGTAAATGTGTTTGTTATATAATTGGGTGCTGAAGGAATGAAGAGACAGGCCTCAGCACTGTGAGACAGTGGACAGCATTGCCAGATGCACACAAATGCCCATTCCTCACTGAGCAGCAGCAGTTAAGACTGGTGTGCACATCAGGACATGGAGAGGGCGCCTAGAACACATCACCTTGTTGAGGTTGCCAAATCCCATCCTTTGGACTGCAGATGTTTTCCACTCAGGAAGAGGCGGCACAAACTGAACAGCTGGTGGCTGCTGCTTCAACACGCCCAGGGGAAGGGTACAGAGAACTGCATCACACTTATAAATAAAGGTCTGACTTGTGGAGCGGGTATTCACAGCTATCACTTCACATCCTAGAGAGGTGGGCGAGAAGAGACTATTGGCCATGAGGATGATATTAGCAGGGACACTGACACTCAGTGCACATCAGGATCCATATGCTGGTCTCTTAAGGCCGACTACTTGCCCATGAGATAGATACTGTTATCTCTTCATTCTTCACATAAGAAAACAGGTAAGAGGTGAGTCTAAGGCTACACAAGTAAGAACTGCCAAAGATTTAAAACCCCACCGTCAACATCAAGTCCTCGATCCCTGCTCCCATTCGAGCTCACCCTCATACACTGGTCATCTGCTGGACTTAACTCTTACCAAAGGTAAGTAATTTAGAATAAAATTAAGAGCAAAATGCCCTTCCAAAAGGAAGCAATGCCTTTCCACTGTGGTCAGCTGCTCACTGAGGACCAAAAGAGGAACAACAGAAGAAGACTGTGATCCAGATCTAGGGACACAGCCTCAAACTGTGTTGCACATTCTTCCTGAGAACACACTGTGATGCTCAGTTTATGAATGAGCTCAAAGTTGACTTCAGAAAGGGTACTGAAGTTACGTTGTTATTATGTTACCTCATTTATGCTTTTTACTAGATGCTAATTTACATAATTAAAAATACATATATAGGGCTGGGGTTGTGGCTCAGCGGTACAGTGCTTGCCTAGCACGTGGGAAGCCCGGGTTCAATCCTCAGCACCACATAAGAATAAAGGCATTGTGTACAACTAAAACAAATATTTTTTTAAAAATACATATATCACATAATAGGTCTGAGTGCTCAGAACATGACCATCTTCAATGGCTGCAGCACTAAGGAAAACAACATTACAGTTACTTTCAATGCTCTCCATCTGCCTCAAAGGCTATTTCAAGACTGTAGACCTCAACTCCATCAGCTAGAAGCTGTCTTTGATGTGAAAATTCAACAGAAAACTCTGCGGTTGTAAAAACAAACATGCATTGTGGGGATATCAGCAACTCTAGGAAAGAGGCCAGGGAAGTTAAGATTGGTGGCTCCAATCTCCACTTCTCATGCCTAGGCACTCATGAGCGTCCTTAGAGAGGGAGGTGACCTACTGTTCTAAGGATTTCAAAACTCTCAAAGGCAGGCCATGGTGACTGAATAACAAGTTTTCTGCATCCCACCCTAATGTACTCTGAAACTGACAATAACAAGGACATTTCACCTACCCCATAAACTCTCAGGACTGGAGCCAGAATGAATGAACCCAAACACCATGAATCACATGGGGAAGTGCAAGGAGTGAGCCCCACTGGAGTGCAGAGGTCAAAATTCTGGTATTTATTTATTTGTTTTTAAATATTTATTTATTTGCTTCAGTTGTACACATGCGTTTATTTGTACGTGGTGCTGAGGATTGAACCCGGGCCACGCACGCGCCAGGCGAGCGCTCCACTGCGGAGTCACAAACCGAGCCCCAAATTCTGGTATTTATGAATAAACTTAGCAAAATTAGATCCAAACTCACTGACTGTTACTACAAAATACTCTACTACTTCATGCAGAAAACTTGTCTCAATTTTCTGGTTCATACAATACGGGGATTCAAACCTCCAATGTCTCCACAGGCTCAATCATCTGTAAATGCCAAGCTTTCACCTGGGAACCATCATTTATCAAATACTGTACAAGAAAATATACATACTGTTCTTGCTGGAAGGTCATACTTAACAAAAGAGCAGTCCCCTGTTTCTGGGGAAGAGCTCTATCTCACCTGCACAGCCATCACATACCTGAAGCTGTATAGCGAACCTGGCGCACTGCTGTGTTCAGTTTAATGTCCAAGCCTTCTGCCAGTGCCACAGGAACACAGGAATAGCCGTTCCTCACTGTCAGGTGGCTGCCAGTAAACTCAAAGTCATCATCCTAATGAGAGGAGGAAGGAATCTAGTTCCACATTTCTTAATAAAAATCTGTTACTTGCATCACATTCTTTATAATACTGAAAAATACAAGCTTGTGGGAACAGCCAATATTTTAAGGCAGAAATTAAAGAATAAACTCTCAGTATTCAACTACAGCCACCAAGGAAAATGAAGGAGAAACATAAACACCAACGTGTCCCAAATCTTTGGGGAGTGGGAGTTAAGGCAGTTGTTTTTTCCCTATATCATCAAATTCCTGTATCAGGGCTGGGGTTGTAGCTCAGTGGTAGAGTGCTCTCCTAGCACATGTGAGGCACTGGGTTTGATCCTTAGCACCACATAAAAATAAATAAATAAAGGTCAAAATTCTTAACAACAACAACAAAAAGTCCTATTATTAAGGTTCAGACTGTTCATGGGGGATGGGCATGGAAACAGATTTAATTAGCAAAGCAGTTTTTCTGATTTCTGAATGTGTTACAGATTTGTAGGACATCAGATTCACCATTGTAACTACATTTTCCTTTACCCTAGGAGCACAATCAGTCTTTATTCCTTAAACTTAGATTTTAAAATTGAGGAAGATTTCCAAAAACTAGTCAGCCAAACTAGATTAAGGCAATTCAGGATCATACAAAAGCCCAAGATAATCCATATATTAAAAAAAAAAAGCCAAGGTTTGACTTGGAAATTAAGAATCTCCAAAATGATCTTATTTCTTTAAATTCACTAAAAAAGAAAATTATATATAGAGGAATGTTTTGAAGGCTAGTTAATAAAACATACCCTAATCTTTGGAATTTGATAAAAATATTGGGCTGGCAGCAAGAATTTCACTACTTTGCAATGACTCATCTGTTCCCCACCGGTCAGCTAAAAATCTGCCTGCAAAATTTATACTATCATAACTAGCACACTATTTATATTATTATAATATAAATTTATTTATTATAATATAAATAGTGAAACTTCAGTGGATACATCAATGAGCACAGGGCCTAATTTAGAATTTATATATAGGGTGTTATTAGTTTGGATCTGGAATATCCCCCAAAGTCCCATCTGTTGAAGGCTTGGTCCCAGCTGGTGGCTCTAGTAGGAGGGCGTGTTAAGGAGGTGGGGTCTTGTTAAAAGAGGCAGGTCTCTTGAGATTTGATTCTGAAGGGTCTACTCTGTCCCTCTACTGCTCTCTGTCTACCTCAAGTAGCCAGCTGTACCGATGCTCTGCCTCACTAAAGCCCAGGGCAATGGAGCCAGATGACCACACACTGAAACCATAAACTTAAATCTTTTCTCCTATAACTTGGTTTTCTCAAGTAGTCATATCACAGCAACTGAAATCTAACTAACACACATGAAAAACTATAAAAGAACTAGTTAATTCTGTAAGATTTTACCATAAACAAGTCCAATCCTCACTAATTCAAATATTAAATAACAGTGACAATTTAAAGATTAATCTTTAGATTAAGAATTCAAAATGATTTTGCTAGGAAAATGTGAAGAAAACAAAATATGTAAGTAAGATTTTACTAAAGAATGTTAAACTGGCCAAGGTCTCAGATTTTTTTTTTTTTTTTTTTTTTTTTGTACCAGGGATTGAACTCAGGGGCACTTGACCACTGGGCCACATCCCCAGCCCTTTTTTGTATTCTATTAGAGACAGGGTCTCACTGAGTTGTTAAGTGCCTCGCCATTGCTGAGGCTGGCTTTGAACTCGCAATCCTCCTGCCTCAGCCTCCCAAGTGCTGGGATTACAGGCGTGCGCCACCACGCCCGGCTGGCCCAGAATTCTAATGACAGTGATTCACTTTAAGTTGATCTAGAGATCTGATGTCCTCCAAAAGAAAAAAAAAATTCCAGAAGGTATTTTTTGTAGAAATTGGCAAGCTGATTCTAAATTTTTTATGGAAACACAGAAGACCTAATATAGCCAAAACAATTTCAAAAGAGAACGAAGTTGCAAAACACACAATACTTGATTTTAAGACTTACTTTAAAGCAATAATAATCAAGATTTTGTGATACTGGCATATGGATCAAGTGATAAATGAACAGAAAAGAGTAAACTATAGACTCACATTTATGTGACTAAGTGATTTTCAACAGAAGTGCAAAGATACAACAAATGAAAAAATGGTGCTGAAATAATTAGATATCCCCATGGAAAATTATAAATCCTACCTTCACCTCATTACACATAAAAATGAACTAAAATGGATTTAGACCTTTAAAACAACAGCAACAACAACAAAGATTTTAGACCTAAAACCCAAGAGCTAAACCCTCAAAACTCTGAAAGGATGATATAGAAAACCTTTGTGAGCTCAGGTAAGACAAAAGATTTTTTTCAGGGTTTAAAAGGTACAAAGCCAAGGGACTGGAGGTGTGGCTCAGTGGTAGAGCACGTGTTTAGTATACATGAGGCCTGAGTTAAACCCTAGCACCACCAACAAAAAAGAAAAACCATGAAGCCTTAAAGAAAAGATTATAAATAGGAGTTCATAGCCAAAAAGATGGAAACAACCCCAATCAATGTCCATCAGTGCACCAACGACAAGGCCACACTCTGTGGTATATCCTCATGATGGAATTCCACTAAGTAACATAAAAAGGAATAAGCTAAGCCAGGAGCGGTGGCGCACGCCTGTAATCCCAGCACTCTGGGAGGCTGAGGCAGGAGGATCGTGAGTTCAAAGCCAGCCTCAGCAATGGTGAGGCACTTAGCAACTGAGTGAGACCCTGTGTCCAAATTAAATACAAAAACAGGGCTGGGGATGTGGCCCAGTGGTCAAGTGCCCCTGAGTTCAATCCCCGGTACCACCAAAAAAAAAAAAAAAAAAAAAAAGGAATAAGCTACTAACGTGACTAACAACAACGATGAACCTCAAAAACTTCACACTGATAAAACACAAAAAAGGATCTACCTATCCTGGTCAATCTGTTTACTGTAGAATAAGCAAAACTATGGTGACAAAAAGCTAACTAGGGGGCTGAGGCTGTGGCACAGTGAGAGTGCTTGCCTCACATGTGTGAGACACTGGGTACAATCCTCAGCACCACATAAAAATAAATAAAGATATTGTATGCATCTACAAATTATATGTATATATAAAAGCAAACTCGTGGGTGTCTGGGGCCAGGAGCTAGGGGATGGGGTATTAGCTGCAAAGGGGCATGAGAGAACTTTCCAGAATGATGGAAATGCTCTTTATCTTGATCACAGTGGTAGCTCGTGACTATCTGGTAAATCATTAAACTGTTCACTTAACGTGGGTGAATTTCACTGCACATAAATGATATCTCTTACTAAAGTTGTTTAAAAACACACACAAAAATTAACAGTTTCTCTTAAGGTTCCTCTTAGATATGTGCTTGACAAAATAAATGATAAAAAAAAAATTTTACCTGATCCCAATGTTTAAGGGAAAGGGTAGAGAGAGGTGTGGCATTAGCAAATTCAAGATTTGCAAAATGCCAATCGAGTATCTGCCTGTCTCTTGATGAGAGGTACACGTCACTGGAAAGTAAAGACAAGGGAACAAGAGTTAATACAGACATCACCATGGTTCTCAATGGGCAGATAATGGAGTCTCAGTAAAGGACTGGAACCTAAGCTAGGGATGGGGATTGTGACTTATGTGATGAATTTTATAGTCAGAAAGTAGAATCTTATCTGTCTTTATTAACTGCTTTACCCCTAATGCCAAGAGCAGTGCCAAGCTCTTCTCAGAAAGCAAAGTACAGTGGGGCCTTATTTATCTGGAAAAAAGACTTCACACTAAGTCTTCTTACAGTATTCAAAGTTTATCATGAAAAATTCTGTCTTAGGACTTTACTGCCAAGGATGAGAAGCATCCCTGACTACAGAACAGAGGCATTTTGCACATGGAGCATCTTATCAACATGCAGTTACTGTCCAAACTCTTCCTAGTCCTCAGAATTATGGAAAGTGAAAGCAACGGCCCTTCTAGCACACTCAAAGAAGACAATTTCCATCTACTCCACCTTCATCCAAACACTGGATTTTATGGAGCAAGGTTATCTTCTCACAGATAATCTGTTTAGATATCTAGGATTATTACCCATTAAAATATAAAGGTAGGGGATTCAGAAACCTGAAGTTTGTTCATAGATATTTTTCACTCATTAAACAATTTAAAATACACTTGCTGAATATAAAAGCTCACTGTGCTTCCTATTCTCCTTCTAAATCTTACATAGAATAAACAGGCAAAGCTATCCCTCTGAATGTTCACATTTATTTTCCTCACCTTGGGGGATTGGCTTCCAATTCTTGAAGTTTTTCTTCTAGCTTTCCTTGTGTTTCAGCTAATTCATCATATTCCTGATAAAATTTTTAAAATTAAGTGAATATGATTTATCCTGAAAGGTCCGTATCTATCTACCCAGTTTATTTTTCCCACAAGTGGTATGTATGGTCTGAACCACATATTCTGTCAGAACATGTGCAGAAAGTGTGGCCCAATTTAGGACTGGGGTCAGAGCTCAAGAATTTTTGATCTTAGAAACTGTGAGCCTGGGATAAAATTGGGCAGAGGGAGAAAATGCAGAAGGAGAAAAGGGGAGGAAGGAAAAAAGGGAAACAGACTAATAGTATGCTACAAAGTAAGGATGAAAAATAATAGCTACTACACTTCCTGAGCATTTACCATGTCTCTAGCACCAGAATAAGCACTTTGGATACACAACTTCATCCCCACTTTATGACTACCCCATACACAAGCTATTATGAACACCATGTATGGATGAGGTAATTAAGGAACCTAAGGTCACAAGACTGGGAGATACCACATTTGGAATTTTACCAGTGTGACTCCAGGTGACTTTATTTCATGTTCATTACTATTATTCTAAACTGTGAGGGTAAGAATTCCTCAGAAAAAGCAGATCCTAAACTGAACTATTCCCGTAGTCCCCATGGTTGGTGTGTACTAAACCCTCTTCTTGGTACTACAGCACCTGTGATTGGTTAGTGACTCTCTTTTTTTCAGAGTCCCCAGATTTGTGCTATTTCTTAGAATTCCAAAAGAAACCAGTCAGGCACACTCGCTACTGCACCTTGCACAGGGCAGTCAGATCTCTATGCTTGCTCTTCACCAAGAACTCAGCAGTAATGTCTCTGGGTGGCTTCACTTCAGATGCTTCTTTATATTGCTGATGGAGTTCTTTAATTTTCTCTTTCAAATTTACCATCTAAGGGAAAAAGTACAAATTCACCATTCCAGATAGAAATGTAATTCACCCCTAATTATTACAGTACCCTTGTTTGTCTCCTCTCCTAATCTGTTATGTTAAGGTCCTTAGAATTCTTCAATACCTATTCCACATCACACCACAGGGGGTGGGGGGGGGGAACTGAGGATGCTTCACAGAGGTACAATGCTGTCAGATGACTACAAGTGGCTCTTCCAAAACAAACGAGAGGGAAGGAGTATACAAATGAACAAAACGTACTGAAACAAATTTAATTTCCTAGAAAAACAATCTACCACCAATTTAACTTAAACTTATTTGGGGAAGCCAATTGTCAAGATTATTTTCTTAGATATGTAAAAGGTTAAATCATCACACAAAGAACCTTATGGAACCATTCTTAATGTCAGTTTTTTTTCAAGCTTCTGACAGAACTGTGAGGACAAGGGTGACAGAACCTGAGACTGCCCTGCAGATCTCCTGCAGCTGGCAGCTCCCCTCCAGTCATTCATCTCATTTCATCCTTCCCCAACCCGTGAAGATGAGCTGGAGACCTCTTACTTGACAGGAATGAAGAAATGAGACAGAGTGAGACAGTGAGGATACCCCAATCATAAGGCATACCCAGAGTTTGCACAGTAAAGACCCTCACCCCCACCACGGGGGCTTTCGCCCTAAGCTGATATTATGTTTGCAGTTGGCATGAGGAGGAGAAACAAATGGTTGAACTCAAATGGCCCAGAACCTGGAGCTGAGGTGGAGGCGGTAGTAGTAGGAGGGAAGAGACCTTAGCTGGGAATGGGGTGGGGAGGGGACAGGGGGGTGTTCGGCTCCTCAAGAGAGTAATTATGGTGATCAACTGACTGGCTGCTGATTTGTTGGTCTTCACTGGTGGGTACTTTGGCCCCAGTACAGCTGATCTCTCTCTGATCTTAGAATTCAGCAGGAGTACCGGGCCAGCTTTGGAAGAGGTAAAGACACAGAGGAAGGACCTATTTCTCCTAGCAATGACTTCACAATGGTGTCATACTGAAAGACTGACAAATACAACTGTGTCTTTCACTAGTCATTATTTTGTTAATAATAATGAGTTCCAGATATGCAGACCTTCTGTTCATGGAAACAACCCAGAATGTCTTTAAAGTTTCTAAATGAAAGGCTCCCCACCCCTCACTGAAGCTTATCTACAATGAAAATAAATACAGACTTTCACCTTATTAAGAAGTTCTTTCAGTTCTTCCTGAGTTTTCACTATCTTCTTCCAATGCTCAATCTGCTCATCTTTGACATGCTTTTCTTGTAACCTAGGAGAGACAACACATATGCCCGGCCACACAGCCAGCTCTGCAGCACAAGACTGGCCCCGTCTAGCACGTTCAGAGGCATCAAGGCCCACTGGGACTTCTAACACTTAGGAAGAAGAAAGTTGGCTGGTGGCAAATTATTATCTAGGTTATGTTAAATACAGTAATAATGTCATAAAAGCTGTCAATTTTAGAAATGAAAAGGGCTTTAAGGACCATGTAATTATTTTAAATGCTTTTTTTCCTTTGCAATTTAACAATCTCATATGAAAACTAGCTCAAATTAGACTACTGAAAACTTAAAACATAAATAACAAATCTGTAAATGGAATTCACTATACAGTAAGTTGTATCAAAATACTTACTGAATGACAACTTCCAGTGCCTGGCCAAGGGACACAGGCTTATTATTGAGAACATTGAAGTCTAGTTGATGACTAAGGTAAGATGTAGCTTCTAGCAACCGGTTAAATTCTTGCTCTACCATTTCATCTTTCTCTTTAGGAACCTGAAAATCCGAAGTATAGCAGAGTTGGTCCTTATTAAGACTAACACCACTCACAAAGACACAAATGCTCTGAGGTTTAAAAAGGTCAAAATATGTATCTCAAAGGGGAAACCTTTGAGGACAATGATTTGAATTTTCTTTTCTATGAAGTGGTTAAGTTCATTTAAATGAGATGTGAAATGTTTTGGCCCTGATTAGTTCCCTCTTTTCCCACTCTGCCCACAGATCTGGGACTCCACCTCTATCAACAGCCATGAGATTTACACGGTGCTAACTGAAGCTTCATGGAGCACGAGGTGCACTGAGCTGACATGCACTGAGTTGAGCTGGGCTGACATGCAAACGACACACCAGATAAGTCCCAGAGAACAAAAACTATGCTAACACACCTGAGGACCTTCCAGAATAAGGGCAGGATGGAAAAGTTAGAAGCCCATGTTATCTTGCTTCCCTTCAAAGATGACAGAATTTCAGGTGGGAGTAGGGAAGAAAAAAGTGAAACTTATGGCTACTAATAAGAACACACTAGCACCTTTTGCAGAGTAATAATGTTTTATGGTACCAATAATTTCAGAGCTAAATGCTCCAAGTTCCTAAAGAGACTATAAGTGGCTGAGATACCAAAAGGCCTGGCCCCTCACTGTTGTAGAGGAAGGAAACAAATCACAAAACAGGTCATCAAGCGGCAAGACCACGTCATAGGCCAGGCTATGCCCTTGCCTACTGATGTCATCAGTTAGTTGACATGCATCCCTCTGCTACTGCTTAATTCTGCCCCAAAGTAAACTCTCTGCATCCTGCTGCTGAATTCATGGCAGCAAGAGAAGGAAAAAGCATGTCTAAGGAAAGCATCTCTTGCCATAAGCTGGGCATTAACTGGAAAACGGAATTCAAAACATGGACTTTCACTTTATCAGTAACAAGAAAACAAAGCACTAAAGTATGTTCTAGTAAACACTAAGACTAAGGAGTGATCTTTTACAATCAGAGGTAGCTAACTGCTGACAGGATCATCACAGTGAGAGTCTACTTTGTTTGAAACTCCTTGTTTTCGCCCTTGCAACCAGATGAGTATGAAGCACTAGCCTCTACCCCTTTGCTGACCATACAAGTAACTCCGTGAGATGAGCAAAAAGAATCTGGTGTTTAGTACAATCTGCACAAAAAAAGAAAGCTCTCCTTTGGATCTATATGATCAACACCACAACTAATTTAATCAAAGTCATACTTGAAGCTTCCCGTTCTGTAAGAGCACACGAGAGAGATCAGGGTATTCTAATGAATTAGAGAATCACCCTTAGCCTAAAGAAAATCTAAATTCCTAAGAATTTTCTGGTTTGTATTGAGAAAAGATGCCGAGAATCAGGCCCCGGATACTTGGTACCATTTATACACCAGGGCAGTCCCAGGACCTGGTGGATTCAAAGACATCCAACCTATCTACTCAGCCCCGTGGCCAAAAAGAGGGCTCTTAGCGAAAAAGACCTTCTTGTTAGGAATTTCATCCACTTTCTCATCTGTTACTTTTCCTTAGTGACATCGTGGTCATATAAAGAGCAACTCAAACAATGAAATCCTGCTCAGACACTTGCTATTTCTAATGCAACTCCTGTAATGATGCTACAAAAGACAGTTCAACAACTCTTTTAGTTCTCCTTTCAAAAAGGAAACAACTATGTTTTAACATGAAATCTATAGTTATGTGATCTTAATTGATCATAGATACAAATGTGCAAGACTGGTTTCTCTGGAGCACAAAAAGGTGGCAGTTCCATATGTGGCTTCTATAATGCCTAACAAGAGGATGCTATAGCAGGAAGGGGGACTAGATCACATATGCCACTACTATAGGGCAGAATGTGCCAATACACAAGAATGCAAATGAGACAGATTAAAGCTTTTCCAGTGCCAAATGGATGGCTTGTTTCAGACAAGCTTTAATCTTTGCAGCTAGGGTGACAGTCACATAGGGGGTTCATACTGAGAAAGTAGGCAGCACTCAGGCTCAGTAACTGGGGTCCAGGATGTGTGGTAGAGAAATATTTAAAGGGACACTGTCAAGGTTAGAGGGACCAAATTGACCTTTTGTTTCTTCCCTCTGTTTGCAGAGCAGCTCGCTTGATTCATTACACTTTCCCCTTTAGTCTACCCACACTCCCCACAAAAAAAAAAACTGACGTTTTACATGCGCTTTCAATGACAAAAACTCAAATGGCACCAGCCCAACATATAGGTGCAACTCTACAACAACAAACCAGTGTGAATGTGTGATGGAGAGGATCTTCGAAAGGAAAAGATTTAAGTGTCAAGCTTTTAATGGGTTATTGTAAACGGTGAGGAAAATGATTTGAAAAATTATGAAAAAATACCTTGACAGTGTCCTTTTAACCAGTGCAGCAGAGAGAGAAATAAACTGTAAATAACAGCCCAACAGCCACGTCAAGTTTAGTTTTGTACGACAGCAGTAAAATCAAGGCTTTAAACACATAGCATGACAGAAGCATTCTGTTAGCTCAGAAGCTGCAACCACCAGAGAAATAAGGACAGACTATACAGAGACCAAAATGGGAGTGAAGGCATAGAAATGGCCAAAAGAAAGGCAATTTTAAAAAGGGAGGGAGTGGGAAGAGGTGTCAGAAAGCAATGAGGAACAAAGCAGAACTTAACAAAAGAAAGAAAAAACATAGAACAGTAACAACAAAATCAAACAAAATCAAACCAAAAAAAATTACTGCCACGTTTGACACCAGATGACAGGACTGCGTCTCTGGGACACCACTCAAACCCAAGGTTTAGCTTCACAAGATCTGTGAAATACAGTCAGGTCAGCAACCAGGCCTCATTGGCCTCATCAAGCACCTGCTGGAGTGTTGCACATGTTGACACCTGGCTGTTCTCCCATTAATTTTAATATTTCCATTTGAAATTCAAGGAATATTTGGAAAATAGTAAATAAAATACTTATCCCCTGGGAGAACAATACTAACCAGGAGAAACCCAAAATGTGTTTTAAAAATACATTTAAATCTTGAATCCATTTCTAAAAATAAGCTAGTTATAAATGTTCTCTTTCATATATCCAGACAACAAAAAGAAATCTTCGCAAACAACTATCTAAGTACCCCGAACTATTTGCGTTTCAGGTCATTTTTCCCTTTGGTGACAAAACTGAGATTCTATTATTTCTGCCAATAAATATGAAAAAAGAATAACATAATGGAGTTGAAATATTACCAATCTCTAAACAAAAGTCACAGTAATTTTAATTTTACCTCACCATTTTATTCTAGGTCCTTAAATTGTATCCCTTCTGAGAAAGGAACTCAACACATGATTAGGGTCAAGCACCAGGTTAGAAGGCAGGTGGATTTCTACATTATGACACGGTAAGAACTTTTAATAGCAAACTAAACAGCATTCTGGGGGAAGGATCAATAATCGATCAATAATACAGAGCCTTCTATCAAAGAAGGAACAACAATTATTACTTTAAACAGATTTTCATTAGGACTTTTCAAAGCCATTTATTTCTCTGTGAAAATTCCAGCTAAAATGGTGCCTTTCACATTTGAAAAGAATTTGATGAGTATCATTGTTCTAAATGGGTTCAATTTTGTTTTGGTGCTAAAGATTATATGAGGCATCCCTGAACATGGTCAGGGGAGGGGCAGCCTGTATGCCCAGCTCACACAGAAGATACTTTGGGAAAACCAAACAACTTTCTGGACAAGGCCCCTGACTCTGAAGAAAGTATCTCAAAGGAAGGAAAGCTGCCTTTAGTTCTATCTCTGGTTTCACTCCATTGACACAAGATCTTTAATTCTTCAAAAACATTTATATCTATCTTGCTTCCAGTCTTCATAAGCTTTCTAGCACATAGCATAATGGAGTTAAAGTACAGCAATGGTCCCGTAACAGAAAGTTCTGAAATTTAGCCAGAGGAATTTTTAGGAAGAATCACCCTTTGGGGGAAAAAAAAAAAAAGAATCACACTTTTGAAAAAAGCAGTAGTGGTCAAATTTGGCCAATGAAGGCCACAATCAATCTCTGCCTCTCCCACCCTTATACCATTTAGCATTGCTAGAATCATGGTGAGATAGAAGATTAGGATTAGTTCCTCTGGTAAGACTTGGAAGAAATTTACACCTGAAGAGTCTCTAATTCAGATTATCTTAAATAGCCATAGGTAGGGCTTATTCCCTTAATGGGAAAATAAGGACAATGGAGTATCCTTTATCCAAACAAAATTCTATGTGATTATGTAAATGGAGACTGTTACCCTCCGCCTAGACCTCTTGTAACTCATGAATCTTAAAGGGGATATAAATAACTGACTTATTTAAAGCAGGGATTGGAGTGTGGAGAGGCATATGAACATCTACGTAGTTCATTCTAGCAGTTTTTAGCACATAGTAGAGGCACTCAATAAATTCTTCTTAAAGGAATAAATAAACATAGTTTGGAAAAGCAAAGCCAGGATCATAACTATATTTGGGAGGGATGACTATTTTGGAACTCTGGGACCACTAAAGGAAGACAGGAGATTTTTATTATAGAAAAAGCAGGGATTGGCAGTTATGATTTTAAAGGATTCAGGAGAGAAATACTGCTATTAAGATACTTAAGATGTTTCTTCAAAGAAAGATGAAAACCAAAAAGGCTAACAGGCCTGTGTCAAAAAAAATAATCTAAGCACAACTCTGTGAATACAAATGAAACCCTGCTGATGATGAATAGTATTGGGCAGACCACCTCCTATTGTGAGAGTGGAGCCAGTCCCAAGAAGAAACTCAAGATCCATTTTTCAGTTCTCTTTGAATCTCCCTTGGAAACAACAAAAGCTCCCTGTCTTCATAAGCTTTCTAGCAGCAGAGCATTGCAATAACCTTGTAATGCAGAATGCTACAGCACTGCAGGAGTTTGAGATACCCTCCCCAGTGTACTGAAAAACAGGAATCTAAAGCCTCCAAGTTATTAGCTGGTAAACAGGAGAGGCAGAAAACACTCAAAGCCCTTTCATCTCCCCAACTTATGTATGCTTTCAGTCCCCTCACTAGTGGGGCCCAAGATGTTCCTGAGAGAAATCACCCACTTCCAACCTCCTCCCTGCCCAATTAAAGCTGATCACAGTGCAGGTCAGCCTGTAACTCCACCAACCAACAATCTGTGGGCAGCTGCTATTTTTTTTCCCCTCCCAAGCTTAAGGTTTGGGAGACCCCTTCTATTTACTGGGTAGCCTTACTATCCCTATAGTATTTTACACTCTATGTTATATCCCTTCACAGAACACCCCCTGTTCTAGTCATCCAGAGCCACAAAATAAACTTCCCTTGCCAAAAACAAATATTGAAGCTCAATATTGTACCTGCCTATGTAGGAGCAGACAGCACAGAGAGGTAAACTCCAGGATCTTGCAATTGTGATTAAGAATAATAACAACATAACCTTATGGCAGCAAAATGGCTGGGTATGAAAGTGTCTTCAAGACAATATTACAAGTAATATTTATATAACTAAGTAACTGCTGGCCTTGTACAGGGTGGCAGAATTATCTTCTACTTACTAATAAGAGAACCATTAAATTCTATTTTGAGCCGGGTGCAGTGGCGCACGCCTGCAATCCCAGCACTTGGGAGACTGAGGCAGGAGGATTGCGAGTTCAAAGCAAGCCTCAGCAATGGCGAGGCACTTAGCAACTCAGTGAGACCCTGTCTCTAATAAAATACAAAAAAGGCTGGGGATGTAGCCCAGTGGTCGAGTGCCCCTGAATTCAATTCCTGGTACAAAAAAAAAAAAAAAAAAAAAAAATCTATTTTGACTAGCTGCACACTAAGAATGGAGAAACACAAATCCATTTTATCTAACAATTTACTAAAGAAAATTCAATGGCTGAGTAAATTTCTACTCTAGGTGGACCTTGTTGGCTCCTATCAAAAATATTAAAGAAAGCTCTCTGAGGAGGAGACTTAGCACATGTAATCAATCATATAGTCAGCCAGAGTGGCACACACTCATCCTGCACCATCTTCCCTGAAAGAGCAGGCAGGTGAGCAGAACACCTATGGGAATGTGAGCCAAAATATCATGCCATGGGTACTGGCTCTTTTGCATATTCACTACAGTGACCTTAAGCAAATAGTGGGAAGCTTTAGTTTATTTCTCCTGCAGAAAAGGAAAATGACACTACTGTACCCCCTTTAGATTATATATATATATATATATATATATATATATATATATATATATATGGTGTGTATGTGTGTGTGTGTGTGTGTGTGTGTGTGGTGGTGCTGGGAATTGAACCCATGGCCATGTGCATTCGAGGCAAGCACTCTACCAACTGAGCTATATCCCCAGCACCCCCCCTTTAGATTTCTAAAGTCATGAAATATATTTATTATTATAAGCTTAAATAAATAGGGTTCTTGGGTTGGGGGTTGTAGCTTAGTGGTAGAGCACTTGTCTCATATGTGGAAGGCACTGGGTTCGATCCTCAGGACCACATAAAAATAAAATAAAGGTATATTATTCATCTACAACTGAAAAAAAAAAAAAGCCACTTTCATAAATAGATAAATAAGGCTTTTTGTACTTGTCCTGTAAGCCAAAAACTAGTCTACTGATCCATTGTTACTCTGAGCCAGACTACTGAAGACAGAAAAATAAAGATACAGTAACATGTCTTCTTATGTTTGGTTAACCAAAGGACAAGAGAAACTCAAAGCTGCAAAGAATTATTTCCAGAATTTGAGAATACTTAAGGAATCTTCCTTACCACTTGGCTACTGCATCAAATACAAGCATGCCAACTTAAGAAAATTCCTGTACAGATCAGAGATGACAACTACCAATTTCACCTGGGAAATGTCTCTGCATACAAAATGCTGAAAACTGCATGGAGGTTAACAACTATTTACTAAGTGCTACTCAAAGGGCTAATCCTGGTAGATCCAGAGCTCAAGCTAGAACACAAGTCAATGCACCAGTTTTCTTTATCAAGAAAGTCATGCAACCAAAAAGAAAAGTCATCATCTGAACAAGAGTGTAGTTAATGACATAATTTATCTACATTATGGTACAAGCTACTTATCTCATCCCATACTGGTAACCAAAAGTTCAAACTGGCAGTCAATGCAGGCCACACTAAAGGGGAGGATATACCAGTAGACTAGTTGGAAACACATGTCTGAAAAACTTATTACAAAAAACAAAAAAGTCTGAAAGGGTTAGGGATGTAAGCATAATGGTAGAACATTTGCCTAGCAAGCAGAAGGCCCTGGATTCAATCCCCAGCACCACAAAAAGAAAAAAGAAAAAAAGAAAAAGGAAGGAAAATAATAATAATAAAGTTGTTGAAATTCATCTAATACCAAGAAAGCATTTCTCTAAACATCTCTACTAGAAAAATTTCTCTCTTTACTGTTAGATTAAATGAACTGCTCTACATTAAGGAAAGTCAAAGAGAGGGTTTTCTCAACCATCAAGGACAGTATTTCCTGTGGGCTCTCGATTCTCGGGGACTTCAGAGCTTACTTCCTTGCCTCAGATCTGCACATGCCTGACTACCTACCTCCAAATGCCTCTGATCCTGCCTCTTCCCCTGCTCAAAAACCTCTGATGTTCCAACCTACAGATTGGCCTCACATGCACTATCCTCCACACCCTGAACTGTAGCCGTCTATCTCCTGCCCTCTCCTCACCCTCCTTTACAGACTTACTTCTCAGCTTGCTTATACCTTCCTCTGCTTCCAGTGCCTTTCCCTTCTAGAACCACAGGTTGGAGTCTTCTCCAATCACTCTCCTCCTTCCCTCCAAATCTCTCTCCCGACCCCTCCCACCTCCACATACTCCCTTGCTTCATTGGCTCTTCTTCAGCAATCTGTTCTATTGAATCCTGGGCAAAACTGCCTTGACTATGTTACTGATAAATTTATGGTGATATGTTTGTGATTTGCTTCCCAAACATTACACAACACACACACACACACACACACACACACACACACACACACACACACACACAGCAGGAAGAGGATATATAAAACAAGACTGGAAAAACAGGGTTCATTATGGTATTCCTTCTACTTCTGTGCATATTTAAAATTTGCCATAATAAAAAATTGGGGAAAAAAGGATTATTTGTGTTATTTGTGCACAAGTACTACGGCAGTAACTTATCTGTCTCTATGCCTTTTTCAAATCTCCGTAGGGGAAAAAAAAAAGGAAAGTTTTAAAAAGGAAAGTTACAAAAGAAATTTATTAAAATTTTTAATTAACCTCTACTTCATCCTTACTTTATTCTGTCAGATGTCTTAAGCCCTGGAAAGAAATGTGGACCAGGATGGTGCAGATAGGAACCAAGGCATTCTTTGAAAGTCTGTCCTTTTCTGATATGAACACCATAAAGCCTAAATGTGGATCGGACCTGGAGACCCAACACACAAAATTCAAGAGTTGGGATCAACTCGTTTTAGTAACAGGGAAGCCAACATACACACAGCAAATCTTCCCTTGCTCAGAATATAAAGATAATAACATGCTTATATCATGGGGGTATATCAGTGGCAGAATACTTGCCTAGCATGAATTTGAAAAAAAGGGTGCTTATACCCCATGAGGTATGGACTCTCACCCTGACAGGGGATAACATTTTTGTTAATGCAAACTCTGGAATTTTGCTCACCCCTAAAAATTCAGAACTGACTCAGGTCATCTAAGCCTACCTTATAGTAGTTGAACTGCTCATTCTCATTCCCCCAACCAATTATCACTTTCATACTACTGTCTTATTAAAAATAGGAAGCTCCTATATCTCTGGTCAACAAGTACTTGAAACATTTGAATTAAGTACCACCATTTGGCTATTAGCCCATCAAAAGCTTGAGCCTATAAACACAAAACTGAAGTTATAAAGAGCACACGAAGCCAAAGCACAAAATGGAAGGCACAATACAAAAAAATGAAGAATCAGATTTCAATTCCACAGGTCTCTTGGAATTAGTGGGCACAGCCAAATTTTTAAAAATTAGCTAGCTAGCTAGCTTTCTTCATTCAGAGTCCTAAAGATAAATGTCTAATCAGACATGTCAATTTGTACATATACAATAATCCCTTCCTATACAGCACAGTTAGAAAACAACGAAAAATGTCATATCATTTCTCAGTTTACATTGTTTGTATGCACATTCACACATTCCCCCAGTTTTCAACTAAATCAAAGAAATTTTGAAAAGTTCTGTTTGTCTTCAACTTACAGCTTGTCCATTGGCTTCATAAAGTGGGCATTTTTGTTTGATCTTGGCCAGTTCCATATTTACTTGTTTGCTGACCACAGCCATGGGATTCCCTCCTAGAAAAAAACAATTAAATTCAGCATACCTGTGAGGAGAGAGAAAACCTCAAAGTGAAAATATTTTTTATTCAAAAATGCTCAAAACTTACAGTATATAAAAATTTTATCCTCTAAAAAATGATCAAATTAAAAATATGTAAAATAAGTAAAAAATTATCCATCATCCCACACTTCTAGATTTTAGGTACATAAAATTATCTCCCACACAAAGGGTAATATATTGTTTTGTGATCTTTTTTAAACTTAGCAATATACTGTGGATATTTTATGTTACTATAGGACTACATAATTTTTAGTGGCTATGTAATTCTTACCGTGTATGTGGGGTGTGTGTATGTGATAAGAATTTTATCTATGTGTATTATTTATTTTTAAGCATGGTCCTGGGGATTGGACCCAAGGGTGCTCTATCACTGAGCTACAATCCCATACCTTTTATTTTTTATTTTGAGACAGGGTCTTTCTAAGTTGCCCGAGTCTGGCCTCAAACTTGTGATCCTCCTGCCTCTGCTTTCCAAGTAGGTGGGATTATAGGTATGCACCACCAAACCCAGCATATTGTATAAAATTTAATCTTCTAACCTGTGGTTTCTTATGTTTTGCTATTAAAATAATGCCATATTAAAAATGCTCCAGTCAGGTGTGGTGGTACATGCCTATAATCCCAGTCATTTGGGAGGCTAAGGCAAGAGGATCACAATTTCAAGGCTAGCCTCAGCAACTTATTGAGACCCTGTCTCAAAAATAACAATTAAAAAAAGGTGGGGCCGGGCGCGGTGGCGCACGCCTGTAATCCCAGCACTTTGGGAGGCTGAGGCAGGAGGATCGCAAGTTCAAAGCCAGCCTCAGCAATGGCGAGGCACTTAGCAACTCAGTAAGACCCTGTCTCCAAATAAAATACAAAAAAGGGCTGGGGATGTGACCCAGTGGTCAAGTGCCCCTGAGTTCAATCCCGGTACCACAAAAAAAAAAAAAAAAAAAAAAGGTGGGGACTTAGCTCAGAGGTTAAGTGCCCCCGGGTTCAATCCCTAGTACCAAAAACAAAACAAAAAAATCCTCCAAAAACAACATTGCCCACTCCTCCTTTTTTGTTTTGTTTATTTTGTTTCAGATAATTTCCTAGAACTGGAAAAAGATACCTTAGGTCAAAAGATTTGCTAGTTTTTTTTTTGTTTGTTTTTTTTTGTTTTGTTTTTTTTTTGGTGGTACCAGGGATTGAACTCAGGGGCACTCCACCACTGGGTCACATCCCCAGACCTTTTTTGTATCTTATTTAGAGACAAGGTCTCACTGAGTTGCTAAGTGCCTCACCATTGCTGAGGCTGGCTTTGAACTCGTGATTCTCCTGCCTCAGCCTCCCAAAGTGCTGGGATTACAGGCATGTGCCACCGCGCCCAGCGATTTGCTAGGTTTTGAATATTATTTGTTCCCTCAAAACTCAGGCTTGCGGGCTGGGGTTGTGGCTCAGCAGTGGAGCGCTCGCCTAGCATGTGCGTGACCCGGGTTCAGTCCTTAGCACCGTGTAAAAATAAAAGAGGCATTGTGTACAACTAAAACAAGTAAATAAATATTTAAAAAACAAAAAACAAAAAAACTCAGGCTTGCATTTAAATCCCACTGTGAGATAACAAGGGAGTAGAACCTTAAATTCATTGTAGTGTTTAGAGGTGGGGCCTTTTAGAGGTATTTAGGATTGGAAAAGGTCATTAGGGTGAAGTCCCATGATTAATTCTTGGTGGCTTCACAAGGAGACTAGAAGAGACACAGACACAACACTGGCATTCCATGTCCCTTGCTATGTGATGATGATCTGCACCACCTCAGGACTCAGTCAGCAAGAAGGCTATCACCAGATGTGGTCCCTTGGCCTTGGACTAGAACTGTGGGCCAAAATTGATTTTTCTTTACAACTTATCCAGTCAATAACATTGTGTTACTGGCAAAAGAAAATGGACAAATAGGATCCTAAACCAATATATTTTAAAATTGTACCTATGGCTTTAAGATGTAAGCCTAACAATCTTATTCATTTCAGACTGCATGCTATAGCATAAAAAAACCACAAATTACTTACCAAGACCTGTTACCACCATTGCTCCAAGATCAGCTACATAGTTTCCTTTGCGAAATGTAGCAACTCGTCCACCCACACGATCCTGTTTTTCAGAAATTAAATGGCCAAAATCACCAGTTCTATTTTAATCACAATAACCTGGCACACCAGGGTTGATTTCCATAATTTAAAAAGAAAGTGTGGTTTAGAGTTTATACAGAGTACAACCAATAGTAAAGCAGGCACAAAGAACAAATGAAGTTGAATTCAAAGTTAAAGTAAAGGTAACAACATGTAAGAAGTATAGGATTAAATGATGTAATACAAAACAATTTGATTGCCAGAAGACATATGTAGTCACAGGAACTATTATCTTTCTAACCAGCTGTCTATAATACCTCTTCATGTACAGATGTGCAAGGATGTGTAGGGGCCACCCACAGAGAAAATGTTCACAGACTCCAACACCTTAAATACCAACTTTCTACCACTATGATTTGATTCTTGCCCATTAATCCCTATAATCCCTACAGTCAGCTGTGAAACTTTTTTCTCAGATGGATCTTGCTATATTGTTCAGGCTGGTCTTGAATTTGGGTTCAAGTGATCCTTCCACCTTAGCCTTCCAAGTAGCTGGGACTATAGGCATGCACCACCACGTCCAGCTTAGCTATGAATAATTTTTTAAAATTTCTAAGTTACAGATGGACACAATACTTTTATTTATTTTTATGCTGTGCTGAGGATAAAACCCAGTGCGCCTCACACATGCTAGGCAACGCTCTACCATTGGGCTATTAACTCTAGCTCTAGCTATGAATAATTTGATAAATAAATATTTCTCTGACAAATGGGTTCTCCAGTGTAGCCCAGGGGCAAAGTCTACTGAACATAAGCTGTTGATAACAACATTCATCACTAAATAGGCATAGGTACCTCTGCTGACTAGGAAATTTCAAGTATGGGAAAACCTTACTAAGCTCTAGTGATAAATTTATTAATTGTACATAATACAAGGAGAATACTCTATAAACTCCAGATAAGCAAACATAAAAAGCAAACCAAAAAACCCCAAAAACAAACCAAAAAACTATCAACTCCACACAGGTGGGGATTACAACATCCTATAATTATGTACTAGACAAATGTTATCTGAATTAATAAAGTATTACATTAATAAAAGACCAAATTAAAAAAATTTAATTTTAATTTCCCTACACTCTATTGTTTAGGTTACCTGAGAAGTATTTTTTTAAACGATGGGAGCTCAGAGAGCCTTTAAGCACTGGAAAATAATCAAATTTCAAAAATTATTCATGAAAATTATTTCCACAGTAGCATCCTAATGTGATGCTCTTTTCCTGCTGTGTGCCATCAACCCTTCCCTCCTTCAGTTTCTACTTCTCCAGGACTAATGATTAAGAGGCTATCTTGGGGGCAGGGGTTGTGGCTCAGTGGTAGAGCACTTGCCTAACACATGTGGGGCCCGGTTCTATCTTCAGCACCACATAAAAATAAAATAAAGGTACTGTAGACGGGCACGGTGGTGCATACCTGGCATCCCAGCACTTGGGAGGCTGAGGCAGGAGGATCGTGAGTTCAAAGCCAGCCTCAGCAATGGCGAGGCACTTAGCAACTCAGTGAGACCCTGTCTCTAATAAAATACAAAAAAGGGCTGGGGATATGGCCCAGTGGTTGATTGCCCATGAGTTCAATCCCCGGTATCAAAAATAAAAAAATAAAACTAAAGGTACTGTGTCCATCCTACAACTAAAAATATGTATTTAAAAAGAAAAAAAGAAGATATCTTGGCTTTATCATGTGCTAAAAGATGGCTCCCACCTAAGAAACAACTCCTTTTCTTTGACTATCAAACGGAATACAATTCACTACTGAAAATAACTGCCTCCTACAAAAGGTAAATACCATGAATGTCCCAAATCCGAGTTAACTGGAAGAAATAAGGAGCTGAAAATATCCATCCCTTACAAACTTTATTCACTAAGCAGTTTTCACAGCTTTATTGTCAGAAATTCTATCCCCCCCCTCACACTCTGGTACTGGGGGTTGAACTGAGGGACACTTAACCACTGAGCCACATCCCTAGCCCCTTTTATGTTTTGAGACAGGGTCTCACTAAATTGCTTAGAGCCTTGCTGTGTTGTTGAGGCTGGCTTCAAACTCATGATCCACCTGCCTCAGCCTCCTAAATGTTTTGCTGGGATTATAGAAGTGAATCACCATGCCTGGCTATTGTCACAAATTCTTTATCTAGGGGCTGGGTGTGTAGCTCAGTGACAGAGTACTTACTAAACACATAAAGGCCCTGGATTTGATCCCTGGTACTTAAAAAAAAAAATTTTTTTTTAATCCAATATAAATAGGAGTACCCAAAATACTGTGCAAATCAATTTGGCTAAGTTCAAGGTGCACTATTCCTTGATTTGTAACATAATTTTCTTACCATATTTCCGTTAGGCCAGGCTTCTACAACCAAAATAAAATTCTTACCCTGGCTTCCAAAAGCGTGACATCCATTCCAAAACTTTGCAGTTGTCGAGCTGCTGCCAAGCCTGAGACTCCAGAGCCTATAATAATTACCTTTCCTGTCTTTTTAGCTAAAAGCAAAAAGAACAACAAAAACTTAAATGTTTTGTTGTAATTAGTTTGGGTATATACTATTTTTCCTCATGAAAACCTCTGGATTCTTAACATATCATGATGTCTTAAAAGTATATCAGTTATTTCCTAATATGGAAACTATCTGAAAATAAATTAACAAATATCTGAAGTTTATAGAACTTTAGTTTAATGTTGAACATTAATAAATAAAATTCCTAGCCGGGCGCGGTGGCGCACGCCTGTAATCCCAGCACTTTGGGAGGCTGAGACAGGAGGATCGCGAGTTCAAAGCCAGTCTCAGCAATGGCGAGGCACTTAGCAACTCAGTGAGACCCTGTCTCTAATAAAATACAAAAAAGGGCTGGGGATGTGGCCCAGTGGTCGAGTGCCCCTGAGTTCAATCCCCGGTACCAAAAAAATAAATAAATAAAAATAAATAAATAAATAAAAATAAAATTCCTTCTCTTGAGATTTACTTTCTCATTACTTTAATCCCATGTTTCACACTCTGATCCTGGACATGCTATGAATGATTGGCTTCATTATCTCACAATTGTATGAGGACACATTTTGGGTATGAGCTATTTACTTTCAGCTGTACTTTTGTAGTCTTAAGTTAGTATTCCGTTTGGAAGAATCATTAAAGCATGAAAAATAAGGCCAGGCACAGTGATGCACACCTGTAATCCCAGCGTCTCAGGAGATTAAGACAAGAGGATCACGAGTTCAAAGTTAGCCTCAGCAACTTAGCAAGGCCCTAAGCAACTACTTAGTGAGACCCTGTTTCTAAATAAAATACCAAATGGGCTGGGGATGAGGCTCAGTGGTTATGCGCCCCTGGATTCAATCCCTAGTACCAAAAAATTAACTAAATAAATAAATGCAATAGTTGGGAGCAGTGGCACACACTGGTAATCCCAACAACTTGGGAGGCTGAGGCAGGTTGATTGCAAATTGAAGGCCAGCCTCAGCAATTTAGCGAGGCCCTAAGCAACTTAGCAAGACCCTGTTTCAAAATTAAAATTAAAAAGGAATGGGCATGTGACTCAGTGATAAAACACCCTGCCCACCCCTGGGTTCAATATCCCCACCCCCCCAAATTAAAAAAAAAAAATGCATTAATTCTCAAAATATCCCTGTCTCCTGGATCCCTGGCAGACATTATCCAAACACTGTGAAAGGAGCAAATAGTATATTTGTTTTAAAAGCAAATGAGAGGAAAAAAATCTCAAGCCTCCCACTTGCATAACTAACTTCTTTTTTTAAAAACACACTTGCTTTTTTAATTCTGATTTTTTTTTTTTTTTTTAACTTAGAAGTCTGGGTTGAGTTTGTGGCTCAGCAGTAGAGCGCTCGCCTAGCATGTGCACTGCCCAGGTTTGATCCTCAGCACCACGTAAAAGATAAAATAAAGGCATTGTGTACAACTTAAATAAATAAATATTTAAAACAACAACAAACAAACAAAAAAACTTACAAGTCTAATTTTTTTCTAAATACCTATCAAACTAGAAATTAAGGGAAATGTATATTTAAATATTTTATTTTAAATTTTATTTAAGAAGATAAACTTCAGAATATTTTGACAAATATAGATTTACAAATCAAAATTAAATACTAACAACATCATAGATATAAAAGGTAGTCATAGATTTATAACTAAAAATCATTTATAACTAAAATGCATTGGCTGGGTAGGTCCTTACTTGGTAGTGGTTTTATCCTCTTATAGATGCCAAAGTTGATAAGACCATGACGCTCTAAATAACTGTGAACTCTGTGGACAAGCACAGTATCACCTATAGAAATAAATAAATTTAAAAACATGTTTATGTTTGCAGCAGTTTAAACAGAAACCTCTTCTAAACACCTTTATTTCTTCATCATAAAACCACTGCATACACTTTTCCCATAAATTTCAAGTCATGTGACTCCTTAAGTGGAAAAGTGATTCTTAGAGCTTCTAGTCTGTGAGGTAGTCCAAAATGTATATCACTTGTAATGCTCATTTACTTTGGTTGAATTTGTTGGTGACAAATGGGAAATAAGAAAACCAGACCAGCTAATGAAGAGCCAAGGGAGACCATGGATCAAGGCTGGGTAACAGTTTAGAAAAATTATTTTAAAATCTCTTGAACTCATCTGTTGACACAACTTAAAGATCAGGAAAACAAAAATAGAAAAGCTGGGCACAGTGGTGCACACCTGTAATCCCAGCAACCCAGGAGGCTGAGGCAGGAAGATTGCCAAGTTTGAGTCCAGCCACAGCAACTTAGCAAGACCCTGTCTCAAAACAAAATAAAAGAAAGGCATGCGGATGTAGCTCAGTGGTAAAGCATCCCTGGGTTCAATCCCCAGTACCAAAAAAACTCCAAAGAAAACAGGTTTTATATAAGGTCCATTGTTGCATAATACAAGGTGAAATAAAATTAAATATGAATGAAAAAATTAGCAAGGAACCAAGAGGCTCCAAAAGGAAGTATTAAATTTGGCAATATGGTCCCAAACTAGTCCTACTGAGCATACTACTTACTGTTATAAGGCGCTTCCAACTGTTGGAGTGTAGCCTCAAATGTCAGCTGAATCTTTGGATTATCCAACCACAACTGCAACTATATTTAAATGATATAAACTGTATTATACAGACAGACATATGCCACTTCACCGTCTACAAAATCATCTTTCTAACTTTAGGGCCTCAAATATGGGTTTTATTTTCAAACAATAAAGTTTTATTCCTGAGAAAGAAACTGATAAAACAGAAAATATGCCAAATGAGTGAATTATTGAAGAAGCTGGGGACATTTAGCCTAAAAAGGAAAAATACCTAGTAACTTACCAAGGTCATATAGCTAGCAGGGAGAAAATAGGATTTAAACCTAGTTTACATGATTCTAGAAATACTGAGTAGATAAAATCCCCCCAAAACATAATAATCAATTAGAAATGCAGAGGTTGGGCTGGGGTTGTGGCTCAGCGGTAGAGCGCTTGCCTAGTACGTGAGCGGCCCGGGTTCGATCCTCAGCACCATGTAAAAATTCATTGTGTACAACTAAAAGCAAATAAATAAATATTTAAAAAAAAAAAAAAAGAAATGCAAAGGTAGGGGAGATAGGGGTGAAGGATAACTTTTCAGTTTTTGGTTTATAAAACTGAATGAGTTGGTGTGCTATTCACTCAAAGAAGAAATCAGGAAATGAGTCTAGCAGTAAGGCAAACAAGAGGAGATATCAAATAGGCAGCTCAAGAGGAGGTATGAAAGCCAAACATGCAGAAGAGGACTGCAAGAAAAAAAAAAAAAGGAAAAAAAAAAACAAAAAGAAGAAGAAGAAGAGGAGGAGGAGAAGGAGGAGAGAATCTCAGGGAAGTCCCAAGCAGCTCACATAATGGCTGATTTTAAGGCTACACCTAAACAGACAGCCATCAGAGATGACAACAACTATGGAGCAGAAGACAAACCAAAATCTTGTGTTACCGAAGCCAAAGGAGTAGCATATTTAGGAAAAAAGGATCAGTCTATTATTTCAAATACTGCTGACAAAACAGTAAGATGAGAATGAAAAAAAGTATGGTATAGTCAATGGGTTTTAATAGGAATTCTCTTTACAGTAAAATATGTATGTGTGTATTTGCAAAATACAAGACAAACTAAATACCACCGTATTGAAATCTTAACTGAAAGTCAATAAATATTATTCTATATACAAGGTTTCAACCGAGGAGGAGTTAATTTGGCTAGATGTAAATAAGCTAAATTACAAAGGGATATGACCAGATCCATATGGACAATCTACTTTGCTCTGTGGCCATCATCAAGGGAATTCCTCACATACACACTGGGCCTAAATTCCCAAACTCTCACACAAATGCTCTTCTTAATTCTAACCTATAAAATAAAGCCCAGATCACAGGTTCTAGTTCAATAATCCTAAATTGTAGTTTTAAAATCAGGAGGCAAAATATGCCATTTAAGATTGGAGAATTGCCAGGCCTGGTGGCGCACGCCTGTAATCCTAGCTCTTGGGAGGCTGAGGCAGGAGGATCGCAATTTCAAAGCCAGTCTCAGCACTTAGCAACTCAGTGAAACCCTGTCTCTAAATAAAATACAAAAAAAGGGCTGGGGATGTGGCCCAGTGGTCGAGTGCCTCTGAAGTTCAACCCCTGGTACAATAAAAAATAAAAATTAAAAAAAAAAAAAAAAAGATTGGAGAATTGACACCGGGCATGGTGGCATACACCTGTAATCCCAGTGGCTCGGGAGGCTGAGGCAGGAGGTCACAAGTTCAAAGACAGCCTCAGCAAAATCCATGTGCTAAGCAACTCAAGTTAGACCCTGTCTCTAAATAAAATACAAAACAGGGCTGGTGATGTGGCTCAGTGGTCAAGATTGGAGAACTGACAGATGGGATTCTTCTTTCTCCCCCTATCAACTTTAACTTGGGTCAATTGTTCCCCAATTGACCTTGACTTTTGGTCAGAGGCCCCAGTAAAAATTGGAAACTCTCTTCAAATGAAACAAAAACATGACAATTTATCTAAAAATCAAATTGGATCAAATACTGATAGGCCACACACAAATGTTGGTTCATTTATAAGACAAGGGAGCCTCAGAAATACATAATTAAGAACTTTTTACTCATTTAAACAAAAAAATCATCCTATGTTACAAAAACCCAGTATTACCTACCAACCACTCTAGCTATATGACATTTAACCCAAATTTAGCAGTGATTTTGCAATCTAACGGAAAAATGAATCAAAGGCTAAAAAGACACTAAATGAGTTCTCTGAGATTTCAAAATAGCTGAAATCTGCATTCTACTTTACATCACCCTAGAATCAATGATATGCTGCTCTAAATAGCTGTTTGCCCCCTATATTCTATAGCTAAAGTTTGTTTGTTTCTTGCAGTAGCAGAGATTGAACTCAGAGCTTCACTCATGCCAGTCCAGCACTCCACCACTGACCTACACCCCCTGTTCTACAACTAAAGAATTTTTGATGAACAAAAGATATGAAAGAAAAAGTCATAGAAGAAAAGCAAATGACTAATTCATGTAAAAAAGCAGTGAGTCTCCTTAAACCAAGAAATAAAAAACAGCAGGATAGATTATCATTGTTTTAATAACAAAAACAGAGGCAGCATCTATAAATGAACAAATTAATAAAACATGGCATATATACAATGAAGTCTTACTCAGTCATAAAGAAGAATGAAATTATGGCATTTGCCAGTAAAGAGAACATCACGCTAAGTGAAATAAGCCAGATTCAGAAACTCAAGGGTTGACTGTTCTCTTGTAAGTGGAAGCTAGAACAAAATAAAGGGAAAAGGATGGGTGTGTCAAGATATAGGGAAGATTAGGGGAGTAGAAGAAGGGATGGAGAGGGATGGGAAAGGGGAGGAAATGCAGGATGAATTTAACAAAATCACACTATGTGCATATGAAAATATATGACAGGGAATTCCACCTTCCATTCATGTAGAAAGCACCAATCAAAAATAAATAAAGGAAGATCAGTAGAATAGAGGAAGGAGAAAGGGGGAGGGAGGATGGGACCAAAAGGGGGCAAAAAACCAGGGCCAAAATGAAATAAATTCAACCAATGTAGAATTTTGATGAAATGAACTCAACTACTGTGTGTAACTCTAATGCTCTAATAAAATAAAAAATTTAAAAAAAGAAAGAAAGAAAAAGAGAACAGAACAGGGGCAGGGCACTTGGGGTGTTGACTGGTTCAGCCTTTCTGGGAGGCAATCTAGCAATAGGTATCAAAACTTAAAAGCATTCATACTCTTTGACAAGTTAGTTTTTCTTTGAGATCTCTAATATAAGGAAATAATACCCACAGATAGAGTAAAGGATGTATAAGGTTCTTCAGGGCTTAAGTATAATAAGGCAAAAATGAAAATTTAATTGTCTAATGATTAAATTAGAATCCAACTGTCCAACAGGACATTGTGTAGACATTAATCGTTCAGCCAGAGGAAGCTGAACTAGGTGAGCAGAACAGGATAAGGGTTTCACTTATCTTAGAAGGAAAGACAAGTGACTTTTTTTTTTTTATATTTATTTATTTGTTTTAGACAATGCCTTTATTCGTACATGGTGCTGTGGATCGAACCCGGGCCACGCACGTGCTAGGCAAGCGCTCTACTGCTGAGCCACAACCCCAGCCTGACAAAGTGACTTTTTAAGAAGTTTTTTTTGGGCTGGGTTTATATCTCAGTGGCCGAGGACTTGCCTAACATGCACAAGGTGCTGGGTTCAATACCTAGCATCAGACATGAGAACAATGATTGAATGTTTAAATAAAGACACCTTAATGTATATTTACGAGGTATGAAAAGGATCCACCAAAATGCATGCAAATAGAACTTCAATTTATAAAAACAAAATTTTCATATATATATTTTTAATACCCAAACAAAAAACAACTAATTTTTTAAAAAATATTTATTTTTTAGTTTTAGGTGGACACAATATCTTTATTTTATTTTTATGTGGTGCTGAGGATCGAACCCAGTGCCTCATGCATGCTAGGCGAGCATTTTACCACTGAGCCACAACCCCAGCTCCAACAACTAATTTTTAACAATGGTTATCTCTGGAGTAATAGTATTAAAGACCGTTCTAAAATTCTTTCTTATTTTTTTCTCCATATTCTCTACAAAAATCCCATGTAGTTTTCATAATCCAGGTGAAAAAAGGCTAGCATGCAAACTTACTGTGCGATTTCTAATGAACAGAAAAACCTTCTGGGTCTGCTGAGGCCCACTGATGATGTCTGGAAAACAGGCTGCTTCCTGAGAGGTCATCCGGTCATGAGGAAGTCTGCTCTGGAAAGCTGCACCCTCCACACCTAGCAAAGAAAGCAAAGGTCCACTAGGAAAAGTGCAAGTAGGTAAAAAACCAAGGATAACAACATCTTGAGCTCCTTTTATACCTGAATAACTCTGTGGAGTTTTGCCTCATTCACAGAATGATCTCACCTTCCTTACAAAAACAACTTTCAATTTGTTTCAAAAGCTGAAACTTTCTTACGAATCAGCCACTCTTGGCATGCACAAGTTAACATTTATTAGTGAGTGAAATAATACATAAGGCATTTAGAATATTTTCTTCATCCACAAAATAACTTTATAATACTGGCTGATGTTCCAAAATTAGCATCACTAGTGGTGTACAACAAAATTTAAAAGTGAAGAACCTGCCAGGTATGGTGGTGCACTCCTGTAATCCCAGCAACTCGGAAGCTGAGGCAGGAAGACAACAAGTTCAAAGCCAGCTTCAGCAACTTAGCAATGCCCTAAGCAACTTAAGCAAGACCCTGTCTCAAAAATAAACAATAAAATGGGCTAGGGATGTAGCTCAGTGATAAAGTCTCTCCGGGTTCGATCTCTAGTACCAAACAAACAAAAACCCAAAAACAAACAACAAAAAACAATAAATAAATAAAAGTAAAGAATAAATTAAAGGAAAATATACTAATAGGAAAGTGAGAGGCTAGGAAGTGGAAAACACAGTTGCATGCCTTTTTTTAGGGTTATAGCATGGAACAGAAAGATGATGCTAAGGTTGAATAATTGACAGTAGATTTTAAATACATGATTCCATCAATAGCAGCATCCATCAGTGCTCAATATTCAATTTTGGTAAGAAGTGAGAGAAATTAAACAGACTACAGTGATAAGTCAGAAAAATGCAAGGACTTCACTCTTGCTGGCAGAAAACATTAGAGATGCTTTACTATACGCTACATTTAAAGTATATTACTATATATGGTACATAATACATTTAGTGTACACATACACTATATACAAGTAAAATCTTATTTTGAAATTCTTTAAATTGGTTATTAAATATTTTTATAAGCTGGTGGACAAGGACATCTTTAGAAATATATATGCAAATATTGTGCTCATATTTCTAAGATCATCTTATAAAGATGTAATAACCACTAGCTTATAAAAATACAGGGCTGGAGGAGTGTAGCTCTGCAGTACAGAGCATGCTTAGCATGAGCAAGGCCCTGGGTTCAATCCCCAACATTTGAAAGAAAAAAAAAAGGAGAGAGAGAGAGAGAGAGAGAGAGAGAGAGAGAGAGAGAGAGAATTTAAAGAATTTCAAAATTAAATACCACTGAAGTAATTATATATAAGTAACAAACAGACACCAGATGTCCATATTTAATCATTTTACATAACACAAGAGGAATTAATAAGATTAGGAGATAGAACAAGGCAGGTGAAGATGTAACTCAGATAGCTACTAGGTTATTGAGGGGTCTTTTTCCATAATGACACTCAAATGGCAAATAATACCTAGAAAAAATAATGGTTAATAAGAGATTATGCAAAAATGATGCTAACAAGGGCTACATATTAACATTGTTCTTAGGGACAAGGAGAAAAGGGTATTTTTTCATCCACTATAGATAATGAGCATAAATACTGTTTCACATTACTAAATCAAATCAATAATCCTTAAATTTAATTAATTATATCATAAAATTAAAGACTGTCAGGACAATTATTTCTTAAGGGAAAAAAGAAAGAATCAGGAAAAGCCACAATGCTACAAGTAGCATGAAATTAAGAAGAAATGCTGACTGTCAGGGGTACAGGTCATTTCAATAAATGCGAAATGTCCTAAAACTATACAGCTTTGAGGTCCCCAATCTCCATCTCCAAGTCAAAATAAATTAAACAAAAACCAAAACTCTAGACCAAAACCATCTCACATTATAAGGAACACTATTACCCACATTAATCCTAAATAACTGAACCAAATGCCTCTTTTTTATTTAAAAAAAATTTTTTTTTGACTGGGGACTGAACCCAGGGAAACTTTACCACTGAGCTATATTTCCAGTCCTTTTTATTTTGAGACAGGGTCTCATTAATTTGCTGAGGCTGGCCTTGAACTTGTGATCCTCCTGCTTCAGTCTCCCAAGTAGCTGAGATTACGGGTACGCACCACTGTACCCAGTTACCAAATATCTTTTAGTAGGTTACTCATTTGGAATACATTTCATGTGTATGCTATTAACATGAAAATCACTTATTCCTATTAAATTCCACTCTCCCTTGCCAAAAATAGGAGTTTTCTTCCTTGGCTGTATCATCTTCTATACGTTTAAAAGCTAGTCAATAAAAATTCTACTACAAAAACTATTTTTCCAAGAAAGCCAGAATATCCATGTGGAAAAGAACCACTAGATTTCATATTATATATGGTTCCTCATTTCAAATATCCTTATCAAAAATCACTCTAGTTTGCTAACTTTGAGACTATGTAACAAGAATTATTACAATGTGTCAGGAGATGCCACATAGGAACCAGCGCCACCTGGTTTTGAGCGATGAGAATATGGAGATGAGCCATGGGCTGTGTGTGTAAGAGTTGTGAGCATTTGGGTGCATAGACCGGACTGGACTGCCAATGCCACTCTGTCTGGGCTGTACACGTGTGTGTCCTTTCCGCTCATTTGGCCTATGATCCTTGTACAGCACATGAGATGGGCATGGCCTTCCAAGATGTCAAATCTGCTGACAGCAAGACATCATGATGCTAGACTCAACTCCCTGAAACCTGACCCCTTGCCTCATCTGAATGGCTTCTCCCCAATAAAAGGGCTTAGAATATGCTCCTCCCTCACTTTTTTTTTTTTTTTTTTGCCTGTCTTGCTTCCTTTCTGAGAGCTGGGTCAGAGGAGCCATCATAGAACCTAAAGAAAAAGGTATTTCTCTGTCTCTGTATGATTATTTTGTGCCAGCCCAGTTCACCTGGAGTGACCCCGACTATCAGGGTCGTGGGATGCAACATTATAAATGTTACTTAGTCATTCAAATGTCAATTTCTAAGTATTTCTCTAAGTCAAACATAAAAAGTGTAAACAAATGCAATTAAAGAAGTTACCAGTTGTGATATTAACATATACCTGGACTAATACTCTTTTTCATCTTTCTTTATTTTCCCCAGCACTGGGGATTAAACCCTAGGGCACTCTACCACTAAGGTACATCCTTAGTCCTCTTTTTATTTTCTATTTTGAGACAAGGTCTTATTAAGCTATCCAGGCTGTTGACTTCAAACTTGTAGTTCTCCTGCCTTAGCCTCCCAAATTGCTGGAATTATAGGCATGCACCACTGCTATGCCTGGCCCTTTTTTCAAAGAAACAAAAACATACGATAATTTGGAACTTATTCAGTAGCTAAATCAAAACATGCTTTTTTGTAGGATATTTCCAAAGTGTAGTAGCAGACTACTTCGAGTAATCTAACTCATAAGTTATCTCCTTTACTGGAAAAACCTTTTAGAATACAACTGACTTTAACAATATATTCATTTTTAAAATTAGTATCAATAGTACATATAATTCAGAGGAAATTTACACTTACACTTAACTCTGGAACACAATTTTGCACTTTGTTGTGTAAATGCACTTAACAAAATCTAGTATTCTGGAAATTTAAAATGTTTCAAAGATGCTATCTAAAATTTTCAGAAGCTCCAAGGCTGACTATCTATCAGTTTTCCTTCTGTTCAATTCCTTCAGCTCATCACTTCACACAGGTAATTCCAGTATCACCTCCAGAATGTAATCATGCTAAGGCAGACCTGTCCTTTCTAATGAATATTCTGACTGGCTCACACTCTCTGAAAACATTTAAGGGAATAATTTAGACCTTTTGGGGTAGGCCCACTGGAGAGGGAGAAAAGGGAGGGAAGTAGGCAGGTGAGATTATAGTCCCTCTATTCCATGAAATCATTTCCCCAATTCAGATACAGGTAGCTTTTTGAATAGAGTAAGGTAATGGAAGGGGGGGCAGGGAATACCTCCATGAAAAATTACTTGCCTTTGACTTATAGACAATTTACTAGAACTAGATTTCTGAGAAGTATGAAAACAGAAGCCCAATAGGAGATACATAAAAAAGCTACTTAAAATTAGTAAACTAGAAATGTACCATTAACAAGTCCTATGATTGTTTTAAAAACAAAAAGAATAAATAGTAGGAGAGATAAAAGAAAAAACGGAGAATCATGAAATTTTATACTTCAGATTTTGCATTTGGGGGGTAAATGCCTATCTTAAAATTAACCTAGTGGTGTAAGCAATGATCTATGCACCAAGTGGTAAGATCCCTGGACTCTCATTCCCCCACAACTGTTGTTTCATCACTGGCTGAGTCATTAAACTTCTTTGGGTTTTAGGTTCTAATCCACAAAATAGGAGGAATAGAATGCTATCTGTTTGAAGGCAGGATGCTAGACAAGATGACCTCAAGTTCCCTTCTAGTGCTAACTAAGATTGGGATGTACACACCAAGCTGAGGTGGATTTTAAAGAAGTCAAGATATGCTCCGGGCTACAAGATACCCATGAGGGTCATCGAGCTTCATTAAGAGAAGAAAGTGATCACCTGTAAAGCACATTTTAAATTCTAACGGATTATCTCAAAAATGCAAACATCTGAACAGTACAAGGACCTGAAGAAAGAGCCTGAAGGATTCAGAATAGTTACCACACCACTCCTAGAAACTCCTTAAAAGTCATGCTTTACTAACAGTAAGAAGCACCACTATTTCACATGAAAGTCCAGTTACTTTCAGCAACATGCCACATTGTTTACTTAAGTAAAAAAGCAAATATTTTCATAAAAACAAAACAAAAACAATAAAATTCAATTTCTTTGAGATTAAAGCTCTACAGCCCTAAAAGCTTTCCCCGATCCAACAGTTCCATTGAAGTGTTCTTGATCCATCTGTCATAGATGATAGGCTCTACATCAGGATTTTAATTCCTCCAAGAAAAGCATGTACTGAGTATCAACCTCTGGTCCTTAGTATAACATTTAAAGAAGTATACTTCTAACATTCTGGATCTCTTTCACTACCAACTGCTGTATAAACACCAAACTACCTTTGATCCAAGAGAATAACATACAAATACTTCTTGGCCTGCTATATGCAAACTGCAACAGATACTAATTTTAAAGTAGACTTTTAATGGAAAGTGACAACCTCCAACAATGAAGTAATACCTATTCCAATTCTATCAAAATGTTTATATATAAACCAGCTTTGAGAACTGGAACACACAAAAACATCCTTCAAAGAATGAAATCCAGACACACTATTTTGGGTTCCTGGAAAAAAATGTTTCAGACGGTGGCCCCTTTAAATTTTTTACTTTTTCCTAGGAGTAAAAATGTCTGAAGTGTTTTCAGTAGACTTTTTTTAAAAAAGAATTTTCATTTGAGGAACAAAATGTTTAAACTACATAGCATCAATAGAAAAAAAAATAGTTCCCAACACCATGTAACAACCATATCTAAAAATATGTCACTTGCCTACATAGTGTGCCTGACTAGTCCTAGAAAATCTCTCTCTCTTTTTTTTTTTTTTACCTTTCCAGTCCATGGCGTCTCTCTGTATACTGCTACTTTTCTTTTAGGGGGCCTATGATTCCTAAGTCTGTGTTTTATATCATGTTTATTTTTACTGCAAAGACTGCTGATGAGAAAAGTACCCGCCATCTCCTCAAAAACATGAAGAAGAACGGAGGGCTGAGACCGGCCTGAGGACTTCAACAGGTTTTGCTTGCCTTAGTTTTGGCCACACTCTCTCCTATCAGACTACTCTGTTCCATGGGTCACATTTCCCCTGCACTCTGGCTAAAATGTGGATACCACAGCCAAAAACACTTGCAAGCATCAATCCCTGACTTGGCGGCTCTTGCTACTAAGTGGCAAGCATCTAGTGCCACCCTCACCTGATGCTTGGCCGTCTCCATACCCTCCAGAACTGTCGTCTTGAAGTCCTCCTGCTTGCCCTGTGGAAGGAAAGAGGAGAACTCAGGGACCTTACTCCATAAATTAAGATAATATCTGGACATAAAGGCCTAATAGTTGGCGACTCATGAATTCACCACCAACTAGTAAACCCAGATTCAGAGAACTCCTTCTTCTGGAATCAAGGCCCAGGGTATTACATCATAATCTTCCAAATTCTGGTCAGGAAATTTCAACTTTACATGCTGCTTCTTGTTGAAAGTCAGTGGAACAAAGTACATAGTCACTAAATTCTTGCTGTCAGACTTATTTACTAAGGGTTAGTTGGGGAGGGGAAATGGATTTCAAATGCCTTTTACTAAAGAAAGTGGGTATGAAATGAGCTCTAGCACCTGGAGTTGCAACAATTCAACATCAACTCAATAGTTGTTTAACTTTCTATCTAAAAATGATAAACGTGAACACAACAAGCAAAAGACTGATAATGAAAAAAATTTACTTCTTCTCAAAGCAAAGAACACAACTTAAAAAGATTCAGCTCCAGAATTAGTTTCACTTACTACACACAGGAGATAGTACTAGAGCTGAATATGCCAATGATTCTTTAGTAAATACAACTTCAGAACATACCCTAAGACACTCTGTAGTTAGATGCCAAGTACTGCACATACACATGCACTTATTGGTTGTATAAAGGGAGGCAGGCAAGACCCTAAAGGAGCTTCTAACTTGAGATACAGAATAAGCCTTGCTAAGAAATATTCCTCTTTGATTAATGTGTAGGAGTAACTTCAAGAATCAAAGCTGGAAAATTCAATCTGAAAAATCAGGATAGATTGTCTTCCAGACGCTTCCAAAATCTTTTACCAAGATAGATACTATGACCCTCTTAAGCCTCTAGCCCGCTGGTACACCACAGGAAAACTATAGTGTGTGATCTTTGGAAGATATGAAAACACCACTTCCCACTGATCTACAACCTGGAAAAGCTTCATTAAACAGTCTATTTTAAAACACACATTCTAACTAGAAAGCAGATTGATTATTCTACCACTTGAATTAGAAGGGAGTAGTAAAATCAAACCAAGTTAGCCTTCTTTCCATAAAAATGCTCCAAGATCTGTGAGACTTTGAATGACATCTTCATCCTTAAACACATTATTTACAGACAAAATTGATTTTTGACAATGATATCAGAAATTGCTGCTAGAAGGTATATATTCTGTATTGAAGAATCTTAGAACAAGATTATTTTACTACGCTCTTGTCTAAAGAGTCCTCTAGGCTCTAGAAGGTTATGCTCAGACAAGGCATAATGTATGTGATTTGCTGCTTATAACCCTTGGAAAATAGCATATGATCATTAAGAGAAGCTCCAATTACTAAAACCAATCTGCACAATTATCTTGAAAATGTAGGCCTTATATTTTAAATTATAAAGTTTAAATCAGAAATAGTAAGTTCTGGATTTATTCTTAAAAAAAAAAGCAGTGGAGCACAGTGTCGCACACCTATAATCCCAGCACTTGGGAGGCTGAGGCAGGAGGATCGTGAGTTCAAAGCCAGCCTCAGTAATGGTGAGGCACTTAGCAACTCAGTGAGACCCTGTCTCTAATAAAATACAAAAAAAGGGCTGAGGATGTGGCCCATTGGCTGAGTGCCCCTGAGTTCAATCTCTGGTACCCCCCAAAAAAGCCATAGGGTTAAAAAAAAATGTCATTTTTTTGTTTGTTTAGTTCCAAACAGAACCAAGTTGGATAAGAACACTAAACTGTATTTGGAGAAAAAAGAAAAAAAAAAGTGTGGAGATGAATTCAGAACAGTGAAACAAACAGAGTTTGAAGAATAACATTTAAACACTAGGACTAACAGTTCCTCTCTCTCTCTCAAATGATGCTCCTGATTTGGCAAGAATGAAAATAGCAATCTCTTGTCATCTTACCACTACTAAAAAATTAGATAAATGAAAACAAAAAAACACTGTTAAGGTTGGGGATATAGCTCAGTTGGTAGAGTGCTTGCCTCGCATGTACAAGGCCCTGGGTTCAATCCCTAGTATGACAAAAACAAAAACAAAACAAAAAAAAAAAAAAAACCAAAACTGTCAAGCTCACCATTCAGTCTGAATTACTTTTTCTTTCCTATTCCTATCCATTTACTTATTTTCAAACTACATGTTACACAATAAGCTACTTAGTTCATGTTAACCTACAGATAGGTAGATTTGACTGATTTTGTGTGTGTGTGAGTTAATGGTAATTAACAAAAATGCAGATTTCTTACTCCTGGACTTAGGTGCCAAAAAAAAAAAAAAAAGGTAATAGGAACAATAGTGCAACAAGGTAAGGTGGTCTTTTTTGATATGTACAAATTATATACATATTACACGTGATATGCATGTATACATATGTAAGAAATTTTTGTAAAGTACTATTCTTTAATTTAAAAAATGCTTAAGATAAAATTGGAAAATATTCAATACCCAGGGAATATTTTAAAAAGGGATTCCTCATAACACTAAAAAGTCAAGAAAGCAATGAAATTCCAAAGGATTATTTAAGCAGAAAAACAGAATGAAACCAAGTAGAAGGTAATATAAACATAAAAAGTGATGGAAAACAAAGCTAAAAAGTGCTTAAAATAAGCCTAATGAAAAAGATACTTGTCTCTTGCTCTGATGAGAGTCTAACTTGTTTAGAAATAACAGGATGAGGTTGCTTATTTTCTCTCATGGGTATTGAAGGTGCCTACTTTTCCAAAGATCTGAAAAGGATCATCTTTATTAGAGGTATTCTAGACCAATTCTTCATCATTTTAATTATAGCACACAAAGATTTGCAGTTAACTTTCCATCCAGTGTCTCTGATTAGCACATGTATAATACCAACGCCTTATTCATCAGCTTCGAAGGCCTTTCCAGCTTAAGAACATATTTCTGACAGTGACACAAAGACATATGACAGCAGGCAAGCATGGCTGTTATCCTTCATGAATAAAAGTTGAAAAAAGAAATGAAAATATTCAAAAGCAACTTTTTAATATCACCTCAATTTTGACTTCCTTTTTGTTTCATCACAAGCCCTTTCCCCCACCACACACACTCAAGTTTTAAAGTAAAGCTCTTAAATATACAGGTTATTTGTGCATATCTTCTCCAAACTGAAAACCAAATCCTTTTGGTTTATCTTACACAATAGCCTTTCTTTCAGTTGTCCTTCATCAGATCTGATTAGGAGTGTTTCAGTTACAGTCACATGCTGGATGCTTTCTCATTTTGATTCAAATATTCAAGAGACCACTCTTTCAACACCCTGTTTTTTTTGTGAGGGGGTGGGTACCAGGGATTGAATTCAGGGGACCATTGAGCCACATCCCCAGCCCTATTTTGTATTTTACTTAGAGACAGGGTCTCATTTAGCACCTCGCTCTTGCTGAGGCTGGCTTTGAACCTGCGATCCTCCTGCCTCAGCTCCCTGAGCCACAGGTAGGCACCACTGCGCTCAGTTCCCAGCCCTTTTTATTATGACACAGAGTCTTACTAAATTGCTTAGGACCTTGCCAAGTTGCTGAGGCTGTCCTTGAACTTTCGATCCTCCTGCCTCAGTCTCCCGAGCCACTGGGGTTACAAGCATGTGCCACCGTGCCCAGCTCTTCCAACATCTTAAAGGAAGCCTATGTTGTAAGAATCATTGGTTTGCCATTTCTAGGAACTTCAGTTCACATTTTGACTAGCTTCTTAGAATAGCATTCATATTTGGTAAATTTAGTGAACATTCTGAGAAACTTATAAATCTTTTAGGAAGCATAATTTTTAAAGAGAAGAGCAATTATCGAAATGGCAAAATTTATAGAAGAAAGCTGACTGCCAATATATTAATTTCAAATTGAGTTTGATAAATTAGTGAGGGGAACAACATTTCAAAAGTTAAAACCATCTTTTTTGGTGGCGCACGCCTGTAATCCCAGCACTTGGGAGGCTGAGGCAGGAGGATCGCGAGTTCAAAGCCAGCCTCAGCAATGGCGAGGCACTTAGCAACTCAGTGAGACCCTGTCTCTAAATAAAATACAAAAAAGGGCTGGGGATGTGGCCCAGTGGTCAAGTGCCCCTGAGTTCAATCCCCAGTACCAAAAAAAAAAAAAAAAAAAAAAAAAAACCATCTTTCAACACACAAATCTCCACTGTATTAACAAATCAGCCGATTTTCTTATTTAATAATCTCACTAATTTGATGTTTATTTAATACCTATCAAAAACTATCATGTACGAATATCAAATAATAGGTAGAGATCTTGTTTTCAAAGAATGTATAATCTATTTGGGAAAGATTCAAGAAGTAAGAGGCTAAATAGACTTGAGAATCAAGGAAGCTTTTCTGCAAAAGTCCAGAGACATTTGGTAGACAGAGAGGCAGTGAAACTACCACTAAAGAGAAAAGAACAGACCTTAATGTGCAGTGCCAGGCTAACACAGAACACAGCCTGGAAGAGCAGTGGGGAATCAAGTAGAGAGGGAAAAGGTGTTACACCTTCGTGTCTAAACCAAACTTAACCTTAGCAGTGACCAGTATGTGTGTGTTTGGGAGAGAGGGGATGCACAGAACCATGTGAGTTTAGGTAAGAAGGCCACCTTGTACCACATGGATTAGAGAAGAAAAGTGACCTACATAAAAAGAGATCCAGGGCTGGGATTGTGGCTCAGCGGTAGAGTGCTCGCCTAGCACGTGCGCGGCCCGGGTTCGATCCTCGGCACCACGTACAAATAAAACGCATTGTGTACAACTAAAGCAAATAAATAAATATTTTTTTTTTAAAAAAGAGATCCAATTGAAAGGCTATTGAAATAATTTAGATCTGAAGTGAAATCCACTTATAACAACATGGTGAAGTGGGTTAAGGCATAGCAAATAAAAAAGATTACATAAGAAAACTGACTTTACAACAGACTTAGTAAAGAGGGATAAAGGTCATTCAAGATGACTCAGGTTTTTAATTCAGGAGATAGGTAATGCAATGAACAAAATGGGAAACTTGGGAGATAAGCTAATAAAATTAAATGGAAATCTTCTAAAGATGGTTGGAAATTAAAGAACAGAACTCAGAAGTCAGAATGGGTCTTGAAAAGTCTTTAAAAGAGCATGAAGGTAGTTAAGAGGCTCAGTAAGCTTGAGGCAGTTATAAATGTTATGATTAATCTCTTGAGCATAAGGAAAGTCATAGTTTCAAAAAGGAATTGGTCAAACAGAGACAACTGACCAAACAAAGGGGAAGGGGACATAAAAAACTGAGAAAGGTAGGCGTTATTGGTGACTGCCACCACTTCATGCTGCCTTCCTGCCCTCTCTGTGGTGAGAAGTGGTAGCTTTTTATGTAGTTCTTTCCTGATACCTTTTTGACCATGACTCTTGTCAGAATAAATGGTCTTAAAAATGTAAAAATGAAGTATAAACTGGGCTAAACTAGCCAGGATGAAAAGGCTCCAAGGTTTCTTTGAAGCATATTAGAGAGACCTTTTACATTAGAGACCTTTTAATTGCTAACAATGATGAGTACTGGCCAACAGAATTATCCTAAATGAAATTCATGGGTTTCAATCAGAACAGCAATCCTAGGGTTACACAGTACATAAACCCACCTTCTAAAGGTCTAGAAAAGAGGAAAATGGTTCTGCTTGAAATAGGAACCTGCCTGGAATTTCCACTGAACCACTGAAGCAGAAGTGAGAAACTTAGTAGCCAGTATCCTATCAAAAGTAAAAGGCTTACGAGCAAATCTTTTAGAAACTGATGGAGAGAATTTAAGTTTTCACATGCTATATACCTAGACATTCCAGAGTAGGGATTTTCTTGATCCTACTTATTTTGCTGAACAATTTGGTTCATAGTTTACATTTCAAAATATTTCAAAGAAAGTTTGTTATTCAGACGCTATTATATGTTGCCCAATTACCAAGCTAAAAGTGATTTTGAGTAGTTAAAAACAAAGCCTACTTTTTTACTTATTCACCTGTTTTAAAATGGGCAACACATTAAACTTTTTTTCTGGAGCTTCTATTAAAAGTACTGATCTAACATTAATAATGAGATGAGTGAGTTTCCTAAATAGAATCCTGCTCAAGCTAATAGTTTCTGAGAACTCTGGCTACTGACATCCCAGATAAGACTAAAGGCTCCCTCTTAGACCTAAAATATGTCCTAGGTTTAATACTTCTGAGGAAGACACAACTTATACATTCTTCTATCTTCAAACAAACAGAAAAAGCAAACCCCTTCCACAAAACTATCTTCAAATTTTAAAACCTCTGATCAAAAAACACAATGAAAATGTTAACATCTGTTATATCTCAATAGTTGATACATTAATTTCAATTATTCTCTTAAGAAAAGGTCTATATATGTGTTTTTAATATTTGTAGTTATAGATGGACACAATACCTTTATTTATTTATTTTTTATGTGGTGCTGAGGATCAAACCCAGGGCCTCACACATTTGAGGCAAGTGCTCTACCACTGAGCCACAACCCCAGCCCCAAGAAAAGGTCTATATTATAAGTACCAATATTTGTCATTTTTCTCATGATTTAACAAAAAACACTTAATACCAAGATTTAAAAGTTTTACACACACACACACACATACACACACGTGTACACCGCAAAGGGATCCAGATTCTTCAAGAATGATCTGCTTTATAAATGACACAAGACCAACAATGAGATACTATAAACATTTTCCAGTTTCTAAAACTAACAGCGTATGTATCTATATAATCCATAAACTGACCCAATTTTTTTCTCTTAATAATACACCAGGCACGCCGGGCGCGGTGGCGCACGCCTGTAATCCCAGCACTTGGGAGGCTGAGGCAGGAGGATCATGAGTTCAAAGCCAGCCTCAGCAATGGTGAGGCACTTAGCAACTCAGTGAGACCCTGTCTCTAAATAAAATACAAAAAAGGGCTGGGGATGTGGCCCAGTGGTCGAGTGCCCCTGAGTTCAATCCCCAGTACCAAAAAAAAAAAAAAAAAAAAAAAAAAAAAAACAAATAATACACCAGGCTATTCCTTAATAAAACACACACTATTCCTGTTCTTAATTCAAATGTTTAATAAATCCAAGATGTTTATACATAAAGGTAGACATCACATTTTTTCATTTGATACTCATTGTAAATCTTATTTGTCAGATAAGAAAAATTATCAGGGACAAATTATCCTATTCTATTACAACAAGATCAAACCAAATAAATGGTATGAAAAAATTCAAAGTCAAATGAAATTACTTAGCTAAACAAATTATTACTTTTTTCTTAATAAAAAGTAAAATTAGGGCTGGGGTTGTGGCTCAGTGGTAGAGCACTAACCTAACATATATGCGGCCCGGGTTCAATCCTCAGCACCACGTAAAAAGAAATTACAAATAAATAAAGGCACTGTGTACAACTAATAAATAAATATTAAAAAAGTAAAAATAATCAATAAAATGAAATAATTCAATAAGTAGATCAAAGATTAAACCTCTGATTCAATGATTCTTATCAGCCAGATGCAATAGTTAAAGAATAAGGATCTAAAACTGCTTCATAAAAGCCCAACTTCAATCTTCCACATTTAATGTAAGATTTCCAAACCCCAATCTGGGACAGAACCATTCTTTTTTCTTTTCTTTGTTATTTTCTTTTTTAATTTGTTCTAATTAGTTAGGAACATTCTTTAACAACTATTAAGAGATCTTAAAAGTTGTACATGGTGATTAGTTAATAATGCTATATTGTATTATTAACAATGCTGAGAGTAGATGTTAAGTATTCTCATCACAAAAATGGCAACTATATGAGTTAACTAATTAAAAATTTAGTCATTCTACAATGCATATGTACTTTAAAAAAGGTTGTACATGATAAATTCATACAATTTTTTTTATTTTTATTTATTTGCTTTTAGTTGTACACAATGTGTTTTATTCAATGCGTTTTATTTGTACGTGGTGCTGAGGATCGAACCCGGTCGCCCACTTTGCTAGGCGAGCGCTCTACCGCTGAGCCACAATCCCAGCCCTCATACAATTTTTATCTGTCATTTAAGAAATAAAATAACCTGAGTTCCTTCCATATTTTGTATACAGTTCTATTCTACTGTTTCTTCATTGTGGCCAATTGCTAATATCTGCAACCCTACAGTATACTGAATTCTTTGTAGGAGGTCCCAGTCATCTTTGAACTCCTGGAGTCCAGCACTGTGCCTGCAACAAAGTATTATAGCTGTAAAATGAAAGTGTGTAGAATAAAGTGAATGAGGAACTGCCACAAATGGAGACAACTGTCTCCATTTCATGTTTTTTAAAATTTCTCTTCCATACTACCATACTACCTTCACTTTTTTGTCTGCAAGTCCCTCTACAATCTTTAAACTGAAAATGTAATAACACTCTTGAGTTTTCCCTTCTGTTTCACAGCATACAACTGTGTCTCACGGTAGGCAATAAATTACCTGAAAATGGGGGCTGGGGTTGTGGCTCAGTGGTAGTGCGCTTGCCTAGCGTGCGTGAGAGACTGGGTTCGATTCTTAGCACCACATATAGATAAATAAATAAAATAAAGGTCCATCAACAACTAAAAAAAAAAAAAAAAAAAAAAAAATTACCTGAGAATGGGGGCCAGGATTGTATAGTATACATACGTTGGTCCATTTATATGACACACACACACACACACACACACACACACACACACACGTATATACTCTCAAAATATCAAAATATATGAATTTTGCTGAATTCATCTAAATTACCTTTTCAGCCTATCACATTTTTCTCAGTCCTCCATTAAGTTATTTTGGAGCACAGTTTCAAATCATAACACTGAAATGATGCTTTTGCAAAAAAACAAAACAAAGCAAGAAAGTTAATTCTAGGTCTGTTGTCTGTGTTCATCATATAATAAGACTTCGAATTATTTCAGGCATTTATTTTACACCAGCAGGTCTCAATGGCAACACAAACAGCTCTATCAGGAACTTCCTACCCAGTTCTGGTAAATCTATACAAGAAGGTTTTGTGCTAGGCACAGGGATGTAACAGAATCCTACAATTTTTCCTCTGGAGGTAAGATCTGAGTTAATTCTCAGAAAGCTACTGAAAGCTACTCCCACTCTTGACTCCACTTGTAAGGATGAAGAGAGAAATCTGAGAATACTCATAACATGATAAAAAAAAATTACAAGAAAACAAAAAAATGGGGCTGGGGATATAGCTTAGAACACTTGCCTAGCATGGGCAAGGCACTGGATCCAATCCCAATACCACCAAAAACAAAAACAAAAATATTCATCTGAACTCTGACCATAACATTCATCATAAATGCTACTGAATCCAGTACCTGGCAACTAACACCCAAGGTTGTTACCCACTGATCTGTATGCCTGCCTTGTAGGTGAGATCAGGGTACCTTATATAAGCAAAGAACTAGACAAAGATAAAGTGACAATATTAGAACCACAGAGGTTTTTTTGTTTTGTTTTGTTTTTGTTTTTTAAGAAAGAAAATGAATATTTAACTCTTCTCTAAATTCTATTATATCAACTTTAAGAGATAATCCAAGAGCTGGGGTTGTGGCTCAGCAGTAGAGCGCTCGCCTAGCACGTGCGCGGCCTGGGTCCAATCCTCACCACGTAAACATAAATGCATTGCATTGTGTACAACTAAAGCAAATAAATAAATATTTAAAATTATACACATATATACACACACACACACACACACACACACACATATATATATATATATATATATATATATATATATATTTAAAAAGAGAGATAATCCAAAAGATTTGGCCTTCTGGATTTTTGCTGAATAATCAATAAAAATTTTGGTCAAAGTTTTATCATATAGATTTTAATAATAATACCATTTGTGATCAAATGTCACTGAATATTCAGTTAAATTCTTTTAACCATACCTCTTATATACATTGTTATTTAGCATTTTTACTAATTCAGGTTGTATCTTATGTGATTATTTTTCAGGGCTGGGGAATGAAACCCAGGGCCTTGTGTATGCTAAGGAAGCACTCTACCCCTGAGCTACCTCCCCAACTCAACGTGATTTTTAAAAACACCATCAATCCATAGTTCCACTATTATAAAAGCAGAGTCCAAAATTTATTAAAATATACACACAAAAAAATGTCACCCCAATCTCTGACTGATTTTCGTTAATTTATTTAACATATACTTCCTAAATTACCATGTACAAAGCCGGGTGCGGTAGCGCACACCTATAATCCCAGCACTTGGGAGGCTGAGGCAGGAGGATCGTGAGTTCAAATCCAGCCTTAGCAATGACGAGGCACTTAGCAACTCAGTGAGACCCTGTCTCTAATAAAATACCAAAACAAAGGGCTGGGGATATGGCTCAGTGGACGAGTACTGCTGAGTTCAACCCCCAGTACCCAGGGGGAAAAAAAATACTAAGTTACCATGTACAATAGAGAAGAACTTCTTCTGATCCAAATAGAGGAAAAACTTCCTCTGGTCCAAATAAGAATATAAACAAGGAGATAAAATGATTCTTCCCATAATAGACAAAATAAATTATAATACAGAGCTACCACCAATCAGCTTACCAAACCTTAAAAACTGACTTGAAGAGTTAACCAATGGTTTAATAGAAACCTGAACTTCACTAGAAAGTATGAGTACCATCACTGAGCCTGGAAAATTGGTAATGCATGCATGTGCTTTTACACATGCACACACTCACTTCTGATGTCTCTACTGAGAAATCTGTAACTTGAAAAATCTTGAGAAAAGCATCCTAGCTGGGCCTGGTACATACTGTAGTACCAGCTACTTGGAAGCTGAGGTGGGAGGGTTACCTGCACCCAGGAGTTCAAGACCATCCTGCGTAATATAGCAAGATCCCACCTCAAAGAAAAGAAAAGTGGGGAGAAGAAAGGCGGGCATCCTAACAGCTCATTTCAAATTTCGTTTAAGTTTCCATAAAATCTCAGGTTATGCACAACACAAAGCTACTTCTAACTCAAAATAGACTATATCTTCCCAAAACAGAATTCTCTAGTGAAAATTTAAACCCAGGAACAACTTAGATTTTTCTTGTAAATTTCAACCACTAAAGGCAGAGAGCCTAAATCATGATTTTGTTTTAAAATGAAAAATCTAAGTACCAGCAAACTAGTTAATATAGTAAAGCCTCACTAATGTGAAACTGAGGAATGATCTAAGATACACAAGGTAATAACTGAGCCAAGAAAGCAAAAAAGCATTTTTTTCCAGCAGAAGGCTACTTAAATGGAAGGGCAATTATTCTTCACCAGTAATGCCCAACTGAATGAAATTTTACTCTGTTTTATAGACGCTTCACTATTATGTGACACTAATTGAAACACACTCAATTCAAGGCAATCTCTTCAGGATAAGTTGCTATGACCTTCAAAAAAAACCCAAAACTTTATCTTCACAGAAAAGGTACTAGAAGGAAAGCAAATAAAATCATCATTTGTTGACACAAACATGTAATATAGTAAATATAAAAATACATGGAAATCTAAAAAAAAAATAAGGTAGATTTTTAAATACAAACAATAGTGTTTAAAAATCCATTATTTACCCATTTTGATTACCACCAGGACAACAATGCTGCATTAAATTATGGTAAAAAACTGAAAATCTAAAAACAATATTTAGGCCAAAACAGAGAACTTCCTCTCAATAAAATAAATTCAATCAGACAAAACAACTAACCTCCTGTTTTCATAAATAAAATAAATCAACTTTAGGGTTGGAGTGTAGCTTCGTCATAGAGCACATACTTAGCATGAGCAAGGACCTACATTAATCCTCAGAACTCACTTCCCCACTAAAATATAAATAAACCACCCCCCCAATATTGAGAATATTTTTCCATTGACCAAAATCCACTAAACTCAACTGCCAAAATAGCACAGGTTACCTCTCCAATCCCAGTCTTTTTACTCCTTTAGTCACCCTTACAGAGCACATCAAATTGATTTTTGTACAATATGTACTTCAGTAAAATACCTCTTGCATATCTCCAGTATGTGGGAAGATTGTGGTGGTTAGAGATATAGCTAGATGGCAGAGTGCTTGCCTGGTTCACCAGCACAGGATAACCACCAAGACAAAACAAAAAAGGCATCTCAGTGCTACTACCCGCAACCAGACTCTCCTAAGATGGCTCAATTCCTTAGCATTGCTTAGCCGACCAAGGCTTCCTACAACATGACTCCAACCTGCCTTTTTGTGCTTCCTTCTTAGCCCTCTCCTTGGAGCCTACTCCAGACAAATCATTTGACCCATTCATTTCAGAATACCTTATGTCTGGTAAGCAAACAAACACATCTTCTCTGAAATCTTAATATACCTAATATCATAATGCTTCCATTCAATTTATAACTAAAAACTATTAAAAGATTCTGATTTTAATATGAATTAACAGAGATGGTAAATCTAGACAGTTCCCAAATATTTAACTTACCTGGTAGTATTTTATGATTCACCATCAGGGCCCAATCTATTTCTAAATTACACAGACTAATCAGTTGCCATTGCTTTCTACAGAAAAGTACTTAAATTTTTTTTTTCTTTTTAAGTTTCAGGTAGATACAATATCTTTATTTTATTTTTTATATGGTGCTGAGGATGAACCCAATGCCTCACGCATGCTAGGCGAGCACTCTACCACTTGAGCCAAAGCCCCAGCCCCAGAAAAGTACCTCTTAATTCACACCAAAATTCTCAAAAAAAAGTCATTTTTAGAGAAAAAATACATTTTTTATAACCACAAATAATATATTGGCAAGTTTTTGTTGTTGCCAACACATCTCTATAAAGATTGAAAATATTTTTCAACTTAACTTTCCCCCAAAATACTAAAATAACAAAAAGTACTGGATTAGAATGAACTACACACAATAAATCCCATTGCTAAGACATTTACTTTTTATGGTAACAATGACTAACATTTATAAAATAAAAATATGTCACACACACACACACACACACACACATACACACACACACACACACAAAACACCAATAAAACTTGCTTTAAAATTTTCAGAAGACAAAGTATTAACTTGATATCTATGGATAAATCAGTCAACCATATCCCAGGGACCCTGACAACCACACCAAAAGAAGATGAAACAGCATCTGAGACATCAGATCATCACTGTGTAATACTTGGAGCCCCTTTTAACTAAGAGATTGCAGTTTCTTAAGCAATGACAGGTATCTCAATCATAGATGTACAGCAAAAGTAGAAAGGAAACAAAGATAAGAATCAAGAAGACTACAGAGGAGCAAAGGAACAGAGGGATAAAGGGAAGGGATTGGAGATAAGGACAAAAAGAAGGAAAGAGAGCTAAATATCTAAGACTTCCATACAAGGAAGAAAAATCAACCATGAGAGAAAGTACTGTTCAGGTACACTTGCTCAGCACATTATTCCCAAAGGTCATGTGCCACTGAGACTTCCAGTGAAGAAAATCACTTTCAGATAGTTTTAGAAAAACCACTCTAAAAAAAAAAAAAATGACTTTTAGGTGAATCAAACCCAGAATCTAATCTTTCTCTGTTTCCAAACACTATTTATTCATTACATCTTATTTCAATCCTATAAATCATAGTTTTGTTTTTAAGAGTTTTAGTCAGAATTTGTTTAAACTCTAAACTCGGGTTTAAATTAACATATAATCCTCGAGTGAAGTGTCAGTATTGATACTGCTCATTTTTAAAAACAAAATAATTTCTATTAATTTATAACATCATACAGAAACACCTTTAAAAAATAAAAGAGGGGGCTGGGATTGTGGCTCAGCAATAGAGCACTCGCCTAGCACGTGTGCGGCCCGGGTTCGATCCTCAGCATCACGTAAAGAATAAATACATTGTGTACAACTAAAAAGAACAAATAAATAAATATTTTAAAAAATGAGCCGGGCGCGGTGGCGCACGCCTGTAATCCCAGTACTTGGGAGGCTGAGGCAGGAGGATCGCAAGTTCAAAGCCAGCCTCAGCAATGCACTTAGCAACTCAGTGAGACCCTGTCTCTCATAAAATACAAAAAAGGGCTGGGGATGTGGCCCAGTGGTCAAGTGCCCCTGAGTTCAATCCCCGGTACCAAAAAAAAAATAAAAAAAAAATGCATTGTGTACAATTAAAGCAAATAAATAAATATTTAAAAAAAATAAATAAATAAATAAATAAATAAATAAAAATAAATAAATAAATAAAAGAGGCTAAATCAAAAAAGTAAAATTCATCAAAACATGTCCCATCAGGGTACCTATGAAAGTTATACAAGATATAGCAGATGGGGTCTGAAACAAGCATTGTGTTTTTAAAAAGCATGGGACTGAAAGAATTGGTGAGGTTAAATGGGCCTGAACCTCATGAAAATTACTTTTTTTAATATTTATTTATTTGCTTTAGTTGTACACAATGTGTTTATGCTTTCGTGGTGCTGAGGATGAAACCCGGGCCGCGTACATGCTAGGCGAGTGCTCTACTGCTGAGCCACAACCCAGCCCCATGAAAATTATTTTAAGGAGAGGAACTTAGTAAAACTTCAGTCAAGAACAGTCAATGAGGGATGGGGTTGTGGCTCAGTGGTAGAGCACTCGCCTAGCACATGTGAGGCTTGGGGTTCGATCCTCAGCACCACATAAAAATAAATAAAATAAAGGTATTGTGTCCAACTACAAATAAAAAACTATGTAAAAAAAGAAGAGTCAATAAAATATCATTAAAGGCAGACAATACAAAACATTAACTTTTTGCTTTTGCTTGGTCTCCAAATCAGAAGGGTACCCCCTTATTGGTCTGAATATCCTCAGAAAACCAGGACTCAGGGCTAGGAATGTTAATAAGAATTCTTTAGAAGGGCTGGGGTTGTGGCTCAGTGGTAGAGCGCTCGCCTAGTATGTGCACGGCCCGGGTTCGATCCTCAGCACCACATAAACATAAATGCATTGCATTGTGTACAACTAAAGCAAATAAACAAATATTTTTAAAAAAGAATTCTTTAGAGATGCTTGAAATTCTGACACAAATACTATGAATTTCAATAATCTTTTCATGGTATAAGAAGCTTGCTCGTACGAGTTTAAGATTCTCTTCATCGTACAGTATTCCTTTGGTTGAAGGGCTCAATAATGAAACAATTACAGGCACTAAGGACTTTTTTCCTTCTGCCTCACAAATTTTTACATTTTTTCACCAGAAAAGGTACTTCTCGAAATTGATCCACACCATGAAGGTTTTTTCAACACTATCTATTTTGTAAATGTACAGGTATTTTGTTCGTTTGTTTATTTCTTTCTACCAGAAACCCACAGGAGCTGTACCACCAGGCTATATCCTCAGTCCTTTTTATTTTCTGAGACAAGTTCTTGCTAAGTTGCCTCACAAATTGCAAAGACTGGCCTCCAACTTGTAATTCTCCTGCCCCAATCTCTGGAGCAGCTGGGATTATAGGTGTGCACCACTGCACACAGCACAGATGTATAGGTTAACCAGACCAACTTCTAAACCATTGCATTTTTAAATTCTGAGAGCTGTCATTAAGAGGACTGTTTCTTTAGATTTGGCATTCTGTGTGTTTTCTCCAACCATTTTTTTCTCCTCCTTCCACCACCACCCTTTACTTTCCCTTCTCTCTCTCTCTCTCTCTCTATCTCTATATATATATATATATATATATATATACACACACACACACACAAAATACACAAAGATTATCAGTACCACTATGCATGAGTGTGTATACACACACACATATATGTATACACACATACACATAAAGACACACAAGGCAAGAGCCCCAATATCAGAGTACAAACCAAAGATAAAGACAAATAATATTGCAAAATAGGAATAAATCTATTTATTCTTATCTCTAAGATAAAACAAAACTGTGGTTGGTTACTTCAACCTACCAGATGGTTCTTCAGGCTCACTTTCATTTTCTTCCTCAGGTGGGGCTTGAGGGGGTGGTGGGGGAAGCTTCTTTTCCTTCTCTGCTTTAGCATTTCTTTCTTCTTCTGAATAATACTCATCTTCTGAGAGGTTGGCCAGGCTTTCATCCATCTCTCTATATTCTACCTATAGAGATTGTACCAGGAAAAGTACAATAAACATCTAAAATCAGGGACTCTATTTGGAACCATTAGTGAATATGAACTGCTTTAGAACTCCAAATTTTAAAGGAAATAAGCATACAACAAGGAAAAAGCTTACAATAGGTAATTACTAAAAACAAAAAGCATCATGAAACAATCAAGTCAGGGTTAGCCAAATCTATAACTTACATAATAGTACTGACCAATTCAAATCACTGAGGGTCTACAACTCCTAAAAACTTTTTTCAGGGCTGGGATTGTGGCTCAGCAGTAGAGCGCTCACCTAGCACGTGTGCGGCCCAGGTTGGATCCTCAGCACCACGTAAAAATAAAGGCATCGTGTACAACAAAAACAAATAAATAAATAAACTTTTTTCAGTGTGTTCCACTCATATATTGGAAGTTTCAACAAAAGACTAAATTAACCCTCAGTTAGATAAGAATAGTTAACTAATAGTTAACTGTCTCATGCTAAGTCTATGCTTCTAACTATTCCATGGAAAAACAGCAGAAGAATTACAGAAACTAAATGCGGGGAGGGGGGAATCTGCAAATAATAACAGTCAATCTAAAATTGTAAAAAGGTGAATTGGCTTTAAAAATATATATATACCTAGGAGAACTGAATGATGAGCAAAGAATCCTTATTACAACAAACTTAGGAACAAGTGACATGGAAATTGAGGATACAGGTCTTACTACTAATTTATCCTCTGGTTATATAGAAAACTAGACACACATACAAAAAGGGAGTACTCTTGGTGAATGTGTCACTAGGGATTAAAGGAGTGTAGGACAGGGAAGACTGCATTATGACCTGTTGGCCAAATGTGTAACAGAGTGTTATAAAGAGTTGTCAATATAGAAACGCTGTTAAATTGTTGCTAGATGCCAGGAAGCCACAGAAACTGCAGTTCTCTGATTATTATGGATTCAATTAAAAAATGAAATAAAAATTACTAGATACAGAGATCAAGCAATGATAACATGGTTTCCACATATGATATAATCCAATGTGTTAGATTTCCAATGAGTAGTCCTATGGATTACGGTCAATGTAATCTATTTTAAGTTTTCTAAACGTCCTTGAAATGGCTCCAGGTATCTTGCTACTATGTTGCCTTTTTTTCTCCTTTTATATGACATGAACACAGAATTTGGGGGACAGGGCAGGAAGTACAGGAGGGAAAAGAATTTGACTGAAAATGGGATTGACTTAGAAAATGGAAACAAAAATTAAGGATAAATTGACAAGTTATGAATCCTAACCTATGAATTGAATATATTTACTCAAATACTGAACACAAAGTACATGGCACAATGGAGTAAATAAGTATGAATGAGTATATCCCTACTTTTTTTTTTTTTTTTTTTTTTTTTTGGTACCAGGAATTGTAACCCAGGGAACACTTAATCACTAAGCCACATCCCCAGCCCCCTTTTTATATTTTTATTTAGAGACAGGGTCTCATTAAGTTTCTTAGAGCCTTGCTAAATTGCTGAAGCTGGCTTTGAATTTGCCATCCTCCTGCTTCAGTCACAGGACCCACTGAGATTACAGGCAGAGCCACTGAGATTACAAGAGTGAGCCACCAGGCTGGGTGCCTCCCTACTCCTAATGAGCTAAAAACCTGCTTGCAAATAAATGATCCTGGAGCTGGGGCTATGGCTTAGCAGTAAAGCGCTCGTCTTGCATGTGTGAGGCCCTGGGTTCGATCCTCAGCACCACATAAATAAAATAAAGGTACTGTGTCCACCTACAACTAATAAAATATCTAAAAAATAAATAAATGATCTGATGAAGTGAACAACCCATCTCATAAAGAGACTTTACAAGAAAAACTCCCTCAATGCAAACAATGCTAAACATTATCTGGTTGAGAAAAATTGATGAGTGGTCTTGCTATTTTGCTGACTCATCTCAAACTTGGAATCCTCCTACCTCAACCTTCCAAATGGCTGGGATTTCAGGTGCTACTGTGCTGGACTCCTTAATAATAACACTTAAAAAATGAAAATCAAAAATGAAATCCCAAAGAATCCTGTGGTTCTGTGGAATAGTAGTTTCTTTTTAAACACTGCCTTTAGATGTTCTTGCTTCTGCCTCTAGTTATTTTTCTAATCTCTCTTTTTCCTGAAGATTAAAAGCTCTGTAGGAGTCTTTTCCAAGTGTATATTTTCCTTCTTTTTTTAAAATCGTTCATTTTTTATTAGTACATAATTATATATAATAGATTAATTTTGCCATATTCAAACATCAACATAATTTGAACAATCTAATTCTCTAGGTATTCTTGTTAACTTCTCTGACCAAACATTAGATTAAAAAGTGTTTAAAAAAAAGATTATTTGGGGCTGGGTGCAGTGGCGCATGCCTGTAATCCCAGCACTTGGGAGGCTGAGGCAGGAGAATCGCAAGTTCAAAGCCAGCCTCAGCAATGGCAAGGCACTTAGCAACTCAGTGAGACCCTGTCTCTAATAAAATACAAAAAAGGGCCAGGGATGTGGCCCAGTGATCGAGTGCCCCTAAATTCAATCCCCGATACCAAAAAAAAAAAAAAAAAAAAAAAAAAAAAAAAAGATTATTTTGCTATAAAACTTCTCAGTCACCTTTAACCCATTAAGTTCCCAAGTGTTCAGTTATGTAAATATTTCAATGAAATTGACGAAGATGTACTGTTGTTGGGGAGTCCAGTTGGGGTATAGGTCCTTGGTTCCCAAACAATGATTGAGCAAGACATGCAGAAGTAACAGGTAAAGAACTGACTTACTGAAGGTGAAGGTGAAAGTAGCACTCTGTAAGGTAGAGTGGAGTGGACTCATCGAGGGTGGGGGGGAGCTCAGGGCCTTAATGTCTGGAAATTAGTGTTTCATATGCTGAGCTGTGAGGCACTCTCTTCCTTAAGTGGAACTGACTGAAGCCCTTACCCCATTTGCTCCCATTGGTTACTTTATGATACCTGATTAGAACACTGTCCAATTTTCCCCCATTGGTCATTTTAGAATACGGAACCTGTGGCGGGAGTTATCATGGGCCATAATTCCTCATGATGGGAGTTGTCATGGTAATGGGATTTCACTTATTATAAACAGGGACATGATGACTCATTTCCCTGTCTTGTCCTCCAGCATTTTTACTTTACCCTGCCTCTGCTGTCTTGGTGTCCCTGAACTCTTACCTAACAGATGCACTAAAAGCAGTTTGGAAATGGCAATTTAGAGGTTATTGTTATATAATTTATTATTAGTACTATTAATGAATATTATCACTAATCATTCACCTATTACTCTTCTCAAAAGAATAGAACTCCAAAACCATAAATGTTTATTTAAAAGTTACCATAACTGGCATATTTGTTGCTCAGTTAAAGTTTTTTAGGTATTCCAGAAATGGGTTGATAGGACATAATGTGTTAGTGTACATTATAACTCTCCTAGAGGGGACTTAAAACACATACACACACACACACACACACACACACACACACACACACACACACGTCTCCCCAACTTGTTCTTGGTTCCCTTCTTTCAGAGGCTTAGTATCTAATGGAACATCCCTTGGAAAAGCTGAACTTCTGCAGTAGAAAGAATTTTGTGTTGTTCTTTGTGTTAGTCTTAAAATGTATGCATGGCCTAGTTTCCCATCAGGCACTTTTTAGTCATCATTGAATGAATAGGATTGATGATCAGGAGATCAAAACACTGAATCTTTGGAGGGCAGTGAGGGATCAAGCACTGTTGAGGAAGGGTGAAAGGAGAAAAAATAGTATACTGTAAACACTTTTTTACATTTTTTTTCTCTCCCCCTTTTTGAAACCTTTATAGCTCAGTGGTAAAGTGCCCCTAGGTTCAATTCCCAGTACACACACATACACACACACACACACACACATATATATATATATTACATATCTGCATATATACATATGTTTGGGGGTATATATATATATGTACATACATATATATATAATATAATTAATAAATACACATTGTTATGTGTTTAAACCAAGCCTTAACACTTCAAAGATCACCAACACATTAGCTTGCCCTGCTTGGGTAACTCAGTTTTGGGTAGACATACAAATGAAGTTTCTTCTGCCATCTCTGTTCAACTAAGAGTCTCCTAAGATGTTTGGCAAGGCAAGCTAAAAAAGGCATAATCTGTAGTACTTATTAATACTGGATTATTATGATACTTTACGAATAAAACAAAATACAAAAATAAAATTGAGCCGGGCGCGGTGGCGCACGCCTGTAATCCCAGCACTTTGGGAGGCTGAGGCAGGAGGATCGCGAGTAAAGCCAGCCTCAGCAACGGCGAGGCACTTAGCAACTCAGTGAGACCCTGTCTCTAAATAAAATACAAAAAAGGTCTGGGGATGTGACCCAGTGGTCGAGTGCCCCTGAGTTCAATCCCCGGTACCACAAAAAAAAAAAATAAATAAATAAAAAAAAAAATAAAAAAATAAAATTGGAGGGGCTGGGGTTGTGGCTCAGCGGTAGAGCACTTGCCTAGCACGTGCGTGACCCGGGTTCGATCCTCAGCACCATGTAAAAATAAACGCATGTGTACAACTAAAGCAAATAAATAATATTAATAAATAAATAAATAAAATTGGATTGTAAGGCTGAAATCATACTGTTTTACCTCCAGTTTCAAAGTTGGCTTTGCCAACAGCCTCGCGTTCTTATAGACTGACAACTAAAATAAAAGGTAAAATTTAAACTTCTTAATCCAAAAAGGGCAAGTATTTTGTTTTGGGATCTTGCAGAAAATGTATTTTATAAAAAGGATTTCCCCATTTAATAAAGCTTTTAAAGTCATCTAAAAGAAGTATAAAAGGACTGGGGTTGTGGCTCAGTGGCGGAGTGCTTGCCTCACACATGTGAGGCACTGGGTTTGATCCTTGGCACCACATAAAAAAATAAACAAAATAGGGCGGGGGTTGTGGCTCAGCGGCAGAGCGCTCGCCTCGCACGTGCGCGGCCCGGGTTTGACCCTCAGCACCACGTAAACATAAATGCATTGCATTGTGTACAACTAAAGTAAATAAATAAATATTAAAAAATAAATAAATAAATAAACAAAATAAAAATATTTTTTTAAAAAAAGAAGCACACAAACTCTAAAAAATAAAACCATTCCCCTGAAAATAGGCATAGTTCAGGCGGGCGAGGTGGCACATGCTTGTAATCCCAGCAGCTCTGGAGGCTGAGACAGGAGGATCACAAGTTCAAAGCCAGCCTCAGCAACAGTGAGGCGCTAAGCCACTAAATTGAGACCCTGTCTCTAAATAAAATACAAAATAGGGATGGGGATGTGGCTCAGTGGTTGAGTGCCCCTGGGTTCAATCCCCGGTACAAAAAAAGGAAAAAAAAGCATAGTTCAATCTTTGAACCCGGAGTACTGGGAATCTCTAATCTCTAGGTAAAAAACTCGAAGACTTTAGGTTCTACAACTACTTATACATTATATACCAAGATCATAAAAATATCCCAGCACAGATTAAAGAAGGGTAATTATTTTTACTTTTACGCAAATGACTCTCCAAAATTTACATCTCTAATCTCTTCCTTCTCATCCTCACTCTTACTATACTGTTTCACTTTCTAATCACCTTAAAGTTCCAGTCTTTTTGTTTTTTAAATATTTCTCCCTTTTTAGATCTAGGGCACAGATGACACTGACTTTCCAAATGGATGAAGTTTTCAGAAAGCTTAACAGATGAATGCCAAAATTTAAATTAGCATATGTAAGCTCTCTGGCTCTATTCAAACTTAGCCCTCATCACTTACCACACTAGTCAAGAAATCCTCAATGCTATTCTACCCACCTCTAAATTCCCTAAAAGCTTCCTCAATCTTTTTTTCTTCTAATCCAGTGCCTAAAATTCAAGGCCCACTTCCTCTATAAATTATTTTCTATTATTCTAAACTTAGTACTCTATCTTTCCCTTTTCTGAATTCTCATAAAATTTATGGTCTGTACTTCATATCATAGTTCAGTTCTGCACTATCTGAGAGAACTTTTTGTGATAAAGGAAACTTTCCGTATCTGTGCTTCCAATATTGTGGGCACTGGCCCCATGAGTCTCTGAAATACTTAAAATGCAGCTACTGTGACTGAGGAAACAATTTTAATTTAACTTGAATAGCCACATGTGGCTGGTGGCCACTATACTGGACAGCACAAATCTAGTATTCTATACAATCTGGACACTAACTCTACAAACCCAAATACTACTGATCCCTTCCTTCTATCTTGCTCCTAGATAAAACCCATCTCCAATTAAATTTATTTGCCCATTGTTCCCAACATTTAATTGTCCACTCCAGATTCTCTGCTGCTTTTTGAACCACTCTGTACTACATTCCAAGCATTTTTCACTTCCTTTTCTCCACTGGTAGTACTTCATTACTAGTCACCCACTTACTATGTACCAGACACTGCAATAAGCATTTTATTTACATCGTATTGAAATCTAACAAGCTCACAAGGTAGAATTTATTTACCTGAGAAAAGGAATCATAGGAAAATGATTTAACTCCAAAAGTCCATCCTTTTCCAGATTACTTTTCTAAATTCTGTCATTTCAAGGTCTAACTCAGGGTCACCTTTCCTCAAACCGTATGGTATTCCTGAAGTCCCAAACTAATTTACCAATTTCAAAACCTAAATACTTTGCATATATCCACCAAGAAGTGAATTTATTATAAAACTAGTGACACTTAAGCCTGAAGAAAACAATTGCATGAACCCATTCCAGTAATCTGAAACCAAATTTTGATTATGCAACTTTTTCCGAGGAGTCCCAAAACAGATATATTCCCTACATATACCCCGAAACCCTGAGGCATGGTCTGTCTACTCTGTCTCAGCTTGCTTTTTCACTCCTTAAATAGATACACTATTCATTGAGGTCCTTTTTCTCTGGCTCCCAAAACCGGCTATGAATGGGTAACTTTTCCCCAGGTCCTTGCTTCCTAGTTGCTTACCTCATTTTTCTTTTAAAGTCTAAGAGTTGGGCTGAGGCTGTAGCTCAATGGCAGAGCACTTGCCTAGCATGCATGAGGCACTGGGTTTGATACTCAGCATAACATAAAAACAAACAAATAAAATAAAGGCACTCTGTCCATCTACAACTATAAATTAAAAAAAAAAAAAAAAAAGTCTAAGAGCTAACCACAATGGAAAAAACAGAATAACCAGAATTCAAATAAACTCAGGGGAAGGACAAAAATCTTAGCATGCCCCAAATTGACCAACAGATTCAATACAACTTCCAATCTAAATCCCAACTGCCTTTTTTGGTGAAATTGGTAAGAATGATCCTATAACTCATGTGGAAATGGAAAGGAAAGAGAATAGTCAATACAATCTTGAAAATAAGAACAGCCGGGCGTGGTGGCGCACGCCTGTAATCCCAGCACTTGGGAGGCTGAGGCAGGAGGATCACGAGTTCAAAGCCAGCCTCAGCAATGGTGAGGCACTTAGCAACTCAGTGAGACCCTGTCTCTAATAAAATACAAAAAAGGGCTGGGGATGTGGCCCAGTGGTTGAGTGCCCCTGAGTTCAATCCCTGGTACCAAAAAAATAAAATATAAAAAAATAAGAACAAAGCTGATGATCTCACACTTGCAGACTTCAAAACTTAATACTGTGCTAGAATAATAAAAACAGTGTGATGCTGGCCTAAGGACAGAAATATAGATCAATGGGATAGAACTCAAGAGTTCAGAAATAGGACCTTATATTTATGATCACTCACCAAGAGTGCTGACTATTCAATGGGGGGAGAACAGACTTCAACAAATTGTGCTGGGACAATTCACATGCAAAAGTATGAAGCTAACCCCCTATCTCAACACATATACAAACTCCGAAAGGATCATAGACCCAAATGCAATCACTAAAGCTATAAAACTTTTAGAAGAAAACACATAAGTAAATCCTCATAATATTGGATTAAGCAATGGTTTCTTAGCTATAAAACTAGAAACAAAAAAACATAAATTAGACCTAATTAAGATTTAAAATGTTCATAACCAGACTGAAAAACTCTTACATCAAAACAATTTTTTAAAATGATCCAAGGATTTGAATGGACATTTCACATTTCACCAAGAAACATACACAAGTGGCCAATAACCACATGAGAAGATGCTCAACATTATTACTCATTAGGGAAGTGCATAAGAAACCCCAATGAGATAACCACTTTACACCCACTAGAAAGGCTGTAATAAAAGACATAAAAGCTAAGGATATGGAAAAATTGGAGCCCTCAAACATGTTAGTGAAAATGTAAAATAGTGCAGCTATTGTGGGAAACTGGCAGTTCCTCAAAAGTTAAAATGGAATTACCATATAACCCAGTAATTCTACTCACGGACTACGTCCAAGAGAGTTGAAACATGTTCACACACAAAAAAGCATATGTTAATGTTCACAGCCATGTCATGCAGAACAGCCAAAAAGTGAAAACCCAAATGTCAATCAAATGGATGAACAGAAGGTGGTATATCCAAACAATGAAATACTATAACATGGCTGAACCTTGAAAACATGCTACTGCCAAATACGAAAGGCCACATATTATATCACGCCATACAAAATGTCCAGAATAGGCAAATCCATACAGTAAGGTTGCCAGGGGCTGGAGATAGGGAGGAATGGGGAGTTACTGCTAATGATACAGGTGTCTCTGTTGAGCAACTAGAATGTTCTACAATTGTAGTGCCAAGTGAAAATCATAAAACCCACTGAATTGTACACTTGAAAATGGTGAGGCAAGGCACAGTGGCACACATCTGTAATCTCAGCTACTGGGGAAACTGAGGGAGGAGGATGGAAGTCCAAGGCCATTCTGGCAACTTAGCAAGACCATGTCTCAAAATAAGAAATAAAAAGAATAGCCGGGCGCAGTGGCGCACGCCTGTAATCCCAGCACTTTGGGAGGCTGAGGCAGGAGGATCGCGAGTTCAAAGCCAGCCTCAGCAATGGCGAGGCACTTAGCAACTCAGTGAGACCCTGTCTCTAATAAAATACAAAAAAGGGCTGGGGATGTGGCCCAGTGGTCGAGTGCCCCTGAGTTCAATCCCCGGTACCACCAAAAAAAAAAAAAAAAAAAAAAAAAAAAAAAGAAATAAAAAGAGCACTTCTGGGTTCAATCCCCAGTACTGCAAAATAAATAAAATGTTGAATTTTATCCTATGCAAATGATGTCAATGAATCTGGTTTTCTAACAATTCCACATGGTTTCTGGCTATCCCGTCTACTGAAAGAGCAAAATAAAATCCTATTGGGCTTCTGTTCTCCATTTCATTTCTGAAAGTTGAGGTCACCAACCTCTGCTTTTCTATCCCATACTTTGGTAAAAAGCCCCCAAATTTTTCTTTCAAATTCTTTCTACACAGCCCTGGACATACTTTAGAGAAGTCTCCTAAGCAGGCAGCTGAAACTGAGGGCTCTCAGCCTAGGTAATACTAATTTCAAGAAGCTCCTCATCTGTACTGACTTGGTATTTGCACTTAAAAATTACAGTAGCTGGGTGTCATGTCCCAGCAACTCAGAAGCCTAACGCAGAAAGATCACAAACTTAAGGCCAGCCCACAGAAACTTAAAGAGACCAGATCAATCCCCAGTGCCAAAAGAAAAAACAAACAAAACAAAAAAATTATACACAATTGCTAAACACAGAGGCATGCACTTGTAGTCTCAGCTATTCAGGAGGCTGAGGCAGGAGGATCTCTGGAGCCCAGAAATTGGAGAGCAGTCTAGACAACACAGACGAGTCTCAAAAACAAAGAAATCCCCACAGATAATTTTACAAGTGCAAATGACACAAACTATACAATTTTATTTCATATATTTATTTACGTATTTGTTTGTTTTGTGGTGCAGGGGATGGAATCCAGGGCCTCCACACAATGCTAAGCAAGCTCTCTACTATTCAGCTGCATCCCCAACCTGTCTTAGAATATTTATTCTGCCTACATACATTTCCAGTTTTTTGAACTAGAAAATGAACTCTTACAGAAAAACCCAAGCCTATGCCCTAATACTGACCCAGTGCCCTACATACTATTATTAGTGGTGTCCCAAGTGAACCTTTGTTTCCATGATACAGTGCCACAAGCGTGGGGCTAGCATGCCAGTTCTACGACTTACTAGTTTTGTGATTTGAGGCAAGTCACCTAAACCGAGTGCCTCTGTTTACTCATTCCTAAAGTGAGGCTAACAGTGACCTGACCGTCGGTGTTTATCGAAAGTAAAGTGGCTTGGCATCTAGCACACTGTATGTACTGTCTGGTGTCGCGGCCTTTTCTTCCACTTGCACTAACTGACATTAAGCCCTTATCATCGGCTTCCTCGTCTATAAAGACCTACACCAAAAGACAGAGTAAAATTTACACCGAGAGTAAAATTAAAAAGATGCAAACTCTGGGCCTACACAAGCGCTCAGACAAAAAAAGTTCCCTTCTTTTCCGACCCACGGACGAGGCGGTTTCTCCAGCATCGCCCTCCAGTCCCCGGGCGGCTGGACCCACAGCCGCCGACAGCGCTGAACCGCTTCCAGGCACTTCGGCGGCGGCCAACGAGCAGCGCCCGCTGCAGCGCGACGCCTCCACGCGGGGAAGCCATGTTCCCAGCCCGGGAGGTGGGAAGCTGTGCGGGACGGCGCCACGGCCCCCCTCCGCCCGACGGCCAGCGTCCCCGGGTCCCCACACAAAGGCCGCGCCGCGCCGGCAGCGCCCCCTCGTCTCCCCACCCGGCCGGCTGCGGCGCGGGCGTGCGCGAGGCTGGGGCCGGCGGCAGGGGCGGCGACCCCCGGGAAGGGAGCGGTCGGGCCTCACCTTGGCCCGCTTGCGCCGGCTGGTCCGTCGTCCCTCGGGGGTCTCCGCTATGCCCGTCTCCATGGGGGTCGCAGACCCGGGCACCACCGTAGGCCCGGCCTGAGGCCCGGCGGACCCCGGCGGCTCGGCCAGGCCCCCGGGGGGCGAGGCCCGAGGAGGCTCCTTCTTGCGGGGAGTGCGCTCCCCGGCCGCCCCCGGCCCGATCTCAGCAGGGCCCGACAGGCCAGCGGGCGGCGCGGACACCTCGGAGCCATTCTCGGCGCCGCCCGCCGCCCCGGGGCCGACCTCCGCCCCGGCCGCCGCCGCCGCTGCCGCAGCTGCGGCGGCCGCGGCCTTCTTTCCGGACAACATCTCGGGCCGCCGGGCCGCCGACGGCCGCCGGAGCCGCTCGGTCTGTCGCTCCGTGGGTCCGGAGCCGCCGCGCCGCGCCGAGCCTCACACTTTCCAAGCCCCTCCAACAGCCGCCGCGTACGCACGCCCTACGCGCGCTCCCGCCGAGTCGGGACAAAAAGGCCCGGAGCCGCGCACGCGCCCGGCCCCTCCCCCGCTGCCACAGAGCGGCGGCCTTGCGGCTAGAGCGACGCCGTGGCCCGGAGCGCGAGACTGGCCTAGAGCGCCCCCTCAGCCTTGGGAGTTGCACCCAACACCGTCAGTGCTCTTGGCGTTCCTGGACCAAACTGCACCTCGGAAGGCCACCCCTTCTTTATCCCAGAGACTTGCTTCGTTCACTCTATCCTTCGCCCACTCATTCGTCAATTCAACCAATATTTACGAATGCTTATGAAGTTATTCTTTCAAAGAACTTACAGTCCAGCGTAGGGGGAAGACACATGGAATGTGTAACTGGTAGAGCGCCTCTTTAGTCTACTGTCCTGCTTGAACCGGGAAAACGTAACGGGCACACGAGTCTCGGCGGTAATAAGACGGAGAGAGTTAGGAAACCCAGGGTTGAGTCCAGATGGAGTTGCTCCTCGTCTCCAAGCCTTGCTCACGATCTCTCCGGTCTCCGGACCCCTCCCCATTCCTGCCGCGCTCTCGCACTGCCGCGCCCCTCGCCCGCACTTCCACGGTCCACCGCCCGCGCTCACCCTGCAACCTCCTCTTCTACGCCCCCAGTCAAGCCTTCCTAGTGGTGATGATGGCGGTGGTGGTGTTTCATTTAATTATTCAAGAATCCCTTGCGCTGATCCAACGGAACTCAGTCCCTGTGTTCTTCGAGCTCCTTTCCAGTTGTTACACAGATATAAGCTTGTTCGTTTGTTGCCCGCGGTACTGGGGGTTGAACCCGAGGGCACTCTTCCACGGAGCATCCCCATCCCTTTTATTATTTTTTAGTATTTATTTATTTATTGGTACCGGGGATTGCACTCAGGGGCACTCGACCACTGGGCCACATCCCAGCCCTTTTTTTTATTAGAGACAGGATCTCACTGAGTTGCTAAGTGCCTCGCTATTGCTGAGGCTGTCTTTGAACTCGTGATCCTCCTGCCTCAGCCCCCCAAGTGCTGGGATTACAGGCATGCGCCACCACGCCCAGCCTATTTATTTTTGTTGAGACAGGATCTCATTGATTACCCAGGTTGGCCTCGAACTTCTGATCCTCTTGCTTCTCAGCCTCCTAAGTAAACTGGATTGCTAGCATGCCACACCATAACCGGCTATAATATTGCCTTTTTAAATTACTTGTCTCTTCAAAGTATAGTTTTCAAACAAAACTATGCCATTTACATAAAGTACAAAAACTAGTTTAAACAACAACAACAACTCTCTCTAGGAATAAAATCTTGTCAGTGGTTGCCTGGGATAAGAGTAAGGGTTGACTGCCAAAGACCAGGAGGTGATTTGCAGAGGTGGAGGATGGAAATGGTTTAGAACTTAATAGAGTGATGGTTCCAGGGGTGTAAATATTCAGCAAAACTCATTGAACCATGCATGCAAAATAGGTGCATTTGTTTTATGTAAACTGTACTTCGATGAAGTTAAATTTAAAAAAAGGGGGGGCTGGGATTGAGGCTCATCGGTAGAGCGCTCGCCTAGCACGTACCCGGCCTGGGTTCCATCCTCAGCACCACGTAAAAATAAATGCATTGTGTACAACTAAAGTAAATAAATAAATGTTAAAAAAAAAAAAAAAACCTAAGGGCTGGGGTTGTGCCTCAGCGGCAGAGCGCTTGCCTAGCACGTTCTGGGCTGCGTTGAATCCTCAGCACCACGTAAAAATAAAACGCATTGTGTACAACTAAAGCAAATATATAAATATTTAAAAACAAAACTAAGTAAACAGGAAGGTGAAAAAAAGATGCAACTAAGCAGGAAGAATAAGAAAGCTAGGCAGGGCTCAGTAATCCCTGTAATCCCTGGCGTAATCCCAAAATTATGGCTGTAATTTTGTCTCTAAACAAAATACTAAAAAGGGCTGGAAATGTGGCTCAGTGGTTGAGTGCCCCTGAGTTCAATCCCTAGTACAAAAAAAAAAAAAAAAAAAAAAAAAAAAAAAAGGAATGAAAGAAAGCTAGGCAAAAAAGAAAAATGTAATCACAGTAGAACATATTGATGTGGCATAATGAACATAGTCAGTGAATATTATTTTGCCAAAGTCATAGAATTATACTGAGAGAATGGAGAAAAAAGATTGGAGGAAGGGAGAGAGGAGAGGGACTGAGGGCAGGGCCGGTGGAGGCACTGCATGAGAGCTAAATCCTCAACATCCATCCCAAAATAATACGTAATAGTATGGTCGAGAAATCAAGCAATAACAGTATAAGCATACTGTTCAGAAATATCAAGGTGAATGCCATGGAAACAACTAAAAGAGAATTGGTTATCTGAGAGACTTGGAACTTGAGGGTGGGAAGGGGAGAGGCAGGCGATTGAAACTTGTTTTGTTTTAAACCCTGTGGGTCTACCTGACTGGTTTGCACATTTAACAATCTGATAAAGCTTGAGATTTGAAAATATATATATATATGTATATATATATATATATATATACATATATATATATATATATATATATACTGGGGATTGAACCGAGGGACACTTAACCACTGAGCCACATCCCCAGCCTTTTTTTTAATATTTTATTTAGAGACAGAGTCTCGCTGAGTTGCTTAGGGCCTCACTAAGTTGCCGAGGCTGGCTCTGAACTCCCAATCCTCCTGCCTCAGCCTCCTCAGCGGCTGGAGGCTATGCATTACCTGGCTGTTATGAGGCATCATCACCTGGCTGTTGTGAGGAAGTCATAAGATAATGCTTGCAAACTGCCTGTCAAAGAGTTTGACACACAGACATAGGCATATGCTCAAGACATAGGCCTAGTTAATATTGTTATGCAGCAGCTGGGTGGGGGAAGGGGCTAATTATGACTCAGGAGTGGGTGGCTGTCACTCCTGTCATGGAGGGGACCGAGGCAGGGTCTTGGGGCCCGTGTTCTTCCATGCCACAATGTTGGGGGAACTGATGTTTGTTTTTAGGAGTCTTCTTGCCATACTTGCTTCCTCGGGCACTCTGGGAGCAGTGGTGGCTTGGCTGATAAGCTATAAGCCAGTTTTGTTTGGATTCCTATTCCTTCTGCTGTTGCTTAGCAACTGGCTGGTCAAGTATGAACTCAGGCCCACCCCCTCAGAGATCTGTAAGGTGAGCAAGAGGGGATTCGGCTTCAGCCGAGGGTTATGGGATATTCTGCTGGATTGAAGGGTGGGGGTCAGGGACAGTGACAAAATGATGGGGGAAGACTGAGGAACTTAAAACTAAGCTGGTCACCGTGGTGCACGCCTGTAATCCCAGCACTTGGGAGGCTGAGGCAGGAGAATCGCAAGTTCAAAGCCAGCCTCAGCAATGGTGAGGCACTTAGCAATTCAGTGAGACCCTGTCTCTAATCAAATACAAAAAAGGGCTGGGGATGTGGCTCAGTGGTCGAGTGCCCCTGAATTCAATATCTGGTACCAAAAAAAAAAGAAAAAAAGAAACCTGGTCTGAGTCCCTGCTCTGGGTTTCCTCTTAGGTAATGGTGGACAAATCTTGTCCCTTCACAAGACCTCAGTGGTCTTAACTATAAAATAGTGACCTTGTATATGCTCCTACTTCACGTTTGAAGTCCACATGCTTTGACAATGGTATGGGCTACTCTAAGTGGAAAGATTTTTTTAAAATATTTATTTATTTACTTTAGTTGTACACAATGCAATGCATTTATGTTTACGTGGTGTTGAGGATTGAACCCCGGGCCGCGCACATGCAAGGCGAGCGCTCTGCCGCTGAGCCACAACCCCAGCCCCTGGAAAGATTTTAAATAGCTAGAGATACATAGATTTTAAATATCTATGTTGTATCAACATAGATACAACTCAAGAATATAGTCACAAAGACAGAAGAAATTCATCTAGTGTAGATCATGACATTGTGTTTGTATAACATATACCTGAAATAATCTACTTATAAAGAGAAGAGTTTGTTTTGTCTCAGGGTCCACGATCAGGACATTGTGTTTGTACCCTGAAATCATCTTTTAAAGAGAAGAGTTTGTTTTGTCTCAGGGTCCTCTGGCAGACCCATCACTTTTAGGGGGTGTGTGGTAGATAATATATCCCCCTCCCCCGACTTGAAAACCTCTCACTTGGACCCACCTCTTAAAAGTTCCACCATCTCCTAATAGCTGGGGACTAAGTCTCTACTGCAAGCCTTTGGGACACATTCCAGGTCCAAACTATAGCAGATATCTTTTATGTAGTGTCATATAAGATGGTGCATGCCTGTAATCCCAGCGACTTGGGAGGCTAAGATAGGAAGATCACAAGTTGAAGACCAGCCTTAGCAACTTAGTGAAACCTTATCTAAAAATTAAACAAGAGCTGAGGATGTGGCTCAGTGGTACATCACCCCAAGGTTAAATTCCCAGAACAACAACAACAAAATCAAAATAATATTCCATGTTGTTTATAGATGCATAAAAGGCAAGAGGTCTCAACCTTGGCACTGATGACACCCTGGTGGTATAATTTGATGTCCGGTTGTCTTGTGCATTATTAGAAAGTTTAGCAGCACCCTGGCCTCTACCCAAGAGACGCCAGCATCACAACCCACCCTGTTTGTGACAACCAAAATTATCTTCATATATTGTCACATATTCAGATATTGTCACATATTTTTCAAGTCGGAAAAATAGCCTCTAACTTAAAAATGTATGGAAAAAATAGGGCTGGGATTGTGGCTCAGCGGTAGAGCGCTCGCCTAGCACGTGCACGGCCCGGGTTCGATCCTCAGCACCACGTACAAATAAACGCATTGTGTACAACTAAAACCAAATAAATAAATATTTAAAAAAATGTATGGAAAAAATAAATACCAAATTCAGGATTACAGACAGATATGGTGGCACACACCTGTAATCCCAACAACTCAGGAGGCTAAAGGATAAGGATCACAAGTTCAAGGCCAGCCTCAGCAACTTAAGGAGACCCTGTGTCAAAATAAAAAATGAAAAGGGCTCAGAGGTAGCTCACTGGTAGAACACCCTTAGGTTCGATCTGCAAAGAAAAAAAAGTTCAGCATCACACTTGAGGTGATGATGTTCAAGGGTGGGGTGGGGGGAATATTCTAGGAGAAAGGCCCACAGGAGATTTTAATTCTATTTGTGATGTTGTCCTTCTTAAACTGTTGCGGGAACACAGATATTTGTTATGATATTTACTTTTTTGCACATCTGAAATTTCATTAAAATGTTTTTAAGTACCAGTAATTTGTAGTTGAATCCAAAAGTAAGGATAAAGTGTTGTTATTAGCTGAGGTGAAGAGGACCGCAAAGATGGCTGAGAATTATAGAGGTGAGAGCTTGTCATCAGGGTGGAGCGCTTGCTTAGCACGTGTGAGGCTCTGGATTTGATCCTCAGCACCACATGAACATAAAATAAACTAAAATAAATAATTTCATCCAAGAAGTTTGGAAAGAACAAAAAGAGCATGCCGTGAGAGCACTGACTTGACAGTTGAAGGTTCCATGAGGCCTGACACAATCTCCAAGAGGCACATTGGAAAAACAAACTCTGGGGACAGACATATTGGGTTAAGGACTTTAGGTCTTCTGCAATTAGCAGATTATTCCTATGAACCAAAGTCAACCAAAGGTCTTGGGAGGTTGGGGTCCATGTGACCCGAGAAAGTGACCTTCCCTTGCTGGGTCCCCATTGTCACTCACAGAAGTGGCAAAGCTGCTTCCCTTTGAAGCGGGGGTGAGAATAGGTTAAGATGAGGGCATGAAGCATGAAGGGATGAGCATTAATAACCATTTTTCCCCCTTTTCCTGATGGCGGGGAGTTTAGGAGGAGGCCGAATGCCACCCCCACACATCAAAGACTCTGGAAGCCACCCCCAGCAACAGGAACCTGGTCATGACCACCAAACAAGTGGAGAAGCTACACGCATGCTTTGCACTCCAGGACAAGATCCTTGAACGGCTTTTGTTCAGTGAACTAAAGCTGAAGGTCTTGGAGAATCAGATGTTCATCGTATGGAATAAAATGAATCACCCTAAGCGGCCAGGCAGACATCAGACTTTCCCCACGAGGAAACACAAAACAAGGAGGCATGAGTCCGTGTTTTCCACTCTCTCTGATTGTACTTCCAATTCCCCCACCTAATGAGACTGAGGCGGGCGAGTTTCTGCTGATGTTACCTTGACTCAGTGTATTAGTCTGTTTTTTGTTGCTATGACAAAAATGCCAGTGACTGGGTACTTGATAAAGAGGTTTATTTAGCTCACCGCTCTGGAGGTCCAAGAGTATAGGGCTTATATCAGCTTCTCCTAGGGCCTCACGGCAGATGGCGTCACATGGAAAATGAAAGAAAGAGACAGAGATCACGTTGTGAGAAAGAAAGTACGAGAGAGCACTGAGAAAGCTGAATTTGCTTTATAACAAACCTCTCTTGAGGTAACTGATCCAGTCTCCCAAGAACTAATCCACTCCCAGAGAGAGGCATTAATTCCTCTGAGAGAAGTGTCCCCAGCAACCTGATCACCTCGCATGAGGCCCAGGTCTTGGAAACCTGGAGTCCAGAGGAACTGAGAAAGTGACTTTCCTCCACTGGGTCCCAGTTCCCTTGAGGCTCCACCACCTCCCAGTAGCACCGCACTGGGGACCAAGCCCTGGGTACACGGGGACAAACGTACCCAAACCCCAGCACTCAGTAAAATCCAGGAGGTTACTGAAAGTTCTGAGGTACACTAGAGAGGCACCTGGGAGAAAGAGGAGGACAGAGGAAAGGCGGTCTCTGGAGAGGCAGCCTCCACGCAGCCAGCCCGCCAGGGGGCTGATGAGGCAGCCTGAAGGGCTCTGGGGCTCCAGAGTCCTCTTAGTCGGGCCCCTTCTACCCCGTCCAGGTCCTGACGCTGTTCCCCTGGGGTCTCCCCACTGCTGCCTGAGCCCCCACCTGCCCTCAGGCCCTAGGAGCCCTGCCAAGCAGGACCCTGACTGTGCTCCCTGCCTGGGCCTGGATCTTGCTGCTGTGGTCGACAGAATAAAACCCACGCTGATTCCCCTTGGGGTCACATCCCCAGTGACCTGATGCCTACCCAGCCCTTCCCCTCCATCACCCCTCTGCACACACCACGCTGTGCCTGGCGGTACACACCTGCAGTCCCAGCAACTCGGGAGACTCAGGCAGAAGGATTGAAAGTTCAAGGCCAGCCTCAGCAATTTAGTGAGGCCCTAAGTGATTTAGGGAGACCCTGTCTCCCTAATAAAAAATAAATAAAAAGAGGGGCTGGGGTTGTAGCTCAGCATATGTAAGGCATTGGGTTCCATCCTCAACACCACATAAAAACAAAATAAAGCTATTGTATCCATCAACAACTAAAAATTTTTTTTTAAAGAGCTGGGGATGTAGCTCTGAGGTAAAACACTCCTGGGTTCAATTCCTAGTACCACAAAACAAAGAAAGTATATCAAAATGTTCTAACCATCAGTTATTTCTGTACTACCTTTGTGATTTTGCCATAGCTGTGATCCACCTGAATATGTAACCCAACATTGTTCCCTTCGGGTTTGTTTTTGGTACCGGGGATTGAACTCAGGGGCACTCAACCACTGGACCACATCCCAGCCCTTTTTTGTATTTTATTAGAGACAGGGTCTCACTGAGTTGCTAAGTGCCTCGCCATTGCTGAGGCTGTCTTTGAACTCGTGATCCTCCTGCCTCAGCCTCCCAAAGTGCTGGGATTACAGGCGTGCACCACCACGCCCGGCTGGGTTTTTTTTTTTTTTTTTTCCTTACCAGGGATTCAACCCAGGACTTCGTACATGTAAGGCAACTGCTCTACCACTAAGCTATGTCTCCAGCCTCAATACTGTCCCTTTATATCAGCTATTTTTTTCTTACATAAATTTATCCATAAGGGAAAAAAATAAATGACAACTTCTCTGTAAATTTTTTTAAAAAAGTATGATTGGCTTAAATAGTACACAACTGTAAAAATAAAGACACTAAAAATAAAACCATGTTTTGATCTAACTAGAGCTTGTCTGCCCACTGAAAAATCAGAGCCTATGAATTTGGGGGTTAAAATGTGAGAAAATCAAGTGTCAGAGTAGGAGAGACAGACTAGCACCAAGCTGAAGCTTCTCCATGAGGAGAATTGGGAAGGAAGTCACATTTTACTGTGATTCAGTGTGACTTAATGTCACATAGCTGTCTCACGAAAAATTACCTCTCTCATAGCATTTAACACAGTGGCTAGTATACAGTCAGTGCTCAATAAATAACAACTTTGAATATTGATCGCAGTTTTATGTATCCCAGCATTTTCTCTGCCCTGCTCTTATATTTTAAGAGTAAGATCTCTGGGGCTAAACTGGGTTTGAATCCCACTTCTACAATTGGGAATGGTGCAGCTACTCAGGAAGCTGAGGTAGGGGGATTGCTTGAGCCCACAAATTCAAAACCAGCCTGGGCAACACAGTAGGACCCTGTCTTAAAAAAGAAAAAAAAAAAAAAAATGAGCCAGGCGCGGTGGTGCACACCTGTAATCCCAGCACCTGGGAGGCTGAGGCAGGAGGATCGCAAGTTCAAAGCCAGCTTCAGCAGTGGCGAGACACTCAGCAACTCAGTGAGACCCTGTCTCTAATAAAATACAAAAAAGGGCTGGGGATGTGGCCCAGTGGTCAGAGCCCCTGAGTTTGATCCCCGGTACCAAAAAAAAAAAGTCCTAACTCTACAAACTCTTCAGTTGCGTGAACCTACACAACTCTATGTTGCATAGAATAAGAATAACTTACTGTCCTTGGCCACCTCGACTATGTAATTGGGAGAGTAAGATCTTATAGAGTTGTTGTTAGGATTAAAGGGTGTATGAGTCTGTTTTTGCTGCTATAACAAAACGAAAAGTTTATAAGGCAGCTGGTTCCTTTCCATTTACACTGCCTCCTTATCATACGGTTGCTTGGCTACACCCTTGGCTTTTTCTCCTTAATACACATTTTTATTCTTTACTAAGCCAAGCTAAATTTTTTTCAGATATTTATGGTCTACTTCCCTTTTAATTATAAATCATTCTTTTCTTCTTTAAATCATTTTTGTCTTCTCCCATCTTGCCACAAGGAATTAAGAGAAATCTTGCCACTTTACAGCTTAAAGATACCATTTGCCAAACATCCTGTTTCAGTGCTCTTCTGTTCTGCTTCCCTAAAGTCCCAGGACACAGACACAATTCAGCCAAGTTCTTTCCCACTTTATAACAAGGATGGCCTGTCCTCTGGGTTCCAATACCTGGTTCCTCATTTCTGTCTGGGACCTAATCAGAATCAGCATGACTGACACAACCATGTAAATAATCTCTGAGAAGAAAGGGCTTTCCCTACAGCTCCTTTTCTGTACCCTTGCCAGAACTGCAGATTTGGTGTCTGGTGAGGATCTGGTCTCTGCTTCCAAGATGGTGCCTTGACCTTCACCCTCTCCAGAGGGCGAGAATGCTGTGTCCTCACAAGACACAAGGTGGAAAGGGAAAAGAGGAAGAGGAAACGAACCTCCTTTGTCAAGCCTTTTGATAATGGCATTACTCCATCATGAGACAGGAGCCCTCTAGACCTAAACACCTCCCCCAAGGCCACGCCTCCCAATGTTGTTACATGGAAGGTCAAGTTTCCAACAGATTTTAGGAGACACATTCAGACCAGCAGATGAGCTACTGCACCCCTCCAGGTGTTGGCACAGATGACTCCTCCTCAGTGAAGACTCCCTCGACCTTAAAATTTTCTACTTAAAATCCCACCCTCTGGGGTAGAGATATAGCTCAGTTGATAGAGTGCTTGCCTTGCATGCACAAGGCCCTGGGTTCAGTCCCCAGCACCACACACACACACACAAAAAAAAATGTATTTAAAATCCCACTCTCCCTTCTGTGTCAGAGACCCTCGACTTGCCCCTTCAGGTCCCCTCTCCGTCCCTTTTTGACTTTTCTCCAGGAACACTGTATGGATGAGATCATTGGGTTCCCTTACCCCATGGCTTGCAGCTGGGTTTAGTCAATGGGGGTCTCTGGAAGAAGACTGGAGGAAGGAGCAGGTGGGGGTGTTTGCTTCCCCAGCTTCCTCCTGAAGGCCCACCACAGGCTGGTGGTGGGCTAGCTGTGCCCCCGTGAGCTCTCTCTATTGCTGTCCCCTTCCAGGTTCCCTTTGGGCCTGGGCTGGTGGCATCCCCGCAGATTTCCTGCTCAGGGGTACCACATCATCCTTGGGGGTCCCCCTATGTCCCATTCAGATCTTTGTAAATAGTCGCTTTTGTGCAGTTTCAACACACGCCATTGCTAATGGTCTTGCTGAACTGTCAGGCCACTAAGCCACCTGGGACTGGACCATCAGGAGAACAGCCGTATAGGGTAATCCCTGAGGCAGAACCGAATGGAGCAATTCAACCGAGAACTCCATCTGCATGTGGCGTAGGAGGCAAAGCAGGGCACTGCATCTTGCAGAGAGCGTCTGGAATCATAAGAGTAACAAAAGGTCATCAAGACGTTGTGAGGGTCACATCGTTTTGGTGCCCTAGACCCAGGTATGGGTCTGCCACAATAGCAAAACCCCATGGAGGTCTGAGGTGGCCTGGGGGACCCAGTTTAGCCTGTGAAGAAGAACGATGCCCGTGGTGTCACAGTACTTACCAGCAACATTGTTCTGTGGCACCAGGAGATTGAGGCCAGAAACCCTGTGGCTCTGAGCAGTTCACAATCGGCTGTGGCTACAGCGGATTCTTCCCACAAAGGACGTGACTTTGGCATCTGGGTGGCTGATCTCTGCCACCAGGGGGACAGCTCCCAGACTCGGAAAGCTCCGAGGATTGTCCTTGTCCTGGGCTGGGATTTCCTGATATGATACAATCTGACGGTGGCATCTGTTTGCAGCAGGGGCCCTGCTGACCTGGAGTCGCACCCCCACCCTCGTCACCTGCTGCTGGCAGGTTCGGTCAAGCCTGGCACCGATGACTCAGGAGCAGGCATGGCAGTCACTCCCTTGTCACTCCCTGTAGCACCAGGAGCAGGAGAGCCTGTGTGATGCCGGGTCTCCAGAGTCTGCTCCCAATCACCCCTCCTTTTGTGAGCGGATATTGAATCTGACCGGTAAGTTCACATTGCCCACTTGAAGGACAACTGGGTGGACATGACTTTGGGTCCTCTGTGATGGACATCAACAGTGGTCCTTTTTGATGGACCACTCGATGGGCAGGCAACCCTGATACTGCCTTCACCTTTCTTTTTAACAAATAAGTTCTTTTTTATAACTTTATTTCAAAATGATTTATGTATTTTTACGTGGTGCTGAGGATCGAACCCAGTGCCTCAGACATGCAAGGCAAGTGCTCTGTCACTGAGCCACCACCCAGCCCCCTGCCGTCACCTTGAAGTCCCATTCCTACCTCCATCTCCTCTGTTGCTGCGGTTGCTGGTGCAATAGGTCTCCTCTGCCCTGGGGCCACCTTCTGTGGTCCCTACAGGTTGGCTCTGAGGACAAAATGGTGACCGCCAGGTTCCCATGGAGGCCAACACTCTAGAACAAGTACAGACTGTCTGGCAGGTCCGGGGCAGGACAGGTCCCCGCTGATCTAGCAAGAACATATACAAGGGGCTGGGGTTGTGGCTCAGCGGTAGAGCGCTCGCCTTGCACGTGTGCGGCCCGGGTTCGATCCTCAGCACCACGTAAACATAAAATGCATTGCATTGTGTACAACTAAAGTAAATAAATAAATATTAAAAAAAAAGAACATATACAAGCAGTCTCACGAAGTAGACCAAGTAGAGGGCAAATAACCTCCCACCCTCTTCCAGATGTGGACAGGCTTACAGAATAGCCTCGAGCAGCTGCCTGGATGGACCTACTATAGTACTGAACACATCGCCCCCTACCCCCACCCACCATGCCCAGCTACAAGGGATTCTATGGTGTCTCCCTTTCTGACCAAGGCAAGGGTCCTAGCTGGTCACAGTTGCAAAAACGCCTGCGTCTTGGGCCTGCGTGACCATGTTCCCGTCCTCTGCATGGCCGGCAGTGAGGCAGGCTGGTGAGAGATGTTGAGCCACATATCAGAGGTACAATCTAGAAAATGCCTGGCCTGTGACATTAGATGATATTTAAAGCCGTCGCCAAGGAAGTGAGATGGAGAAAAGAAGGGAGTGAGGATGGAGCCCGAGGCCCAGGACGGGTTAGTCCCGGTGAAGGTGAACTCCACCAAGTCACTAAGCCCGAGCAGCCCTTTACTGGGGCTGAACGACTTGTTTTGTGCCCTGGATATGGTTCCTCCCCTGCTCCCCATAATGCCACCTGCGTATGAAACTTCCTGATAGCTCAGGACGTGTGGGCACAGGCACTGTCCCCAGGGACAAGACATTCCTGGGTGTTGGGTGCGTGGGTTTCGCCATTTCTGCGGGTTTCCCTCCCGGGGGGAGGTGGAATCCCCGTCCTCCGTGGCCCCGCCGTCCTCCGTGGCCCCGCCGTCCTGGAGGGAATCACCACAGGGACAGCCAGGGTTGTCCCGGCGGAGGAGGTCATCATGAGTCCCCAGCTCGGGTGGTTCTGGATGACCATGTAGCTGGGGGCTGTTTGCTGGCCAGAGGAGAGAGTGACCACACTGGCAATGTCACCCGTGGGCCAAGTCGGAAAGCCCAGGGAGCGGGGGCAGGAGAAGCCCAGCAGCTCCGGGCTGCACACGCTGAGCCCCGCTGCTTCCCCAGACGTGACCTGGTCTCCAGGGCCAGAGAGCTCAGGCTGTGCCTCCGAGTGGTCCCCAGGCCTTCCTCTTTCTCTAAAGTCTCCTCCAGCGTTGCCAGCCTCGGCTGATCCCTGCTGTAGCCCCGACCTCCACTCCAGCCGGGGGGGACTTGCATGTGATGGACCCCTCGCCAGGGGCTGGCTCTGGGAAAGACAATCTGCGCCCTGTTGGAGGCCCTGGGGGCTCCTTTCAGGTTCTGGGGGCTCTAGAACCTGGAAGGGGGGGCTCTGGCAGGGGGCTCCGTCCCCAAAGCAGAAGTGAGTCCAGCCGGTCTCCAGATCCCTCAGGGTCTCAGGCGCCCTCGACGCTGCGGGGCAGTTGCTCTGCCACCTGGGCTCAGACCAGGTTTTCTTTGCTGGCGAGACTGGCCTGACACTTGCCTAGAAAGGTAGAGTAGCAAGAGGGGTCCCCGTGCAGGGCACACACTGGCCTTTGAGGAGAGGTCGGAGGTCGCCGGGCCTCGCCCAGCTCCGACCCTCTGCCTGTGCGTCGCCCCAGTAGAGGCTGCTCGGGCTGCGTGACTTGGGGAGTTCACCTTCACCGGGACTAACCCGTCCTCAGCTCCCTTCTTTTCTCCATCTCACTTCCTTGGTGACAGCTTTAAATGTCATCTAATGTCACAGGCCAGGCATTTCTAGGTTGTCCCTCTGATAGCCACCTTTCAGCTCCAAAGGCGGCTGCCCAACTGCCTGATTCCAAGCGTCACTCCCACACTTCACGGTTCACAGGGCCAGTCGTGAACTCGGGGCGCTCCCTCCCCTGCTCCCCATCCAGGGCTTGGGGGCTCGCAGTGGAAGCCCCCTCCCCGCTCCCAAAAGCGCAGGATGGGACTGTGGAGCCACTCCACCGCCCTCCTGGTGCTCCGTACCCAACTCCCACCCCCTTGGCTGCACCTTCAAGAACCTCAGACGGCGGAGCGCTCGCCTCGCACGTGCGCGGTGCGGGTTCGGTCCTCAGCACCACGTAAACATAAATGCATTGTGTACAACTAAAGCAAATAAATAAATAAACATATATATATTTTTAAAAGAACCTCAGTCGCTGCCACTCACTCCTGCTGCTGGTCCCGGTCACCCGCTCTCACCAGAACAAGCATGGGAGCTTCTTAACTGGACTCCCTGCCCCCACCCTGTCCTCTAGTCAGTGCTCCACACAGAAGCCAGAGATGGTCTGCCTGTGTCCCCCCGAGCCCACGTGCTAGAAGTTTCACGCCCAGGGTGGTGATGTTGGCACGTGGTGGAGTCATTCATTTATTTATTTATTTTTCAGTAGTGGGGATTGAACCCAGGGGTGCTCTACCACTGAGCTATATATACCCCCAGCCCTTTTTATTTTCTATTTTGAGACAGGGTCTCACTGATTGCCTAGGCTGACCTTCAACTTGCAATCCTCCTACCTCAGCCTGGGAGTAGCTGGGAATATAAAAACACCCCACCAAGCCCAGCAAGTGGTGGTGCCTTTAAGAGGCGGGCTCTAGCACAAACTAACTGGGTCACCAGGGATTCTGCCCTCTGGAAGAATCAATGTAGTTCTGTGGGACCCTGGTTAGTACTTTGCCTCTCTCTGGCTTTCTGTCTCCTCATGTGATCTTTCCCTGACATTTGTATTCCTGCCATGATTTCATGCACTATGTTTTTACACAGTGAGGGAGGCCCCTGCCAGCACCATGCTGTTTGGACTTTCAGTTTCCAAAACCGTGAGCTAAATAAGCCTCTTTTCTTTATAAAGTCCCCAGCCTCAAGTATTTTGTTACAGTAATAGAAAACAGACTAATACAGTGTACCTTTGAAAAGGTGAGTCAGATCATGCTTGTCTTCTGTTCCAAACTTTGTGAAGGCTCCCATCCCGCTCAGAGGAAGAGCCAGGGTTCTTCCCGTATTCTAGAAAGTTCCGCATAACCTCCCTACCTCAGTGCTTTCTGACCTTGCCTACTACTCTGCCTTGTGCTTAGTCTGCTCCAGCCACTGGTCTTCCTGCTTTTCCTTCATCGGCTAGGTACTCTTACTCTAACAGGAGCACTGTCCCTCTGCTTTCCCTAGAGTGGACTCCTTCACTTCCTTCAAGTGATGTGCCTCTTAGCGAGGCTCATCCAAGCCAGGCAGTTTAATCCTCTAATCTCTCCCTCTTACCCAGCTCTACTTCGTTTTCCTCGGCACGTGTCACTGACTAGCACACCACTTAATGTGTGCACCGTGCTGCTCCTGCCAGGAGGTGAGCTCTCTGAGGCCAGGGATGCTTGCCTGTTGCTCACTGGTGTCTCAGACGCACCCAGAACAGCGTCCAGCTCTGAGTAGGTGCTCAGTGAACATGAGTTGACCACATCTGCTACTAGGTCTGCCTGGCCATTGTGCCCCTCCCCAGACCCAGACGGGAAGTGCATGTTCAATGACTGTGAAGTGAGCTGACGGGGAGTCAATGAATCAAAGCCCAAGTGGGGGAAATGCTAAGTATCTTTTTTTTTTTTTTTTTTGGTACCGGGGATTGAACTCAGGGGCACTCGCCCACTGGGCCACATCCCCAGCCCTTTTTTGTATTTTATTAGAGACAGGGTCTCACTGAGTTGCTAAGTGCCTCACCATTGCTGAGGCTGGCTTTGAACTCACATTCCTCCTGCCTCAGCCTCCCAAAGTGCTGGGATTACAGGTGTGCGCCACGGCGCCCGGCTAATGCTAAGTATCTTAATGTATCCTCTGGGAGAATCAATTTCCTTGTTAAAGTTTAATGTGTTCTCCCCCCCACCCCCCCGCCCAGCCACATTCTTCTTTCTTTCTTTCTTTCTTTTCTTTTTTTTTTTTTTTTTAATTTTTTTTAGTTGTAGGTGGACACAATACCTTTATTTTAGTTATGTGGTGCTGAGGATCGAACCCAGGACCTCTCACATGCAAGACAAGTGCTCTACTGCTGAGCCATAGCCCCAGCCCCACATTCTTCTTTCTTAACAGCCCTGGTGTTTAGGGTGGTGACAATTACCTTCTTCCTGGAAGAGCAGGTCCATGACACTAAAGGGATTAACAGTGACTAACATTTGTTGAACCCTTGCCACTGAACTGGGTGCTGTAGATGTGCCCTCTCCTGCAGGTGCTTCATTCTCCAGATGAGCATATTGAGGCCCAAGGGCAGCAAAGAGCTCTGGCCAAGGTCACGGCTAGTGGAGATTGTGTTTGAACTCTGCCGTCTGACTCAAGTCTCCTCCAGTGGGTGGAGTCTTCCCTGGTCAGTCAACGATTTGGAATTTTTCAAAAGAACAGGAGGCAGCCATGGGAATTCAGCAGAGGATGAACATGGCCTCTCATCTCTATGGAGGATAAATGATCGCTCCCTACCTGGCTGGTGTGGGGGATGATCTTGGGTGGTGGATGGAGAACCCCGGGGTGTGGGCTTGAAGGAGGCTCAGGCTGGACCCAAGGCTTTACAGGTGGGTATCTGCTGCCACCGTGTGGCCGTCTTGCTGTATGACAGGCTGCGGATTCCGGTCTGGCTAAATTTGCTGGGAAGGTCGCAGCTGTCAGAGGGGGAAATCGGCTCCCAGAAAGCACTGGAGGGTCTCCTGAGGTGGGGGCTCAGGGCCCTAGAGGGGATTGACTGAGTCAGTCAGCATCAGCTTTGAGATTCAGTCCTTGCCCTAGGGGACCTCATAGTCAGATGGGAACAAAGACCGGAGGCCCACCTGTCTGGGGAGACTCCTGGGTCCAAATCTCGGTTCTGCTCCTTCCTGGAGACCTCACTCCTCTGAGCATGTTCCTTGGATGTGAAATGGGACAGAATAAAACCTGCTCCGTGGGGCGACAGACCCAGGGAGCACTAATCTCTGTGTCTGCACATTGCCAGTACCCCTGACCTTGAGGCAGACTGCACAGCCCTCTCTGAGCTGCTGTTGACAGCTAGCCCAGAAGCCAGGTATGATGGAAAGACCTGGGTCCTAGCGCCATTTCTGTCACTAAGCCTGCTGTGTGACCTTGCAGTTCCCGTCCCCTCTCTGAGCCTGTCTCACCAGCCACACAAGGTAGAGTTCGGGCAAGATCATTCAGATGTTTGGACGTGGGGGACGCAGAGGAAGGTCCGGGTCTGCTTCTGCCCATTCACAGACCCAACTGAGCTCAGCCAAAGGAGATGGTAATGGGGGGGCCGATGTGATCCGTGGGTTGCCAAGGAGTCTTGCTCCTCCAAGTCTGGTCCCCAGGCCAACATCGGCCTCACCTGGGAGGTGGCCCGAAAAGGAGAATGTCAGTCCCACCCTGACCCACTGGCTTAGAACCTGCAGCTTACCCAACCCCCTGGAGGCCCCCTGGTGCAGTTAAGTAGCAGGCACAGGGACCCGGGCCATGGCTCTCAACCCTGGCCACACAGGAGGACCCCTGAGGACGCAAATGTCGTGGTACCTGGGCTACAGTCCTGAGAACCCGGGGCCCCGATACCAGTGGTTTTCAAAAGGCCCCCCCAGGTAATTCCAGCGTGCGGCCTTATCTAGTGCTAAGAAGGCAAATGTATTGATCTTTGGTGTCAAGTAAAATCAATAGATGTGCAATTCTAGAATGTCCACGAGATCTATGCTCTCCCACAGGGAGGGGCTGGGCAGCAGTCTGGCATAAAAGCCAAGTCACAGCATGAAGCTGACCTTTTCGGAGCCCTTTCTAGATGCCAGGGCCTGGGCTGCCTACTCTACAAGCAGGTTCTGATGTAATCCTCACTCCACCCGGGTGCTGTTATTATCATCCCCGTTTTCTAGATGAAGAAACAGCGAGCCTGTGCTTTACCCAGGGTCACAAGGCAGTGACAGAACTCGGATTTGAACCCAGTTCCCTGAACATTTCGACACGAGGCTTCAAGCCTCAGAGGTGCGTGAGGAGCTGCTGGGGGTTTGAACCGGGTCCAGGAAGCCCTGTGGGTCCTACCCTGGTAGCTGCCACCTGCCTCCTCTCTTCCACATGCGGCTTGGCAGAGAGACTCCTTCCAGAGAGAGTGTTCCTCTGACCTCCATCCTAGAGTACCTCTGGTCACGTGGCATGTCACCTCTCCCTGACAGGACGGGTCTGCCCTGTTCCCTGTGGCTGGGGACCTTGGCACTAATCCCCTTGGCAGAGGCGCTCGATGCGGGGGATTAGCGCTGGGGAGATCAGATGCCACATCTGCTGGCCCCTGGAGTGCTGGGGCAGGGCCTCCGAGCCCAGGAAGCCGCTCCTGTCCCCTGGGGCACAGGGGCTCACACAGGCCCTGGCCAGCCGTGCTGGGCCTGAACTGCCCTGTCCTTCCGGAGCCTTCTGGAAGAAGGTAAGTCATGGCCCAGAGCCCAGGGGCCTGACGGGATCGTTTCTGAACAAGCTGGAGGGGGAGAGGAATTAGAGGCGGGGACAGGTAGGGTGGCAGGTGTCCCAGTTTGCTGGTGGCTGAGGGAGGGGTCTCTGGGAACGCAGGACTCTCAGCGCTAAAATCAGGACAGCCCTGGGCAGAGACACTGGGTGAGCTGCGTGGGGGCCTTCCGGGAGGCGAAGCCAGGCTTCCCTGTGGCTCCTGTCCCCTCTCCTCCTTCTCACCCCCAGGGACCTCTTTCTGCCTTGGCTCCTCTGACTCGGTCTGTGGTCCACGGGGTCTCCGGGTGCACGGCCCTGCCCAGCTCTCCGGGAGCTGGAACCGTGCATGCCCTGGGGAGATGAAGACCCAGGTAAGGCCCAGGCCCACGGCCTCAAGCCAGGCCCTCAACGGTGTCACCTGCGTGGCCACCGCTGACATTTCCAGAGCACCTGCCTGGTTCTGCCCGCTCTACACTTGCCACCCGGGGGCCTGCCACCTGCCTCCCAGCCCCTCCCGGCTCTGCACCCCTCAGAGGAACTGCGAGGCTTTCTAGGGGCTCCCCGCCCGCTCTGTCGCGACGTGGCCTGATCTCCAGGAGGTACCGGGGTCGGCCTCGTTCAGCAGACGGGAAGCTGGAGACTCCCCGAGGCGCGGCCATTTGTCCACGGCTAGCGAGGGCAGAGGCGGTGTCCAGCCCTGCCTCACCTGGCCCCGGGCCCTGGTCCCACTGCACCGCAGGGTGGCGGGGCAGGTGTGGGGCTGGCCCCTGGGGACAGGTTCCCAGTGGATGAATGAATGGACGGAGCGGGTGGTCCCAGGGTGGGCCCGAGGAAAGGGAAAGGAGGTGAGGGCCAGGGGCTGCAGGCCACGGGCGCAGCTGGGGGCCACGTGCAGAGGCCCCCCCACACCAGTGTCTTCCAGCCGGGTGTGGGGGGGGGGAGACTCTCACGTGGCAGCTGGTGAAGGGCTTAGAGGCTAAGTCCTGGCTCCGCCCTGCGCCTGCTGGAGTAGATCCTGAGACTGGAGACAGCCCGGGCGAGGCGGAGCCCCAGAGGGGGGCTGCAGATCGGGGGTGCAGAGCCCCAGCTGCACGTGGAGGTGGGTGGGGTGGCGCAGAGCACAGAGCCCGGATCCCAGCCCTGGCACCCTCTGCCCGTGACCTCAGCTGTCACTGGGTGCCTCGGGATCTCATTCTGTGCCTGAGAGTGAGCCTCCGGAGGACCCCAGGTCACGCCGCGGTGGCTGTCTTGCTGGGCCCCCACCCACTGCCCTCCGCTCCTGCTCAAAGGAGTATCTTTGTACAAACCTGTGACAATGACAGGCGGAGTTTTACATCTGGTGTCCCTCCTCTGACACTCTGGTGGAGAGACCCTAGTGCTCGCAGGATGTTTAATAGAGTTGTTTTATGAAAACTGAGGTATTCACCTGTGATCCCAGCTGCTCTGGAGGCTGAGGCAGGAGGATCACAAGTTAAAGGCCAGCCTTAGCAACTTAACAAGACCCTGTCTCAAAAAAGAAAAAAAAAAAAAAAGAAAAGAAAAAAGGGTCAGGGATGTAGCATGTACAAGGTTCAGGGTTCAATTCCCATTGCTGCAAAAACAAAACTGAAAATAAACAATAACAAAAACCGAGGTATTTACAAACAATAATCCACACAGTTCAATGAATTTTGACAAATGCATACAGTCTCTTAGCCACCAGCACAGGATGGAGAAGAATTCCACCAACTCCCAAATTTACTTCTGCTCTTTATATATATGTATATATTTTTAGTTGTAGGTGGACACAATACCTGTATTTTTTTTTTATTTATATGTGGTGTTTAGGATCGAACCCAGTGCCCCACACCTTAGCACACGTTTTACCGCTGAGCCACAATCCCAGCCCCAACTTCTGCTTTTTTGTAGCCTCCCCCATCCCCATCCCCAGGCAACTATTAAGTTGTTTTCTGTTCCTGTAGTTTGATCTTTTCCATAATGTTGTAGAAGTGGTATTATATAATCTGTAGTCTTTTGAGTCTGGCTTATTTCACTTAGTGTCATGCATTTGAAATTCATCTATATTATTGTATATACCAGAAGTCCATCCCTTTACATTGCTGTGTTGTATTCCATTGTATGGACATATCATACTTTTTTAAAAATTCATTCCCCAGTTCAGACATTTGGGTTGATCCTATCTCTGAAAATTAAAAATAAATAATGGCTTGGTGCTAGAGCACCTGCCTAGCATGAGTGAGGCCCTGAGTTCAATCATCCCCAGCACTGTGGGGGTGGAGTGGGGGGAGGCTTCAGCATGAATACCAAATTCTGGAGCTTCCAGATGATACTTTTGAAATCCAGTGAGTTTTCCAGATGTAAAAATAAACTCTTAGGGCTGGGGCATATAGCACAGTTGGGCAGAGGATGCTTGCCAGCCTCGCATGCACGAAGCCCTGGGGATTCAATCCCCAGCACCCTGGTACAAAAAAAAAAAAAATAAATAAACTCTTTACAAGTAGCCCAGTCCTCTTCTTCAACAATTGAAGAAGCAGACGGCCAGAGACGGTGAGGGACTTATCCAGATTGGTGGACTTAGGAGGTAGAGCTGAGATTTGAACCCAAGACTTTCAACTTGCTGGACAATGTGAAGTTCAAAAGCATATCTTAAGAACCAGGAAAATAATAGTACCTGCTTGTCTTCAGTTGCAAGGATTAAATGAATTGATGTTTATATTAATAGCCTGGAACAGTGCCAAGCATAATGCCTACTATGTGCTAGTCACTGAGCCAGCATCAGAGACACACTGACAAGTGGAAAGGAAGCGTCCCCTGTGCTGCTGGGCCAGCCAGGGAGACGGCCTTCAGGTACCAGCACTCCGGCTCCCTGGGGGTGGGGATTCCTGAGGTTGGTTCGCTGCTGAACCTCAGGCCTCGGACAGTGCCTGGCACCTAGTAGGTGCTCAATAAAGAGACGTTGAAAGTACAGGGACAATGAAGTTCAGAAGAGGGCATGTTGTCAGACACGGGTCTGACTGTTGGGTAGAATGGACTTCCTTTGCTACGTGACCTTGAGCAAGTTGCTTAACCTCTCTGAGCCCCATTTATCCTCTCTAAAACAGAGGTCCCAAACCAGCTTCGTGGGCAGATTGTAAGGTCTAATAAGATGGTATGTGTTAGCCAGGCGGCATGGTGGTGCACACCTGTAGTCCCAGCAGCTCAGGAGGCTGAGGCAGAAGGCCATCGCAAGTTCAAGGCCAGCCCCAGCAACTCAGCAAGGCTCTGTCTCAGTTCAAAAAGGGTTGAGGATGTAACTTAGAGCTGGGCATAAAGCTGTGATTTCTTTTGTTTTTTTTTTAAGTCCTTTCTTTCCTATAACCTTTATCTGCCCACCTGGAAATCCAATGATTCAACCAACAACCCTTAAGGATCTTCTAGAACTTTGGTTGAGCAGGTCGGAGACTGGGTGTTGGGTTCAAATCCCAGATCTGCCACTGGCTGTGTGACCTTGGGCAAGTCCCTTAACTTCTCTGAGCCTTGTCTCTAACATAAGGGCACTAACAGTGTCTCTCTCACAGGGCGCTGAGGCACTGCTCTTAAAGAGGCTTAGCCCAGCTCTGGGATAGCGGCTGGAGGCGGAACCTAGGACTCTGGTTGGCCGCGTGAGGGTGCACAGCTCTTCTGGGTGGCTGGGTGGCAACCAACCCCATGTCCACACCACCTGCTGCTTGCGCCCCGGGCCCCCTTCCTCCTCCAGAGCTCCAGAACCAGCCGCCAGGGTGGAGCTCAGCCCTGTGCCAGGACGAAGGGGCCACCCTGGGCAGGGCCTGGGTTTCACAGGGTGGGATTTATCTGAGGCTGCGGCCCAGGAGGTGGGGGGGGGCTCCTCCCTCCTCTGCCAGCCGACTCCAGGGGCCCGGGCATGCCCTTGCTCCTGCAGGCTGGCTGGCGGCCCCAGCTGCCGAGAGTGAGGCGGAGGTGGCTCCTCCCGGCCGTCAGCGGCTCCCTCTTCCTGTTCTCCGTGGTCATGACTGGCTGCTTCCTGTGGCAGTATCAGCTTCCCAAGCTTCAGACCGGTGAGTGCCGCCCCGAGTATTGTCCCTGCTCCTGTCCTCGTGGGTCCTCCTGGGCTTTGAGCTGCCGCCCGCGCCCGAGCCCGGGGTGCAGGGAGGCTCTGGCCTCCGCTCTCACTCACCAGGTCTTTTCACTGTGCACCTCCGGGCGAGTCCTGTGACCTCTCTGGGCCTTGACGCGCTCATGTATAAAATGAAGACCCTCCCCTAATGCCACCAGGGTTTCTCAGGCCACCCAGTCTGGGATAAGACTCAGGGTCCCCGCAAGTGCCAACAGTGTTCCTTGGCTCTGCCTTCAGCCAACGTGGTGGGATCTCCAGGCCCTCACCCCCTCAGAGATCCCCCCCCACCACGGCTACGGCCCCATGGCCCCGGAAGGAGCCACCATTGCTGGTGATGCACATGGGCCTCTGTTGGTATGACAACCCTGGGACCTCCAGGGGGTCCTGGGGGGTCCAGAGCCCAGGTCTCTGAAGTGGGGGAGGCCTGTGTCACCCTGCGGCACAGATGCCCCCAAGCTCAGTGAGGGCCAAGGGCTCCCAACATGCCACAGAGAGTTTACAGACTGGGCTCCTTTTCTTCGCCGGCTGGTCCCTCCCTCCTCTGTCACCTCAACCCTTTCTCTCGAGGGTTAATTCCTCTGTAAGCGGCTTCTCAGTTCCTCAAAAGACCCTGGGTGGGCAGGCCGGCCGTCACCCTGGGGCCATGCTTCTCAAGCTACCTTCTCAGCATTCCCTAGCAGGGATGTTGCTAGGAAAACATGGAAACGAGTCATTAGGGGAAATATTTAAAACAATATCCAAGATAGAAGCCGCAGTTTTACGTTAGTAGATTCAGCAAACGCCAAATCGCCGTGCTGAAGTGCCCTGGGAGTTCCTGCGCCCTCTCCCCAGTGGGGCGCTGGCTCACCACCTGTGGGAGGCTCCCAGCTGGCCATCTCGGCCCCCACCCACCCAGGCCCTCGCACCTGAGCGGCCGCTGGAGGCAGGACTCTCAGGCCCCGCCCGGCGCTGGGGACTCAAGTCTGCATTTTAAGGTTCCCAGGTGACTTTTCAGGTGTGGGCACATCAGAGCGGCAGAGCTAGCCCCAGCTCTGTGCCAGGCTGCCAAACCCGACTCTAGCCGAGACCCCGACTCTGATCACTGGCCTGTCTGTGAACTCACTGACTCCCCGAGGGGATCTTCCTGTTGAAGTGACAGAGCTCCCTGGGCTGACTGCCTCGCTACGTGAGGGCTGGCAGAGCCTCGTGGCTGTGCAGCAGGCAAGGCCGAGGGGACAGAGAGAGGTCCTCCCTCCCCCAGGCCTCTCCTTCTCAGGGACCATGAGGCGGGAGGGTCTCCCGGGAGCAGATCCCTGAAGGTCTGTGCTTGGAGGTCAAAGTCACACCATCAGCTTGCCCTCGTTCCGGTGGCCTTAGGGGTCATAATGCCAGCCAGACTCACAAGTGCGGAGGGGGTGGTGAGGCTGGGCGGCAGGCCGCTGGCCAGCTTTCAGCTCAGCACCGGGGGGAGGGGGAGGGCGGGAAGAGCTGCGGGGACTTAGGCCTCACTGAGCCTGCCCGGGACCTCCGCTCAGCCTGGGGACGTGTCAGGAGGCCGTGGGAGGCCAGGAGAGGCAGTTCCTGGTGGTCCTCAGACCCTCACCAGCCCACACGTCACCAACATGCCGCCGCCCCCCTCCCCCAGGTGGCAGGGCTGTCACACCCTGGACAAAGGCAGAGTGGACTCAAGGTCCCTCCCCCACTCTCAGGTCTGGCGCCTGACTGTGGCTGCAAGCCCCCTCCCCACCCTAACATACCAGCAAGAGAGACGGACAGACAGAAGTAGCCAGGCCTGCCCCAGGGAGCCCAGTGCATGGCCACACAGGCAGGAAGCTGGCTGAGCAAAGAGGAGGCGCGGTGGCCGCTGGCCAGGACCGTGGCCTAGCGGGAACCTCCGAGGCCCAGCAGAAGGTGCAATTGTGGACGGGCCTCTTCCTCCGGGCACTCTCTGCCCCTTGTCCCTCGGTGCCTGCTGGTGGGCCCTGTGCGCTGGCATCTGGTCAGGCTCCTGCTGGGGGACTGTCCCCAGGGCATGGCCTGGGCTGTGCTGCCACCCCGTCCCTCCTTCTGACCCCCTCCTTACTCACCATGTGATGTTCCCTCCAGGTTCCTCGGGGCCGGAGGTGACCTCCGCCCCCGTGAGGATGTGTCCCCGGCACCCCGAGTCCGTGCCCCTGGCCCACCCCCTCCCTGTGCTGAAGGAGGCCCTGGAAAAGGTCAGTGACCTCCGGAGGGCGCGGGGCATGCGCCGGGCACTTGTCCACTCAGCCCCTCGCTCAGCGAGTCTCCTGAGCCCCGCTCCGAGCCGAGCACGGGGACAGGCAGACCACACGGACCTGTCCCCAGACCCCCGGGCCTGGAGCAAAGGGACAGACAAGATGACAAGTTTGTCTACCACAGGGGCAGGAGCGGGGATAGGAATGTCTAGGGGACTGTGGGGGCAGACAGGAACTGCTGTGGGTCAGGGAGGGCCTGGACGCAGGGGTGGGCCACCATGGAAGGAGCAGGATGGGGCCACCCAGGGAGCCCGGGATGGAAGGGTGTGCTCAGCACGGCACAAAGACCTGGAGGCGGGGGCTGAGGATGTGGCACCCAGAGGACAAGAGGCCACAGCGGAAGGTGGGGACGCCTGAGAAGGGAGAGGGGGCCGAGTCCACATCACAGAGGCCACTGCCATACGATCACACACACACCACGGCCTTCTCCCACGGGAGGGCTCTGCTCTGTGCCACTCAGACCCCACCCACCTGCGTCCTCATGAGGGAGACCCAGAGCCCAAGGGAACGCATCAGAATCAGTGGGGGGACTTGAAACTGCCTTCTGAGGGGCAGGTGAAGGGAGGGGGTGGGGGCCCACGGAAGGGGAGGTGCAGACCCTGCGGTGGTGGGGGGGCTGCCACTGGCAAAAGCCCGAGAAGGGCTGAGAGGAGAGGGGGCAGGGGGTACCCTGGGGCACCCAGGGGTCATAGAGATTTTAAAAACCAACGACGATGGCCAGAGCGGCCTGCTGTGACCACCGGTGCGTGGCAGGTGCCCTGCTTCTCCCTGTCACATTCCTCACGATCCCCCGATCCCCGCCTCCACAGGGGGAAGGGGAGGCCGGAGGGGCGCGGCGCGCAGGGCGGAGGCTGGAGGTGGACGGAGCCGCTCGGGACGTGTCCAGGCACGCTCGCGGCGCCCGGCAGTTCCCGGAGAACGGGCCGCAGTCCAGGCCTGGTTCCGGCAGCCGCTGGCCGAGCCCGCCACGGCTCTCAGACTCAGTTTTTCCCACCTGTTAAAGGGGGAGGACGAAACCGTGAATGGAGAGGCTCGGGCCAGGGAGGCCAGCCGTGGTCGTGGCCTTCACGCCCCCCGCGACACCCTGCGGCGTTTTCACGGGGCCTCCGTCCACGCAACCTCCTCGCCGCGGCCCGAGTGGGCCCCGGGCAGGTTTTTCCAGGGCGTCAGGGAGGGTCCGATTCAACCGGCAGTTTCAGCGCCCGCCTCTTTCATCTCGCTGAGGAAAAGCTTCCCCGAGCAGACATCTTTGCAGGGCGGCAGCCCAGTGGGAGCTCGGGCCCCCCCCAGGGCGGGTGTGGGGAGGCCGGGCCCTGGGTCACTGCTGTGCAGAGCCGCCCCGGGGCGTGGGGGGGCCGGGGCACCCGCACTTAGAGCCTCCCGCTCGCCCTCAAGGTGGACCGGATCCTGGGCCAGGCCATGTCTGCCCCCGGCCTGGCTGCCATGTCCGCAGTTGTCATTCACAATGACACCGTGCTCTGGACCGGGAACTTCGGGAGGAAGAATGGCTCGGACCCGAGTTCTGGGACACCCAACGAGTACACCATGTACCGGTCAGCGGGGCCTGTGGAGGGCTGAGGGGTGGGAGGGCAAAGGGACCCAGGAGGCAGGAGACCAAAGAGAATGGTAGCTGGGGGTCTAAGCGGCCAGGGCCATGATTAAGTCCTGACGATTCTATAGAGGAGAAGACTGAGGTCCAGAGAGGACCAGCGAGTACTCAATGTTTCATCATTGTGGAGACAGGTGAGGGAGGGGTCCCTTCAGCAGAGCCCTTGGTCCCAAACTGCCCAAGCTAGAAAGAGGTCCCTTGTCTCCCCACCCTTCCCATGTGCCACACAGGAACCATAACCAGTTCCTGGGCCTTCACCCCAGGTCCCTGTGAGTTGGCAGCAGTGGCCCAGATGGGAGCAGCTTGGGACATTCAGTTGCACGGCCTGGGTCACCTCCCCTGGGTGCCGCCCACAGGACCCTCAAAGCTCAGGATGCAAAGTGAAGGCACCCAGGGAGACTGGGGGATAACACACACAGCCCCTCTGGGGCCCGGCAGGGGCAACACTTCTACTGCTGTCACTTGCTGAGCACTGTCCCCTGCTGGGCACGCAGAGCATGGTACACACACAGTCTCTTCAACCCACTTTACTGCCCGCGAGGCTCTCAGATAGGTCTAGCAACTTGCCCAAGGCCACACAGCCAGTGAGAGGCAGAGGGCAGGCCAAACCAGGCCTGCCCAGAATAGAGAGGGCCTGGGGAGGGCCTGGCACGGGGGTGGGTGCCCAGGAGTGCCCATCCCACCGCAGCCCCTGCCCCTGCTGTCCTCGGGCCTCCCATCTCAGACGCGGCCAGTGGGCGTGGCGCTCCCCTCCACCCCCCCCAGCCTGGAGGCGGGGCGCGGGGCCGGCTGGGCGGGGCCGGCTGGGCGGGGCCTGCTGGGCGGGGCCGACGGTCGCCCTCTCCCCCGGGCCCAGGATCTCCAGCATCTCCAAGGTCTTCCCGGTCCTCATGCTGTACCGCCTGTGGGAGGAGGGCACCGTGGCCTCCCTGGACGACCCCCTGGAGCGCTACGCCAGCACCTTCACCATCCGCAACCCGCTGGGCCTGGAGGACGGGCTGGAGAAGGCGGGCGCGGCCCCCGGGCCCTCGCCTGTCACCCTCCGCAGGATGGCCAGCCAGCTGTCAGGTGAGGCCCGGCCTGCCCCAGCCCCCTGCAGGTGGGGACTCCTGGGACATCCAGCGGGGTCCCTGCTCTGCTCCCTGAACTGGCCACACCTCCCACCCACAGTGCCCCGGGGGTGGGCCCAGGGCAAGGGCCTGGTGAGGGCTGGGGACGCGGGTCAGTCAGAGCGAGCGGTCAGGACCTCTCCCAGGTCCACAGCAAGGCCACGGGTTGTGTGTAGGCCAGTCCACAGTGAAGGCCACGCGCCCCTTAGAGGAACAAAGACCACCAACAAATTGACACTAAGGTAAGGAGCGGAGGAAACGCAGGTGCGGACAGAGGCAGGATCGACAAGTGACAGGAAAGGCCCTCGAGCGTGTTTTAAATAGTGCAAGGATCCCCAGGCTCATTCCTTACAAAACAAACACAGATCAAAACTGCATGGGGAGACACACCAAGAGAGTGGGATCCCCGAGTTGGTGAGGTCCTCTCGTACATTAGTGGTGGGAATTAAAGTTGATGTATGGAGGGCAAATGGCAGATTTGTCACAATTTAAAATGCAGGGGTTGGGGTGTCACTCAGTGGCAGAGCACATGCTCAACATGCCTAAGACCCTGGATTCCATCCCTGCCACCAAATATATATATATACCTTTGACTCAGCCATCTCACTTCTAGAAAATTCTGTACTCATATGTAGTATAAAGTAGGTCCACAAGTTACTTCAGCAAAGTTTGTAATAACAAAAGATAGAAGGAACCTACATGTCCAACAATAGGGGAATGACTCAAGGAACTGTAACATATACACAAATACTATGTAGCCCTGAAAAAGGTTAATAATGTTTATGTACTGAGATTGAAGAAGATACAATAGTCAGTAGGAGAAAAACTCGTAACAGCATACAGACTATGCTACCATATAGAGAATAAAAATGAAATATATGTACATATACAATGTATATATGAGTCTATATGTATAATGTATGCCAAATCTGCATATAACACACGTGTATATTATGGATGAAGATATGTTTTAGTTAAAATATGCATCGAATATCTTTGGAAGGGAACTAAAGAGATTGAGACGTCAGGTTGCTTCAGGGAGTGAAGTGGTCACTTTACTGTGCACACTTTGATGTTTTAGGATTTTGAATCATGTAAATGAATTACTTATTAAAATTACTTACATGGTGATAATGAAAGCATAACAAGTCAGGAGGCCGGTGGCGGGGCAGGGGCAGCTGGGACTGCGAGACAAGGCCGGAGAACAGGAAGTGGGCAGGACTGGGGCAGGAAGGGGCACAGCCAGGAGGGACACGGGCTGGACGGTGAGGCATCGCTCTGGAAGGTTCTGAAGGACCTGCTGTTGGCCTTTTTGCCTGTCTGCCACCATGGATGGGGACAAAGAAGGTGAGGTACCTCGTGCCTCAAGGTGTCCGGCCCGGCTATGGTGGAGAAGGCCGGCCCTATCGGCCCCCTCCCAAGTGCCTTGCTTGGCTCATATCTGTGTCATCAGTCTATAAACTCCAGAAGGTAGAAGTCCTTGGAAAGTGCTGCCATTTCACAGCGAGTTCAGGCTTGTCCCTCCTGGCTGCAGGACAGGATCAGTCTTCATGGGGGAGGGTGGCCTGGTGGATAAGCATACAAGCACTGAAATTCCAGCTGTGCCTCCTTGCTGTGTGATCTCGGGCAGGTCACTTAACTTCTCTGAGCCTTGTTCCCCCCCCCCCATAATAAAGTGACAGGGGCTGGGTGTGGGGTCCACACCTGTAATTCCAGTTACTCCAGAGGCTGAGGTAGGAGGATTATAAGTTCAAGGCCAGCCTTGGTAACTTAGTGAAACCTTGTCTCAAAAAATGGGGAAAAAAAAGGGGGGGGGGCTGGGGATGTAGCTCAGTTGTAGATGAAAACTGGGTTCATATTTCCCAGTATGGAAAATAACGAAATAAGTAAATAAATGGAATGACCGGCTAAAGGTCACTATCATGATAACGAAAGCATGATAACAAGTCGGGGTGCACTTGGCAAGTCTGAGCACTTGGCACACACACAGCAGGCACTTGTCCAGTAGCTCTGCCGGTCACTCCGGTGGAGCCTGATGGGCTGTCATTTGGGGGGTTCTCGTTAAGAACATAATATCATACATTCAAACTATGGTGGGTACACGGTGCGACCTCAGCCATGCGAGAGGCTGAGGCATGAGGATCATCACTTGGCCAGACCCTGTCTCAAGAAGACAAAGGGGCTGGAGCTGACGGCAGAGGCTCCAGGGGTCAACAGCCAGTCCTGAAAACGGGCGGCGGGGAGGTGTGCAGGCCTTGCCCGAGGCCAGGGATGTGCACCCTGCCTCTGACTCTAGGGCTCCCTCTAGGGGTACACTGTGGATTTTCTTCATCTATAACGACCGCCGCTCTGGGCTGTCTGTAGTGATCAGTTAAGAAATATCCCACCCACCCCCTGAAAATAGAAGAGAGGTGGGTGCAGTAGAGGGAGGGGGTCGGGGAGGGGTGGAGGGGAAGAGGGAAGGACGGTGGAATGACGCTGACCAAACTTTCCTGTGTACGTCTATGAATACACTACAGTGAATTCCACCTTTAAGTCCGCCTGCAAGGCACTGATTTTAATATATATACAAATAAAAGAAAGATTAGTAAAGGGCAGGGGAGGGGAGGAGAGGAGGAGATGGAGAGGGGAAGTCCTGCAGACTGAAGCAGAACCAACTGCACCCCACTGCTTGTATAATCAGGTCAAAATGAACCCCAACATTAAGTGTATCTAAAATGAACTCATAAACCACAATTTAATTTCAAAAAAAATCTCACCTGGCTCCTCCCTGTCCCAAAGGGGCCAGTGGAGAAACGTGCTGAGTGGCTGCTCTAGGCCTGCGGTGCCCTGGACGCCCCTCCCTCTCTCCCAGGGCTCCTCCACTCCCGGGGGTCTTTCTCGTTCTCTGAGTCTTGCAGGGAAGCAGGGGCGGCTCAGGGAGGGCCAGCCCCGGCCCAGGGCCCTGCACCCGGCAGCGCTGGAGCGAGGACATCAGCCCAGGACTTGGGACTCCACCTGGGACTACTGGACAAACCCTAGGGTCACTCCTGGCACCTCCCATACCACCACAGCCTCTCCAGGGGCCGACTCTGTAGGCTCTGCTCTCAAAACGTGTCCAGAATCCAGCCGCCTCCCGCGAGCCTCCCAGCCTCCGCCTTCACCTGCTTCACACAGCAGCCAGGGTCCCTTGGCGACATACAAGTCCAATTATGTCATCCCGCTGCCCCAAACCCCTGCAGAGGCCCCATCCCACTCAGGGAAGCGAGCCCTTCCAGTAACTTCAGTGCCCCTAGGGACCTGGTACCTGCACCTGCAATCTCTCACCTCCATCGTCTCCCCCACCTCATTCCTCCCAGCCACATGGCTGTCCCACGCTGTTCCTTGAAGACACCATGACATGCCTGCCTCAGGGCCTTTGTACTTGCTGTTCCCACTGCCTAAGACATCCTTTTCCTTCAGCTGCCTGGCTCACGTCCACATCCCCTCCAGGGATCACTTGATCCAGGGTCACCTTCTCCGCGAGGCCTTCTCTGACCATCTTGCATGAAGTAGCAGTCCCGCTCACCTGACGTGGATAGCTCTCTCCATAGCATGCATATTTATGAGAATGTCAACTCCACACCGCAGGGACTTTGTTCACTGCTGAATCTCTAGTACGTAGAACAGTCCTTGGCACCAAACACATGCTCAGAAATTGGTGACAGATGCATGGATGGAAGGACTCCCGAGCCTGTGATCCTTCCAATGCCTGTCACACCCAGCACAGAAAACCCCAAGTGGACAGAGGAGCCAGTTCCACAAAACTGGACTGAACACTGACCTCAAGAAGTTTGTGGAAATTAAATGTTCTATAGTTGATAACAATTAGCTTTTTTTTTATAGTAGTGGGGATGGAACCCAGGTCCTGGAGCACTCCAGGCAATGGCTGTACCACTGAGCTACGCCTCCAGTCCAGAACTATTTTTTTTAAAAATATTTATTTATTTACTTTAGTTGTACACAATGTAATGCATTTTACGTGGTGCTGAGGATCGAACCTGGGCCGCGCATGTGAGAGGCAAGCGCTCTGCCGCTGAGCCACAACCCCTGCCCCCAGAACTATTATTCTGTGAGCAGTTAGTATGTGCCGGGTGCCCTGCTAAGCACCATTTCTCATCTCACCCTCACATCAGCCTGATGACATAGGTATCAGTCCCCTTGTGTTACAGATAAGGCTTGGATCAGAGAGGTTCAGTGACTTCCCCAGTGAAACACAGGCCAGCAGTTCTGACCACGGCTCTTCCCTAGGGCTGCCCAGGAGGCTACGCTCCACCTCGCTGCTGTGGAGAGGCAGCACCCAGGAGGCCCTGAGCCTTCTCAAGGATGATGTGCTGGTGGCAGACCCAGGAACCAGGTGAGCAGCGTGCCCTGACACCCAGCCACATGTCAGGTACCTCCCCGAAGAGACACGCACACCCCTTGAAAAATCCCGGAGGGGCAGAGTCAGCAGAGACCTGGGACATCCCTGAACACAGTCCTATCACCAAGGCCTCCAGCGGGAGGCAGAGCCAGCACGGGCGAGCGGGGCCCAGAACCCAGTTCCTTCCATTCATCAGCTCAACGCTGATCAAGCCCCTTCCCCCCAATTTCCCTTTGCTTCTCCAAATGCTGAAGCCCGGGCCTCTCTTCCCTTAAGGAGGAGAGGATCCAACTGAGGTGGACGCAGGTTCCTCCTTCCAGCTCTGCTCTGACTTGTCCTGTGACCTTGGGGGACGCACTTGACCTTGTGAACCTCACCTTCCTCTTCTGCATAAGTAAGGCTGTGGGCTTGGAGTTCAGGAGCGCCCATTTCACGCATCCTGGGTCTTCCTGGGGCACTATTTTGGAGATGCCAAGACTGCATCGGCTTTGACTGGCTATTGGCAAATGTCATGCACTGGAAGGAGAGTGTGACCTGTCTCCTATTTGATATCCTTGGGTGACATGGTCATTATCACTGGCCCCGCCCCATTAAGTCTACGACTTTAATCTTCCATTTGACAGAGTGAATCATAATAAAAGTCTAAGGCATCAACAAGATTTGTTTTGCCACTTGTCCACATGCATTGCTGAGCCCAGCTCTCCTCCAGCTGTCCTGCTTTCCTGGTCCTCTCTGGGCTTAGTCTTTCCAGACCTGAAATGGAGAGTTACTTCCAGCGACTTCTGGGTCTGACCCTCCGGGACGCAATGAAGCCGGTTCCTTCCCGGTGGCATGTCAGACAGCCTGAGCTGGTGGAAGGGGCTCCTTGGGGTCTGGAGAAGTCCGCCCAGGGTCTCACCGCGGTTTCCACTGCCCTCCTCACAGATGCCATTACAGCACGCTGGCCTTCTCGCTCCTGGCCCATGTCCTGGCAGCCCACACCGCGCAGGGCGACTACCAGCGCTGGATCTCAGAGAACGTGCTGGAGCCTCTGGGGATGGGGGACACCGGCTTCGACCTCACGCCATCGGTGCGCGCCCGCCTAGCGGCGGGCTTCTATGGCAGCGGCCGGCCGGCCCCGCTCTACGACCTGGGCTGGTACCGTCCGTCGGGCCAGATGTACTCGACCCCCCGCCGACCTGGCCAAGCTGGCCATGGCGCTCCTGGGCAGCGGGCCCCAGCGGCTCCTGCGGCCCGACGCGGCCAAGACGCTGCTGGCGCCGCTGCTGGCCTGCCCGGGCGCCTACTTCGCCAACGAGACGGGCACGCCGTGGGAGTTCCACGCGCAGCGCGGCTACCGCGTGGTGCGCAAGGACGGCGACCTGGACGGCTACGCCGCCACCTTCTCGCTGGTGCCCCCGCTGCGCCTGGGCCTCGTGCTGCTGCTGGCCGGGCCGCGGCCGCCCGGGCCCGACCTGGTGGCGCAGGTCTACGACGAGCTCCTGCCGGCCATGGAGAGGGCGCTGCGGGAGGCCGAGCGCCGCCCCGCGCCGCCGCCCAGCGCGCGCCCCTTCGCCGGCTACTTCACCTTCGCCAACCTGACCTTCTACGAGGTGCACGCGGGGCCGGCGGGCGAGCTGCGCCTGCGCCAGTTCGGGCCCCGCGTGGAGGCGCTGGTGCCCGCCGCGTTCCGCACGCTCGCGCTGCGCCACGTGCGCGGCCCGCGTCTTCCAGCTGCACGTGGCCCGCGAGTTCCCCTGCGCGCTGCCGCTCGGCGACGCCTGGCTCTCGCTGGAAGCCCAGCACGGGCAGCTGGTCAACTTCTACCCGCTGGACGGCCGCGGGCTGTCCCCCGGCTTCGACGTGCCCGGCCTCAACACGTACCGGGTGCTGCGTGTGCAGCACAAGCCGGTGTTCAAGGCCCAGTGAGCCCACGTGGGGTCTGGAGCCTCCCTTCCCGGACCTCCAGCTTGCCAACCTGAGCTGGAGCGGGGAGACTGCAGGGATGTCTCTTAGAGAACCCGAGTAGTGGGCGAAGTGGGGTCCTCAGCCCACGGCCAGTTTGTCCACTGTCCATTATCCAAGGGGGGGGGGTGAAATTAAGTACAGAAATGTAGAGTAAGCATTGAAGTAGTACTTCTGTGTCTGTTGGGTTCAAGGCAAGATATGGGGTTGTGTTTTGTCTTTTAAAGATCAACCCTATCTGATTATCATTTACTTAAAATAAAACACCATCCGGGCATAGTTGGATGATTTTTTAAATTAATTTTTTTTTTTTTTTTTTTTTTTTTTTTTTTTTTTTTTTTTTTGCAGTGGTGGGGATCAAACTCAGGGCATCGTGCGGGCTACCACTGAGCTGCACCCCCTACCCCAGTTGGATGATCGTGACAGATATTTATACCCACCACCACAATCAAGATATGGGAAATTTCCACCCCTCCTATTCCTTTGCAGGCAGGTCCCTCCCCCTCCCAGCCCCAGGCAACCACTGATCTGCTGTCTGTCACTACAGATTAGTTTCGCCTGTTTAAGAATTTCACATAAATGGAATCATACAGTGTAGTCTTTTGTGCCTGTCTGCTTTTGCTCAGCATGCTGTTTCTGAGGTTCATGTCTTTGCCTGTATCAATAGTTTGTTCCTCTTTATTCCACAGTATAGATATGCCACACTTTGTTTATTTTTTCACCTGTTGATGGACATTTGGGTTGTTTCCAGATGGGGTTATTATGAAAGGGCATTCTTGTTCAAGTCCTTTTGTGAATGCATGCTTTCATTTCTCTTGGATAAATTTCTAGGTGTGACTGTCATGCAGTTTTCCAAAGCACTTGTACCATTTTACATCCCCAAACAGCTGTGTTGTATTTATTGATTTGTAAAAGCTCTTTATATACTATAGATCTAAATCCTTTGTCAAATATATGTATTGCAAACGCTTTTTTCCAGTTTTTGGCTTGACTTTTCATTTTCTTTCTTTCTTTTTTTTTAGTACCAGTGATTGAACCCAGGGGTGCTTAACCACTGAGCCACGTCCCCGTCCCCAGCCCTTTTTTTTTTTTTTTTTTTGAGACAGGGTCTTGCTGAGTTGCATAGGGCCTTGCTGAGGCTGGCTTTGAACTTTCGATCACCTACCTCAGCCTCTTGAGCTGCTTGGATTTCAGCCACAGTGTCCCGCAACTTTCACTTTCTTAATGGTGCGTTTTGAAGAGCAGAGTTTTAACATTTTGATGAATTTATGTCTGTTGAATCTAATATGGAATTTGGGCTTGTATTTTGCACGTCTTTTCTAAAAAAGTAAACTTTCTATTTCGAGATAATGATAGATGCACATGCAAGGGTGTAAGAAAGAGTCAGTGTGCCCTTTACCTGAGTTCCTCCAATGTGGGCATTTGGTAAAAGAATGGCAATATTAGCAGAATATAGTCAAGACCCAGGACAGTTTCTTTAGCAGGAGAGCCCCTCCTTCCCCTTTCCTAGCCACACCCACTTACTTAGCAATCCTACCCTCTCCTCAACCCTTGGCAACCACCAATCTGTTCTCCATTTCTGGAATTTTGTCATTTCAAGAATAGCATATAGCCAGGTGGAGTGGCACAGGCCTATAATCGCAGCACTTGGGAGGCTGAGGCAGGAGGATCGCAAGTTCAAAGCCAGCCTCAGCAATGATGAGGCACTTAGCAGCTCAGTGAGACCCTGTCTCTAATAAAATTAAAAAAAAGGGCTGGGGATGTGGCCCAGTGGTCGAGTGCCCCTGAGTTCAATCCCCAGTACCAAAAACAAAACAAAAACCATATAAATGGAGTCAGATGGTATGTGAGCTTTTGGGACAACCCTCCACCCCCAGTGTAATTCTCAAGTTGCTGGAGGTATTAGTAGTTTGTTTCTTTTTGTTGCACAGTAGTGGTTTCTTGGATGGAGTTAGCACAAATGTCTAACCATTGGCTTGTAAAAGGACATCTGGGTTGTTTTCAGTTTGGGGCTGTTATGAACAAAGTTGCAATGAGAATTTGTTTATAGGCCTTTATGTGAACTTGCTTCTATTTCTCTGGGATAAATGCCCAGGAGTGCAACGATGGGTCAAATGGTAGTTATATGCTTAGTTACTGCCAAACTGTTCTAGAGGGGCTGTACCTAGTTCGGGGTGTGGCTCAGTGGTAGTACGAGACCTAGGTTCCATCCCCAACTCCACAAAAATAAGAAAAGAGTGGCTGTACCATGTTACTTTCCAGCCAGAAGTGTATGAGTGATCATTGACCCATGGTTGCGTCAACATTTGGTAGTCACTATGTTTTATTTTAGTAATTTTAATAGATGTGTAGTGATATATTGTGGTGGTTTTAATTTGCATTTTCCTTATAGCTACTGATGTTGAACATCTTCATGAGCTTCCCCCCCCCCCTTCCCGTCTGTATAGCCTCTTTAGTGAAATCTCTCTTTATGTTCTTTGCCCATCTTCTAATTGGGTTAAAAAATTGTTTAGTTTTGAAGGTTCTTTACATATTCTGGATATGGTCCTTTGTCAAATATATAGTTCCCAAGTATTTTCTAGTTAGTAGTTTGTCTTTTCACCCTCCTAGAATCTTTTGCAAAGCATTGTTTAAAATTTGTGCTCAAGTCCAATTGTGGTAAGCTGAATAATGGTCCCTCAAAAGATGCACTTGTGGCTGGGGGTGGTGGTGCACACCTGTAATCCCAGTGATTTGGGAGGCTGAGGCAGGAGGATCACAAGTTCAAGGCCAGCCTCAGCAACTTAGTGAGATCTTGTCTCAAAAAAGAAAAAAAAAGAAAGTGCTGGGGATGTAGCTGTAGTTTAGTAGTGGAGCACTCCTGGATGCTTCAATCCCCAGTACTGCAAAACAAACAAACAAATAAATAAAGCCATACATGTTCTCATCTTTGGAACCTGTGCACATTGCATTGTATAGAAAAAAAAACCAGGACTTTGCAGATGTGATTAAAGATTTTGAGATGAGGATTATTATCCTGGATTATTGGGGTCCTAAATGCGATTGCAAATTTCCTGGTAAGAGAGATGCAGAGGATGGTTCAACTCAGAAGAGGAGAAGGTAATATGACCACAGAGGCGGAGGTTGAAATGATGCAACCACAAGCCAGGAGATCATGGCAGCCACCAGCACTAGAAGAGGCAAAGGGTGGATTCTCTCCTACAGCCAACAAAGGGAGCGTAGCCCTGCTGACGCCTTGATCTGGCCCAGTGGCACTAATTTCAGACTTCCTAGTTTCTAGAACTGTGAGAGAGAACACTGTTTAAAAACCATCAGTTTTATAGTAATCTGTTACAGTAGCCATAAACCCAAATAAACCAATTTATCATTTTCTTCTCTTGTGGGTCTTGCTTTGGGTGCCAAGTCTCCGAACTCTGCCTACCTCTAGTTCCCAAAGATTTTCTCCTATGAGATTTTCTAAATAGTTTATCATTTTGTAGTTTATAAAGTTTGTGAGCCCTTTGGAATTAATTTTTGTATAATATGTGAGGTTTAGGTTGAAATCCACGTTTCTGCCTGTGGATGTTGCTCTGGTTTGGAGAAGTGTCCCCAAATGTGCATGTGTTGGCTGGGGGTGTGGCAGTGCTCGCCTAGCATCTGCGCGGCCTGGGTTCGATCCTTAGCACCACATAAAAATAAATAATGGCATTGTGTACAACAATAATAAATAAATATTAAAAAATAAATAAATGAATAAAATAAAGGTCTATCAACATCTAAAAAAGTATTTAAAAATGCACATGTGTTAAAGCCTTGGTCACCAGACAATGGTGCTATTTGGAGAAAGTGGAACTTTTTTTTTTTTTTTTTTTTTTGTGGTGCTGGGGATTGAACCTAGGGCCTGTGCATGCGTGGCAAGTGAACCTAGGGCCTGTGCATGTGTGGCAAGTGCTCTGCCAACTGAGATACATCTCCAGCCCAAATGGTGGAACTTTTAAGAGGTGAGATCTTCCAGTCATTTGGGAGCATGTTCCGGATGGGGATACTGGGACCTTGGCTCCTGGTCTTTCTCTTTCACGTCCCTGAGGCTGTGAGGTGAGCAGATTTCTCCGCCCCACACTCCTGCCGTGATGCATCACTGCCTTGCTACAGGCCCCAAAGCAACAGGACAAGTGATCATAGACCCCAACCATGAGCCATAATAAACCTTTTTTCTTTGTAAGTTATTTCATGTATTCTGTTACAGTAACAGAAAGCTGATCAACACAGATGTCCCGTTACTCCAGCACCATTTGTTAAAATGGCTATCCTTGATCAAATGCCTTTTGCACATTAGTAAAAAATTATTTGGACACATGCAGGTCTGTCTCTGGCTTCTCTGCCCTATTCCGTTATTCTCTGTCTGTCCTTCCATCAATACAGCATAGTTTTGATTACTAGAGTTATATTTTCCTGTTATCTTAATACTCTTGCTTTCTAGTTTGAGTCCATTCTGACCAGAGAATACACTTTATATGATTTTAATCCTTTTTAAAATCTGCTGAGGTTTTGCTGAACAGCTCTTCCTAATTCTGTTCCATGACTCATGTTCACAGTCTGACATTAGCCTCAGTGGGAGTCTTTACACCATGGAAAATGGCAGTTGTTACAAATCAGGGATTGATTTTTTTTTCTTGTTTTGTCAATTTTCTAGACTGGAGAAAGTGATGGACAAAAGGTTAATGCAGATTAAACTCAACACTGCCTGTGTGCACAGCCACCAGGTTGTGACCATCAGAATAAGTGAGGAAATATTCTTCCAGTATTTGAAAAATAAAGATGTTACCTGATTCAGGAGAGAAGGTTCCCATGTCATCAAGGAATTAGTGAAGTTTCACCATAATAATCATTGTTTTACTTACTTTACTCCTTCAATGAAAATGTCAACCAGTATTTATGAACTATAGTGGAAGAGTGGATGTTAAACACTTAAGACTTCATGTCTGAGAAGAACCATCTCTGGGAGGTTGTGAGCATCAGCTGATAAAATGTACGTGGTGAAGGTGTCAGAGGAGGCAGTCGCTGCTAGGTGTTCCCTGCCAGAGCCACCTCTGATAAACTGACAGTCTAGAGACAAATAGCAGGCTGGCTAGGTACCTACAGCATCAAGACAAATTTCCTAGTCCTTTGTCTCAGCCAGGTTGCATTCTTTTGTTGAGAAATCTAAAGCTAGAAGCTTGGACCTGAGACATAGTATTAATAAATCAGGAGTGGGGATTTTATTTTTAAACAGGGGGTTGAGCCCAGGGATGCTCTACCAACCAGCTACATCTGCACTCCTTTATTTTTTTTTATTTTTTTTTTATTTTGGGACAGGGTCTTGCTGAGTTGCTCAGGTCTTGCTAATTTGCTGAGACTGGTGCCAAACTTGTGATCCTCCTGCCTCAGCCTCCCAAGCCACTGGGATTACAGGTGTGCACTCCCTCACCTGGCAGGAGTGGAGACCTTAAAGGGGTACCTAGGGCTGTTGATGAGGGGACACCCTTAGGCTCAGGCTTCTCTGCTTCCTGTCCCATCACTATGCAGATGGGACTGCACACTTATGGTGTGGCTCCATCCCCGATAAACCAACATGCACTGAAAATATCCTAAGTCAAAAGTACACACTTAGTTTAGCGAGCATCTCCCCACCTCCATGTGATCGTGTGACTAACTGGAATCCGGGCTTGCTGCCGCTGCCTGGCATTGCCAGAGAGTATCCTGCAGCATGTCGCCTGGCCCAGAAAAGATCAAAATTCCAAACTCAAAGTGCTGTTTGTGCTGAATGCACGTCTCTTTCACACCATGGTAAAATTGAAAACTCCTGAGTTGAGCCACTGCAAGTCTGGGACTGTCTATGCCTCTAGCTCCTCACATCTGGCCTGAATCCGTGCCGACAGCGGCAGGGAGCCAGATGCCCGCCAGCCCTGCAGCCCCTGGATACCAAGGCTGCTTTTCGGGGGCTTGGCTCTGGCCTGTTACCAGCCCTGGCCACCAGGGGGCAGAGCGGCTCCACGGAAGGCAGGCAGGCCTGGCTCAGCCTGCCCGCCCGCTGCTCCTGGCTTAGTAAAGGAGTCTCACCTCTGAGCTCTGCTGTGTGCAGGCTGGGCGCTGTGGTGGCTTCAGACCTCCAACATGACTCGGGTCCCAATTCCTAATGTTTTCAATAACCACGTGAGATGATGCAGACCACGTCCTGCTCCCCCACCCCCTCACCCCCCATCCTGGACCCAGGTCCCGTCTTGCCAGCTATGCTACCTCCCATGGTTGTCCTCTTGACCTTGAGAAGGTCACTCCCCTCAATCATCTTACTTCTAAGGATCCCGATTTCCAGCCACTGCTTCCTCTATTCCGAGGTCACTTCCAGGATCCTCCTCATTCCGACCCCAACAATGTTCTGGTCCTACCACTTTGGCACTGCCATGGTCCGTCAGACTGCAGGGCACTCCACACCCAGCTCGGTCCCAAGGTCATTGCTGTTGTTGCCTTTGCATTTACGCTCATCTCCTTGCTCCTCCTCGGACTTTACCAGACTCCCCTGGCCAAGCCTGTGCCCCATATTGATACCTCCACCTCTGATTGCTTCCCTACCCCCAGGCTTCTATATGCGGCTGCTGACTTGAGGTTCCAGCAGCATCTATGACATGTCCCAAGAGAGTTCCCCGTCTCCCCCAGACCCACCTCCTCTGCGGTCCTCTCCACTGCAGATGGTGGCCGCTAATCTTTCCTTTGCTCAGGACAAACTCTTCGGAGGCCTCCTCCCCACTCTCGTCCCCACACCCACATCCAATCCATCGGCACATCAGTTCCGCCTTCCCTCCCCCTAGCCACAGTCCAATTGCTTCTCACCATCTCTGCGCCTGCTGCTCCCCGGCAAGCCACCCGTTTCTCCTTCCAGGACTGTCCCAGCGACTTCCCATCTCCCGGTTCCGCCCTGGCCCCAGTGCTCAGCTGGCTGCAGCACCCAGTTATGCAAACACGCATGCAGGTGTGGCCCAGAAGGCGTTTTGTAGATGTGATTAACAGAATACAGAGGATGAGTTCCCTTACGGAACTTCGACTCAAGATTATCCCCTGTAATCTGTGTGGGCCTCATTTAATCAGCAAAAGCTTTGAGAGCAAAATGAAGGTGTCCCTGAGGGAGAGGGAATTCCACCACGGACTGCAAGAGCCACTTTTGCCAGTCTTCCAGCCTGCCGCTCTGTCCTGCAGATTACGGATTTGCCCGCCAAGCTGCACAAATACATTCCCAGAAATAAATCTCTTAATATATATCCTGCTAGTTCTGTTTCTCTGGGGAGCCCTGATACCTCCCCACCAACCTCCTAAAGGGCGATCGAGTGTTGCTTAGAAAAGCCAGACAGCAGCACTTGCCTTCTAGAACATCCCATGGGCTTTCCTCATGCAGAGAGTTTGAGTTCTTATGGTTCACAAAGGACCCAACTCTTCCCAGGCTCCCCTAGTCTTTCTGCTCCAGCCATCCTGGCCTTGCTGCTCCTTGGCATGCCAGGCTTTCTCTGCTGACCTCAGGGCCTTTGATCCTGCTGGCCTCTCTGCCTGGGTTTGCTCCCTTACCACTTTGGATAGTTCTTTATTCAAATGTCTCCTTGGGAAGGCTTTCCCTGACCACACTGCGTTTGCAAATTGAGGGATAACACACATCAAGTGTGTAAGGCGCACTAATACTTACACCTGATGCTTTTTTGCATATGTCTACACCCACGTAACCACCACCTGTTGTCGCCAGAAAAGGATTGCAGCCTGGAACGGCAGCGCCGCGGGAAGGAGTCCGGAGACAGGATGGAGACGAAAATATTCTTTAATCTTACAAGAAACTACAATATATCTACACAATAGCGATAACCCTGTCTTTTCTCCCTCTGGTCTCTTCCCATGCGCCCCGAGCAGCAATGGCGCTCGCTCGATCTGCTGAGTCACCGTTCAAATCTCTCGAGAGCATCGACCAAGTCCCGCGAGATCCCGTGAGACTACGGAAAGCGGAAATGCCCAAAAATGTCTATGGCCCAATAGTCATCCGCAATCTTAGCTATCTCCGCAAACAGGGCTCCTGCATTTCCCCCTTTTGTTTTAAAAGAGGGGATGCTCTAGGACGTCTATGTGCAACCAACATTCTTACCCGTCATCGGATAATCAAGGCTGTGCCCTTGACTCCTGTCTTAGGTTGATATGTCGGCCACATGAGACTATCCCGTGCGACTGTGCCTGTCTTAGGTTGTCCCCCTCTGGGGATCTTACCCGTCATTGGCTAACCAGCCATCCAATGGAGCCCTTTAGGATCGACTGTGTAAGATGACTAACAGCCGTCCAATTGTGGGGAGATGCTGCGGCTTTAAGGCGACAAGCCTTTTGGTGACGAGCCAAATTGCATAGCATATCAAATTCTTTAAACAAATCAGCTGCCTTAAGTTCTATCAAGTAACACACTGAGTTCTCTAAACAAATACCCCAAGGTACTGTCCCATGAAGTCCCAAACAATGAAAGATCAAAATGTCCACTTGTTATAACACGTAGATCTAGGAGGCCCCATGCATGCAGAGCAGAGGCCACACCGCTGGTGAGGTTGTTTGACATTTGAGCAGCAGGGATGCTTGCAGCGACCGCGATCCCTGCATCTGTAGCAGCAGCCGACTTTTTTATGTCTAGACAATGCCACCGGCAAATCTTCAGGGCCCGCTCCCTAGAGACTCAAGCATCAATTATTAAAGGAAAGGCAGTGCTATTCCAGCACTGAGTCAAGAGGCGAGTTGTCAAACTAAAAAATAGAATTATTAGATTAGAAAATTAAAGTTGATTTCTGCTCACACACATTGCAGCCTGAGCTCCCACAAACATAAGCTGGCAAAACATCATGTTTAGAACAAAACAAAGAAAGACTGAGGGTATTTACTATATTAAAGATAGATTAAAGAAAAACTAAAAGCACTTTGGAGAAATAATTTGTTAGCTGGAACTCTCGTGTTTCTGCATATACAGCAGTCCTTTACCTGTTGAAATAATTGAAATTAATCATTTATTAAAACAAATGAAGTTAATAACAAATAAGCAACCTTATGTCAAAACACCAAAATATCAGGTTATATACAGCCCTAGTCATATTTTTCGCTAAAGAGAAATCCCTGGGACACCTATAAAACAAAATTGAAGGTACCTTCACTTATTAAATTATTTACCCAATTTGAATACTCTTAAACTTAAATGAATTAGAGTTATTTGGATCCATATATATATATATATATATATTCACAAGCGCTTTGTTATTTTTTGATGTCACACTGGACAGACAGACGCACATACAAACATATATTTGTGACGTCACATTAACATGAAATTTAGACAAATACACAGACATAAACACATATATATATATATATAAAAAAAATACAATTGTGTGCACACTAAAGAGAGATCTCTTCGTCCCAGCTGGGAGGAATGACACTTAAGTTGTGATGTATTTTGAAGGACTCTTTTAAGGGAATCATTCCATATCTTCATCATGGTCCTCTTGATTTTGTACCTTTTTTATTAATCTTGATTCCTCAACAACTTCATCTTGATCCTTTTGATTTGGTACTTGCTTTATTAATCTAGATGGTATCCATATTGGAGAGGATTCATGCTTTGGAAAAAACACAAACAGATCCTCTCCCCAAATTAACACTGGATCTGGACCCTTCCATGTACCTGAAAGAACATCCTTCCAGTAAACCAAAGGTTTATGTTGTTGATGTGGGTTCCAATGTCTGTCTCCAGCAGAATAACCATCAGAGTCTAAAGTTAAAAAATTTAAGGTAAACAGGGCAACTGCCAATCTGTCCTTAGGATTTTTCCAGTTTCCTTCTTTCTGTTTTAACAACATAACTTTTAGTGTGCGGTTTGCTCTTTCAATAATGCCCTGACCCTGAGGATTGTATGGGATGCCTGTTTTATGGGATATGTTGAATTTTGCGCAAAACTCTTTGAAAGATGAGGACGTATATGCGGGGCCATTATCTGTTTTAAGCATTTTGGGGATGCCCAATGCAGCAAAAGCTTGTAAACAATGAGATGTGACATCTTTAACTTTTTCTCCAGAATGTAAGGAAGCAAAAATCATGCCTGAGCATGTATCTATGGTTACATGAATAAATCGCAATTTTCCAAAACTTGGCTCATGAGTAACATCCATCTGCCACAAATGATTGGGCATTAATCCTCTAGGGTTAACACCAAAATGAGGATTGGGCAAATGTGTCATACAAGATTTACAATCTTTTACAATTGTTCTGGCTTGCTCCTTTGTGATTTTAAACCTACGTTGCAAGGTGGTGCTGTTGACGTGAAACTGGGAATGAAATAAAGTAGCTTGTTGTAGCGCTGAAAGTATAAATATAGTTTTTGTAAGTTCATCAGCCTTTTGATTACTTTCATGGAGGGGGCCAGGTAAATTAGTATGTGCTCTAATATGGCCTATGAATAGAGGTTCTTTTCTTGCCCACAAAAGTTTTTGTATTTGATAAAACAATTTAAAGGCTGGAGTATGAGGTGCTATTGGTCCTGCTAACTCTAATTTTGGGACGGCTTGTACAATATAGTGGCTATCTGAAAAAATGTTTGTGGGCTGGTCTCTAAAATGTTCCAGAGCTCTTACCACAGCTTCCAATTCCACAAGTTGAGCTGATTTGTGTGCAGTTATGTAAGTCATACTTTCCTTTGTAGTGACTACTGCAGCAGTACCATTTGAGGACCCATCTGTAAATACATTAAATGCCTTAGGAATAGGTTGATTTTTTATTACCTGTGGAAATATAATAGGATGATTAATACAAAAAGATAATATAGGAGACTTAGGAAGGTGATTATCAAAATTTGCAGAGGTAGAGCATCTAGCTATAGCCCAGTCATTATCGTTGAAGCATAAATATTCAATCTGTGACGATGAATAGGGAGTAATAATAGTAGCAGGGTGAATGCCAAATATTTTAGTAGAAGTTTTAAGTCCTTGAAGAATAAGTTTAGCCACCATGGAGGTATAAGACTCAATTATGCTTTTAGGAGAGACAGGCAAATGTATCCATAATAAAGGCCCTTGTTGCCAAAATACTCCTGTGGGTGTATATTGTGAAGAAATAATAATCAATATCAGCGGTTGAGTTAAATCAAATCTGTCACAATGAGCTCCTTCGATGGCTTTTTCTACTACCTTTAAAGCTTTCCTAGCATCAGGAGTCAATGTTCGCGGTGAGGATGGATCAGGGTCCCCTCGAAGGATATCAAATAAAGGTTTTAATTGGCCAGTAGTGAGGTTTAGTGTAGGGCGAAGCCAATTAATGTCTCCCAGTAGTTTTTGGAAATCATTGAGGGTGGTTAAATGTTCTTTATTTATTAAAATTTTTTGGGGTCTAACAAAAGTATCCATGATTTTAAATCCTAAATATAATATGGGAGATCTGGTTTGAACTTTTTCTTCTGCTATATATAATCCGTATTTTTTTTAAATTTTCTACCACATCACTGAATATATTAAATAAGATTTTTTGATTAGGGTGGGCCAGTAAAATATCATCCATGTAATGTAGACACATGAGGTTTGGATATTTATTTTTAATGGATTGGATGGCCTTGTCCACATATATTTGGCATATGGTGGGGCTATTAGCCATTCCCTGTGGCAAAACCTTCCATTGATATCTCTGATCAGGGCCATTATTGTTAATAGAAGGAACTGAAAAGGCAAACCTGGGGGCATCCAGAGGATGTAGGGGAATAGAAAAGAAGCAATCCTTTATATCAAGACTAATAACATGGAAATTTTTTGGAATAGCTATAGGATTCGGAAAGTCCAGGTTGAGTAGGGCCCATGACTTGCATGGTTTTTATTAATTTGTCTAAGATCATGTAATAATCGCCATTTTCCTGATTTTTTCTTGATCACAAATATGGGGGAATTCCAGGGAGAGGTGGAAGGTTCTATATGTCCTGCTTCTAATTGTTCCTGAACTAGTAGGTGGGCCGCGTGTAATTTCTCTTTAGATAGGGGCCACTGAGGGACCCACACTGGCTTATCAGAAAGCCATGGTATTTTCAAAATTATTTTCTCAGTGGCCCCAAAGAAAAATGTCTTTTTCCTATATGATAATGATTTCTTTTAGGGTTAAGCTTACCCTGTACTTTTTGATGATTTCTTATAGGGTTAAGATTACTCTGTAGATTTTTACATTTAACACCTGCAGGTTTGGTTGCAAGGTGTACTCCCATTTGTTATAAAATATCTCTTCCCCATAAAGTAACCGGTAGATTAGGTAAAACATAAGGCTGAAACGTGCCTTTATGTCCTTCATCATCCTCCCATTTTAAAATTACCGCACTTTTTTCTGGGAGGTTATTATATCCCAAGCCTCTTAAACTGGTTGAAGCTTTTTGCAGAGGCCAGTGTTTGGGCCATTGACGTAAATTAATGATGGAAGAATCAGCTCCAGTATCTATAAGACCCTCCATTTCTATTCCTTGGATTCTTATTTTACACATAGGCCTCCTTGTACAGTCCCGAACCCAGCAAACCATGGGTTTCGAATCAGTGGAACAAAATCCTCTATTGTTCCCTTCTTGAGGCATACCCATTTTAAATGAATTATGTAAATTTGGAAGGAGGAGCAACTGAGCAATTCTATCTCCCTGATTAATAGAACTTATACTTTGGGGTGAGCTAAGCATTATTTTTATTTCCCTTTATAGTCTGAGTTTATTACGCCTGGGGTCACTTGCAAACCTAATAAGCTCTCAGGACTTCGCCCGATAATAAGTCCTACAGTCCCTGAGGGAAGAGGTCCCCTGACTCCTGTGGGAATCAGTTGAACCCCCATTTCAGGTGTTAACACTATTCGGGTGGTGGAACAGAGGTCTAATCCTGCATTTCCTCCTGTTCCTCTGGCGAGGGAGTGGATGGGTAATAGGGATTGTGTCGGGGAAGCATCTGAGTGGATGCTTGAGGATACTCCTTCTGCAATGCCCCGTACATTTGTGGGCCCCGGGGTACTGGGCCCCGTGCCCCGTTTTTTGAATTCCTGAATAAAGGATTTCCATGGATGTCAAATTTTGAATAGCATTTATTGGCCCAATGATTTCCTTTCTTACACCTGGGGCAGCAACCTGGAGCACGGTATGAATTTGGTCTTATTTCTCTTTTAGGATTTTGCCTAGAATAGCCTGATTGATTATGATAATTTTGCCTAGAATATCCTGATTGATTATAATGTCTATGTTGAGCTCTTGTAAAATTTTGAGGGGCAGCATCTCTCACAGCTGCTGCAATCATATTCCCTGTGACAAAGGCATCATTTATATCTTTACATAATTGTATATATATGGAAAGATCCTTTTTATTTTTCCATGGCCTGATGGCTTCCTGGCAATACTTATTAGCATTTTCGTACGCTAATTGGACAACTAATGGCATAACTTGATCAATGTCTCCAAAAAACTCTACCTGCAGTTCTCAAAAGTCGATCAGCAAAATTCAGCATATGGTTCATTAGGTCCTTGAATTACTTTGGACAAGCTACCTTGTAGATCCCCAGGTCCTTGTACGGTTTTCCATGCCTTTAAGGCAGCTGCGTTTATCTGAGCATATACTCCTGGGGTATAATATTTTTGATCCTGTACGTCTGCAAATTGCCCTTCTCCTGTGAGCATTTCTATATTATGGTCTCCAAACCCCGCATCTGCATTTCTTTTAGCTGTTTCTATACAAAGTTCTTGAAATTGCGATCGCCAAACCAAGTATTGTCCCCCACTTAATGTTGCTTTACATAGACGTTTCCAGTCTGCGGGGGTTAAGCTAAAGGTGTTAAGGGACTCCAGTATACTCAACGTGAAAGGAGCTTGGGGTCCATAAGTCATTACTGCCTCTTTGAGATTTTTTATTGTTTTGAAATCTACTGGCTGGTGGTCCCTCCGTCCATTTCCATATTCAAATACTGGCAGTTCCCAACGTATCTGTGAGTTACCCTCGAGAGCACATAAGCGCTCAGAAAGACTTTTTATTTCTGTTTCTAGGGTATGCAAACGCCTAGTGATACCCTTCATATTTTCTGTAATCGATTTCACCCATGGGGGAGTAGAGGACACAAGTTCCTCCACTTGATGATCCCTTATCTTGGTCTTCCTTAATTTCCTTTTGTTCATTTTCTCAAAATCACCTTTAGTTAATTCCTCCTCACTACTACTACTTTCATTGGTCCTAACTGACTCAGTAACATCCTGAGTCCCAGGTTCAATTGAGACCATGTATCCTTGAAGTATCTCTAATAAATCTTGAATAGCTTTAGCAGCTCGGATCTTTGTCATTTTGGGGACGCTTCTAATACTCTCCTTACTGGTCTTAGTTGACTCAGCGGAATCTACGCTTTCATGATCGCCTTCACTGTTTTCTAAATCCTCCTCGCTAACGACAGACTCATCTATATCAAAGAATTCATCAAGAGCCTCGTACACTTGGGTCTTAGATATTTTCGAACCCATTTTAACCGCTCTGACTAGAGACTCCTGCGAGGTTTCTCAGTTCTTACCTGCCGTGCTGAATTCCCCGTACAGGCCACCAACTGTTGTCGCCGGAAAAGGATTGCAGCCTGGAACGGCAGCGCCGCGGGAAGGAGTCCGGAGACAGGATGGAGACGAAAATATTCTTTAATCTTACAAGAAACTACAATATATCTACACAATAGCGATAACCCTGTCTTTTCTCCCTCTGGTCTCTTCCCATGCGCCCGAGCAGCAATGGCGCTTGCTCGATCTGCTGAGTCACCGTTCAAATCTCTCGAGAGCATCGACCAAGTCCCGCGAGATCCCGTGAGACTACGGAAAGCGGAAATGCCCAAAAATGTCTATGGCCCAATAGTCATCCGCAATCTTAGCTATCTCCGCAAACAGGGCTCCTGCAACCACCTCCATCAAGAAATAGAATGTTGGGCTGGGGCTGGGGCTCAGCGTACAGTGCTCGTCACACATGTGTGAGGCCCTGGGTTTGATCCTCAGCACCACATAGATAAAATAAAGATATTAAAACATTATATAATAAGCCGGGCGCGGTGGCGCACGCCTGTAATCCCAGCACTTTGGGAGGCTGAGGCAGGAGGATCGCGAGTTCAAAGCCAGCCTCAGCAATGGCGAGGCACTTAGCAACTCAGGGAGACCCTGTCTCTAGTAAAATACAAAAAAGGGCTGGGGATGTGGCCCAGTGGTCGAGTGCCCCTGAGTTCAATCCCCAGTACCACACACACACAAAAAAAATTATATAATAAAAAAAAGAAGTAGAATGTTAGCCAAGCATGGTGGTGCACACCTGTAATCCCAGTGGCTCGGGAGGCTGAGGCAAGAGGATCGCACGTTCAAAGCCAGCCTCAGTAACTTAGTGAGGCCCTAAGCAACTCAGTGAAACCCTATCTCAAAACAAAATATAAAAAAAAGGCTGGGGATGTTGCCCAGTGGTTAAGCACCTTGGGTTCAAATCCCTGGTACCAAACAACAACAACAACAATATATACATAAATAGAATGTTTCTGGCTCTCCACAGGTTCTCTTCTGCACTCTCCAGAAGGAGACTTTAAAAGAAAAAAAATTTTTTTAAAGTACTGAGGATTGAACCCAGGGATGTTTTACCACTGAGCCACATCCCCAGCCCTTTTTGATTTTGAGACAGGGCTTCGCTAAATCACTGAGGCTGGCCTTGAACTTGCGATCCTCCTGCCTCAGCCTCTTGCGCCATGAGAATTACAGGCATGCACCGCGAGTCCCTCTCAGAATAACTACTCTTGATGAACTCCATCGCCATTGGCTAACTTGACTGTTCATCTTCATACAAATATGACCCTGGATCATATTTGTGTCCAACCACTAGGACTCCTCAAAGTCCTCTTTCCCACTAATTTTTTTTTAAAAAAAAATATTTATTTATTTACTTTAGTTGTACACAATGCAATGCATTTATGTTTATGTGGTGCTGAGGATGGAACCTGGGCCGCGCACGTGCTAGGCGAGCGCTCCACCGCTGAGCCACAACCCCAGCCCCCCACTAATTTTTTCATGGCTTCATCCCCACTTCTGGAGATCTCACCCCCAATGTGTGAATGTCCCACGGCCCCCACTTAATTTCACGTGCTGGAGATCTCACCCCCAACGCAGCGGTGCCGGAGGTGGGACCTAACACGAGGTGACTAGGGTTAATGCTGTTATAGCGACAGTGGGTTGTTGTAGAATGACTTCAGCCCCCTTTCACGCTCCCAGCTTCTCTTGCCCTTCTGCCTCCCGCCATGGTGCTAGATCCTGTTGTTGGATCTCGCAGCCTTCAGAATTTGAGACAAATATATTTCTGTTTGTTATAAACTGCCCAGTCTCAGGTATTCTGTCTGGTGTTCTGTAGGAGTCCAATTTGTGGATTTAGGTATTCTGGCAGAAAACAGACTAAGACAGCCATCTGGCATATTGTGTATGTGTGTGTGTGTGTGTGTGTGTGTGTGTGTGTGTGTGTGTGTGTGTTATTTTTAGTACCTGGGATTGAACCCAGGGGCACTTAACCACTGAGCTACACCCCCCGCCCTTTTCATGTTTTATTTTGAGATAGGGTCTTGCTAACTTGCTTAGGGTCTCGCTAAATTGCTGAGGTTGGCTTTGAGCCTGCCATCCTCCTGCCTCAGCCCCCCCAAGCCACTGGGGTTACAGGTGTGCACCACCTCACCTGGCAGGAGTGGGACTTTTAACGGGGTACCTATGACTATTGATAAGGGGACACCCTTGGGCTCAGCCTTCTCTGATTCCTATCTCAGAGCAAGGCCTGGCAGAGGGAGCATTTGGAGATGTAATCTGTCACTGTGATAAAGGTGAGTGTGTGGCTCTGTGACTCCATTTATGTACGGGGCTGCTGGAGCATGAGTTTGCCTGCAGGTGTGGTGGGTGGGACTCTGGCTTTGCTGGAGGCATCTGTGTGTGCCTAGTGGGAGTCACTTACAAAAGAATGCATATCAATGCCAGTGCCTCTAGGTGTGTGCAGGGGTGGGCTGGGGGAAGACTGAGGCGGGGCTGTGGCAGCCCCAAGTTGTAGTGACCCAGGACTTCTTGGTCTCCACCCTTGATTGAGGACTCCCACAAGGGCAGGCACATGTCTAATTCCCTGCAGCATTCCTAGTCCAGTAGGTACCCCTTCCCTGTGGTTTTGCTTTCCACGGTTTCTGTTACCTTTGGTCACCCATGGACCAATGATATTAAGTGGAAAATTTCAGAAAGAACAAATTATGTTTTAGATTTCACATCATTCTCAGTAATGTGATGAATTTCCTCGTTGTCCCTCTTCATCCTAACAGGATGTGAATCATTCTTTTGACCAGTGTATCCATGCTGTATATGTTACCTGCCCGTCAGTCACTTAGTAGCCATCTTGGTTATCACATTGACTGGTAGGAAATCACAGTACTTGTGTTCAAGTAACCCTTATTTTACTTAAAAATGGCCTTGAAGTACAAGCATAGTGGTGCAAAGGAGGTACCAGGGCATAAAACATGGAAGGATAGATAACTAGGATACAATGTAGCCATGATGCAAGATACATAGAAAAAAAAAAATCATAGCATATATTGGGTTTGGTACTAACTGTGGTTTCAGGCATCCACTGAGGGTCCCCGAATATCTGCATCCCCTGTGTATAAGGGGGGCTACTGTATCAGTCTAGTGTCTGCTGTTCTGTACGTCTCCAATTCATGGGGGATGAAGCAGCCCAAATGCTCTGATAAGCTCTCTGGGGCAGAAGCCATTTCTGTTTTGCCCATGGTGTCTGATGCGGCACCTTTCATGTAATAAATAATAATAATGATGGTAATATCGATAATAATAATTTGACTTCAGTAAGTGCTTCTGAGTGAATGAGTGAGTGCATCAGAGGACAGCCTCTGAGATCCCAGCCCTCTCCGACCTCAGCCCAACGTGTTTTCCAGGGCCAGCCCAGCTCTACCTCCAGCGACCAGAGCGTTCTCACAGTGGGCTTCCAGGGACACTGGTCCCCCAGGACGCTCCCCCCGAGCCTGTGAACAAGAACACTGTGGAGGAGGTCCCGTTGCACTCCTGGCCCGCTGCAGCCTCGGCAGCACCCTGAGATACAGAAGTTGGACGACCTTGCCCGGAATTTGCCAGTATTGGCACATGGAACCCTCTCCAAATGTCCTTTTCCTCTTGGTGGAACATCCACTGATGTCTGACATGCATAGATTGTCTGGCGCGAGGCCGACGTAGGCCCAGCAGGGCAGGTGACAGGCACGGGCCCTGCCACCGCGGGCTTCCTGCCCAGCTGAGCCCCTCCCAAGTCTCCCCGCGCCGGCTTTCACGCACCCCCAGGAGTTGGCTCTCGTGGCCTCCGTTTTACAGACAGGAGAACGGAGGCTTCGGGCCATGAAGTGACAAACAGCTCACTCGTGGCCGAACTGGGGTGCAAACCCTGGGTCCCCGCGGGAAGGACACAGACTTAGACATAGCACGGCAGTTAGAAGAGCAGTTATCACTCAAGTTCAATGCCCCACCCAGCCCCAATCTCAGTCCCAGACCTGACCCTGGCTCCATCCTTAGCCCTGGCAAACTCCTGGTCATGCTTCAGAACCCCACGTAGGACTTCTGGGAGCTCAGAGAAAAGAAAACACCAAGTCCAAGTGATGATTTTTTACAATTCACATTTATTTTGAAAAAAAAAAAAAAAGTTCTGCTAAAAATACTCCTACAAAGGCATTGGAGCAACAGGGGCGGGGGTCGTCTTGGACACAGCTGGTGAGATTTCCTTGGTCACAGCAGTGGGGTCTGGAGGAGCCAGGGGTGACCGACAGTCATTGGAACCCCGCTGCGTCCCGCGAACTCCCCAGCAATGTCAGGAAAGCCCGCGTCTGTGACCAGAGGGGTCGGAGTTCTGTGGCATCCGCCTGGCACCCCTGGCACCCTGGCACCCATAGCTGAGGCTGGAGCACAGCCCGGGAGGAGTCCAGGTGCTCTCTCCCACTGCCTGGTGACAGGGGTCTGGGCTTGGATGGGCAAAGGTTCCGGCGTGGTGAGGTGCTGCGAGGGTGGGGACCGTGGTTGCGGTGGTCGCGGTGCAGCGTGCTGGATGCAGGCCAGGCTCTGGGGTCAGAGGGCACTTGCTGGCTGTGGACCTGGGAGAGCCGGCGTGTCACGTCTCTGGTCTCTGGAATGGGAGTGGTCACTGCACCTGTCTCGCTGAGTGGCGCGAGCATCCGTCAGACACTGCGTGTAAAGAAAGTTCGGCACAGGCCAGGCACATGGTTGGCACTCGAGAAATAGCAGCTGTGGTGAAGACCCGCCGGGCAGCCGTCTTCTCTGACTCCAGGGAGGCTGGTTGTGAGTGAGGGTCCCTGCCAGGCCTAGCCAGGGTCAGCCTCAGGGGCTCCAGATGGCCCTGCTCATTGGAGAGTCCCTGTCCAAGAAGTGGGAGCCACGAGCCCGACCACCGAGCTTCAAGCCGTCCGCAGGCCCTTCCTGGGGCTGGCCTCCGCTCTGGAAGGCAGTGGCCACAATCGGAAGGAGTGAGGGGTCCTTGGGAGGGGGCAGGGCTGAGTGGCCGTGGAAGCTGCGTCCTGAGCGTCTGGGGGAAGGAACCAGGCTGTGCTGTCTGCAGCAGGCCCTGCCCATGCCCAGCGTTAAGGCTCTGGCTCTGACCAGGAAAGTGGAGGCTCGGGGGATCTGCACCCCACTCCCCAGGACTTCCTCCCCAAGCTGAACCAGGGGGTCCCTACTTGGCTCCCGAGCTGAGCCGCAGAACCCAACAGCCAGTGGGCACCACAGCCTGGCAGGGGGTGCTTCCCTTAGCTGCAGACAGGGGCGGACCCCCTCCCCCAGGAGAGAATTCTGCATGACGCTCCAAAAGAGCCCCAGCCGAGGCCCACTTCTAACTCCGATTCCCAGGATGGAGCTGTTCTGACCACGTGTGGCTTCTACCTCCCTACCTCTTCCTCTCTCTCTCACTCTCTCCTTGTGCTTTATTTATTATTATTATTTTTAATTGCTAGGGCCCTTGGAATGGGGACCAGCAATGAAAAATGGGACTTGAAATTTTGGGAATTAGCAGCATAGTCATCTATCTAGTGCTGGAATCACCAGAACATGGAATCCTCCCCCTGGAATCTTAGAATCATGGGGTTTTGCAATCTTAGAATCTTGGAATCTTTCACCCATGGAATGTTAGAATTCTTAGCAGGGCCCCCAGGGTGCGTGTGGCCCTGGCTCTGACCTCCTCTAAGATGCCTCCTGACCTCCTCCCTCTCTGGTTCCCCTGCCAATGCTCGGAGCCCTCTCTGCCAGCAAGGGCCTCTGCTTCCTGTCCCTTCTCCAGGGAAAACTGTACAGGTGTGGGAGGCCACGTCAGCTCTGAGCTCCAGGCCCAGCGGGTAGCTCCACCCTGCCTTTGCCAGGCCCACCTGGCCAGGTGTTGAGTGAGCAGGTCTGGACTGCAACGTTGGGGTCTGTGGGGTCTCCCAGGGTGGCCCTGGGTGGGCTGCTGGGCCCCTCTCAAGTATTAAATTCCTCTTCTTCTTGCTATATCAGCTTTCCAGAAGCAGCCTTCATGCTGTGAAGCTGAAGTCAGATGGGCTTGGGCCTGGGGGTCTTTCTAATTTCCCTGAAATCTTAGCTCTGTCTGAACACATTCCTGAGGGTCAGCCCTACCCCCTCCACTTCCAGAGTCCTAATCTATGTCTGAGTAGGGGCATTTTATCTGACAATGTCCGGCTTTGTCCTAATCCCTGTCTACATCAGACCCCTCTCTCTGTAGACACCGGGGCAAAGTTTGTCCTGGGGGGAGGATCTCAGATTAGGGAGAATCTCCCAGTGTCAGAAATAGAGGCTCCTGGGCCTGACTTGGGGAATTCGGTGGTGGTGGTGGGGGGCGGGGCAGGGTGAAGCCTGGGACTCTCAGGCTAAGCACTAAGTAGCCTGGGAGGGTCTGATCCAGGGTGGGGTGGCAAACATTTCGAGGGGATGGACAGCAGGTTGATGGCCTGGTTGGAATCTTCTGGGATCCTCAGTTTCCTCATCTATAAGGTGGGGAGGGTAAGCCCCGGCCTGTGGGAAGTGCCTGGCTATCCCAGCAACCCCTGTGGCTGCGACCTCCTGAGACCAGCCTCCGGCGGGGGATTGCCCTGAGCCAACTTTCTCCCTGCACTGTAGACCAATCCCGCAAACAGTGCTCCGACCTTGGTTTTCCTGAAGGGGAGGCTGGCCAGCACGGAAGGCCATTCTGCATCCTGACCCTAATGGCAGGTGTCATTTTATGGGAGCTGGGGTCAAGGCCTGCAGGGAGTGTGTGCACAGACAGGTGTGGAGCACCACTCAGCACACCGGGGCTCCCCAAACTTCCCTGGGGTGGCCCCCAGTATGATCCACTATTGAAAAGGACAGGACCCCCGGCCTGGGTGATCTGCCCAGGGCCAGGGTGATGGGGAGCAGTTTCCGTGCCCATCTATTCACCTCCATGCTCCTCGGTGCCTGGCAGCTCCGAGAGGGGTTTGGAGGAAGCAGGGTGGGCACAGACAGCTCCTCGAAAATCAGGTAGTGCAAAATCCAACCCTGCTGTTCCAAGCAGCTGAAGTGACTCTTTGGATTTTCTGCGTCAGTGAGGATGGAAGTTAATCAATGAGGGCTGCGCCAGGGGCTCTTCCTCCCTGGCAGGGGGGTATCTGGAGAGCCTGCTGCATCTGATGGCTGAACTGATTCCCCTTCCTACAAGCTGACACCCCCCTGACACCTTTCTGCTCAAGACTCTGCGACTGGGCCCTGCGGCACGCCCACGCGCTTCATCTTCCCTAATATCAACCCCACACCCTCCGCCCCTCCTGTCCCCATGCAGACCGGAGTTCCCACTGCGCTGGGCCATTCTGGTTGCTGCCTCTCGGAGGGACCTTTCTCTCGCCCTCCATCATTTTCAGGATAGCCTCCCTGATAGCCCCGGGCCCCCTTAGCTTCTCCGACTTTATCAGCCAACATCAGACACCACGCACTCGCGCTGCCTGCCGTCTAGGTCAGCAAGCAGGAATGGTCCCTGGGAACGGATGAGTCGAGGCTCCTGGCCCCACTCTGCCCCCCTGATGGAGGTGTGACCCTGAGCAAGATGCTTTACCCTGAGCCTCAGTTTCTCTTTCCCGTATGGGAGGGAAAGGGAGGCCTCCTCACGGGACCAGGGTGGACCCTGGTGTGCAGGCCTGGCTCACCAGTCCATGCTCTTGTTTCATAGATGGAAAACTAGACTCAGTGGGGGGCAAGGGTACCCCAGATCCACATCTCTAGCTAGTGACAGGAGCCGGCCTCCACCCCAGGGTCGGGGTGCATCATGGGGCAACCTGTCCTTTGAAAGCACTCACAGGATTTTTGCTGACAAGAGTCTTTGCAGCTTTGGGGACCATCTTGGAACTGTAGGGGCCCTGGAGAGAGTGGGGTGGCTGAGCGCCTGGCACTGGGCTTGGGGGGTGGTCTTGAGTCCTTCCTGCGCTTCAGCCAGGTATGAGGATGGCCTGGCTGGCCCAGATTTGGGCGAGATCTGTGAGGGCGCAATGCCGGGACTGCCCACCAGGGGGTGGCAGAGAGCCCCCAGAGGTGGTAAGGTGGGGAGGACGAGACCAGCTGATGCTCTGACCCTGCCTGAGTCCCTTGAATGTCCTCCACGGCCCCTGTCACCCTAGTCCCTGCTCTGAGGCCTCGGCTCCAACATTAAGCTATCATCTATTCTGGTGGCTCTGCACATGGCTTCCCAGGTGATAGATATTCAGAATGTCATCTCCAGGAAGACACGGGCTGATGGTCACCACCAACAAGCCGTCTGGGGAGCCGCTGGAGTGGGCGGGTGGGGGCGGGCGGCGCGGCTCTCTCACCCAGCCCGCACCGCCCGCTCTGCCAGTGCCCTGCTCCTACAGCAGCTGCTCCCATTTCCACAGTGCCCTGGCCCGGGTTTGCAAGACAGCTTTCTTTCCTTAAGAACCAACTTGTGCGGGGCCGCCGGAAGCTCCTCTCACACTGCTGGGCGGGTGGGGGCTGGCACTTGGGGAGGTTGAGCCAGGAGAGGATTAGTAACCAGGCAGCGGGCAGCTCGGAGCCGTGTGCCCAGGCGAGCAGGGAGCATCCGTGGAAGGCGCTTGGCACATGACCTGCCACTCCCTGCCGAGCAGCCAGCGAGAGGTGGCGGAGGGAACTGCCTCAGCATTGGGAAGTGAGCCGAGACTCAGCCCTGGACAGTCACCCCCGGACAGTCACAGTGATATCTGTCTGAGACTCTGAAGAGGAGACAGAGGGTCTAGATAGCACCCGTAGTCTGGGAAGCAGGTATGTGGGAGCCCAGGGCCACTGGAGACCTCTGGCCCTGGAGGGTGGACAGGTGGGCGTGCTGGCTAGCAGACACCAGCCCAGCAACTCAGGACAGGAAGCCATCTGACGGAAGCACCAATTGCCAGCCCCTCGTGGGGCCCTGGAGCAGCGGGGGGGATGGGGTGGGCGGGGGAGGGCTGGAGAGACAGAGTTAATCTAAAGAGCACCAGGGCAGTTCTTGCCAGAAGGTGACCTTGTGTGCTGGGACAGCTGCCACCCGTGCTGGGCATCTTTGGGGCACAAAGGGATGGCCAGTGGGCCACTGCCGGCTAGTTTGTGGGCAGCCTGCCAATGCTTTCCCTGTGGCTGTCCCTGCTGTCCCCCGGGGGCTTGTCTCCTGTCTAATCCCTTCCTTCCCTCTGCATCACAGGCTCCAAGAAACAGGTGAGCGACAGACGACAGGCCCGTCTGTGCTGTATGTGCAGACGCGGGCCCTTTAGCTGGTGGCCTGCGGCCTCCATCTTTCCCCACTGGGCGGGCCCCCTCAAAGAACTCTGTGGTCAAAGGTCCTGAGATGGGGCGTCCCTGGCTCTTCCTCTTCAGCCAGACCCGATATTCAGAGCACCCCCACCAGCTTGCCTCCTCCTCCCCATCTCAGTGCGAGCAGGAGCCTAGTTACCCAGGGAACCAGCATGGGCCTGGGAAGGGCGGGCACGCTTGTGGCTTTAACTGGGGGCCATGAGCACTCTGGGCCCCCTCGCCCCCACTATCACAGTGCACCCTGATCACACCTCACCTGACACCCAGAATCCCTTGCTTTGGCCCAGGTGTGCTGAGTGCACCCCCTGTCCACTCCCTGCCCATGATGCACCTGTATGGCCCACCCCGATCCCCAGGCCACCGAACGCTGAGTTCCCAGCCACTTCCAAAGCACTGCTTTTTGCTGCCTTTGAGAAGCCAGAGCCAGAAAGGCCACGTGGGGAGACATATAAATCTATATTTTGTCCTCCATGTGTTCTGTCAGCCCTGGACCTTCTAGAATCCTAAGGATGGGAGGATCCCTTGGAAGAGCCTTATGAACCACCTGGCACATCCTTAGGGCACCAGGGTCTCCTCTTGGAACTTACAGAGGACAGGGGTCATTTTATAACTAAAGCGTTTATTCCATTCAATTCACTAACCGATTGTTCTGCCCAGGCGCCTGCATTTGCTCACGGGGGGTTTCTGTGGCCGATGGTCTCCCGGTGGCCGAGACCTTCAGACCTGGGTGAAGGCCTGGTGGAGGAAGGAGGTGGGAGAGAAGTCACACACTTTCTTTCCGGAAGGAGAGAAGCAGGCCTGCCTGTCTTGGAGGGCGCCCCTGGAGGGTGGGGTATCACAGTGAATGGCCCAGGTCCCGGCCTCCGATGCAGCCTGGTTCCGGCTCCCAGAGGTGAAACTGGGTTTTGGCCATGGCGGGGGCTCGGGAACCTGGAAGGAGCCTACTTGCCGGGGAAGGACTGGACAGAACAGGACAGAGGGAGTGACGTGGGCCGGGCCTTCTGGCCTCTGAGACCACTTCCGCTCAATCTGTTGCTTTCCAGAGCCATCCTGGGTGGGAAGCCCCTCCGCCTTGGTGCCGCCCACCCCCGGCCAATCTCACTCAAGTCTCTGAACGGCCCAGATGGCCCCGAGGCAGTTGGCTTTGGTGAGGCCTGGCAGCGGGGGAGCGGGGGAGAAGCGTGTCAATGAAAACCATATAAAAAAATCCAGAAATGTGCATATAAAATCTCGCCCTTGGTGTATTGCCTAAGTCAGTAAGCAGAAAGCACCTTCTTCCTGGAGAAGGATCAAGTCCTCAAAAGGTAGGAAATGTCAAAGTGTCACTTCATTGTCATTTAAAAAACAATAACCAAAAAAAAAAAAAAAAACCCAAAAAACCCAACAACCCACCTCCCCACAAACCAAAACCACCCCTGACCAAAATACCCCAAAGTCCACGTATCGCTGTAAACAAACCCAGATGCAAGATCAAGATCAACCCTTCTCAGTGGCAGTGTGGCTGACGCAGTCACTGCAGCCTCTGTCCTCGAGGTGGGGGCTGGCGGGAGCAGGCACCTGGGCGGGCCGCCGCCCTGGCCGCCGTGCACACGGGACTGCGTGTGCACCTGCAGGCCTGGGTGGCTGTACGCAGGCCGCATGGCCTGTGGGACCTGTCCTTGGCTCTCCCTGACCCGGAAGGACAAAATCCCCTTCTCAGCCCTGTGAACTGACAGCAGAAAGAGTCTCTCCCTTTGGAGTTTCCAAATCATTCTCCAAGGACAGAAAACTTGCTCTGTTCGCCCAGCGGGCGCTGGAATGGATATTTCCAGAGTGGTTCCGGGGAGGCCGTCTGTCTGTCCGCCCGCAGGCCCCGACGGACGCTGGGCTGTCGAGTGAGGCCCTAAGAGCAGCTGAGGACAGGCGAGGAGGCGGCCCCTGTCGCTCCCCTTCACGTTGTTTCCTGAAAGTGTTTCTGGGCTCTGGCCAGGTTCGCCTTCCCAGAGGGAGTTGGAGAGAAGCTGCTTTTGGTCTCCGATTGGACAAATCGCAGGGATCTCCCAAGCCCTTTTTTTTCTGACCCAAGAGCCGTCATGGATTTCCGTGTGAGAATCCTCTTTCAAAAACATCCCTGTGTGTCCCGCCCCTCCCGGATCCAGACTCCTTGCCCCCTTTCCCTTTCTTTCCGTCGTTTGAGTTGTACGTGTTCTCGGTGGCGTCCCGTGGCTGGAGCGCGGCTTGGTTCTTCCTTGTTGCCCGTGGCCTCCTGGCAGGTGGCTGGCCCTGCCGTGGACGGAGCACTGGGCGCCGGCGAGGGGCGGGGGGGCGGCCCGAGGGCAGCGCGCGCCGAGGCAGGCGAGCGTCACACCTCCACAGACTGGACCTGGTTCATCTGTGCCCGCATCACCTGGATACTGTTCAGGATTTTTTTCTGGTGGCCGGCCAGGGTGACCCCAACCCGGAGAATGTCCCTTTGGGAGAGAAGCACATGTGTTAGGGCTGGAGAGGGCTTGGGACCAGCAGAGCTGCCTGGGCTTCCCCAGGGACTTGGTGCTGAGGTGGGCGGGGGCAGGCCGGGACACTGCTCCTGGCCCTCCAGGGTCCCCTGGAGGTGCGTGGGCCTGGGGGCCAGTGGTGGCAAGCAGAGGCAGCGGGGCACTTACTCCATCATCATCTGAGACACGACGTCAAAGGAGGTGAAGCCGGCGTTGGCGAAGCTCTCCTTGTACTGCCCCATCTTGATGGCCTCCAGCCACTCGTCCACCGTGTTGAAGCTGGTGTAGTCGGGGACCGTGCGGTCCAGCAGCGGCAGGTTGATGCTGGGGGTGACAGAGATGGTCAAGGCACAGGCTTGCAGGGACTGCGAGGGTCAGGACGTATGTGGACACACCTGCCGTGTTCACACGCGCGTGTCTACTGAGCGAACCAAGGGGGTGTGCTGTGCGTGTTCTGTGTGTGGGTGTGGGTTCAGATCTGCAAGCGTGGCTGCGTCTCTGTGCGTGTGTGTGGGGAGCCGGCGCACGTGTGGGGCTCCAAGCCTGGGTGCCTGGGAGCTCTGCTGAGGCTGGACCACGGGAGGGGGGCAGGGGAGGCGCTTCTCGGGGCTATTTCCAGGAGCAGGGACTTGGGCTGGACTGACCGAGCTGGTCCCTCACTGCCACTCCCCCCCCCCCCCCCCCCCCCCCCTCTGCCATGGTCTGTGTTCTGGGAAGGAGGCTGTGTTTTTGAACCATCCCCAATGCAGATCAAGCTGGTGGCACTCATGGGAACAACTTCCTGGCTGGCGAGGGGTGTGAGGACTCTCGTGAGGTTAAAAGCTCAGGGAGATCCTGTCCCAAGCCGGGAGTGGCGGACACAAGGTCACGGCAAGGAGATGCAGGGCCACGCCCAGAAGTGACATGATCTCCTGGCCACATGAACTTGGTGGATGAAGGACTTTGGCTCAGGAGTCTCTGGGCACAGCCAGGCCTGGGTCTGAGGACGCCTAGCTGGATGACCTTCAGAAACCCTGGGGGACTGTGGTCCCGAAGACCAAGAGTGTGCAGGGTCAGCAGCTGCGGGACCTGGACCGTGCCCAGCCTGATGGAGCGTGCCCTGGGGCCGGGGGAGAAGGGAAGCCCCGTGTACTGGGGCTCACGCTCCCAGGGCTGAGCCAGTCTTGCTGACGTGGGCACCTGAGTGTGGGGGCACATTTGTGGGTGTGGCATGTGCTTCTGAGTGGGGGTGTGCGTGCAGGCACCTTGAGTGTGTGTAGGTGGGGGAGCCAGAGACGGTGTCTGTGTGACCGGCATGAGTGCTTGCGCCTACGGGTGTGTTTATGTGTGCAGGACTTTGGGTGTGAGTGTGTGTGTGGGGGGTCACATTATGTTGGTGAGGACACACACACGGACACCAGAGGGTCCAGGTGTGAGTGTGAGGCAGTGATGGGAACATCTGTTCACCAACCAAGATGCTGGCTCCGTAGGTGAGTCTCTCAAATGTCCTCTCTGACCCTGCTTTATAAGGGCTCCCTCCACCACCCACACAGTCCTGCGACTTTCTCCTCTGGACAGTCTGAATCCTGTGGCCCCTGCACCCCCAAAGCAGGGCAGATGCCCACCAAACACCAGTCTCATCCTTCATTCATCCTAAGACGCAGCTGAGAGCATCTGCCTGAAGCAGGGACTGCGGTGGTCAGACCAATCCCGGAGGAGAGGGGCAGGGCCCGGACAAGGGGGCGGGGCCACCGCAGGCTGTTCCCAGAGGAGAGGGGTGGAGTTAAGGCAGGGCTGGGTCCAGAGAGGCGGGGCTTGGAGGAGATGGGCGGGGCTACGAGAAGGGGCGTGTCCAGGGCAGGCCTTACCCAGAGGAGAGGGGCGCCATGGCTTTGAGGCTGTTGGGGTTGCGGATCATCTTGTCCAGCGTGTTGACGATCTGGCCGAACTTGGGCCTGTGGTTGCGGTCCTTCTGCCAGCAGTCCAGCATGAGCTGGTGCAGGGCGCTCGGGCAGTCCATGGGCGGGGGCAGCCGGTAGTCCTGCTCGATGGCATTGATTACCTGGAGACAGCAGAGAGGGGTTGGCATCTGGCCTCTGCCAGGCCATCTTGTCTCCAGTGCACTGCAGGCCTGACCTCTTTGATTGCCATGGAAACCACCTGGGGGGGGGGGTGACCTGTGTTCCCACGTCTATAGCCTCAGTCTGACCTGGCAGCTGGGTCCCTGCCCTACCTCTGTCAATCTCAGCAAGGCCAGTGCCCTGAGGTGGCCTCTCCCGGGTCTGCCAGGCTGACCCTCCTGGGCCTGGCTCCACCAGCTCCTTGCTTTTCCCCATCTGTGGCCCTCCCACCCCCCAGATTTGATGGTCTCAAGAACTGCTCTCTTTGGCGCCTGCTTTACCCAGGGTGGCCACATTCTCCATCTCAGTGTCACTTACAGATCCAGCTAAGAGATAATGTCCCCAGTCAGGTCCCACAGCACAGCCTCGAGCCCGCCTAGTGTCCCTTCCCACGGCCCCCACCTGCTCCTCCATGAGGAAAAGGAAGTCAAACACCCCTCTCCAATCTCCCCTGCCACCATGACAAGAGTCATCTCCCACAGCAGGACCGTGGGTCACCCTGCCTGCTCCAGAGGCTTCCTCCAGTTCTTGTATGTGGAAATCCCCTGGCTGCTTCACCCCTTCCTCGGGCACCTGGCCAACCTGCCGACCAGCCCTCCTCTCCGCAGCTCCCAGCCTCCCTCTTCATCCTGTCTCTGGGCCTCTGCACGCTCTGGGCCTGGGACCGAGTCCCACTTGTCCTGTGGGGACTCCCTGGCTGATCTTGTCCCTTCTGCCCTTGCCTCGGTGCCCACAGGGCTCGACACCCAACTTCTCCAGCTCAGCACCTGACCATAAAGCTCCCCATTCCTACGTGGGGTTCCCTGCATCCCCCTCTCGCCTCCCTGGTTAGGTGGGGACATGGAAGGACAGAGGGTCTCGCTCAGGGCTGCCACAGGCGTGTGCATGCGGACCGCGTGCTGCTTTGGGAGCAGGTGGGCTTCCCTGCCACTCTGCACCCCTGAATCAGCCAGTGCTGGGCTGGGAGTGGGCGGGCGGCCAGGCCCTCCATCTCAGAGGCCTGTCCCTCATCCCCTGGGAGGTTGGCACAAGGCCAGGAGCCCCATCTTCCCCTCCTCCATCTGGACGGCCAGAAAGGCGCTGCCCGCCCCCTTGGAGACTTACGTCCTGGTTGGTCATGTCCCAGTAGGGCCGCTCCCCGTAGGACATCACCTCCCACATGACGATGCCGTAGCTCCACACATCGCTGGCTGAGGTAAACTTCCGGTACTGGATGGCTTCCGGAGCTGTCCAGCGGATGGGGATCTTCCCACCCTGGGGAGCGGGTCGGAAGTTGGCCTGTCAGGCCCCTTCCCTCTACTGCCCACCCTGAGCCCCATGCTGCACGACTCCTAGGGAGCACCTCATGGTGCCCCAGACTCGCCATGCTGCTTCAGACCACAGGCCATTTGCACGGGCCTTCCCTCTGCATGAACCACCTTTTCCTACTCCGCCCTCTGGACCCCCCATGCTCTCCTTAAACTCCACTGAAGGCCCTTCCCTGGCTCCCAAAGAGTTGCTGGCCTCCCTCATCCCTCAAGCGTGCCTCCTCTCTGCACCGAGGAGGCAATTCCGCAGGTGCAGCACACTCGGGGCCCACCTGCCAGGCTCTGCTTGCACGGGTCTCCACTGAGGTCTTGGGGACAGGGCCTGGGGCTTCTCCCCCAGTCCGAAACCCTTCAGCCTTAATTGCTGTCAGGGCAGAGTCCTGACCTTGGGCCTTCATGGGCCTCCAGATTCTGGCCTGCCTCTCTCCCCAGCACTAGAGCTCCCACCCAGCCTGCATTCTGGTCACGTGACCTTGCATGAGAACATGCCCACCAGCCAGCTCACCACCCTGTGGCCTCCCAGAGCCAGGTGACCTGCCCCACAGCCCATCACTCCAGTGCCCTGCATATGGCTCCCCCACCGGCCTGGGAGCTCCCAGGGCACGGGAGCCCTGGTTTAGGTCTCTCCCCATCTCAGGCCCAGCCCAGGGCTTGGCCTGAGCCGGCGTCCGTGTACTGTGGCGAGAGCAGGATCGTTCTGCCCGCTTCTCTGGCGCTGCGGCTCCAGTGTTCCCTGCCCCCACCTTACCAAGGCGCTGGTGTAGGTGGGGTCTGAGGTGTCATCCTCCAGGAAGCGTGAGAGCCCAAAGTCGGACACCTTGCAGACCAGGTTGCTGTTGACCAGGATGTTGCGGGCGGCCAGGTCACGGTGGACGTAGTTCATGTCTGCCAGGTACTTCATGCCCGCGGCAATGCCCCGCAGCATGCCCACCAGCTGGATGACAGTGAACTGCCCATCATTTTGCTTTGGGAGAAGCAAAGAAAATGGAGTCAATGGAGGAGAAGGCCTCGGATCCCTGGGCCTCATCTGTGTGTTAAATGGGGATAAGGAACATGCACCTTCCGAGGCTGAGTCAAACAGGAGGTGCACGGGCAGTGTTTGGCACATGCTCCATAAATATTTGCCAGGTGTCAGCTAGTCCAGTGGCATGCTCTGCCACCCAGGCCAGTGCCCTCTGTCTAGCTGGTTGACTGTGATCTCCTGGGGAGGGGGCGGGCATCAAAACTGCCCTCTGTCAGCCTCATGCTCTGAACTCCTCTCCCTTGCCCAGGCAGTTTTGGGGAACTTGCGGATCTCATGAACACTCTGGATAAAGCAACAAGACACCTGGTGCCAGTCTGAACTCCCACCCTGATCCTCTGGCTGACGTGGGCAAACACTGCCCTTCTTTTCCCCTGTGCTAATGAGAAGGCTGGCTCAGGCTGATGGGCTGGTGGTGAGAGCCCCTACTGGGCTGGTGGGAGGGAGTGCTGGGATCGATTAGCAATGCCTGCCACGGGGAAGGAAATGGAGGGTGACCCTGCAAGCCATTCTGGATCTAGAGCTTTTCCAAGGCCTGGCGGTAGGAAGGTCCGCCCAGCCTTCCCTCCCCTGGCCCTCTTGGCTCCCCCTACCCTGAGGAAGGAGTCCAGGGAGCCATTCTCCATGAACTCGGTGATGATCATCACAGGGGTGCTCTTGGTGACAACGCCCTCCAGGTGGATGACATTGGGGTGGTCGAACTGGCCCATGATAGAGGCCTCACTCAGGAAGTCCCGCCGCTGCTTCTCCGTGTAGCCCGACTTGAGTGTCTTGATGGCCACAAAGATCTCCCTCTTGCCTGGCAGCTTCAGGTGGCCACTGCAGACCTCACCAAACTCCCCTGGGACAGACACATCAAGAGAGGCGGGCGGTCATCTGCCGGGTGGAAGTGCCATCGCCCTCTTCCCTGTCACCTCTGCTCCCGGGGCCCGCTGGGGCTCTTTCTCTCTGATGGTCACCTCACCCTCGCAGACACAGAACCCCTCTGCGAATGTGGGGCCCAGAGAAGTCCCGGCCGCCTCTGGGAGGCGAGAGTCGGGTAAGTCAGCCCTTCAGGGTTGTCCCCTGTACCCGGCTGGGCCTGGGGTGGGACCCGGGGGGAATCTGGGAGATGGGGGGAGGGATCTGGATGAGTGACAGAGGAGGACAGAGCCCTGGGTGAACCGTCCTGGGGGTGGGGTTCTAGACCCTGTTCAACCTCCGACTTGCCGTGCAAGGTCCAGGTCACCCCGTGCCTTGCTTTCCCCCCCTCTGTCTGTGAGGTGGTTTTACCGGAGGACCTTTGAGGACCCCTCTTCCTTGGGCTCCTGGTTCCCTGGGCCTGGTGGTCCTTGCCCACATCCTACCCTCTGCCCCAGGAGTGCACCTGGGTGGCCTCCCCACTCGGCCGAGGCCATGGCACCTGTAGGCGTGCAGCCACCTACCTGCTCCGATCACCTGCTCGATCTTGACGCAGGAGATGTCGATTTCCTTGGCGAACTCCCGCACTGCCTCGTTGGGGTCCTCGTAGGTGAAAGGATCGATGTAGATCTTCATGCCTGGGGTCACTGGGGGACAAGACGAGGCCCCGTCACATGGACTGATGGGTATAAATGGAAATATGGTAGCCAGTGCCTCTGTGGGGGGGTGGGGACGACATTCGTGTGTGGTCCCCAGAACTGGGCCAGCCCCTGCAGGGCACTGGACTGTCATGGAGCGGGTGGGCACTGAGGAGGAAGGTGAGGGGAACAGAGAGACCACAGAGGTGACAGAGAGGTTCTAGCCCTTGTTCCCACTTCATTGATTACCAATGGATTTCGGGAGTGGGTAAGACGGTCTGGGTCGACTAGCAATGTCTGCTTTGGGTATGGAAGATGACTAGGAAGGTCTGGTGCTCTGGGCATAGGGAATTAGGGGTGCGGAGTGAAGGAAGAAAAAGTCCAAAGAGGGAGAGAGAATTGGAACTGAAATTAAAAGGGGCAGGCCTCAGAGCGTGGCATTCTTGGGGTGCTGCTAAGCTCTCCTCCCGTCTCTCTGGGCCAGTGGAACCTCCTGTCCCCGAGCCTTCTCACCGGCACAGCCCTCCCAGGCAGGCCCCAGAGCCTGTAGGGACGCTCCACTCACCAGGGTCTGAGTACCCACGACTCTTTGCCTCAATTCCTGGGTCCCCCCTAGCCAAGTCCCAAACCCTTCCAGATCCCTGGTTCTCTGTTGATCAGCACAAGGCCAGGCATGAGACCTACTAGTTGATTCCTGAAGCCAATTCAACTAATTGAATCAACTAATTGATTCCTGAAGTCAATTTATTTCTATTTATTTATGTTTGGTACTGGAGACTGAACCCAGGGCACTCTACCACAGAACTCCATCCCCAACCTGAGTTTTAAAAATTTTTTTTTGAGGCAGGGTCTCACTAAGTTGCTGAGACTAGGTTTGAACTTGGGGTCCTCCTGCCTCAGCCTCCCAAGACACTGGAATTACAGGCATGCGCCGCAATGCACAGGTTTTTATTTTTTGGTGCAGAAAGAGAAGGCAAGCCAAACTTCAAAGACCAAGTTCTGACCCAGCAGTGAGTCAGCAGAACACTTTAAGGGAAAGGAAGGAGGGTCCACGGTGCGTTCCCCTCCCAGAGAACTGGTCTACCTGCCACCCAGAGCTTCTGGCCTCCCCCACCCCCCCACCCCCCTGGCCTTCCTCTGTCCTCCGTAGCTTCCTGCCCACATTCTCCCACTACTCTGTGAGCTGGTACTTTGGAGCTCTACTTCGGTACCTGACTCTAGGAGTCAGGAGGAGGGGCTGGCATCTAATTGTTGGCAGTGGAGATGCCCAGGTAGGCTCTGAGGTCTTGCGGTCCCCCCCAACCCCAGCTCCCTTAGACCCCCCATCTGTCCCTGGCTGGCCCAACAGGAAGGGTCTCTCCAGTTCTGTTGGGAGGAAGGCTGAAAGCCAGCCACCATGACCCACGGGTGGTGAGTGGGGCCATCAACCCTGCTCAGCCGTGACCTTGGACATGCTAGCTTGACCTCTCTCAGCCTCTATTGCAGACATTCCAGGAGCCCAGGAGTTGGAGCTTGTATCACAGCCCGTAACTGGCCCACTGCCTGTTTTGTAGATAAAGTTTTATTGGAACGCAGCCACACTCATTCCTTTGCCCGTGGCTACTCTCAGCCTGCAGCAGCGTTGGGAAGAGACACGAGATCCAAAAGGCGCCACCGTCTGCCCCTTACAGAGAAGTCTGCCAACGCGGCTCTGACACGTTAGCCGCATCTGGGACTATCTGTGTGGGTGTCTGTCAAGCCCCGGAGGTCAAGGGTTGTTCTTCCGGGCTTCTGAGCCGCTTGGCAGCCCCAGGATGGGCTCTGGGAGGTCTGGTAACCTCCTGGGATGGAATGCATTTTTTACTTCCTTTTTGAATTAAAAAAGAAATTCATGCTCCTTATAAAGCCAAAATTTATGGAAATAAAGGTAGTTGAAAAAAATTCCCTGAAAACCCATCCCCGAGACAGACCTCCAGTTTCTTTTATCTTAGAATCGTAGGCACCTACACACACAGACACATTGTGTTTTTCTGGCCATAGGATCCAACGCACTCATCAGAGTCTTACAGGAATCCGCAACCTCAAAGGAGGTGAAGAACCACCGTCCAAGACAGAGTGCCTGGGAGGCGGCGTGGGCACAGAGCTGTCCCCGTTCCTCCCTCTCCTGGCACACTGTGCAGAGCTCAGCACACAACAGGCCCTACCCGTCTGCAGAGCCGAGAGAATCCAGATGACAGAGACAGAACAATAACAACAGCAGCTGTCACTTACTGAGTCCTTTGTCTGGGCCCAACACCGTGCCAGGCTCTTTATAGGCATTATCTCATCTGCTCCTTCCAAAAACTCTTGGAGGAAAGGATAACTACCCCCATTTCACACATAAGGAAACTGCAGCTCAGAGAGGCCAAGTAATTGGGCCAAGCCCACACAGCTGGTACAGCCAGCTGTTCAAATGGCACGGGGAGGATCTGAACCCAGGTCTGCCAGCCTTGAGCCCAGGGCTAGTACTCTCAATCACCACGCTCAATGCATCCTGGAGCTGGCCAGCCTCCTGCGCCTGGTGCCTTCAGCCATGACCCTGTCCTTCCCCAAACCCCCTCCTCAGAGCCGGGCATCAGCTCCCTGGAGGGGCTCGCTGCTGGTCAGATGCAATGCACGGCCCGTGGGTCACTGGTGGCTGGCTTTCGGCCTTCCTCCCAACAGACCCGGGGAGACCCTTCCTATTGGGACAGTCAGGGACAAGGGACAGAAGTGGGGAGGGGGCTAGAGGAGCTGAGGGGGAGAACAGCAAGACCTCAGAGCCCACCTGGGCATCTCCACTGCCAACAATTAGATGCCGCCCCCAAGCCTGGGCTGGGGGCGCTGGTCAGGAGGGCCTTGTTCCCCAGATGTCCACGTGTTGGAGGCCTGGTCCCCACTGCAGTGGGGTGGGACCTTTAAGGGGAAGAGGTGGGTGCCAGGTAATCAGGTCACTGGGTGTTGTCCCGAGCAGGAGGTGACGGAGGTCTCAGGGGACCCTGGTTGGCTCTTGCTGAGAGCTGCCAGAGCCTCTCGCAGGCCGTCCCCCTGCGGCTCAGGCTGCCCCAAACACCATGCTGTTGTTTGTGTGAGTCACAGCTGTCAGGGCCACTGACTGTCATCCTGGAGCCAGCTGGGAACCTCAGGAGGGGGGAGGAGCCAGGTGTGCAGGGTCCTGGGCTTGAATTCCGACTCTGCCCTTAAGGACAGTCACCAGGTTGAATCCAGTCTCAACCACCGTGTTGACCCTGCTCTGTGCCCTTGGGCGAGTTACCTGACCTTGGCTTACTTGTTCTAATCTGCAAAATGGATATAATACGCATCTACCTCATGAGGGGATTGTGAGGATTAAATGAGAATATCTTATTAAAGGGCTTAGTACCTCAGTTGCAAACAGAAAGCAGTAACTAACTACCTGTGAGTGAAGAAGAGTTGGCACCTTAGCTTCCACTAATTCACTTACAACCCTATGAAACAAGTGTACCATTCCTGTTATGTCCCACGTAAGGATGCCAAGGCTCAGAGAGGTTTGGTAACTTCCCCAAGGTCGCTCAGCTGGCCAGTGGCAGAGGAGAGATGAGAAACAGGGTCGCTTCCTCTGGCCCCACAGGCCTTGGTCCCCCCTCAGCACCTGCTGAAGGATGGATCACATGAGCCCACGCAGGGACTCTAAGCCAGTGACATGCATCCCCGGGCCTCAGCTTGCTCCTGTGTCCTGGCCACACAGGGTTGCTGGGTGGATCTGGGATCACAGGGCAGGCGGTGCTTTGAAAAGAACAAAGTCCTGCTCCGATGGGACATCACAGCGCAGGACACAGGGAGTGTGAACTTCAGTTTTAAAATGCATTGATCTAGGAACAAACCCCAGGGTCTATTTTTAAAATAAACCTCACCTGTTTCCTTGTTATTGACTCACGCTCCAAATAACCGCGCTCCCAGATGGCTCCAGGTGGCGGGGTGTGGCCTGACTTAGCCTGGCTCAGCAGAGGGTAGGTAGCACAGGGTGGCCGAGGGCGCATGCTCTGGCGCCCAGGCTGGGGTTCACGCCCGGCTCCTTCTCTGAGCAGCTGAGGGACCCGTGTGCCCAGTTTACTTGTATTCCAAGTGGGGCATTAAAAGGATTAAACGGATAAACACACGTTGAGCATTAAAACACTTCTGGGCACGCAGAAGGCACTTGTTATGTCTAGCCACACATGGGCCCTCCTGATTTCATTACTTGGGGACAAGCGGGAGTGATGTCATTGATGACTTTTTTTTTGGTGCCAGGGATTGAACTTAGGGGTGCTTAACCACTGAGCCACACCCCCAGCCCTTTTTATTTCTATATTTTATTTAGAGGCAGGGTCTCACTGCGTTGCTTAGGGCCTTGCTAAGTTGCTGAGGCTGGCTTTGAACTCACGATCCTCTTGCCTCAGCCTCCTGAGCTGCTGGGATTACAGGCGTGGGCCACCACGCTCGGCTTTGATGACTTATTTTTAATGGACAGGTGATTTTTATTTCTGGGCAGTTAAATGTGTCCCTCTTTCCCCCGTGGTCCTTTGCTGCTGCTTTTATGCTTAGAAAGTCCTTTTCCATCTCCCTGTTAAGTGGTTACTTCCAGGATCTGCTGGACATTTTAATGGTTTACTTATTTTTACATTCAGGTCCAAAACTATTTCTAAGCTGAGGAACTTGCACTTCCAATGGTCTTAGCTGGAGGTTTAATACCTGGAACTCTCTGGGTCACACCCACATCCAATCCTGCAGTAAATCTAGTGGCAAAAGGACGTAAGAATCCAACCATCTCCCACCTCCCCAAGTGCCACCACATCTTGTCACAACCATGTCCCCCTAGATGATTTTAACAGCCACCTCACTGATCTCCCTGCTTCAGCCCCTTTGGGGTCCATTCTCCATGCAGCAGCCAAGAAGTCCTGCCAGGGCTGTAACTCGGAGCACGCGAGTCCTCTATTCAGAACCTTCTGTGGCTCCCCATTTCACTGAGAGTAAAAGCCAAGGCCCTGCCATGGCTGACAAGAACCTGCACACTGTAGGTCCCTCCTAACCTCGCTTCATTTTGCTCTGTTCACACCGGCTTCTTTGCTGTTCCTGAAAACTGCTGGGCTCCAGCCTCAGGGCCTTTGCACTGGCTGTTCCCTCTGCCTGGAACGCCCTTCCCTCAGTCATCTCAAGCAGTTCGCTCCCCCGGCTTCTTTCCTCTCAAGGAGGCCAACCCCAACTCCCGCCAGCCCCAACCTCGCGACTCGGTCCTTTGCCCTGCTCTGTCTGCCTGTCCCCAGTGCTGCCCTCTGCTCGTGCACTGCCTGTTACTCAGTGGTCACATGTTCTAGATTCCCTGTCCCCCCCACTGGAACACGCGTCCTGCAGAGGCTGGGAGGGTTAGTTCGTTTTCCTCAGCCTCCCCAGCGTCTGGGCCAGTGCCTGGACTTCACAGTGGACCCGCCACAATGTGTGACAATCTTCCAGAGGCGACCACTGGAGGCACCCTCGGTACCCCACTGAGTACAGTTTGAGAACCCCTGTGGGACCTATTGGGACTCCTTCCTGTAGGATGAGCTGCGAGCGCGGAGCCTCCCCCCCAGCCCCTCCGCTTCCTGCTTCCTGGCTACTGTCCTGCCAAGAGCACGCGGAGAGAGCTCCGGAGTTGCCGTCCCCCTGGCCCTCGGCCTGCCAGGCCTTCTGCTCTGGAGGGTGTGTGGCACGCGCACCCCAGCCCTGGCCCGATGCAGATGGGACAGTGGGGGAGTCAGGGGCACTGGGCGGGCGGGCATGGCGGCCCCCAGGAGTCCTGATGGAGAGAGGCCGGGGGCTGGAGCCACAGGGTGGACAGAGGGGGAGGCCCTGCTGCCTGTCCCTCCCCCCGCCAGTGCGAATAGTACCTACTGTGTGCTGGGCACCCCACAGCTACCAGGAAGCGCAGGAGCATGTCAGACCCAGTGCAGGGTCTTTGGGGACCCTGTTAGATGGTGGAGCCCAGGGGACAGCGGCCACCACACGGCCCGGCAAGAGGGGGCTGTGCAAGCTCAGGCGAGGGCTTGAACCCAGGTCGCCTGGCCAGGGAGGGCTTCTCCGAGCCCAGGCAAGGGCCGAGGCGGGAGCGAGCTCTGCACACCGGGGACAGCTCCGGCTGCAGCGGGGCGGGGGTCCCCGGGCACCCTGCGGGGACGGGCCCAGGTGCCAGCCCCGGGGGTACGTACTGTGGCCGCTGGTGTAGTGCTGCAGCTTGTCCGTGTACTCCGAGTCGGCGCGCTCAAACCCCCGTCTTCTGGAACAAGAGCAAAGGGCTGGAGCCACCTGGAGACGCCCAGGGAGCCACAGGAGGTGACGGAGAGGGTGGGCGAGCCAGCCACTCCCGCCTGCCCCTGCCCTCTGGCCTGGGTCCAGGCTCAGTCCGCCTGCTCCCCTCCAGCCACGCCCCTTTAAAGAGAAAACACCATCTACCGGCCACTGCCCCAGTCACCCGGGGGCCTCTGCGCACCTGACCTTGAGGTCTGGTCTGTTTGAAGGTGGGGACTCTTGGGTGGGAGCAGGGGGAGAGGCTCTCTTTGCGCTGTGCCCAGCAGAGCCCAGGGAGCCGCCCGCCTCCGCCCTTCCTCATGCTGGGCTGGGCACTCCGGCCGTGGCCCCGCCCGCTCCTAAGTCCTCCCTGTCTTTCCAGCCCTTTAGCCGGGGCAGACACGGGGCCGTCTGCACTGCCCGCCATGTCCCTGTCACTCCGGGCCTTCTGAAGTCCTCTCTGTCGGTGCTGCAGCGTCAGGGCCTCGCTGGCCACCCTCTGCCTTGTGACCTCCCGAGGGCAGTGCCCAGCTCAAAAGATGAACCACCGATGGCCACGAGGGGGTCTGGGCCTACGGAGTCCCTCCCCGCCTGGACAGCCGCGGCCTCCTCTGTTTGCAAACACTGCTCAGGACCGGACGGAGAGGACACGGGGACAGCTGGGCCTGGACGGCCGGGCGCCCCCCACCCACCTGTTACACACAATGGCGATGACGACCACGGCAATGAGGAAGACCAGGCCGGCGGCCGAGGAGCCGATGACGAGGGGCAGCTTCTCCTGGATGCTTGTCTGGTACTCGGCTGCGAGGAAGCACAGGGCGTCTCAGCCGGGCCCGGGGAGTCCTAACACTGCACCCCGGCCCCTCCATCCCCGAGGTCCCCAGGCCCTGTTCTGGTCCTGACAGCACCTGTCACACGTCTGAATGGAGAAAGCCAACGCTCACAAGTGGCCCTGGGCAGGTCCGTGAATCAGCCCACTCCTCAATCTCTCATCTACAAAATGCGCACAGCCCCTGCCTTCCTTTCACTCTTTAGGCGGCAGCCCCTGTTCACTTCTGCGAGCAGACATGACCAATCTATCGCAGAACTCCCTGCTGAACTTAGATGAGGCTTCTGAATTCTCAGTCCCATCGCAAGCCACGGCCGTCATGTATGGAGCAAATATGTTTACTCTCTCAGACTGGATACGACGTTTTCATTTTATACATGAGAAAAATCTGGAGCAGGAAATGAAGTGATTTGCTCAGAGTGGCCCCGCAAGTTAGGACTGAGCTTCCCAGCATCCTGGGGAAAGGAAGTGGCCTGGTGGAAAGGATGGTAACTGAGAAGCCCGAGTCTCCTCCTCTGGGCCACAGAAGCAGAGGCGCCGTGAAAGGTTGCACGGTCTGTGCACTGACCAAAGGTTTGCAACCGGGAGGGAGGCTGGCGTCTGGAGGAGGGACAGCCTTTCCAATCTGCACAAAGCTTTCACGGGGAGGGGGCCTCGATTTGTTCTGTGGAACTGGTGCCCGCCTCTTGCTCCCTGGACTCCGCTCACCTTCTGTCATGGTCTGGAAGTACATCTTGCCGCTGTAGCGCCCGTAGCCCGCCACGGTGCGTGCCCGCACCTGGAAGACATAGATGGCGCCGGCTTTGAGGCCCTGCACGGTGACTGTGTTGGTGGGGCTTTTTATGGCTGTGGCGTTGTACTCACTGAGCTCCTGCCGAGGAACAGAGAAGAGGGTTAGTGAGGCTGTTGCCCACGGCGGGCCTGCTGCCCACTGCCCGCTGCCTGCTGCCCATAGCTGCCACATCGGGTGGTCTGGCCCCATTCCTCATGTGACCACGGGACTTTGCAGTAGGCAGAGTGTATTTCTCTGCCTCGTGGTTCCTGGAGTCAGCCAGGTGACCTGCTTTGGCCGTGGGAATGTTCTAGTGGACATGATGTCGTGGACGAGGCGAGCGAGTGGACAGGGGACGGGCCCTGCGCATGCTGGCTGACTTGACCTGACTTCCTGTGTCCCTACCGCGGGCCTGTTGAGGGCCTGCCCCAGGCAACGGCTGGTTCCAGAATGAGAAACGTGCGGGTACTTTGGCCCAACCCCGAGGCTGAAACAGGGCCACGCCAGTTGGTTCCCAAACACAAACCCGGGCGCCACTGGGTTTCGGGGACAGTGGGTTTTGCAGCAGCCTCTCGGCAACAGCTGACCAATACACACTAGAAGTGGCCCCTGTGTGTGCAGACGCTAAGGACCAGAGCACAGGTTCCTGGAGACAGCAGGGAGAGCACCCATCTCATGACTTCTGCCCCTGCCTCCCTGCCCCGTGCCTAGATGGGCCAAGTGAAAGGGTCTCTTCTCAGCCTCGGCACACTTGAGTGAGACAAGAATGAAGGCCGAGAAAGGGAAAATGATGCTCAAGGTCCCACATGACAGTTGGCAGCTGCTTTGGGACTCAAAACCAGCCTCCACCGGGAGCCACATCTAGTGTCCATGCTTTGGGACATCTAATGGTCCCTCCTTTGAGAGGTGCAGAACACCGATTCTGGCCTCCCAACCACTGCATGGGGTGTCAGAGGGCCAGCTGTGCTATCAGAGCCCAGATGTGGTTGGGCTTGAAGCCTGTGATGTGGGGCCAGGCGCCTGCCAGCCACCAGCAGGTGCTTTCCCAAGTACCCTCTTTGCACCGGGCCTGGACTGGGCACTGGGTCCCACAGGGAGCTAAGGCACGAACCCCGGCCTCAGAGATCGGCCCAGCAAAGTAAAAGGTGCGAGGATCTCAACCATTTGAAGATCACGGAGCTCTTTGAGAAACTGATAAAAACCCGCGAACCCTTATCCAGGAAAACACGCACCTAATCGTACCTGCCAATCACGTATACACCCTGGAGCCCTTGTAAACCCTCCAGAAGCATTGGAGAGTAGCCTGAGTACCATCACCAAGGCTTTGTCATGTGGAAGTTAGGGTTACAAACTGGAGCCAGACCTCCTGGTTCAAATCCTGGCTCTCTGACTTAGTACCTCTGTAGCCTGAGGCAAGTTCCTGAACTTCTCTGTGTCTCCTTCTTTTATCTGTAAAGTGGGACCAGTAACACCCACCACCTCAGAGCATTGCTTCCAGGCTGAAATGAGCCAAAGGGTACAAAGCAAGCACGCTGGCACGGGGTGGGGCCCCGGGGAGGGGGACGATGAGACCTGGCCTGGGTTAAGACAGGGGGAGAGGAAGAGCCTGGGGTGTGGAGGCTGGAGAAGGGACTGACCTGCAGGTGTCACGCCAGGGGCTGCAGCAGATAGGAAGTCTCTTCCTGTGCTGGGCCATCTGCCTCCTCCTCTAGGAAGCCTCCCTGACTTCTAAGCCAAATATGCCTCTCTCTCATCAGGGCCCTGAGCACTTGCTGTGGGTGCCACAGGAAGGGGATTTCTGCTACCTCCCCTTGCCCGGGGACCAGGCCCCTTTACCACCTTGACTGTGGGTTCACGAGGGAGGGGCTGTCCCTGGTTCTCCTGTACCAAGTCCAGGGTCCTGCACACACAGTCCTTCCCCAGCATCCACAGTGTGAGGCCGACTCCTTTGCCTGGCGTTCCAGGCCCATCACGACCTACCCTTCACCAGTCTCTCCCGCCACATCCCATCCCGAGGTCCTCCAGACTCCATCAGCCCCCAACGACTTCCTCCTTCCCTGAGAGGGCTGCCAGAACTAGCGGGCGTGCACACACACACACACGTTGCTCAGATAAGGTCAACTTCATCTATCTATCTACTCTGTGTGTGTGTGTGTGTGTGTGTGTGTGTGTGTGTGTTTGTGTGTTTTGGTACCAGGATTGAACCCAGGGTTGCTTAACCACTGAACCACATCCCTAGCCCTTTTTATTTTTTATTTTGAGACTTAAGGCCTCACTAAGTTGCTGAACTTGTGATCCTCCTGCTTCAGCCTCCTGAACTGCTGGGATTACAGGCATACGCTACCACGCCTGCCAGATGTGTGTGTATGTATGTCCCATGCAATATTTGGGACATAAGCTAAAAATTATTATTTTTTAAATCAAATCTAGCTGGTTGTGGTGGTTCCTGCCCCCAATCCCAGCAACTCAGGAGGCTAAGGCAGAAGGATCACAAGTTAGAGGAACTTGAGCAACTTGGTCTGAGCAACTTAGTGAGACCCTCTCAAAATAAAAAAAAGGGTGTACTTCAATAGTAGAGTGCCCCTGGGTCAATGCCCAGTACAGAAAAAAAATTTCAAACATAATCTTGTGTCCTCCCTCCCTCCTTTCCTTCCTCCCTCCCTCCCTTCCTTCCTTGCTGGGGATCAGACACAGGGCCTTTGGCCTGCTAGGCAGGTGCTCTACCACTGAGTTTTGCCCTGTGTCCTATATTTTCTCAGGCAACCCCACCTTCAGTGGACACTCTGAGCTTTTGCAAGCAGGCTGCCGCTATCCAAAATACCTCTCCTGACATTCTGCCTCTGCTGGGAAAACTTCCCAGATGCGCCAGCCTGGGGTTGCAGGTCCCCTGCCTTCTCTCCTCTCTGTTGTTCTGTTATACGTGTCCATATTATCTAAGGATGTGGGTTCCCTGAGGGAGGGGCCACCTCATTCATCTGTAGAACCTCAGGCTCAGCACACAGTAGGTGCTCACTAGCTAGTGACCTGAACAGTCAGAATCCCCAAGATCTGGAGGTGCAGTACCAGAGTTGAGCACTAGGTGCCGCTGTCCCACATAGGATCTGCTCAGGTATAAAAAGTGGGTTGGATTCTGCAAACGGGGTGGGTGCCCACGGAAGGATCTCAGGTTTAAAGTTCCTGCTTATATGAAGGACACCAGAGGGATACTTCTGGTGCCACAGGTGCCTCAGGAGAGTGAGGAACCAACTTGTGCAGATCCCTTGTCTAAAGCTAGGTGCAGAACAGAACCCAAGATTAAAGACTTCCAATATCAGCTCTTCCACTTAAATGCACGGTGACCCTGGGAAGAAACTTCTCTCCCCTGAGCCTCTATTTTCCACTTCAGAAAATGGAGCAAATCATGCCAATCCCTCTGGGCTGTTGTGAAGATAAAATTTGATCAACTGGGGCAGGACCCCCAACTCCCTCCTGCCTCTCCTCTCTCTGGATACATTATCTGAAAAGTGATTCATGTCTATGGGCGCTGGGAAGAAATTCAGCACGAGATCACTAGTCCCTTGTTTGAGTCCTTACCCAGAGGGCCAGAGAGTTACCAGGTGCATGTCCGGAGCGATCTGAGCCTTGCTTTTCTCTCCTCAAAAGTGGGGTAACACAGTGGGCACCATGGTGGGAGGTTGTGGGGATTTAGCATGAGAACACGGGTGAACTTTCAGCACGCGTAAGTCCTGGGAGCCCACATAAGGACTGTCACCAACATCGGGATCGTCAACGCCATCACAGACTAAGTTCTCACTGGTGATGGGTAAATGGCGGTGAACCCATGCACAGACCTCCCCAGGCGGGTGCTGCTCCGGTCATGAACACAGATCACCCCACCCCACCTTCGAGCCCCTTCACGGCTGCCCCGCATGCATTTCTGTTGGGTGGTCAATGACGTGGGTGGCCTGTGAGGCCCCTCCACCTCAGCCAGAGGCCACCTCCCCAGGGAAGCCCAGACTGGTGACAACGGCCGGCCTGGGTCTGCAGCACGCCTGGCTCCCTCCATCAGCCGCCTCCAGAACCTTCTGGCAAAGTGGGGGCCGGCTCTTGGCCCCCGGCAGGCTGGGCAATCCCTGTGGAGCTGGGGAAAGGCTGAACGGAGCCCACTCCCGAGACCCCCTTCTGAGAAGGAAAGGAGGCGAGGGAAAGGGGACAGGGTCCCGCGGGGCCCTTTCTAGGAGGATCTGGAGCACTCCCTGATGGAATCCGCCGCAGGCTCAGGGGGCTGCCGGGTGCTGGGTGGGCGCGGCCACGCAGGAACGAGCCCCCCGTCGACAGCGCCTCCTGCCCCTCTCTGCAGCCGGCACCCTGGATCCCTCTGCTTCTGTAGCTCTTCTGCATACTGCTCTGGCGGCCCTGAGCCACCCTCCCGTCCCCACGGCCCTGCTCCAGCTGGTGCCACACTGACACCTGCCAATCACCTACCCCAGAACAGGCACCTCGTCCTGGGAGGCCCGGGGTCCCCGAGCTCCAGGATGTTGTCTGGGTCTCCCAGCTTCTCACAGCCCCTGCTGCCGACCCCCTCCGGCCATGCCTCCACCATTTCTCACTTGGTGTCCCTTGAGAGCCCTGTGCAGGGTCCCCCTGTGTCTCCAAGTCTCCCCTGCAGTCTACTCTCCACACAGCAAGCCTTGAGGCCCTTGAATGCAATCCAAGTCAGATCCCATCATTCCAGAACCTTCCCCTCATACCTTAACTCCAATCCAGACTCCTAAGCCTGGCAGGCCTGCCACCACCAGGCCCAGCTCCTGTCCAGCCTGCTCCCCTGCCGCTCTCCCTCGCTCTCATTGCTCCTGCCTGAGCCCTCCGGGCCTCGCCTTCTCGGTTCCCTGAATGAAGCTGCCCCAGGGCCTTTGAGCATGCTCTGCCTGCTGCCCCAGTGACCGCTCTCTTCACGCACCTGCCTGGCAGCTCTTAGCACCCTTCAAGGCTCAGCTCAAATGTCACTAAATGCAGGCCTCTCCTGGGTGCCCCAGGACATTTGCTGACCCTTCTGCAGCTTGTATCGCACCTGTCTTGTGCTGTTAGTGTCTGAGTTTGTGTTTCTCCCTGACTGTTAAGTCCCTGAGGCCGCTGGGCCATCTGGTTGCTTTCCGTATTCCTGACTCCTGTGCAGGACCTGGTCCAAAGTTGGTGATGATGACAGTGAGCGGCCATTGTCCCTCTTCTTGGTAGCAGATGCCAAGTGGGCCCTCTCTGCACCCCAGGTCCCAGGGGACGGGCTGCCAGGCTCGCTCTCAGTCTTGTCCTCGTACACCACTTGTCCCCAGGGCTCTCTGTGGCAGGGCCTGTCCTGCCTACCTCTTACTGGTCGTCCCAGAAGCACCCTGGGAAAAAGCGGGAGGCAGGAGCACCAGGCGAGAGGGAGCGCGCATGCAGACCCTTGCTCTGCCCCAGGCCGCTGGGGGCTCTTGGACTGGTTATATACTCCTGTGCCTCGGTTTCCCTCCCGTCCATTGGCCTGCACAGTCGGTGACGTGCTTGGCACAGCCAGGGCTTGTGAGCCGCCAGTGGGCGCTCACCTCGGCTGCTGCTGACCCTGCCGGTCCTGGCCCCGGCAGCGGCCCGGGGAGGCCTGGGCAGCGGTGGAAACTGGGGCAGGGCCCCTCCCAGCTCACGCCTCCACAGCCTCCCCGGGCCTGCCTGCGAGGAAATGGGTCGCCGGCAGGACCCGCTCGGGGGCTCCTCATTTCCGCTCCCGTCTTTGGGGACAAACACTTTCAGTTTCATTTAATCACAAAGCTTCTTAATTAGGTTTTTTTTTTCTTTTTCTTTTTGAATTCGGGGTTGCGGAACTGTCCCTGCTGGAGGGAGCAGTAATGCTGGGGCCCGGCCTGTGCTTCCTGGGTCCGGGAGTCTGGCCCAGCTGCCTGGGGTACCAGCTCCTTGGAGGTGCCACGGGGCCCAGGGAGGGGTGGAGTCGCCCTCCCAAGTTCTTCCCGGTTCAGGCCCTCAGGGACCGCTGCTCTGAGACACCCAACACACACCCAGGCCGCAGAGACAGCGGCAGGGTCTCCACCCTGGATTGGCTGATCCTTGGACCCAGAGCAGAGGCAGCAGAGACTTCGACGACACTGACATCGTCACCAAGAGGGGTGAGGAACAAGAAGGGAGGATGGGGCCTGCCCCAGGAGGTTGTGTTCCAGCTGATAATAGGAGGAAGGAGCCCACCGGGCTGGGCAGGGGAGGGGCGTGGTGCGGCCGCGCGAGGGGCGTGGCCAGCGAGGGGCGTGGCCCTGGGGCGGGGCGGGGCATGGTCCATGGGATCCACCATCAGAGGTAGAGCCGGTGTCTCCTCTGTGCCAGGCCCAGGGGGCTGGGAGAAGCTGGTGAACGGGAGAGCGGTGGTCCCACACCTCTTGGGGCGCATGGCCTCGAGGAGGGGACGGCAAGGAAGGTGCAGTGAGCGGCAGCTGGGTAAGGCCGGAGCAGTGTGGGCTGAGCCTCTGAGGTCACCAGGGTCCGGCTGTCGCAGCAGTTCACAGGCTGCAGGGACAGGGCCGCAGAAAGCAGGGCTCCAGCAGCACTGCGGACAGACGCTGGCTCCAGCTCTCTTCCTTTAAGCCTTTAGGGACGGCCTCGGGGCAGCTCTGCTTCCCAGTGGGCTTGCCCTCCACTGAAGGACTCCCTATCAGTCATTCACACCTTAGTCTGAATGCAAGTCCCGAGACACCTTTCCTCTCAGTGGCTGTTTGGTGCTTCAGGGAGAGGGACGGGGAGTCTTCAGTTGGGGGGAAGGCTTCAGGGCCTCTGCTGTCCATCCCTGTGGGTGGCCGGCTGCTGTGTCTAGCCTCCCACCCTGAATCGTGCCTGCCCCAGGATTCTCCTGGCCTTACGTGACATTGCCCTTGACCACCCTGCGGTGGGCAGAGTGGAAGAGCAGGAAGGGGTGCACTCGTGAAGGCCGCGGCCGGGCACCATGGTGGCGCTGACCTTGCCTCCTCTGCTCGCCAGCACAGCCCCTCCCACCCGCACCTGCCCAAGGTCACCCAGTCCTCCTTCCTAGCCGCCCTCCTGGGTGCTGCTCTCAAGGTTCAGGAGACTCTCGCTCTCCACAGCCAGGCGCGGCGCGGGACCGAGGGCGGGAGCCCAGCTCGGCCTGCAGGGCTCTGGAGAGGGGTGGCCCTCAGTGCCAGGAAGCGCGACTCTTTGGAAGCCAGATTTCTGCAGTCTCAGGCCCACTGAGAGCAAGCCAGAGGGGTCCCAGTGGGGGGGTGAGGGCTGCGTTTATCCAGGCCAGGAAAACGAGGCTCAGAGACGTGAGGACACCTCTGGAGGCTGCCCAGCAGGGGAGGGGGGGGCCTGACTCTGAGGCCACTGCTCTTTCCCTCGGGGGCAGGTGGGGCCGCGGCTACCTTCTCATAGTACTGTAGCTCGTAGTCCAGGATCACGCCGTTGGGCTGGTCTGGCTGGGACCACGACAGGGTGATGCTGTCCACGGTGCGGCTCACCTGGTGCATGATGGACACGGCCGAGGTGCGGCGCTGGAAGAGAGGCCGGGGTTCAGGGGACATTTTTGGGCAGCGGCACACGGGGAGGTGCGGCTTCTGACCCGATCTGGGAGGGAGTGCCAGGACCCAGGGGTGGGGGGCGTGGGACCCAGAGAGGAGCCGGCGTCTGGCTGGGGCGTGGCCAGCTGGACGGCAGACTGGGCAGGGGGTCAGGCAGGGCTGCGGGGCTGCCGCGGGGCTGCCCCGGAGCTCTCGGGCACCTTGGCCATCCCTGAGGGGCTCAAGTCATGTGGAGATGAGAGACGCCCTGGGCCCCTCCTCAGGGCCTGGCCCCCAGGCGGGTGGACGGGGCACCCTCATTCTCTCTGGGAAGAGCCAATCTATTGCCTCCAGGGACACAGAGACCTTGGTCATGGTGACAGGGCTATAGGAGAGGGAAGTGGAGGGGTCCGCCGTTCCTTCAACAGCTCTGCATGGGCACCTACTGTATACCAAGGAATATGGCCATCAGTAAAACTGACCCGAGTAACCAATGCACATCTATTTTAGCATTTCTACTCTTATGAATCTCCTCCAAAGAAATGAAAACACGTACTCAAACACATACTTGCACATGAATGTTTGTGGCAGCACCATTCACAATAGTCAAAACATGGGGACAGTCCAAATACCCATTGACAGAGGAACAAAATGCCATGTACACACACAATGGAATATTACCTGAACGTAAAAAAGGAATGAAGTACTGAATCAGGCTACAGCGTGGATGAGCCTCAAGCAGATGCTACGTGAAAGACAGACGCCAAAGCGCACGTGTGGTATGATTCTATTTATACGAAATACTCAGAATAGGTGAATCCATGGGGACAGAGAGCAGACTGGCGCCTGCCAGGGGTTGGGGAGTGGGGAGGAATGGGGAGCGTTGGGCGCGGGACCTTCTTTTGGGGGACATGAAAACGTCTCGGGAGCAGGCAGGGGCGGGGGCCGCAGAGCACTGTGCATGGACTGAAGTTCAGTCCCCCGTCAGGGTCCCTCCCACCCGTGCCGTCTGGAGGGAAGGAGGCGAGGGCCGGGCGGGGCCTGTGGCAGGGCTGGGCTCCCGGGACGAGTCAGCGCAGCTCCCCGTCTTACAGGCCTGGAAGCCGCGGTCCAGGGGCATCTGGGAGCTGCCCGGGTTCCCACGATCCGGGCAGCTGGGCTTTTCTGGAAACCCCCTTTTAGGTGCACCCTGGCCTGTGGGTTTCTCCTGCTCGATGCAACAAACAGGCATGAGGCAGCCCCTGGGTGCCCACCGCGTCCCCCACCTGCTGTGCGCTGGGCTGGGGGCAACGTGCGGGGACGAGCTCCCTCGTGCCTCCCTCGGGTGTGACTCGGGCCGGCCCCTCGCCTCTCGGGGCTCACGTCCAGGAGGGGCTGAGGACCCCCGGGGTGAAGGGAGCCCCTCTTGAATTCCCTCCTGGGAACTTAGGGGGCAATCTGGGGGGACTTGCCTGTTTCCTGCCCTCTGCTTCTGTCCCCACAGAATGTCCCCTTTGTCCTGCTGCTAACTGGCTGTGTGACCTCAGGTGAGCTGTTGGCCCTCTCTGGACCTGGTCTCCTCCTCAGCACCAGGGTCCAGGCTGGTGGCTCTCCGAGGCCCTGCAGCTGCAGGGGCCCCTGCCTGTTCTGCCCCTCAGCCCTGGTCCCGGGGCCAGCTTGGGCCTGAGCGGGTCTGGGCTCCCTTCCAGGGCCCCAGGGAGCCATGGGAAATTGTCCCGCGACCCTCCAGGTGGGGTGGCAGTGCCCACAAGGACTTGAACCCCGGACCAGGCGTCCCCGATGAGCCTCGCGTTCCCAGCTGTCGGGCGCAGGGCTGGGCCAGGGAGCTGAATGCATGCTCAGTGTGGCACGCGGCACGCATCAGCTCTGTGAGCGTCCACGGTGCCACTGAGCAGCCGCCCTGAACCCCACACGTGATCCCCCCAGCAGCAATGTGGGACGGGCGTTAGCATCTGCGCTTTGGAGAAGAAGACACCGAGGCTCAGAGAGGCACAGTGACTTCCCCAAGGTCACACAGCTGGTGAGGAGCTGGGCTGGGCCTGGACTGAGTTCTTCTGCCCCAGCTTTGCTCCGGGCTGGCCCTCAGAGCAGTCCTTGGGGCTGTCCTCCTCCTTCCCTGATTCAGTGCCGTCCCTCCCTCCGGGGGCACCTTTGTGAGCTGAGTGTTCCGTGCTCCTGGCCGCCTGAGGCCCCGGCTCCTCTGCGAGGTCCAGACCGACGGTCCCACAGGCCTGGCCAGTCCAGGGGATCCTGCTGGGCCTCCTTCCCGCTGCCCAGGAAGCACCTCCCGCACTCCAGCTTTCCAGCCCCCCTTGGCCGGCCCACAGGGCCGGGCCCCTCTGCTGAGACTGGGGTGCAGGGTGGGGTGGGGGGGCTCTGAGGAGCCAGGGGGGATGCAGGTACTGGGGGCCGTGCCGCCCCCGCCGCCTGCTCCCCACAGGCACTGAGCCCTGGGGGCCTTGGGGGACTGCCAGCGGGTTCTTTCAACCCCCTGAGCCCCCGTTTCCAGGCCTGTGGGATGGGAGCCTTTGCTTGGACGGACGCTGCGTGTTGGCCAGGCAGGAAACACCACCAGGTGGACTTCCCTGACATTGTGCCCAGAGGGGAACCCCGGGCCCGGCCTCTGGGGCTCAGGTTCTAATGGGAGAAGGCGTATTTCTTTCAGCTTGGGGTCCGTGGCAGGCTGGGCACCGCAGGCTGGGCACCGGCAGGCTGGGCACCGCAGGCGCTGGAGAGGCCACGAGGCTGGGAGGCCACCTGGAACCCCGGGGGGGCTGCGCTCAGGACGGCAGGAAGGACAGACTCCCCTCACGGCAAGCCAGGGGCAGAACGTGTCTCTGTGGCCCCTGCACTTCTTTCGGTTTTGGCACTGGGGATGGAGCCCAGGGGTGCTCTAGTGCCGAGCCACCTCCCCAGCCCTTTTGATTTGGAGACACTTAGGGCCTCGCTACGTTGCTGAGGCTGTGGCCTTGAAGTTGCAATCCTCCTGCCTCAGCCTCCAGAGCCGCTGGGATTCACTGCCCACACCGCTTGGGTGTGGGGTAACCGGGAGGCTCTGCGGGCCTCACCCTGCGGGATGGAGTCCAGGCGGCTGAGCCCGGTGGGGTGGGTTCCCACGCCCCGTGTGTGGCTTCTCACGGCCTGGCCCCGCCTGCCCAGGCCGGACTCCTCCCTCAGGGCCTCCAACTCGGAGCCTCTGGGCATTCTTTGAGGAACTCCCAGGGGTGGGGACGCAGACCAGGCAGGAGACGGGCAGCTACGGCTCGGCTGTCCTGAGGCCCTGGGGGCCGCGGGAGGGCTGCCCTGGGGTGCAGCGGCGGGTCGTCTGACACCCCCAAGGCCGGGTGCAGGGTGCCCAGCCACATGCTTCCTGCCACAGAGCCCACCCGACGCTGCCACCACCCTGCGGGACTGGCCTGTGTCCCACCATGTCACAGACGAGCAGACAGAGGCGCCCGGGCTGGCGCCGTGAGCAGGGCCGGCCGATGGCAGCTCTGCCCGCCTGCCTCCCCCTCGCCAGAGGCCTGTGACCAGGGAGGTCTGCAGACGCGGCCCACGGGGCCTCGAGGACACCGCGGCCCACAGACTCCACCCCCGCAGCACCCACTGCCCCCTCTGCCTGGCCCCGGGGTCAACGGCTGCCCAGCAGGGCCACCGCGTGGTCTGGCCGGCTTGGTCTCTGAGCTCCTAAGCCCCAGCCTGGGCGTGGCGAGGCGGCGGCGTTGGCCGGGAAGATGACCGAGGCCGCAGGCTGCGGCTGGCCTCTCCTGGAATCCGGGCTTAAGGCCGAACAGCTGGACGCGCTCGCCAGCCGCCCCCGCGCCCCCGGGCTCCGGTTTCCTCTGAGCCGTCCTGGGGGGATTCTGGTATTTTCAATTACCAGCCGGGCACGCTGGCAGGGGACGCGGTCAGCGGTGCCCTGTGACCCTGCAAGGAGACGGAGCCCCGGGGGCAAGCACAAAGGAGGCTGCGGCCGGGGAGGGGCAGCGGGGCCTCCCTGGGGCTGGAGCAGGTGGTCAGGGGCCCTGCCGACCCCAAGCCCAGGGGACAGTTCCCACTGTCCTTGGCTGAGGCCGGGAGGCAGCCCTCCCTGTGCCTGAGTCCTTCCAGGGCCGAGGGCCAGGAGGCAGCCTTGGGCTCACGCAGCCTCACCTCTCCAGGCTGGAGCCAGGAAGGAAGGAAGGAGGGAGAGTGCACTTGACCTCCGCCCTCCCACTTGACCTCCGCCCTCCCACCAGTCAGAAGACCCGGGAGCCAAGCGCGGGGAGAGGTGGCAGCCACTGTGGGGCCCAAGACTCCACCCCAGCCTCGGCCCGCGGGCCTCCACGGAGGGGCCTCAGTGGCCTCCCACTGCCCCCAGCATAGCACAGGTGCCCGGCCAGGCCAGCGAGGCCACCCGCTGGTGACAGCAGCTCTCTTCTGCACTCCACTCTGGGCCCTGTTCCCAGGGCACCCGGGTCACTCACGGGCAGTTGAGCTCAGAGCCTGGGCCTCACGGCCGCCTCCCCCACGGCCTCTCTGTGTTCTCTAGAGAACCAGCTCCCTGCAGGCAGGGCCTTCTCCCCTTCGTCCTCTGTCCCCCGTGCTGGGGACAGGGTGTAGCTAGAGCAGGTCGGCTTCAACCTCCAGCCCCCAGCAGCTGCCGGTGGAAGGCCCCAGGACTTCGTGACGGCCGGCCGCCGGCCCCTGGCTGCCCCAGCCCTGCCCCTGGGCCGCCCCTCAGCGCGCTCCGGCCAGCTGGCAGCTCGCCCACTAGGGGCAGGGGTCTGTCGGAGCTGCCTGCCCGGGGTCGGGGGTCTGCAGGACCCGAGGGGGACCTCACGTCGGCACGGAGGCTTCTCCGGAAACAGGCCCCGCTTCCTGCCCAGGCCTCGGGCGCCCCGAGACTGGCCGGGACTAGGAGGGCGCGCAGGGAGCTGCGGGGGTTCAGGCGCCCCGAGACTGGCCGGGACTAGGAGGGCGCACAGGGAGCTGTGGGGGTTCTAGGCAGCACGGGCCTCCCGGGGGACCCAGGCCCGCCAGCACCCGGACCAGAAGGTGGCAGCAGGAGCGAGCGTCAAGGCCCCCAACCCAGCAGTCCTGCTCCCAGGCCACCGTGTGACCCAGGTCAGCTACCGCCCTGTCTGCTCAGGTCCTCGCCTACAGAATGGACCGCGGCAGCCACTCCCACCGCAGCCAACCCGAGCCTCTGGTTCTCAGATCAGCGAGATCCTGGTTCTTGGCGAGGCACCTTGCGCCCAGTGGGAAGACGTGCGTTTTCCCAAGCTCTCGGGTAACCAGAGTGGCCGTGTGACAGCATGCTCACTGATAGATACAAGCTGGTATACAGTGTAGGGTTTCTAGGAAGGCTCCTTAAAAGGGAGGGAAGTCTCCCTCTCCCTCTCCTTCCATCCTGCTGCCCGGGACATGGGTGTGATGGCTAGCGGTATTGCAGTCATTTGGGCCCCTGAGGACAAGAAGCTGTGTAGTTAAAAGTCTGGACGCCAGATCGTTCCACGACTTGCTATATGTAACTCCTGTCTTCCAACATTTCTTTACATGTAAGGAAAAGGAACACCTCCATTTTGCCTGAGCCCCGTGTTAGCCTGGGTGTCCTAGAGGCCCTCTGTTTCCACACTCGTTGCCCCGTAACCGTGCACTCCTCTGGCCCCGACTTCGGGCCTGGCCCTGTGGCTTGCTTTGGCCAATTGTGATATGAACAAACATGATGAGATAAGCAGGGGCTGGAAGAGCCTGCTGTCTTGGTTCCCGGTGACGGCCGGGGAACACGTCCAGGCCAAGCTGCTGAAAGCCCAGACTCGTGGAGCAGAGCTGTTGTTGCCCCGGCCGTCGCAGCCAGGTCCCCTCCAGACGAGCTGACGACCGTCAACCCCTAAACGGGCAACAGAGCCCTGGCGAAATCCAAAGGGTCTCTGTCCCGCCAGCCCTCCTCCTGGCCCAGAGAGGCCGTCGCGTTTCCTCGGGCTTGCAGTTGAGCTGTACCACACAGTGAAGCCGTCTTGAATGTCGGCTCGGGAGGATCAGAGAGCAGGCGCAGGTGGAGGCCGGCCTGGGAGGGGGCGCCTCCCTCGCGCTCTCTCTTTCCCTCCCAACCCTCTTTCCCGGCCTGGCTCACCAGGGCGCTGGCTCGTGGCCTCTTTCTCTCTGATCCTCGGCCTCCCAGGGAGAGGAGTAGGTGAGCGCGTTTACGCCAGTTCTAGAGACTGCGCGGGGCCCGCCCCTCGGCGGGGCGGAGGATCAGAGGAGCGCTGGCTTGCTCAGTGGCAGGAAGGCTTCCGAGAGTTGAAAGTCTCTTCACGAGGGAGCCACGCGGCGGGGTGTCACCGGGAGCGACCCGGCCAGGGGTTGGGGACCCACTGGGCTAAGCACGGGCTGCGCGATCCTGGGCAGCCACTCGGGAACCGCCCTGGGCCTCGGTGTCCCTCTCCGTGAAAGAAGGAGTGGGCGCTGAGGCCCTCGAAGTCCCCTGCTGGTGCTGGTGTGTGACTCGGGTGGCCTTCCGAGAGGCAGGACCCCGGCTGCTTCTGAGCTGTCCAAGGCTCTGGGCAAGGCCCGGGCGAGGGCTGCAGGAGCCGGGGCGGCCCAGCGGACCCGCTGCAGGAGACAGAGCCTGGCTTCTCTGCCCGGACCTGAGGGCCGAGGACTCGGGACACAAGGACACAGAGCCTCTCGAGCGCATCAGAGGGGCACGTCCCGCCGACGCTGATTTTCACCTGACGGGGTCCACGCTGACCTTCTGATCTAGCACTGGACGATCCTAAGTGACCTCACTCAGCCCAGTTCTTCCTTTCTTTCTTTTGGTCCAGGGACGGAACCTGGGAGCGCTGAGCCCCACCCCCAGCCCTTTTCAAAAACATATTTTCTTTAGGGACAGGGTCTCCCCGAGTGGCTTACGGCCTCGCTAAGCTGCTGAGGCTGGCTTTGGACTCCCGATCCTCCTGCCTCAGCCTCCCGAGCCGATGGGATGACAGGTGTGTGCAGCTGCGCCGGTGGCCAAGTGTTCCATAGCTAAGTCTGCAGGGCTTCGAGGGCGGCCGTGGGAAACTCAGGTGCTGCGTAGTGTCCACCTGCCCCTGACCACCAGGCATGGCTGGAGTGACAGGTGCCACTGCGTAGCTGAGGCGTCGCTGCTTGGCCGGGCCGTGTGGCCTGGAATGGGCCAAGTGGATGAGGGCCGAGGTCCTCGCCTTTGCTCCACGGGACTCGCTGAGAAGGAGGAAGGGACGGCGTCCTGCCTCGTGGAGCCACTCACAGCCTGGCTGTGGCATGGCTGTCCCATCTCTGCACGAGGTGGGGGTCTGGCCAGCACTGGGTCCTGGTCATTCGGGCTCTGCGTCTGAGTCTGGGTGGCCGAGGACAGGTCCCTTAGCTCCACGCCCTGCTTTCCCTTTAGAGGACAACGGGACCCGTGCATGGCCCGTGCTAAGGGCCCCGACCAGCCCCGGGCACGGCGAGCCGCGGACAGGCGCGAGCTGTGCTGATGACCACAACCTGTGCCAGGCTCCGGGGACACCTGGCCCTTAGCTGACACCCTCACGGCAGCCCGGTCGTGGTGACAGCCCACGGGGTGGGGGGGACACAGTCGGACGGCAGCAGAGCCACGTGTCCGAGGCCACGTGCGGGGAGCAGCGGGCTCCGCGCACAGCCAGGTTGGCCCACCCGATCCCGGGCCCGCGCTTCCCACCGGCTCCGGAACCGGCAGAGCGGGGGCGGCGGGGCCTGCCCGGCGAGATCCCGGGGCTTAGGCTGTGTCCGGCTCAGCCCGGGGGTGGCCGGGGCCTGAGTGGACTCTCTGAGGACGGGCGAGCCTGTGGTTTTGAAACGCCGCCGCCTCCCACCTCCAGCTCGGCCTGTCCTTTGGATGTCACCTTAAATGCCACCTCCTGGAGACGCGCTCCTCGCTGGCCGCCCCCTCCTGTCCCTCTGGCGTTCCTGTTTGTGACAAGGGCCACGATGGTGGCGTGGCCAAGACTGTGGACTCGGGACAGCTGGACGCACTCCCAGCGGCGGGGCTGGACACGCTGCCTGGCCTCTCCCGGTCACCCCGGTCCTTCCTCCGGCCGTGGCGAGTGCCCAGGGATCGCAAGCCGGGCCAGTCACCTGCCCAGAGAAACGCTGCTTCCTTCTAAGGCACCGAGCTCGGTGCTCGTGCACGGACCTGAGGGTCTGCCGACAACTGACCACGGCACGCACAGCCCTGGACGGGGAGTCCCGGCCTCGTCTCCAGCCTCGTCCCACTTCTCCACACCCCGCCGTGCGCCACGCTCCGCCAAACCCTCCTGCGAGGGTCCGCTGACCGCGTTCTAGTGCTGGGAGAGCTGCGGTGAGGACAAGCAGGCCCGTCGCAGCTCTGAAGGTGGGGAGACAGACGGGGACCAAATGGTAGGGGACAGGCCGGGCGCGGTGGCGCACGCCTGTAATCCCAGCACTTTGGGAGGCTGAGGCAGGAGGATCACGAGTTCAAAGCCAGCCTCGGCAATGGCAAGGCACTTAGCAACTCAGTGAGACCCTGTCTCTAAATAAAATACAAAATAGTGCTGGGGATGTGGCCCAGTGGTCGAGTATCCCTGAGTTCAATCCCCAGTACCACACACACACACACAAAAAAAAAATGGTAGGGGACAGAAGATTTCCTCCATGACAACCTGAAGGCCACCGCGCTAGGGCCAGGGAGGAGAGTTTCTAGCCGGTCCAGGAAAGTCAATACAATGAGCTGAGGTCTGCAGGAAGAGTGGAGGGCAAAGCCTGCCAGGCAGTGGGACACCAGCACGTGCAAAGATCCTGTGGCAGAGGAGACTGGCGCCGAGTCTTCCACCGCTGTCCCCTGCAGGTCTCTGCCTGGGGACGCACTCCTCCCCGAGGATTCCGTCTCTGCTTGTCAGAAGCCTCTCCCGTCTTCAAAGCCAAGCTCAAATGCCTCCTCTTCCAGGAAGCTTTCCAGGACACGCCCCTCCCATTCCCCAGGAGGAAGGACCTCTCCTGCCTGCCACCTCCCTCATCGGCCGCCTGGGCCCTCATTCATGACATCCCACGCCCACCCTGCGTCTGGCCTCATCTCCTGATCCAGGCTTGGAGGCCCACGGTCCTGGGTGCAAATCCCAGTCAGGGCCACTTAGTCGTGGGGTTTGGCATGAGTAGCTCCATCTCTCTGGGCCTCAGCGTCCTCACCCGGCAAAGGGGACAGGTGGGGAGAGGTGGGGTGGCAGGCTGCACGGCCCCCGCTGGGCCCAGAGCAGCTGTGTGAGGACGGACACGGGGTGCGGGGGCTCAGCGGGCTCCGACTCTCTGAGGCCTGAGCTCCCAGGTCCGTCTGAGCCCTGGTTAAGGATACAGACGCGGGGCCTCCCCCTGCAGCTCTGACTTGGCGGGTCTCGGGGGGAACCGAGAGCCTGTGTTCCCAGACAGCTCTGGGGAACGATTTGGTGGGGAACCGAGGCCCAGAGGGGGAGTGACTTCCTGTGTGGTGGACTGGCTCAGTCCCCAGGTCCTCCTCCCGTCACAGGAGCACACACCCCATCCTCTGCCAGCAACTTCAGGGCCCACTCCCCGTGACAGAGTGACCTGTCCATCCTACCAATGCTGGCATTGGATGCGAACCTGCTGTGGCCGCCACATGTGAGCGGCACAGTCCCCAGCCACCATCCCACTGTCCCTTGAGAGAAGCACGCCTGGGTGGCTGCTGGTCCAGGGAACCTGCTGAAGGCGACCCACATCCTGGACTCCTGCCCAGCTCAGAGCCCTTGGCCAAGATGAGCCAAATCTATCAACATTTCTCCTGGTAAAGTATCGAGTCGGCGAGGTTTTGTTACGCAGCACTGCCACAGCAACAGCTGACTGCTACACGAACGTCGCGTGGCCAAGGAATGGCAAACCTAGGATTCAAACCAGGCCTCCTGCTCCCACTCCAGGGCTTGTCCTCACGGCTCCTCTGTCAATCCCGAGGGCTCCGCCGGCACTCCTCGCACCTGCACGCCCCTACTGCCATCTTCTGCCCCATCTCTGCTCTCTGGGGACAGCAGCTCTGGACAGGAGGGGCCATTCCAGTGCACCCCTTGGCACTAACAGGCTTCTTAGAAGACAGTTCTACTCTCAGGGGCCCCAGGGGGTGCAGGGGGCTCCCACCACCAGGGAAGGGCCCCCAGGGCTTCCTCCCTGGCTCTTCCCAGGTGGAAGGTGCTGCCTTCCTCCAGCCCAGTTGGGGGCGGGGCTTCCCCAGCTCCGAGCCGCGTCAAGTGGAGGCCTGGTGATTTGTCACATGTCCTGCCGACAGCTGCTGGCTCCCGAGGGTCTCTAAGGGTCTCACTTTGAGCCTGCCCCCTGCCCCAGACCCCAGTCAGGGGGACTTCGGTGAACCCACCCTGCAGGAACTGCAGGCGGAGGCTCACGTACTGACCCGTGGCCACACAGCGTCACACAGTCCCAAACAGCCACGCTCCTCAGACGCCGACTGGGACAGCAGAGCCACATTCATCTGCGCACACCCAGGTGGACGCACCTCAGCCCGCTCCCAGGGCCCCGGAGCGAGGCACACCCCAGCTCACGAATGCACGCAGGAACACGCGGGCCACACACACACCCAGGGCGGCACGCCCCCACTCACAGCCAGACCCACAGCCGCCTCCAGGTCCCCGGGCGCAGCCTGGACCTTGGCCACGTGCGGAGTCCCAGCCTTGCGCTCCCCCCGGACTGGACTCCTCCGAGCGCCACCTGTGAGATGGGGACAGGGAGGCCTCGGGTTCCCTGGAGGTGGGGCCTGGAGCGCGCCTGTCCACCGGGTGGCGCTGCCTGTCCCTGTCCTTCCGCGGCCAGGCGCACCCTCCAGGGCCTGGGAACTCCCTTTCTTTCTACTGTCCCCCTTCCAGATCCTGCTGGTCCTTCAAACCGCAGGCCAAGTCCCACCTCCTCCAGGAAGCCTTCCAGGGCCTGCCCCGGAAGACAGCAGAGTGGCCGCCGGCCCTCCCCTGGCCCTCGTCTCTCGGCCCTGCAGGGCTCAGCACCGTGTGTTGAGTGATAACGGGGTCACACGCACAGTGTCCATCGCGGGACCTTCCACCTGGGCACCGTGATGTCGTTGGTGATCTCAGGGGGCCAGGAGGCGGGAGGTGGGCATTCCTGGACACACAGAGGTCTCGGGGGGCTGAGGGCGGCCGTCATGGGGGAGAGGGGAGACCAGCCTCTAAGGAGAGGGGTGGGGGAGACTGCACTGGCTGGCCACTGTGCGCGCGTGTGTGTGTGCGTGTGTGCACGCGTGTGTGCGCATGCGCGTGTGTGTGTGTGTGTGAGCGAGGCAGAGCCACGGACGGGGCCACCGAAGGTGAGCCGCAGGAGAAGAGAGAGTTTCTAGAATGTGACTCATCCCGCTGCGCGTCTAGCGAGTGAGGCCGGAGTGGGCGCAAGCCCTGTGGAAGCAGCTGGGCGTGCGCCGAAGCCCTTCTCCCCTCCACCATGACAAGAGGTGGCCTGAGAGGTGACCCCCAGCTCCCTGGTGACCAAGGCCTTTCCCACAGGATGCCCAGGAGCCGTGGGTGCTATTCCCGCCAACCCGGCTTGACACACCTGTCTCCTCACACTCCGTCCTACCTCACAGAGGAGCAGCAGGGAGGGAGGAGACGACACGAGAGGACCCTGCGTCCCAGAGTCTCCTGGGGACCACCCGCGCTCCTGAACTGCTCCCCTCCGGACGCTCCCATGAGAGGGAAATGCATTTTCGTGTTCTTTAAGCCACTGATCATTGGGGCTTTTTGTTATAGCAGCCACACGTTTCCCTTCCGTAATATACACTCCACAAAAGGTGGCGTTGTTACAAGTGCCACGCCAATGGGGAGGGACACCCGACTCTCCAGGTGTGTGTATCCCACGCACAGCCTTTGAAAAGAAGAGCTCACTCTGCAGAGGGCAGGACCCTTGCCCAAGGGCTGGCAGTGCCACGTGGCACGGCGTGACCCCCGACCCCCGGCTCACCTGCTTGGTTGGTGGTGATGTTCACGGAGGCGAACTGGGGCGAGAAGGGGCTCTGGTCGGTGACCCCGTTCACGGCCTGGATCTCGAAGGTGTACTGGGTGTGGGCCAGCAGGTCGCTGATGTAAATGCGCGGCTCAGTCAGGCCCAGCTGGCGGGGCGCGTACTGCACGTTGTCCCCGCAGCGGGTGCACGCGCCCCGGCCCGAGCCGCAGCTCTTGCAGATGATGTTGTAGACAAGGTCCTCGCGGCCCCCCGAGTCGCGCGGAGGGGTCCACTCCAGCATGAGGGAGGTCTCGTTGACGCTGGAGATCACGGCCTGGGGAGCGGAGGGGATGGCTGGGGAGGGGGAGCGCGAGGGTCAGTGGGGGCTGCGGCTGCTGTTCCCGGGCGCCACCCAGGCCTCCCGCAGGACCACCTCCCAATCCTCCCGAGAGGTGTTTCTAGAGGACGAGTCATCCTGCTGCGCATCTGCCGAACCCTCTCCTCCCGGCCCCAGGCTCTGAGCGTGCGTCACCAGGGACAGCGCTTTGTGTCTCAGATGCCTGCACAGCTCCTGGCTCCCTCTTGGCCTTTTCTCCTTTCTGCTGCCTAGAATGTGTGTGATGGCTGGAGCTTCAGCAGCCATGGTGGACGATGAAGTGACTTGAAGGAGACACCACCTGTCACGGCTGGCAGAAAGAGCCACATGCCAGAAGTCATCATGACTCTTCACACTATCCCAGGACTGCCTGCCCTGAGCTCCTGGCATGGAAGAGAACAAATCTGTCTGGTTTAAGCCACTGGGGTCGGCTCTGTTATTATAGCTGACTGCCATTCCTGACGGGTGCTGGGGTTGTGAAACTGGCCTCTGGGCCACCCTTTCCGAGAGGACCCGGGCCTGTGCTTCTGACGGCCGCTGCCAGGCTAGAGGACTGGGCAGCCTTCTGTGCCGCAGGACCCCCACCCGTGCTGGCTCTTCTGCCGAGCCTCACCCCCGGCCCCTCTGTGAGGGAGACCTTGACCCGGTCCTCCCGGTGCCTGGGCAGAGGGAGCCAGGAGCCAGGCGCTCTTGGTGGTCCCCGGCCCGCCCCCAGCCGCCCGCAGGCGCCCCCGCGAGGCCCGGAGCGTACTTGTGCAGGGCATGTCCAGGGGGTCCAGGTCCGCCCTGTAGTAGCCGTTGCGGCAGACGCAGTTGGTGGCCCCCTCCGAGGTGGTCCGGCTGTTGATGGGGCAGTGAGTGCAGGCCTCGTCCCCTTGGCTGGCCTTGAAGGTTCCAGAGGGACAACCTGGAAGAAGACGAGGGGGTCATCAGGGAACCAGGCGAGACCCCGGGAGTCCCCAGCACGGGGGCTGATGGCTGGGAGCCACCCCCCAAAGTTCCGGGGCCTTCAGGCTCTAGCGGGGCAGCCTGGCTCCATCTGAAGGTTCTAGAGCGCCTGGCTTCTTCCCCGCAGATGCCTGTGGTCGGCTGTGCCGCAGCCTCTAGGGCCCTCCTGGCCTCCTCGGGAGGCCTGTGAAGGGGCCAAGGCCGTGTCCAAGGTCCATCCTGCTTTCTGACGTCTAGCTGGCCACCAGCAACTGGCTCGTAACTCGACTCCCAGGCACCAGACCAGGGAGATCACATTACAGAAGAGGAACCTTACGACAGCACAGGGTCAGCAGAGAGGTGACGTGGTGACAGAGGACACTGCCCTTCGGCTCACGCACACCTGCCTTTGAGTCCCTGCACCGCCTTTTGCTTACTGTGTGGCCCTAGACAAGTGGCTTGACCACTCTGAGACTAAGTTTTGCTACTCATAAAGCTATGACTCGAAGGCTCGTTTCTGCAGGTGGTCATTTGTTTAGCGTGAGCGTGTAAGGGGCACAAGTCCTTACTTGTGCCCAGTTTGACCAATTTATTAAGCTGCAGGGGCCTGCAGTACCAAGGACAGCCTGAGGGGGCAGTGTTTGCACTTGGCCTACATTGGTCATTCTGGGTTGGCCCAAAGACTGTGGCCTTGCCACTCTGGGGTCCAGGCCCTGCAGCTCAGAGCACAGGGTGAGGTTCCACTGGAGGGAGGCACATGTGTTGGCCTCCTCCCTCGACTTCCTGTGGACCCTGGGCGGGGAATCAGGTTGTCGAGGGCTCAGTGCCGCCTGTCTCCCAGCCTCAGCCTATGGGGGTTCAGCACCCCAGGTCTGCTGTGATGCCTTGGAGGGACTGAGTGAAGGTTAGGGAGTGGGTGGCAGGAAAGAGCTTTGGAGGACAAGATCCTCCTTGGGATGAAATGCTGCTAACTCATCTACCCGCCAGAGCCCCTCCCCTGGAGTACATTGTCTGCCTAGGTGCTGTGTGACCTTGGATGAGTTGTTTGACCTCTCTGAGCTGCAATATTCTCAGCAGTAGGTAAACAGAGATCTGCCACTGAGGGCGACTCCAGTGAGCACCGTACCTGGAGCAGGGTTGAAGAGGGGCTGCAGCTCCAATCCTGGGGCTCGGTGGAGGAAGCCAAAGGCGCCTGGCTGGGACCTGCCTTCCTGTCTCTGGGGGGAACTTCTGTGAGGTGGCTCTAGAGCTACCAGGCACCGCCCGGCTGAGGCCTCTGACCAGGGCCCGTGGGGGTCTCAACCAGGACTTGGACACAACTGACCAGGCCCCTGTGATGCCAATGACCAGGCCAGGAGGTGGGGGTCCTCTGGAGTTGGGGTCTCTGCTGCGAGGGTTGGGAGCCAGGGCTCCGGAGTGCAGGAGGCTGGCACCTGTCGGCTCCGGGTGACCCCAGGTGACCCCAGCCCTGGCCAAGGGCTTGGCCTGTGTGAACTTCAGACCCCCGGCTGGGGTCACCCCTCGCCTCCCCGTGCTGGGGTCACCCCTCGCCTCCCTATTCTGGGGTCACCCCTCGCCTCCCCGGGCTGGGGTCACCCCTCGCCTCCCCGTGCTGGGGTCACCCCTCGCCTCCCCGTGCTGGGGTCACCCCTCGCCTCCCCGGGCTGGGGTCACCCCTCGCCTCCCTATTCTGGGGTCACCCCTCGCCTCCCCGGGCTGGGGTCACCCCTCGCCTCCCCGTGCTGGGGTCACCCCTCGCCTCCCTATTCTGGGGTCACCCCTCACCTCCCCGGGCTGGGGTCACCCCTCGCCTCCCCGTGCTGGGGTCACCCCTCGCCTCCCTATTCTGGGGTCACCCCTCGCCTCCCCGGGCTGGGGTCACCCCTCGCCTCCCCGTGCTGGGTCACCCCTCGCCTCCCTATTCTGGGGTCACCCCTCACCTCCCCGGGCTGGGGTCACCCCTCGCCTCCCCGTGCTGGGGTCACCCCTCACCTCCCCGGGCTGGGGTCACCCCTCGCCTCCCCGTGCTGGGGTCACCCCTCGCCTCCCTATTCTGGGGTCACCCCTCGCCTCCCCGGGCTGGGGTCACCCCTCGCCTCCCCGTGCTGGGGTCACCCCTCGCCTCCCTATTCTGGGGTCACCCCTCACCTCCCCGGGCTGGGGTCACCCCTCGCCTCCCCGTGCTGGGGTCACCCCTCACCTCCCCGGGCTGGGGTCACCCCTCGCCTCCCCGTGCTGGGGTCACCCCTCGCCTCCCCTCCCTATTCTGGGGTCACCCCTCACCTCCCCGTTCTGGGGTCACCCCTCACCTCCCCGGGCTGGGGTCACCCCTCGCCTCCCCGGGCTGGGGTCACCCCTCGCCTCCCCGTGCTGGGGTCACCTCTCGCCCCCTGTGTTGGGGTCACCCCTCGCCCCCGGGCTGGGGTCACCCCTTGCCTCCCCGTTCTGGGGTCACCCCTTGCCCCCATTTCAGATGCAGGAATGAAAGTGGGAAGAGGTGAGGTCACTCTCCCAGGCGGTGGCTCCTAGTGACAGGGCTGGACCGGCTCCCGAGGCTACTCAGCAGTCCTGCCCTGGGCGCCGGCGGGCCCCGAGCGCTGAGCGGGGCTGGCTAGGAGGCCGACAAGGAGGCTGACAAGGAGGCCGACAGGAGCCAGCGGCGCAGCCCCGGGCTGGAGGCTCCTGGCGCCCCCGGGGGAGCGCGTGCCCAGCCCCGAGGCCTGCTGGCCGCTGGCCGGCTCCTGGCCCGCGGGCGGGGCGCTCCCTCCCTGTGCCCGCCGGCTCCATCTGGACGTCGTGCCCCGCCCCTCCCCCGCGGCCTCAGCCCCTCTCAGAGCCCAGGCCCCTCCCCCAGCAGTGGATCTGGACGCTGGCACCGAGCTGCCTGAAACCTGCTCGTCTCTGTCCTGGGAAGCGGCCCCACGTCCCTGTCACCCCCTGCCACCCGTCAATTACCAGGTCTTTCCTCCTCAGCAGGTCTCTCAGCCCCGCTCCTGTGCCCGCCTCCCGCCCCTGCTGGCATCTAGAAAGCTCTCCCCACCCACTCGCCAGCCTGCGGGGCCATCTGGCCTCCCCGCCCACCCTCCAGAGCAGGCGCTCGGAGGCAAACCTTTCCTTGTCACTTGAAAACGCACAACGGCCAACAGGGGAATATTATTCAGCCACAAAAAGGAACAACGCATGGACCCAGGCTCCCAGATGGGTGGACCTGGAGACGCTGCTCTGGGAAGGAAGCCGGGCACGGGAGCGTGGCTCCACTCACAGGAGACGGGTCCAGGGAGGCGCATCGGAAGAGACAGAAAGTCGATGTGCGCCTGCCCGGGGCGGGGGACGGGGAGCACGGAGGCCTCTGCTAATGGGCAGCAGGTTTCTCTGGGGGGATAAAATGCCTTGAGATTGATCGTGGGAGGCGCGCGTGACTGGATGCTCTGAATCCACTGAGCTGAGCACTCGGGGCAGGTAAACGGGTCACCTGTGCTGACGGCCCAGACGCCGCGGTGCCAGGCACTCGCGATGCTCTCATTGCCGGGGGAGGCAGGAGCTCCTCAGGCCCCTGTGACCCCTGGGCTGGCGCTGCCCCGTCTCTACTGTGGTGTCCACCGCCCCAGGCCCACCCGCGCCTCTGGCCTCTGCCCACCTGCCCTCGCTGCCTGGAAGGCCCCGGGTCCCACCCCTTCCAGGGTCTCCGTGAGACCCCGGCATGGTCCCGGTGCCTGGCCGGGCTGTGAACACCCCACACCCCGCCGGCCTGCTCCGGTGGGGCCAGCGGATGCGGCGGAGCTGGGCCAGCGTCCACATCAACTCCTTTGTCGGCCTCTGGGGAGACGAGGCGGACCTGATGCAGCCACCTGTGCGGGCCCGGGGCTCAGCCCCAGCCCTGGCTCTCCCTGCTGGAGGGCTCTGGCGGCCGCCCAGCACGGTGCCCCGGACTGCGCACTGCTCCAGTTTCTTGGGACCCTGCAGGCGGCCCTCCTGCCAGCATCTGGGTCTCAGGTGCAGACTCGGGGATAAGGCTTGGGGACGGGGGCGCAGACCCGTGTCCCTGGACAGGCCTTCCTGCCCCTCGACTCAGCCTCCCCCTCTAGAAACGGAGCAGACGCGCTGTGGGGGATGGGGACCTAGGGAGGGGCCACTCTGCCTCCCGCCCAGCCCCAGTGAGCGCGACGGGGAATCTCAGCTGCACACGCCCAGGGCTCCCCTGCCCGTCACGTGACGGTCACCCAGCCCTGCCAGGAGGCCCTGGTCACCTGAGGGTCTCCCTGCCGCTGCCCCACCCCCCACCCGTGGGCTGCAGCCTGTGGGTCACCAGGCGGCTCCCACCTCCGGACCTCTGGCCACGCTGTGCCCTCCCAGGCCGGGATCCTTTTCCTCCTCAGTGTCACCTCCTCCAAGGGGCCCACACGGACCCCTGACTCAGGCGGCTCCTGCCTTCCCCTCTCCATCCCAGTCCTCTGGGACCCGCCAGAGCAAATTCCAAGCTCCCAACCTGAGATGGCGGATCGCGGAAGACACGGGCGGGCGCCAACGGCTCCTGGCAGCCAGGCGGGTACAGAGCAGAGCCACCGCCTGGGCTCCCCGCCCTGGACTTGTCTTTGTCCGGCCCACTGGTTAGTTAGCTGTGGCTGGAGTGGAGGCTGAGCCTCCAGTCTCTACCCCTAGAGAAAACAGCACCCGACACAGGCTCTGGCACGCAGTAGGTGCTCAGCCAACTCCACCTGCTGGACAGGGTGAGGCCCTCACTCGAGTCTCTCTTAGCCCATGCTCTGCTCACTGACGGAGGTTCCCATCTTACAGGTAAGGGAACGGAGGCTCAGAGGGGTGAAGCCATCGCCCCGGGGCCACACAGCTGCTGAGTGACAGGGCTGGGGTTGGACTTCCGGTCTCTGATTGCAAAGACCTCGTGCCCGGATGCAGCAATTGTCAAGAGGTCGAATCTCAGGCCGGAGGCCATCTTCTCATGCCGACCGGGGTCCCTGGGCAGGACAGAGGCAAAGCCCAGTACTCCAACCCAGGACTCAGGCCCCGAGTAGCCAGCCGGCCTGGCCTTCAGTGGACGCCAGGCGGCCCCCGGCGGGGACGAAGGCCGCCAGCTGGGGACGGAGCGGGGGATTACAGGGAAACAGATTTCCTGCCGCCTGCCCCCTGGGCTCCGGGACAGGTGATAATTGACCAAGAGAGCCCAGAGTCAGGCGAGCGGGGCTCCATCTGGGCCTGGCACGGCGGGGCTGCTAATTGGCACCGAGTGGCTGGCCTGCTGCCTCTGCTCACCCTCTCCTCCCAGAGATGCGGATGCCACCTTGGAGTCGACTGCTCAGTCCGGCGCCGTGGGCCGACAGCGGGGGCTTGGCAGGAGCACGTCTCCCAGGGGTCCCGGAGTCGAGGGCTGTGTCTGTGGTTCCGGGTGGAGGTGGCACCTGAAAAGCCTGCTCCCCCCACACACGCAGTCCACCTCCCGTTCCCCACTCTAAGTCACTGCCTCTCCTTCACTGTGTGACCGTGGGAAACTCCCCTAACCTCTCTGTGCCTGAGTTTCCTGTCCACACAGCGAGGACAGTAACAATACCGACTCTCTGTCTGTTGAGAAGATGAAAGGAGACGGTGAAAGCCACGCCCCCACAGGAGTGGCTTCCTGGCCCACCGTGAGCTGCCATTGTCCAGGTTGAGGCTCGCCCATCTGGAGCAGCAGGCCGGGAGAGTTTGGGACTTCAGACTTCACAAGACTAGCATAAGCCCGGGAAGATGTCTTGGGCACGGGACCCACAAAATCCCTTTGAGTCTCACATGCGCCTCGAACTCACAGCCTGAACGTGACTTCACACGCTATTTCTAACAATGGGGTGCCCGAGACCCCCTCCCGGTCAGGTGAGCGCTGTGGGTTTTGGATTTGGAGCGTCTTGGATCTCAGATCGGGGTGGTCAGCCGGCGCCATCTGCTCTCAGCCCAAGCTTGCCAGCGCCTAGGGCTCAGAGGGGGACAAGACGGCTCCCTGTCCCCGAAAGGTCAGCCCAGCTGGGGACTGGGGCGTCTGAATCGGTCCTGCAGGCATTTCTCGAGACTGTCGCATGCCAGGCACTGGCCGCGTGCCCTCCTCTCCCCGGCCTCGCGGCAGCTGCTACAGAGGCACGGGGGACCGCAGGTGGTCCTGCGTCCGCAGCAGTGGCCCTCACCTGCCCTGGGTCTCCGCAGCGGGGGACGAGGGCGTGGTGGCTTCTGCCCAGGACCAGGGCCACTTCCTCCCGACTTCTCACGGGCTTCCTGCTTTTCCCATGGAGGTTAACTGGGCCTCGGCCTCTCAGCCTCCCTAGGCCCGGCCGGCGGGGTGCCGGGTCCTCCGGCCAGAGCAGAGCCCTGGGCGGCCGGGACAGAGGAGCGGCTCCCTCCCAATCCGTGGGCCCAGGAGGCGCCCAGGGCCGTGACCTCCGCAGGCCTGGCGACTGCCCTGTGCGGGACAGGGTGCTGGCCCCACTCGAGAGATGGGGACGCCGAGGACAGGAGGACTTGGGGCCGGGGTCACAGGACCCACTGTCTATCCTCTTTCTAAAACCCCTGCCCCACGGTCCCCAGCGTCCCTGGCGGAGCTTGCCCCCCGCCCCTCCCTCCTTCCCTGGCCAGCGGGGCCTCAGTGGTGCCCGGGGACGGCAGTCATCCTGCCCCAGCCCGGCCGCGGGCAGGACCTCAGAAGGCAGAGGGGGCTGTTGGCACGCCTCCCTCGCCCGGCCACTCCCCTGCTCCGGACCCTTGGGTGGCTCCCTGGGCCTGGAGACTCCATTCTGCCAGGGCCTCCCCTCCAGGGCCGAGGTCAGCCTCCACGGCCACCCATGTGCTGGGCTCCTGCCGGAGGTGGCGTCCCCGGTAGGTCCCTGTATGGGCTCTGGGTCTCCGGGCCTTGGCTCAGGCAGGTCCCTCCGTCCCAGCGCCAGGGGGCTGACTCCTGTCCTCAAGCCCCGGCTCCCACTGCACAGCCTCCGTCCTGCGCCGCGGGGGCTTCTCCTCCTGGGGCTCTGCCACCACGCGATGGCCCAGGATTGTCACCATCTGCATCCCCAACCAGGCCAGCAGCACGGAGCAGGATGACAGTGTCCCAGCTTCGGGCCGAGAGGTGGCCCACGAAGGCGGGACCTGCAGGTGAGCCTGCTGCGCTGCCCGGCGTTCGTCCCCGGTTGCTGGACGCCCCGCTGCCCCCAGCCCCGCGGACGCTGCAGGACGCCCCTCCCCCGCCTAGCATCTGTCTGCCCCTCCCCCGCCAGCTGTGAGCTTCCTGTGGGCAGCTGCTGACCACCCTGCTGGCCACCGGGCAGCGCAGGCGCAGGGCAGGTGCTGGGAATTGTGACCATGGTGACCACGGTGTCGGTTCCCTAGGGGAGGGGAGGGGCTCTGGGGACGGAGCTCGGTCTCCGTGGCAGCGGGATGCGGAACCCAGGCCTGCAGCGGCGTGGGGGTGCTTCTCGGCCGCCCGCCAGCCCTGCACCCCAGCCCTGCACCCCAGTCGCCCCTCCAGCCCTGCACCCCAGTCGCCCCTCCAGCCCTGCACCCCGAGTCGCCCCTCCAGCCCTGCACCCCGAGTCGCCCCTCCAGCCCTGCACCCCGAGTCGCCCCTCCAGCCCTGCACCCCGAGTCGCCCCGCCAGCCCTGCACCCCGAGTCGCCCGCCAGCAGCCCTGCACCCCAGTCGCCCCTCCAGCCCTGCACCCCAGTCGCCCCTCCAGCCCTGCACCCCAGTTGCCCCTCCAGCCCTACACCCCAGTCGCCCGCCAGCCCTGCACCCCGAGTCGCCCCTCCAGCCCTGCACCCCAGTCGCCCCTCCAGCCCTGCACCCCGAGTCGCCCCTCCAGCCTTGCACCCCGAGTCGCCCGTCAGCCCTGCACCCCGAGTCGCCCCTCCAGCCCTGCACCCCAGTCGCCGCCCAGCCCCTCCAGCCCCTGCACCCTTGCACCCCGAGTCGCCCCTCCAGCCCTGCACCCCACGCCCCTCCAGCCCTGCAGTCGCCCGCCAGCCCTGCACCCCGAGTCGCCCCTCCAGCCCTGCACCCCGAGTCGCCCCTCCAGCCCTGCACCCCAGTCGCCCCTCCAGCCCTGCACCCCAGTCGCCCCTCCACCCTGCACCCCAGTCGCCCCCTCCAGCCCCTGCACCCCGAGTCGCCCCTCCAGCCCTGCACCCCAGTCGCCCCTCCAGCCCTGCACCCCGAGTCGCCCCTCCAGCCTTGCACCCCGAGTCGCCCGCCAGCCCTGCACCGCGAGTCGCCCGCCAGCCCTGCACCCCAGTCGCCCCTCCAGCCCTGCACCCCAGTCGCCCCTCCAGCCCTGCACCCCGAGTCGCCCCTCCAGCCCTGCACCCCGAGTCGCCCCTCCAGCCCTGCACCCCGAGTCGCCCCTCCAGCCCTGCACCCCGAGCCGCCCCCCGAGTCGCCAGCCCTGCACCCCCGAGTCGCCCCACTCCAGCCCTGCACCCCCCGAGTCGCCCCTCTAGCCCTGCACCCCGAGTCGCCCCTCCAGCCCTGCACCCCAGTCGCCCCTCCAGCCCTGCACCCCCAGCCCTGCACCCAGAGTTGCCCCACCCAGCCCTGCACCCCAGTCGCCCCTCCCCCGAGCCCTGCCCTGCACCCCAGTGCACCCCCCAGTTGCCCCTCCAGCCCTGCACCCCGAGTTGCCCTCCAGCCCTGCACCCCGAGTCGCCCCTCCTGCCCTGCACCCCGAGTCGCCCCTCCAGCCCTGCACCCCGAGTCACCCTCCAGCCCTGCACCCCAGTCGCCCCGCCAGCCCTGCACCCCAGTCGCCCCTCCAGCCCCGCCTCCGCCGCCCAGCAGGCCGCCCCATCCCTCCAATTTCCTCCCAATTAATCAAGCTCCGAACTTTTTAATTATCTGCCTGCAGGGTGACTCCCCACCCTGGTGAAGCAATTAAGGCCACTTCCAAGAGCTGCGTGGCCGCCGCCGGCGGTGCTGACCAGGCCCTGGCGGAGGAGGTGGGCAGAGGGAGGGGCCGGTGACAGAGGGTGACAGGGCCCGGCAGCCGCTGGGCTGCTGGGAGGTTGTCCTGGGACCTGGGCTGGAGCTGTCCCCGGGATCTGGGGCCACCCTGTTGAGTGTCACCCACTCGGGTCCTCCCGTGGCCTCTCAGCCTCTGGCCCCAGGATCCCCGGCAGTCCCCAGGAGCCAGGCGCTGGCTGCGTGCCTCATGACGGCGTGTCCTCCGGGCCTGGGGCAGGAGCGTGTCCACCTCACAGAGGAGGAAACGGCGGCTCCGACTCTAGGGGCAGCTGGAACTCGAAGCCCTTCCTGGAGGAGACGCCGGCCCAGCTGAAGGCCTGCTGGACAGCAGGTCCCCGGGCGGGCTGCAGCGAGAGGTGCTCTGGGCAGAGGGGACAGCCTGTGCACAGTCGGGAGGCCTGACGTGGCCTGGGGGTCGCTGGAGCATGCCGTTCGAGGCTGGGAGGGGCAGGAGGAGAGGAGCCCAGAGCTCTCACCCTGTTCTGGGCTGAGCTCCTCATGTTGTGACTACAGGATACGTGGCCCAGACAGGGACAGTAACTTGCCTAAGGTCACACAGCAAGCTGGGGCAGAGGCCCAGGTATCTGACGCCCAGATTTGGAGGGAAGACAGAGACTCAGAGGAGTAATGGCATCATATTGGGTGGCCTCCTGACGGGCTTCCTGCTTTCGCCCTTGTCTGTCACCCCACTTTCTGCCGACTGCAGTCAGCTCCCCACAAGACAGAAGGGGATCCTGCCCAGCAGGAATCGCTCCCATTGCTGCTCTTCTCAGAGGCCGACAGCTCCCATCTCATTTGAGTAAAAACGAATAACCTGCAAACTCACCTCCTATCACCGTCCCTTTGATGCACCGACCATTTGGGCGCACACAGACCTCCTCCAGCCTCAGGGCCTTTGCACATGCTGATTCTGTGGCCTCCTGAGTCACTTCCTCATTATGCCCCACCTCCCCCATCATTGGATTAATGCCACACATGGCACCCTCCTGAGAAAAAGAGGGACAATGGGGAACCCCCCCTTCGTCCCGGCCAGTGGCGATTGCTGCACCAAGGCCTGGGGCCGCCCAGCCTCTAATCCTCAGGACTCAGAGGCTGGAAGAGCAAGTGTTAAAGAACCGCACAACGTGCCCAAGGGGAAGCAGGCTGTGCTCAGAAAGCCCTTCACATCTGGCAGGGCCGGCCCAGCCCCCGGGCACATCTGGCTCTGTATTGACAGGTGTGTGTGGGTCACGGAGGCAGGGAGGCCGGCGCAGGAGACCGTGAGGGCCTCCGACGGGGCTGAGATGCGCCCCTGTGTCTCCTGCCTGGGTCCCAGTTAGGGCCATCAGCTGGTGGCAGTGTCAGGGCCCAGGACGGGGCTGCCAGGCCCCAGGTCCCTGTACGGTCACTGTCAGCCTGGCCTCCCCCGGAGGCCTGGGGAAGGAAGGCCCCTCCCCTCTCTAGCCTGCGGGCCTTTCAGGGTCACCTCACGCAGCACTCCCCATTAGATGGGCCCAGAACTGCGGCCATCAGCCCCACCTGCGGGAGCCCCCGCCAAGCCTGCCCGCCCCCTCCTCCTCATGTCCCAAGAAAGCCAGGGTCATTAATAAAGGACACAATTAGCTGTCAGCGGAGAACGCCTGGAATTCCTCACCTGCTCCTGAGCTGGGTTAAAGCAACACCCGAGCCCCGGGCGCCCCCGCCACACACCTTTCAGGGGAGTCGCCAGTGCCCGGGGCAGGAGGGGCCCTGCGTCTTCCGCGCTGGTTCCGCAGGTCCCAGCCTGCGCCCGCGGTCTGGTCTTTTTTCCAGGCCAGTGGAGAAAGTGACGGAGCGAGAGGGATTCCTGGCAGAAGCTATTTTTCTCAACCAACTTTCGGGAGGCAGGGAGGCTGGGGGTGGAGGCCCGGGGGAGTGGCCCAGCCTCCTCCTCACCTCCCTGTGGAGCCAGGGCGGAGAAGACACCTGGCTCCAGCCATGGGGGGCGACTTGGCTTCCTCTGGGCTCCGTGCGGACCCCACACTCCCCAGCCTGGGTGGGACTGCTGCCGAGGTCCCCAGCACGGCCCCAAGCTCTAAGGTGGCTTCTACACACGGCTGGGTTCTGGGCCGCGGGAATGGCAGCAGTGGGGACCGCGGTCGCTGCCCCCGTGGACTGGACGGTCCAGTAGGCGCGGGACACAGGGGGGAAGCGATGGTGAGGTGACAGTTCGTGGTGGGCCTGGAGGAGACCGCCACGGCTCTGGGACATTCTCGGGGCTCCCTCAAGGTCGGACCGCAGGGAGCCACTTCAGGGCCTGAGCCGCGTCAGCGCCAGGGAGAAGGGCCCGTGGCCGGGCAGGGACCACCCTGCAGGGTGGCAGGTCTTGTGCAGAGGGCCTGCGCGGGCAAGCAGGGCTGAGAGCTGGCGGGTACTGGGTGCTGGGTACCTCCTCACCCTCAGCCCCCGCCACATATGACCCCGGACAGAAGGTGGCCTGGAAGGGACATCTTGTCTGGTCCCAACAACGCCATGACATTGAGATCCATCACCCCCATTCCACAGATCAGAGACGGAGGCTCAGAGAAACGAAGCGCCAGCCCCCTCCCCCCCAGACCTCCAGCTCAGGGCCTCGGCCTCCAGCTCAGGGCCTCGGCCTCCAGCGCCAGCCTCTCTCTCTCTCCCTATCTTGTTTGGGAGCTTTCTGGAACCACTGCTTCCCCCAGTGACCCAAAAGTCGGTCTCCCCGAGCCCTGGCGCCTATGATTTGATTGCTAATGACAATTCTACTCAAGGGTCCCGGCACTGGGCACCTCAGGGAGGAGGAACCAGGAAATACAAACAGGGAGGAGGGGGCTCTCCCACATTCACATTGAGGTCCCCCACTGGGGGGGGACTAGAGTCCTTCTCCCTCCTACAGGTACAAAAACCATCTTCCTCCTCCTGTCGGCTTCTGGGGAGCAGGAGTAGGCCTCAGCTAACCCAAGCCATAAATCAAACGCACAAGATGTGGCTTGGCAGCCATCCCAGTGAAAAAGATCTGGGGGTTTGAGTTGACCACAAGCCAAAAGCTGCTGAAAAAGCCAATGTGGTCGTAGGCTGTTAGAATAGGAGAAGAGTGACAGCCCGGCATCCTCCCCGCGGCTCAGGCAGGGCTGGTGAGAGTGGGCAGGACCGCCCAGCTTGCTGGAGGGTGCTGGGGCACTGGATAGGCACAGGGCCGCGTGCTCCACTGGCCCTGGCGCGTGCTCTCACTAGGCCCTGAGCAGCGTGAGCTGGCCTTCCGGTCCCTCAGCCTGAGCGCTCCCGGACACCCGCGATTTGAGGTCACGTGTGTGGTTTCACCAGGCCTGCCCTTGACTGCAGGAAGGACAATAAAAACCCTATGGACTTTTCCTAATAATGACTTTGTGCCAGGTCTGCATAGGCACTGAGCTCGGACACGGTCCCCGTCCTTGAGGGTCACTAGCCAGCAGGGGAGAGTTACTGCAATCAGCTAGGGGTATCCGCAGAGGAGGGGCCATTGGAACAGGGTATTGAAGGATGAATAGGAGTCTGCCGAGGCTAGAAGAGAGACAGACAGACCAGTGCGTTCAAGGGCCCTGAGGGCTGGGCTGGAGCATGGGGTGCGAGGGGAGGAGGGGAGACGCGAGGCAGGACAGGTGATCAGGGATCCTGTCACAAAGGGCTTTGTGTGCGGTGAGGGAGGCCGGGGTTTTATCTGCTGAGAGTGGGGAAGACCCAGGAGTCCGCACCCTGGTGCCCTCGGCCTGTCCTTCCTGCAGCCTGCTGGCCTTCCCCTCTCTGGGCTCCAGTCCTCCTGGTCTGGCCTCCACTGCCTCCCCTGCCCAGTCTCCATCTCTCCCCGTCCCCTCTATTTTCTCCAGCTCTCCTGGGCGGTCACCAGCCCCACCTCCTCATCATTAAAAACGGGCTGGGAACCCACAAACAGGGCAGCCACCATTGGCTGAGCACCTACTGTGCGCCAGGCTGAACACCTACTGTGCGCCAGGCTGAGGGCGCGTTAGGGGGAGGGCCATGCATCCCCGTGGAGAGGGACGTGGCTCTGGACCCTGGTGCCCCTCACCTCAGGGGAGTTCTCAGCCTCTCCTGCTGCCTCCTCTCCTGGTGGGAGAGCGGGTCTGTTATTGGGACGTTCCTTGGAGTGACGTTTCCAAGTGACTTCTGAGAGCCCGCGGCCTTCCTCAGCCCTCCTGGGAGGCAGGTTCCCTCAGAACCGGGGAAGCGTCATGTTGGGGATGGGGCCTGCCCTGCCCTCAGGGGGTCTGGCCCCTGGAGCCTGCTGCCTGGCCGGGGGGTGGGGACTCAGGGCTCGGTGGGTGCCCAGCCTGGGTGGGCAAATGCCCGGTAGGTGGGCAGTTTCCCAGTGCACAGTGCCCGGGCTGCAGGTGGGCGGAGGCGCTGGGCCTGGGGTCCCAGAGGAGGGTCCTTAACAGAGGAGCTTCCTGGAGGTGGTGACGCTCGAGCCGTCTAGAACAGCAAGAAGGCCCGCACGAGAGACCAGAAGTGGCCAGGCAGAGGGGGCAGCCTGGCTTCCCTGGCTGCAGCTGGACCCGCGCCCGCGTGCGAGATGGGCAGGTGGGACAGCAGCCCCGAGCCAGGGTGCCTTGTGCCCAAGTCTGCAGGAGACAGCTTGCCACAGAGAGCTGGGCAGACGCCTGCCTGGTCCCTGCCCTGGAATGTTCTAGAACCACAAAGCCCAGACGGCAGAGCACGGCCCAGGGCATCGGAGGTGGTCAGCCGCCGGGCTCCTGATCCCAAAAGCTACCAGGGACAAGTGATTTCTTTAAAAGTTACTTTAAAACCTTCCCGTCCCCTAGGCTTACAAAGATCCCGCGCTTCTTAGTTTTAAAGGGTCAAAAGTTGAAAATTACGAGCCGGCGGCCAGATTTTCAACACAAGTGACCTTTGGCCCACAGCCAGGAGACTTGACGACACGTCACTCAGACTGGCCGTGTCGGAGCATCACCCTTCAGCGCAGTCTCCACTCAGGAGCCCCAAGTGTCTCCTTTATCTGAACAGCCTGTTTATGGGGCCCAGGGCGGCCGTTCCCAGCCCGTGCTATGGTTTTGTAGAAGGAAGGAAACCGAGAGAGAGAGAGAGAGAGAGAGAGAGAGAGAGAGAGAGAGAGAGAGAGAGAGGCTAAAGCAGAGGACGATGACAAACTTCTGATCCCATAAACCCTCCTCTTATCTCAGCCCTTGTAAACACGGGAGGTTGAGTGCCCCTAAAAGCAGCTCGGCAGGCGCCGAGCTCCGCACCCACAGGGGCTCGGCCCTGAGAAAGCGGGGGGGGGGGGGGGGGGGCGGGCGCGGCAGGCCTCGTCTGGGACCAGCAGCCCGCAGAGCGCCCAGGCTGTCACCACGCGAGGGCGTCAGGCTGCGGCCTCCCGCGGGCTTCCTCGGACCTCGTGGCCGCCCGTGCGGGAGGGCCTCTCCTCGGGACCGGAGACACCCGAAGGGACATTCCAACATCTGTGACTCCTGGTCAGGCGCGCCGGGCGCTGGGCCGCCTCCGGCCCGCGGTGTCTCTGGTACCTTCCCTGGATTGACCGGGCAGTCTCGAGGCAGGCGAGGCCACCCCCATCCACAGGGCGCACGGGTCAGTCACCGGCCAGCGTCACCGACGCAGCCAAGGGCACAGCAGGGTCTCACGGGAGCCTTCCTGCCCCGGCGGCTCACTCCCCCACACCGGGCGGAACCCACTGCTGGGGCCATGACTGGGGACCGCGGGGCCGTTGACTGCTGGCCCTTCCTGAACCAGGGCTCTGGCGCCCTGACCAGCGTGGTCTCCTGGGAGTCCAAGCTCAGTGGGGCACACGCAGCGCCAGGCCGCCCACCTGGCCTTACCCCCGCTGCCGGGCTTCCCGGCCGAGGACCGCGGGCAGCTCCCACAGCCTCCTGGGCCTCAGCCCCGCCGTCTGGAGGAGGCCGCCCAGCCCCGGTGTCCCCGCCGTAAAATGAGACGCTCCGTGGCGGGCTCTCGCGGTGAGGACGGGACGAGATTCCGGGTGGACGGTACCGGGCGCCCGGGGACTCGTCACGTGGCCCTTCAGGTTACCTGCTTCTTTTTTAGGGGCCTTTCCTGTGACAGACACGATGCCCAGGGAAATGCCAGGCGCCACTCTCGCTGCCGGGACGGAGCGGCAAACGGTGGCTGGGTCCGTCCTGAGAGCTGGGAACCAGTGAGGGAGGGTGACAGGCGCAGGGCGAGTGCCCACAGCAGGGTAGAGGTCCGGGAGGCGGCTCAGCGGGGGCAGTCAGGGAGGGCTTCTCGGAGGAGGTGAGACTCGAGGGGCTGGTTGTGGGGAGACGGCGGGGAAGGGGATCCAGGCAGAGGGAGAGACGGGCAGAGGCCCTCTCAGGAGGGCAGTGATGAGCCCTGGAGCCCGAGGAGCTGCAGAGGGTGGACGGGGCAGCGGAACAGGGCACAGGCGTGGCGTCGTGACCACAGAAAGGAGAAGGGCTCTGGGTGTGATGGGAACCATGGGCCCCAGACAGGGCCGGGAAGGGACCTCTGACCGGATTGGGTGCCCCGGGTGCCACGGGGGAACAGGGAGGCCAGCGAGGAGCCAGAGAGGAGGCCGTGCTGGGATGGCAGTGGACGGACGGTGCGGGGACAGAGGGCGCAAGAGGTGCTGGGTTCAGCGAGGGCGGCGGGCTGCCCGGGTGGTGCCCCTGAGCCGCACGGCCTCTCCCCAGAGCCGGCCATCAGCGCTGGCTGCCCACTGAGAGGCCGTCACGAGGCCGCCGGGACAGGTGCCCGGGGCTGGCAGGAGCCCTGGCGGGGCCGCGCCTTGGCAAAGGGTCGAAACAGGCAAGGAAGTCGCTCCCGGCAGCTGCTTGCTCCATTTTTAGGGTCCTCCTGCGGCCCCTCCCTGGCCACAGGCATGCGCTCCCACAGCCTCCCCGAGGCCCAGGGCCAGCTGGAGGCCTCAGCTCTCGCCCGGCCCCGTGCCCGCCCTGCCCCAGCCTGGCGCTTCCTCTGAACCCAGCGCCAGCTAACAGGGCCAGACGTCAGCTCCCGCCGCACAGTGACACAGGGCCTCCCGGAGGCAGCGGGCCTTCACCCGGGAGACCAAGGGTGGACACTCCAGCTTGTGACGGTAGCACAGGCGCGACGCTGAGGCCAGCAGGGCGCGGGCGGCGAGTCCGCCTCACCACGGCCTCCCACGTTCCAGACCCGCCCGCTCCTGAGCACGCGCCGAGGGCGTTTTCCAGAAGAACCTGCTTCTGCTCCCGTGTCCGAGGCATGGCCACGCGTGTGTCCTCCACCTCGTGACCCAGGGGGGGCAGGTGTTCCCCTTGTGCTGACGAGGACGAGAAGGCACAGAGGGAGAAGTGACTGTCCCCGACACAGAGGTGACCGCGGCAGAGCGGGCAGGGTGCCCGCCTTGTTCAGCAGGTCACATCCCCGCGGTCCCCGGCCCTCTGCTCCCCCGGCTCCCTCGGGCTCTCCAGGGACTAACAGGGTCGCAGTGGCTCTGGCTAAGACACAGGAGCCACGAGACCATTGATGGGAGGTGACAGGAAAGGACAGCAAAGCATGTGGCCTAAGCAAGCTTCAGAAACTGACCGAGACAACGACCAAGGAGCCGCCGAGGGCTGGAGGCAGGGACCCTCCAGACCAGGCCCTGGGCTGAGCCACCATAGAGACTGGGGGTCCATCACCCACCATCCGTCCTCCATCCCTTCAGCCCTCCACCCCTCCATCCCTCTCTCCCTCCATCTGTCCGTCCTTCCTTCTATCCCTCCAATCATCCATCCATCCTTCCATCCACACTTACTTCCTTTCCTTCCGTCCCTCCATCCCTTCATTCATCCACCCATCCATCTGTCCATCCCTCCATCCCTTCATCCATCCATCCTTCCTTCCTTCCATCCATTCACCCATCCATCCCTTCATTCATCCACCCATCCATCTGTCCATCCCTCCATCCCTTCATCCACCCACCTGTTGCCGCCTGAAGCGATGGCCGCTTGGAGCAATGAAGCCGCAGGAAGAAGTTCAGAGGCGAACTGGAGACAAACAGCTTTTTATTCTGATAACTCTTCTCTCTGGCTCTAACAATGACTAACACGCACCGCACACACCACCAAAAAAGGCGCAGACCCGATCAGCAGTCTCGGCTCAAGTCCCTCGAGATCCCGGGCCAAGTCCCGCAAGACTACGGAAGGCGGCAATGCCCAAATCTCCATGGCCCATAGTCAACCGCAATTTAAGCCATCTCCCCAAACAGGGCTCCTGCACCCACCCATCCCTCCCTCCCTCCATCCACTCCGCAGGCACTGGCAGAACCTGCCCTGTGGCGGGCACCTGGCTGGGGACAGCTGCACACCTGCCCTTGGTAGCTGCTCCCTAGTTTCCTCCATCAGACTGTGAGCTCCTCAGACAGTTAAGAATGTGGCCTTGGGAGTCCGACCAGCTCCTGGCTGTGACCTTGAGCACACCCATGTGTGAGCTTCGCACCTGGTGACGGGGGACAGCAACAGCACTTGACGGGAGGCTGCCGTGGGGGTCAGGAGTGGGCATGTGGGAAGTGCCAGGCGGGTGCGTCTGCTCAGGGTGTGCGGGCGCTCCCTCCCTCCCTCCATGGCCTGCCCACCCCGATGGGGCCGGATTTAGCTTCTAGCCCTCGTGTCCCAGGCTCTCCCCTCTCCAGCACCCTGGCAGGAGCTGCCAGCCGAGAGTGTCTTACACTTGTGTTTAAGTTTCCATCTTTACTCCTTCCGTATAAGAATATTTTTTGAATGCCAGAAACACTGTGCTGGGTGCTTTAGTCACGTCACCTTATTTAATCCTTACAGCAGCCCTGTGTCGTTGGCCCGTTTCCCTCATTTTGCAAAAGAGAAAACGTGCTCAGAGAGGTGGCATTCTGTGCACTCATCCCTCCGTCCTTCCATCCATCATCCATCCAAGATTTACTAAGTGCCTTTTTTGGTACCAGGAATTGAGCCCAGAGGCACTTAACCGCTGAGCCACATCCCACCCCTTTTTATATTTTATTTATAGACAGGATCTTGCTAAATTGCTTAGGACCTTGCTAAGTTGCTGAGGCTGGCTTCTTTGAACTTGTGATCCTCCTACTTCAGCCTCCCGAGCTGCTGGGATCACAGGCATGTGCCACTGCGCCCGGATTACTAAGGACCTTGGCGAGCTAGTTAGGCACCAGGGCCAGGTTCAAGTCCCAGCTAAGATCAGACGAGCCCCAGGCCCTGTCCTGTCAGGGCGCCCTGGCTGGCAAGGCAAGGCCCGTGTTAAACGGCCACGGTCTCCTGCGAGGGCGGGGTGCAGCGGTGAGCTTACCAAGGCCTGAGCGGGGTTTCAGCCCAGCAAGGAAAACCAGCCTGGGAGTCCCCCTGGCCCCCCAGGTCACCCCTCCCTGGTGCCAACTCTGCCCATTCTCCACACTGCAAATCCCCATTCCTCGGGGTTGGTGGCCTGGGTATGACGCCTGCTCCTGATCTTGCAGGCCACAGATGCCACGTCCCCCTGAGAAGCCAGGTGCATCCGTGGTGTCACTTGTTTGCTGATGAGTGATGATTCCAAGGTCCCCTTCTCGGGAGCCCTTCTGTAACCACAACCCTGATCATGCAGAGTCAGGCATCCTTCTCCGATCCCCACAGGGAACTGACCGTCACTGACAGTCTCCCATGACTTCGTCCTCTCTGCCCAGACTGTCCTTCCTGCCGGTCCTCGCTCGTCCTCTGGGAAATACGTAGGCCTCATTCATCTGTGAACCTCAGACAACGCTGGGCACGTCCTGGGGCCCCCCAAGAGCCTGATCCAGGAACGTGGAGGGCGGAGGGGGAGAGAAACGTGGGCCTGAGTGACAGTCTTGGTTGCTCTGGTCGCCGGGCCCTGGGCAAGCCCACGCTGGCTACTCCAATCAGTTATGGGTGGCTGCTGGAGTGCTGTGTGGACACGGGTCCGAGGGGCACCTGGCTCGGGAGGAAGAGGGTCAGGGTGGACTTCCAGCGTCTGCCCCGGATTCAGGAGACGGTGGCAACAGGAGGCCCCACCTCTGATATCCTGCAAAGTCCTTTTGCTCTTTAAGGTTTTGTTCTTCCTGTCTGCAAAGTGCTGGACTCAGTTATGTCCAGGGCTACAGGAGTCTGGGCCCCACACCCTCTCCTGGTGTGAAGGACGGAAGCCGCACACCAGCAGAGCCCAGGCCCTGGGCGTAGTAGGTGCTCAGTAAATACTGGCTGGATGAATAATCTGTCCCCGTGAGCTGCTGTACCACCTCGTTTCAACAGGAGGGAAGGGTTTCCAAGGGAAGCCAGGTGGAGACGTGCCCAGGACCACGTGGTAAAGCCCACGACTCCCTGGCTCTCTGGACTCCGGGCCGGCGCTTTCCCCGTCCCCCGTGAGCTGAACGCGCTTCTCCAGACAGACGCGTGCCCTTACATCAGTCACAGGCTCAGTCACCAGCTACGCTGCATTTGAATCCACGAAGCTTTTCCATGTTGCTTGCTGCACTTGAGGTTTTCAAGGACCCTGGCGAGAGCGGGGTGGCCGCTGCCCTCGGTCAGCAGACTGGACGCTCAGAGAGGGTGTGGGATGTGCTGGAGCTTGCACTCAAAAGACCCCGGTGTTTTGGTGCCAGGTCCTGCGCTGCCCGTCGGCCCTTCCCGACCAGCTCTGGGGTCGGTCCCCTCCCTCACAGCCACCTCCGGGTTTTGTTTTAAAGATGAAAGAGCAGAGACATACAGGAGACGTAACGGGAACCACGCTGCTGCTCCCACGAGGCCAAGCCCCGCCTCGAGCCACCTCTTTGGAGGGGAGGGGTCTTGACGGGGTCCTGAGACCTGCGCAGCGGGGCACCAGCTGGAGGACAGGCCTCCCGGCCTCCCAGGGACCCCCGCGGGGCCTCCACCAGCTGGGTAAACAGGAGCCAACCCCTCCGGTGGGCCGGGCAGGGGGGTCCTGGCCCTCTCGGCTGTCCGTCTGTTGCTAAGGATTCTGGGTGGGAGCGGGAAGGGCGGAGGTGACGCAGCACGCGGCAGCCACCCGGGGCGTCTCAGGAAGACAGGATGGGCCCAAGACAGCCTGGGGGTGCCGGGCCAGGCCTGCCACTCCCTCTCCCTTCCTTCCCGCTAGACGTGTGACTCTTGCCACGTCACTGGGCCACCTGTGACTCAACTTCCCCACCTGGAAGACGGGCCTGGGGACAAGCTCCTTGGGACTAGGGAAAGGTTTCTTTGTTCCCACCTGCACTTCCATTTTAGAGGCTCTTACCCCTCTTGCGACTCTGAATGTCACATTGTCCCCACTCGACTCAGCAGCCAGCAGGACCAGGGCAGCAGGAGTCCGTGAGTGCAGGGGAGTCACAGCCGTGTGTCCTTTCCCGTGGCTGTGGAGAAGGCCTGAGGCAGGGACTCAGGGGCCAGGAGCCCCCGTGACGGTGGGACAACCACCTCCTTTCTTTGAGCCTTGACTGTTTCTTTGTGGCACCTGAGAGCTGGGGACAATGGGGACCCTTCTGGGGGGGACATCATCCCAGGGTCTGTTTCCCAGCCCTGGCTTTGCTACCCAGTGTCCTCGGCTCTTTGCAGACACCCCCATCTCTGCATGAGCAAATCCAGCTCTGGGGCCCGGCCTCGGAGCACACCTCCCGGTCCTGCTCCAGCCACCGGAAGCACAGGGCTCTGTCCCCAACCCCTTCAGCCCCGGGGCTCTGTCAGTAGCCCAGCAGGGACAACCCCCTGCCTTCCTCATCAGTGCCCCGGGCTGTCCACCTGTCTGTGGCTCCGAGCGGAGGACCCTGGCCACGATTCCCACTGCCCAGCGTGGCGGGAAACCACCCTGGGTTTGTGCCCTGGAAAGAAGAGATGGGGACGAGGGCCGGCCACGCCCCTCCCTGGCCCGGGCACGCGACACCAAGGCAGGGACCCTGGGGCTCTGGGGGCCACTCACTCTCCTGAAACACAGAAAGACGCGACAGAGGCGGGAGAGGACCCAGGCTGCCGGTCACGGGTGGAACCCAAGGCTGCCGGGCCGCTGGCTGGGGGCTCCCCAGAAGGTCAAGTTCAATGAACAGCAGGCTGTGAGGCCCCCCACCCCCGCCCTGTGCTCCCGGCCAGCAGCAGCCATCGCTCCCCCCCTCCTGCTCGAGGGACGAAACCGTCCAGTGCACGGTATCCCGCCGATCAATATCCCAGAGTCACGGCTCGCGGTGTCTGTCTCCCTCCAGTGTTTTCAGAGCGTGGGAAAAGGGGGCAAGAAGCAGGACCTGGCTTCCTGGCTGTTGATCTTTGCACCCCAGGGTCTGGTGCCGAGCCAGACTCTAGAACCCCGTGAGCGAGCGGCTGGCTCCCACCCGGTGCAGGCTGAGCTCTCAGCACGTCGGGGCTGGAGACCATCAGGAGGCGTCGGGAAATCAAAAGCAGCCACGCAGGAAAGGCCAGGCCCCGCCACAGAGGCCGCTCCGCAGGGCCACTCTGCCCCCGGCCCGTGATTCATGTCTCTCTGGCTCAGGGTGGGAGCGCAGGCCGCGCCTGAGCTGAATTCATAAGACCTTCTCTGTTTTATCTCACAGATGTTTCTGGGATGGATGTGTCAAGGAAAAAAAAAAAAAAGGATGAAGCTGAAAAATTCCAACTCAGCACATGTCCTCGAGCCCTCGGAGACGTGACAGGGGATTAAAGCGCCTTTTCTCCTCATTTGCCCAAGATCTCAGGGGAAGGATAAGTTGGATCCTCATCTGGGCTCTCCTGGCACCTGCCCACTACCCAGACAGCCTCCTCGTTAGCACGGCTTGCCTCTGGAAACCAGCGTGCAGAAATAGCAGCCCGGGGGCGAGTGTGTGCCGTGCACCGCTCACTGGTCCCAGAACCTGTTCTGGTGTGCAAGAGTTAACTTCTGAGGGCTCACCACGTGCCAGGCATTGCACCGATGCCACCTGGTTGGTTGTACCCTCAAAACCCAATGAGGCCAAGGTTCTTTTTTTTTTTTTTTTTTTTTTTTTTTTTTGTACCAGGGATTGAACCCAGGGGCATTTAACCACTGAGCCACATCCCCAACCCTTTTTTTGTTGTTGTATTTTATTTAGAGACAGGTGAGAACTGTCTAAGTTGCTTAGGGCCTTGCTAAGTTGCTGAGGCTGGCTTCGAACTCCCGATCCTCCTGCCTCAGCCTCCTGAGCTGCTGGGAGAGGTCACGGTTCTTATTATCTCACTCTCTAGAGGATTTGCCTGCACACATGGGAACACGCCCACTGGTGTGCATATATCCTGCCATGCACAGATTTTGCTCACATGTACATCTCGGTCTTCATACATCCGACTGCAGACATGTCCACACGTCTGTGTGTCTTTGAACACACACGTGTTTGTGTCCTCCCCGGAGTCCGCTTTCATAATAGGGACCATTTACTGAGCTGCTTATTAGTGAGATTCGGTACAATCCTGGTAAGGAAAATGGTATCATCTACAGCAGAGGTTGGCTCAGGGGCCAAATTTGGCCCTCCACCAGTTTCTGAAAATAAAGTTTTATTGGCACACAGCCGCGCCCATTTGGTTCAATATTGTCTAGGGCTGCTTTTAAGCCCCAAGGGCAGGTGGAATAGTGGCAAGAGAGACCTAGACCACGAGGCCCACAAGGCTACTGTTAATTGTCCGGCCCTTTAGGGTTTGCTGATCCCAAATCTACACTTTTCACATCAGGAAACTGAGAGTCAGACAGTGGATTTAATTGTTCCAGGTCATGCTCCAGGAAGTGTTTAGTTCCCTGAACACCTGGCTGTCACACCAGACCCCCTTCACACATCTGCACGTCTTCGTGGGAGTTAACTGTCGTTGTTTCTATAGACTGTCACTCTGTCCCCATGGGCTTAGGCACCTGGGGGAAGGTTTGTGGGTCTGTTTGAGCCTTTCTGTGTGGTATATCTGAAGAAAAAAAAAATGTGGGTTTTAAAATTTATTGGGAGCAGTGTTCTTATTAATTAGGTCATTTGAGTCTAATAATTTGAGTCTACTTAGTCAATTTCTGAGTAATCTGTGCTAAAATAGCCTGCTAAGAATGTGGATTTGATTCGATGATTTCTTCTTGCAAGAGTATCCGTTTTATTTATTTATTTATTTATTTGTTTATTTTTATTTATTTATTTATTTTTTTTGTACCGGGGATTGAACTCAGGGGCACTCAACCCCTGAGCCCCATCCCCAGCCCTATTTTATATTTTTATTTAGAGACAGGGTCTCACTGAGTTGCTTAGTACCTCACTTTGCTGAGGCTGGCTTTGAACTCACGATCCTCCTGCCTCAGCCTCCCGAGCCATTGGGAAATTTTGGTTTCTTAACAGTGGAGTTCAATCTATTTTCATTTATTGTGAATACTACTATGCATTTGAGTTTTATTTACCATCCATTTAAATCTCCATCATTGTTTCTTGCCTTCTGTGGAATGGATTGGACTTTCTTTATGCCTTTTTATTCCTTTTATTGAAGTCATATATTCTAGTCTTTTACAGGGATCCTTAACTTTTGTGTGTGTGTGTGTGTGGGCCCGAGGTGGGACCCAGGGCCTCCTGCGTGCCAAGCCTGGGCTCTGCCACCGAGCTGCCCCCAGCCCGACCCTTACATTTTTCACACGCAGGTTCATCTTGACCAAGTAGAGGTTAATTTCTACCCCTGTCTGTTTCCCCCGAAAAATCAGTGTGCTTTAATTCCAATCTCATTCCTTCCATCTTCAATTGAATGGCTATATTTTTTTAAAAAATACATTTTTAGCTGTAGACGGACCTAATATCTTTATTTTATTTACTTATTCACTTTTATGCGGTGCCGAGGATCAAACCCAGCGCCTCACAGGTGCGAGGCAAGTGCTCCACCACTGAGCCCCAGCCCCAGCCCTGAATGTCCGTATTTTGTTCTACCTAATAAAAAAATATTTTTCCTAAATTAAAAAATAAAAAAGTCACCCAAGGGTTTTCCTGTTTTCTTACAAGCTTGCATCAACGTCGTCTCTGGTAATTTCATGTGTGTGTCTGGGGTGGGGAGGGGCTTCCACACCGGCTCAGCCCACCCTGTTCCAGAAGGCTCTCCCTGTGTGTGTTCACGCGCCCTCCACCCCACATCTGCGTGACTGTGTTTGCACAACTGCACTTACACACGTGTGTCCCTCTGTGACTGTGCAGCAGCTGAGCCATCAGCAGTGTTTCTTGTGCCCCTGCTCTACGGGGAGCCCCCCCTCCACCCCGGAGCATTTAACCATCGTGACGATGGCTGAGAAATGCCCCGATGGGAGCCTAGAAGGCTGTGGGAGATGGGGGGTGTGCTGAACCAGGCTCTCATGTGGTCAAGGAAGGCTTCCTGGAGGAAGAGGCACCCACCCGGATCCTGCCAGAGGAGCAGGAACCAGCCAGGCTGGCTGGGGTGGCCCACTCAGTGACAATCCCTGGGGTTGCAGCTCAGCCTGAAGGTTAGAAGCTGTGTGATTCCGAGTTAGTCCCTCAACCTCTCTGATAAAGAGACCTTGTGAAAGTGTTGTGAGGCTCCAAAGAGACAGTGGATGTGAATGTGCCCGGCAAGCGGAGAAGGGCTGTCTGGAGTCAAGATCTTAAAAGTATAGCAGCAGTGACAGCTGCCGTTTCGTGAGTACCTACTGTGTGCCAGGCCCAGCATGGCGGATCTGCCCAGCAACATGAAGTAGCATTGGTCTGCCCTTAAGGACCCTAAAGACCAGAGGGGTGGTGTGACTTGCCCGAGGCCACACAGGGACTGGGCGGGCCTGGAATGGGGGTGCCCTCGGCTGCCGCATCCTAGCCTGAGTTCTCTCGCCTACTTTCTGCTTCCCGCCTCTCTCCCCACTCCCCTCCTGGAGCCGGGGGCCTGGGAGGTCCTCCTGGGCTGCAGGGGGGAAGCAGCACCACCAGCCGCTCCGCTTGGCTCCGTCTGGGGCCTGGGGAAGCCCCATCTTCCCCGCCCAGCCCCCTCCCTCCCGGGGCCCCTCTGCAGGTTTATGTGGGGCAGAGAATCAGGTTAATGGAATCCTGCCTGCCTCTGGCTAGGGGGCGGCGGCCCCCTCTGGAGCCCACTGTGGTCAGCCCTCTGCTCCGGATCTGCGCAGCACGGCCCCTCCCTGGTCCTCGAGGGGCAGCGGGTGAGGGTCCGCACTGCGCCCTGCTCAGGGGGCTCAGGCCAGCCTCTGCCACTCAGAGCCACACTGCACCTTCCCTTTAGCCACCGCAGCCAGCGAGTCTCGGCATCTCCGCCGGCGCCGAGTGGACGGTGCGGGGGTCACGGCGCTGCCTTTGGAAGGCCCTGGGTAACTGCCCCGCTCCGTCTGACCCTGGGTCACCCACGCGGGCTCCCTGAGCCTCAGTGTCGACCACTGTAACGTGGACATGAGTGGACTCACTTGTCAGGATTGCTGAGTTTAAGATGATTCATGCACAGGTTGCCCGGCACATAGTAGGAACTCCACTAATACGTGTGGAATAGAAAACTTCCCTTGCCACGCCGACCGCTGAGTTTTTATGCAACATACTGCCGGGAGGGGAGGGCAGCAGGGGCAGCTGTCCCCATTCTGATTTTGGGTTTGGATCTCATGCTCTTCACCTCCTAGAGCCCGCACACCTACTGTGCGCATGACACCCTGCAAGGCACCGTGCGGGAACCATCTCCCTAAGTTAATGCCTGCACTGCCACCCCACGCCACCTCACTCTCGGGGAGGAGCTGCTCTGCCCCGAGCGGAGAGTTGGCCCGTGCAGACCCGCGGAGCCCCAGTCCCCCTGCTGGGCTCACCTGGGAGCCTGGGGTCACCGCTGGCCTCATCCCCAGGGTCTGACTTCGGACTCTGCCCTCTTCCTTCCCTTAGCGTTCTGCCCCCCACCGGGAGACCAAGCCTCGCCCACTCGACCTCTGAGTGTCCCTGTAGCTCCCGGGGGGCCTCTGTTTTGCTGCCTGGGAAATGGGGTGGCTGGATGAGGGCTTCTCTTGGACTTTAGGATGGATGGAATAAAGGGGGCTGGTGACGGGCGCGAGGCGTCCCCTCCTGCCTGGAGTCTCTGCGGGGCGAGCGCTGTCCTCAGCCCCGTGTCACAAGGGAGGAACCGAGGCTGGGGAGCTGGCTCCCGTCCCGCGTGCGCGGCCCCACTCTGGGCAGCCTTCTACAGAGGCTGCCCGCGCTGGAAGGCACCGTGCGGTCCCCATGTGGGTCCCATTCAGTGCCGGGGACCCGGCCCTCCCCTCCGCGCTCGGCGTCGGCTGCCAGCCTTTGTGCACAAAGCCCCGCGGCCGGCACCCCTCCGTGCAGCCCAGGGGACCCGCGAAGGCCTTTCTCTGTGTTTCTGGAGCCCAGCCCGGGGCTGGCCACCAGTCCTGGGAAGGAATTTGCAGTTCCTGTTTCCAAAGGAAGGAAGAGCACGCTAGAAGCCCAGCCTTCCCTTCCCACAGCCAGGCCCGGTGTCGTCATGAGCTGGCTCAGCCGTCAGCGGCCACCGCTCCGGCCTCCAGGCCCAGGCCCCAGCGCCTCTGCTCAGCACCCCTGCCACGCCTCCTGCCCGTCACCACCGCTGGGCACCTTTCTTGCTGCCCACCCTGGAGCTCTGCGGACTCCAGACGCATCGCACACGTGGCTGTCTCGGGGCCTTTGCGCCCGCTGCCCCCTCCGCCTCCCTGTGGATCCAACTCCTGCCTCCTTCTGCGCCCCTTCCTCCAGGAAGGCCGCCGGGATGCCTGACCACTCCCCCACAGCACTGTCTCTGCCCCTACCAGTCTGATGCTTAGGGCAGTGGCTGTCTTGACCCAGGGCCATTCCCCGGTGCCCAGAACGCGGCCTGACTCTCAGAAAGTGATCCACAAGTGACCGGCACTGAACGAGGGGTGGCTGGCAGGGCAGGCGTGGGCAGTGCATGCTGGGCATCGCCACCTGTGCAGGTCAGGGAGTGGCGGTCGGTCGGCCGGAGGCCTCTGGGGAGCCTGCGCCCAGCGTGGACCCCTGGCTGGGACCTGGCCGCAGACCCCGAGGAGCCCTAGAGGCAAGGCCACAGAGGAGGCTGCTGGCCACTGGCCAGGCTGCTGCCCTGGGTGTGTGCTGGGGCTGGGGGCCGGGGGCAGGCCTGGGGGACCCCTGGGGACCCCTCCCACCCTCCCTTCCGACACTCTGGGGCAGGGGCTTGCCTGTGGCTCCGCCTCCTATTCCTCCCCGCCCACCGCAGGGGCGCCGCGGGGAGGGCGGCAGGCGCCACGGCTTGCAGGGCTCTGCACAAGACACGTGGGACGCCCTCCCACGCTCCTGCCACCTCGTGCCCCCCCACTTTGGTGGTGGCGGCAGGGGCGGCTGGGGACGGAACCCAGGGTCTCACCCAGGCCAGGCCAGGGCTCTGCCGCGGAGCCACACCCAGCCCTCTGCTAGGCTTGATGGGACACCATGACACCAGCACCCCGGGAGGTCAAATACGCCCCAGTCTTAGGGCCGGGGACGTAGCCCAGCGGCAGGGCACGGGCCTGGCGCGTGCGAGACCCTGGTTGGCTCTCCCGCACCGCAAAAAAGCAACAACCACGTTCTCCAGCTCTTGGTCATGGCGTCTGACCACGACGGCGGTCAGTCGTTCCTGCCTCACGTCTAGGAGGGAAGCTCTCCGCGCGGGCGTGTTCTTACAGCTCACCGCTCCCGGCGGCAACGTTCTCAACTTCCTGCTCACAAAGGCTTCGATTTTAATAATCTGTGGTTGTGCGATTCTCTAGTTCTGTGATCACGACCTCTGAGGCCGCGGTGGGCAAGAACGCCCGCCCCCGACTCTCTCTTCTCCTGTTCGCTCCCGTGATCCGCCGTCGGAGCGTCCCTCACCTCCATGATCGGAACCTCGCCGGCCTGCAGCCCTCGGACTCGCCTGACTGTGGTCTTCACACCACGTAGCCCTGTGGCCCTGACGGGCGATGGCTGTAACGTCATGGGGCGTGATCGGGGCTGTCTGACCTTGTCCCATGCCCCATGCCAGCCACCGGCTGGGGGGACAGTCTTTCTGGGACCCCCTGTTCTCTCAGGAAGGTCTCTGGCCTCTGGCCTCTGGCCTCTTCCTGCCAGGACCAGGGTGTGGTCCACTGGGCAGGACACCAGAGGCTCCTGGGGGCGGGGCTGGGGGCTCCGGGAGGGCTGGGGGCCTGGCTCTTCCCCACCCTCCTGCTGGGCGAGCTGGGGCGTGGCCCAGGCCCTGCTGCGGCTTCTCGCACCCAGGTTCACGGCGCAGCATGGGCACTGCTCCTGAGCCCCACGTGAGAACTGTCGCAGTCCCCGAGTCCCCGGGAGCCGGCGCCAGGCACTGACAGACCTAGAACAGCCCTGGCCCCGTGGCTGGCCCACCTGGATGGAGCTGGGAGGGCATGGCTGCAGCACCCCGTCCCCCACCAGGGGAGGGGGCCCGGGACCAAGAGGCTGCAGTGCACGCGGCCCCCGCCCCACCCTCTGCCTGTGCCAGGGCACCGTCACAGCAGTCTCTGTCCCCGCGTTGTGACTGCGGGCTCCCACAGCCGCAGCTCCCTCTGTCCCTGCAGCCTCTGCACGTCCCCGGTGAGCAGCCCTGTACCTGAGCAGGTGAGAAGTCCTGCGGAACAAGGCCAAGGGTGGTCCCCTTTGGTCCCCACAACCTGAAGTAGCCTGGACCCCGGACAAGCTGTTTCCTGGTGTGAATGAGGGGGGACGTGGGGGACATGAGCAGGACTCGTCCCCCAAACTCAGAATCAGGTTTGATTCCATGCTAGGTCTGCTTGGACCGCGGTGTCCCCAGGTATGAGGGTGCCAGGGCTCTGGCTCCTCACCACTGGCCGCAGCTTGTTTTATTGAGCACTTACTATGTCTCAGGCACTTAGCAAGAGTTCCCGCCCTCGAGTCCTCACAGTGACAGAATTGAGACTTCAAGAGATGCAACCCAAAGTTGCCAGCTGGTTAGGGGTCAGGCTAGAGCCAGGCCTGATGGACAGCAAAGCCACCATTGTGTATAAGTCCACTGTGCTATGGGTCAGCCTGCTGACCACTGGCCCCTGGGCCAGCTCAGAGTAGCGTCCATTCCCGGCCTGGGAAGGAGGGTGAGGCTTCCACCTGCTCCCGTGGGCCTTTCCTGGGCATTGGGGTGGAAGCAGGGACACAGGTGAGGGCATCCAGTTCCTGCTGTAGACACAGAAGCCACAAGGCAAGAGGACCCAAGCTGGGGCTCCAAGGACAGATGGACGCGTGGGTCTGGTGAATTGGGGAGGGGTCCCCGGAGGTGCAGCTGTACAGGGGTTCTGCGGGCAGGGGAGGGAGAGGACATCTTCTTGCTCATCTTGGGCTGGTGGGGCGGGTGGGGGGAGCAGGCCTCCGGATCCCACACTCCTTTACTAAGAATTTCAGGAAAAACTGGTTTGGCGCTAGGCGGGACTGAAGGCAGAGACCAACGGGAGGTCAAAGGCAGGGGGTGGGGGCGATTGGAGAATTTGCCTCAATTTGCAAACCCGCGGGACGCAGCCGGGTGTCAGGCTGTGGGTTCCCGATGGGCCAGCCGTGGGGGCAGGGGTGGGGAGCCCCCGAGCTGGGGAAGACCCTGGGGCAGGGCCAGAAGGACGTCCATCCGCCTTGGCCCCTCTGGGGGAGAAGCGCCCCTTCAAGTCTGGTCAAAACCGAATTGCTTGTTTGTTTGTTTGGCTTGGCATCCGAATCTCAGCACAGGAAATTAAATTTCCCTAGAAGCCCTGGACGCTGGACCCCTGCCCACCCCGGGGTGTGCAGACCTCGTTTGAGAAGGTGGGAGGCAGAGCTTGGGAGCCCCGGCCACAAAGACCCCCCCCAGGTCTCCCCAAGCCCAAGGCCACGGGGAGGGGGAGGCACGCCCACCTTTCCTGAAGCACCTCACCTACACTGGCTCCTTGCTCTGGAGGCTTCGCGGAGCCTCCTGGGGCCTGCTCTGCTGGGGAAAGACAGCAGCCCCCTCGCCAGCCACTCTCCTGCTCCAGACCCCGCCATGGCTCCCCAGCACCCTGGGCTGCAGTCCCAGTGCTTGGCTGGCATACAAGGCCTCAGAGGGGCCTCCTCACCCCTCACCCCTGCCCCGCACTTTCCCCTCTCAGCCCTGCTGGGAGGAGGGTCCCCGATGGGGCTCCTGGCTCTCTCTGTCCCTTCCCGCCCTTGCCGGCGTCCCTCCGGGTCCTCGTTTGTCTGACACTTGGCAGGTGCTGCTCTGGCTCGGCCGCAGGGCACCCTGATTTGCTTTCCGCCTGGCCCGCAGCGGGGCCTTCATGCCCAGGCTGCCACAGCCTCCCCGCGGTTCCTGATTTGCCTTGCAAAAGGCAGAGGCCCCAGGTGGCCCTGGCACCCAGCTCCACCTGTCCTCCAGCTGCAGCGGTGGCCTCCCTCAGCAGCTGAGCATCCTCCCCGTCACAGCAGGAGGGTCTCCGCCAAGCCCTGCCTCTGCCCCCCAACTACGGGTGACAGCGAGCTGCCGGCTCGGGGGTGAGACTTGGTGGTGGCAGAGCTGTGACTGGACCTGGGCACCCCAAGTCCTGGCCTGGGGCTCCTCTCACCCCCAGTACAGGTTCCCTATCAGCCCCCTCTGCTCATAACCCAGGGGTGTCCTCCACAGGGACCTTGCAGGGACCTTGAGGGGAGTTGGGTGTGCATGCAGACCACCCCTGAAAATTGGCTTCTTTGGTGGGAATAAGGTGTCGCTATCTAGATCTGAAGTTCCATTTCACAGTAGCTCAGAGAGGCCAAGTGCTTTTCCTAAGGCCACACAGCCACAAGGTTCCAGGACTATGACATGAATCTAGTTCTTTTTTATTTATTTATTTGCTTCAGTTGTACATAATGTATTTACTTTTACGTGGTGCTGAGGATCTAACCCAGGCCGAGCACGTTCTAGGCGAGTGCCCTACCGCTGAGCCACAACCCCAGCCCTGAATCTAGGTCTTTCTGAAGCAGAGCGTTTGTCCAAAAAGTATGTTCGTTCTATGGAAACTTCCGGAGACAAAGGCGTGGTCCCAGAGGTGCACCTGACTAGGGGATGTTCCGGGAGCTCCTGCTGATCTGAGAACACTCCTAGAGGAGGGGAGGCAATCTACCATTGCCGTTTCATGTCCCCAGGGCTGTGGAGGAGCTTGGCTCTTGGTCATTGGCTCTGTCCAACCCTGGGCTGCCTGGCAATGCCCCTGGGGACCTGGCTGTGGCCAGCCCACCCTGCCCCGGTCACAGGCGCCCTGGGACGGAATGCTCACAGGGCCGCCATCCCAGGCTGGAGCTGAAAATTAAATTAAAGCCACGACAGGGACAGTTAATTAAAGCAGATTAGCGCGAGACTAATTAGGGACACTGACACTGGAACCATCGCACTCCAAGATGTTAATTAGCTGTTCATTAATGTCAGCTCCCGTTCAAGAGAGAAATATGAACGGCCCTTCTCGGGAGTGTCATTCCAGGGCTGCAAAAACGGGGTGGCCGCCCAGCCGCGCCCCTCCCGCCGGCCCCGGGCCCTGGCGTCTGCCCGCTGTCCGCCTCCCTCCTCACCAGCTGCTGGGCATGGCCACGGCAGGGCCCCTGACTCACAGGACGGCCGGCCACGCTGGGCCCAACACCCGCAGCTCTGCAAGACGGGGCTGGTCTGCTCGGCAAGTGGCCTGTGCATGGGGACCCTCAGGCCCTGCCTCCCGTCTCTGCCTAGGTCGGACGGAGGCCTTCCTTCCACCATCTGTCCACCCACCGTCCATCCTTCAGTCTCTCCATCCAAACGGGTTCTATTCCAGATAGGCACGAGTGTACACAGTTTGTGTACAATTTCCATCCTTCCGTTCATTAGTTCATCCAATCTCAAGTCTGTCCATCTAGCTCTCTATTGATCCATCCATCCACCCATCCATCATCCATCCACCCACCCATCTACCCATCTGTCCATCCATCCCCATCCACCCATCCATCTGTCCATCCATCCATCCACCCATCCATCTGTCCATCCATCCATCCACCCATCCACCCAACCATCCATCCACCCATCCACCCACCCATCCATCCATTCTTCCACCCTTCCACACATGCATCTATTCATCCAACCATCCACCCATCTACCCATCCAACCATCCATCCATCCAATTGTCCATCTACCCATCCATTCACAAGTCCATCTACGATCCCTGCATCCCTCATTTGATTCTTTATCAAAACCCACCCACCACCCACCCACTCCTCATCCGTGCACCGTCCGTCAGCCGCGCCCCCCCCGCCACTGATCAACCATCTACCCCGAACCCGGGGTCCGTTGGCTCAGCCTTCTCTGCACAGGCTGCGGCTGCTCGCCCGGGCTCTCTCACGCACTGTCACTCATCTGAACACTGTTCTTCCGTCTGCCTGCCACTCACCCTCTGCGCAGTCCTCTCCTGCACACTACGGATCACCTACTGTGTGTGCGGCACCAGTTAGACCCCGAGGAAGAGGAAGGACAGACGGGGCAGAGCTTACAGTGGAATCTCTACTTGTCTCCGCTTCACAGACGAGAAAACCAAGATCAAAAGAGGTGAACTTTCTTGCCTAAAGCCACCCATTAAATTATTCATCCCAGCCTCCACTTAATTACTATTTATTGTACTGCCTATTATACGTCACTTGAGGATTCAGCGACAGACACAGTTCCTAACTGTGCAAGCACCAAGCACCAGTGTCTGGAGCGGGGATTCCCTAGAGACTCTGATGCAAGTTTTTACTGCGGTCCCTGGAAAGCCCACGTGCACCCACGGAAGCCATTCAGTGAACAGAGCCGGTGAGTTCACGGCCCTCCTTAAAGGCTACCCACGTGCCAGAGCTGCGGCGCTGGTGATGGACGCACAGTGAACAGAATGGCAAGCCCAGGTTCTGCACACAGTGATGCAGGAGTGGGGAGGGAGTCAGGGAAGACTTCCTGGAGGAGGTGATGGTCAGGTCGAGTTGTGGAGGAGGGGCGAGGTCAGCCACGCGCCCACCGTCTGCACATTCTGTGGCGCACACAAAGCTCAGAGGAGTGAGGCGGTCCAGGGTGCTTCCTGGGAGCTGCGCTGGGTCTGCCTGGGGCGAGTGGAGCTCGCTGTGCGTAGGGGCGCTGGTCCCCGCGTTCCCTACGCGAAGCCTGGGCTCTGCCGACTCTTCCCAAGAAACACGAGGATCGGCCCCTCTGGGCTTGCCCGGGGTCCACGTAGGTCTCAGTGGCTCCCAGCTTGGTGCAGGCCTCAAATGCTGCCTCACTGTCCTGGCGGCCAGCCTGTCCTCTGCCAGGCGAGGGAGCCAGCCTGCTTCCCTCAGCCGCGTGGCTCTGTGGGGCAGGCCCTCCTGCCTCCCAGGCTCCCTCGGAGGGTGGGGACTGGCAAACAGGGAGCAGAGGCCTCGTGGGTGCTGGGCCGGGAGCAGTGCTGGGGCCCACAGGACAGTAGTGGGTGGCAGCAGCGAGGGGCAGGCACTCTGGGAGTTGGCCTGTGCCGTGCTCCAGGAGCGGTCCCCACCGCCAACATGGCCCTGCCCTTGCTCTCACCATGGTGGCTCCAGGGCCACCTCCCCCAGGCCAAGGTTGTGTCTGGTTGCAGAAGGCAGCTAGGCATTCCCAGAGGACAGGCAGTCAGGGGACAGAGATCTGGGTCTGACCCACACCTCCGCCATTCAGGGGTGCTGTGGCCTCAGGGTTGCTTCAGCATCTCGGGCCTCAAATGTGAAACACGGAGGGCTGACTGTCACTACTGCCACGGCCGCTTTCCCTCCCGTCTTTATTTTTTATCTAGCATTGCTTGGTAGGGCCCTTTCCATCCCTTTACTTTTTATCCTGTATCATTTTGCTCTGGATGGGTCTTTTTTAGAAAGAGCAGGTAGCAGATTTATTCTATTTTTAAGCCCTGAGAGTCACTGTCTGCCAATAAAGGAATATAACCTATTCACATTTATTGTAGTGACATAATGGGTGTGGAAGATGCTTAGCAAAGATGATTCTTTCCTCCTGGTATCATCTGAGGACCTTAAATTCTTGTTCTTCCTTATCCATTGCCCCTTCCACAAGTGCCACCTCTGGGGACCCGTTAGCTGAGGAACACGGAGCTGGTTCTGTCGACACCATAGCTGCGTCCACTAAGCAAAGGCTGCCCTTGGCTTCTGAGTGTCTTAAAAATGGAATGTCAGAACAGGAAAGGCAGTTAAGACCGACAGGCCAGCACACTAAGGGCCAAGGTCAGATGGCTTTAGTATCAACACTGGTGAAAGAACCATCTCTTACACGATCCAGGCGGTAGCCGGGCACGGTGGCGCCTGCCTGTAATCCCAGCACTTGGGAGGCTGAGGCAGGAGGATCGCGAGTTCAAAGCCAGCCTCAGCAATGGCGAGGCACTTAGCAACTCAGTGAGACCCTGTCTCTAATAAAATACAAAAAAAGCGGGTGGGGATGTGGCCCAGTGGTTGAGCGCCCCTGAGTTCAATCCCCTGCACCCCTAAAAACAAAAAAACCCACAATCCAGGGGTTAAAGGAAGCCCAGAGTGCACCTGTCCTAAGGCTCAGGAAGGGAGGTGGGAAAATGAGTGATCCAGGAGCCACCAGAAAAGGGCCCAGGGTGTGGGGTGTGGCCAAGAACTTGGGTTTTGTGATTCCTCAGACAGGCTTCTGAACCCGATCCTGAGCAAGTCACTTGCCCTCTCTGGGTTTCAGGTTCTGTTCCGGAACACTTGGAAGCTGGACCTGAAGACGGCACCGAAGGACTGTCTCCACATCTGGAGAGCCTGTCCGGTGGGAGGCACTGAGGAGTGTCCCCATTTCTGACCCCCTTTATTCCTTAATGGTGGCCCCGATCTTTAGCTGGGTACATGTCCTCCCGCAGTCGAGCCGACAGTCCCGCCCTCTCCTGGGCTAGGGCGATGGTTATGTGATTTGGTTCCAGCCAGTGAGATGTGAGTGGAAGCAATCGCTCGCGGTTTCTGGGAAGTGTCCTTAGAAGAACCATGCCTATCTGTGTTCACCCTTCCCTTTTTCCTACTGGCTGGAATGTGGATATGATGGCTGGAGCGCTAGCAGCCAAACTGAGATTCCTGGGACCAAAACAGGACTCTGGGTCCTTTGTGACCATACCAGCTTTGGCCTGCCTTGTCTCTGGGCTTCCTTTACTTGTGAGAGGAAAAGACTCCTACCTTGTCGGGGTCACCGTTGTTTTGATTTTGTGTTACTTGCAATCCAAACGGACACAACTGGTTTCAAATGCCTGCTGCGGACTCACAGACCCACTTCGAATCCTAGTCCCGTCCCCAAAAACCCGAGGGATCTTCTCCAAGCCACTCAACCTCTGGTCTCGGTTTCCCTGTCTGTGACATGGATATGCGCGCAAGAGCCAGTAGCGCCACCTCCGCGGTCACTCCGTCCGCCCGCTCGACTGGGCCCCAGGAGTTCCAGAAGCGGTGGCTCCCGTGGCCCCGGCTCTCGGGGTGAGTCAGCGCCACTCTGCACACGACCCTCAGGAATGGGGAGACCCGGACGCTGCCACTGCCCCCGCGTGGTCCTGGCCAGGCCTCCCCGCCCGCTGCCTCCTCTCTGCCCTGAGGATGGGGACACAGAGGTCTCCACAGGACCACCTCGGGGAAGGCCCGGGTGGGGTGACCACTGGAGAAGGGGACGGTGGCCTCGGGAGGCACGGAGTGCAGAGGGGGTGGCGGGCCTGGTCCCACTCTCCCGCTGTCCCGAGGGGGCGTCTACCATTGCTCATCTTGAGCCCTGAGAGGGTGCGCGGGATGCAGGGAAAGAAAGCAAAGCCCCATCTCTAACAACCAATCAATTTGCCGCGATCCAAATCAAAGCCATTAGCCGCGGCTTCCCCACCAGGACACCAGGGGCCTCTTCCCCACCAGGCTCGGGAAATTGATTGGCAATTACTGACACTAATGGGGGCCGGAGAGGCCTGGCGAGTTCCCTGTCGCTCTCTGGGGACGGTGATGACATGTCAAGATCTGTCAGGCCGAGTCCATCCTGGGGCGGCGGAGACCCCGGATCTGGCCAGAGGCGGGGCAGCCAGCTGGGGTGGGGGCCCCCGGGGACCCGCACCCTTTACTTATTCATGGCGTGGTGTGCCTGGCGGGGGCCAGTGGTCCTCGTGGGCCCGCGCAGATGGCGATGGGAGGTTGGGTGAGGGGCCAGGGAGGCGTCCGGGCCCGGATCTAGAGCCACACAGAGGAGGCCTCAGCCTCGCAGGAAGCCTGGGGCCAGACAGGCACAGCAAGGGCCCCAGCGAGGCCAAAGCCGATCGTGAAAGGCCGCAGCAGGAGCTGGAGTCTGCAGACAGATCGAAAAGCCACAGAGGCCAGCGGGGCAGGGCGTCTGCTGGGAGACCACGGCCTGGACAGCAGGGCTGGCTGGACCCGCAGTTGTGTCTTTTCATACGTTCGGCAGCCAAGGCACAGAGAGGGTAGGGCACCAGCCTGAGGTCTCACAGCACAGGCCTGGGGAGCTGGGACCAGAACTTGACCTGCTGCCTGTGAGCCGGAAGGGAGAGTCCCCCGGGACGGTCACTCTAACCACAGGGGCGTCTCTGAGCCTGGGGATGGTCCCGTCTACTGGGGGGGAAGACAGGCAACCAGGTGAGCACGGGGCGTGGAGGCTGAGTAGGGGAGGCTGAGGGAGGCCAGGATCTGGAGTCTGGGTGGGTGGCAGCCGCCGGCCGGCTGGCCGATGACCCCGGAACTGAGCGCGGGGCCGTGTGGGTTGGCCAGGCGTCCTGAGCTGGAGGGATGGATGGGACCAGCACAGTGACCGTGAATGCAGATGGACCGTACAGTCTGGGAAGGGCGAGAGGACCAGCTGCAGCAAGGGAGGTGAGAGACGGAGGCTCAGAGAGGTTAAGGGTTTCATCCAAGGTCACACAGCCAGGAGGCATCCCTCTGGGTTCTACCCCGAAGCCACACGGCTCCGACCACCTGAGCGGGGGAGACGAGGGCAGCTGGGCTCTCCACTCAGCGGTTCCTCCCTCCTCCCAGCCTCACCGCAGGAGGCTTGGGGCTGGGTCCCCGGTCCACCTGGTCCTGTGGAGGAGGAGGCCACTCCGACCAGCAGACCAGCGGGCCTGGAGGATCCCTGCTGGCCGGGGCCTCCCACACCCAGGGTGACTGTGACCGTCAGCTTGCCTGCTCTGAGGTCCCCCAGAATGTCCTGGCCAAGCCCTAAACATCAGGTGGTGCTGGAGCCAAAGCCCCGGTGTCCTTGGCATGCAGAGGGCTGGGTGAGGCCCAAAACTGGGGTTCTTAGTGGCAAAGAGTGAGTGAGTGTGTGGCCGGGGCCGTCTACGCAGCTAACTGAAAGGCAGCAGAATTGTCCAGCATGGGCTGAGCCAGGCAGGTGTGAGTTCTAATCCTGGCTGGGATACTTTTTAGCTGTGTGACCCTAGGTGAGTCACTCAAGCTCTCTGTGCCACATTGCGTCTGTGAAATGAGGAAATCTCCGTTTGTGTTGCCTAGGGTGCTTGAGAGGATTCAGTGATTAAGGCATGTTGAAAACAACTTGAAATGGCTCAAGCGCAACCATGTTGCGAGGCCCGGGGGTGTTGCCTTAGGTGGTCTGAAGCCACATCCTCCTGGTGTGGCCTGGACTGACCTGGTCATGTCTATTCTCCGCCCCTCTCCCCCTTGGGGGCTTGCTGTGGCATTGGCGAGGCTGCCGCGGTGTTGCCGGTGCCTCTGTGGGGGCAGGGGGTCCCCCGCTGGGCCCTGCCCTCCGCTCTGCAAGCGTGTCCGGGGAGCACGGCTCTCACAGGGGCCTGCGGCACCGACCGGGGGCTCCCTCCCCAATGCCCTGGTCAGGAGCCTTGGACGGGGGCCCTGGCTTGGTGACCTTTGGCAGGTCCCCAGCCACCACTGGCCTCAGCACTAGAGTTTAACTAACTGATTTTGGGTGCTGGGGTTGAGCCCATGTGCTTTACCACGGAGCCACACCCCCAGCCCTTTCCATTTTCCATTTTGAGACAGGATCTCGCTGCGTTGCTAAGGCTGGCCTTGAACTTGAGATCCTCCTGCCTCAGCCTCCCGAGTCGCTGGAATCACCACAGCGCCTGGCTCTCTAGAGCTTATGCGCCTGGTTCCTGTCCATCATCTCACTGACCCTCCCCACAGCCCTGGGGCAGATGCAGGAGGGAGGCCCGGCGGTGAGCCTGCCCGAGGTCACCCTGCAGTGCCGGCCTGGCCAGGCTGCGGGTCTCTCTGACTCTAGGCTCTGCCCCAGGCTGCTGCTGGGGGAGTCATGGTCACAACAGTTCCAACCCAGCAGGAGACAACCGGGGCCAACTGCAGAAGGTCAGGCTTCTACCTGGACAGAAACCCCAAATCCCCTCTCCGGAGCAGTGGAGACAGCGTTAGCGGAGGCTGGGTGGGGGAGGGGCTTCTTTGACTAATCCCACATCTGCCTGAAAGTAGATGGGAGGGGGCAGTCAGGCCTGCAGAACAGAGAGTACCGTTCCCATTGTACAGATGGGGGGAAAGAGTCCCAGAGAGGTTCAGTAATTAGCCTTGGGTCACACAGCATGTGAGTGGTAAATCTGGATTCTAAATCCTGTACCCCAGCTGCCAATACCACATATTTTCTGTTCCCTCAAAACAGCAGGCGCCTTCACATACTGGGACCCTGGGGAGAAAGACAGGTGCTCGTGCAGCCAGTTTACCTCCCGTGCCACGCAGGGCCCCAAGCCATGAAGGCTTGGGATTTTCACTTGGGACCAGAAGACCTCAAACAACAGCCCTTGCAAATGAAACAGATTCTGGACTCTTTAAGTAGTCCTTGGAGCCCCCAGACAGCTTCCAGGACTGAGAAATTGCTTCCAAAATGTTCCAGTGCTTTTGGCATCTTTGAACAACCCCTGAGACTTGGCCCCAAATGGAAAGCCCAGGAGGCCGGGGGGCGAGGCTGGGGATGAGGCCCGGCTCGGCTCGTCCTCCCAGGAGGCAGATGCTCCCCACCAGGGGCCGGCTGGGCCTGTGTGTCTGCCGCAGCCTGACTGCTGCTTCTGGAGGCCTGGAAGGGCACAGAACCCAGTTGGGGCCCCACCACGGGGTCCTCCAGCCTCCAGCCTCCACCCGAATGGTGTCCTGGGGCCTGGGCATCCCTGTTTTCCAACGTGGGCTTCTGTGTGGGGTTCAGGGCGTGTGGGGTGCAGCCAAGCTCCTGGGTGAACCCAGTCCCGGGGCCGGGCTGCCTCCACGCGTGACCACAGAGGCCACCCAGGCAGGTCTCAGCCACCCAGGGCCGTCTCCTGGCCTGAGCTCCCGCTGCCTCCCGCATCCCCAGACCCCACTTGGACCACCCACCCGCCCTCTGAAGGGAGCTGCCGTGGCGTCTTAGCTGTGTGACCCTGAGTGAGGGCGTCCACCTCTCTGAGCTCAGCGTCCTCGTCTGTAAGTGGGCACGACGAAGCTGCCCAGACGCGTGGAGACACGGTGGGGAGCTCAGGTACCCCCCACCTGTCCTCACCGCCCAGCACCCCAGGAGGTGGCGCGGCCCGTGGGTGGCGTTCTAACCTCAAGCCTGGTTCCTACCAAGTCCGGGCCGTTCGCACACCCTCGCAGAGTGGCCGGGGAGCAAGGGGACCCGGCTGCGGGTCAGGCAGCTCCTGCACCCGGCGACAGGACAGCCAGGCCCAGTCCTGGGCCCGCGACTCCGGGCGGGAAGCCTCCCGGCTTCTCTCACCGCAGCCTCCATTGTGCAGAGGAGGAGACCAAGGTTCAGAGAGGTCCCCTGCTGTGGCCACACAGCTGGTGCGCAGTGATGCTCAGTCGGGGACTCCTGGGCACGGCCCCCCATCTCCGCAGGCCGCGTGGTGCCTGATGGGGAGGGGGTGCCTCCAGCCAGCTGCTCCGGCAGCGTCCGGGCCCTGCCGCCCACCCACACTGGGTCAGATGCCCACCTTGAGGCCATGCCCTGTAGCATGGGCCCCTAGTGCCTGCTCCCCAGGAGCCAGACTGCGGTCTGGAAGGGGTCTCCTGCTGTGCCCTCCCCCAGCCTCTGGTCTCCAATGCCTGGCTGTACCCCATTCTTCTTACCCACCCTAACGCCTCCTTCACCCTACTTGACTCCTCATGTCCAGCCCCAAAGTGTGTCTTAAGCACCCCACTCCAGTAGGAGTGTCCTACAAAGACAAGGTTCAAATTCTGGTCCTGCCACTTATGAGCTGTGTGACCTCTGGCAAGTTACTGAACCTCTCTGAGCCTGGGTTTCCTCACCAGGAAAACAGGAGGAGAGGACCTGCCTGACGGGTTAGGACCTGCCTGACGGGCGAGGCCAGCGAAGGGTGTGGTCCTGTTGGTGGACAGGAAAGTACCAGGGAAGGGCGGGACTCTGAGGAGCTGTGACGGATTCCACGCTGAACCTAAGTGCAGGACACGATGTGCCCGATTATAACCAGTCACCCACCATCCGCGGAAAGGGCAGTGCGGCCAGCAGCGGCTACAGGCACAGGAAACAGGCGGCGCCCGGGGCCCACGGAGGGTGGCTCCAGCCCTTCATTTGTCCCCGTCCCTCCATCGAGCAAGGCATCCAACTGGCCTCCCCACGACACTGGGTCCAAGCCAGGTGGTGGGAGCAGCCAGGTCACCGGCACAGCCCCGTCCACGGAGCCTCGACCGCCAGGCTGGCCGAGGCCCAGGCCGCTCTCCAGGCACCCCGACTTCTGCCATCCTGAACGTCCCTCCAGCCACGTCACGGCCAGGCCCCTGAGCGCCAGCCCTGCCCGGCTGCCCGGCCGTGACTTCCGTCTCCACCCTCCCTTACAAAATGTGCCCCATTAAAAAAAAAAAAAAGAGGGCTGGGATTGTGGCTCAGCGGCAGAGCGCTCGCCTAGCACGTGCGCGGCCCGGGTTCGATCCTCAGCACCACGTACAAATAAACCCATTGTGTACAACTAAAAGCAAATAAATAAATATTAAAAAAAAAAAAAAGAAAGAAAGAAAAGTGTTCCCTGATTCCACCTACATCCCTGCGTCCACCTGCAGCAGGGGCCTTGGGGGACTCTCCAGTGGGCCTCAGGCCCCCACCTAGAGGTCCTGGCCCTGCAGACAGGGCTGCACTGTCCCCGCCAGACCCTCTTCCTTCCCCGGCCAGGCCAGACATGGGCTGGACACCCCACTCCTCTCCGTATCCAGAGAGGCGGGGGAGACGCCTGCATTCGCAAGTACTCAGGGGCTCAGAGAGGGTGAGGACCTGCCTGGGGCCACACAGCTGGCTGGGCCGGGCTCCACAGGCTGGTTTTCCTGCGCACCCCCAGCCCAGGCGGGGCGATCCTTAGCTCCACCCCGGGGGCAGACCGGCCTGGGGACAGCCACACTGAGTGCAAAGGAGGACAAACGGGGCCTCCTGCCCACACTGGCCTGGACGTCCTACGGCCGGCCGTGTGGCTGGCAGAGGCCAAGGCGACGCAGGCCCTGGACCTGGTGGCCAGGGTGCAAGGCCAGACAGGAGCGCGGGGAATGTGGGCCCGGCGCTGAGCTCGTGAACGTGGGGGCTGAACCTGGCCCTGAGGGTTTCCAGGCCAACAAGGCCCAACGCCGGGCAAGGCTGACCTTCCTCAGACAGGGGCCCGGGGACCCCCCCACGCAGGGCTGAGGCGCCCCGTCCACCCTGCACCCCGCCCTGCAGGAGCTCGGGGCCACACCATGGCCAGCCAGGTGGAGCCCGGGCTCTGGCGCTCCGACTCCCCAGTTCAGGCCCTCGTCACCCCATCCCCAGGCCACTGGGGGCTGGGGACCAGGGCTCGGCCTCAGCACCTCCCACAGCGGAGCCGCTGTCCTCCCCCAGCCAGGGGTGGTGACAAGGACCAAGACACACCTCAGGGGGATTAAGTGACCAGGGATGGCGGACAAGGAGCCAGACTGGAAGGTAGACCTGCTGCCCTGCCACTCTGCCAGGCTGGGGTGTCCCTGCCTGCACCTCTTGTCCCAGGGCGTCCCTGCACCCTGCCTGTCCCCATCCTCTGGGGAATTCCGAGTCAGGGCCTTCCTCAGTCGTCTCCTCAGGGACTCTGGGGCACAGAGGGCCCTCGGTGGCCTCTGGCCTTCTCCTTCCTTGACTCTGGGGAACCAAGACCCAGAGACGAGTGACCGGATGGTGGCTTCCCAGGACCTGGAGGACAGTGGGGGGGTGGCTCTGTTAACCAAGCAATCACTGGCCCCACCCCACGAGGCCAGGAGACCAAGAGAAGGCCCGAGGCTGGGGGACCCCAGGCACCACCGAGCAGCCTCCCCACCCGAGGGTGGGCCACGCTGGCAGCCACCGGCCCTTCTCACGGCCGCTTCTCCTCGGCCACGCCCAGTCCCTCAGCCCCCAGCCCCAACAGACTCATCCAACACCCAGCCGGCAAGCCTGGCCCTCTCCCCAGCACACAGAGCTCCGACGGTAGTGCCCAGCTGAACTCACCTGGAATGTCCTCGGACTCATCTTCACCCAGCGGACTCCTATTCAGCCTTCAAAGCCCCAAAGTCATATTCTACGTGAAGCCCTACCCTTCCTTCAGAACTGGTTTGAGCTGGCCCGACGCCCCGGGGCTCGCCTCCCTCATAGCACCTCTCAGGCCGGGGAAGGCTCAGAGTAGGGACAGAGCGCACAGCGTGCCTAGCACGGTGCTCCGTACACTCGAGGACCGGGGAGGCGGCCTCTCCCACGGCAAGGAGCAGTTGCTCGGAGTCAGACAGTTCTGGGTGCAAAGCCCCGCGTCCCTATGTGACCTGGGAGGTGTCTTGCCGGGAGTCAGTTTCCTCATCTGTAAAATGGGAACCATTGCGTGTGCTTTGCAGAGAGATGTTGAACCCTTTGCAGGACGTTCGACAAGGCAAGGAGGCTGGCACACAGTACGTGCTCAATAAAGGAATGAGCCCCCACACACTGCGCGACGTCTATTAACATTTCCTCTCCCGATAGGAATGAAGGGAGGCTGTAGTTCCCTGAAATCTCCACGGAGGCAGTGAGCCCTTAGAAAAACATCTCAGGAGGGTCTCGTCTGATCTCAGACATCTCTGCACCCCAGCCTGAGCTCCACTTAATTGCCTCGCTCTGAGGGTGCCGGGTAAATACTGCAGGCCAGCTGATGCCTGCAACCTGCCAACCGCGGGGAGCAGCTCGTTAATTTCCCCGTCTCCGCGCACAGACCTGCAGCTTCTGCAACTCATCTTGGGAAATTGAGTGGAGCGGGTCGGTGGGGCTGGGGGGTGCCAGGGGACTTGAAAGGGCCCGCAGAGGCACCGCCGGGAAGACGGCCAGGCTGGAGGAAATGGGCCCAGAGCTGCCGAAAGGTAGACGGATCCCAGGCCCGGCCAGGCCCCGCCAGCCCCACCCGGCCCTCCGCTCTCCACTGGGCGGGAGGAAACCGGGGCCTCATCGCAGAGCTGGACATGCACTGTCCCTTGGAGAGGCCGGCTCTGGGGGTCACCGGGCCCAGGCCAGGAGAGGAGAGGCAGCTGACAGGCTCAGAGGCCGCCGGCCCTGGGGTCAAATCCTGGCCTGCAGCCTGCTGCTAGCCCTGGTCACCGCTGCCTTTGCGCCTCAGCTTCCCCTCTGTGAACCAAGGAGGCCAAGGGCACCCACGCGGCAGGGACGTCACGGGAATCAAGTGTTCATCAAGAGCTTAGCGCCGTGCCTGGTACCAGAAGCCACTCGTGTTATTAATATCATCGCCGTCCCCGGGGACAGTCTCATTGGCAGAAGGCGGCTGCCCGAGGGGGCGCGGGAGTCTCAGCACACACGCAGCTCGGGTGTCGGCCTGCAGCTCTCTGGACAGAGTGGAGGATGCTGGGGTTGATTGGTGATGTCTGCGCTGGGCTCAGGAACAGACAGAGGTGGCTCGGGAGTGGGCCTCACGCCTGCCATCACAGGGACATTTCCTTTACTCGGCAGACCTCATGGAGCCCTTGCCCCATGCCAGGCCCTGGGCCAGTTTCTGTGATACTAAGGTGAACAAAAACAGCCACAGTTTCCCGCCAGGGCTGAGAGGGGCGTGGGTGTGTACTGCACTCGGGGAGGCCAAGGCCCCGCCTGTGACCTCAGCCTCTGCCCCGTGATCCGCAGTGGGCACAGTAACACGTTTCCTGCCTGCGCTGTTCGCCCCTTGGGGGATCCTGGCATGCCCCCCACCTCTGGCTAGAAGACTCTGGCTCCCGGGCCCCTCTTTTGTAGAACAATTGCTCACCCCTTGGGAAGGCCCTCCCTGCCCGCGCCACCCTCCCCTGTGCTGCTGGAGTCAGCTGCGCCCCCGCCACGTCCAGGGCTGCGGGTGGCACCTTCCCTTCAGCCAGGCGCTCGCAGAGGGCCCCACACCCAGAGGCCAGAGGTGGCCTGACCCACAGCAGGGCCCGGTCCCCGGGGGCTGCAGCTGGCAGGCGCTGGACCCAACGCCGCCTGACGACCAGAGGTGTCCCCTATCTCCAGGCCCACTCTGTGCTCAGACCCAAGGCTGACCCTGAAGGTGGCCCTGCCACTTGGTGGCCATGCTTGCTATTGTGCCATTCTGAGCCTCTGTCCACAGGACGGGGCCACTTCAGAACCACGGTCTGCAGAGTCCGAGGGTTGCCAGGGCCCTGGATACAGCAGGTGCCCAATAAAAGCCATTTCTCCCTTTGATTCCAATATGTATGCCCTGCAGTGCCCAGTGGGACCTCAGGTCCCAGGAGAAACCCAGGGACAGCCAAGGCCCAGAGGGGCAGAGGCGGAGCAGGGGCTGAGCTCCCTCGAGGTGCCCCAGCTGGACTCGGTGCCCACGGGCTGCTCCCGGGAGAGCGGACGGGCCGCGCCGCCCCCAGGGCCTCCGCCCCCTCCCTGCCTGCGGGAAGCGCCCGTCCCTCCCGGGCAGAGGCGCCTGCTGCAGCCGGAGCTCGCGATAAAGGCACCTCTGTGTGTCTCTGGGGAAGCGGGGCTGGGGCGGCAGGGGGGCCACAAAGCTCCTGCAGCTGTGTGTTTGCAAACAGGGGCGCTGCGCGGGGCGGAGGGGCTGAAAGCACTAATTGTCTTTAATTAAAGGAGGCTGGAGGCGGCGCGGGCGGCGACAAAAGAGATTTCCAGCCTGTGAGCAGCTTCAGCCTGCGCAGGGGCTGGGCGGCCCAGGGGCGCCCTCCGCTTTGTCCCCGTGGGGCCTGGTCCTGTGGCGGGCACAACCAACACCTGCCTGGTGGGGGTGGGGATAGGGGCAGGGGCCATGCACGCGCAGTAGGACCGTGGAGACAGAGATGGGCTCCGGGGACCTGGGGACACCCCCATTCATTCTCTTGCTCAGTGAGCATCAGGGAGCACTTGTGGGGTCCAGCCAGCGACCAGAGCTGGGGCACAGAGGTGGGACAGTCCCACGATTCAAGGACTTTACATGCTAAGAGGTACCCCAAGCATAGACGCTGGTACGTGGAAATCACTGTAAAAATCAACCCGGTGTGATCACCCCCTTCCTCCTGTTGGAAAGCCGTCTCTGGGGACACCCTCTTCTGCAGAGTGGGGGCTGGCTGGCATGGCCCTGAATCCTCACGCTGTGACTCCTCAGCTGTGTGACTGTGAGCCAGTGACTTTACCTCTCTGTGCCTCAGTTTCTCTACCCACAAAAGGGGGTGATAAGACGGCACATAAATTCCCAGGTTGTGTGAGGGTTCCGGGGTAACCGTAAAAGGTTTGCGTGGCCACAAGTCACCGCTTCATTTACCCAACCTCGTCGTACTTGGTCGAGGTCCCCAAAGGCCCTTGAGGGATGGAGATGGAGGAAGCTTTATCTGCGAGGCTGGGCTGCCGTCCCAGCTCTGCCAGTCACCTGCAGGGCGCGTCCTCGGCCTCAGTTCCCACCTACAAGTGGGGCTGGCCGGCGTGGGGCGCGGGGCTCTGCAGGTGTGGACGCGGCTCCTCGAGGCCTCGGGAAAGCCAGACTCTCTCAAGACCGGCCCTGCGGGCCTCCGCTCCCAGAGGCGTACAAACGGGCTCGGCGTCCACCGCGGCAGCTCGCTCCATCTTTTGTCTCGCCAGGCGCACCTCAACACGTCTGCAGCCTACAGCAGGCGCACGCGGGCTGGTGAGGGCTCCCTGCACACGCACGCACACCCGCCGGATTCTGGCCCACCTGACTCCATCACCCCCACCCCAAGACACACTTGCAGGCTTGCTGACCCTGGGGTCCAGGATGGGCAGGGCAGTGTCTGATCCCCTCCAGCCCAGCCGGCTGGACCGGGTGGTCATGAAAGGCAGAGGGACAGGACAGAAGGCAAGAGGTCCAGGGGCAGCTCCTCAGGTGGGGGGAGGGGAGGGCAGCCCCTGCACGGGGGTGGGGGGGGCCCAAGTCAGGCCAGGAGGGGGCGCAGGCCTGGCAGGTCCACCCGGCGCGCGGGAGGTCAGAGTCGCCGCCCCACACTTGCTCTGGGCCGACTGCCCCTTGTTCAATCCATTCAAGGGTCTCGATGAGGAAACTTAGGTTCAGAGAGGCTGGGTGTGGCTCGAGGTGCACTATAGAGCCATGGCAAACCAGAGCACCCCTCCACCCCTCAGGACCAACAAGCCAGGCCCCCGTGGCCAGCGTGGAGCCCAGAGAGGGCAGGTGGAGGAGGCTGGGGGCTGGTCCTGCACCTGTGGGATTCGCCCCAGGGGTTGGCAGGGCCGGGGCAGGGAGAGCCTGAGACCCCCCAGATTGACACGCAGACCCCAGCTGGGCAGCCCTGGGGCTCGATCCCCACCTCCGAGGACCTGGGGCCAGCGCCCTCCAAAGTGTCCCTGGGCCAACTCCCCCATGACCGCTGACCCTTGGCTCCTCAGTCTGCCCTCGCTGACCTCGGGGGCAAAGGACTCTGGTGGTGGCTCTAGTCCGAGGGAGTGGGCTTCCTGCTCTCCCGCCTCCGCGGGGCTCTGGTGCGCTGGGTGACTTCTCGCTCGCCTTCCCCGGCCACGGCCGCCCCGGGGCACCCTGGTGGGCAGGACGCTCACTGGGCCTGTGGTAGCGCATCTGAGCCTCGCGCCAAGCCCTTCCAGGCCCAGCATCCTGCCGCCACCTCACAGGCGAGAAACCAAGACTGGGCGAGGTGCGGCCCTCTCCAGGCTCGGAGGGGACGCAGAACGGGCAAGGCGGGCGTCAGCAGACGCGTGACGTGGCCACTGAGGGCAGGCCCAGCCTGGCCACGGGCCCCACAGGTCTGCAGCGAGAAGCCCTAGGTGCTGCCGCTGTGGGTGCCCGGCCTCCCTGTGGGGGGACGGCGGGGGCTCCTTTCTGACCCCAGCCGGACCCCCAAAGCTCCTCTCCAGCCCTCCGCTCACCGGCCCCCTGGCCCATGCAGGCCAGTAAGTGGGCCCCTGAGGGCCCCGAGGGAAGAAGACGGGAGGGGGCTGGAGACGAGAGAGGAGGCAGGAGGGGGGAGGACAGAGTGCAGGTGACGCCAGGTGAGGCAAACACCCAAAGAGGGAGGGGTGGGGAGTAAAGGGGGAGGGTCAAGTTCCGAGACCTGGGGCCTGTGTGGCTGGGACAGCTGGCCAAGAGGTCCTGGAAGAGCCACCCAGCCCAGTGGGGGGATGAGGGGCGGGAGGCCCTCCTGTCCCTGGGCTGCTGTCCCAGCCCAGGCACCAGCTGTGGGGGCGGGGCAGGCCCCCAGTGAGCTGGTCTCTGGGTGCCAGTGTGTGTTCAGGACCCGGGTGCCGGCGGCCACTCGGCCCACAGGCCTCCCACCTTGCATCCCCAGCACGGAGCCGCGGTTCATTCACGTCTACCACGGCCTTTGCGGGGACGTCTTTCGGGAGAAAACAAGGCACAGCCAGGAGGAGAGGGGAGGGGCTGACTGTTTTCTCCACCCCACCCCCACCCCAGCCCTGCCAGGCAGGTGCGGCTCTGCCGCAGGAGCATGGGACAGACCCGGCCGACCACAGGGCCAGTGCACGTGCTGCTCCTGGGTGACGCGCCTGGCATGGGCTGGCCTTCTCCCCGGGGACCGTCTTCTTGTCTATAAAGTGGGGGCGACTCCTGTGCCCGGGGTGGGTCAGGGCAAGTCTATGTGGCAGGCACCAGCCACACCAGAGATGCCAGCGCCCTCGTCACACTGGCCTCCTAACCACTGTCCCACCCCATGGTGACTCTGACTGCAGATCCTGAGCACCCCAAGGGTGCCGACCGCCACAGGTGGGGCTCTGGGGTGCAGGCCTGCCCAGCGCTGGCAGCTGCGGCAGGAGCCTGGGGCGGGTGGCAGACAGCACACCCACCTTGCCCTGCCTCTCAGGCCTGAATGTCCAGGCCCCACAGGCTATTTCTGCTGGCCAGCCAGGTCTCAGCTCAGGTGGCCCTTCCTCCAGGAAGCCCTCAGGGACCCCGCCCTGGCTGGTGCGATCAAGTCCCCGCCTCCCAGCTCCTTCCTGGCACACTCCACCCTCCCTGCCTCAGGGTCTCCTGGTCTCCCCACCCTGCTGTGAGCTCCTAGGCAGAGGCCAAGCAGATCTGCCCAGGGCCTGGCTCACAGTAGAGCCGTGTCCAGAGGGGCCGGGCATTTGCCGGTCCAGTGTCTGACCACATTCTTTCTGGTACTGCTTTCCCCGGGGGCCCGGAATCCACGGCATGGGACAGCACAAACCCCCTGGAGGTGGCCTCAGTGACCAGGAGGTCCAGGCAGGTGGGGTAAGGCCAGGGTGGCAGGAGTGGGTACTTAGAAATCCCAGCTCTACCAGGGCCGTCCTCATGTCCCCGAGGCAGGCCTTCCTCCCGGGGCCTCAGTTTCTGCAGCTGTAAACCAGGAGGGTGACAGTCATTTGGTGGTCACAGAAGGAAAGGGTGTAACCTGTACCCTCAGGGCTAGAGGCTGGGGCGGGTGGCTGGTGGTAGGAGGAGCTCTGGACCATCTCTCTGTGGCAGGCCCCTCCCCATTTCTTTGCCCCCCCCCCCCCCCCCATATAGAAAGTGCTTTGCAAATGAAGCTTGGAGACCACGCCCGCGCCTGCCATCAATCAAGCCCCCAAGTCCCCTCCTGGGTGGAAATTCTGGCTCCCCTGCCCTGCCATAGTTGCCAGCTCTATCCTCCAAACCCTTAATGGGGAACCAAAGGACCTGAGGGGCATCACAGTCCCCAAGCGCCCCTGCGCTGGGGCGGCCCACCCCTCTCCAAGCCAGGCCCCCGCGCCCCCCCTCCCCAGCTGGATCCCGCGCTCTGGCCCCTCCTCCGCTCTCCGCAGGGACATGACATTCACCAACATCGCTTCTGGTCCCATCTGCGGAGCGCCCCACCCCCGGCAGCTAATCCCCACAAAGCCCGCGCAGGGCCCAGCATGACAAGCAGGCGCGCGCGCAGCCCGGCGGAGCGTGCTCGGCGGGGCCGAGGCGGGATTCGGCGCGGCTGTCACTCCCCGCGTCCGCGCCTCTAATTGGATTCCCAACACGCAGAGGTCAGCAGAAACGCCGGAGAGAGGAGAATCAAAGGGAAGGGGCGTCTGCGAGATAAAGAGAGGCATTCTTCCCGGGCCACAAAGACGGCAGCATGAGGGGGCGGAGGGGACCCGCAAGGGGCTGCCCATCTGGAGGGGGAAGGGAAGGAGAGGGAGGCCGTGGCGGAGCTGGGGCCCCTCTCCTCTAGCGGGTGCCACGCTACCTCGGCGCCTCTGCTCACACGGTGCCTTGGGCCCAGACGCCATCTGCCCGTGGGGCCTGGGCAGCCCCAAGGCCTGGCCCTCACTTCTGCCTGCTCTAGGGGTTCTTGGAATGCAGGGGCTGGGGTAAGGCTCTGGGGTCTGGAGCTGAGTGCCCTTCCTGCCTGCCACCTGCTCCCTGCGAGACTCAGCAAGCCTTTGCAGTTCTCTGGGCCTCAGTTTGCTCCTCTGTGGAATGGGGACAACACCCACCCCCACCTGGGGCAGTGGTGACCAGCATGAAATGAAGGGACATGAGCAGAGAGCTTGGAGAAGAGGGTCCCACGTGCGGGCAGCTCCAGTGTGCCCCCTTCCACAGCTCCTCCACTGGCCTGTCCGGCAGAGGGTGGACAAGGGGTGAGCGACAGTCCCCAGCCTTGGTGGGGCTTCACCCCTGGTGCTCACGTCTCCATGGACACCCTACCTGGCGGACGAGGACCCTCAGAGTCGGGAAGTGAAGAAAAACGGCCAGAAAAGAGCGGGACCTGGTGGGGGAGCCTGACCCCTGGTCTACGTCCCACTGCGTCCCTCTGGTGCCCCCCCTCCTGTGCGAAGAGCAGGTTCCGTGTGCCAGCGCAGGCACACACCAGCGGGGGGCGGGCCAGGGACCAGCCGCTGCAACACAGGCCCTGTTTGCTTTAAGAACGGCGGATCCATCCGCCGACTCTGGTTCATGAAAGAGACAGGAAGAGGACCTCAAAGGGAATTTCTAAGAGACAGAAAATCAATGGCCCTGACATCCTGGCCCCCAGAAAGTATCACACACAGGCAGACGCACGTGTGCGCACACACACACACACACACACGCACGCATGCTCACAAATACCCAATTTCAAGTGCACGCACATCTGGCTTGATACAATACACACGCGAGCACGGGACACACCCAGCCCGGCTGATCTCCTTGTGGGTGCGTGTGCACCTGTGCAGACCCGCACATGTGACCCAGAGCATGTGCACGCACCACGGCACGAGGGCACAGGTGGGCACCCTCACGCACGGATGGACGCACACCTTTGTTTGACGGGGCCCACGCGCTTCTACCCAGGCTGCCTGGTCTGGCATGCCCACGCGCGTGCGCCTCCCTGCACACCCACGTGTGAAGGCACACAGAAACAGGGTGGCCATGACTGATGGCGGCTCCAGGGTGACCCGTATGGACAAGGCCGTGTGCAAAGCCCACCCCTGAGAAGTCCGCACACGCTCACTGGTCCGGGGGCTCCCCGAGGCAGAGGCTGGAGCTGTCGCACAGTGAGTCCACGGACACGCCCAGAGCCCTGCACACGCACGTGAAGGGGGACGCTCAGCGCTGACCCAGCACATGCGGCGCATCCCTGGGGTCTCCAGGGAGCCCCCGCAGACCGACAGCTCTGACGGCAGGGTGGGGGAAGGAAGGGTTGCCAGGGATACGGACGCGGGGCTCCCAGAGCTACCCGCCAGCCCAGGCGGCACAAAAAGGCCAGCGACCACTCTCAGGTCTCTGCGTGTTGCTCATCAGACGGCCGTGGAGGGGAGGCCGGCCTCCCAGGAGTCAGTGTGACCCTGCCGGGTGCCAGGTGAGGGCTGTGGAGCCTCTGATACTCACGTGAGGCCTCAAGCCCAGAGTTTGCTGAGGACACAGGGACAGAAATAGCTCTGCGTGGACCCCAGGCCTTTCCCCAGGCCACACCTCCTGTTCATCCAACAACCTGTTCAGTGCTGTGTGGCCTAGAGCAGGTCACTTGCTCTCTCTGAACCCCAGGATCTTCATGCACAAAAGGCGATGGTAGCCGGGCGCGGTGGCGCACGCCTGTAATCCCAGCACTTTGGGAGGCTGAGGCAGGAGGATGGCGAGTTCAAAGCCAGCCTCAGCAATGGCGAGGCACTTAGCAACTCAGTGAGACCCTGTCTCCAAATAAATTACAAAAAAGGGCTGGGGATGTGGCCCAGTGGTCAAGTGCCCCTGCGTTCAATCCCCGGTACCACAAAAAAAAAAAAAAAAAAAAGGCGATGGTGACCATTCTGAACGTTTAGAGAGCAAGTTCCAGGCTGCGGTCAGCAGGGCGAAGCTGACTGGCCACGAGCCTCATCCGGGTGCCGTGCTGGACACGTTCCCGCCATTATTTCCTGAGGCCCCGCACCTTGCTCTGTGACATTGCCTTTATTTATTATACCCATTTTATAGATGAGGAGGTCAAGGGCTTGGGCGGTGTGTCACCAGCCCAGGGCCACCTACGTGGGTCAGGAGGCGGGTTCTTAGCTACTTTGCTAAGCCTTCCTGCCCCAGGAGCCAGGTGGTGGGGCAGGCAGCATGGACCCTTATCCTTAGATGGTCACAGCGGCCCTGGTGGCCTCTTGAGGGGCCACAAGGACCAGGTAGGATGGAGTCAGAGGCTGCTGGCCTACAGATGGAGCCACTGAGGTCCAGGGAGGGAGGCCAGGGGGCAACGCTCTGCTGGGGCCTCAGGCAAGGTGGCTGGGGAAGCCACATTAGGACCAAGTTCCCTGACTCTGGGCTGTGAGCGCCCTGGCTGGCCAACACCACGTCATCGCCCAAGCACATATTAGGCACCTGCTGTGTGCCAGGCTTGCCTGTAACTGCGGGGTCCTCCACGCCCACGTGACACCTGCACTCGGCCCTGCTGTCCAGCCACGCTGCCTGGGTCCTCCCCCTGGGCTGCCGGGGAGCAGGACCCGCCCCCACCCTTCTCCTGTCTTCTGAGCTCCCTCCATGCCTTAGAGCCTGCCCCAAACCCTGGGAAGCTGGGACTACAGCCCCCATGTGTCAGCAGGGAAGCCGGAGCTCAGGGAAACCTGGCCAGGCAGGTCTCGAGGGTGACAAGTGGGGGAGGAGGGCCCACCCCCAGCTCTGTCTGCACAGGCCTGGGCTGCCGTGGGCTTCCCCGGCTCCTGGTTGGGGAGAGGGACAGACTGTGGTCTGGGACACCTGCAGGCATCCGAACACCCTCAGGCCAGGGGAGGAGGACGGCAAGGGCTGAAGTCACATTTATTTATTTTTTTTGGTACCGGGCATTGAACTCAGGGGCACTCGACCACTGGGTTGCATCCCCAGCTCTTTTTTGTATTTTATTAGAGACAGGGTCTCACTGAGTTGCTAACTGCCTCGCCATTGCTGAGGCTGGCTTTGAACTCGTGATCCTCCTGCCTCAGCCTCCCGGGTGCTGGGATTTCAGGTGTGCGCCACCGCGCCCGGCTTTCTGAAGTCACATTTATTAATGACAAAGATCCGTACAACGGAAAGACATTGCCTGACGCCTCTAATCCAAGAAGGGTCTGAGATCTCGGGGGACCTTCCTCGCAGACCTAGAAACACCTGTCCTACCAGACAGATGTGGGTCCATGCGGGGTGTCAGGGAGACCTGGCCTCTCCCAGGGCCACTCGCCTCAGGGTTGAGGGTTCCAGGCTGAGGTTCACCAAGTGCTCGCGGCCCTTCGGTGAGTGGGCACCGCCCCGGAGCCTGGCGGTGCAGCAGGGAACCAGGAGGCAGCAACGCCGGACCCGGTGGAGCCCACGAGCCGCCCGGAAGACGGTGGGGGGGGGGACGGGCTGGAAACACGCGTGCGGGTCAGGGTGGGAGGACACAGAGGCCAGGGCAGGCGGACGCCCACCTGCGCTACGACAAGGTGACGACAGGGATCCCAGAGGCAGAGGCCCGGAGAAAGCAAGGGAGCGACGAGTGTGACGTCTGAGGACAGCAGGTTCCAGGCAGAGGAGGACCCCGGGTCTGCGTGCGGGAGGGCGGGAGGGCTGGGCAGGGAAGGGGAGAGGCCCTGGAGGACGGCCCGGAGGGCTCCGCGGATGCCGCAGGACCTGGGCTCTGGCTGTGTGGGACGGAGCAGAGGCGGGGCAGGGTGGGGCGTCCCCAGGCCTGGGGAGGGGACTCTGCACTTCAGACAGGCCCATGACACTGCGGGACCAATGGAGCCGCCCAGGGAGAGGGAAGGGGACGTGGTGCTGGGGTCCGCCAACGCGCAGAGCTGGGAGTCCGGCAGGACAAGTCTTGAGACACCCAGAGAGGCAGGGGGGCCCAGCAGGGAAGGGGTTCCCAGAGAGTGTGGCTGCTTTGAGGGGCGCGCCCACTGGACTGGCCACGGGCAGTGTCGCTGGTGGCGCTGACGGGAGCTGTTGGGTGGAGCGGGGTGAGGCCTGGGGGGGGGGGCTCGGGCAAGGTGGGGGCAGAATCAGCAGCCAGGCCCCCAGGGCAGAGCGGCTGCAATGACCCACCAGTGGCCTCACCCGGGGCCCAGCTCTGACCCCTCCTAGCCATGGAGGCCGGTGCCCGGGGAGGCTCCGTCTGGCCCTGTTGGCCCCTCCCAGGCCCTGTCATCGGGCTGGAGTTGGAGGCAGAGGCGGAGAGGAGGCCCCGAGGGCTCTGCCCTCACGCCCTGGGCCCGCTGGCACGGCCGGGGCAGCCCCTCACCCCTTCCTTTGGGGAGCCGTGGGAGGAGAGGGCAAGGGGTGCAAGTGAGGGGGCGGCGGTGTTGTCCTGTGGGCTGGACGGCCAGGCAGGTGACCACTACCACAGCACACCACCCACCTGCGCGGGCTCTGGGGAAGAGCCCAGGAAGGCGGAGTCCCAAGGCCAGCCCGCCCTCAGGGGCCTGTTCACAGCTGCCCAACCCACCCACCGTCCTCTCCCAGGACCTCCTGGCCCCCGGGGGAGCCGCCAGGCTGGACCTCTTGGAGACCAGGAGCGGCTCCAGAAAGCCCAGGCCCAGGAGGCTACAGCGCAGGGCTCCGTCCCCGCTCTGTCCCCCAGAATGTTCAGTGGCCCTGGGGAGCGTCCCGTCTCTCTGGACTTCAGTTTTCCGGTGTCTAAGATGGTAGTCAAACCTCCATGCCCCCCACGCTCAGGCAGGCGTCATTCGGGTCACGGTATCTCCTGGGGTGAGACCAAGTGCCACTCAGGCGGGGTGAGTGCATGAGTGCCACACAGGCGCAGGACGTCACAGTCACGAAGGGCATTTCTGCCCCAAGCTGCCGGGAAGAGCAAACCCCTGGTGTTGTGTGAAGTCTCTTTAGGGCGCCGCAGGCCCCGGTCCTGACGCCAGCTCCAGCCAAGGAGGTGACGGCCTGGTGAGGCCTCCCTGCTGCAAAGCCTTGCTGGGGTCGAGCCGGCTTCAGAGGGGTTTGTGAGTCCTCCACTGAGGAGTTGATAATATACTGTCCCCTCCTCCCCAGGGCAGAGCGTCCTCTGGTGGGCTCTGTGACCTTGGCCAACTCTCCTTCCCCCTCTGAGCCTTGGTTCCTCCTGTGAGGCCAGAGTTCACTCCTGGAGGCTGGGGTGGGAGGATGGGGAGGGGCAGCAGGGACAGGGGCTGAAGACAAAGGGCTCCAGGGAGGGGGTGCCCCATAGGGTGGGGCAGAGGCCAGAGCAGGCCAGTGGGCCCTCTGCCAGCTGTTGCAGCGCCATGAAAATCTCTTAACCACACAGAATGGTTAACGGCTCCCAAATCCTGTCGTACCACAGGCTTAGGAGGCTTAAGCTGTTAAACGCATAAACTTCCTCAATAAACCGGCCTCTCCCGGCACATCCAGAGGCCCAGCCAGATGAGAAGGCGTGGCTGGAGGGCGGGGGAGCTTCCCCAGCTGTTTATGGCATACTCTGGAGGCAGCGTGGACCAAACCTGTCACCCTGGTGTCATCAGGGTCAGGAGAGCCAGTCTGGGGCCAAGAGAGGGCCCCACAGGGGCTCCAGGGTTAGATGGCCCAGGTTCACATCCTACCCCTTCCTGGCCATGTCACCCCGGGGCAGACTGTGGAACCTCTCTGAACCTCAGTTTCCTTTTCTGTGAGATGGGCATGACCTCTACCACCCGCACCGGGAGGCCACGGGTCAGCTGGACACCGCGTGTGAAGAAGAAATCAGAAGTGGGAGGTATAGGAGCAGACCTGCCTCTGCCACCTAAGAGGGGTGTGACACACACCGGCCCAGCCACAGCTTCAAGGTAGTGGGCAGGAAGGACTGGGTGGGCACAGGTGGGGAGATCTGCTGTCTGGGTAGAAGTTGGTCAGGTGGGCCTGTCCTGGGGTCACGCTGCACCTGCCCCACATCGCTTAACAGGAAAGCAGCTCATCCCTCAAGGCCCAGCCTGAGAAGCCCCTCCCACAGTCCCAAACACGGTCCCTCGGCCACCGGTGAGCTGTCACATTCTTTGCATCCGGCCATGTGGGGCTCCTGCACAACCTAGAGGTGGGCAGGGCAGGGTTTACTGCCCCATTTCTTGAATAAGGCCACCAGGCCTCTTCCCAGGGGATCCTGCAGCTCACTCTGAGATTCTTCAAGTGGGCGGTGCCACACCAGGTGGGCGGGATGCGGACCTGGGGTATCCGTGGAGGGCACATTCTGGCGTCGGTCTGCTCTAGGTTAATAAGTTGCCCCAGCCGAGTGGGAGGAAGCCACGTCCAAATTCTGGCTCTACACCTTAGTTCTGAGTGACCTTGGGCAACTTGCTGACCCTCTCTGGATTTGAGTCTCATCATTTGTAAAAATGGAACTAGTAAGATCAATGGCAGATTCCGTAAGCCCAGGGGAGCAGGGCACTTAAGGGCAGTGCCGCCCCCCAGGTGGTCCTGTCCTGGGCCTCGCCTGGCCTCTCAGGCCTCAGCCGTTGACAGCAGAGGAACGGAAGCCCCGGTGGTCCCTTCCCTCCTCCCTGTGCCAAGACCCCTCTCCTCTGCCCCCGGGTGGCACCAACCTGTCTGGAGATAGGCGAAAAGAAAAAAATGGCCTCTTGCTGGCCTAGTTTCCATCCTGTCCTTTTCCTCCCACCCCCCAAAGCCTTGGGAAATGGCTCCTCCTTCAGGAAGCCTGCCCAGCTCTCTCCCAGCGCCCCGCCAAGAGCCGCAGGGCTGCACACTCCTGGCCACAAACGGCCTCAGCGTGGGCTGCTTCCAGTTCTCCACGAGGACATCTCGGACCCCTCCAAGGAGCAAAACACCAGAAGCTGGCATTTGGTGACTGATGGACCGGGAGGAGGATGGATGAGAAGGAGGGAGCGGGGAGGGTGTGGAACTTCTCCAGTTCTTAAGAGCAAAGATCTGAGCAGCTTGAGCGCACTGGCCAGGATCTCCGTCCAAGCCCGTCCCCAGAGGCTGGCCTGTGTGGTCTCGGCCCTCGCCCCATCCTGGGGTCTGCAGGGCTCGGCCCCTGCCCCTCCTCCAGCTGGCCGCCCGTCCACCCTGCGTTCCAACCCTCGCCCTGCCCAGCCGGCGGGCCTGCCAGCTGGAGGCCTGCCTCCTCGCCCCCGCCTGCCTGCACCCCACCCTCGTGGACCCCCCAGATACATCTGGGCCACTGGGCCAGCCTCTGAGGGAAGGGCCGGGCCTGGAGGCAGGGTGGGAGGGAGGCCACCCTCTGGCGGCCCAGGATCCCACGCTGAGGGCCCCTCCTTCCCAGAATTCTGGGAGTGAACTAGAAAACAAAGTCACCAGGCTGTTCAGAGGTGGCCGCCAGCGGGGGACGTGGCCCAGCCTGCCCGTGCGGTAATTTGGCAACGCGGGTCCAAAGCACTAAAAAAAGTATGTGCCCTTTGACCCCACGATTCCGTGCCTGGAAACGTAGCCTAAGCCAACACAAGCCACTGGGCAAGGAGACGCAGACCCGACGTGCTCGCCAGCCTCTGTCCAAGAGGGTGACCTGTGGCCACCTGCAGGCCCCGCCATGGAGGTCAGTCAACATGCCAGGCTTCGCTTACACCCCGGAATTCGAAAGACACCCGTGAGGTGTGACGTAAACGTCCTCAGGGCTGGGGACGTGGCTCGGTGGCAGAGAGCTCCCCGGCTCGGGCACAGCCCTAGCACCCGCCACCCCAAAAGGTCTTGCAGCAGGAGCTCACAGTCCACACGGTGACTCCTGTGAACACCGGGCCAGGCTCACGGCGGCGCGTGCACGGTGGCTCTGGGTGACGGGGACCACGGGGAGTTTTAATTTTCTGCTTATCAGCCATTTCTAAAGTTTCTACCAATCACTCGAACGGCTTTCACAATAAAGGAAAGTTATTTTTTCCTCAAAATAAAAAGCTCATGGGGAGAGAAAAAAAAAAAAAACAACAATAAACACGAAGCCACGGGCGGGGACCGCCGCGCACGGCCTCCCTCTGGCCCCCCACGCTCTCCCCGCCCCGGCCTCCGCTCCAGGCCCCTCCCCTGCCTTGCCGAGGGGGACACAGAGGTTGGAGAAGGTCGGTTGCTTGTCCAGGTCCCAGGCCAGCGAGAGGCTGGGGTTTGAAATCAGGTCTCTAAAGCCAAGGCCAAGCCGGGCTGGGCGGGGGAGAGCAGGGCTGGCGCTGGCGGGCAGGGCTGGGGGAGGCTCCTGGTGGGCCTGCGGCCGCGAACTGGGAAGTCCTGGCCGCGGCCTCTGAGCGACACGTGTGACCTCCGCGCTGGCTCGCGGCCCTCTCCTCATCCCAGCTAAAGAGTCGAAGTCCCACCGAGCCTGAGGGTGCCTATCAGTGGTGTCGCAGCCACTGTGCTCACCAGGGCCTGTCCCCAGAGCCACTGCAGTCGTGGCTGGGGCACTGGGGTGGAGGAGGGCAGGCCCCCCAGAGGTGGCCAGCCTGGGGCTCCTGCTGGACAGGCGGAGCAGGGGCCCAGGGCAACAGGGACGCAGAGACGGCAAACAGCCTGGGGAGGCAACGGTCCAGCCAGTAACGCAAAGCCTAGGAACCCCCCCACCTGCTGGTGGACCCCCATATCTGCTGGTGGACCTCCACGCTGGTCCTCCACAGCCCCCCACACCTACTGGTGGACCCCCCACACCTGCTGGTGGACTCCCACATCTGTAACGACCCCCACATGGGACCCCCCAAGCTGGTGGACTTCCACACCTGCTGGTGGACCCCCCACACCTGCTGGTGGACCTCCACACCTGCTGGTGGACCCCCACATAGGCTGGTGGACCCCCCACACCTGCTGGTGGACCCCCACACCTGCTGGTGGACACACCTGCTGGTGGACCCCCCACACCTGCTGGTGGACCCCCCACACCTGCTGGTGGACCCCCACACCTGCTGGTGGACCTCCACACCTGCTGGTGGACCCCCACACCTGCTATCTGCTGGTGGACCCCCCACACCTGCTGGTGGACCCCCACACCTGCTGGTGGACCCTCCACACCTGCTGGTGGACCCCCACACTGCTGGTGGACCCCCCACACCTGCTGGTGGACCCCCCACACACCTGCTGGTGGACTCCCACATCTGCTGGTGGACCTCCACACCTGCTGGTGGACCCCCACATCTGCTGGTGGACCTCCACACCTGCTGGTGGACCCCCACTGCTGGTGGACCCCCCACCATCTGCTGGTGGACCCCATATCTGCTGGTGGACCCCCCCACACCTGCTGGTGGACCTCCACACCTGCTGGTGGACCCCCACACCTGCTGGTGGACCTCCACACCTGCTGGTGGACCCCCCACACCTGCTGGTGGACCCCCACACTGCTGGTGTGACCCCCACACCCTGCTGGTGGACCCCCACACACCTGCTGGTGGACCCCCACACCTGCTGGTGGGAGGCCCCGGGGGGAGGCCCGCTGGGGTGATCCCGAGGAGGTGGGGGACTGGCACAGGGGAAGGGGAGGGGACTGAGGTCTTTCGAAGGGACTCCGGGTGTCCTCACCTGGCAGACAGTGGCCGGCGCAGGCCCAGAGCCGGTGGTCCATACACAGGGACCAGATGAATGAAGAGGGGACAGTCACACAGGGAGGGGGAGCACGGGCCCTCCAGCAGAGTGCCCTGCACGGCCGCAGGACAGGGCCTCCCTCCGCATCCCTCAACCCGCCCCGCCCCCAGACGCCACTCACTTTTCCCAGCCTTCGGGCCACCTCTCCGGGCGCCTGAGACCCCAGGCAAGGACGCCTTCTCCCTCGGGCTCTCAAAGTGCTCTGGCAGGACCGTGGCCAGCCTTGTCCCCCGAGTCCCTAGCTCCCCCGGGGCCACTGGCCCTGAGTCTCAGGTCTCTCAGGGACCTCTCTCTGCTGGGGACGCTCCTCCTGGGCCCCACAGGCAGCCCCGTCAGCTCCAAGCCCACCTCCTGTTGAGGCCTTTCTTTCCTGAAGCAGGTCCTCCCTTGGGTCCCCCGTCACACAGGTTCTCCGTGCGCTCGTGGCCGTCTGTGGCTGGCTTACTTACTTGTTCACTGACTTTCACCCTCAGAGCCCCCATCCGCCCACCCGGACTAGGAACTCCAGGGGGCAGCGAACGTGTCTGTTTTGGTCGTTTCTGTTGTCCCAGCCTGTGTCTGCTACATAGTAGGTACTCAACACACATTTGTCAGAGGGCCAAATGGCAAACAGTGGGTACTTAATACATGCTTGCCAAATGGCTGGCTTCTCTCACTGTGCCCTGCACACAGTGGGCACCACAGAGAGTGGGTTGGAGTGAACCAGCTTAGCTTGGTGAACTCACTGTGCTGGCAAGTAGTGACCCTTTGCTCGCCACCGCGGCCTGTCCCTGGGTGGTGGCCACTTCCTATGGGGACTCCCCCACTCATCTCCCAAGGAGACCTCGGTCCAGTCTTATTTTCTCTACTGCGTATTAACAAAGCAACGGGACTTTTCTGATCAGATGATGTCGGAGCTTGAATGGATCTTTCTGGAACACACGCCCCAGATTCTGCGCCTGCCCCCCCCCCCCCAGGGTGGAGGCTCCCTGGGCGGGGCGGCTGGGCAGGGGTCATCCCCTCGGCCTCAGCCCCAGCGTGGTCTGTCCAAGATGCACCGTCTCCCTGCACGTCTGAGCTCAGGTCCTGGTTCACAGTCGCGAGGGCTGCCGGGTGGAAGGAGCCTGTGCCTGGCGCGCCGCGGAGCCCTGCCGCCAGACCGGGGGGCGGTTCTGAGCCAGCTCCGGGAAGCTGCATTTCTGCCAACTTTGCGAATGGTTCTAGTCCACAGGAACGGCTGAGAATCCTGGAGCAGCCCTGCGTCTGGGTGGCTGCCCACAGGCCACATCAGCAGCTGGGTCACACCCTGACTGGCCCCCACGCGTGCCCAGCAGCTGGCTGGACCAAGCCTAGGCCTTAGGTGGGCTGGAGAGTCCAGGGGGAGAAAGGAAGGGAACCAGGGCTGGGCCCAGCCTGCGCCGGCACCCTCCCCGCTGGCCAGGAGGGCTCGGACAGGCACCTCCACGATGGCCCTGTGACTGACCTTTGGGAGCAGGGAAGCAGACCCCTTCCTGTCCAGCCTGCAAATGACGCCACAGCCCCCCGTCAACAGAGAGGCACAGTCCAAGCCACACCTGGACGGCTGACCCAGGGAAACCAAGAGTAGGTGCTGGAGGTTGGTGTACTCCGCGGAGTCTCAGGGTGACTCCTTAGCAGCCATCGCGCCCGCCGCCGTCCGAGCCCTGCTCCGACACAGCTTTCTCTACATCTTTCCTCCAGCTTTTGACCCTGGCTGTACCCAACCAGTCCCCACCACGGGCCACGCTGCTGCTATCCCCAGGACGCATTCATGCAGCTCCAACATCCAGAAGTCCTGGGCCACCCACCCAACAGAGCTCTCTCCCGAGACAGCGCCAGTGGCAGGTCCGCTGCGCAGCCTTCTGTCACTTTGTGTGCCCACTGCAGCCTGAACGGTGCCTATCAAAACGAGTCTAGGGGCTGGGGCTGGGGCTCAAGCGGTAGAGCGCTCGCCTAGAACGTGCGCGGCTTGGGTTTGATCCTCAGCATCCACATAAAAGTAAACGCATTGTGTACAACTAAAACAAACAAACAAATATATATGTATATAAACCCCCGAGTCTAATGCCTCAACCTGTGCTCATTTCCAGGTCTGTCTCCCCGACGGACTGAGCGCTTCAGGGGGGAGGGCCGCAGCTGGGCTCTCCTCTGCATTACCTGAAGCCCAGGACAAGGTCTGACACCGGGCAGGCCCCGTGAAAGTCCGATTGCTGAATAAACAACCAATGCTGAGTGACTGGTTTCTGGTGTGTACATTCTGCACCTCCCACCCTGTCACCTCCCAAGCTTTGTTCTTTCCAAGGATATAAAACCAAATTCATGCCGGGCGCGGTGGCGCACGCCTGTAATCCCAGTGGCTCGGGAGGCTGAGGCAGGAGGATCGCAAGTTCAAAGCCGGCCTCGGCAAAAGCAAGACCCTAAGCAATTCAGCGAGACCCTGTCTCTAAATAAAATACAAAATAGGGCTGGGGATGTGGCCCAGTGGTCGAGTGTCCCTGAGTTCAATTCCTGGTGTCCCCGCAAAATAAATAAATAAATAAAACCCCAAATTCGTGGGTCTGCTCAATGGAAAAGCACGCTGACTGGAGGCCACACCCTTCCACCTCCGAAACCTGTGACCGCCTTGCACCACCCCTTGACATATCTGGTCACCACCTGTGCTGCTGTTCACTTGACATTTTTCCCTAACTAGGAGGCCTGGTCACAAAGGCCTGGCTTTGGAGCACTCCCTGGGTGAGAACCTCAGATCCCCTCTGACACTCCGCATGACCTCTCTGAGCCTCAGTTTCTTCAGAGAACAGAGAACCTTCCATGGGGTTCTTGGGAGGAGTAAGTGGGGTACATCACCGGCATGCTCGTTGTACAAGGTGGTCACCGGCCTGGTTCACAGTGAGAGTGGGAACTGGAAGTGACCACGGGGCCTGCTTTGGCCACTGGAATGAGCAGAGAAGCGAGGCTGAGCCATGCCAGGTGGAAGCCTCTGGGTCGGACACGACCTGTGACACGGGCCCTCCTCTTGTACTCATGACGGGGACATTCCTCACCGTGGCTCCTCCCTCCACTTGGCTCCCAGACGGAGGAGTCTCAAGCTGACCCGTGAAGAGTGTGTAGCATTGAGTGAGAAACACACTTCCTGTTTTGTCACTTCACCTGAACCTGACCCATACTGACTGATGGAGCAAGAGCTCAATAGCTGTTCCCTCCTTAAACCTGGATGTTATTTAGTATGAGGTTCGTTTTCTCAAACAAGAAACTGTATCACTTTTGCAAGTGAAGAAAAAGAAACACCATTTACCACCATAAATAATTACATGATAATTAACACGAAAGGCCCCAATCTTCACACCAACCCAAGCCACCGGGCGTGCTGCCTGTGGTCTGCGCATGGACCACTGTTCTGGGCAAAGCTGTGGGTTCGGAAACCCGCCATAGAGAGCCCCAGGGTCAGCTCCAGGCCTTTGCGCTTGCCCGCCTGGGCCCCCACTGCCTGGCCGGAGCCTGCAGCCAGCACCAACTCCAACTCCCTGCCTTCGCAGGGCCCTCCTGCCGCGGCCCTTACCTCTGCAGACGGTGCCGTTCTCCACGGCCTCGAAGCCCGCTTTGCACATGCAGCGGCCGATGGGCACCAGCCACTCGCCGTCCCCGTTGCAGTAGAGCTTGATGGGCACGTCCACCTCCTCGGCGTTGGCGATGCAGCTGCCCCGGGCAGCCACCAGGGACGTGCTCTCGGCCCCCGACAGGGTCTCCTGGAAGGTGGCACCGTTCTGGATGACGCGGGGGCACTTGCGGTAGAAGACGCGCACAGCGATGAGGGACATGCAGCCGCCGTAGTCCTGGAAGGCCAGGTAGAAGCCGGTGCGCGACACGGGCCCGAAGCTGCGCACCTCGGTGTTGATCTTCATGACCCGGCCGCCCAGGTCCACCTGGGAGAAGCTCTCGTCGGCGGCGATGGTGTCCACCTTCACCCACGGGTTCTCCATCCAGTTGGGGAAGGTCTTGGTGGCCAAGTCGACGTCGGCCTCGTAGTAGTAGAGGTTGAAGGTCTCCTTGCAGGACCCGGGCACACTGGGGATGCTGCTGCAGTCGCGCGCACCGAGAACTTCATCTCCACGTGGATGCGGTGGGCGCCGCGGCGCCGGATGAACTTGGTCCGCAGCCAGTTGTTCTGGCTCGACTCGAAGACGTTGCACACCTGGTAGGTGCGGATGGTGTTCATGTTCTCATCGTAGCCGCTCACCTCCTCCCACTGCGAGGGGGGAGACGCCAGTCAGGGGAGGGAGGGCTCAGCCCCCGCACACCCCACGTGGGCACCCAGACCCTGCCCTTGGGTTCCTCCAGCCTGACCATGGACATCAGAAAATTCCCACTGTGCAGGGGAGATGGAGCCTGGTCTCTAAGGAAGCCCCGGTAGAGCGACACACCCATCCGGCGGGAGGGCGTGCCCCTGCTCCGGGCACTCCCCAGACTGCCAGGGGCCACGATTCTGATAAAGGAGACCTGAAGCCTGGCCTCGGCAAGTTTCCACCTGGAAGGGAAAACGGGGGTCCCTGCCCTTCGGGGTGCCTGCAAGAGCATGCTTCGTGCTGCGAGGGGGAGGCGGGCCTTCTGCCCTCCGGGAGCTCCGTGCCTGACCAGGAGACAAAGTCCTGGCCTCTGGGGGCTCCTAGTATGATGGGAGAGACGGACTGGCCGCCTAGGGGACCCGGAAGCCAGAGGCCTTCCTAGGAGAGCGGCTCCCCTCCGGGGCTCTCAGGCTCGGTCTCCTGGGAGCTCGGGCTGCTCTCAGGTGCCTTAGGGGCTCTCCTGCCCTCCCTGTGTGGCCTCGGGGACACAGGGCTGGGGAACCAAGGCTGAGCCTCGCCTCGGTTTGCTTTGACCTGGGTGCTGGGCGGGAGTTGACCCAGGCCTCGGGCTTTGCTGTCACTGAGCCACACCCCAGCCCTCGAGCACCTCTCTGCAGCAGACTGTCCCCTGGCTGCTTGGGCTTGAGTTCAGCTACTCTCCCTTGGGCTTTTGGGGACAGGGGGTAAGGCCTCTGCAGTGGGTGGGGAGCTTCCTGGGGGCAGCTGCCTCTGCTCTCTCCTCCTGTGCCCCTCCAGGGGCTTGAGTGGCTTCACCTGGGACCCTGATGGCAGAGTCCTCCTGGCTTCCTGGCCAGGTCCAGCACCAGTGTCCTCACGGTCTTGTTCCTCGGCCATGATTTGCATACATAGTGTTATCTCCACCGAGCGGAAGAGGGAAGAGCGGGCCAGTGACCTCACTTGACCCAGGTCACATAGACCAGGCGTGCTAGCATGGGCTGCCCCGGGACACAGCCTGCTGGCCTGATGTGGGCCCTGGGCGATCCCTTCCCCTCTCTGGGCCTCTATTTCCCCAACTGCCAAATGTGACTGTGGGAAGGCAGGTGACAGGTACGTCACCTTCCAGTGGGTATTCTTTGTCCTTTTGCTGAATAGATTCTCTGGCCAAGTCCTTGCAGGGCAAAGTGAAGGCTGCAGCCTGGGGACAGCAAGACATTTGGGCTGAGCAGGGCTCGCTGGCCTGGCCTCTACTCCGATGGCGACCCTGACGCTCCCTACATTGCATTTAATTTTTTTTTTTTTTTTTTTTTGGTGGCACCATGTGACAAAGTCAGCCCCTTGTTACAACTGCTGCTCTTCTTCAGAACTTAATTAGAGCACTTAATTAGAGCACTCTGCCTTTCTCTCCCCTCTCTCTAATTAACATGCGGAGGCCCTGCAGCCCAAACACCCCAAATAATTGCGACCGGGGGCCCTGCAGCCCAGCCTGGCCTCATTACTGGCAGGGTGGGGCCGCTGGGCCCAGCCGCCTTTGCAGATGGAAAATTGGTGACAAGAAAGAGCCACAGAAAGAGGCCTGACCCTGGGGCCCTGCCTATTGAGAGCGCAGGCCTGGGGGTAGGAGGGAAGCAGCTCCCTGGGGCCCACAGCTGAGTCCCTAGAGGGGACAGGGTGGGGGGAAGGGCAGGGCTGGGCTGTGGGTCCAGGGTCCTCCCCCAGAAACCAGGGGAGGGGGAGTGAATATTAAAATGGATGACGATGACAATGATGATGGTGATAATTAGTATAGCCACTCTCTCTCGGGGACCAACCTAGGCCAAGCTCTGTGTTAGACACTTTGCAGGAAAATCTCACAACAGCCCCGTGAGGAAGACACCCGTCAGGACCACTCCATAGACAGGAAACCAAAGCTCAGAGCTGGCGGGTGGCACTGGGACAGCGTCTTGGGAGCGTCTGACCCGTGGCCTCTCCCTCTGCGCAAGTGCTGGGGAGAAGGAACTGGAGATCATGCCAGTCTTGCCCTCAGGAACCTCAGAGCATGGGCGCAGCCTCCACCCAGGGAAATACCAGGCCGAGAACCAGGGGTGGAGAGAGGCCTGGTGTGAGGGGGACCCGGGGAGGGGCCAGAGAGAAACAGGTCACAGCCCTGGACACAAACTGAGCCCTTCACCTATTAGCTGCAGGGTCCTGGGCAGGTGGCTGCCCCTCTCTGAGCTTCAGCTAAAAGAGAGCGATTTCCTCCCGCTGAAGGACTGGAGGTGACCTGTGCACAGGTGCCCACACCTCACGACGCAGTGCGTCCTCGGGAAGCCAGAGCTCACTTTTGTCATCTGAGATGGGGGTTGTGTGAGTACCTACTTCTCAGCCTCGCCTTGAGGATTCCGTGGGATAAAGGCTGAACGCATCCAGCCAGTTGCCATGGTAACGGGCGCTCCATCCATGGTAGGGGATTGGGAGGGTGGGACATGAGCAGCCTGGCTCTGGGCCCTGAAGACGGGAGAGGGGCTGGAGTGCGAAGGGGCATTCTGGTCCTGCCACAGAGCCTGGGGCAGCATGGGGGACCCCACAGGGTTTGGGGACCACAGACTCACCCCTGATGGGGGATGCACCATCCAGCCCAGCTCCGCCGTCGCTGTAGTGGAGTCCATCAGCGTTTCTGTGGGGAGAGCAAGGAGTCACGGCCCCGCCCACCCACAATGTCAATCACTCTGAGGGGGCCTAAGACCCCTCCCCTCCCTCACAGCCCCGGCCGCTTCCGAAGCCACCGTCATGGGCTCTATCTAGCCCTCCACACTGCCCTCCCTCGGGGCCTCGCCTCACTCCCTGGTCCCACCTGCTCCCACACCTAGCCAATCATCCGAGTCTGTTTCTCTAGGTCCCGCCCCTCTAGGCGCAACCTAAAGGTCAGCGCCACTCATCCTCAAGGGTCATCCTTAATGGTCATCCCTGCCGCCAATCACGTCTAACCTAGGTATATATCCTTGCTTTTCTCAATATGGGGTCTCCTGGACGGGTTCCAGAAAATCCGTCACCAAACCCTCTAACTTTGATGTCAAATTTGGGTATCTGTGCACTTTTCAGCTTGCATCAAATTCTCAAAAACTGGCACCCAAGTCCTCGAGGGGCCTCTCTTCTGCCCCACTGAGCCCCACCTGTTACCCCTCCTTGCCTCTCCGGCCCACACATCCTGACGGGGAACCCCTGCCCCTCCAGGACCTGGGAGTGCTACCTCCTCAGCCCTGGGGCCCCTCCCAGCAGGGCTCAGCCACCCCTGCCCCAGGGTCAGATCCTGGAGACGCAGAGGAGTGAGGTCCGGCACCAGAGGGTCAGCGTCCAGCCCTCTGGGAGTCCAGGAGGCCCCGGTCAGCCTCTGGATCAGCAGCTGGAGGGAAAGGGCCCCACAGGCTGGGGGTGAAGAAGCCCTCCAGGGCTTTGGAGATCCCGCTCACCCCAAGTCAGGCTCGGAACCCCTCCCCTCTACGGCTCCCTGACAAATGGGCTTCAAGACACTCCCCCCACCCCAGATACCAGGGATGGAACCCAGGGCCTTGGCATGCTGGGCAGGCACTCGGCCTGGAGCTCCACCACTAGCCCTCAGGACACTTTCTGAATTGAATCGAATGGATTTAAATCGACCCCTTTCAAACATTCGTTCAACAAATATATCCCAAAACCACGCATGTGCCAGGCGCTGTGCCGGGCACCCAAAGAGGAAATCAGCTGAGAGCAACCCTACGAGGGAGCAGTTCACAGCCTGGCAGTGGAGATGAGGCGTGAACGAAAAGGCTAGGAGAGAGTAAGCCCAAAGACCTAGAAGGTCACAGTGGGACCTTCCCTGTCACCCAGGTCAGTGACAATAGCTGGGAGGTACGCTCTCTGCCATGCTCCAGTGCTGTGCTCAGGGCAGGCATCACTAATCAATCCCACCCTCTGTGGCCACACAGTGCTGCTCACTGGAGATGAACCCTGACCATCTGAGATGCCAGCCCTGTCCAGCCCTGGACAGCTGTGTGGCACAGGGCGGGAGGGACTGGAGGCATTAGGGCCAGGAGATTAGGGCACCGTGTCCAAGGTTCAGGTCACTGAGAAGGTCTCAGTGGGAGGTAATGAGGGTGTGAACTCCGTCTGCGATGGGAACGGAGGGTGGGGAGGGCGGAGGCATTAGGCTGGGGGTGACCCCAGGCAGACCCCTGAGCTGACAAGACAGGATGCAGAGGCGTCCCCAGGACCTCCTGGGGTTCTGTTTGTGGTCACTGTGTCCCTTTGCACTGGGGGCCACCGTAGGGAGGGGTTGGCGGGGCGGGGGGTGCCAGGGACGGTGGAGCCAGTGCCAGGGGCATCTTTTTGATGGCAAATTGGAGGGAAGTTCTATTATGCAGCTTTGGAGCCGAAAAAAGGGGTTTCTTTTCACACTCCAAATGCTACAGATTTTTCTTCCTGGAGAGAACAAGGGCTGAACTTTTAACCTGTTTTCTCTCATCGGCCTCAGCCAGAGACGCGCCAAGCCGGGCTCTCTGCCTGGGCCCCGGGAACAGCTGCTGGGAGCTGCGTGGAGCAGGGAGAGGAGGCTCTGCCGGGGACAGAAAGGGGTCGGGCGGGGGAGGCAGGCCCCGAGCAGGTGGCCCCCACCCCTTGGCTGGATTCCTGGGCTGACCCAGAGCAGGAGCACCAGAGGTTTCCGTGGCCCAGAGAAGGAGGGGCTGGGAACGCATGTGCTCGTTCCAAGGATGGAAACTCAGGTCTGGGAGAGCAAAGGACTGGCCAGAGGACGCCCACTAAAAGTCAGGGCCCAAACCCGGGCTCCCCAGAATCCTGGGCTGGGGGCACCTGGTCCCCACACATGGGTGGGGAGATGCTCAGAGGGACTGCAGGTGGACAGACCCCCGGTCACCAGCAGGAAGGGCCTTGGAGGGACTGTGAAGTTCGTGGAGGCCCAGGGGGGAGGGCCACCTGCTCTCTCCCACCAGGCCAGTCCTGGGCCTCGCCTAGAGCCTTGCCTCTGTGTCACCACCACTGGGCGGCTCTCCCCGCAGCGTCCCCGTGGCCCCGTGCTCTTGAGTCTTGATGCCTCCCCCGTCCTCCGCCTCGGGCAGGTGAGCTGGGCTCCTGGGCCAGCTGTGGAGGCCGTCTCCCGCGACCTTGCCTTGGAGCCTCCGGCCTTCCTGAGCCTCACTCTCCTCACACACCAGCCGGTGTGGGTGTGCGGCCGACCGCGGCCCAGAGCGTCAGCCCGGAGCACCCGCGGGCTCCGGCCTCGCTGGACGGCTTGTTGTTTTTAGGTGGGGAGCCGCGCTTTCTGGTCCACCCAGTGTCTGCCCACACGCCACGTCCTTTGGGCCCATTAAGTGGCCCCTGAAAGTGAAGGCAGGCCCAGGAGTCTCCGGCTGAGCCCGCCCGGCCTCCCGTGCCCAGGCCTCGCTCGCCGACATCTGACAAGCATCAGCCTCCGCGGTCACGGGCTGCGAGGAGGGGGCCGTCCCTGCGTCTGAAGCCACTTGCTGGGGACGCCCCAAGTTTCTTCTTTGTTCTTCTCACACCAAGCACAAGCCCAGCCCCCTCCTGTGGGGGGTCTGGAGTTGATCTTGCCCAGGAACCTAGGTGGGCTCAGGAAGCCGAGCCCCCCCAGCACTTCTTCCTCCTCCTCCCATAACACCAGGCGTCGCCCCCCAAAAACCGACACAGGGAGGGTCCTCGCGTCCACTGCGACCCCGCCAGGAGCTGGAAACTCGCCAACATCCGCACAGCAGTGCCGAGAGCTCCTTGCTACTGTCCCGTTTCACAGATGGAACAAACGGTCCTGCCAAAGTGGAGGGACTCTCCCGAGGTCACCCACCTACTCCGTCCGCAAGCCGCGTCCACAGGTGCCCTCTGGCCCCAACCCCGCGTGTGCTGTGGCTTTGACCCCTCCCTCCACGCCTTCCTTGCCTGCCCGAACGCTGCTCATCTGTGAAGTGCCGCTCAGGTCACCTCCACCAGGAAGTCCTCTGGAATCCACCCCAGCCCACGGCTCTGCAGCCACTGGTGCTTCAAGAGGCCCCCCAAACCGCAGGTGTCCTGGGTGGTGACTGTCCACGGCTACTGTCCTCTTCCAATGGTGTCTGTGACCCTGAAGGGCAGGTGCTGGGGTCCCCAGGCAGCACAGGGCGTGGCACACAGTAGGCCCCTGCCGCCATCCACCGGGCTGGGACACGTGCCCCAGCAGGACTCTCCCAGCCTCCAGCCTCTGTGGACGACATGACCGGCCTCCCACCTACACGCTGGACCGTGATTTACTTACTATTTCTCTTCTGATTTTTTTTTCTCTCTCTCTCTTTAAGTACATTTTAAAAAGGAAAAAAGTCATCATCATCATAAATGGAAAACCAAGATCACTTGCCGTTAAAAGAAGGAGCAGCAGCCCGGGACCGGAACAGTGAGAAACTCCCCCACGGACAGCTCAGCGTCACCTCGCTGCCCAGCTCGGGGGCGGCCGGGCTCATCAAGCTGCCTCTGAAGTGCTGGCGATGTCCCTGTCCCCATCCCCACTGTGACAGTGACAATCCCTCATGCAGGGAAGCCACTGTCACTGGACTCAGATAATTAATCACCACTCGGACGTGACACAGACCACCGTGGGGACGTGCAGGTTGTATTGTGGGTTGTGGACACCGAGCAGAGGGAAGGAGGAGAGGCTGGGGTGGGAGGCTCCGGGAGGAAAGGAGCTTGGGTGGAGGCTTGAAGAGGGGTCGGGAGGAGTCCCCTGAGGCGGGTGGGCAGGGCATGGCGGGCAGAGGGGACAGCAGGGACCAAGCCCAGGAGGTGAGCCAGGGTGGGGCGGGTGGTGCCTGGAGCTGGGGCTGAGCCCGGGCCTGCCCCGGCCTCCTCCCTGCCGGCCCACCAGCCCTCGCCCGACGCACCCTGCTGGCCACGCTCTTTCCCCTGCCCCGCGCCCCGCCCGCCCGCCAGTCCTGTTGACATCCAGCTCCCAGGTCTTAGCTGCTTTGAAAAAACGACCCGGTGCACAGGAGGGGACAGCGGGGCACACACGCTCAGCGTCCAGGCAGGGGCTGGACCAGGGCCTCCTTCCTCAGGGAGAGCACAGGCTATGGCCCGGGCCCCGCCGCGCGGCACACCCTCTCCTTCCTGCACAGAAGAAAGTAATCAGGAGGCCCCGACTGCCCGGCTGGGGGGCCCGCGGCCCTCCGGCTACGTGTGAATGAGCAGAGCGCATTTCAGGAATACTTGAGCTAAAAGGGGAGACACACTGAAGTCGTTAGCGCTAGGCCCACGAGGTGGCCGCGTGGGGCCCTGCTCCGTCTGGGGCAGATGGCGGCCCTGCTCCCGAGCCTGCCCCGTCGGCTCTGCCTGCCCCGCTCTCGAGCTGTCGTCCCCCAGGGCCACAGACACTGTTTGTCTGGGCTGATAAATCTGTGAGCGTCCCGGGGTGTGTGTGAGGAGGGGACCGTCACGAGGCACCCAGGTGTGCCAAGCCTTGGCCGCGACGCTCTAAATGCTACGCCAGGCTCAGGGGAGCCTGCGGTGCATGCTGTTAAGAACCCCATTTCACAGATGAGGAAACCGAGGTCAGAAGGTGGAAGCAGCCCTGCGAGGGCACAGGTGGTGAACCTCCCTCTGCTGCCTCCTGCCTGTGTCGCCACAGCCGAGGACTTAAACACAAACCAGACAGAACCAGGACTCCATGGCCTCTGGGCGCGTGGGAGGCTGTGAGGACAGGAGACGGGGGAGGACAGGAGGTCCTGGGGCAGGTGGCCCGACTCTGGCCCTGGCCCTGGCCCTTTCTGGTGGGCAAGCCGCTTCTCCCCTCTGGTCCTCACTTTCTGCGTCTGTTAAGTGGGTCCTTGTGACAACCCAGTGACATCATGTGGCTGAGCGCTGCGGACCCGCCGTCTCCCGGGGCCTCGTTCTGGGTGAGGTCCGAGCAGCCTGCTCACCGCGGTGTCCTCAGCCCTGGGCCTGGCACAGAGGAGGCGCCCTGCCCTGCACCCGGGAGCTGGGTGATGTTTCCAGCCCCCTGTGTCTGACCATGTCGTCACCCATCTTAACACCCTCCGGAGTCCCCGAGCCTGCAGGACAGAGTCCTGGCTCTCGGTACCCAAGGCCCCTGCCAACCTGGCCAGGACTAACTCCCGGCCCCTCTCTTCCACGCCCCGAGGGTCCTGCCAGCCTGATTCCCCTTCTGCTTGCAGAAGGTACTAGACTTCCTGAGCCCTAGGGACGTGACCCTTCCAGAATGTTCTCCCTGGAATGCGCGGCCCTGCCTGCTCTGTTAGCTGGCCAACCTCTCTTCCAAAACTGAGCTCAGAGGCTCCTTCTTCTCCCTGGCAGCTGTCCTTGACTTCTCCCCGTCTGGCTGATTGAAGTAGCAAAGTCACGGTCATCCCGTGGACACCTCCTCCCCCGGGTGTGCACCAGGTGTGGGGGTGCAGACGGGTCCCAGGGTCCCTCCCTCCAGGAGCTCCCAGGCTGGTGCCCGGCGTGTGAACTCACGACGGCAGAGGCGGGCGGGATGGCTGGCCCAGGCGGGCGCCAGGACACAGGAGCTCTGACCAGGGAACGAGGAGAGGCAGCTCAGGGGTGGCGGCCTCCGAGCCACGAGGGAGGGAGGGGCCACACGGAAGGTACCGCAGGGTCAGAGGCGTAGGGGTGAGGGCATCTAGTCGCGGCAGAACCAATGACCAGCTCTCAGTGGGAGGTTCTGGGCAGTGTCCCAGGCTGTGGGAGCAAAGCCCTTCACCGGAAGCTGTGGTGGCCCAAGAGCAGCAAGAATGTGAACAGCCTCAAACACTGGGCTGAGGGGCACTGGGGAGCCATGGAGGATTCCAGGGGAGGTTAGTGACATGGTCTGTCCTGAGAACCGTTGGGTCACAGAAGAAATGACGTTCAAGGTGGGGACCAGCTGGGGCAGGAGGACACTTGGCAGCTGCACTCAGGGGTCTTTTCCTGCAGATAGGACAGCAGCCCATGACCCAGATAGCAAAGAGCCAGGCATGCGACCCAAGTGGCAGAGGCTGCGCGGGACCCTCCCCAGCAGGCCCTGCCGAGCCCTGTCTGGGCTGGGGCTCAGCTGCCTTGAACCCAGGCCTGGAGGTCAGACGCCAGCCACAGCTGGGAGCTTTGACCCAGACTCTCTACGACTGGGGCCCGGAGCATCATTTTCATGGTCCAAATTAGAAATTTCCAGACGAGGCAACAGTTGGGAACCAGGAGGTGAAGTTCAAGGCCACGTACAAGCTTGGGGAAAAGTCACTGCCTCTCTGAGCCTCAGCTTCCTTATCTGTGAAATGGGATGGCAAAATCCCTGCTCTGGGTGGCTCATAGCATTGCTCTGAGGACTCAAGGAGGCACTGGGTGCAAAAAAGTGGGGGAACATGACGTGCAAAGGCCCTGGGAAAGCGGCTAGCCTTGCAGAAGCCACCTACGGGCAGGCACTTCATCAATATCGTCTCCTCGACATCCCACAGCAAGCTTAAGGGGAAACTGAGGCGGAGAGAGGTTCAAGACTGCTGCAGGGCCACGTGGACAGTAAGGGGCAAGGCCAGATCTGAGGCCCTTGGTCTGATCCCGGAAGCCACCCAGGCTGCACTGCCTCAGGAAAGGGACGGGGAAAATCCCTGCTCTCACCCCTCACTGCCCTAGGTGTCCGGTTCTGAGCTAGATGCTCTGCCCACCCTGCAAGTCAGCACAGAGGAGGAGACTCAGCCCAGAGAGGCTGCAGATCTGCCCCGTGCCACACAGCCCTAAAAAGCAGAGCTGGGATTTGAACCCAGGCCAGCCTGACTGGGTTTCCCGAGGCCTCTCCTCTGAGCACGAGACGGAGTCTGAGAAGGCCCCAGGCCCACCGCACGGCGAGGGGGGTGGGCCAGATCCTGCAAGGCTGTGGGCCTGCTGGTGCACCCACCCACAGGCAGCAGTTGCTTGCCGGCGCAGCCCCCGTCTGGCCCTCGGGCTGGAGGAAAGGGGACCCTGCTAATGTGAAATCCTTCTGCCCAGGACTCTCGCGGCAGGGCCCTCCCGTCCTCCTGCCTCGGTCGCCTGCCTGGAGGCTCCTCGTGTTTGCTCAGGCCTGGGCGGGGGGCGTCCCTGCGACGCCGGCTCCTCCGCTCTGTCCCCTGCCCGCCTGCCTGCCGCTGGCCTGGGCATCCGCCAGTGCCGGCCGCCCGGCGGAAACCCAATCCTCGGGCCAGCCGGGCTGACAGCAGGCAGCATTGTGCAGCCGGGGCTTCGGGGAGCTTGGATCCGCTGCTTGGGGACCCACTTAACCTCTGCGAAGGACAGGATGATGGATGGGGGTCTGAGACGGGGTTGCTGGGGGCGGGGTGGGTGGTAAATGAACACCAGGGCCTGCTGGGGAAGGGGAGGAAGGGAGGCAGGGGCGGACACGGTGAGAGCTCCTCAGCTCTCCCAGCAGCCGGGGGACGCCTTCGCCCGTCCTCTCATCGTGTTCCTACGGAAGCAGAAGCTCCGAGAGGTTGGGCGACTTGACCAGGGTCACACAGCAGGTCAGAAGTGGAACCCAAGCCCGCGGCCCTCCCGTCCTCCCCGCACACCAGGTGGCCTCTCGCGGCCAGCTCTCGCCCACTGGTTTTTAAGTTTTGAATCTCCTTTACTTAAATGAGTGCACACGCCCTTCCTATCTACAGGAGGTGATTGTGATCATGGCAGCGGGCATTACGGAGACCTACTGTGTGCGGGTGCTGCACTGAGTGCTTCGCTGCTTTATCCCGTGAGATCTTAACGTGGCCTGCTGAGGGAGGACTGGCTGCTGTGGTCCTTATATGGAGAAAAGAAAGCTCAGACTTTTACATAGCAAGACACGGCAGAGCCGGGCCCCGGGTGTTGATGGGGTGTGTAGTGACATATTCACACTCCCCTCTGCCACCAGGCTGTGGGCATCCGAGGTGCTGATCCTCATCCTTCTGACCTGCCTGGCACACTCACACCTGGCCTTCAAGACCCACCTCAAATGGCACCTCCTCTGAGAAGCCCTCCTTGGTGACCTGGGAAGCAGGGCTCCTGCGGTCCCGCATGGGACCCTGTCACTGCATTGGTTCCCTGCCTGCAGCTTTCTTTGACTCGGAGACCCCTCAAGGGGACTGGAAGCACCGTGCAGGCAGGGCCGGGTCAGCCTGGTCCGCGGCCACCAGCCTTGCTGTTGAAATCACCTCACCGATGATCACCCAGGAGACCCGAGAGCCAAAGGCTGCTCCTGCCACCACCATGGGCCTAGGCGTCTGGGCTTTTGCTCCAGGAAACATGGTCACTGTATCAAGGTGACGTAGACATGATAGTTGTCCCTTGGTGTCCAAGGGGGATGGGTTCCAGGACCCCACACACCCCAAATCCTCACATGCTCAAATCCCTTACAGAACACGCCACAGGATTTGCATAAAACCTTTGCAATTCTCCTGTACACGTTAAGCTGTCCCGGGATTCCGCATAACACCCAGCACCACGCAAATGCTAGATAAATATTATCATGCTGCACTGTTTAGGGAATACTGACGAGAAAAGACAGGCCTGTGCGTGTTCAGCACGGATGTCATTTTTAAAAATTATTTTTGACCCCTGGTTGGCTGACTCCACAGAGGTGAGACCTGTGCAGATGGAGGGTCGGCTGTAATTCAAAGTGCTGACTCTGTGCCAACCGCTGTGCCGAGCTGCCACATACGTTACCTCTTTTGATGCTCACAGCACCTGTGAGATAAGTTATTACGGTCCCTGTTTGCCCATCCCCCCATCCCCACCTATTCACCCATCCATGTCACTCGCCCATCTGTCTATCATTCCTCTCAGCCAATCACCTCCACCCATTCTCCCTCTCGCCCACCCATTTGCTCAGCATCCCACTTAAGTATCTATTTATCATCTGTACACCTTCCACCACCAACCTCTCTTCCTTCCTCCCTCCCTGTGGATGGGGGGAAATAAAGCTTCAGAGAGGTTAAGCACCTTGCCCCATAGCACACAGCTAGTGAGCGGAAGACCAGGAGGTGAACCAGGTACTTTTAACCACTCTGCTCTGTGGCTTCTTCACCGTCTCACTTAATTTCTAAATGTCCTATTTCATGTGGGTTTAATCATATAAGTCACCTCAAATCCTTTTGGATGTGAGTGGAGTGTAAATTACAAATCAATAAGACACAGGCCACTGTAAGTCCAAGCCGGGGTCTGTCAGGTTGGAGTCAATTAGCAGGCCTGTCGCAGGACCTGCTGGGACTGGCTCTATTTGCCTAATTGGCACCGGTTTCCCCCAGCGAAGGACAATTAACTCAAATCCCAGAACCCAGACCACCCTCGGCTTCTGGGCAAGGCGTCAGGCATTTAGCCACACGAAGGTTTACTGTTCATTCACTCACCCACTGACCCCCACATCCACCCACCATCCATCTTTCCAACCATCCTGTCCTCGCCATCATCGTAAATTATCATGACATTCCCTCACCCGCCCACCCATTTGCCTGCTCAAACACACATCTATTCACATTCCCGCCCAACTATACATAATCCCACCTACCCATTTACTTGCACAACAATGCACCCACCCATTCTCATATTCATCCGTTCATTGAACCACCCAATCCAAGCAACCGTTTATGAAATCATTCTGCCATCTTGCCATCCTCCCAGCCATCCACCTACTCCTCTCACTTACACCTTTTACCCGCCTATCATGTCTACCACCCCATTTGGGTATCCAGCCATCCATCTTCTATTCATCCATTCACCATTCACCATTTATCTATCACCATCCATCACCATCCATCCACCCATCCACCCATCCATCTACCTATTCACCTGTCCGTCCACCCCATCCGTCCACCCACCCATTCACCCATCCATCCATCCACCAATCCATCTAGCTATTCACCCGTCCGTCCACCCATCCATTCATCCATCCATCATCCATCATCCATCACTACACACACCCATCCACTCATCCATCCACCATCTACCCATCCATCCACCCATCCATCCATCATCTACCCATCCATCCATCCACCCATCCATCCTCCCATCTATCCACCCATCCATCCACCCCCATCCATCCACCCATCCACCCATCCACCCATTCACCCATCCATCCACCCATCCATCTAGCTATTCACCCGTCTGTCCACCCATCCATTCATCCATCCATCATCCATCATCCATCACTACACCCATCCATCCACTCATCCATCCACCATCTACCCATCCATCCATCCATCATCATCTACCCATCCATCCACCCACCCATCCATCCTCCCGTCTATCCACCCATCCATCCACCAACTCCTTCTACCCATCCACCCATCCATTCATCTACTGAACCAACCTCCCTCTTTCTCTCTTCTTTCCACTCACCTGCCATTCACTGACCCTCCCTCCATCCGTGTCATTTACAGCTCTATACATCTGCTCTCCACTTCTCCCGTCCACCCAGATTATATTTGTTGAACCCTATTATGTGCCAAGCCCATGCCAAGTCCTAGAGAATCAAAATAGACGCTGGTACTCAAGATGCTGACTGGCGCGTCTGGAGCAGAGTCTAAACCCGTTATGGCTCCCGCCCTGCAGGTCCAAGGGCTTTCCATGCGCCACAGCCCGCGCTCAGAGTTGGCCTCTTGCTCGGTGTGGTGTCCCGGGTCCTGTCCTGTGCCTCTGAAGCTGGCTTCCCCTGCCTCCAGGTAGCCTGTTTCTCGGGGACCCCCTGGGCTGGCAGACCTATTTCCCAGATCACATCAGGTTTGGACATGGCCGAGGCCCCCTCCACACACACACAGAGAGGTCAGCAAATAAGAACTGGAGCCCAGATGCAGCCCCACGCACCATTCCCTGTTTCACTCCATGAGGGGACCCCAGGCACATCCAGATATAGTCCTGCAGCAGAGGAGGGACCCCAGCCCCACCCAGGCATCAGGGGAGTCTTCCTGATGAATGACACCGGCCTGAACCCCAAATATCGTGTAGGAGACAGCCAGGCCAAAGGAAGGAGGGAAAGGGGAAGGACCAAGACAGAGAAGGGTGCTGGGGCAGGGGAGCGGCTCGCATGAGGGCTGGGCAGAGAGAGAGAGCAAGGCCCCTTCTGGAAGCTGGAGGAAGAGAGCTCCGGCCTCCACAATCTTGAATGCCTGGTTGAAGAGCTGAGGGCTCATCCTGAGGGCAGAGGGGATCATTGGAGCTGGGTGGCCTGATTTGACCGTCCATGCATTGTCTTGTTCATCTTATAGAAGAGGACATTGCAACCAAGGGATCAGAGTGGTGCAGAAAGCTACCCTAAGCCACACAGCTGCTCAAACCAAAGCAGAGGTTCCACACCAGGCCTGATGGCTCTAAATCTCTCCCTTTTTCTGGGAGCGGCTGCTGCCTCCCAGGAGACTTTTCTAGAATGCCTGAAGAGCTCCCCTCGAGGCCTGGTTGGCAGCGGAGGTGCAGTGACAGGACACCCTGGAGCACAGTCCCTGTCGGTGTGGCTTCCCAGGCTCTCTGGCCACCACACCTGGCCTCTCAGGCAGGGTCGCAGGGCGGCCTGCTGGGGCTTCTCTTGCCTGCTGCTGTTTCTTCGTAGAGTTGCTCAGTCAACTCCCCGTCCCCCTCACGAGAGGCCCGGGGCCTCACCGCCGGTCACTGCTCATCGTCTACCACCCGGGGCCCCGAGAGGCCCTGCAGGCACAGGAGGACGGGCCTGAGATGGAGCTGGGCTTGAACCGAAGGAGGCCCTTGGGGTGGCGAAGACACAGGGTACGGGCACCCCCTGCCAGCCAGGAAGTGAGGGACAACCTCCAGCGGCCCCCATCGTCATGGCTCCCGTTTATCAGCACCCAGGGCCCGCCTGGCGCTGTGGCGTGCGGGTGACATCCAGGGTCCTGATGAGTTCACCTGCGTGTCCCTGAACCCTTCAAAGGACAGGATTGTCCCCCTTTTGCAGATAAGCAAACTGAGGCTCGGTGAAGGCAAGGTGGCTGCCAGTGCCTGCAAGCCGGCAGCAGGCTGGTGAGGAGGGCTGCCTTCGCTTCTGGGCTGTGTGGCAGAACCTCTTTCACCATCCCAAGGAAAGTTTTGGGCACCCAGTGTTTCAGGGAAGGGCTAAAGGAGATGGTGAGGTTGGGAAGTGGAAGCTTCCTGGCCTGAACGTGGCAGCACAGAGCAGGAAGCAGGTATGGTCTGATCCAGAGGCAGGAGGCGGTTGCCAGGCAGCCAGGGTGGGCAGGGATGAGGTCTCCAGATAGCCAGTCTGGGTCCTTCCCACCCCCTGGCAGATGCCCTGCCATCTGCACGATGTCAGGAGGAAGTCCGGGAGGTGCCAGGACATGCGTCACCTGCAGCTGGCTTTTCTAGCTGCTGGAGGAGGAGCTCAGGAGCGCGGGCTTCTTGCCTGCTCTAGGGACTCATTCTGTGAGGTCAGCAGGGTCCTCCAGGGGAGGCCGGGCCTTCAGAGAGGCCCCTCTGGCATCACTGCCTGCGATGGTCCAGGCTGCCCTGGGACTGACCAGGTCTCAGAGGGGCAGGGCCCAGTGTCCTCCTCGCAGCTCTGAGGGGACCACCAGGACCAGTGCGCTGTGCAAGGCCCTGGGGCTGGCCATGGTGACCCCAGTGGCACCCTCCATGCCCTGAGGCAAGTCTGTTCACCTGGAGCCACTCCTGCCTGGAAGGACAGGCCCTCCCGGAGGCCAGCGTGAGGGACAGGAGGAAGGGGAAGCCCCTTGCACCTGCCGGGCCCTCTCCCCCGTGTTCACCTGGACACTCCTGCCCACTTTTGAGGACAGTGCAGGCGTCTCCCCCAGGACGCCGTCCCCGCGCTCTCCCTTGCGCCCAGCTCTGCCCGCAACGCTCCTGATGCCCTCCCAGCTCAGTGCGTGAACTGGGCCTGGGTCCTCCAGCGCGGGCTGCCAAGCGGGGCGTGAAGGGCACTGGTGTCCAGAGCGGCCAGCAGCCAGGCTCGCCCAGCACACAGAGGGGCCGCCTCAGATGGCAAGCAGGTGGCCTGTGGCAGCCTTCCGGAGCCCAGAGCCGCTAGCTGCACCTCTCCCAAGGCCCCAGGGAGCAGAGGCCACGGTGCCTTAGACCCAGCCCCGCCCACTCGACCCCGCCTCCAGGCCCCGCCACTCAGTCACGCCCACTCGGCCACGCCCACTCAGCCCCGCCTCCCAGCTCGGGCTCCTCCAGGCCAGGCCTCTGCCTGGTGACGGTGCTACCCCTCCCATGCTTCTCGGGACTTCCTGCTGCGACTGGGAGGTTGGCTCTGGACCCCAGGTCAGGGACCTGCTTCTCGGAAGGGGTCAAGGTGTGTGGCAGGCAGTCCCCTCAGGCTGACGGCGCTCCTGACCCCTTCCCTCCCCACACAGCTCTGGAGCCTCGGTGGCCTCGTCTGGGAAAAGGGGACAGTGAGGGACACCTACTCCTGGGTCTGATGCAAAGCTCTCGTCCCGAGGCCTGCGGGGGCGGCTGCTTCCACGGCCATGGTCACCGTCATCACCGCAGGCCAGCAGGACCGAGATCGGCATGGGGAGGAGCTCGGGGTGGGAGGGACAGGTGGCGGCTGCGCCCTCACAGGGAAACGATCATGCCCGTGCAGCCACAGGGGCCTCCAGGTGCCACTGGGTGCACGTGACAGGAACTTTTCCTAGGTCTCCATTTAACAGATGAGGAAACTGAGGCTCAGAGAGGGCTGGTGACTTGCCTGGGTCCCCGGGAAGAGTGGCAGCGCTGGGATTCTGAGCACCGCCCTCCGAAGCGCAGCGTCCCCTGTGCGGGGCCTGGCAGGGAGCGTTCTCTAGGCCTTATTTAAAGTTGCAATTATCTGTCCCATTTCCTGCTGGCTGCGGCTGAGCTCCCCGGGGAGGCAGGAAGACCCTGGCGGAGGACGCCCTGAACAGGGAGTTCCCAGGCTCCTCGCTGAGCCTGGGACTGATGCGCCTGCAGAAGGCCCTGTCCAGGACCTGGCCTCTCCCCCAGGCCAGCGGGGGGCTCCTCCTCAGTCCTGCAGGAGGGGTGAAGGGGTCACACCAGGGCCTGAGGCCAAAGGGATCTCTAGAGTGCAACATGAAGGTGACGTCCAAGGTAGAGATGGAGGACGGGAGGCAGCCTGGGAATCGGACCAAGATCACACCTGCAACTCAGAGTGGCACTGACCCCAGGCAGGTCCCGAAAACCTCCATGAGAGGTGGAAAGAGGGAATGGGGAAGGGCCTCGGCGCTGGGGCAGAGGGTGAAGGTGCTCACACGAGGCTTCTGAGGTTCGAAGCCTCCTGACCGAGCCCCGGAGGAGGGTCTGCGCCAAGTCCGCGAGCCCAGCACTCGGCGCTGTGGCCAGAATGTCAGGTGGCTGGCCGCCCCCACCCCGGACACACAGCTGCCCACGCCCCCAGGTCAACAGCTTGGTCCAGTCCCGACTCATGCCAGGCACCTGTGCCCGCCCTCAGCACCCCTGCCTGCTCTCCCAAGCCCCCTCCCATCTCCACCGCACCCTCGCAGGGCACCTGTGCCCACAGCCAAGGACCCCACAGCTGCTGAGGAGGACACCCCAGCAAGCAGTGCCAGCAAGCCCATCGGGGGACGGGCAGGAGAGCAGGAGCCTGGCAGCGCCGCCTAGGCGTGGTTCCAAGCTCCAGGGAGGCCGCTATCCTGGGGCAGCTCTGAGGGGTGGAGGGTGCGGCTGGCAGCCCTCTAGATTGAAACCCGCTTCCCAGCCCGGAGGCCCTAGATCTGTCCCCACTTTCCGTTTCTGGGCTGTGGAATGGGAATGGCATTAGTACCTGCCCTGCAGGTGACTGTGACAGTTAACGAGAACAGGCACAAGAAAAGCACTGAGGCAGTGCCCAGATGTAGTAAGTGCTCAGTAAAATGCTGTCATTATTATGACTCAAATTCCCACATGACTAGGCACAAAGCAGTCACTCAATAAACGGACATTGTGACATTGTTCTTATCACCAACATCCGCCAGGGCCTCTGAGGAAGGCTGAGGCCCACTCTAGCTCTGTTGTCTAGGGGATACAGAACAAGGCTCCCCAAGATGTCTGCGTCCTAGTCCCCAGGACTGTGAGCACCGCCTTACGTAGCCAGGTGCGTAAGGACTTTACAGATAGGACTGAATGAAGGATCTAGCCACGGGGAGTGATCCCAGATTATCTGAGTGAGCCCAGTGTCATCATGAGGGTCCTCATGAGAGAGGGAGGTGGGGTGAGAGTGGGGGGGGCAGCTGTGACCACGGAAGCAGAGGCAGGAGTGAGGCGTTTTGGAGAGGGAGGAAGGCGCCACAAGCCCAGGAAGTTGGAAAATTCTAGAAAATGGGTTCTCCCCTTCAACGTGGGGGGGTGTGGCTGCCAACACCCACACCAGCACCCCTCCATTCTAGACCCCTAACCTTCAGAGCTGCGGGATAATAAATCTGTGTTGCTTTAAGCCATCACATTTGTGGTAATTTGTTACAGCAGCAACAGGAAATTGATACGGCCTCCTTAAGGGGGAAGTGGCCATCTCTCACACTCGGGCACTCCCACGACCAAGGGGTCTCCTGGAGAGGCCTGGGGCCACTGCAGGCAGATGCTGGTCCTGTGCCACCATCTTAGTGTCTCTCAGGACCTCATCTTCCCAAGAGGCAGGAACTACAAATCATTCCCATTTTACAGAAGAAGAAACAGAGGCTCAGAGAAGTGAAGCAACCTGCCCAAGGCTGTCCGGCAGGATGTGGTCTGGCTTCTGCTTGTACAGGCCGAGGTCCCGGTAGGTCCATGGACCCTGTCCACTCCCAGGCCACTCAGATCCTGGCAGAGGACCTCTGGGGCAGGCTGGCTGTGTGGATCTGGGGCCCTCCCTCCCAGCATTCTCGGGTCTGCGTGGCAGCTGACCACAGGTGCAGGATGCTGCAGAGCTGGGCAGAAGAGACAGCCAGGCTGCTGGACAGACGCCCCCATTCTCATGACGAACAGCTGCGATGGGTACAAAGCCCTCAGCACCTGATCGCACCTCCGCTCCCTGCGGCACAGCCACCAGTTTCCCTTTTTTTTTATTTTGGTACCGGGGATTGAACTCAGGGACACTCGACCACTGGGCCACATCCCCCAGCCCTTTTTTGTATTTTATTAGAGACAGGGTCTCACTGAGTTGCTAAGTGCCTTGCCATGGCTGAGGCTGGCTTTGAACTCACGATCCTCCTGCCTCAGCCTCCCAAGTGCTGGGATTACAGGCGTGCGCCACGGCGCCTGGCTCAGTTTCCCATTTCATAGAAAACTGTGAACACAAGGCAGATCACAGTCAAGGCCAAGGTCAAGTCCCCATCCACGCCAGGTCCTGAGCTAAGTGCCTGCTGATGTCCCATGCTGTCCTCTGACACAGCCTCAGGGGATACTCCTGTGTCATCCTGAACTAAGACCCTGGGGTTCAGAGAGGGAGAGGGGCTTCCCTAGGTCACACAGCGGGGAAGGGGCCTCACTGGGGGGCGGGGAAGGCCACTCACACCCCTCCCTCAGGCTCTATTAAGAACTCGGGGTGCAGAGGAGGAGATGGGCCTAGAGGGGCCCCTGCTGCTCAAGGCCCTTCCACCCTGCCCTGGGGTGTCCTGTGACTCCTCAGAAGGGGGCTCCAGCTAGGGCCCTGGGCACTGGGGTCCTCTCAGTCTGCCTAGAGACCTGGGGCTCCCAGCCCATTTTTCCCGTCTCCGAGGGACCCCAAGAGCCTGACTCCATCAGCCGGGAGCCGGGAGGCTGGACCTGGGGGTCATCGCGCCCTGGGTGCTATCGGGGACAGCGCCCGCCGCGGTCCCTTGCCGCTCGCCTCAGATGACTCCGCGGCAGCAGCGCGGGGCTTCGAGGAGAGGCGGCTGGGTGTCTGCCACGGCGAGCCTCGCACCCGCCCGGAATCCCAATTGAGCTATTTTTAATGTGCTTCAATTTTCATTTTCTTTTATTGGAAAACACAGATGGTGACATGGTGCCCCCTCATACGCTATGCGGGGCGCTGCGGCGGAGGGAGGGGCGCACAGACGTGTGCTCGCACCCTCCCGCTCTGGGGACCTGGAGCAGCCGCCAGGCTCCAAGGTGGCCCCGGGACTCAGTTTCCCCATCCGCGAAAGGGCCTCACTAAGGCAGCGGCGACAGCCCCAGCCCGCGTGCCCTGCGGGGTCTGAGGTGGCCTTGCAGAGAGGAGGCTGCCACTGGGCATGGGCAGACACGGGGTGCAGGGTCAGGGCGGGGGGCGGGGAGGCTCAGGAGTGGGAGGGAGCAAGGGGCACCGGGCTGCAGGGAATTACCTCCCGGCCACATCTCGTTCCCTGTCCCCAGTCCCCAGACAGGAAACGAAGGTGCCAGAGACGGGGCACCCTGCCCAAGAGCCGTGGGGTCCAGGTCTGTGTGCCCAGGCCAGGCTCCCACGCTAGCCCCCCCCCACAAATGGCCCCTGTCCAGGGCTTCCGCAATTCACTTTCCCATTAGAAAAGCCACATACTCTTTAGAGACAATTTGGAAACTACAGAAGTCAGGTGGCAGCTAAAGCACAGAGTGACAATCCGCGGCCAGGGTCCTCTGCCCCTCCACAACCACTGCCAATGCTATCGGGGTTCTTTCTATTCTTTGTCCCTTGCTTCCCACCGTTCGTCACGATTCCAGCATTGTGATGGCTCTGGGTGGCAGCCGCGGCGGCTCACAATAGACTGGCACCCTTTTCAGAAGCACCAGCCCTGGCATTCTCCCGTCCCTCAAGACCCACAGCATCGGAATCTTGGCGCGGCCCGCGATTGGCGGCTGGGGCTCTATGTTCCCTGCAAGCCTCCTGCTGGTGCCAAGGCCACCAGCCTGGGGCAGCCCACAAACCTGCCTGGGCCACACCACTGGCTCTGGGGATAGCCAGCATCCTCTGGCTTAACCCAGCTGAGCTGTGTGGCTTTGGTTGAGTGCATTCACCTCTCTGAGCTATAGTTTCTTTTTTTTTTTTTTTTTTTTTTTTTTTTTTTTTTTTTTTTTTTTTTTTTTTTTTTTTTTTGTTTTTTTTTTTTTTTTTTTTTAATATTTTTATTTATTTGCTTTAGTTGTACACAATGCGTTTTACTCAATGTGTTTTATTTGTACGTGGTGCTGGAGATCGAACCCGGGTCGCCCACGCGCTAGGCGAGCGCTCTACCGCTGAGCCACAGTCCCAGCCCGCTATAGTTTCTTTATCTGAAAAAAAAATAAGGTCCCCCACGTAGTCCTGAGGAGAGACGAGGCGACAGAGAGGATCCTATGCCCCTCTGCGACACAGCCCCCTTTCCAAGGCCATCAGCATCGTTATCTCAGGGCCACCATAAATGCCCCAGGAAAGTGGGCCTGGGTGAGGCAGGAGAGTGGGGACGCCCCAGATCAAGGGAAAAGTGGGTGCAGCCAGCAGGGTGGGCACTGTGGTGGCCCGGCCTCGGCCCTGCCTCAGGGTCTCAGCTCCCCCAGGTGCGTCTCCTGGACACGGGAGCCGGGCGTGTCCTCCTTCCTCTGGCTGGGGTGACGTGAGGCAGATTGGTAAGGGCTCAGGCTCTGGGAGGGGGACAGCTGCTCCCCCCCAGGGCAGGGGAGGGGCGCGGGCGGTGCTCTGGGAAGCAAAACCACACTAGATGCAGTTGCGCCCCGACCTTTGGGCCCCCGCCCTGGCCAGCCGGGCCCTGCTGCCACCTCCGAGCTCCTCTCTTCCACCCTGCTGGCCTGGGCGAAGGCTTCTCAGGGACACCCTCGGCCCCCTTCCTGGGAACCACGGCTGCCCCGAACAGCAGGGCACGATTGCTTCCGAGTGCTGGGTCCACCTCGCCCAACTGCGGGGCCCAGGAGGGCGGGGCCGGGTCCGACCACCTCTGTCCCCAGCCCTGGCGCAGCTTCTGCTCCTGGCTGGGAAGGGGGCGAGTCATGTGACCCACACATCCCGTCTCTGAAGCCTGGCACCTGCAGCCAGTCGGAGGGGGCACGGCTGTTCAGGATGGCAGCGTGCCCGAGCCTTGGGCCGCGGGGGCGTTGGGGGGCACTGGGGCAGCCCTGTGAGTGCCCACCCCATCCCTGGGCCCACAGGGGAGGGGCCCTCCGGAGGGAGCCACTGTCACCAAGGAAGGCGAGTGGCCAATTGTCCCTTGTGAGCTTGGCACCTCCTTCTCACAGCCAGCGTGTCCCAGGTCACGTGGGGTGGGTGGACGGCGGCCCCTAGGGCACAGGCTGCGAAGCCCTTTCCCAGCTTGCTCCTCTCAGCGCCGGCCTGGACGCAGGCGGCCACATTCCTCAGACCTTCACGGGGGTCTGCCCGGGCCGCCGTCAGCCTGGCAGACCCCAGGGCGAGGTGGACCAGCCCTGCCGCGAGGTGGACGCTGAGGCAGGCAGCGAGGGCCCGGGGCAGGTGACCCCATCAAGTGCGGTGAGGGCTGCGCAGGGACCAGGCCCAGGGGGCGTGGGGGGCACACGGGGGTGGAGGGACCGGGCCTCAGCGTCCCCCTTCACAGATGCGACCGGGCTCAGGGGCATTAGTGCCGCGCTGACCTGAGCCCAGGGCTTCAGGGCGCTGTGGCGGGGGAGGGGAAGCCCCAGCCCAGCGACCCGCAGGTGCAGAGGCCCCGGGCAGCACGAGCTCGCGACCTGGCCGTTTTCAGGGGAGTTCATCAGTTAACTAGCTGCCTCCCACCCACCCACCCAGACCACCGGCTCCGGTTACCAGGCCCTGGGGGCGGACGGGGGTGCAGACTGGAGCAGGGCACCCGCTCCACTTCACGGACTGGGAGATGGCTCAGCCCCCCCCCCCCACACCGTCCCCCACGTCACAGAGGGGAAACAGGCCTGGGGACCATGAATGAGAGGTGGCCCTGGGCCGCCAGTCCCTCTCTCTCAGCCCCGGGGGCAGGCGCAGAGCTCGGGCCTGGCGCTAGGGCACGGTGTCCTGCTCACGGAGTCCTGGGAGCCCCAGAGGGGGACAGTGCCTGTGTGAAGACCCTGGCTCTGGCTGGGAGCCCAGGCAGGGGTGGCCTAGGCAGGGGTGGCCTTGACACCAGGGCTGCCTGGGGCCCTCGCCAGGCGCCACCAGCCTCCCTTCCAGGGAAGCCTCCTCCTGGTGTCGTCCCTCTGCGCCCACCTCAGGGTGCCCTCGAGCCTTGGGGGCCGAGGCCCAGCTCAGGGGGCAGCCGCACCTACACACAGCTTGCCCACGGCCAGGCCGTCACACGGACAAGGACACTGGGTCACGAGGACGCTGGGGCCCAGAGACCACGGATCTGCTCAGGCCCCCGCTGTCCCCACTGGCCCACGGAGGAGGGCCTGGATCCCCGCCTGACCCCGCCTGCCCTCCACCCGCTTCCCAGACTCAGGTCACATCACCTTCGATGCCACCGCCTTTGGGGGACCCTCCAGAGCCCCCAACCCACCTCCCCACTCCCCGGAACGTGCCTGTGTCATCCTGGGGTTCATCCGCGTGGGCCGGCGGCGGGGGGTCCCAGCACGGAGAAGGCGGCCCGAGAATTCCAGAGTGATGCAGCCCTGGGCCCGGCCCAGCTGCCCGCCCGTCCCCCACCAGCTCGGAGCAGGCCCGCCTCCCCTCGCCGACCTCACCCCGACGTCACCCTGAAGTTTGAAAACAGTCCTTAAGTGGCAAAGAAATGTTTACTAGAAGATGCTGAGGCCAGAGGAGGGTCTGGAGCAGGAAGTCACAGCTGTCCCCAGAGGTGGCACCAGGAAGGGTCATCTGGACCTCTCCCTGCGTGGACAAGGGGTCTGTGGAGGCACAGTCACATTTATTCCTTTGACTGTCACAAACGGGACCGAGCGCCACTCTGAGGACCTGCCTTCAGATCACACCCACCTCCTGGCCCTGGTGCAGCTTCCGGAACGTTCCACAGCCCTTCGCGGCTGCGGCGCCCAGCTCCGGGGCCTCTGGGAGAAGCCCAGGCAGCAGGTGCGGCCTCTTCAGGGGCTGAGGGAGGCGGCGGCGGCGGGGTGGACGCGGGGTCTGTCTGCCGGGCTGGAGGACAGCCGCTCTCCTGACAGGCCTGTCTCACGCCCCCACTCGGCCGCGTCCCCACACCTCATAAATCTGCAGGCGTCCACCCCGCTCAGCCCTGGACGCCCTCCAGGGACTCCCCGATGGGACTGCCCACGGCAGAGGGAGGCCGGGCTCGGGCCGTGCAGCCCCCAGCCTGGGCCTGACCCCTGATGCTGACTGACCCCGGGTCACTTGGACCCACGGCGCCCGGTGCATCTCCGGGGACCGTCCCAGGCTGCGGCCCAGCCGCCTCCTGCCTCCCCCAGACCTTCCCGCCGCAGATTCATCCTGGAACCGCAGCTGCACGGCGCCCCAGCACCCCCTCCATCATGTCACTCCCGGCTCGTGGCCTGCCGGTGGCTCCCCGGCGCCCGTGGGAGAGTGCGCAGACCCCTTGCCCCGGGTTCCTCAGCGCCCCGCCCCCGCCCCCGCCCAGAGCCCCTCCTCATGCCTGGGTCCCTGTGGCGAGGACCCCAAGTGCTCCCAGTCAGACAGGGCCACGGGTGTGACAGACCTGTCACCATGCTCTCGAACACACAGTGACCCTAGAGGGTGGGCACTGCCTGAGAGGCCGCCCCAGGCCAGGGAGGCAGGCCAGAGGTCGCTCCCCCGCCTCCCTGGCCTCATCACGGGAACCTGGCCCAGATGGTGGCCGTGCCCTGTGATAGATAGCTTACCCTCCCCCCGCCCTCAGAGTTTTCCACACCCTAAGAGAAGCAACCTTGTTTCAAGATGTTCCAGACAGGATGTTCCTTCCCCAGGCAGAATGTTTCTTTTCCCAGGCAAGAGCCAATAGGCTTAAAGGACACCCTGTTCTAGCCAATGGTGTTTGGGGTTGCTCTAGTGCACCCCCCACCAGAAATCCCTATATAAGGCCCTGTCTGAGAGACTCAGACAGACAGAGAGAGACACACGGACACCAACATCGGATCGTCGCTGCAGAGAGGAGGAAGCCACTGCAACAGCTCCAGACCCATCGCCTCCAGCTCGACGGCAGCTGCCCCAGCCGGCAGCTCCAGACCCATCGCCTCCAGCTGATGGCAGCTGCCCCAGCCGGCAGCTCCAGACCCATCGCCTCCAGCCGATGGCAGCTGCCCCAGCCGGCAGCTCCAGACCCATTGCCTCCAGCCGACGGCAGCTGCCCCAGCCAACAGCTCCAGACCGACCACCTTCAGCCCGACGGCCGCTCCCAGCTGACAGCTCCAGCCTCCAGCCAGACAGCAGCTGCTTTAGCCGACAGCTCCAGAGATCCCAGCCGGTGCAACCAAGCACCCACCTTCTGTCCAGAGCTTGCACACTCCCCTCTCCCTGACTCCCTTCTCCCACCAGAGCTTGCACACTCCCTTCTCCCTGACTCCCCTCTCCCACCTCTTCAACCTTCGACCAGAGTACCTCTTCTCCGGTTTTCGTTACCGGCTACGAAGGCTGTTAAATAAATCTTTTGGCTGCACGGCTGTCCCCAGTGTGATGCTTTGCCCTTCACCCTGCGGAGCTGGGAGCTCACGTCCGCCTGTCCCGTCTTCTGAACGCTCACAGGAGAGCCCCGCACTGTCCCCATCACAGACGAGGAAACTGAGGCCCAGAGCGTGACATCATCGTCAGGGTCATGTGGTCATCGGGCAGAGGGAGGGATTCGAACCCGTGCCCCCGTTGCCCAGGAAGCCCCTCCTCCAAGTGGCCACCTGCAGGCTGCCTGAGGTGGTCCCCTCCCACCCCCCTCCTGCGTCACCCTCTGCTGCTGAAGATGCAGAGGCCCAGCTGGGGACCCAGGCCCGAGGGGGCCGAGAGACAGCGGCAGGGATGGGCCTTGCTGAGATGGGGGGCTGCTCTCTCCAGACCTCGGCCTGAAGGGAGGTGGCGCCCTGCTCCCTGGACTCTGGGACCCCTGCCCTGTGGCCATCTAAGATGTTTTTTGCTCTTTTTCTTTGCGGTGGGGGTTGAACTCAGGGGCACTCGACCCTGGGCCACATCCCCAGCCCTCTTTTTTTGTGTCTTATCACAGACAGGGTCTCACCCAGCTGCTTAGTGTCTGGCTGCTGCTGAGGCTGGCCTTGACCTCACGATCCTCCTGCCTCAGCCTCCTGAGCCGCTGGGATCACTGGCTGCGCCCCGCGCCCGGCTGGTCTCTCTCAATGGTGGAGGTGAAGGTGGGCCCAGGTGAACGGGGAGGCGGCCAGTGCAGGGAAGAGCGAGGCGCCGAGCTTGGCCACGAGTCCCGAACAAGCCCTGCCCCAGCTGGACGCTGTCTTCTCCCGGGGACAGTCTGCGGGAAGACTCAGTGGTACCCGACACTGTGTCCCAGGATGTGATAAAGTGGGGATGTGTCCCTTTCTGCAGTTCCCTTTGGTGCCGGGTCTCACGGGGACAGTCTCCGGGGGCCACTGGGACCTGAGTGCCTCTCTCAGACATGTGGTCCCTTCACAAGGAGAGTGGGCAGCGGCTGGGGCCGCGGTCACCCTCCCTCCTGTCCGTGTCGGGGACACGGGGTTTGATTGACGGCGGGCTGAGGACGACCCTCTCGCCACGTGGGCTCTTACTCCAGTCAGTAGGAGAGCGTGTCCCCACTGTCCCCACTGTGCCCCGCGGCAGCCAGTGGTGGCTCCGGATGGTGGAAGCCAAGAGTGACGTCCAGGAGCCACAGGGGGAAGGACGCCGCCCTCCGGCCCCAAGCTTGCTGGGTGTGGGGCATCTTGGGGTCTCTGTGGGCGGACGCTGTCGCCGGCCTCTCCCTGGGGCGGCACAGCGGGTCCAGCGCCCCTGGGCGGCCCCCACTGAGGTGCCCAGGCCCCAGACGCGGGGCCAGCGCTGACTGGCCAGGTGGCTCCGCGGCCGCCCTCACCCCCGCCCCGGCTCCCGGGCTAGGGACGGCGCTCCCCACATCTGGAGCTCGTTACCAGGAGGAGCGGGAGGGGTCCAGATAAGCCCCCCCCCGGGCGACGGTCCTCACCAGGGGACCAAGAGGGAGGGAAGGGGCGGTCCAGGAAGACCCTCGGCCTCCCGACAGACCGTCCCCAGGGGCCGTCTACTCAGCAGCCTGTCTCCCGACTGCCCCCCACGCAGCCCACGCAGCCAGCGCCGAGGAGCCCCGGGAAGCCGCCTGACCGCGGCCGGCCGCGCAGCCTGGCCTCCTCCTGGGCGAGCAGTGACGCGCCTGCATGGCCACAGCCACTGGACTGGGCCAGGGGAGCCCCGTGGAGGCCTGTGCCTAGCAATGACATGACAACAGGAACGGCCATCGGCACCAAGTGCCCACCGGGGGCCAGGACGTGTGCCGGGCGTCGCACACGCATTGACTCAGTCAATCCACAGGACAACTCAGAAGGCGTCCCCATTTTATAGAAGAGGAGCCTGAAGGCCAGAGAGGGTCACAAGCCAAGCCAGGCAGTGCGGGGGGCCGGGATATAAATCCAGGGTTGCCCGACGCGGGGGCTCACGCTCGGTCCTCACCTGGAGGCAGTGAAGGCTGGAGGCCGGCGGCCGGGAGAATGAGAGGGAAAGAAAACAGCCCGACCCACCTCTGGTGGGCCCTTCTCAGAGGCTTATTGGAAAGCGGGTTGTAACTCCTTTCTATGTGCTGTCTACACCACGAGTTTAAAGAGCGCTGTGCAGGGACTTTCCTGTCCACGAGAGGCACAGACAGTCACCAACACCGCCCGTCGCACCTCAGACTTCCAAACAGCGCCCGCCACATCTGTGTTGGGGCGGGTTTGTCGGGTGAGGAAGCCGAGAGAGAAGGAAGGCCGGAGGCCGCGGGCGCCCACGGGGCGCCGGGGTCCAGCCTGCGCCTGGCCACAGCCTCCTGGCCAGGCCTCCACCTGGGCCTCCGTCTCCCCGTCTGTGTTGGCACCAGGACTCCTTCCAGGACCCCGGGAGGAGAGGGGCTGCTGGCCTCTCTGACAAAGAGGCGCCCACCCTCGCTGGGCCTCCGCAGCCCCCTGCACGGAGGTCCGCCAAGCTCGGCCTCCCGTGGAGGCCACACAGAGGGCCGTGGCAGAGCCAGGATCCGAGCCGGTGGGTCACGCTCCCCAGGGCAGAGAGGCCCCGGAAGCTTCTGGAAGGGCACGGAGGGGCAGCGGGGCAGACTCCCGGCTGCAGTGGGGTGAGGCTGGGCCCAGGCCTGTGCCGGGAAGTGGAGGTGACAGCGTCCCGTTACAGGGGCTGCTCCTGGGCAGGTGGGCTCACCTGCGCACTCCTTCTGCCAGGCTCTCGGACCCCCGGTGCGAGCACCCGTCTGTCCCGGCAGCCCACGGCTCACTTGCTGTGTGACTTTGTCAGGTCCCGACCCCTCTCTGGCTTCAACGTCCCCCTTGGACTGATGAGCGTTCGTCAAACTTCAGCTGAACGACCATTAGGAGTTCCTGTTACCAGTTGAGTTTTACTTTATTCTTAAATTGACTCACTCAAAAAAATCCATTAGTCCGGGGGAAAATCAGGTTACTGCCATCACTAGAAGAACTCTAGCACTGAACCCTATAACCCGAGGGAGTTTGGGGAGGTGGTGAAGAGCACGGGTTTATAATCCTTGCTCCGACACTTATTAGCTGTGTGACCTCTGACAAGTTGCTTAACCTCTCTGGACCTTGGCTTATTCACCTGTAAGATGCATAAGAATGCCTATCAGCTAAAGTTGTACTGAGGATGAAGAGGTGATATTCATAAAGCACTTAGGAAGTGCTGCATGTGTGTTTTGTTAACTAAAAGCACATAAGCTTCGCACAATGAAAAGGGGAAGGTGCCCTAGCGTTTTAGCTCCCTGGCAGGGTCTGGGCCTGAGACCTGCTTTCCCCAGTTGAAAGGGGAGATTAGGGCTGTCACAGAGGCGCTGGCGACGCGCTGGCAGGAGACAGCCGTTCTCGTGTTCTCATGAGTAATCGGGCGGTGGGAGGAGAAGGCAGGCAATTCTCTGACCGTGTGAGTCAGCGTTATTTGATGCCATTTCCGTGCTCCCCTAGTGCCCATGGGGTCCGACACCCCGGTAAACACTCACGTCTAGAGTCTGTCTCTGGTGACGCGGATCCAGGAAGAGACGAGAGCAGAGCTCGGAGGCCACAGGAGGGTCCGACCCGTCCCGCCCACGTCCCTTCCTGCCCCTGCCCTGGCCGGCTGAAAGCCCCCTCTGTAGCCCCACCTGCCCTGGATTTTCTCGGTCACCTCAATATAACGCACCCCCCTCCGTCTCTTTTCATGGAGAAGCGGCGGCTGGGGGAGGAGAAGGGACAGGATTCTGGACTGTTAAGTTCCAATCTCATGCTTGCCGGCTGTGTGACCTCGGGCAAGTCATCGCCTGTTCTGTTCCATTTCCTCATCTGTTTAATAAAAATAAAACTAGAGAGCGTTGGGGGTTGTTGATCAGAGATGACGCAGGTCCAGGGCTTTGCACAGCTCGGGGCACAGTCGGCACTCGCTACCTGATAATTGTCACTGTTTTTGTAAATAAATTAAAAATTTGAGGGAAACGTCCTTTGTGAAACTGGAGGTCTTAATCACGGTGAAGGCAGTAGTCATGCACCCCGAACCTCCTGGGATGCCTCCTTCTGTCTGCACGGCTTTCTGGGTGCTCCCTGAGGTCAGGTCAAGGACCAGCTGACCCATCTCAGTCCCTACACCAGGTCTGGAACCCGGAGGAAGCCACACGGCTCAGTGAGGGAGGGCGGGAAGAACTGGCCCCACACACCAGCCGCCGTGGACGGGCCTCTCCATCCTGGGCCCCAGAGCCTCAGCTTCCTTCCCTGAAAGGGGGACCAGAAGAGACGACTGTCCTCTGCGGGCACCGAGGACAATTCATCCACGAACCTAATTAGGAGACAATGCCTGTTCCGAGCTTCCTGGCAGCCAAAGTAAGAAGGGAAGCAACTTGAGAGGGGAGGATGAAGGGAAAGGGTCAGCAACACTCATGGCGTGCGTAACCTGCGTCCGGCAGCAAAAGCTCTACGTGTGGAGACACTTAAGCAACCCAGGGAAATAGATAGGATTACCTGCCCCATTTTGCAGAGGCAAACCGAGACGAGAGGATTAAACAGCTTGCTCAAGCGGGAGCCGGGTCTGCAGGGGCGTCTGGCTGCGTAATGGTCGGTTCTGGACTGGCTGCCGGGTCTCATTCCACCGCCCAACCCGTGGCACACCGGGTGGGTGTTCCTGTCTGAAGCCACAGAGAGGCGAAGCGACTTGCCCAAGTGTACCCAGCGCCCCAGCGATGGGTGGGGCCGGCCAACCCATTGTCCTCTCCCCTGGCAGGTGGCTCAGTGCCGCCATGCCTCGGGGGCCCAGGGCTCAGCCACCCACCCAGGAGGCGAACGGGTCACTCCAGGTGACGAGACGGGCCACACCCGAGGCCCAGGTGGCAGGGCGGTCCCGACAGCTGGCCTGCCTGCTCCGCGGGCCGCCCCCGCTGGCAGGGGCCCTGACGACTGGGGTCTGGCGGTGCCAGCTCACACGCCACCCCAGGGGTCTGCTCCGCTCCCCGGAGCGGGTGAGTCACCCCGGGTCTGTCTGCCCTGCTGGGCAGAGGCCTTGGCTGCGGGTCTGGAGGTTCCCCAGCCCCTCTCACTTGTCCCTGGGAGGAGGAGGACCAGGAGCTGAGTCAGCTGACCCTGACCACAGACTGACCTCGGGCAAACCAGTTCACACCTGGGACGGCGTCAGTCATCACGTGGGGCATTCAGCAAGAGCTCTTGGGTTGCGCTTTGGCACACAGGCAGCACTTAATCAGCGTCAGCCGTGAGTGACAGACGTGGTCCTGGCCTGGACCTGTCTGGGGTCCACCGCTCTGACATCGACCGATGGGCCACGTGAGCCTGCTTGCTCAGGCCCCAGCCCAGTGACCACGGATTAGGGCAGGCACTGCTCCCCCACTTGCCTGACTGGCAGGAAGCCGGGCCCCAGGTTTCAATCCCAGCCCTGCCCCGACTTGCTGTGTGACCTGCGCTGGCCCATCTCCCTCTCTGGGCCTCAGTGTCCCCTTCTATAAACTGAGAGGCTTGGAGTGAGGGCTGCCTCCTCTGGCCATCTGTCACTCCTTCTCTGTCTTTGAGACACCCCCTGGCAGGAGGCAGGGCGGGTCCCGACCCCCTTCTAGCTCCGAGGCTGAGAGCTAAGGGATTCACACCCCAAAGCTGCCTCGGATCAGAAAGGTGCGGGGAGGGAGGACACTGCCTCGAGGTGGGCTGCGTCCCAGTGCGGGAGGGCCACTGAGAACACGATTCCGGCCCTCCCGGCCCGACTTCTCCCTCTGGAAGGGGGTAAGGCCCCGACCAGGGCAGGTCTGGGTGAGGACCGAGGCCCAGGGCCTAGCACGGAGCCTGGTCCAGCACGGCGGCTTGGGCAGGTCTTTCCCGTCTCCTCCGCTGCAGACCGGCTTCCTGTTGCTCCAAGGAGGAAGACGGGGTGGGGGCTCGGCAGGGCCCTGGCCCTCTGCCTCCCCCGCCCTCCCGGCCCCTCTCGGTCCCAGCCTGTCTGTCCTTCCAGCCACCGGGACGGGGTGCCCTGCCGCGGGCCGGCTTCAGGCCGTGCCGCGAACGCGCCTCACAGCCGTCTCTCCCCTGCCCCGACCAGACCCCGAACTCGGGGACCTCCCTGTGCAGGGGCTGACCCAGACGCAGCTGCCCAAGCCCACGGTGCCACCGTGCCCTGGGGCCACGAGGGCGGTGTCCAGGCTGCTCCCCGGCCCCGGCACAGAGCCCGCCCAGAGCAGGCGCACGGCGGGCCCCGCGTCCGGCAGCGGGGCCGTCCTCTGGCTGGGGCTCCGGGTGTGGCGACAGGGGTCCAGCGTCCAGGTCTCCCACGACCTCACTCTGCTGGCCGAGCCGGGTGGGAGGGGCGGGGCCACTGGCCAGGCACACACGGGTGGCCCCACTGTGCGCCAGTCCCGCCCTGACCCCGTCGGGCCGGCGCACTGTCCCCCGGGGCTGGAGGGCCCTCGCCGTCCTCAGAGATGACCGGTAAGCTGCCTGCGAGCCGCTGGGGGTGAGCAGCCCCGGGGCCGGCGCAGCCCAGCTCTCGTGGGCGAGGCTGCGTGGACCTGGCCAGGCCCTGAGCTGGGGCGGGCTCGGCGCTCCTTTCACCCGGGTCCCCACACACACGGGGGGCTCCCCGCCGGGGCACCACAGCCCCGGCCCCCCGAGAGACGGCTGGGGCTTCCCAAAGGTGCCGCCGGCTCTTCACCCACACCCCGCCCCTCCCCAGCCGCCTCCGGGGACGGTGACCGGGCTTCTGCTCCTGCGGGTGAAGGTGCTGCTGTGTCCGTGACCATGGCCGTCACTGCCGCAGCACGGGGGACTCCTTCAGAAACAAACTCACGGACGGCTTGCAGGCCTGTCCCGGCACACCTGTGTGGTCAGTTTGGGGTTCCGAGGAACTCGGCTCTGTCATCACCGGCTGCCCTGGGCACCAGGGAGGCCTCCCGCCTCAGAACCCGGCCCAATCCCGGAACAGCGAAGCACCGCGGGCAGCGGCGGGAGCCACTGCCCGGGCGCTGCTGCCCACAGGGGCCTCCGGAGCTCCCGGGGGACGCGGGGGCTCAGGTAGTCCCCAGGTGAAGAGCGCCCCAGAGAGCGCGCTGGGTCAGCGGGTGGCCACGTGTCAGCAGAGCGTGGAGGAGGGTGGAATGGGACAGGGAGCCCGGCTGACTGCTCTGTCCAGGACACACGTCGAAGCACTGGGACCAGGTGGCCCGCGAAGCCAGGCTCCTGCTCTGGGCGAGGCGGAGGAGCGGGAGTGAGGGACGGGCCGCCCGCCTGCTGCCCACCTGCTGCCCGCCCGCTGCCCGCCACGACTCCCAGTGGCGCTCGGCCACTGCGAAGGGCGCAGGGCGTCCTGTCCAGCCTCTCGTCTCGGGCATGGCCCTCCACGGCCAGGACAGCCCCGAGGCCAGCGGCTGTGACCCGACCACTCCAGGAGCCCAGGCAGCACAGCCCCGGGGCCCGCCGGTCCTGGCCCGTCTCCCACCTCACGGGGTGCGGGGACACGGAGCTCGTTCGAGGCCACCCTCCCTCCCTGTCCCCACTCCCTGTCCCCGCGAGCTGCTGCAGGGACCCCCACCTCAGCTTCGCACCCTGAGAAGGGAGAAGGGTGGAGCCCGCGCAGAGAGGGCGCGTCCCCTGCCCCGCTCCTGTCATCGTGCCCAGCGGCGGCCGTGCCGGGAGAGGGACAATTTGCTCACAGGGCAGAAACCGGCTGTCAGAGCAGACGCTCCTGCTTCCCCGAGACCTCGGTGGACCCCAAACCTCAACGGCGGGAGCAGAGCGGCCCCGGCCGGGCGTGCAGCAAGGAGAGGCAGGAGCCGCCCTCGCCCGGCAGTGGGCCGGGCCAGGCCGCCGTGCTCATCCGCAGGCCGGCCCTTATCTCCGGGGAGAGGGGAGAGGCCGAGGGCTGGGATTTAGATAAGAGGGAGCCGCGGGGGAGGGCAGCCAGGTATCTGGGGGGAGGGAGGGAGACGGCTCCAGGCAGGCGGCTGGGGGGGCTCTGCTTGGGAGGAGGACAATAAAGTGGAGGTGTCCAGCTGGGGAGACAGGTCCCAGCAGCCCGCTGCACACACGGAATAGAGGCGGGGCCTCCAGAACCAGCGCAGCCCCTTCCCTGTCCACCCCGGAGGCCGTGGTGGCAGGAGGGGGCCTGGCCCCAGAGGCCGGCCGAGGGGCAGGGTGCCCTGGGAGAGGCTGGGCCACCGTGAGGACGTCCCAGAGCTGCCCCTCACCAGGGAGGGCTCTGCTCTGCTGCCCATTTTATTGAGGAGGAAAACGAGGCTCCGAGACAGGAGTCCCAGGCGGGAACCAGCCCGGGCGGGCTGCGAGGGCGGGAAGGGCACCCCACACGGCGCGGGCAGCACATGCCGGGCAGGACACAGGTTGGCCAGGGTCTCAGCAGCCGCGGTGACCCAGGTGGCCTTGGGAATGCACAAGGCCGCCTGGCTCACACAGAGCCCCTCTGCCACAGGAGTGCTGTCCCCAACCCAGCAGAGCACAGGACCCCAGGCCCACGCGCCTGACCTTTTGAGCATTGTGAGGTGGGGGTCACAATGACCATGGAGGATGCCACTAGCCTTTCAGGGGCTGGAGCCTGCAGTCGGCAGGACCATCTCACGGAAGGAAGACCCGTCTTGCTCCAAATGTGAAGAGTAAGCAGGCTTAAAAAAGGTGGTAGACGGGACTGATCGATGCCCACTCCCCTCCAAGAAGAACGATACGCCCCAAACGACCCAGAGGAAGAGGGCTTGGCTGCACTGGTACCACTGAAAACGATCTCAGGGTCACTGGGGACCTCAAGCTGAGTACGAGGAAGCAACCAAAGGCTCAGGCAAGTCGTTTGGGCCTGAAGCTTCAAAAACAGGGTTTATTCAGATAATCCCTCACCAGGCCCCCGGCCTCAGCGCCTGGCTTCTCCAAGGATTTATTTTGTGAAAATGTCTCTCTCAACAAGTACGCATCCTCCCGGAGCCGGCGGGGGATGCTCTCTGTGCTCGAAACCACACGCCCTGGGCAGCCTCTGCAGCCGGCTTTCTGCAGCGTCAGGCTGTGAATCACTCCTCGGTCCCGGGCGCCCGCTCCACCCCCGCCCCGGGGCTGCCACTCCTGGCTCTGACTCCCCAGGGCCACCTGCGCGGGACACCCGACAATGCCCGGCCTGGGTTGGGTGGGCCAGCCGGGCCAGCCCCTCGCTCAGGCGAGCTCCTCGGGGCAAGGGAACGGCAGGCCGCGTAGTCCCGTTCGCGCATTTCAGAAACTCCAGGAGGGGGGACAGGAGAGAGGCGGGAGGTGGCCGAGTCAGGGCAGAGCGGAAACACTGCCTCGCGGTGCCAGGGCCGGCTCCAGAGCACGCCCGCCCCAGCTGGCGCCACAGCAGGGTCCCCAGCCCGCCGGACCCCAGGCCCCCGGGCCCCGGGTGCAGCCTGGCCTGGGGGACCCCCGTCCTGGCTTAGGAGAGGACCTCCTCTCTGCCCGCGCCAGCCTCAGCCTCCCCGGCAGCCTCCGCAGCAGAGCTCAGCACACAGTAGGTACTCAGTGAACGCCTACTGAGTGCAAGGAACGGACACTAGTTAATGACACTAGTTAATGACTCCTAGCCTGGTTAACACACAACCAGCTCCTGGAGGAACAGGGTGGGGGTGCAGGAACAGGGGGTGCAGGGAGGGCCCCAGGCAGGGAAGCCCAGGGACCCGGCTGCCACTCGCTAGCTGGACGACCTCTGGGAAAGGGCCCTGCTCCTGCGAGTCCCCTGTCTGCAGTGGGGAGGGTCACCCGGGCCACAAGGGGTCACTGTGGTCACTGACCTTTGGGGGCTGAGGACCAAGAGCACTGGGGTCTCCTGGCTTGGGCAAGGCCATCGACAGACCTGGGCAGGGCCAGGCACATTTAGGAGCAAGAGAAAAGAGAAGCTGAACAAGGCCCCGGGGCTCCTGTCCACTCGGCCCCCGCGGAGGGCTGGGCCACGAGGCCCCCGGACGCCGTCCGCCCCCGAGCGGAGACTCGCTGCAGAGCTGGTTTTCCAGCGGCCAGTGGTCGCCTCAGGTCCTGCGTGGACCCAGAGACCCCTCCAGGCCGTCCACGCGAGAGCCACCTCCCCACGCCCACCGCGGGCTCCAGTCTCCTGAGACCCGCCCGGCCTCAGCCGCGTCTGAGCAGCCCGAGTGTTATGACAATTTCCTCCCACGTCCGGGGCCTTGTGGGGGTGTCACGCCGAGTTGTGAGAGCCCCTAGGAGGCAGGGGGAAGTGACTTTTGTGGGCAGACAGTGAAGCCATTCATCCCATCATTCACAAAACCTCGGCTGGAGAGCCGCTGGCAGCAGACCCTGGGCCCAGGGACAAAGAAGATAAGACATTCTCCACATTCCAGCCCAGTGGAAGAGGCCCGTGTGGACAGAATTACCACACCATGGTGTTCTGCGGCCGTCTAAAAAGAGTTGTGGATAAAGGGCCGAGGGCGGAATGTGAGTCGGGCTTTGACGGATGAGTAGGAGTTCGCTGGGCAGAGGTGTGAGAGGAGGGTGTTCATTCTAGGTAACAGCTGGGGCCTGAATGGAGGTCTGGGGGCCTGGGAGTTTGTGACATGTATGTGGGAGGACTAGAGCGTGGGGATGAGAATGACGAGGACAGCAGAGAAGTCGTGGGGGGCCAGGCGGAGCTTGACCTTGGTTTTCTAGGCAACAAGGACCGGGACGTGGTATGGGCTGACCTGGCTTTCCAGGGCCGGGCAGGGACGCTCTGCAGAGCCAGAGACCTTCAGGTGGTCCCTTAGATGCAGCAGAGGCCTTGGGGTCTGGGTGGACCGGCTGGGAGGGAGGCCCGGGGAACCCCGGCTGAGGGCCGCCAGGCGGGGAGACTGGGAGGCAGGCCCTGGAGAGCGCGGGGGTCCCAGACCCCCACACCTCGGGGGCGCCCTGCACAGCCCCCCTTCAGAGTCTCCGAGGGCCACCGCAAGGTGCGGCTGAGACTGCCAGGCCCTGGCGGCCCAGCCCTCCTCCCTGGCTGCGCGTGGGCTGGAGGGGCCGCGGGAGCCCGGCTGTGCGGGCAGCGCCATTATCACGGAGGAGGCGGCGACCCCCTGCCGCCGCCCACAGCCTGGGAAGAAAGGCCCAGCGCAGGCTGGGCCCTGGGTCTGGGCAGCCCCTTTATCCCCGGTGACCCCGCCACAGTGTCAGCGGCACGGGCGGCGGGTTGCGCGCGGCGGACGGGGAAGGGGCCTCCTGGGGCCCGTGAGAACCAGACTGAGCGGCCCGGCCTCCTCCCCACCCCAGGGAATCCTGCCTGTGCCCGCGGTGACCAGGGCAGGTCTGGGTGGGGGGCAGCACGCAGAGCCCCCGCTTGTGGGAAGGGGACCCAACAAACCCTTTGTGTGGCCGCAGAATGACTGGGGGGGGGGCTGGGGGAGGGCCTCTGCCTCCCCACACAGCCAGGAGGCGCCTCCCGGACCCTAGCCGCTCCCTGGGCCCAGCCAGCCGGCTGCCCCTGCCCAGTCCCCTTCCAGGTGCCGTCCTGCCTACCCTGACCAGTCTCCGAGGACCCCTGTGCGCGCAACGTGCATTCCCGGCCCCCTCCACGATGGAGACATCACGGTCTTTGTTGGTTCGCTGCTGGGGATGGAACCCAGGCCTCGTGCACGCCACGCTCACCCTGAGTCGCACCCCCAATCCTGGTACCGCTATCTTCACCACGCGCTTCCTTCAGGCCATGCATGGTGTGTGGTGCCTGCAGCTGAAGTTCAGAGAGGGCAAGCAACCTATGGAAGGTCACAGAGCACTAGGTGGCTGAGCCAGGATTGGAACCCGGCCCCGACAGGGCCCACGCGCTGATCTACTAAGCAAGACTCCCGAGGCTGCTCTGCTAATGAGGGGCAGATAGGCAGAGGCTCTCCCCAAGTCCAGGGACCTCCTCGACCCCCGCCCCCGCCCCGGGCAGGCTTGTTTCCAAAGAGCCCTGGTGCTCTGGCCTGGGGCGAGGGGTGACTTCAGGGAAACCAACGCCCATAATTTAAGCCAACCGAGTCCAAACGCAGGGGCAGATTTTCCATCCTGCAGAGCTGAAGGAGGGGCCGAGGAAGGGGGAGGGGCACGCTGCTGGGAGTCCCAGAAAGCTCAGACCCTGCCCTGCCCCAGGTAGCTCCCTGCTCTCAGGCCCGGGAAGCTAACTGTGGGCTCTGGGCTCCCCAGAGGCCTGGGTCTGGACAGCAGCCTCAGGAGGACACTCCCTAGGCCCCCCGGTCAGGCGAGCAGGACTGTCCACCAACCAGCTGTGCAGCGCTGCTGAGCACCGCCACCCTCTCTGAGCCCCCGTCCCCCTGCCTCCCAGGTGGGAGGTGAGGTAGGGAGGGCACGGGTCACTGCGGGTCACCATGACTGCAGCTTTCGAAGCCTGTGAGTCCTGAAATCATAGCTCGAAGTGTGCGTGTGGCTCCGGTTGCCTGGGAGGGGGCCTTCGGCTTTGGCAGCTTCTCAAGCCTCTCCCGGCCAGAAGACGACAAGAACCCGGGGCGAGCACCTCCGGCCTCGCTGCCTCCACCTGGGCCGGGAGCTGCCCTGCCCTCCTGTCTGCTGAGGGTGTCATGTGGCTCAGAGGTGACAGGACTGTGTGGGAGGAGAGGCAGATGGCCTCCTGCTATCGAGGCGGCCAGGGCCAGCAGGCTGGGCCACAGGGCGGCTGCCCAGAGCCCCCTCCCGGAGGGGACTGAGTGACGCGAGCCCCCAGCTCCTTCCCAGGCCGGCCTCTGAGTGGGGGCCCGGGCCGGGCTCTGCGCTCCCTGGCCCGGAGCTCCGGGCGGGGGAGGTCTCTGGGCTGTGCTTTTGTTTTTGGAGGCCAGGAGGCCAAGAATCTAGAGTCCTGAGATCAGCTTCTGGCCATGTCCCCATCAAAGCATACCAGCCTGACGCAGGAGTGAGGAACTCAGGCTGTGTGGCCGTGGGCAAGTCACCAAACCTCCCAGAGACCGCGTCTTCCCGCCTCTCAAAGGTGAAGGAATGTAGGTGACCACATGACCAGTGTGATTCTGCAACAGGCGCCCTTGGAAAAGCGAGAGGTTAGATCCCGTCTGTGGGTGACACGTCACACTGCATAACTGCCTTCTACTGTCGTGCATAACAGTGAAAACAAGATCTCAAAAATTTAGAAAAAAACAACAGCTAGAGATGGCCAACATCGCGCCCCACAGTGGACGCTACAAGGTGACCGCTGGCACAGGACGAGGCCGCAGGACGTACGTGCGGGTTACCCTGTGGCCAACTTGAGAAGTCCGTGGGTGATACTGACATTTTAAGACGAATATTAAAATGTCATGACGTGACACCTCTGGGCGCGACCGCCGCGGCTCCTCCCCGTGAGCCACCACAGGCCCGTCCTCTCCGGGTCTCGGCCTCTCCATGCGAAATCACCGGGGCTGACCAGCAAGGCCCCGTGGAGCGGGACGCGCGGAGCTCTGGGCAGTCCCCGGGGCCACGCTCAGGTCCCCCCAACTCCGAGCCTCGGCCTCTGCACCGTGGGGCGGGCCTCTGCACCGTGGGGCGGGCCTCTGCACCGTGGGGCGGGCCTCTGCACAGCTGCACCCAGCAGGCACCGTCGGAGTCTGTGGGGTGACGTGCCAGGCCGGGGCTAGACGCTGCTGGTGAAAAGGTGCAGACAGCAGGGTCTCGCGGCCGGCGGGGGGCCACAGGGGCACCCCTCTCCGGAACAGGCGCCCCGTGAGCCGCAGACACCTCCACAGCGGTACCCAGGGCCCCCGACGGGCTCCAGTTCTAAGTCAGGAAATAAAGTGGGGGTCCCCTAAGTATTCACCTGCTACCGCGGAGACGGCTTTAAATCTAATCGTGTGTGAGTGTGTGCGTGTGCGAGAGTGTGTGTGTGCACACGCGCCCTGGGGGGCACGGAATGAAATGAGGTCATAATGGAAATGGACTATTTTTATTTCAACAGGGCATTTTAAAAATACTCTTAATTATATGAAGATGGGGGAAAGGTTTCCTCAAAAATTAGAGAGAGAACTCTGGGAGCCGCCCTCGGGCCCCCACCCTTCCCCGCCCTCTGGCCTCCCGGCAGGCACCGCCTTCCCCAGCCCTCACCTTTCCCAGGCCCCGCAGCTCTTGGTGGGCGCCCCTGGAGGCCTCGGGCCCACGCATCTGGGCCCCGCCCTGGAGCCTTTTCCAGGAGGTTCCTATTTCACCCTCCAGATCCGGAAGGCGGGTCCTCTCATCATCCCAAAGGCAGGAGGTGCACCGGCCTGGGGGCCAGGGGGGTGTGTCACCAGCCCGAGGCCACACAGCCTGTCCCGCAGAGCTCTGGAGCCAGGCCCCTTTCCCCAGAGGGTGCCCTCTTCTGGGGCAGGCTCTGCCAGGGCCAGCACCCAGAGGGCAGCCCTCGCCCGGGCTCTGTCAAGCTCACCCTGGGTGTGAACTGGACAAAGATCGGGCCCACCCAGACCCGAGGAGTGTGTCCCAGAGCCGGCTTTGGTGCCTCTGCTCCCCACCCCCATGCAACGTCATTTATTGAGCATTTACTATGTGTCACATCTGACAGACAAGGAAAGGGGGGCTCTGAGCGCTGGAGCCACTTGTCACGGTCACGCTTGGGAAGAGCAGGCCCCAGGACTGGAGCCAGCTGATGTGGCTACCGAACCCCCCCCCCCAGCAGCTGTCCCTGGCCCCGCGGGAGGAAGGGAGCTGTGCAAAGTCACCCACAAGCCCCGCAGGCTCCCCGCCTCTGCCCCGCTCCACCGGCGAGCCGGCAGCGTGGCTACTAGGAGCCAGGATCGATCGCTTATGTTAGGAACTAGAAGACAAACGTGCCACATCACAGATGCCATCGGAGCCCCTGGGTAGGTGGGGTGGGGACAGGCCAGGCCAGAGGCACGTCCCAGCCCCCAGCCACACTGGGTGACACAGATCAGGAGCAAGGCCTGCCGTTACTGACGGGCCCTCCACTGTCCCCAGGGCTGCCAGCCCAGGCTCCCACCCGGGCCCTGCGGAGGCTCCTCCCACCCCCACAACCCCCCTGTCGTCCCCCAGTCTGTCCCCTCGGGGCAGTCAGAGCAGCTCTTCCTGACACAAGCCCGATCTCGGCACCTCCCACACCCTCCATGGCTCCCTGTCACTCAGGGTGGACGCCCAGGCTCTGCGCCCCCACCACCCCACGGCACGGCTTCCTCTGCCCCTCACCCTCCAGAACCCATCTCACTGGAGTCCTTGCACGTTTCTGCCACAGGACCTTTGCCCAGACCGTCCCCTCTGCCTCACACATCCTCTCTGGGACCCCCGGAGCTCCCTCCCCGCCCCCACAGGCCTCCTGGGAACTGACCCGCTCGCAGCCGCCTCTGACCCCCTTCCTCAGCGGTCACTTTCTTCCTGCCCCTCCCCACCTCGCCCACTCACTAGACGCTTGTCATCGGTCTTGCACATGTCTGCCCAATGGGGCAGGACAGTCCTGCTGTCCCCTATAGCCTGCCCGCAGTCACACGCTGGCTGGCCAGGCACTTGCTGTCCAGAGCCTGAGTGTCGGTGACAAGTAAGGAAAGGCCCGGGGCCTGCCTTCTCCGGCTCCGAATCCATATCTGTCCCCTTGCTAGCCGTGTGGCCCCCTGAGTCACTTCCCCTCTCCGAGGACCAGAAGCCTCTTCCGTCTGTCTGGCAGAAGAACAAGCCCAGCCCCCAGAGGGCTGCGTGCAGCAGCGTGAGCCCCCGGAGCCGGGCCCAGGAGGCCGGATTCACCTCGGATCCGCAGCCCACCCTGGGTCTGGCCCTGGGCCAAGCCCCTGCAGATTTCAATACCAGTCTGTTCAATTAGAGGGAGATGACGGATGTCACAGCACCCTGCCAACTGTCACCCAGAAGAACAGACAGAAGCAAACCCTCCTTTCACGTCTCTGAGAGCCGTGCTTGTTCATTCTCCCGACTGATGCGTATTAATTGAGCACCTACTATGAGCTAGACACTCCACTGGGCCGGAGAATGAGGGGAAGCCGTTCAGCCGCGGCTCCCGTCGTTGCGGAGTCGACTGTGCGCTGGGGAGGAGAGAGAGCCATCAAGGAAACACACGCATTACTTTAAATCGTGACTTTGTGAAAAAAAAACCGCTGTAACAGACGCACTGCGGGAGACCCCTGGGGCTCCGGAAAGGTCTCCCCGAGGCAGTGGAAGACAGTGGACCAGCTCCAGGGACAGTGCTCCAGCTCCAGGGACAGCGCTCCAGCTCCAGGGACCAACCAGCACAAGGGCCCCGCGGTCCAGAGACGCTAAGGGACTGGAAGGCCAGAGCACTGGACCTGCAGGACCAGGGTGGGCGATGGAGGCTGGGCCTCACAGGGCCAGGCCCCGGGAGGGTGGGGCTTTATCCCCAAATTAATAGGAAGCCCCGGCAATGGCTTAGAGAAGCCGCAGGCTAGGTTCACAGCCCAGCCTGGGCCTGTCCCCTTCAGTAAGTCCGGTGACTCTGTGTCCGTGTGGCTCGGAGGGGTGTCAGGCTCAGGCCTCCTGACTTAGAGGTCGCCCCCCAGAACCTCCTGCCCAGGAGAGAAAGCCACCACCCTCGGGCTGAGCATTCTGAAGCCATCGGTGCCCGCTGGCCGAGGTCTACCCCGCTGGCCAAGGTCTGCCTGACAGTACACCTGTCACCCAGCATCAAAACTGGCCCAGAACGTGGGGAACCTGGTGCGGCTCCCCCTGTGATCCTAGCCGGGAGGCACTGCCCGCGTGCGCAGACTGCCGGGGTAGCAATTTCTGGAATAAACACAGCTGTGTTTGTTTCCCTGCAACACGCTGCAGCCACCACGGCAGCCACCACAGCACCGCGTGCAGCTGGAGCCTCGCACCTTGGGACCAACGCCATCAGGGAGCAGACGCGACGTCCCTCCCGAAGGCCACCGGGTGCCACCACCCAGCAGGGCCGCTGGAGGTCACTTCCGACCATGGAGGCGGAAGAAGCCCCAGAAGCCTCTCAAGGCAGGGGGTGGCCTTGGTGGTCAGCGGCAGGAGGTTCCCGGGGCGAGAGTGGGCCGGGAGCACCCGAGGTGGGTGCTTTCCCGACGGGAAGAGTCAAGTCCGAGGAAGGGAATCGGGAAGAATGGGGCGGGGCGCCCTCTGTCCAGCCCCGACTTGGTGCCAGGCCTGGGACAGGCCCCAGAAGCACCCCGCCTTCACTCAGCTCAGCTGCAGGAGCTCCCTGAGCCTCAGTCTCCTCATCTGCAAAGTGGGGCCACGCGTACCACTCCATGGGGTTACTGCAGGCAGAGACCGTGCAGCTCCAGGGACACCGTCAGGAGCCCACAAGGGGCGGGTCCCTCACGCGCTCCTTCACTCCGCCAGCCGCCATGTACTGAGCACCGGCTGTCTCCGGGCACGGTGCTAGGCACTTACACACAAGAGAGACCAAAAGAGCTCCACTTTGTGAAGCCGAGGTTCTCCCAGAGAGAACGCTGGTGACGAAACGAGGTCCTGCTGCTGCCCTCAGTGTGTCCGCTCACAGCATGGTGGACAGAGGCTCGGCCTGGTCAGGGCATCTCCTGAATGCCGTCACTCGCTCCAGCCCCCTCACTCTCCCAAGGGCCAGAGGCAGGTGACAAGTGACACCTCCAGTCTCCATATGCAGAAAAAGGAGTCACCAACTTTGAAGGTCTTGTGTCCCTCAGGAAGAATTTTCGTGGCCAGGGACGCAGCCCCGAGGTCCCCGCGGTGGCTGCTGTGTGGCCGGGCAGAGGTGTCCCTCTCCGGGCCGCGGTTCCCCCACGTCCAGCCTGGCGCTCGCAGGCTGGGCGGTGCTTGGGCTTCCCGGGCTCCGAGCAAGAGCTGGCTCCAGCAAAGTGCCCGTGACCTTCCCCAAGGAGTGACGTGGGCAGGGAGGGACAGGATCCTAGGTGCTGCCTGGGAGCCGCGGGACCTCAGGGAGGGGCGGGGAGGCGTGCAGCCACCCTGTCCTGACTTGTCTCCTGTGCCATGGTCCCGGCCCCGTCGCGGCCTCTCCCACTGCCAGAGCAACTGGCCGGCAGGAGCAGCCCGCACCGGGGGCTGGCCTCTCAGAGGCCCGGCCGGCCCTGCGGCTCTGCATCCTCCCACGCCGGCCTCCACGCCATTGGCCCGACCTCCTTCCTGCTTCGGATTTCTTTCAGCAGCTTCCTCTGGCCTCTAAGATCAACCCCAGCCTCCCGCTCCAGGCCTCTCTCAGCAAACCCCTCTGCCAGCCCAGGCCCGCTCTCCTCTCGAAACGCTCCCGACACGGCAGGCGGAAGACGCGTCCCCTCTGCCTGCAGCGACACGCTCACCCCACACGCAAGTGTGTACAGGTGGAGGAGCCCTTATTCTAAAGGCTTGGGACCAGAGGGTTTGGGATTTCAGGTGTGGCTTTTTTTTTTTTTTAATTTTGCATGATTTGCACAAACATCATGAGGCCTTGGGGGAGGGGCCGGGTCTGACCTGAGGAGCGTGTGCTTCACGCTGGCCTGTGACACGAGGCCTGAAGGTCACTCCATGGGGCGTTTTTAGAGCACCTGCGTTGAGACTGTGACCTGTCACATGAAGCCAGGGGTGGAAGTTTCCACTTGTGACATCCTGTTGGTGCTCAAAAACTTTTGGGGACATGGGAGCATTTTGGATTCTCAGCTGGAGGCCTCTGGGCCTGGGTGAGGGTGGCACTGGGCCACCCGCCACCTCCACCTGCAGTGTCTTTAACTACAAAGTGAGCTGGTGACTGTCATCGGAGCAGGGGAGCACCCAGGGCGGTGTCCAGCACCCACAGAGGAAGAGGGAGAGAAGGGGGAGGGGAGGGGAGGGGAGGGGGAGGAGGAGGGGAGGGGAGCACCCAGGACGGTCTCCAGCACCCACAGAGGAGGAGGGAGAGAAGGGGGGAGGGGGAGGGGGAGGAGGAGGGGGAGGGGGAGGGGGGGGGGGGAGGAGAGGGGAAGGAGGAGGGGGAGGAGGAGGGGAGGGGGAGGGGAGCACCCAGGATGGTCTCCAGCACCCACAGAGGAGTAGGGAGAGAAGGGGGAGGGGGAGGGGAGGGGGAGGGCAGGGGAGAGGGAGGAGGAGTGGGAGGAGGAGGGGAGGTGGAGGGGAGCACCCAGGACGGTCTCCAGCACCCACAGAGGAGGAGGGAGAGAAGGGGGAGGGGGAGGGGAGGGGGAGGGCAGGGGAGAGGGAGGAGGAGTGGGAGGAGGAGGGGAGGTGGAGGGGAGCACCCAGGACGGTCTCCAGCACCCACAGAGGAGGAGGGAGAGAAGGGGGGAGGGGGAGGGGGAGGGGGAGCTCGCCCCGTCTCTCCCGGCTGCCGCTCTGGCATCACGGCCCTCCCCAGGCTCCCCCCAGGCTCCCAGCACCCCAGAGGGGCCGGGCAGCGGTGAACAGGCGGACAGACGAATGCATGAAGGGAAGGGGAGGATTAGGGAAGGGAGGAAGGATGTGCGGACAGACGGACAGACACAGAGTCCGGGGAGACAGAAGGAGCCAGCCCAGAGCCCAGTGGCACAGCGTCCCACGGGCAGCAGAGGATTCTGGGACCAGATGCCAGATGGTCCCCCGCTGTTGCGTCCCCCGGCTCCGAGCTCCGGCGCTGCTGGCCAGCACCAGCCTGCGCTCTCGGGGGTGAGTGGAAGCTCAGGGCAGCTCCCCCGACTGTCACCAGCCCCTGGGAGCAGGAACCTGTCTCCAAGGCGTGAGCCCAGCCTGTGGGGAAACAGGGTTGACTCTGCAGACGCTCACCCTGGGGACAGCGTGTCCGGGACGCCCCAGGGCAGAAGCTTTGGCAAGGCCGCAGCATCTCAGGAGATCTTCCCATCTGGGGGTGTGCTGTTTGCTAGCTCTCGCTAGGGCCAGAAATGAGGCCAGAGGGGACTCCAGGCTCTAGGCTTGGTGTTTGTTCTTCCTCCGGTCACTCCCTCCACACGCCTCGCCCAGCGCAGCCGCCTGGACATTAGCCACCCGCCCAGCCACGGGATCTCCGCGAAACCTGCCCCCCTTCCTGTCCCGTGCCTCACCCATCTGACCATCAGTCTGCCTGTCGCTCGCCCACTGTCCACTCCTCCTACAGCTCTCCGCCCACTCCCCTCCTCTCTGTCCACTCCTCACCCACCCGACCCACCCACCGCCCAGCCGCCTCCCTGGTCAGCAGCTCGGCCCGCTCACCCGAGCATTTAGCCAGACTCTCCGACCGCCGCCACTGAGGCTGCCCCAGTGTGGCTAGGAGGACGCTAGGCACGAGGCTGGGCACACGGGGACGGTCTAACTAAAGCAAAATAACAGGGGCACGTGCAGGATACCACCAAGAACACAGAGGGCACCCAGGACGGAGGGGAGGGGCCTGACAGAAGTCACCGCTCAAACAGGTGCAGACGCTCAAGTCTGATCCATTGTTTTGGGGGGGCAGTACTGGGGTTGAACCCCGGGTCGCTCTACCACTGAGTGACATCCACGGCCCTTTTTGTTTTTTATTCTGAGACAGGGCCTTGCTAAGTTGCTGGGGCCGGCCTAGAACTTGCGATCCTCCTGCCTCAGCCTCCAGAGTCACTGGCATGACAGGTATGCACCACTGGGCCTGGTCCAAGCTTGATTTTTTTTTTTTTTACCAGGGATGGAACTCAGGGGCACTGGACCACTGGGCCACATCCCGAGCCCTGTTTTGTATTTTATTGGAGACAGGGTCTCACTGAGTTGCTAAGTGCCTCGCCATGGCTGAGGCTGGCTTTGAACTCGCGATCCTCCTGCCTCAGCCTCCCGAGCTGCTGGGATGACAGGGGTGCGCCACCTGGCCCAAGCCTGATCTTAATAAGCAGCAGGTATAGGTCAGAGAGCGGAGGTGAAAGGGCGCCAGGAGGGGGAGGGTGGTGCAGCATGGAGCAGCAGGAGCTCGGTGGACTCTGAGGGTCCCAAGGCAAAAAAAAAAAAAAAAAAAAAGGGAGAGGGGCTGGGTCAGCTCAGGGTGAAGTACCTGCCCAGCACGCACGGAGACCCCTCCCAGCACCACCCGAGTAGATAGAGAAGAAAAGAGGGAGATCCAAAGGCCCGAGTGCTCACGTCCACGTGGCGAGCTGTGGCCAGCTGGTCCTCCCCCGAGCCCCCGATGCTGCTCTCCCTCCTCGCTCCCTGGAGAGAGAGGGCCACGCCCACGCGGCTGCCCCGGGCTGTGCTCGGTGGCCGCCATCCAGGTGGGCGCGGAGGAGAAGCAGGTCCCCGACCTCGTGGCCAGGCGGCGCCGTCCCGCAGAGGCGGGTGCGTCCCCCACTCCGCATCCTGCTGTCCCCGTGGGACCTCGGGGACTCTCCCTCTGACAATGAGGAGACAACAGCAGCTCTCGCCCAGCTTGAAGGACAGAGGACAGGTGGAGGACTTGGTGAGCAGCAGGCACTGCCAGCTGTCTGCCCCCTGTGTGCCAGGGACAGTGATCTGAACCCAGAGTCAAGGAGCTGTGCCCTGGGCGGTGCGGTGGCACACACCTGGAATCCCAGTCACTCAGGAGGCTGAGGCTGGAGGACCGCAAGCCTGAGGCCAGCCTGAGGCCAGCCTGGGCAACTCAGCGAGTCCCTGCCTCAGAATGAACTAAAAAGGGCCAGGATGGAGCTTAGCGGCACAGCACCTGGGTTCAAAAAAAAAAAAAAAAAAGAAAAAGAAAAAGAAAGTGGGCCTTAGACACGAGTCAATTTCCAGTAAACGTTAGTTCTTTGCAACTTAAGTCCAAGTGGTTTAGGAAAAAATACACACTGTCACGTTTTAGAGAGAGAATGTGACGAGAATGTTCACAATGGCTGAATGTCAAATACCGGTATGTGAGGTTTTTTTTAACTCTACTTTGAACTTTTCTGAAGGTTTGAAATATTAAAAAGAAATGACGAGATCAGCTCTTTTTGGTCTTCCCTGGAGTCGGTGAGCGTGGGCTCCGGCTCCCCCTTCCTGGCCGAGTGACCGGGTTGGTCATCTTCCCAAAGCCTCAGTTTTCACCCGTGGCTCTAGAAGAATGCTGGTGACCAGGCCCGGGCCTGCCTGGTCAGTCACGGGTCCCCCTGGCACTAGCTGCTGCTGTCACCCTTCCTGTTGTTACCAAGCTGCTGAGACACGGAGGCCGGGCGCGTCTGGGTGAGACAGTCACCTCTCCTGCCCCGCCACGGCCGCCGGGCAGGGGCGGTCTCCCTCGTTCTAGGGGTGAAAGCCTGAAGCTGGGGGGTGAAAGGACTGACCCCAGCTGACACCGCCGCTCAGTGCGAAGGCCAGGATTGGAACGTGGCCCTGCCTGGCTCCAAAGCGCGGGCCACCCGCCTCCGCCCCACCTCCCGCCTCTCCAGGACAGGGCCAAGGGGCCCCGCAGCTCCGCTAGGGGACGGTCACACGGGAGTCCCCAGCTCAGCCAGCGCGGCATGCTTCCGGGCCAGCCAGGGCACCCCGTGTCAGGGGCTCCTTGGCAGCTCCGAAGCTCTTTTGGCTTTTCCCGAGAGCCACGGGAGCTGCCATCCGAGGCCTTGGGGAGTGACAGCTGACAAGGACGGGGTCAGGCGAGAGGACCGGCCAGCCAGGGCCGTGACTGGAGCAGACTCCCTGGGCCGCGGCCTTTCGTGGGTTCCAAAAAGGCCCCGTGGGCTCTGGCCGGGGCTGTTCCCAGGCCCTGCCTCCCGCGAGAGGTGGAGGAGCCCATTCAGGAGGCCGCGCCCCACTGTGCGCTAAGCCGCTTTCTCCCCACTCACACAGTTCACATGCTTTTGGTCCTTCCGGCTTCCCATGGACACAGGCCAAGTGACAAGTTGGTGCTGTGGACATATGTCGTCGCCATAATGGGATGTTGACCCCACGCTCTCTCCCTGCTGGGGCCGGGCAGCTCGCACCCGGCCCCAGCTGGGCACCTCCCTCTGCTATCACACAGCACTCTCGGGCTCCCAGGCACACACGCACAGGGCCCTGATCAGGATCTCCCACCCGCCACTCCTTCCCCCTGCTCTTCTCTAAGAATCATCTCAGCCGGGTGCGGTGGGACACCCCTGTAATCCCAGCAACTCTGGAGGCTGGGTCAAGAGGATCACAAATTCAAGGCCAACCTCAACATCTTAGCAAGACCCTGTATCCAAAGTTTTGAAAAGGCTTAAGGATGTAGCACAATGATAAAGTGCCCCCGGGTTCGATCCCAGCACCGCAACGATCAAAAAGAGTCTCAGAGCCGTCTCTTCCACGAAGCCTTTCCCAACCTCCTGCCGCAGTTGAAGAATCTGAGACTCAACCAGGTAAATTATAAGGGCCAGTGTCATGCTGTCCCCAGTGTTGGGGCCAGAGGTCCACCTGGCCTGGTTCCTGTCCAAAAAACAGGTGCTTTCTGTCCCACCAACTGTCTTCAAGGAGAGGAAACCAAGGGAAGACGAGGTCCCTGCCTTCACGCCGCACGCCTGCAAGACGGAGCTTAAGTTCCTGGATTGTTCTGGCGCGTGGGAAACTGGACCGTGCAGGGAGGTCACAGAAAAACGACTTCCCAGGTCAAGGCTAAGAGGCGTGTTCGAAGCCCACTGCCCACCCGCAGTGTGACCTCGGTCTGCACGGGGGTGATGACGATTCCTGCCGCTTCTTCCCCTGAACACTTAAACGAGAGCTTGTCCTCGGCCGTGCGCCACAGCTGGCCGGCAAGCGTGGTTTGCTCTGGTGAGACCGTATTTAAGAGTAAAATGTGGGAATATTTCAACACCAACTTCCCCACAAACGCCGAAACTTGGCAAATCAGATCTGGCAAAACAGCCCTGCCGGGGACACGGTCAGGTGTGGTGGCTCCTGCCCCCTCTCTGGACTGGGCCTGGGCTCTCCCTGGGACACCACTGTGTGACCAACACCCAGTTGCCCTGGCTCAGCCACAGCCGGGCCAGCTCGTGGGTCTGGGGTCTCCGACCAGGACTCTTGTCATTTATTATCTGGGTGACATTGGGCTTAGTTTTCCTTTTGGTCACCACACAGAGGCCCCATTTTCTGCTCGATGGTTAAAGACACAAACCTCAGCTATGCCCCGTCCAGGCTGCTCCCGGTGCGCCTCTGGGGGCGGTGCTCGGAGCCCAGTGCCTGCGCCCCCACTTGCTCCGGCCACACTGGGCCAAGCGGATCTGACAGCCACGCACCCACACACGGCCGGAGAAGTTTCTCTTTTCCTCCAAGGCCTCCTGGTACGTGTGGTGGCCGCTGGCCCGGCGGAGAATGACGACCTCTACGGGCTCTCTTCCCGCTGAACGAGGAACACAGTTGCCCCCCGCCCGGCACAGCCTCTGCAATCACGACCCCCAAACCACCCTCGAGGACGCAGCCCGAGGGGGGAGGCCAGCTGCCCCCACCACGGGTGCACCTTGGTCCCAGCTCTCGGATCCCACCTCAGCAGCCCGAGGCCTCCTTCCCCAGCCTCCTTCTCCAGCCTCCGCCTCACACAGGGCCTTGAATACCTGGGTCTCGGGGCTGCCCTCCCTGATCACCTGCACAAATACCTACTTTGTGCCCACTGTGAACTAGGTTTGGTGCTGGGAATGGGACACAAGCTACAGCCAGAGTCCCTGCCCTCTTGGGACAGGCAGGTAACCCTGGAAGGCGACGGAGGTCCGTGCTGGGGAGGGTGGGAGAGAGCTCCCGCCTCCTGTGACCCTCACCCCTGCTGGGCCATGAACTCCCTGCGGAGGACCGTCTCTGAATACGGCTGCCACAGTCCAACATGGAACGCCACGCGCTCCCCACGGAGGGTGGCCCAGAGCGTGTGGAGGGGGCATGGCGGGAGGGGGACTGAGCTCTGAGCCTCCCCTCCAAGACCCGTCCAAGGGCAGAACCTGGACAGTGGCCCAGGACCATCATCCCAGTTCACCTTCTCTGTGCTGAGCCCTGGGTGGGCCGCGGGGCTTCCCCCAGGGACTGAGCAGGAAATCTCGCCCTGCCTCCTCCCTTCCCTGGGCCCGATGAGGAAGCCTGGGGTGACCTGAGCTGGCTCTGTGACTTGCTTTGACCAACACTACGAGGTGAGGTTTTGTGACATTAGCCTCAAGAGGTCTTGCCGGGCTAGGGGTGTGGCCCGGTGGCATGCGCAGGGCCCTGGGCCTGGTCCTCAGCACCCTAAAAAGACAGTCCTGCTGTTCCTGCCTCACCCTTGGAGTTCCGCCATCGTGGGAAGCAGCTCGATCCAGACTAGTGGCGGAGGCAGTGACCCTGCCAGGCCACAGAGCTGTACACCGGGTCAGACAAAGCCTCAGTCCCCTTGCTGGGTGACCCTGGCTGACACCACAGGGAGCCAGAATCAGTGCCCAGAGGAGCCCAGCCACCCCGCTGAATCGGGAGAACTGCTAAATCACTCTTAGGAGCCAGAAAGCTTCGGGGTGGCTTAGGACACAGCAATAGATGACAGATACCCTTCCCAGGCCCCCTTGTGCCCGCCTGAGGCCTAGCCTGGACACCAAACCAAGGCCACTGAGTCCCAGCCCCTCGTTACACAGAAGAGGCAGCTGAGGCCCAGGGAGGACCCCAGCGATTTATCCGAGGTGACGCAGAGTCACGGGCAGCCCAGGGGCCAGGTGGGTAACACCAAGGAGGCTCGGGTCCTGTCTGAAGAGGCCCCTGCTCTCCGGCTCCCGCCCACCGGGGCCCCGTGGGAACGTGGGCCCCGCGAAGCCCGGTCGTCTGACTTTTCAGAGCCAGAGAGGCGAGTTTTTGTTTCAAGATGAGGGCTGAGAATTCAAGCAGAACCTCTGCTCTCTGGGCCGTGGAGGCTGGCCTTGGCCTTCAGGTTGGGTCCCGACGATGCTGGCTTGGGCAGATCGTGCTTCCCCAGACCTCGGGAAAGGAGGAGCTCACGCCCTCGGCAGCACAGCCGGTGGCCCCGTGGCTGTGCCCGGTCCCCGCTGTCTGTGGATTCGCCCCTCACCATGCGATGAGTGAACACCCGATCTGTCTAAGTTACAACAACATCATTCTGGCCATTATGACAGAGATTGCGATTTTATGGCAGGCCTGTGAGTTCCAGAGCCCTCCCGCCTGCATTATCTCAGGATGTGGATGGAGCCAGGGGCTGGACGGCTGCCTTGGAGACCCTCGCCAAGCCAAGCTGCTCCTCTGGGCCGGCAGACGCCTTCCAGAAGTGGCTAGAGCGGAGAGCGCGGGCCTCAGAGGCTGACCCCGGGCCCAGGGTTCGAATCCCGGCTGTGCCGCTCCCTCCGTCCTTGGGCCAGTCTCTCTGAGCCTCCTTTTCCTCATCTGGAAACTGGGAGGAATCAGGCACCACGTGGGGGCTGCCAGGGCAACGCAGACCGCGGCCTTGGGGTCAAGTTGGGCACGACGCGGCACGGAAGGGGTGGCAGGAGGCTCTGGGCCAGCAAGCAGGGGAGAGCTGGAGTGGAACCTGCCACAATGGCGGTCGCTGGACTTGGGTCCAGTCCCACTGGGGTCGGGCAGTGACCGACAGTCCCTGAGGCACACGCCCCGCTGGATCAACACACCCACTCCGCACAACCACCCCAAGAGCTGGGAACTACTGTCACCCCCCCCACTTTAGAGGCAAGGGGACCAAGGCTCAGAGAGGGTAAGTAACAAGCCAGAGGACGCACAGAAAGGGACGGTCTGACTCCAGGGTACGCCAGGGAAAGTGGCCAGGGCCAAACTACAGGGCTGAGGGTTTCAGAGAAAGGAGGGACAGCGTGCGGCAGGGCAGACGGTGCTGAGGTCCCACAGCCATGACGTTATCATCTGCACCCAGAGCCTCACTGAGCCTCCCTTGGGCCTCCACACACCCCACGTCCAGGGGGGTCGCAGAGCAGGCGGCCCCCATCAGAGGATGTGGAGCGTCAGATGGCCTCAGGGAAGGTCACCTAGCCAGACTCAGGCTTCTGTGGCCTGGGCAAGCCCCGGGTGACACAGGGGCACTGGGGAGACAGGACTCCCCTCCCCCAGGCTCCGGAAGGCAGCTGCTGTAAGAGGCCCTAAAACGCTGGCTTTCCAGGCGGCCTGGCCTTATCAGCCTGATCCCAATCAGGAAGCTTCCAGGTGCTGCCACCAACGGCCGCCCCACCCCCGGCCCCACCCCTGGCTGTGCAAACACCCCCTCGGCCTCGGCCGCCCGGGGCCGGTGACGGCAGCGACTCTGATTGATTTCACTTCATTTCAGTCTTTCCCAGTTTCTGCCTGCGCTTCCTCCCCTCTCCCAGGGGTCCTGTTTTATCCGAGGCCACTGGGGGGGGCCAGCGCCTGCTGGTGGAAAGACGGAGGCTGTGCTGAGAACACAGAGGCCGGCTCAGGACCACACAGGCCCGGGGCCGAGTGGGGCCTGGCCGGCCCAGGCCAGGAGGCCGCCTGATGTCCCCCAGCACCCCTCAAGAGCAACGAGAGCCCCCTTGCCCAGGCTCGGCCTCGGCCAGCGGCCCCCGCCCGCTCCTGCCGGGCCTCTGTCTGGATCCGGCCTGAGGCTAAACCCACAGGCCCAGCTGACCACTCGCCACCTGGGCTGAGCGTCCCCACTGGCACTGCTGGGGCACCTCAAGGAAGGGGCCAGAGGACCAGGACCACGTCCAGGAGGGCAGGGCCACAGCAGGCCAGGGGCGGCCTGAGGGCCAGCTCAGTACCCCGAGGTGGGAGCGCCAGCCTCCACCGCGCCCGGGCGGCTGTCTTCGTGGTGCAGTGCCCTCGCACGGTGACGGCCAGCCCAGGAGCCAGCGAGCCGGGAGGGCCCTGGCCTAGGAACCTGCGCGCAGAGGAGGAGCGGGTCACTGTCCTGAGGCTGGGGGGGCTGGGAGCCTCTGGAGGGGGCTGGGGGAGATGCTGAGGGCCCGTGTGTCACCCACAGACCAAATGCTGCCGGGGGCCAAGGAGCACACCTGTGGGTGCGCAAGGAAAGGGACCAGGCTCCGGCCCAGCATGCACGCGGCCGTGCGCCTGAGCGCCCCACATCCCCCGAGGTGTCCCTGGGGACCTGAGGAGGTGGAGTCCGGGGGCTGGGCCCCAGCTCCAGAGTACACGGCACCATGCTGGGACTTGAACCCAGGTCCACGTGTCCCTGAAGTCTGCCTCCCCACACTGCCCCTGGCACCGGCTGGCCCTGCCCCCAGCGGCTCTCAGGACCCCTTCTCCCACCCAGCTCCTGACTAGGTGCCCGGCGACTCTTGAGATCTTGGACGGAGGAGGACGGGGCCAGCACACGGCTCGCCTGGGCCTCGCCTCTAGGCCCGGCTCCCGGCTGCGAGCTCCCTTCTTTGGAATGAGAAGCAGAAAACAAACAAGAAGGGGACGCCGGCTCCTGACTGACCCCACCAGAGATCGCCGGGTCTCCAGAGGTGATGTCCAGGAGACGGGCCAGCAGGGCCGGGACAGGATAGAAGGGACAGGGTGGGAGGGCCCAGTGGGCCTCCACCGCCATCAGCCGCGTGCAGCGCGTCGTGAGGGGGCTGCCGGCCCGCCTGCACCCCCTCCCGGCTGGCTCTTCTGTCCAGTATCCCCAAACGCCCTCCTGCACCCCGGCTTGAAAGCCCCTCGGCGAGTCCCTCCGGGAAGACCTCCTTGATTCTCCTGGCCAGGTGGCTCCTGTCCCGTCCTGTCACACCTTCCTGGTGCTGCGCCCACACAATAGAGCACAAGCATTCCTTCACTCCCGCCACTCGCGGCTCACGGTGGGCTCCCCGACCTCCGCCCATGCATCGAGCACCCGCCTGGCTGGGCGCGGTCCTAGGCCCTGGAGAAGGCACGTGGTGACCGTGGCTTTGAGAAGGTCTCCTCTCCGGGAGCCGCCGGTCCAGCAGCCCAGGTGTCGAGTCCTGGGGGAGGCCGGGGAAGCGGGCGGGACGGAGAGCATCAGAACTGGTCTGTCCTCGTCGTGAGAGGGACTCTGGGAAGGTGGCATTTAAACAGAGCTCTGGGGGGACCACAACTACGGACACAAGAATGGGCCAGATGGGTCCCTGCCCTCAGGGGACAGGCACGCTCATCTTGTTGCGATGACGCAGGGCCAGCTCTGGCTCATCTGAAGGCCCATGAGCTGGAAGTCAGTGAGCTTTGCCAACACAGACCTGGCCAGGTCCCTCGATGGCTCAAGAACCTTCAGTGGCTCCCTGCTGCCCTCAGCACGGATCCAGACTCCCCAGCCTTCCACCCCGGCCTTTCCAGACCTGCCCTGCGCCGGCGGCTGCCCTCAGTGCCCAGCCCCGGGACACACTCAGGTGAGGACCTGGCCCTCCTGCTCCTGCCTTCCCATATGCTGTTTCCTTTTTCAGGCAAAATTCTCCTCATCCCCGCGATCCCACCCCAGCCTCCAGGACTCCTAAGAGCGCAATTCGTTGTGGCGCCAGGTGGCGGAGGGAGGCCAGAGCTGAGCACGCGGCAGAGCCGTAAAAGACGACATAGCCCTGCGCCAGTCCTCCCCGCTGCCCCAGGTGGGCCACGCGTCCTCCTGGCAGCACTCTGGGACACGCTTCGCACATTCTGTCTTGCCAACGGTCTTCCCCGTCAGCTCGCCCCGGCGCCCTGCCCGCCCCGGGGTCAGCGCCACCAGCCAGAGGCAAGCTCCATAAATATTTGGAGAGCAAATGAAATGCGCGGAGACCGTCCTCCGTCCTCCAGACCCCAACCTTTGGATTCCATCTAGTGGCGGGTCTGCCACTGTCCTCTTCTCCTGTTGAATGTGTCCCCTGGGCTCCTCCATCCCTCGCAAAGCCTCAACTCCAGATGTTCCACACTCTGTTTTTCTTGGAGGGGTCTCGCGGTTTGGGGGAGATACGACACTTAACATCCTAACCCAGGAATACACACACACACACTCACACTCACACACTCACACTCACACACTCCCACGCCCTCTCCTCAGCACATTCCTCAGGCTGGAGCTGGGGGTTCCCTCGGGCTGGGGCTCAGGGCCCCTGCTGTGGGCTGCGGGGCTGCAGAGAGAGACAGGGGGAGGGCGGCGGCCAGGGGCTCTGGGTGCTGGGGGCCGCACGGCCATCCTCCTGGCCCCAAGCCTCCGTCCTGTTCCCGCAGGCCAAGCTGCTTCCAGGGAAGGCAGCAGGTGTGCCCTGGAGGTGCCGCGGGCAGAACCACCCACCCTGTCTTCCACTCCACAAAGGCCATGCCCAGGGCTTCAGGGGGGACTTTTCCCTCTCTGTGCCCTGCTGTGACCCTTAAAGACACTCCATTAGACAGACGGACAGACTTTATGATCACCCTTGTTTGACGGATGAGGAAAATGAGGCTCAGACAGAAGAAAGCAGGGCATGCATGTCGCCAAGACCTGGGTGAGACCCTTTCACAGGGAAGCGGAGGCCCCTGGAGGGCAGGGAGCTGGCCCGGTCCCGCGGTGCACTAGACGCAGCCTCCCTGACCTCCACCAGCTCCCACCCGCCTGCAGCTCTGCAGTCACTCCTCATGGAGGAGGTTCCTCGGGGTCCAGGGAGCCAGGGAAGCACCCAAAGCCAGGTCTGGGGTGCCCACGGAAGCCCTCCTTCCCCCCTGCTGCAGACTCCTTCCATACCCTGCCCCCAAGTGGCAGTCCAAGCAGCCACCCCCTCCTGTGACATGAGCAGCCAACTAGCCGTGAGTCCAGGGCCAGGGTAGTCAGGCCGCAGCCCACCAGATTCCAACCACCCCCTGCCAGGGTCAGGGCTGGACAGACACGGCCTACCATCTACCCCACGGTAATTAAAAACACACCCAGGCCTCTTCCAACACGAGAGAGGCCAATTTTCTTCCCTCCAGCACCGCTGACGGCAACCTAAACAGCAATATTTACACCAAGCTCCCCTAACACTGTAAACATCCCGACGTATAGCGGGCCAGCGCGTGAGTCATTTCCCCAAAGCCAGAGTTTAATAAGTGGCACCTCAGCCGTGTTCCAGGGAGCTCCGCCCGCAACGGGGCCCCAGGGCTGCCCTCCACACCCAGGGCCAGTGGCACTGGCAGTGCCCAGCAGCCCCACTCTGGGAAACCACAGGCAGCCACCAAACCCTCCAGGAGCTGGAGTGCATCGGCCTCTGTGCCAGACACTGTGGCTGCCATCCAGGGACACCCCCAGCCCCGGACTGTGGCCACTCGAGTGCTCATTACTGAGGGAAACCACAGTTACAGCATGGGGTCCCCCATCACGCCATCCCCAGAGCCTGCGACCTCCATGCCTGTTCTGAGCAGGGCATTTTACACTCCAAGAGGGGAAGGGCCCATCACCTCAGAATGGCTGGGGCAGAGCCCCTGGAAGGGGTCACCCCGCTTAGGAACAAGAAAACCCAGTAAAGTGAGTAATGCCTCCCAGACCTCAGATCCGGCTTCTATTTTTACGCCCCGGCAGCTATGGGGGTGGGATCGTGCACTTTTCTGAGCCTCAGTTTCTCTATTTGTTAAAAGGGAGTAGGAAGCACCCCCCTCTGGCTCCCCTGCAAGACTTATTTTGAAGCATTCAACACAATTGTGGGTGGGAAAGCACTTTGTAAAGCTTAAAGTACCTTGTCAACAGCGCGGCACGTTGTAAACCGCAGAGCACTCTGTATAGTGCAAAGTACTTCATAAACTGTAAAGCGGTTTGAAAACTGTAAAGCGCGGTGCACCCGAGAAACATTATTCGGATCCATTTCTTGCCCTATGGGCTCGGCCATTCCTGGTGGACACACCCAGACCCCACTAACAACTTTCCCTCCAGAGCGAGCAGGCTCGGGGGACCCGGCAGCCACTCCTGCTGCCCCCTGGGGGTCGGGTGGTACCAACACCGGAGGCCACGGGGAGAGGGCCCAGCGACCCTGGCCAAGGCCAACACATGGCACGGGCATCTGGTCCAGCCCTGATGGCAGCTGGAGAGTTCCCGGGGCTCCTGCCGCCACGCTGAGCTCAGCCACCCCGCGGGGCGGTGGCCGGCGGCGGGTGCCCGAGACCCGCGCGGCAGAGAGATGCCCACGGACCCATCCCCCGCGCAGTCCTCCCGGGGAGGGGACCCCATTGTACGCCGCGGGCGATGGGCAGGCACCGGCGCGGGGCTGGCGCGCTCACTTGCACTCTGCCAGTCCCGGCTCTCCCGGTCGCCGGGCCCCACTGCGGGGGCGCGGACCCAGAGCCCCCACCCAGGCCAGCGCGGAGCCTCCCTCCCTTCGCAGCCTGCCAAACTTTGCAGCCCCGGCTGCGCGCCGCGGCCCCCGGCCCGCGCCCCTCCGCCGGGTGCCGAGCCAGGCCAGGCCCGCGCGAGGGGCTGCAGGGCCGGGGCGGCGGGCGCGCGTGGGCAGCCCCGGCCCTGGGCGGCGCTCGCCCGGCTGGCTACAAAGCCTCGGCAAGATGGTCCCTTCGCCTCCTCCTGGCACAGTCAATCAGCGCCCGCCGCTCCCCGGGCGCCCGCGGGGCCCGCGCCTCCCAGCGCGGCCGGACACACCTCCCCGCGGCCACCTGCGCCCGGCGCCCGCCCCGGGGCAAACTTGGCGGGCCACGGGCGGACGTGGGCGCCGGGGCCGCGGGGCCGGCCGCTCCCCGCCCCCACCGCGCGCCCGCTCACCTTCCACGGCGGCGAGCAGCGGCAGCAGCAGCAGCGCGGCCCCCAGCCTCCGCAGGGCCATGGCTGCGCTTCCCGGCGCCTCGGGCCGCGGCGCCGCGGGGGCCCAGGCGGCCCGGGCGGGAGCGCGCGCCCCGGGCTCGGGGGGCCGGGGGGAGCGGCGAGGCGCGGCGCACACGCAGCCGCCGCCACCGCGCAGCCAGCAGAATGAGCCATCCAGCCCGGGCAGAACGGGGACCCGGGCTCCGCCAGCGCTGGGCACGGCCCACCTGAGCCGCGGGCGCGGGGGGAGCCCGGCCCGGCCGCCGCCCCCCACGCGCGCCCCGCGCCCCGGCGGGCCACGCGCCGCCCCCAGCTCCGGCCCCCAGAGTCCGCAGGGCCACCTCCGGGCAGCGCGGGCGCTGGGGCGCGGCGACCCCGCTCTCTGGGGTGGCCGGGACCCCGGGTTCCCCCCGCGCAGCAGTGGTCTCTCCCGGCGCTGTGGCTCCTCCAGATAAAGCAGCGATTTCAGCCCAAATGTTTCTCAATTTTTATTGAATGCTGCAAAGCCGGAGAGCGTCTGGCGCGGCTGACAGGGGCAGGGAGAGGGGACCCGGGGGGGAGGGCGGGGGAAGGGGCTGCCCAAAGCGGGGGCTGGCCCTACCTGTCAGGGCTGAGAGTGCCACCCCCTCGCCTCAGCCCTGCCACCCGGGTCCCTGCGGCTTCGAAAGGGACCGAACTGCAATGAATGAGAAAAAAAAAAAAAAAAAGAGGGGGGGGTAGCTGGGAACAAAACAGGCGGCTTTCCCAGGCGCTGGGGCTGGGCTGGGGCCTCCGATGGGGAGAGTGGGCCTTGGCGCTTACCAGCGGGCCTGGGGGGTTCACTTGGGCAGGGGCGGGGGCGGGCCCTGGCAGGCAGACCCCAGGCCTCCCATCCCTGCCTTGTTGTGAGCGAGCCCGCGAGCCCCTCCCTGCGGACCCTTCTATCTGTACATTGTATTTCTCCTTCTCTGTTGATCCTGTTCCCATTGCAGTTTAAGCGCCAAGGGGCGGAGGCGGCCCATGGGGGTATCTAAGCACAGCCCCATCCACCCCACGCTGTGGAATGGACCCGTCTGTGCAGCCACGGTTTTGTGCACGCCTGTCCCTTCAGGGAGGACACGACCCCTTGTTCCATTTCTGTGGGCCCAGCCCTGCTCTGACAGTCTTCATCACCATCATCATTAGCAGGCTGTGCTGAGGCCAGGTGGTGGGCGGCCTGCAGGGGGCCTGGCCTTTGGGAGCCATGCTCCCAACAAGCCAGCTTCTCACTGCGGGGTGGGTGCGAGATCCCAGCCGGGGGACACTCCGGGAAAGTGCAATCTGTGCCACCCAGACAGCTCCTGCCCCTTTGTCCCACAAACTATTAAAATGCCCCAGCAATCCCTTCCTGACAGTCCATACCAAGAAAATGGCACCACAGACTCTGAGACTCCGAGGTTTAGGAAATAAGGTCATCCTTTGTAGCTCAGCCCAAAGTGGGTGTCATCCTGGAAGGCCACCCGGAGGAGCAGGAGTGAGCAGGGACAGAAGAGGACAGCGAGATCCCCCTCTTAAGCCTGCAGATGCCTCACCAGGGTCAAGATTCACTGGGGTGAGGCTGGCTTTTATGTTCAGTTTCTGCTTGTCAGACCTTCCAGGGCACCCAGGTTTTGAGGGTCCCTGGGCTTGTCCCACTTTGGGGCAGGACTCTGTCTCCTGCACAGAGCAGTTCCAAGTTGTGGTGCTTATCAATGTCACCCCCAGTGCATCCAAGTGCCTGGCCCCGTCCCAAGAAGTATTTGGCCTACAGAAATATTTATTGAGTACCTACTAAGTGCCGGGCGGATTCAGCTCTTCTGCTTTATTTCCATCCCCTGCGGTCCTTGTCAACACCTTCCCACCCCAGTGGCTACCTCCCTCTTTAATTCAAACAGCAGAGATGGGCTTGGGAGGTAGCTCAGTGGTCGAGCACTTGCCTAGCATGGGTGAGGCCCCTACTGCTGGAAGAAAAAAAAAATTAATTTAAAAAAAGAACAGCAGAGATGAGCATTTGTTGAGGACTCCTTAGGAGACCCGAGGCCGAGCTTTGCTTGTAGTCAGCTCCCCGAATCTTTTCAACCCTGAAAGGTGGGTGGTGACCTTTTCAGGTGGTGACACGGAGGGCCAGATAAGTCTCTTGCCCAAGGTCATGCAGGAAGTTGGAGCTCGGATTCAACCCCATCTGCCTGACCCAGTGCCAATGCCCCGTGCCTTTTATGGGCACGCGGAGCTCAGAGGTTCAGCTAGTTGATTCCATCCCATTTCACAGGCACGTAAACTGAGGCCTCCGGAGGAAAGTGGACCCCCGAAAGTCACATGCTTAGAGAGCCGCCCATCCCACGCCTTTACCTCGCGGCACATAAAAATCGCGAGAATAATGAAGTCCCCCGTCTCTTCCATCCTTTTCTCCCTTAAACATTGCTTTAGTCCCTGTTTGGGGTCCTGGGATTTGTCATCCAGCCAGAGGCTTCCAGCCTGGTCCCTTGGCCAGGCGCACCTGGCCCTCGCTGCTCCCCAGACACCTGAGCTCCCACTAAGGCTTTAACCGACCTTGGCCTCACCCCTCCCGCCCAACCCACTCGCTTGCGACGTTTCCTGAAGGACCCGAGCCTGGCACTGCGCAGTCCCTTGCTGGTGTCTCTGTGTGATCTCTGCCAGTTCAGGTAGTATTCCCCCCACCCTGCACACGGCACTACCTGCAGGCAGGAGACGCTCCAGGCTCCAGGGCGGGAGGCCCAGAGGGCCTCTGACCCAGTCCCCTCACTGCAGAGGAAGCCTGGGCTCGGAGCTGGTGTGTCTAATGACAACAGCTCCCGCATTTGCAATCACACTTTAACAGTTTACAAAGCGGCGTTCACACCCGGGGCTCCGCTCCTGCGGATTCCACCAGCCTCTCCTGCAGCCAGCCCCGTGCGGGGGCGTGGGTGGGGTGATCCCGGCCTCAGAAGGGGAAACTGGGACCCTGAGAGGGAAGGCACTCGCCCAAGGACATGCAGCCGATTTTGTCTGGTTCCTGGTGCAGCTGGAGAGAGCTTCAGCGACCTGACTTGTCCGTGTCTCTTTCCGTCAAATTTGATTGACAAACCTTAGCTGGGTGTCTCCTGCATGCAGGCCCCGGGGGGCGGAGCCACAGCTGAGCCCTGGCCAGCACATTCTGCTGCAGGGGACCTCTATAATGACAAGATAATGACAACAGTGAGAAGTGCTAGGAAGATCATAAAAACTAGGAAGATAATAAAAGGGACTGATGGGCAGTGATGGACCAAGAGTCAGGGTGTCAGGAAGGCCATGACGGCTGAATGCTAGGTGATGAGGAACTCCCCCAAGCAACCATGGGAAGAGGGTTCCCAGGGAAAGGGTCTCAAGTGCAAAGGCCCTGCGGTGGGAACCTGCTGGTTACCCCTAGGAGCCTCTGACTCTCCTAGTGCCTTCCCTACCTGGATGTTGGGGCCCCTGGCCAGTTGTGGGTCACACCACACGTACAGCTAGTGCCAGGCCACGGGGGTTTAATACAGATGTGGCTTGAGATCTAGTTCTGCCACCAGTTTGCTGTGTGACCTCAGACAGGACCCTCTCCCTCTCTGGAGCTAAGTTGGGAGAGTCACACATTACCCTCACGAAGCTCATGGGGCAACACTATCAAAAAGACATATTATAAAGTCCATATTAATTTTGAAATTTCTAGTAGCCACATTGAAAAAGTAACAGGAGGGCTGAGGGTGTAGGTCAGCGGTGGAGCACCTGCCTGGCCAGCTTCGGCTCCTGGGTTCCGTCCCTGGCACCCCTCAAAAGTAAAAGGAACAGGTGGAGTTAATTGTAACATATTTATTTAACTCAATTATCCCAGATATTATCATTTCAACATGTAGTTAGTGACCTCTTTTATGTTTTTTCATACTAAATACTTGGATTCTGATGAGTATTTTTTATTTCAGCCTCTCTCCATTTGCATTCGCCACATTTCAAGTGGTTACTAGCCACATGTGACTGGTGGCTGGCATATTGAGTAGGTGGGGACACTGAGAGCAATAATTATCCTATGGGGTGAAAAGTGCTCCTCAGCAGAGGTTGGGCAAACCCTCCCAGGACACAGAAGAGGGAGTCAATCCCTCTGCCTGGAGAAAGGGGGAGGGCTTCCCAGAGGAGGAGACATTTAAAAGAAAAGAAAATTTATCTCCATAGCTAATATCCATCCTCCCCCTTTTAAGAAAAATCTCCTTCTCCCCTTAAAAGTACACATACTCCTTATTAAAAATGAAGATGGGCCGGGCACGGTGGCACACGCCTGTAATCCCCGCACTTGGGAGGCTGAGGCAGGAGCATCACGAGTTCAAAGCCAGCCTCAGTAATGGCGAGGTACTTAGCAACTCAATGAGACCCTGTCTCTAAATAAAATACAAAAAAGTGGTGGGGATGTGGCCCAGTGGTCGAGTGCCCCTGAGTTCAATCCCTGGTACAAAAAAAAAAAAAAAAAAAAAAAAAAAAAATGAAGACAATGTAAAAGAATTAAGAAGAAAAATAAAAGTCATTCATTTATCTCCCTAGCCTGAGAAGCACTACTAATATTTTGTGGTTCCTTGCAGGTATTTTTCTGGGCACACATGTTTTGCACATAATGACAACACTGCTGCACATGCAGTGCTGTGTCCTATCTTTCTAAAAAAATTTATTTATTTGTTTTAGTTGTACACAATGCCTTTATTTTTATGTGGTGCTGAGGATCGAACCTGGGCCGCGCATGTGCTAGGTGAGCTCTCCACCGCTGAGCCACAACCCCAGCCCCTGTGTCCTATCTTTTTCTTTTAACGCTGTGGAACAAGTGTTCTTCTGGCTTGTTAAAACTGTCATTGCTTAGGGCTGTATAGTACTCCAGGGAAGGGTACCTTTCAGCTTCACCTGAAGGTCCCTGCAAACCCAGCTCTACTGCGGATGCTTCTTGGAGCACAGAGGCTGTAGGGAGAGTGGAGCAGAACAACCAGGAGGGGAGGGTCCCTGAAAGCCGCCCTGTGTCTGAAACCAGCCCTGGGTCTTTGGGACTCCCGCTAGAAGCTGGGCTGAACTGGGGCTGGTCTGGGGCTGGACAGGGGCTGGCAGAGCTGCTGGTCTCTCGACTGCCACCTGGTGGCCTATGAAATTATTGCATGCTCCAGGAGCACCATTTGAGTGGAGGTGGCCAGAGGCAGGTGCTGGGGTCCTAGGTGTCCCCTTTCCATCCCTGGCCCGTCACCCCACCCATGACCAGACTTTTGGGGTGGGCCTCATAGGGTCTTCATTCTAAGGCTTCCCTTGTGCTCTCATTCTGAAGGGCTCTGGAGACTGGACTGCTGGGGTTCAAGTCCACCGTGTCCTTGGGCCCCTCCCTCCACTTTCCTGTGCCTCAGGTTCCTCACCTGTGACATGGGCTAACGACGGTGTCGGCCTCCTAGAGTCGTGAGGCTGAGCCTTGAGCCTCAATGTTTTAAATTATTTGACGTCAGAAGGAATCTAGTCGTGAGGGACGGGGCGGGGGCGGGGTCTCAGTGGCCCCCTCTTCCTCTGTTCTCTGGTCTTATCCTCCGACCCTGGATGGTTTTCCTGAAACCCTGATTCTCCGGCTGAGCCCCTCTCCCATCACGCCTTCAGTGGCTCCCCGCCGAACCCTGCCATAAATGCAAACCCCCCAACTGGGTCTACAAGGCCCCTCGGGGACAGGACCCAGCCCGTCCCCCAGCTCAGCGCCTTCCTGGCACCCTCTGTTCCAACTGGGCCCTGCCACACGCTCCGTTTTCCCTCCTCCAGACTTTTCTCAGTCTGGGCCTCGCCCTGTGCCCCGTGCTCCCGGGGTTCTGCGCAGCTTCCAAGACCGCGTCACAAACCACTTCCCCGGGGAATCCCGCCGTAGCCCCACGCGCCTCCTCTAACCTCCCCAAAGAGAGGCTGGCATATGTCTCGATTTTCTTCATCTTTTTTTTCTTGCAAAACAGCCGTGCAGACTGGAAACGGTATGGGCGTTGGAATCAGGGAGGCACGTGTTGAAACCGTGTGGCCTCGAGCAGGGAGGCTGCTTAGCCTCCCCCAGCCTCCGTTTCTTTCTTTCTTTTTAATTCTTTAAATTTGTTGATGGACCTTTATTTTATTTACTTCTATACGGTGCTAAGAATCGAACCCAGTGCCTCACACATGCCAGGCAAGTGCGCTACCGCTGAGCCCCAGCCCCAGCCCCTCAGTTTCTTTATCTGCAAAATGGGCCAGGTCCTCATGGCTTTGTTAAGAAGGCAGAAGGAGATGACCCGCTCACAGCGCCAGCCGCAGAGTGCTCCCAACACGTGGGCTTCCCCGCCCTGCTAGTTCACGGGAAGCTGCCTCAGGACAGACTGTGTCCGGCTCACCTCCGAATCCCAGAGCCCAGCAAGGGCCCGGGTAGCTGGTCCTGGCAGGGGTGGGTGCTTTCTGGCTTGCAGCGGGCAGCCCGTCTCCATGGCCCGTTCCCACGTCATCTGCTTAGATCCTCACAACAGTCCAGTCGCAGGGGCCTGGCAGCCCTCCACTTTACAGCAGAAGAAACTGTGGCCAAGAGAGGAAATGACTTAGCTAAGGTCACTCAAGAGGCTCAAGAATGCTGGGCCGGGAGCCAGGCCTCCAGGTCCCTGGGCTGAGGGCTTTCTTGTGCCTGTGTCGTGGGTGAAAAGACGGTGGATTTAACATTGGGAGAAACTGAGTTCAAATCCCACATCAGCCACTTTCTACATGGCTTCACGGTGCATAGCCTCCTGAGCCTCGGTTTCCTTGTGGCAGGGGACGCTGTCGGGAGATGAAAGGAGCCTGAGAGGAGGAAATGGCTTTGTAAACTGTGGGTGCCATGCCCAGGTGAAAGGTCGTCGCAGTTGCTCCCGAGCTGATCCAGGATGCTTTGATCTTGGCGCCCACAGAAGTGCAGGTTTAGGGCTCTTTGCCGGCTGCCCGTTCCCAGCCTGCCTCCCTCGGAGTTGGAGAGGGCTGTTTGGACGGGTGCCTGGCAGCAGGTGCAGTTGGGGGGCAGCTGGGCTAGCAAGGTGCGGAAGCTCGAAGGCTAAGAAAGCCGCCCCAGCCAGGAAGAGTCATAACGACCCAGACAAAGCTAGACAGCGGCTGGCGGGACACACAGCAGGACGCAGCGCCATTCCACTCTCTAAGGACCACGGAGCATGGAAAGTCACGGAACCAGCTGCAGCAGCCGTCTGGAAAGAGTGGAGCAGGGAGGGCAAAGACCAGAGCTGGTCCACCCACAGGACCAAGCACAGAAGAGGGGTTCCAGAAGCATCTACCAAGTGGGTGAGCGGGTGGATAGATGGACAGATGGGTGGATGGTTGAAAGGAAGGAAGGATGAATGAATGGATGGACAGATGGATGGATGTTTGGATGGTTGGATGGATGGGTGGATGGAAGGAAGGAGAGATGGATGGATGGACAGTGGGGGATGATAGATGTTTGGATGGATGGGGATGGACGTATGTATGTATGTATGTATGGATGGATGGGTGGGTGGATGGATGGGTGGATGGATGCGTGGATGGATGGGTAGGTGGATGGGTGGATGGATGGGTAGATGGATGGGTGGGTAGGTAAATGGATGGATGGATGGATGGGTGGGTGGGTAGGTGGATGGATGGATGGACAGATGGGTGGGTGGATGGATGGGTGGGTAGGTGGATGGATGGACAGATGGATGGTGGGTGGGTAGGATGGGTGGGTATGGATGGGGGATGGATGGGTGGGTAGGTGATGGATGGATGGATGGATGGTTGGGTGGGTAGGTGGATGGATGGATGGGTGGACATATGGATGGATGGTTGGATGGATAGGTAGATGGATGGGTGGATGGTTGGGTGGGTAGGTGGATGGATGGACAGATGGATGGAAGGTGAATGGATGAAAGGAAGGAGGATGGATGGACAGGGGATGGATGGATGGTTGGATGGATGGATGGATGGATGGATGGATGGTAGGTAGATGGATGGATGGATGGGTGGACATATGGATGGATGGTTGGATGGATGGGTAAATGGGTGGATGGTGACAGGCAGACAGGCTTCGAGCAGGTGGTGATGCATGACCTGAGATGATTCTCTGGATCTTAAGGAATGGATCCAGGAGTTTTCTAAGGAACGCATCCTGCAATCAAAACCCAGGAAGACCCACTCCATGCTCAGGACTAAGGGGAACCCAGAACAAGTCTCAGGAGGCCAGAACAGGATTGGTGATTATGGGGAAAATCAAAGGCGTCCCTAGGGCTGGGGTTGTGGCTCAGCGGCAGAGCGCTCGCCTCGCACGTGCGCGGCCCGGGTTCGATCCTCAGCACCACATAAAACATAAATGCATTGCATTGTGTACAACTAAAGTAAATAAATAATATTAAAAAAAAACAAAAAAACAAAAAAACAAGGCGTCCTTCGTCACTGCCATAATGGTGATCACAGTGGCTGCCGGAGCCTGTGGTGACCCTTTCACAGACGTTCTCCCCCCTCGCTCCCCACAATTCTCAAAAGATGGTTGCTCCAGGCTTCTGAGCCCCTCTCCTCCCCGCAGGCCATTCCCTGGGTGCCCACCTTGACAGCTGGTGCTGGCCATGCCTCTCGGGGGAGACGCAGACTGGGCAGGCTTCCCCACCATGCCAGGGGCCCTGGCCAGCCCAGCGTCCTGCTGACCTCGGGTGGAGAGCGAGCAGCCCCGCCGGGCGCCTTGCGGTGCGTGGGGCGCGGGCGGCGCTAGAGCTCAGACCTCCGCACCCCGTGGGAACAGGGACCTGGGGTCCAGAAAAGGTTCCAAGATGAGGGGAGGAGAAGGAGCTTCCAGGGTGGTGGGCCCCAGTGCCTCAGCCTTCCCGCCTGGCCCCGGGCCGGCTCTGCCTGATAATGAGGCAGAACCTCGGAAGCTTTAGGTTCAGAAGAGCCTGGCCCCAGCTTCGCCCCTCTCATTTTATGAATGAAGAAACTGAGTCTCAGGGAAGGAAAGCGACTTTCTCAAGGTCACGCAGCAAGTGGGTGGGCCGCAGTGGCGAGACGTTCCACAGGCTGTGGAAGGGAATTGGCAGGTGGCCTGGAACTTCCAACTAGGAGTCTGGAACAAGGAGCCCAAGGGGAGTCCAAGGAGACAGGGGGGTGGTGCTCATTTTTCTAGGACCTTCTCGCAGGCTGGGCAGAGCCCAGCACCGTCACTCTCTGGGACAGACCTGGAAAGCGGCCAGCTTGTCAGTCGCACCTATTAACTAATAGTCTATTATTTTCCTCCAGGATTAATTTTAAAATGCAAATGACATGTTTTATCACACATTTGAACAGTTGGCACTCACTGATCCTGGGTTTCTGAGCGGGGCAGGTCTTCCTCCAGGACCTTGAGGGTCCCGGGCAGCCCCTGGGGCGGGGGGGGGGAGGGTGGCACACTGGAATGGGGAGACACTCGGGGGAGGTTCCAAGCTCTTGCTCCTGGATTCTGATTCTGCATCAGTCCCATGATCTGTTTGGGAGGGGTGAAGCTATAGAGGTGACAGGAGGGGACGATGGTGGAAAAGAAGGAGCCCTGTCTCCTTGCCCGGGACATTGTCCTCCACTTAATTAATATCACAAAGGGAAGCTGGGTCTGCATTGGATTGTGGGGATTATGCAAATGAGGCCCTGGATGGAGATTTCTGAGTTCCTGGTTGCTCTGACTGTCAGGGAGTCCTGTCCAGAAATGCCCACCACGACCACAGCTAGACCACCATGAGTCTAGGGTGTGGTAGGCCCTTTGGGGGACGGGGCGGGGACTCTCGATCAGCAGGGTCCAGCCTGCAGCTAGAACTTCTAGAAGGAGCCTGGTTTTCCCAGCAGAGGGGATTTGGAGAGGTCAGGGCGCAGGTGGACTGGCCTCAGGGTGCGGGGCATAATTCTCCTCCAAGACAGTGAGCCACAGAAGAAAGCGTGTCACTCTGGGAGTCAGAACTGCGTTACAATCCCTGGTCTGCCGCCTGCTAGCCGTGTGACCTTGGGTGAGTGGCTTCGTCCCTCCAAACCTCAGTCTCCTCATCTGTGAAGTGGGGGAGGCAACCATGGCTTCCTCGCAGAGTTGATGTGATCACTGACCCAGACAAAGTCCCCCGAATGCCCGCAGCCCTGCTCAGCAGAGGAGGCCAACGCTGCCTCTTCTGGTGGCCTCATATCGACCAAATGTGACAATAATTCATGTCAGATTATAATAATAACATTGTTGGAAATAATATAATAGCACAGCAGCAAATTTTACATATGGTCATGCCTTGGCATCCACGGAGAATGGCACCAGGACCCCTGAGAATACCAAGACCTGCAGCGCGAGTCCGTCGTATGGGAAGGCCTGGCCTTTACCTGTGACCCACGCGCAGCCTCCTGTGGACTTTAGACCATCTCTCTATGGCTTGCAGCACCTAAGACAGTGCCCAGGCCGGGCATGTGATTGTCACACTATTCAGGGAAAAAAAAACGACCAGAAAAGAGTCTCTATGTGTTCCGCAGAGATGCACTTTCTTTTCAGATGTTTTTGATCCAAGGCTGGTTGAACCTACAGGTGCTGAACCACTGGAGAGGGGGCCAGCCGTGTGTCATAGCAAAATAATAACGACATCAGCAAACCTGGAGCCGGGAGCCGTGGGGGCCGTGGGAGCGCGGGAGCTGGCCGCAGCTCTCCACACCCGTCACCCAGGCACAGCAGGTGGGCGCCCATTGTGTGGACCAACACCCACGGCACGAGGCTGAATCCACGGTGCTACTCGGGTGCCACGGAAGGGCCCTGGCGATCCCCGGGTTTGGCTCCCCCATATCCAGGTGGGAAACTGAGGCCCGGGGAAGGAAAGCGTGCGAGCTGAGTGACGGCTCCTGCCTGGCCACAGAGGGAGCCGGACAGACAGAGGGACAGCTCTGGGTCCATGCAGGGGGCGGGGGGTGGGGACGGCCAGACGCAGGCCTCTCCCTGCAGAGCTCACTGGCCCGCCCTGTGCCTGTGTGGGGGCCACGCCTGTAGGTGAGGCTGAAGCTGGAGGATCCCAAGTTCAAGCCCAGCCTGGGCAAATGAGCAAGATCCTGTCTCAAAATAAAAATGTGGACGGGCTGGGAGGTGGCTGGCGGGCACTCTGACTTGATGTGCCCTAAACGTAAAATATGTGCTGCATCTCAAAGGGTTAGGAAAACAAGCAAAAAGAAAAAAAAAAAAGAAAGAAAGAAAGAAAGAATGTAAAAGATCCTGTAAGGTTTTAGTAAAATGTTGGAATAATATTAGGGATACAGTAGATTTGAAAAACTGTCATTAAAATTAATTTCACCTGTTTCTCTTACTACTGAAAAACTTGCCCCCTCCTCCCTCCCCCTTCCCTCCCCCTCCTCCTTTCTCTCCCTTCCTCCTTCCTTCTTCCTTGGGTGCTGAGGGTGTCACCCAGGGCCTCCGGTGCCAGGGAAGCACCCCGCTGAGCCACGCCCCCACGGTGTTCCTGCATTTCCGGGCAGCACTAGGCCAGGCTGCCCCACAGACCTCTGTGCAGGAGGAGGCCAGCGGCCTCTAGGTCGCGAGGCTACTGAGGGCTTGAAATATGACCAGCGCCACTGCGCAAGTGCACTTTAGGTTTTATTTCATGTTAATTAATTTGAACGGGAGCGTAAGCAGCCACATGGGGCTGGTGGCCGCCAGGGCTCCCGGGATGATCTTCTCTCTGCCTTGTGAAGACGGATACGCAGCGCAGGGTGCTCCTGGTGTCCCCACAGATACGTTGACGGTGGGCCCGGCGGGGCTCAGGAAGGGCTGCAGGGACACGGCATCTCCATGGCAGATGTGGGAGTAGACTCGGAGAGGTGTAGCGACCGCCCCAGGGCACACAGCTCGGAGAAGCTGGAGTCAGTTGGAAGGCAGGCGAGCCTCACTCCCAGACCCCTGGCTTGGCCGCCGGCGCTGCTGGGGGACTGTCTCCAGGGTCCCCTTCGAGTTGACCACTGGCCTGCACGGCGCAGCCGGAGCCCACCCCACCTCCCTGCCACCCTGCGGGAAGCGGCGGCTGTGCGGGCTCGCCCACTCTGTCCCCAGGGTCACCCCTTCCCCACCCGCACTCCCCAGCACCTGCTGGCCACGCCCTGGCAGGGGGGAGACCGCCTTTGCGGGGGGCACCCGGGACTGTGGGACATCCTGTGGGATGGTCCCACGGGATTCTTGTGAAGGTGAAGTACAGCCGGGTGCCCAGGTGCCCCGGGAGCTTGGAGCACAAACGTGGCAGGCAAGGACGCGTCCCCGCCGAGCCTCTGCGGGGCACGACCTCGCTGCCCTCGCGCTGGAGGCTCGCCACGCCCCCAGATTCTCAGAGCCCCTCCCCTCAAGAGCTGCAGCCCCTGCGTTCCCTGGAGGGGACCTGGCCACCTGATTGCACTGATGGGATGAAGCAGGAGCGATGCCACGTCACCCCTGGCTGTGGGGGAGCGTCCTTTCGGGGTGGCGCAGGCAACCAAATGGCGGGGACAGAGGCCTCCTGCCGGCAGTCCCACCAGAGAGACCCCTGGGCAGCCGGGCCTCTGCGATCTGAGGAGAGACTCCAGCCAGAGCCACTCCTGAGCTCTGACCTCCAGAAACGGTGAAAGAATAAATGTCGTCTTAAGCCTCTGCCACGCTTCAGGGATGATTTGTTACACAGCAACAGGCAACTAAAATACTGCGACGCCGCATTGAATTTTTATTATTATTATTTTCTTTTGTACTGGGGATTGAACCCAGGGGTGCTCAACCACTGAGCCACATCCCCAGCCCTTTTTTAGAGACAGGGTCTCACTGAGTTGCTTAGGGCCTTGCTAAGTAGCTGAGGCTGGATTTGAACTGATGATCCTCCTGTCTCAGCCTCCCAAGCCACTGAGATTATAGACGTGGGCCACGGCACCTGGCTTCATTGAATTCTCATAGCATAATGATGAAGGCATTGTAGTTTCATCCCCATTTTACAGATGAACAAAATCAAGGCTCAGAGAGGAAAGTCACCTGCCTACAGCCACTCAGTAGAGACGTGGTGACCCTGAGACCTCAGGCCTGGACCATCTGGATTCAAAATGGGCCCGTGTAGAATCACCCAGGTGCCTCCGGAAGGGACCTGAGAGATGAATACGGGTCCATCCCAGCTGCGTCCTGCGTCAGTGGGCTCCTAGTGACAAGGGAGGTGACTACATATCTTGACACGATTCCCGATGCTTAGCAACCAGTAGGTGCTCATTAAATGTATGTTTGAATGAGAAGCCAGGCATTTGGATCATGTGTGGTCCTTGGCCAAACCCAGGCAGCACCTGTGAGGTCCAGGGCAGGGAAACTTTCATACCTGAACATCAGAGCTCCAACTAATGAGCAGTGATATAACTCATAGCAAATCTACCTTCATCATAACAAAATATAAAATACGCATAAAGCTATGGTTTTATATGTTTGAAGGTCAGCAAAGTATCAAAGATTACTGAATGCAATTATTCATGTACAGATCTGGCTAGACTCTTCATGGGTTGATGATATTGGAATGAGTAATAAAATAAAAACATACATGGTTCATAATTTTTACTCTTTTGCTGCTCTGGGAATACACCCAGGGCCCCGCACATGCTAGGCAAGCGCTCTGCCCCACCCGCCCCTCATCAATTATTATATATTTATTCTATGAATTTTGTTTTCCTTCCCTTTTTTTGAGCAAAACCAGGACAGTGTTGTGATCATCAAGATCCTCCCATAATTTTCTGTTCTGTTGACAGTAATGTGAAATCAGACCGCATTTCTCAAGTCATTGTATTTCTTAGTTTTTAATTAATTTCAACTTGGAAATACTTGCTCTGTGGAGGATGTGGGAACAAATTGTCAATAAAATTCTTAAAGCAATATTTAGATTGGGAAATGAGCCGTGGATGGTACAAGGCGAGCTTAGGCGTTGTAATGGGGTCGCACGTGAGAAATTATGATTATGGTGGAAAATATTACCAACTATCAAATGCTGTTCACAGAACTCGTATCACATACATCTTGATTTTTGATTTAAAAAATTTTTTTGGCCCTGGGGGTTGAATCCAGGGCACTTTACCACTGAGCCACATCCCCAGCCCTTTTTATTTTTTATTTTGAGACAGGGTCTCACTGAGTTGCTTAGGGCCTTGCTAAGTAGCTGAGGCTGGATTTGAACTTGATGATCCTCCTGTCTCAGCCTCCCAAGCCACTGAGATTATAGACGTGGGCCACGGCACCTGGCTTCATTGAATTCTCATAGCATAATGATGAAGGCATTGTAGTTTCATCCCCATTTTACAGATGAACAAAATCAAGGCTCAGAGAGGAAAGTCACCTGCCTACAGCCACTCAGTAGAGACGTGGTGACCCTGAGACCTCAGGCCTGGACCATCTGGATTTCAAAATGGGCCCGTGTAGAATCACCCAGGTGCCTCCGGAAGGGACCTGAGAGATGAATACGGGTCCATCCCAGCTGCGTCCTGCGTCAGTGGGCTCCTAGTGACAAGGGAGGTGACTACATATCTTGACACGATTCCCGATTGCTTAGCAACCAGTAGGTGCTCATTAAATGTATGTTTGAATGAGAAGCCAGGCATTTGGATCATGTGTGGTCCTTGGCCAAACCCAGGCAGCACCTGTGAGGTCCAGGGCAGGGAAACTTTCATACCTGAACATCAGAGCTCCAACTAATGAGCAGTGATATAACTCATAGCAAATCTACCTTCATCATAACAAAATATAAAATACGCATAAAGCTATGGTTTTATATGTTTGAAGGTCAGCAAAGTATCAAAGATTACTGAATGCAATTATTCATGTACAGATCTGGCTAGACTCTTCATGGGTTGATGATATTGGAATGAGTAATAAAATAAAAACATACATGGTTCATAATTTTTACTCTTTTGCTGCTCTGGGAATACACCCAGGGCCCCGCACATGCTAGGCAAGCGCTCTGCCCCACCCGCCCCTCATCAATTATTATATATTTATTCTATGAATTTTGTTTTCCTTCCCTTTTTTTGAGCAAAACCAGGACAGTGTTGTGATCATCAAGATCCTCCCATAATTTCTGTTCTGTTGACAGTAATGTGAAATCAGACCGCATTTCTCAAGTCATTGTATTTCTTAGTTTTTAATTAATTTCAACTTGGAAATACTTGCTCTGTGGAGGATGTGGGAACAAATTGTCAATAAAATTCTTAAAGCAATATTTAGATTGGGAAATGAGCCGTGGATGGTACAAGGCGAGCTTAGGCGTTGTAATGGGGTCGCACGTGAGAAATTATGATTATGGTGGAAAATATTACCAACTATCAAATGCTGTTCACAGAACTCGTATCACATACATCTTGATTTTTGTGGTCTCTCTTAGCAACATTTAGGCCCAACAGCTGTGTAAGGAATTGATGTTTTGTTTCATGCATGATCCATTTGGACCCACGTATATATACACAAATACAAGAATAACAAGGATTATTTAATATTGCAAAATATTCCTCAGCTGTCCTGTGCAAACCATGTGGAAAGCTTGCCCCTTTTCTTCCTTTTTTCTTTTTTTGCGGTGCTGGGGATTGAACCCAGAGCCATGTACATTCGAGGCAAACACTCTACCAACTGAGCTCTATCCCCGGCCCCTATTTTTATTTAAAAAATTTTTTTGGCCCTGGGGGTTGAATCCAGGGCACTTTACCACTGAGCCACATCCCCAGCCCTTTTTATTTTTTATTTTGAGGCAGGGTCTTACTAAGTTGCTTAGGCCTCACTAAGTTGCTGAGGCTGGCCTCGAACTTGCGATCCTCCTGACTCAGCCTCCTGAGTAGCTGGGATTACGGGGGTGCACCGGCTCTTTTGCCCTCTTTATGAGAACCTCTGGAACAAGGAATTGGAATGTGAAGAGAAGCAAAGCAAACGGTTGCTTGGGATCGCTGGGGATTTCCTGCCTTCGTGCCGCGGAAGAGGAAGGATTTAACAAGTTAATTAGTGTCTCCTCTTACCTAAGAGCAAAGGCGCTTCTGGGGAGGTGGGGCAACCCCGAGCCCTCCTGGGCCCCGCGCCGTGTCCACCTGCCGTGGGACGGAGCAGGAACGAGGAGAGGGCAGTGCCCACCCTCCCCCTGGGGCCTGGGCAGCGGCGGTCACAGAGTGGATGTGGGGTGACGCGAGGCCAGGCCAGGAGCCCAGGCTCCCGTGCTCTTTAATCAACGGCGTGAGTTTGTCCCATGCATGTCCCTGTGCACGTCCCGTGTGGCCCGTGACTGGGGCTGACGCACCAGCTGTTCCGGCACCAAGAGTGCAGTGTTCTAGAACCTTCCTAGCAGCGGAGCAGGGCTGCGGCCCGGCACCTGCTCGTCATTCCTGGGGTTTGTTCTTTCAGTAATTATTTTACGAGCGACCTAAGTCGGCTGTGGCACGTCGCCGCTGTTTCCTGCCGTGTTAGCAGCTTTGCTTTATGAGCCAGGGGCTGTCATCTCACAAGAACACGCTGCATGGTGGCATCTGCATCACTGCAAGTCAGGAAACTTTTTTTTTTTTCCATTGTGGTTTAAAAACAAAACACACACACACACACACACACACACACACACACAAACACACAACATAGACTTTGGAACCTTCTCCAGCTTTAAGTGCAGCGCCGGGCAGGATGGAGCACACGCATAGGCTTGCAGCCAGTCACCAGGACGTTGGCCCCTCACATAATGGAAATCCCAGTACCTGGCAACCACCGTTCTACTCTATCTCCTTACGTCCCCCACTATGTGCTCTAGTGTGGGTGAGAGTCCCCAGAGGCCCTGTGGCATCACTGGGTTAAACCGTTAGGAGGTGAGGCCTGGGGAAGAAAGTTACGTCACTGCAGGGCGGCCGTGGGGGGGGGGTTGTCCTTGAAAGGGAAGGGATGGTGGGAGCCTGACCCCTCTCTCTCTCTCTCTTTCCCTTCCTGGCATGCCCTCTTCCCTGGGCCCTCACCGTGACCCTGCCATAGGCCCAAAGCAATGGGCATTTGTGGACCATGAACTGGAACCTCTGAAACCATGAGTCAAAATAGACCTTTCCTCTTTATAAGTTGTTTGTCTTGGGCATTTTGTCACAGTGATGGAAAGCTGACTGACATCCTGAAAGCATTCTATTGTCTTTTTGGGAAGGTATCAGTCTGTGACAGATTGGAAATTTAAAAAGTAATTGAAGTAGTTTGAGAAACACTGCTCCCAAGTAGAGGGACCAGGACAGAGCCCGCCCTACCCAGGTAGGTCTATAGGCACTTCCGATTTGCTTCCTAGGCCTCAGTTTCTCCCAGTATAAAGGAGGGTCCTGAAGATCTCACAGTCATGTCCTCCGGGGAAGCTTGGGTAATTGGAATTCCCCAAGTGAGGGCTGGCTGTCTGGCTGGGCAGCCACCCTCTGTCCCCTCCCCACGGGCCCTGCCCCAGGTCCCATTTCAGGTATTGGAAACTCCTTTTTCTCTGCTGGCCACTGGCTCCCTGGCCCTGCAGTCACAGAGGGGCCTTCATGTGGATGACACAGGAGGGCTACTTCCACAGCCCCTGTCCTGGCCAGAGGTTCTGGGTGTTAACCCCCAAGTCCCCTCTCCGTGGGTGACCGTCTCCCTGTTTTCCACGATTCACATGGGGCCTCACGGGCAGGTGTGACCAGGAGTGACCCCTATTCTAGGATGTCAGAAGTGGCAAGAATGCAATTCTTTTTTCCTCTTATTCCACAATGAGACATTTATTGCAAAACAACCTGAAAAACGTTTAAATCGCCCGCACACCAGCGCCCAGTGATAAGCGCCTTCACGTTTTACTGACTGTCACTCCTGCTTTCATTCATTTATGTTTTTTGTAACAACAACGTTAGCAGGAACGTGCTGCCTGTATCGCCTGCCGTTTCCACTCGACCATACATCACCGGCATTTTCCAGACCTCTAAATGCACTGCCACGCCGTCACCGCGAGTGGCTTCGCAGCATTCCATTGTGGGTAAGTTTGGCAGCGGGCGGGCCAGCATCTTTCAAATGCACATTTACCTCTCGCTCGTGCATGCTATTATGAACAATAAACAACATTCCTGCAGTCGACTTTTCCATTATTTCCTTAGCATAAAATCCTAGAGGTGGAGTTTCCAGGCCAAAGTCTATACATACCATATCTAAAAGACTTTGCCTACAGGGTTTCAGAATTTGATAGTATTTGGTTAACACTGCTCTCGAAGGCATCGGGAGAGGGCTGGGGATGGGGCTCAGTGGTAGAGTGTTTTCCCAACGTGCACAAGGCCCTGGGTTCAATCCACTGTGCTGTAAATCAATCAATCAATCAAGAGTGCCCATCTCAGGTCATGACTGTCAGCACTGGGTATTGCTGCTTTCTATGTCATTATTGTTTTAATTTGCATTTCTTTGCAGCGGGCATCGGACGTTCTTTCCTGATGCTTATTGGCCAATTATCTTGAAACAGATCACGGAGCTTGTCCATTCAGCTCTTGATGTTGACAGATAAGACAAGTAGCACAGAAAAGAAGAGCGTCTTCTCCAAGCAGAGTGGAATGCAGGTTTTCCCACGCCCAGTGATGCTGGCTCCCCGTGTTCCCAGGCTGCTCCAGTGTAGAGGGAGGTTCAGGGTCCTGAAAGCCCCCCTCCCGTGCTCCATGGCATTGCATGACGTTAAGCCAGGCACATTCGACTCCTGTCCCAGCCTCATTCTCTCCTGCCCGCTGTCTACCCCCTGGCCCAGGCCGTCCACCCAGCGCCACGTTCACGGAGCGCCTTCTCTGGCGGGCTCTGTGCCAGGAAGATGCAGAGCCGAGCGGCAGGAGCGGTGGGCTGGGGCGTCCACACAGAGCGTCAACAGAGGGGACAGGCGCTCGGCGGTGCTTTGACAGGACACAGCCCGTGGGTGACCAGAGTGCAGGGACACCCACACCAGAGGAGAGGCACCAGGCGGCTCCGGGAGGAAGCCACGCCCACCTCTGCCCGAGAGACGGGGTGGGTGCGGCCAGGGGAGGGAGGACCCAGGGGCGGCGTGGGCGGAGAACAGAGGGAAGAGGCCACAGGGAGTGTGCCCAGCCCTGCTGGCAGCGAGGTGTCCATGAGGGTCTGGGGCACGTCGAGGGACATCATTAATTCATTTTTTAAAATAGCATCTGAAGCCGGGCGCAGTGGTGCACACCTGTAATCCCAGCAGCTCAGGAGGCTGAGGCAGGAGGATCGCAAGTTTTAGGCCAGCCTCAGCAACTTAGTGAGGCCCTAAGCAACTCAGTGACACCCTGTTTCTAAATAGAAAATAAAAACGGCTGGGGTGTGGCTCAGTGGTTAAGTGCCCCTGGGTTCAATCCCCAGTACCAAAAAAAAAAAAAAAAAAAAAAAAAAGGCACATGAGCCTTGTCCTCAGAGCCTATCATAATTCTACAACACCTTCACTTCTTGGGACTTCTTGGGGCCCTTTACAGTCTTCAAATTATCATTATCTTTCTGGTGCTAGAGGTCAAGCCCAGATGCAGGGGACAGGGGCTCTCCCATGAGCTGGTCTTCAAATTATTTTGAGGAAAGATTCCAAGGACTTTCATTTATATGAATTATTGATACAATCCATTAATACAAGGGTTACTTGCATTAGAAATCAAGCGTGAGACATGTGAACACCTATATTTATTTCAAAATGATGGTAACATCATTTTAAAAAATATTTTTTATTTACTTTAGTTGTACACAATGCAATGCATTTATGTTTACGTGGTGCTGCGGATCGAACCCGGGCCGCTCACGTGCTAGGCGAGTACTCTGCCGATGAGCCACAACCCCAGCCCAAGTCACACCTTTTTATGAGAAATAATTATATTTTCTAAAATAAAAGTATTCAGTAGGCAGAGTGACATGTTTTTTTTTGTTTTGTTTTGTTTTGTTTGGTACCAGGGATTGAACTCAGGGGCACTCGACCACTGGGCCACATCCCCAGCCCTTTCTTGTATTTGATTAGAGACAGGGTGTCACTGAGTTGCTAAGTGCCTCGCCATTGCTGAGGCTGGCTTTGAACTAACTCCCGATCCTCCTGCCTCAGCCTCCCAAGTGCTGGGATTACAGGCGTGCGCCACCATGCCCGGTGTGACGTGGTTTTACATGTTTGCCAACCTCTTTTCTGTCTGCCTTAATATTATGCAAAAAATCCGGTTTTGCAAATTCCCTGGAAGGGTCTTGGGGATCCCGGGGCACTGTGCCGGGGCGTGTCTTGGGGGCGGCAAGGGCCGGGCCGGGTGAGCTGCGGGGGCGCAGCTTGGACTGCGGGGAGCGCACGCAGGCCCGGGGCTCCAGCTGGGGAGCCTGGCGCTGGCTGCCAGGCGAGGCTGGGTGGCAGCCGCGAGGGGAGGACGTGGCAAGTCGTGTTTGGAGCACTCGGGGCTGGAAGGGGCTGGACTCCCACGTGCTGTGCCCAGAGACGCCCCAAGGAGGAGAAGCGGTGGGTGGGAGGGGGTGTCGCTGAGGCCCCGTGGTCAGGACGGGGAGGGGGTGGGGGACAGGACCCCGGGCTGCGCCCGGCAGGCAGGAGCCCCAGGGTGGGGTCCCTGCTGGCGCCGCCTCCTCGTGGGCTGAGCTGCCGCCGCAGGCTCCCAGCCAGTTCCCAGGAGGGGCTGCCAAGGAGGGGCCTGGCCAGCTCTCAGCCTGGAGGGGAACCCGGGACAGGGAAGGAGGGGAGGGCTGGAGGCTCCAGGCGTGGTGGGTGCCTGCGGTGCCCCGCAGCGATAGGGGACTCCAGGAAGGAGCGGGTCCAGGGGCGCAGGGGAAAGGGAACAGATGGGCTTCTCCCGGGTTTTGAATCTCTGCCACGTTTGGAGAACTGGACGCTCTGCCTGGCGCAAGGTGGCACGCAGCTGGCCCCCGGCCCTGCCCCAGCTCTGATACCGCTGGGGAGCCGGTGGGGAGGGGGAGGGGGGCGCTCTCATAGTTGATTTGGGTTCTAAGAAAGCAAATCCTCCCGCAGCTTGGTCCTGCCCACGTGCCAGCCCCAGCCCTCAACTGGGGAGGACACTGGCCCATGAGGACCTCCAGACTCCAGAGAGAAACAGGCAAGAGGCCATGATAACAGCTAGTATTGGAGCCCAGTGCAGTGACAGCACGCCTGCAATCCCAGCACTTGGGAGGCTGAGGCAGGAGGATCGCGAGTTCAAAGCCAGCCTCAGCAATGGTGAGGCACTTAGCAACTCAGTGAGACCCTGTCTCTAAATAAAATACAAAAAAAGGGCTGGGGATGTGGCCCAGTGGTCGAGTGCCCCTGAGTTCAATCCCTGGTACCAAAAAAAAAAAAAAAAAAAAAAAAGAGCTAATATTGGACATTTTACATGTGCCAGGCAAATTGAGACCTCACAACAAATCCTGACATAAGAACGATGGTCAGGGGCTGGGGTTGTGACTCAGCGGTAGAGTGCTCACCTAGCATATGCACGGCCCAGGTTCGATCCTCAGCACCACATAAAAATAAATGCATTTTGTACAACTAAAGCAAATAAATAAATAGTTTAAAAAAAAAAAAAAAAAGAAGAACGATGGTCATGTCCCTGTTAACGATGAGTGACTGAGGAACAGAGAGGTTGAGTAACTCTCTCAGGGCCACACAGCTGGGAGTGGGAGTGGGGGCTGAACCCAGGAGCAGGCCTCCCAGAGCGGGATGCTCTACTGTGGTGCTCTAGGGCGGTGCCTGGACAGCACCACTCAGAGCTGTGGTGGCAGCCACAGAGAGGGCTCTGAAGAGGTTCTTTCCCAGCTGGGGCACGCCCAGGAAGTCTTCCTGGAGGAGTGTAGGAGCCCTGTTTGGGGAGATGGCTTAAATTGCGGTTGACTATGGGCCATGGAGATTTGGGCATTGCCGCCTTCCCTAGTCTCACGGGACTTGGCCCAGGACCTCGCGGGACTTGGCCCGGGATCTCGAGGGACTTGAGCCGAGATTGCTGGTCGGGTCTGCGCCATTTTTTGGTGGTGTGTGTGGTGCGTGTTATAATTGTTGTTAGAGTCAGAGAGAAAAGTTATCAGAATAAAAAGCTGTCTCCAGTTCGCCTCTGAACTTCTTCCCGCGGCTTCGTTGCTCCAAGCGGCCATCGCTTCAGGCGGCAACAGAGGAGGTGCCATAGAGCACAAAAATCACGTCAGCGATGGGACAGAAGTGGGAAGAGGGTTCCAAGCGGAAGGAATGGAGGGAGGCAGGGGCGCCACGGCCGGTGTGGAGAGGGCGAAGGAGCCCGGGCAGGGTGTCAGGCAGCAGAGTGAAAGGACTGTCTTGTCCCAAGTGTCCTGCCCCGGAAGTACAAAAAACAGATGGATGCGCGCCTCCATCCGGAGGCCCCACAGGCTCCTCCCACTCAACACGTGGCTAGTAGGCCCCGCCCTCCACCGGCCCCGCCCACCGAGGCCCCTGTGTCCTCTTTCCCAGGGATGCTCCTCCAGTGGGCTGCCAAAGGGGAGCCCTGGTGTCCCTTGGAGACTCCCCTGCCTACCCGCTGCCCGCTGCGGTCCAAGGCGCTCCGCGGCCTTGCCCTGGACACCTCCACAGGCTCCAGCCGTCCTCTGCGGCAGGCGTGGCCCCTCCCCTCCACGCTGGAACGCATCTGGTCTCCACCTCGGCCCTGGCCACGCAGAGCCCGCGGGAACCATCCGGGGTGCGCGTGAAAGCCAAGCTCTGTGGCTACCTTGGGCCTCCCCGCCTGTCTCGCCTCGCTCTGTGACCCAGGCCGGCAGGATTCCTCTTACCTTCTTGGAAGTTCCATGTACCGCTGGGCCTTTGCACGCTCTGCCTGGAAGCCCAGCCTCTCTGGGAATAGGCGACAGCCTGCCCGTTGGCTCCTGCAGTTCCATGGCTGCCGTCCTTCCCCATCTTCACGTCACACACGACTTTGTCTTTTCTCACTGGTTTCTCTAGATAGATGGGAAGCTGCGGAGGGGACAGCCCCGCCCGGTTCTCAGCACACAGCACGAGCACCCAGGAGTGTTTGTTGAGTGAATGAACGAGGCACAGGGCCTGCTCCAGAGGAGCTCAAAGGCTCAAGACAGATGTTACAGGGGCCTCTGCTGCAGGGGAATGGCATGATTGAGTGGCTATGAGAGGCAGAGGAGACAGCAACAGACTCCCAGGGAATCTCTCTGTCTATGAGGAGACATTAACAGCAGGATTTTGAAGGGTGAATAGGAGTTTGTAGGCAGCGAGTAGCAGGAATATCAGCAGCCCCCTTAGTGTTCCTATCTTCATTATTGGCCTAAGGATACCTGGAACTGGCATGAGGATTATTGGTCCAGAGGAAAGGTGGGGAAAACACGAAGACTCACGCTTATCAACTGACAGGTGTCACACACTCCCCTCCAGGGTCCTCTAGAGAAGAAAAGTAATCTAAGTCAGGACACCAACTGGCTTGAGTAAATGAAAGGAGCTTATGGGTGCACATTACTGAGAAGATGAGGACTTCAGGCATGGCTGGATCCAGCCTAGAAAGTCCAGTAGAAAGCAGGCTCCAGGCAGACACTGTGGTGTATACCTATAATCCCAGCTGAGGCAGGAAAATCGCAAGTTAAAGGTCAGCCTAGGCCATTTAGCAAGGCCCTCAACAATGTAACAAAGCCCTCAACAATGTAACAAAGCCCTCAACAATGTAACAAAGCCCTCAACAATGTAGCAAGGCCCTGAACAACCGAGCAATCCCTGTCTCAAAATGAAAAATAAAAAGGGCTGGGGATGTAGCTCCGTGGTCAAGTGCCCCTGGCCTCAATCCCCAATACAGGGGATAAAAAGTGGACCCCATCTTCTCGATATTCTCCCCTAAAATTATTGGACAGACTCATTCACCTGACATGAGTTACATGCACAATTCTGATCCAATCACGGGGGCCAGAGAAGGGACTGTGTCACTTGGCTGGCCTATGGCATCCACTCTTGGGGTGGGGTGGGGGCGTTGAGGTCCCCTCTCAAACTGCACAGTTAGTGAGAGGGGACGGGTGGTCCCCAAAGGAAGCCAGGAGGCCGCTGCCAGGAGAGGGGCTGGGCCTTAGCAGGTAAGGACGCCCCCCCCCCCCCCAGGGCTGGCAGGCACAGGGCGAGCACCTCCTTGGCCTCACACAGCACAGAGCCCTGGGGACTCCTGGGGACCACTCAGGCTGGCTCCCTGTCTTGGCTGCCCACCCTCAGCTGGGTGACGTAGGTGAGATATTTCTCCTTTCTGAGCCTCAGTTTCCTCTTCTGTGAAATGGGGTGAGTCTTTCTAAGAAAAGGAGAGGACACAGAGAGGAGGCGCAGTGGAGATGGAGGCTGATGGAGTCAGTTCCGGGCCATAGCCAGGGAGTGCGGGCGCCACCCAGGAGCTGGCAGGGGCAGGGGAGGGGGCTTCTGTGGGGCTTTGGAGGAAGCCTGGCCCCGCCCCTTCCGTCAGGGACTCCAGAGCCTGGTCTCTGCTGCTTTGGCCCAGCTGGCCTGTGGTTCTTAGTTGGGGCAGCTCTAGGCGTCTGTCACCTGCCCTGAGAAAGGACCTTATTTATTTAGGTATCATCCTCCAGAGGCCTCCAGTCAGGACCCCTCGGCCCCGCCTCCTCCCACACATTCTGCTGGTGACAGGCCCGTTCCCAGCCCATTCTTACCCGGGCACACACACTTGCTCAGGCCATTCCCAAGGGACAGGGTGGTCGGGTGGTGACAGCTTGGGGGACATGATTAAACACAGTCTGCCTGGCTCTGACTTTCCTTTTGGCTGTGCTGCAGCCAGCCCCTGACCTCAGCTTCCTCTGCTGGAGAATGGGGACAGGGTCCCCAACCTCTCAGAATGACTTGCAGTGCCTGGAACACAGTAGGTGCTCAATAAACGGTGGCTGGGCGACTGTGCCTGCAATCCAGTGTCCCTGCGAGCCTGGCCATCCTGTCCCCTGGTTCCCAGTCCCATCTGCACAGTCCATTGGGGATGGGAATTCATATCTGTTGTACCCAAAGTCACCAACCCATGAATTCAGCAAAAGGTCCCCTGGGCCCTAGGTGTGCTTTCTCTTTAACTTCTCAAGTTCAGTGACAAACCAGCAATGAGCTCCAGCCCCCAAAGGAACCCGAGGGCAAGACAGGCGAAGTGAGTCGTCTACACCCCAGCCAGGCGTGCAGTAGGGCAGGGTTGGAACCCAGGTGGCCCGAGCCCTGGTCTCCTCTCTTCCTGTGACCTTGAGGCCAGTGGTTTTGGGAATCTGTGGTCAGCTGGTGGCCAGGTGGGAGGTCAGTCAGGACCCCAGGCCTGCCTGCTCTGGGCAGGAGATGGCCTGGGAGCTTGGGCAGGTCAGGCACCAGGACTTGGACAGGGGACATTTTCTAAGGTGAATAAAGTCTTTATGCGGCTCCTAGAATCGCCCAGGGCCTGGCTCTGGGATGGGAGCGCTGGTGGGGGCTGTGTCTGTGTCCCCGCGGGGCACGGAGAAGAGAGGAAGGGGGTGCCTGGGGCTGGCCGCGGGGCTGGGACCAGCTCTGAGCCTTGCTGCAACCTGACCGCACCCCGCACCCGGCCCGGAGCGACATGGGGTCAGTGGGAAGCTCCCAGAGCATCCCGGGCATGTGGAGGGCACAGGGAGGAGGGGCGGGAGGATGGGCGCACTCCACTTCCTGAGCAGAGCCCGCTTCCCTAGCTAGGGGACCGGCGGGGGGCAGCGTGGCCACCCAGCCAGTTTGGACAGGAGCATAAAAACACCACCTTGTCCCTGCACTTGTCCCCTGGGGCTCCTGACTGGACAAGGCATCAGGAGAGGCTGGTGCGTTCAGGAGAAGAGAGACGGTGGCGGAGGCGCGGCTGTGTCCACAGCTGGGGGTCCTCAGTGAGCCCCAGAACCTTTTCTGAGCCTCAGCGTGGGGATCTGCACGAGGTCGGAGTCGGGGCCCTGTGTGCGCGTGCGCGCGGGTGCGGGCGGGTGCGGAGCGGAGGCCGGCGCTGGGCTCCCGCAGGCTGGACTGCGCCGCTCCTGGGCTCTGGGCCTCGGGGTGCAGGTGGGGGCAGCCGGCCCAGGGTCCCCCGTGCTGCCTCCGGCTGCTCCCAGCTCCAGCCTCCCCCTCCCTCAGACCCTTCCCCACTCTTCCAGACAAATGCCAACCACTGATCAGGGCCACCGTCTCCACGTGTGTCTTCTGTTCTGGGACCGCCCAGCCCCTGTGCCAGGCCTCCAGTCTTCACAGGGCCTCTCATCAAACCCACAGGGCTGTGCCCGTCTCAGGTCCGCGTCAGGGAGGAGAGCGAGGCTCCTGGGGTGAGGGCAGCTGCCTGGGGACCTGGCCTCGGTGCTCGCAGAACAGAGACAGTGCGAGGCCTGGGACCCGGGTCACATGGGCTTCTGCCCAGTGGCTGGGTTCCCCACCAAGGGTCTCCAGGAAGAGACAGGAGCGTGGGCCCTGGCCTAGACAGGCCGGCCACCGCAGCTGTGGGTGCGAGTGGATTTCCATCCAGCCCTGATCCCCGGCGGCCGGCAGCAGCTGGGTGACCTTGGGCAAGTGACTTGGCTTTGCTGAGCCAGTTTATGAATGTGCTGTAAGGAAAAGATCGGGGTGTGTGCGGAGGGACCTTTGATCCCGGAACCCTCCTCGCCCCTGTCCCTTGCGGGGGGTGTGGGAAGGGGAGGCCGGGGCAGCGGGGATTAGCCCCTGGTCCCTCTCCCGGGCAGGCGGCACTTTCAACCCCCTTCTCCCCGGGATCAGCCCTGCCCCCTCCCAGGCCCCAGGCCAGGCCTGTGTTTGCCGTGGGGATCTGGCCGCGGCTTTCATTCCCGGGCAGTGGGGCTCCCTGGAGGTGGCCGGGCCGCGCTGCCGGCTCCCCGGGAGCAGATGGGCCACAGTGGGAAAGGCGGCGGCTGGCCCTAAGAGGATTGGCGGCCTTTCTTCCCACCCTTTGTGCTGCTCCCCGAGGGCCACCAGCGCCCAGACCACAAAGGCCATTTGTTTGTCCGCCTCTGGGGGCGCAGGGGTCACCGCGGACAGCGGCGCCCCTGGAGAGGGCAGCACCCTCTGCGGGAACACCCACAACACTGGAGTCAGGCCAGGAGGACACGGGAAGTCCTGGGTCCCCAACCCCCGCAGGTCACCGGAGCACTCTCACATGTGGCCCCTGGGTGTTGAGAGTCCGAGGGACCCTGGGAGCCTGGGCATGTCCCCTATCGCCTCTAGGAGAGCCTGAGGCCCAGAGAGGGCTCCGACGTGGCCGGATCACATAGCACGTTAGGGGGGGCAGGACTCGCTCCCGGGACCCCCGGCCCAGCAGAGGCCCCTGCTCTCTGGGAGACAGCTCTCCTCTCCCGTTCCTGTGCCACCAGCAGGCTCTGAGTGAGGGAGCACTGGGGACGCTGGAGGCCGGAGGAGCTCAGCAAGCCCGGCCCGGGGAGCCAGGACCCCCGGGTGGGGCGCGGGACCAGGGCTGGAGGCCCACTCCGGGAGCGGTGGCTGCTGGGCGCGGGGACGCTGAGCGCCCTGGGAGTTCATTGTGGAAACGCGATCGAGTGCCCGCCCTCAGTGGGCGCTGAGGAAGCCCTTCGTCTGCCCCGGGGCCTCTGTGGCCCGAGGCTGGTCTGTGTGCAGTGGCTGTGTCCAGGGCTTCTTTCTCAGTGTCCCCACCGTGGGCCTCGGGGCCACATAGCTCTGTTCTGGGCAGCTGTCTGTGCAGCGCGGTGTCCTTCATCTCCGTAGCATCCCCAAGAGACGTGACCAAAACGTCTCCAGACGTTGCCAGCTGTCCCCTGGATGGGGGCTGGGGAGGGGTCAGCCTGGTTGAGAACCACTGGCCTTGACCTATCGGGACCTTCCGTTCACGCATCAAGCATCTGTTTCTTGGGTTCCGAGTGCCTCGGTCCCTGTTCTAGGGCCTGGGACACAGCCGTGGAGTTACATGTGTCGAGCACCTGCCGTTGCATGGCCTCCTTGAGGACACGGTGACATCGTCCATGCAGGGATGGAATGGGGACCTGGGTTGCCAAGAAGCTCCTGGAGGAGGTGACATTTGAGCCAGGCCTGGGAGGTTGGGACAGAGAAGGTGGGAAAGAGGACATTCCCGGCCACACAGGGCAAAGGGGTCCCTTCTCCAGGGCCTGCTTGGATATGCAGCATCTCCAGGGATATGGACGGACGGACAGATGGACAAAACAGGCCTCTATCAGTGTGTGGAGGGCTCGCAGCATGCAAAGGGGGTCTGCTCCCTGTGCGGAGGCCCCGGAGGAATTGGGGAGCCCTTCCCAGGGGAGGGGAGCCGGAGTGACCTGGAGGGTGGGAGGCAGGATTGGGGCAGGCAGGGGGGGAGGCCACAGAGCCAGGAGCGCCCAAGGCCGTGGGGGAGCTGCGGGGACAGGGCCGGCGTCCCGGCAGCAGAGCGGGGAGAGCAGGCCCGAGAGGGCGGCGGGCAGCGGCGCCCAGCTGAGGAGCCACAGAGGGCCTCTGAGCAGGGCAGCAGCTCTCCCTTAGAGACACCATTGTCGTGGCTGTGGTGGGGATACTGAGTCAGACAAGTGGCAGGGGGACGCTGCAGTGGTCCAGGAGTGAGATCGGGGTGACAGTGCCTGCGACTGCAGGGGACAGGTCCCACAGACACTGAGGAGGCGAAGGCGTCAGGACGGGAGCTCGCACGTGGGGCCGGCAAGCTGGGGGAGGCGTCTGGGCCGATGCTGGGTGTTGGCAGTGCAGCCCCGAGCCGAATCACCAGAGTAGAAAACACCAGATAAAAGACCACGTAGAGAAAGAGATGTCTGAGAAGCTGAGAATACAAATTATTTTTGGAACTTTGCTCTCAAGCATCTTCTTTAAATATTGATAACCAACATTTTTAAAGAGCTTAATGCAGCGTGCCACACTCTGTTCTAAGCACTTCGCGCGCAATAATGCAGTAAGCCCTCAAGACAACCCTCTGGAAGACAGATTTTCTATCATCTCCAATGTGAAGAGACAGGCACAGAGAGAGTAAGTAACTTGTCCAAGGTCACACAGCTAGTGAGTGGCTGAGGCAGGACTTCAACTCAGATCTGTGCTGCCTCCTACGCTTACTACCAAAATGGAGAGCTTATTGAAAGCCTGCTTGACTTGGGCTATTTATACAGTCCTGTGCCATGCCTGTAGTCCTCCTTGTCTATGGAGGGCACGTTTCAAGACCCCCAGTGAGCCGGGCGCGGTAGCGCACGCCTGTAATCCCAGCACTTTGGGAGGCTGAGGCAGGAGGATCGCGAGTTCAAAGCCAGCCTCAGCAATGGCGAGGCACTTAGCAACTCAGTGAGACCCTGTCTCCAAATAAAATACAAAAAAGGGCTGGGGATGTGACCCAGGGGTCGAGTGCCCCTGAGTTCAATTCCCTGGTACCAAAAACAAAAAGACCCGTGACATCTGAAACTGTGAAATATACTAAACCTTATTTAGACCATGTTTTTCCCTATTCACATATCAATTTATAAGTTAGGCATAGCAAGAGATCAACAATAACTGATAGAATAGCTATAGCCAGATTGTTAAGACTGCGGTAAGGGTCGGTCGGTGAGGTCTCTCTCTTGAAAGAGTCAAGGCAGATATTAATATAGTCGCACCGTGGTTGGCTGAGGGGAGCTGCAAAGCTGAAAGAGACAGGTGAGGGGAGCTACTGTCATACTGATATAAAAATTTAAAGGCATCAGAGTGTTAAAGGTTGTGGCAGAGGGATATAAGCTGGAAAACCATCTCTGGAGTCTCAGGGAAACCCTGCACCTGGGCAGTGACTGCTGCCACCTGGTGGCAGAGTGCCCCAAGCCGAGACCTGACAAAGGCCAAACCCTGGCAGCCCCCCGCCAGGGTGATCAGGGCTTGCTAGGATAGGCGCCACTGTTAGGGAAGGGGTTCTCCGTGCGGCAGGAAGAAGGCTCCGGACGCTCAGGCTGCAGGCTGTGTGCTCCGAGGGACGGTGGCCGTGGGTACTCGGGACGGGGGTGCCTGCCCTGTCCAGACGCCCAGCGGTTCCCTAGACGACCAGCATCAGGCATTTCTGAAGCAGCTGGTGGGAGCTCAGGGTGGGGTGGGGGTTACTCTGCAAACAGGCTGTGCCCATGACCCCGACCTTCTAATCCCAGGGCTTAACTGACTTCATTAACTCCAGGGGGATCAAGAGGGACCCCCCAATCATTCTGTCACATCACACTCATAAAAAAAAGTCCCATTCCTGGGAGCTGTGCAGGAAAACCTCCTGCACGAAGGCAGGGGACTGGGGGTGTTGACCCTTGGACGTGAACCCTCTGCTGACGGCTAAAAGGGCAGAGTCCGCCCCACCCCCCGCCAGCCCAGGGGCAGTGAGGGAGAAAACTGGGTGAAAGCAGAGCATGCTGGGTAGCCTGGCCAAGAGCTGAGTGGTCCAGCCTCCCACCCCCCACTGTGGTTGCCACGGCAACCGAGTGGGGGAGGGAGGAGGAGAGGAGCGACCACTCGCCCCTCAGACAATGGGAACCCATCAGGTCACACTTGGACTTATCCTGAGGGGTTGGGGGCAGTCAGTGGTCTGGGCTCCTCACAGCCGGTGGCACTGGGATTTGGGGGAGCAGCCAGGCCAGGCCTGGAGGACCCAAGTGGGGGTCACAGACGGGATCCTCTCCCCGGGAAACCCCAGCCCCTCCAGGGCCTCCTGCCAGGCTCCCAGAGCCCCAGGATGAAGTCTGGTGGGTCCCGAGGCCCCCTCTCCACCGAGAGCCTGACCTTCTGCCGGGAGGTGAACGGGGCGCGGGAGGAGGCAGCAGCCGCCGGGGAACAGGCCGAATATTTTATGAGTAATTTAATATCTGGAGCAAGAATCAGCGAGCAGAGAACCCGTCAGCTGCCCCGAGCAAGGAGCGGTCTGGTCCTCATAATGCACGGGTGAGAATGGGGACTGACAGGACAGATCAGGGACCCGGGAGTTAACCCTTTAGGGATCCTGGGCGGGTGTCATGAAGGGGCAGGACCATGTGCCCGCTGCGCGGAGACCTCTGTGCGGTGTAGATGGCCTGGGCCCTCTGACCCTGGGGGCGAAAGGGCAGCCCCTGGGCAAGGCCTGGCTTTGAGACTCGGGGACCTGAGTTTGGTTCCTATTAAATGCGAGATCCGAGACTGCCTGGGCCTCAGTTTCCTCATCTGTCAAATGGGGATGATGATCATGGTCCATCACAGGTCAGAGTGCTGCGGGGTACCCGGATACAGCAGGCGCTCAATAAACACCTGCCCCTAGGACACCTCACAGCCGCCCTGTGAAGTCCCCAGACACCTTTGCTGGGTGTGTCCCCAACACCTGGCTCCGTCCTGGACTCCTCTCCCCGTGGGAGTAGAGGCCGGAAGGGTCCTCAGTCTGCACAGGCCCCAGTCCTATCCCTCTGCTGACAGCAGCTCTAGCCCCCACACCCGGCTCCTGGGGAGGGGTGCTGTCTGGCCTGGTGACCTGGAGGGGGCAGGGCCCCAGGCAGAGGCCGGCTCAGCTACGTTCCAGCCACGTGAGCAGGGCGGGCTCTTCACCCCTCCAGGTCCTCGCTCCTCACCCGTGGAAGGCGAGTGACACACACCTGCCTCCCAGGGCGCCACCGCCGAGGGGTGGACTGTTCTGGAAAGTCGTGAGCACGGAGTGCGGTGCTCTCCAGCCCCTACTGCAAGACGGCAGCCTAAACCAGTGGCCCTCGCCTGTCACTCCAGGGACTCGGAGGCTGAGGCAGGAGGATCACAAGTTGGCGGAGGCTGGCCGTGACCCACAGCTGCTGGGAGCAGGGTTCACACCGAGGCCCAGGAGCCCCAGACCTGAGCAAGCTCGGGCCTGCCCACCAGACAGGGCAGCAGGGACACGGCAGCCGGTCTTTGTCCTCACCTCGGCACCCCCAGAAGGAAGAGCCCCCCAGGCCTGGGAAGGGCCCCCTATTTTACAGATGAGGAAACTGAGTCCCAGAGAGGGCAGTTCTCGCCTGGGGTCACACAGGCCAGGGCCTCGGGGACCAGTGCTCCTGCAGCACCTGCCGTCTCTCTGAGGATGAAGGCCCGGCATCTGCTCAGCTGGGAAGGACGTGCAGCCAGCACTTGGTGAACAGCGTCACTCGACGGCCGGTCCCTGCCCTGTTCCTGGTTGCTGTGAGCACGCTCTGTGGCAGCTGGGGTTGGGGCCCACGAGGCTGACATTTCTGAGCTGCCCCAGTCACATGAGCGGACGTGTTCCCAGCAAGGCCTGGGACACCGCTAACAAGGGCACAGCTGTCCTTCCTGTCCCCTCGCAGGGACAGCTGGCCTGAGTTGGGACTCAGAGCAGGAGGCCAGCCTGCATGGGGACGCAGCCCACGTGGCCCTTGGCAAACCCAGCAGGTGCCTGGTGTGGCCCTGCCTGGGCTGGAGGGAGGAGGAGATGGTGCCCAAGGCTGGTGTGGGGCGTCGCCGCCCCCCATAGCTCGTCTGAGCCACACGGCAAGTGGCCGGCCCCTCTCACAGTAAGGACGCGCTTGCAGAGCGCCTGCTGGGTCTGCTCCTGATCCTGTGCCTACTAGTGCCAGGCAGGCGCTCTGCACGCACCACCCGTCAGCTGCCTGCGCCAACACTCCATCCCACAGCCGGGACACAGCAGCTCAGAGTCGAGGCCCCTGGCTTGCGCTGTCACTCAGCTAGGACGTGGCAAGGCTGAGATGAACTTGGGCTTGTCCCACAAAGGCCAGGAGTTGAAAGCTCGGTCCCTGGGGTGGTGCCATGGGGAGGTGGCGAAATCTTTGGGAAGTGTGGCCTTGAGGAAGGTCCGTAGGTCACTGAGGTTATGGGACCTCAGGGTCTCTTCCTCTCCTTTTTTTCCTCTCCCTAGTTCATGATGTTTGTAGGTTCCATCCACCGCGTGTTCCCAGCCATTGCCACCCGGCACCCCCACCAGAGGCCCAAAGTGATTGGATCAAGGATTGGAACCTCCAAAACTGTGAGCCAAGCAAACCTTTTTCTCTTATAAGTTAATTACCTCAGGCATTTCGTTATAGTGACCAAAAGCTGACAGGGGCTCTTGTGAGACGCCAATGCTACGGTACAGCACCTGGCACACAGTAGGTGCTCGGAACACCTGCTTCTGTGCCTTCTTTTGTCTTCTTTCTGCCGGTCGCTTGTTTACAGTCTCCCTTCTCCACAGATGCTGTAGGCAGCTTAGAGGGATAAATATGTGATGAGATCTCACAGATAAGAATCTGCCAAAGCTCCAGGAATGGAGGGGAGCGCGTGGGGGGGGGAGGAAGGAGGCCGCGGGAAACGTGCTCGGTAGACCTGCGAGCTCCTGGGCCTCGGTCTCCACTGCATTATTGGGGCTTCAGCCTTGGTGTCCTCACCTCTGAGCGGGGCAGCAATGTCCGCGTTGGGAGTGAGCCCGGAGGACCGAGTGGGCTGATGCCCGAGGACAGGCCCGTCCATGTGCTCAGTGGAATTTCTCCCTGCCAGTCTTTGTTTCCCCTTGAAATGCCAAGCCCTCCTCTGGGGCCTGTCCCAAGGGCCCCCGCGCACAGCCGCCCTCCCTTTCTTTCCAGGCAGGTTGGCGTCTTGACACCCCCCAGCTTCCCGTCCTCCTCTAGGTCCCCAGCAATCCGCGCAGCATATATTATGTATGTGCTCGGTATCCATGGGGACGGGCTCCAGGAATCCCACAGATTCCAAAATCTGAGGCTGCTCACGCCCTTTACATAAAATAGTGCGGTGTTTGCATATAACCCGAGCGCGTCCTCTCGGAGGCTTGGTTTCTTGTGGTGGTGGGGACCGAGCCAGGGCCTCACGCGTGCTAGGCAGGCGCTCCCTGCCGCTGAGCTGCTCCCCGAGCCCCTTTCAAACGGTTTTCATGGTCCCTAGATCACTCACGACACCCGATGCAATGTCAATGTTGCGCAAATAGCAACGCTCTATTGCTTGGAGACCGAGACCTCGGCAGAAGCGTTTGTGCAGGTCCGGGGCACACCGTGGTCCTGGCCCCGCAACACGGCAGAGGGTCCGTGTTGTTTGAACTTGAGAATGAAGATCCCACAGATATGGAGGGCTGACGGCATCCGTCTCCAGATGCCATGGCAAGATTGATCAAGCCGAGCTGGACAGAATCCCGGCAGCTCGGGAGGCTGAGGCAGGGGGACTGCAAGTTCAAAATGAGCCTCAGCAACTTAATGAGGCACTAAGCACCTCAGTGAGACCCTGTCTCTAAATAAGATACGAAATAGGGCTGGGGGTGCGGCTCAGTGGTCAAGTGCCCCTGAGTTCAATCCCTGGTACCAAAAAAAAGAAAAAGGTTGATCAGTCCACTAGTTGGCACACCGAGGCTTGCATTTGAGCATCTGATAAACATGCACTTCCGGCCCTCTGGGCTGGGCAAGGTCAGCTCTGGCTTCTTGATTCCTTCCTAGGTGCGGGCTGTGGGCTGTGGGTCTAGGTGAGCACCGCTGATAAGGGAGGTGCGCTGGGGACTTGGCCATTGCTGTCTCCCTGGTAGGTGACGCTGTGATGACTCTTAGCCCCTTTTCAATGGGTGTCAGTAGGCAGCAAGAGCCCCTGGCTCCTGACCCCTGGCTTGGCATGGACCTGAGAATCTGTTTCTGTCACAAGCTCCCTGGGTGAGCCTCATGCAGTTGATCTTGCTCAACCCCCTCCTTCTGGGGGGCAGTCTGAGGCTCAGAGAGGGCTAGTGACTTTTCTGAGATCACACAGTAAGTCAGGTTCCAAGGCCAGCCTAGAAGGGAGAGCTCTTGGCTTCCCACGCAGCAGCTTCCGCTCTGCCGGGTCCCCTCGCTGTGGGTGCCCCTCCCTGGGTGGGTGGGCCTCCCAGATTTCTTGAAGGAATACCCCCGTCCCCTGCATCTGGCCCAGGGTTGTCTATCAAGTGCCTCCTGGCCACGTGGGGACGTGGACTTCGGACTTCGCCTGCAGCTTGCTCTGGAGGGAGGGTGTGCTGTTGCCTCGGGCAGGGGGAAGGCAGGGCACCTGGGGCCGAGGTCCCCGGAGACGAGGAAGGCTGGGAGGAGCCACGGCAGCGAGCCTGGTGCCTGACCTCAGGAGCTGGAGCGTCCACCCTGAACTCCGTCACTGCCCCCATTGGGACGTGATCACGACCACAGGCCTGGGAGGCGCGCCACCAGCCCGTTCTCGCCAGCCCCTGTGGATGAAGGAACTCAGCCCCACAGCGATCGCCAGGCTGAGCCCCGCCCAGCTCAGTCCCCTCCCCTGGCAGCTTGTTGGGACGGCAAATTCCCAGGCCAGAGCGACGACGGAGTTAGGATCACACTCTAGCAAGACCAGGTGGTGCACTTACAGGGGGAGGGGCCATTGTGAGACCCCGATTCCAATGACAACCCACCATCACAGCCACAGAGGTGCTTGTGGAGCGGGGCTTTGCGCAAGTGATCGCACGTGACCTCCCCCAGCTTTCTGTGATTTTCACTCTTGCAAGGCTGATAAGGAGACTGTAGCCCAGAGAGGTTAAGTGATGAGCCTGAGAACACACAGCTTACAAGTGGCAGTGGTGGGCTTTGAGCCCAGTCTCTCGGACCCCGTGGTCCTTCTAGTTTCCTCACCCCTGAGCTGTCCTCCCTTGTCGCATTTCTCATCTGGGTAGGAGTCAGTGGACAAGAAGCCTGTCTCCCTTTTCCTGGCCTTCATATGGCCCCTGGACTCCTAAGGACAGAGGCTGGGTCTACCTTATTTCTGGGTTTCAAGCCCGTTGCTCAGAAGTCTGGAAGGTATGGAGGGACACCCGCGTTGGAATCACCAGGGTGACAGAGAAAAGTGCAGGTCTGTGGAGTCAGACCCTCTGGGGCGTGGCTCCAGCACCTGCAAATGCCCAGGAGATTCAGTTTCCCGCTAAAATTGGACACCCAGGGTCTCAGATGGCGCAGGGCGGGGATTGCAATTCCACAGCCCAGTGCGCTGAGGCCAAGGCTGGAAGGGAAGGGGCTCTGGCTGGGAGCCGGGCAGCTCTGGGCTCCTCTGCTTCAGCCTGGGGACCAGTCCTGGGTCGACAGCCCTAGCCGGTGTGCGCGCAGCCTGCGAGCTAAGAACGCGCTCACATTTTTAAATGGGTGGGAAAAAAATCAAGAGGAAACTATTTTGTGGCACGTAAAAATTATGTAAAATTCAAATGTCAGTGTCCATAAGATGTATTGGAAGATAGCTGTGCTCACTGGTGTTTTATTTTTAATTTTTTTCATGCTCATTTATTGATATAGTCACCTCTCAGTACCCAGGGGACTGTATCAAGGACAACCCTCCCCCAGACCAGAGCCCACAGCCTCTCAAGTCCCTTATATAAAATGATGTAGTATTTTGCATAAAACCTACACAAAGACTTTTCTTGGCACAGGGGATGGAACCCAGGGGTGCTTTGTCACTGAGCCACATCCTCAGCCTTTTTCATTTTTTTATTTTGAGACAGGGTCTTGCTAAGTTGCTCAGGGCCTCACCAAGTTGCTGAGGCTGGCCTCAACACCTGTGTTCCTCCTACCTCAGCCTCCTGAGCTACTGGGATTCCAGGCTGGTGCCAACGCATTTGGCTCCTTCTGTATACTGTAAAACATCACTAGCAGACTTACAATACCTAATGCAATGGGAATGCTACGTGCATCCTTGTTATACTGTATGGTTTAGGGGATGGTACATGAAAAGAAGTCACACAGGTCCTCTACAGATGCATTTGTAAAATATATTTCCCATCCCCAGCTGTTTGAACCTAAGGATCCAGAATCTGTGGATATGGGGTCTGGGGAGGGGCTGTGTCTTGCTTCTTGCTATTTTCATGCCACAAAAAGAGGGTTGAGAAGGGGGCAACAGAGATTCTGTGGCCTGCAAAGCCCAACATATTTCCTATTTGGCTCTTGACAAAGTTTGGCGACCCTGGTCTAGAGTCGGGGTCCTCAGGTAGTTTCATAGTTGCCATTATTGTTGGGGTGGTTTCGGCTGCGCTGGGGTAGCACCCAGAGGCTGCAGCCCAGCCCTGGAGGAGCGATTCGCAAGCCGAAATCCTCCCACCCCTGTTAAAACCGGCCGCTGTGCCCCCCAGACGGGCTTGGCCAGCGCAGCCGCCGGGGCCAGAGTCCGCATCTGAACTAGTCCCCAGCTGTGCGGCCGCGGGGCTCCCTTTTGAAGGACGCGGTTTAAGGGACTCTCAGCCCCACCCCGGAAGTTCGTAGCCCACCCACAGAGTGGGCGGGGCTGGGAGGGAGGGAGGAGTCACCGTCCCGCCCGGCCCTCTTCCAGGCGGCCCTTGTCCTGATACCTACTACCCCCTGGTGGCAGCAAGCCCGAGGCTGGGCTCCCACGCAGCCTGGACAGCCCGTGGCTCCGCCAGGAAACACGCGTCAAAAACTTTGGCGTTTGCAATTCTTTTGTCCAGGGAGCCCGCTCTTAGGGATTTTTTAATTGTTATTTTATTAATTAGTTTATTTTTGGTACCAGGGATTGAACAGAGGGGCACTTAACCACTGAGCCACATCCCCAGCCCCTTTTATGTTTTATTTAGAGACAAGGTCTCACTGAGTTGCTCACAGCCTCACTAAGTTGCTGAGGCTGGCCTTGAACTCTCAATTCTCCTGCCTCAGCCTCCCAAACTGCTGGAATTACAGGTGTGCGCCACCGTGCCCAGCTGGCTCCTAGGAATTTATTTCTTTATTTTTGGTACCAGGGATTGAACTCAGGGGCACTCGACCACTGAGCCACATCCCCAGCCCTGTTTTATATTTTATTTAGAGACAGGGTCTGAGTTGCTTAGTGCCTCGCCATTGCTGAGGCTGGCTTTGAACTCGCGATCCTCCTGTCTCAGCCTCCAGAGCCACTGGGATTATAGGTGTGCGCCACCGCCTGGCTGCTCTTGGGAATTTAATCCAAGGAAAGAAGCGAGGCTGGGTATCACCGCCTCATTCGTTCCTAAGGGGATGAAGCAGACCAGGGGCAGTCACTGGCTGCAGCCACAAAGCTGGAAGAAGTCTAGGCAGGATCTGAACCAGCTCTGACTCACTCAGGCCAATACTCCCAACGGCCCTCCACACAAGGAAGCATCAGACTGCCTTGCCTGGCTTGCATCCGGCCTCTATGACTTACTAGCTGTGTGATGTTGAGCAATTCGCTCAACTGCTCTGGGCCTCAGTGTTCCCATCTGTAAAAGGGACCGTGACTGTGAGGGTTCTGGGGGTGAGCCTGGCGCTTCCGGAGCTGATTAGACTCATTGAGGCCCTGCCTTCCTTAACTTTGTGCTGTCCCGCCCCTTCTCTTACCTGGCTCAAGGCATGTGGGTCACTGGAGGGAGCAACCGGGGGTGACGGTGGAGAAGCCAGGATTTGGCACTCAGTCCAGAGGTGGCAGGTGTTCAAGCGGGGCCACCCACACTGTTCTGAGAGCCACCTGCATCCACAGGGCTGGGCGATGGCGCCCACACCTTAACAGAGGCCCGTAGGCCTGGGGCTGGACCCTGGTCTCCTGTGTGCCAGGGGCAAGGAACACCCTCCCTGAGTCCCCGTCGTACCTGCCAACGGGCACCACAGCAGGGGGTGGTTCCTACAGCTTGGTCCCCCCCACCCCCCCACAGCACACGGGAAGTCAGAGGAAATGCAGTTCTGGCAATTTCGCGCCCACCCACTTGCTGCGTGACCCCTCTCCTCCTGGGCTCCTTGTAACTAGCAAGGGAGGGAACAGTTGCCAGGTGCGTGACCAACACAGCCCTGCTCCTCCCTGGCCCCTGCTGATTGGGCCCTGAGCATCCTTGTTCTGTGCTACGCCAATCAGATCCCCTCTCCTGGGAACCAAGATCTTAGATTCTGTGTCCCTCCCACAATAGGGGCTGCCTTGGGATGTCAAGAGGTCATTTAGAGGGGCTGGGGTTGTGGCTCAGCTGTAGAGCGCTCGCCTAGCATGTGTGCGGCCGGGGTTCGATCCTCAGCACCACATAAACATAAATGCATTGCATTGTGTACAACTAAAGCAAATAAATAAATATTTTTAAAAAAAGAGGTCATTTAGGGGCATGGCCAGTTTTGTCTGGGTCCTTGCAGTGAGATGGGTGCCCGGCACCTGTTGGACACCAGCAGACAGGGCTAGCCCTGGGATAAGGAGTAGCCTCGTGGACAGACTGGACTGCAGGTGCTGGAGAACACTCCTAAGGCCTAAAGGATTCAGGTAAGGCACCTGAGTGTGTTTGTGGTGCCAAAGAGTCTGCAGAAGGAATTCCAACAGATGTGGATGGCAAGGAGGTGGTGCGTCTAAAGATTTAGCAAGAACTTGTTGACAAACAGAAGCTGAGCACCTGTCAGATGTATGGTCCAGGGCAAATTGCTTGCCCTCTCTGAGCTTTGGATTTCTTACCTGCAAAATTGGAATAATACTATGTACCTTCTAGGGGTTTTATTGAAGATTAAATGAGCCAATATGCCTAAAGCACTAGGCACAGGTTAACTCGATCATGGTGTGGTTGTTATTGCTATAGTTATTATTTCTCCATTCAAAATTCAAGCAGACCGTTTGTATTGAAAGGGTTGAGCAGCAAAAGGGTCACCACCAAGTCCAGGCCTTTGGAGATGGGACAGAAGCTCCACCCACTGGATGGATTCCGAAAGATGCACCAACCAATCAGAAGGCTGGACTGGTGCTAGAGCCCCATGAGAATCCAGAATGCCCTAAATCCCTCCCACCTCAGGTCAGGATTGGTAGAGGACTTGCGGGGGTGGGGCTAGGAGGAGGGGCTGCCGAGAGCAGCTGGGACTTCTGTTCCTGCAGGCCACTCAGGTGCCCTGTCTTCGTGGGGCGGTGTCTGTGTTCCCCTGGGCTCTGCAGGAGCTCACAGCCCAGCTGGGAGACCCGGAGGGAGCAGTGAAATTCCAGATGGGGGCGGTGCACGCTCAGACCCGAATAAGCGAAAAGTGGGGTTGGAAGAGGTCAGAGGAGGAGAGAGGGCTGGCCTGGACCCGCTTCGGGGCGCAGGCCTGGGCTGGAGGAGGCAGAGTGGAAGGCCCCTGGGCCGGGGAAGAGCGCTCCCGTGGGAACTGGCCTTGCTGGAAGACAGGCCCAGTTGAGTGAGGCAGGCCAGGCTCGCGGGCTGGGACTGGAGGGCACGGGGGAGCCAGCCACTGAAGGTTTTTATTTAGAACAGAGGAGTGACTGGGTTTGAACTAACGGGAGGATCGAGGGTGAGCTAGGCTGGGGGAGCTACTGAGAGGGGGCGGCATGCAGGGAGAATCAAAGGGAAGGTTCCTTTTCCAGGGCCAGTTAGGACCTTTGAGGAGGACCCAGGCATCCCTCTGAGGGGTAAAGGGAGGTTACAGGCACACGGTCCCCTGAGGCCTGGCCGGGACATGTTGCCTTAAGATGTCTCGCGTCATCGAGGGCAAGTCTGCCCTTGAAGCCTAGCTGTGCTATGGGGCTGCAGACAGTCCCTTCATCCCTCTGGTCCCCAGTCTCGCCCTCTAAATGGAGTGTGGCACCATCTTTCTCCAAGGAGAAGCATAAGGACTCATGAGGAGGAAGGTGGGTGTCCCATCCCTGTGTGGCTGACCGAGTCTGGGCTTCCAGTCACCCCCATTCAGCTTCCAGGGGTCCCCCATCCACCCATCCGTCCATTGTTCATTCATTCATTCGACCAGCATTGCTGAGCACCTACTGCATGCCAGGGGCTAGGACCCGGAGTTGAACTGGACTCTGTCCCTTGAACTTGAAGAGTTTATTTACTCATTCCTCAGGACAGAGCTTTGGCCGGGTGGGAGGTGGCGTTGGGGTGAGGCGAGTGTTTGCTGGGGGGAGGTGTGGGTGGCCCTGAGCAGGTGGGCTTCAGCCCCAGGGTCACGCCTCTGGATCAGGGAAGAGCAGGAACCCGGAGAAGACGCTGTTGGCACCCTCGATGCCCAGCAGCGAGTTCTTGTCGGTGGCCTGCAGGAAGACCATCTCCCCCTGCTCCAGCTTGAGGACCACACCGCCCGTAGTGACCTGGAAGGTGTTGACGGCATAGTCGCAGAAGGTCACCACCTTCCTCACGCTCTCCCGGCCCCGGACGAGGTTGACGCACAGGTTGCCCCTGGAGCTGGCGTGGTAGGTGAAGTAGTAGAGGCCTGGCACCCTGCAGGTGAACTTGCCGCTGCGGGGCTCGTAGTTGTTGTTCACGTTGGTAATGACGCTGTCGAAGCGGATGGCCTGGTCCTTCCGCAGGACGTTGTTGATGGTCCTCATGGCAGAGAAGGCGATTTTCTGTGTGGCCTTGTAGTCCCCCGATTCTCCTTTGGGCCCTGGGGACCCAGGGGACCCTGGGGCGCCCTTAGGGCCCACAGGACCCTTGGGGCCAACTTTGCCTGGATTGCCAGGAGCCCCTGGGTCTCCCTTCTCTCCAAACTCACCATGGTCTCCCGCCTGCCCTGGAAGCCCTGGAAAAGCAGAGATGAGAGAAGTGAGTGGGCCAGAGGAAGGAGCTTGGACTGGGACCTGGTGACAGGTGGCCATTACGTGCTGGCCCTGCCCTCCTTCCAGCTCACACGGGCCCCTTGTTAGCCTTAAGCCTAGAGCAGGGCTGATGAACCCCTGGCACATGGGCTATCTGCTCCCCACCCAGCCACGGCAGACATCCTTAATCAATCACAGCTGCACTCGCGCTGCTCCTGATCGTGAACTCTGGGATCCTCATTCCACACTCAAGCAGCCACCACCCCTTGGTTGACAGGATGCAAGATAAAGGCCATTTCCAGCAGAGCAGCGGGGTACAGTGCCTGCAAAGGTGGGGTCAGCACACAGACAGCCGTGCTTCTCGTGACATTAGCCAGCGTTGGTGGTGTCACCTTGGCACAGAGAGTCCCGTTCCCGGGACTCAGCTTCCTCATCTGTAAAACGGGGGGCAGTGCTGTTTTGTGGAACCGCGAAGACGAAGTAGGATGGCGGGAGGACGAGCCGGCACAGAGGCTGCTCCGAACCCCAGGGGAACCTACAGGAGCCTACGGGGGCTTTATGGGGTGTCTCACTGGAGCCCCGTGACAACTCCTGGAAAGTGTCACTGTCGCTGCTTCACAGGTGAGGAAGCAGCCGTGCAGGGAGGTGAAGCCGTGCACTGTGGAGGTGAGGGAGCCCAGGCCTGCGTGGCCACGGCGGTGTTCTCTCTGCCTGGGTGCAGTGGGAAGGGTCCATGGCCCTGCTGAGCCTCAGCATCCCAGGGCTACCTCGAGGACGGCAGGACTCTTTCTGGACATCAGTTTTCCTGTCTGTAAAGTGGGACCCTGAGTTCCCTCCTGGCAGGGTCACAGGATTTGTGCTCGTGCATTTTCTAAGGCAGGTGACTGTGCCTTAGAAAATGCAGTGGGGTGGGGCCTTGGCCCGTGACACCAGTGTGCCCCAAAGCTCGCAGTACCTTTCTCGCCCTTCACCCCCGGGGTCCCAGGTTGGCCATCAGAGCCAGGTACGCCTGGGATGCCAGGGATGCCGGGGATGGCCGGGGGCCCGGTGCAGCTCTGGGCCCAGGAGACGTGGAGCAGCAGCGGGAGCAGCACCACGACATCGCCCCACGGGGACGTCATCACTGCGTCAGCTGCCACCTGCGGGAGAGGAGACGGGGGTGACTACCAGGTGACTCCTGCCGGTCACTCACGAATCCACCCCTTCATTTGTCCATCTGTTTATCCATGTGTCCGCCCACCCACTCACCCTCCACCTCCCTCCATCCATCCTCCGTCCACCCATCCACCCATCCATCCATCTTCCGTCCATCCATCCATCCTCCATCCACCCATCCATCCATCCTCTGTCCATCCATCCATCTTCCATCCACCCATCCATCCTCCGTCCATCCATCCATCCTCGGTCCATCCATCCATCCTCTGTCCATCCATCCACCCATCCATTCTCCATCCACCCATCCACCCATCCATCCATCCTCCGTCCATCCATCCATCCTCCACCCATCCATCCATCCTCCACCCATCCATCCATCCATCCTCCATCCATCCATCCATCCTCCACCCATCCATCCATCCTCCACCCATCCATCCATCCTCCATCCATCCATCCATCCTCCATCCATCCATCCTCCGTCCACCCATTCATCCTCCGTCCATCCATCCATCCTCCACCCATCCATCCATCCTCCACCCATCCATCCACCCATCCACCCATCCATCCATCCTCCGTCCACCCATCCATCCTCCGTCCATCCTCCATCCACCCATCCACCCATCCATCCACCCTCCATCCACCCATCCATCCTCCATCCACCCATCCATCCTCCGTCCACCCATCCATCCTCTGTCCATCCATCCATCCATCTTCCATCCACCCATCCATCCATCCTCTGTCCATCCATCCACCCATCCATCCTCCGTCCATCCATCCATCCTCTGTCCATCCATCCATCCATCCATCCACCCGTCCACCCTCATCCACCCATCCATCTTCCATCCATCGATCCATCCATCCATCCTCCGTCCATCCATCCTCCATCCTCCACCCATCCACCCTCCACCCTCCACCTGTTCAGTGCTGTGCTGTCCGTGTCTCCCTTTCCCTCCCCCGTGCTAGGGTTAGAGGTAGAGTGATGGACAGGAAGCTGTGGTCCCTGCTCAAGGTCCTGTACTCTGAGGGCAACAGATAACCTGGTCGTCACACAATTGAATGTGAACCGTCATAGGCTGCGACTGGAGCTCTGGGAGTAAGGGAGAGCGACGTGGGGTGGGGCAGCTGGGTCTGTGAGGGGCCCTCCCTCCAGGACAGCTTTTTCCACAGAGGACAAGTGTCTTTAGGCTGAGACACAAGGGTTCTGAAGGGGTGGGGCACGGGTGTCAGGAGGAAGGAAGGGGGGAGGCCCTGAGATAGGCTGAGGCCAGGGAGGTGGGGACCAAGGTGGCAGGAAGGAGCCCCGGGCTGGGGGCTGATGGTCTCCTTCGTTAGAGAGCAGGTGCTGTGTGCGTGGAGGGCCGCTCACACCCTCAAGCGCATCAGTGCGTGGTGGGAACTAATCTCTATACCAAAGAGGACTCTGATGTTCAGAGAGGCCAAGTCAGTTGCTCAGGGTCACACAGTAGAGAATGGAGCCAGCGACCCTGCTGCATAGCAGGCCACGCCTGCTGCCCAACATCCTCGGGCTCCTCTGGGGGCAGCACCTCTGGTGAGAGGCCGGTGCCCCTTTATTAATCCAGGGAGCTGGGGAGGAGGCCCTGGGCTGTCCCAAGCAGGTCAGCAAGGCCAGTGTGGCCCAGGGCTTTAGCTCTCAGGACAGAAGGGGCGTGGCCCGTCTGGTCCCACCCTTACTCCGCTCTTTTTTGATCTAGGCAGCATTCACGTCACCAACTAACCAGTTAAAGTGAACACGTTAGTGGCCTATTTTGCACTCACTGCAGTGTTTTCAATTGTTTTCTTCCTCCAGACTGAAACTGTGCTCCCCCACCCCTCCCCTGGCCCCGGCAGCCTTGAGGCTGCTTCACCTCTGTGGATTGACCTGCCCTGTGTGTTTCTTGGGAGCAGGATCACGTGATACCTTGCCTCCCGGGTCTGACTGCATTCGAGATCCATCCATGTTGTAGCATGTATCAGGGCTTGGCTCCCTTTTATGGGCAGTGTAATATTCCGCTGTGTGGATGGACCACGGTTGGTTTCTCCACTCCTCACTGATGGATGTTTGGGAAGTTGCCACCTCTTGGCTATGAATAATGCTGCCATGATCATTCTGCACAAAGATTTGAGCACCTGCTTTTAATTCTTTCTTTTTTTTGGGGGGGGGCTGTACTAGGAATTGAACCTGGGGGTGTTCAACCACTGAGCCACATCCCCAGCCCTTTTTATATTTTATTAGAGACAGGGTCTCACTGAGTGGTGTAGGCCTCACCAAGTTGCTGAGGCTGCCTTTGAACTCACGATCCTCCTGCCTCAGCCTCCCAAGCCTCTGGGATGCTTTAATTCTTTGGGGTGTTCGGGGGCGTGGAACTGCCAGCCTTCGTGGGTTCACTTTCTGGGGCGTGGTGAACTGCCAGCCTGGTGGTGACTGTGGGTTCACTTTCTGGGGACCTCCAGCCCGTGGGTTCACTTTCTGGGGACCTCCAGCCTGGTGGGACTGTCACTTTCTGGGGACCTCCAGCCTGTTCTGAGACCTCTGCGTGGTGCCTCTGCACAGGCTCTCGCGCACCGCTTCCGTGACGCTTTCCCTTTCCCCAGGCCTGAATCCTCCCACCCCTCTGTCCTTGGGTGGAGGCCTCTTCCTCCAGGAAGCCCCCCCTCACTGCCCCTCGCAGCAGGGGCCGGGCTGTTCCTGCTCTTCAGCTGGGAGAGCAGAGCCCCCTGCCACCTCCCGGCAGCCACAGGGCCAAGAATGCAGGGGCTCGTCCCCCAGCCCGGCCCCGCCCATCCGTTGCTCAGACCCGTGCTGGCACCAAGGACGGGGAGGCCATCACATGTGGCCAGGGCCTGCTGGAGAGGGCCTAGGCTCTGTTGTCCTTCCAGAGAGGCTGGCGCAGGGGCAGACCCGCCTGTCTTTGAGAAAGCCTCACTTCTCCCTCTTGCTGGAAGTTTTACAAAATGCCAATTTGACAACTTGTCAAGTTGGGCACTTAGCAGGGACCAGGCTCTAAGCCAAATGCATTATGTGTCATTATCTCATTTAGTTTAATTCTCATGACAGCCCCCTGAGGACACACTTTTGCTTTCTCATTTACAGATGGGGAACTGGGGATCAGAGAGGGCAAGCACCCCATAAAGGTCACACAGCTTCCACATGGCTGGGATTCAAACCTAAATAAGCTGGATCTTAAGAGGCCACTTAAGAAATGGGCTATGGGGCCAGACAGCCTGGTGAAAGGGGCAGAGGAAGGTGACTTTTATCATCACCACCATCCACAAATCCCTTTGGTAGATGGGGCTCGGGGGAGGGGCTCCCTCAGGTGGGGGCTGCGCCAGTGGAGGGCTCCTACCGCTGGAGCTGGGGTAGTAGGGAGAAGGGTCCTAACGGAACCTGGGCTTCTTGGAGAAGAAGATGGGAGTAGGAAGGTCTCCATCCTAGCCCATGTCACCGGCCACTGACTCCCAGGTTTGCCGGAGGACTTGAAACTCACCTGGCCCCTGCTCTCACAGGCTGGTCATCATGACCCTTCCATGTTCTCCCAGCTCCAACGGTTCTTTCCCCCAACTTGGAGCCGGGTAACTTGATCTTGAACTCTCCCTCTGCTGTGTGACCCTGGGCAGGTGTTTTGACCTCTCTGAGCCTCTTTGGCAAGGTTAATTTCTGGATTCAACTGGATAGCACCCAGAAGAGAAAAGATCCTAGGACAGCCCCACCCTCTCCCCTCCTTGACAAAGACCACCGAGCTGATGCAGTGAGCGGTAGCTAGCCAGCCCCCAGCTGCCCGGCCAGGGAGGGGTTTCCTGGAGAGGGTCGAGCTGAGCTCTCTCACCGGAGGGCAAGGTAAGAGGAGCAGGGCTTTCGGGAAGTCCGTGCCGGACGGGACGAGGGGACCCAGGTTCTTGCCCTGCCTCTGTGCCACTGAGACATCTCCTTTAGGGCTGGCTGCGCCCTGAAGGGCCTGTGTCCCCAGAGGTGCCTCGCTGGGGAGAGGCTGGGTGGCCGGCCCAGGGTGGCAGCGCATCGGAGGCTCACTCCACGACCCTCGGGCCTCACGCTGGAGGCTGCTGCTGGAGGCTGCCGCGGACTCCCCAGCTCACCCGGAAAGCCCCAGAGAGCCCGGGGCAGCAGTGGCCCGTCACCGCACGTCACCTCCCCGGGGCTCCGAGGCAGGGCCTGCAGCCCTCCGCACACCGCCCCCTCCGGCAGGTGCCGGGTCCTGCTCACCTGGGTACCTGGTGTCCTGCGACGCCGCGGGGCGGGTGCAGAGGGGCCGGAGCAGAGCTGCTGCTGTCCGTCCAAAGCAGAAGTCCCCTCCCCAGGGGCGGGAGGGCTTCCCTGCGGTCCCCTCCCAGGGCCCAGCTGCGCCCACTCCCCCCACCCCCCCCCGTCACCCCACTGTCCCCATCCTGCTGCCTTCAGGCAGTTTCAGGTCCCCTTTCTGCCCCTGGGAGGGGGGTTCCGTAAATGGGTGGCCGTGGCCAGTGGGTTTCGCCGACTCAGCGGCCGGGGAGCACAGGCTGTCCCCGAGTGACCATAGCGGGTGGCCGCCTGCCAGGGCCTCTGAGCTCATGGGCGTCCGTGGGGCCCGCAGTCCCCTAGGGCGACGTGGGGCCGGCCTCCTGCCCCAGCGGTCCATGTCTGGCCCTGCCGCGCCCCCGCTCGAGGCTGTGGGGGGAGCCCAGCGGAGCCCCAGTCCCCTGTGCTCTGCTGCCCTAGGGCCCCAGGCCACCGGGAGGAGGATGGACGGGACGACAGAGGAGAAGGCCGTGAGCTGAGCGCACGTGTGGCCCCAGTGTGTCCTCTCCCCTTTCTGGGCGCGGCTCCCCCTGCCTCCCAGCCTCGGCCTCCGCTCTTCCCCATTCCCCGAGAACAGCCTGCTGGGGAACCTCGAAGCCCCTCCTCACTCGTTACGCCCTCCCCCACCTCTAGCCTGGCTCGAAGCTGGTGACAGTGACAGCCACCACCGCAGGTGCCCTTGTCCACCCTAAAATCATGCCAGGTGGGGGTGGGGAGGGCTTGGGCTCCCTGTCCCCCTCGTGCTACTCACAGGGACACGGGGTCCCCGGGGAGGTGTCACTGAACACGTCCTCTCCGTCTTTCCGGGCGGCCGTGGCTCCTGTCCCCACGGGGCTCCCCTTCAGGTGCAGACAGTGTTAAACATCCGGTGACACAAGGCTCTTTGTTCCAGTGATAAGTGTCACCCAAATAGCAGTGACTGCCGGAGCCCACGTCCCACGTAAGTGGGGATGAAGGCCTTGGCCAGGCGCAGGGACGCCAGCCACCTCAGTGTGCCCGAGGCACCCCGCTCGGGGACAGCGGCCCGGCGAGCGCAGGAGCAGCCGTGACATCTGCGCTTGGAGGATCTCGGGGCTCTGACGCGACGGCTGGGGGTCGAGCTCTGACTGCAGTGGGGGACAGGCGAGGACAGAGGGACTTCATGAAACCCGCAGGTCTCCTTTACAGATGGGGTCAGGGGTCAGAGAGGCAGCCCCCAGACAGGTCACATGGGTCAACCACAGGATCGGGGCCGGCCCGCGAGGAGGCGCCCGCCGTGAATCCAACCAGAGCGGGGGAGGGTGGGTGGCAGGTGCGGCTCCATCCAGGGGCGCCCAGGGCCACGGGAAAGGTGGGGTTGAACTGGGGGGGGCCGCAGAGGGGGCTTCCACAGCAAGGGCGGGGGTCGGCCACTCCCAGGGGCGAGTCCCAGCCTGGCCTCTTTCTGAGCACGCGGCCACCCCAGCTTCCTCGATCCCTGCTCCAGGGGCTGTTGGGGGAGCAGCGAGGGGACCCGTTCACGGAGCCGCGGCAGGAGCCCTGGGGAGGCCTGGGCGTGTGGGCTGAGGGTTCCCTGAGGGGCAGCCAGCCGGTCTCTGTGCCCGAGAGACGGCTGCGCCGCACCCCTGCTGGAGGGGACCAGGGGACCTGGCTGCGCCACACCCCTGCTGGAGGGGACCTGCCGAGGGCACCGTCCCAAGGCTTGGGGTGCAGCCTAGGCATCTCCGCTGCCTGCCGCGTCCTTCCCGCCTCTCGCCCACCCTGCGAGGCCCCTGCCCGCCACCGAGGTGCAGACACGCCCGCGTGTTCTGGGGTCCTCCCCTCCCGTCCGAGAGCGAGGGACCAGGAGCCGCGGAGCCAGGCTCCACGGCAGGGCTCTGCTCGGCCCCGGCGGCCTGGACGGCCACTGATGTTTCTAAACAAGAGAGAAATGAGCAGAAAGACGTGTCACCACCAGCATCATGGGGTGACCGCTAAGTGGTGGATGGTGGGACAGCTGTGAACGTGGTGGCCGGCGACCCGTGCACACAGGCAGGCGGGACCCCTGGGTTCTTTCTGCGCACGTGGCTTTCTGTCCCTCCTCCCGGCCCTGCTCCAGCCCCCGGGCCACAGGAGGCCGACGTGGAGTCAGTGCACAGAAGCCAGGCCCTGGGCCAGGTGGTGGCATTCACCTGCCGCCTGCCACTGGCCACGGCCCTGCCTTCCCCAGAACGCACGGCCTTGGGCCTTGGCCTGCGTGGCTGGCTCTGTGGTCAGCAAGGCCGTGGGTGGATCTTATTTGCTGGCAGACCAGGGAGGCCGGTCTCTGAAGAGTCCCGAGTTTGTGTCCAGGTCTGCGGAGGGTGCTGGGGGCCGCGGGGTATGGGCGGCCTTCCTGGGGGAGGCGTCCTGTCCACGCGGATGGGCTGTGTGTGCACGTAGTGGGGCTCTGCAGGACAGAGGACAGCAGGGCGGAGGTGTGGACGTGTGGACAGGCTCTGTTGGAGCCGAGGGGCCCGGTGGACACAGGTGGCTGCCCGATTCACTCTCACTGACCCTCCACGATGCCTCTGAGGTCCGTGGGCCTCGTGGAACCAGCTGAACCCCCACCAGGTTCCCCCGGGCCTGGGTGAGCTGCACAGCTCACTGGGCGCCCAGGCCTGGACCTGAAGGCCACCCAGGGGGTCTGGCTCCTGGCCGCCCTGTAGCCTCCCTGCCCCGGCAGCTGAGCCGGTCCCCGGCAACCTGGCGGCTGTGGGCAGCGGCGGCTTTAGGTGATCTCTTGGGGAGCCCGGGAGACTGGGAGTTATCCGGGGTGACTCAGACACGGGGGGCAGTCCTGTCTCCCCCACTCCCGCCTGGCTCAGAGCGGGGCCTGTGCACGCCGAGCCCTGGGGTTCAGCTCGCAGGACGCCCCTCGCTCCCCCCTCCGCTCGAGCCCTGGGGTTCAGCTCGCAGGATGCCCCTCACTCCCCCTCCGCTCGAGCCCTGGGGTTCGGCTCGCAGGACGCCCCTCGCTCCCCCCTCCGCTCGAGCCCTGGGGTTCAGCTCGCGGGACGCCCCTCGCTCCCCCCTCCGCTCGAGCCCTGGGGTTCAGCTCACAGGACGCCCCTCGCTCCCCCTCCGCTCGAGCCCTGGGGTTCGCTCGCAGGACGCCCCTCGCTCCCCCCTCCGCTCGAGCCCTGGGGTTCAGCTCACAGGACGCCCCTCGCTCCCCCTCCGCTCGAGCCCTGGGGTTCGGCTCGCAGGACGCCCCTCGCTCCCCCCTCCGCTCGAGCCCTGGGGTTCGGCTCGCAGGACGCCCCTCGCTCCCCCTCCGCTCGAGCCCTGGGGTTCAGCTCACAGGACGCCCCTCGCTCCCCCTCCGCTCGAGCCCTGGGGTTCGGCTCGCAGGACGCCCCTCGCTCCCCCTCCGCTCGAGCCCTGGGGTTCAGCTCGCAGGACGCCCCTCGCTCCCCCTCCGCTCGAGCCCCTGGGGTTCGGCTCGCAGGACGCCCCTCGCTCCCCCCTCCGCTCGAGCCCTGGGGTTCAGCTCACAGGACGCCCCTCGCTCCCCCTCCGCTCGAGCCCTGGGGTTCAGCTCGCAGGACGCCCCTCGCTCCCCCCTCCGCTCGAGCCCTGGGGTTCAGCTCGCAGGACGCCCCTCGCTCCCCCCTCCGCTCGAGCCCTGGGGTTCGGCTCGCAGGACGCCCCTCGCTCCCCCCTCCGCTCGAGCCCCTGGGGTTCGGCTCAGGACGCCCCTCGCTCGAGCCCTGGGGTTCAGCTCGCAGGACGCCCCTCGCTCCCCCTCCGCTCGAGCCCTGGGGTTCAGCTCGCAGGACGCCCCTCGCTCCCCCCTCCGCTCGAGCCCTGGGGTTCAGCTCGCAGGACGCCCCTCGCTCCCCCTCCGCTCGAGCCCTGGGGTTCAGCTCGCAGGACGCCCCTCGCTCCCCTCCGCTCGAGCCCCTGGGGTTCGCTCGCCCCCTCGCTCCCCCCTCCGCTCGAGCCCTGGGGTTCAGCTCGAGGACGCCCCTCGCTCCCCCTCCGCTCGAGCCCCTGGGGTTCAGCTCGCAGGACGCCCCTCGCTCCCCCTCCGCTCGAGCCCTGGGGTTCGGCTCGCAGGACGCCCCTCGCTCCCCCTCCGCTCGAGCCCTGGGGTTCAGCTCGCAGGACGCCCCTCGCTCCCCCTCCGCTCGAGCCCTGGGGTTCAGCTCGCAGGACGCCCCTCGCTCCCCCTCCGCTCGAGCCCTGGGGTTCAGGCTCGCAGGACGCCCCTCGCTCCCCCCTCCGCTCGAGCCCTGGGGTTCAGCTCGCAGGACGCCCCTCGCTCCCCCTCCGCTCGAGCCCTGGGGTTCAGCTCGCGGGACGCCCCTCGCTCCCCCCTCCGCTCGAGCCCTGGGGTTCAGCTCGCAGGACGCCCCTCGCTCCCCCCTCCGCTCGAGCCCTGGGGTTCAGCTCGCAGGACGCCCCTCGCTCCCCCTCGCTCGAGCCCTGGGGTTCAGCTCGCAGGACGCCCCTCGCTCCCCCTCCGCTCGAGCCCTGGGGTTCAGCTCGCAGGACGCCCCTCGCTCCCCCTCCGCTGAGCCCTGGGGTTCAGCTCGCAGGACGCCCCTCGCTCCCCCTCCGCTCGAGCCCTGGGGTTCAGCTCGCAGGACGCCCCTCGCTCCCCCTCCGCTCGAGCCCTGGGGTTCAGCTCGCAGGACGCCCCTCGCTCCCCCTCCGCTCGAGCCCTGGGGTTCAGGCTCGCAGGACGCCCCTCGCTCCCCCTCCGCTCGGAGCCCTGGGGTTCGGCTCGCAGGACGCCCCTCGCTCCCCCCTCCGCTCGAGCCCTGGGGTTCGGCTCGCAGGACGCCCCTCGCTCCCCCCTCCGCTCGAGCCCTGGGGTTCAGCTCGCGGGACGCCCCTCGCTCCCCCCTCCGCTCGAGCCCTGGGGTTCAGCTCGCAGGACGCCCCTCGCTCCCCCTCCGCTCGAGCCCTGGGGTTCAGCTCGCAGGACGCCCCTCGCTCCCCCCTCCGCTCGAGCCCGGGTTCAGCTCGCAGGACGCCCCTCGCTCCCCCTCCGCTCGAGCCCTGGGGTTCAGCTCGCGGGACGCCCCTCGCTCCCCCCTCCGCTCGAGCCCTGGGGTTCGGCTCGCGGACGCCCCTCGCTCCCCCCTCCGCTCGAGCCCTGGGGTTCAGCTCGCAGGACGCCCCTCGCTCCCCCTCCGCTCTGCACAGACCCTGCCCGCCTCGTCTGTGGCCACGGGCTCACAGCAGCCCCAGCTCCTTCTGCACTGGGCGCCCCCCACCTCCCCGGTTCAGCCCAGGCCGGACACCCAACCTCGGTCTCTTCTTTGACAGCAGTGTCTCTCCCTGAGATCGGTGGCAGCCGTGGGGACCCCTGGTGGCCTGTGGCCACACTTGGACACCCCTCTCCCACGGGGCCAGGTGGTGCTGAGGGTCCCTGCTTGTGCTGAGCACGTGCTGGGCGCCCCACAGTGGCCAGAGCCCGCAGAGCAGAGCGGCCACGTCCACGGCGTCACGGAGAGGGGTCTGGGCCACGCACGTGTGTGGACTGATCATTTATTCACATATTCCCCACCTCTTCCAAGACCTGGAAAAAAAAAATGAATGGCAGTCCCAGGAGGTATCGGTTCAGGAACGGGACAAGCAGGGACCCCCGAAAGGAGCTCAAGGGAGGAGAGGGCGGTGGTGTGGGGCGGGGAGTCGGGTGGGCTTCCTGGAGGAGGAGGCCACCAGGCAGAGCCCGTGACCTGGGAGCCACGGCTGTGGGCCGGAGCGGGCGCCCGCTAGTCCGGGAAGAGCAGGAAGCCAGAGAAGACGCTGTCGGAGCCCTCGGTGCCCACGATGCCGTTGTAGTCGTTGACGGCCAGCCACACCTCCTCGCCCACCTGCAGCCGCAGCAGCACGCCGCCCGAGCTGACCTGCCGGCTGTTGGACATGTGGTCGCAGAAGGTGGTCACCTTGACGCCGCTGCGGTAGAGCAGCACGCACAGGTTGGCCGTCTGCGACGTGTGGTAGACGAAGTAGTAGAGCCCCGGGCACCTTGCAGGTGAACTTGCCGGTGCCCGTGTCGTAGTCCCCCTGCGGGTTGGTGACCACCGTGTTGAACTTGACCAGGCCGTTGGCTGCCGGGAACTGGGAGGTCTGCCGGGTGACCGTGAACACCGACTGGTGCTTCTGCTTGTACCTGCCCTCCTCGCCGGGCTCCCCGGGAGGCCCTGGGCGGCCGCGGTCCCCGGGCGCCCCAGGGGGTCCCATGGGGCCGTTCTTCCCGGGGTAGCCAGCTGCGCCCGGCTCGCCCTTCTGACCCTTGGGCCCTCGTGTGCCAGGGATGGCCGGGATTCCTGGGGAGAGAGCAGGCGGGAAGGACGTGAGGGGGCAGGGCAGAGGGACCTGGGTGCCACCAGGGTTTGGCCTCTCGACGCTCCTTCCCAGAGGGACTGTCCACTGGGGGTGGGCTCTGGCCCGGGCTGGGGAAGCCCGGCCTCCACTTCCACGTCTGTGATGGGGAGGTCATACTAGATGGCACCAGGAGGTGTCCAGCCACACAGGACGTCAGGAGCCCTGACCGCCAGGCTCAGCAGGTGGCCCTGGACACCCTGTTTGGCCTGGGTGGACCTTTCCAGCCTTTAAATCACGGCATCACGCCATCAGATCGGAACGCACCTGAACGTCCATGTTCCTGGGTTTTCTTTTCCTTCTTTCTTTTTTTTTTTTTTTGTACCAGGGATTGAACTCAGGGGCACTCGACCTCTGGGCCACATCCCCTGCCCTTTTTTGTATTTTATTAGAGACAGGGTCTCACTGAGTTGCTGAGTGCCTCGCCATTGCTGAGGCTGGCTTTGAACTCCCGATCCTCCTGCCTCAGCCTCCCAAGTGCTGGGGTTACAGGCGTGCGCCACCGCGCCCGGGTCCTAGTTTTTCTTGACAGAACTCAGAAGGCCGGCGCGAGGCAGCTTCCCGTGGAAGCTCATGATGCTTCCAGGCCTTCACCTCATTTGGTAGTGTACTTTTTTCAACCTTGTATTTTGAAATCATAGAGTTGTAGAAATTGAGGGGGAAAAAAAGAAACAACAACAACAAAAAAAAAAAAAAATAAAAAAAAAAAAGGACAGCATCCCACGAGCCTGCGCCTCGCTTTCCCTAGCAGCTCGCAGCACGTGCTGTGAAGCTAAAGCGGGGTCTCAGAGCTGCGAGGTCGCCTCACAGCACCCACAGGACTCGTCCAGGCTGTGCCAGGTGAGTGTGTGCACACATGTGTGTGCATGTGTGCATGTGTGTACGTGTGTGTGCATGTGCGCATGTGTGCATGTGTGTACGTGTGTGTATGTGTGTATGTATGTGTGCGAGTGTGTGCCTGTGTGCGCGTGTGTGTGCACGTGTGCATGTGTGTACGTGTGTGCATGTGTGCGTGTGTGCATGTGTGTACGTATGTGTGCGAGTGTGTGCCTGTGTGCACGCGTGTGTGCATGTGTGTGCACGTGTGTGCATATGTGTGTGCATGTGTGTGCGTGTGTACGTGTGTGCATGTGTGCATGTGTGTACGTGTGTGTGCATGTGTGCATGTGTGTACGGTGTGTATGTGTGTACGTATGTGTGTGAGTGTGTGCGTGTGTATGCGCGCGTATGCATGTGTGTGCACATGTGTGCACATGTGCGTGTGTGTGCGTGTGCGCACATGTGCGTGTGTGTGTATGTGCACACATGAGTGCGTGTGTGCGTGTGCGTGCGTGTGCGCATGTGCATGTGTGCATGTGTGTGCGCACGTGTGTGCATGTGTGTGTACGCATGTGTGCGTGTGTGTGCGCGTGCGTGGTTCTAGTACAGTTGTGTTGTGTGCAGGTCTCTGTAGCACCCTCGTCTCTGCCGTGAACAGAGCTATCGTTCTGCATGACTATTCTTAAAGGGGAACCTGGACCTTCACCTGCTGCAGGGTCCCCACACCTGAGCCTGGTCCTGCGCTGCGGCCGCCCTGCAGCGTAGCACGGGAGGGAGTGACAGAAGCTTCTCCACGAAGGGGCTGCTCTCCAGCTCACTCAGCCCTGCCCAGCGCACTTCAGGCCCCCTTGGGACACCTGGCCTGCTTCAAATTTCCTCCTGTTACAGATGAGGAAACCGTGGCCAGCGACTTCCCACTTTTAAGGTCCGTCTTCAGAGAGCCCTCCATGACCCCCCTGTGGACCTCATGGTTCTTTTTCTCCTCTGCCTTCCACAGGCTGGACGTCTGTCCTTCTGTGGCGTGTGGACCTTTGAGTTCCCACGGTTGGGGGAGAGGGGTCAGGACCCAGCAAACTGGGCACAGGCTGTGTGACACTGGGAAGGTGACCTGCCCTCTCTGAGCCTGCTTGCTCAGCTGAGATGAGAGCACAAGGGAACAGAGCCCAGAGAGGCTGGCAGAATGGAGCTGGGGAACACAGCTTGAAAAGTGCTGGGCACGGTGCCAGGCACGGGGCCAGGCATGGTGGACACAGTGTCCAGCAGAGCTGGGTGCTGGGGAAGCCAGCGGTGCCGGGCAGGGCTGGCTCTGGGCCTTCGTGATGTCTTCAAGCGTCCGACTGGGCAGGGACAGGAAGCAGCAGTGGAGAGGGGCTCAAGAGGCAGGGAAGGGCTGTGGTCGGGGTGTGGACGGATTCTGCTGTGTGACTTTGGGTGAGCCGTTCAATCTCTCTGAACCCCAGCTTTGACATTTGCAAAATGGGAGTAAATCACACTTTCAAGGGCTTTTGGCCCAGTTTTCTGCAAAATAGAGCTGACCATTTTATCCTCCAGGAAGGAGCCTGCCCGGCCCTGCGGCCTCCATGCCAGACATGCTCAGCCCCCAGGCAGGGCGCGCTCACCCCTGCACGGGCCTGAGGACAGTGCCCACTCCACGGGGCAGCGTGCACCTGGGCTTGGATCGGGCAGTCAGTTCCTTGCCCACCCCCAGTGGGGGCCCACCTTCCCCCGGTGTCACCTGGCAGGCTGGCACTGGTGGGCTGTGACAGCAGTGACTAGCTAGAGGGTTTCCCAGGCCGTTGTGCAGGAGGGAAGTGAGGGGTCAGGTGAGGGGCGAGGTCAGCCCCAGGTGGCCCTGGGGACAGAGGAGCAGGACTCTGCGCCTCCTGCCTCCCGGGGTGGCCTGGGTGGACGCGGGGCCTGCCCACCCCTCGGGCCAGCACACTCACCTGGCTCGCCCTTGGGGCCCTGCAGCCCGTCGTGCCCGTCCTTCCCGGGGGCCCCGGGCAGGCCTGGCATCCCGGGGATCCCGTAGCAGCTTGTGCCAGGCTGGCCCCGGAGTGGCACTGCCAGCAGGAGCAGCAGCAGGGAGAGTCCAAGGAGGCTCCTGCAGCGAGGCATCCTGGGAGGGAGTGGTGGGAGAGTGGAGTGACCCCAGGGCCCGCTGGCCGCCCTTCCCACCCTCTCACGGCCCGGGCCTCCTCCTCGGGCCTCCTCCTCGGGCCTCCCTCCCTGCACAGCCCCGCCCTTCAAGGATGGACCCTCGATGGATGGGTGGTGGGGCCTCTTCTAAAGCCCAGGCCTGGGCTCAGCAGGGGTGGGACCCTCCTTTCCCTCGCAAGCCCAGCTGTCCCCGGTGCCGTGGTCCAGGAAGGTGGCAGGGAGAATTGCCTCTGCCTCACCTGTGCCCTGGGCCGGGAGGCTTCTGGCCTGGCCACAGAGGTGTCTTCAGCTCTGCTTCCCTCTCCCAGACCGGAGGACTCCGTCTCAGAGTGGACGGAGCGAGGATGGCCCAGAGCAGAGCTGGGGTCCCCTCCCCTGCCGCTCCCCTCCCCTGCCACCGCTCCCCGTCCCACATCCCTGTCCCACATCCCCTTTCTTATCATTTTTCCTGACTTGACACTTTCTTATGGGTTCTGAGCCAAGCTGACCACAGTCGACCCCCGTCCACCCCTTCCCACTCCTACCCTCCGGCGTGAGTGTCTGAAATGAGGAAATTCTTAAGGTCCCTAGAGTCAGGGTGGGCCTGCCTAATGCCCGGCCCCTCCATGGCACGCACTGTGCCCGCGGTGAGCTGGCCAGCAGCACCCTGTGGGAGTCGCCACCCCTGCACAGACAGGAGACCCAGGCCCAGGGAGACAGGTGGCCGGCCCCAAGTCACAGCCTGAGTGGTCTCTGGGCCAGCGCCTTGCTGAGACCCTCTGCTCGGCCACCACCAGGAAGGAGTCTGACCTGCACTTGTCAGGTGCAGGCCTTATTCTAGAAACATCCATGGCCCATGCGGGTCACCACACCGGGGGTGGACACCCAGGACCGGCCAGCAGTGCCGGGTGCCCGGGCTGCTCTGCCACTGCCAGCAGCCGCGGCTTCTCCTTCCTGCCCTGCTCCTCTTGCCCGGAGGCCTCCGTGAACCCCCATCTTCCCCTGGACTCCGGGGGGACCCAGGTTTTGAGTGTCGCTGCCTCCTCCTCTCCTGGGGGCCCCGGCGCCCACCCCCCACCTGCATCCAGCCTGCCTTGGCCCAGGGTCCCGGGTGGGTGGAGGGTCCCAGGACGGCCAGGCAGCAGCTCCTGCTCGGGGACTGGGGATGAAGGCGTCGTGGGGCAGAGGGTCCTGCCACCCGCTCCTGTCGCCCACTCCAGGACGAGGACCTCCCGTGGCTCCCACGCAGGGCGCGGCCTGGCTGGGCGGCCCCGGGACCTCGGGCTCCACCTGGACCTCGGCCTGCGACCCTGGCGGCCAAGGGTGGGGAGAGACCAAGGAGTGGGTGCACTTGGCCCTGGGGGCCCCCGGGCGGAGTGGTGGGAGGAGCAGGATGGCGGGCACTGCCCGCGGGGCGGGGGCAGCCGGACCCCCTGCTGGCCCCGGGGCTCGTGGCTGTCCTCGCCTCCTGGGTGCCTGGTCTGCCTTGTCCAGCAGGTGGCAGCCTCGGCCCGCGCTCCGCCGGCTCCGGCCCCACCTGCGGCCTGGGCTGAGCCTGTCCCCAGAGGGAGCCGAGGGGTGCCCGGGGCAGCGGCAGGGCAGCAGCGTCCTCCTGCCCACCGGTGCTACCACCCACCACTTGACTCTCCGTCCCTGACGCATCCTTGAGCCCTGTTGCCGCGACATGAGCTCTGCACGCCGGGTCCGGAGGACTGCTGGTGGCCAGGCCCTGCCCTGTCCAGCAGTGACCTTAAGCACCGTGGCGGAGCTCAGCGTCCTCCTCTTTTGCAGGGGTCACGTGGCTACAGAATGTCCAGGGCATGGCGGGCACCGCAGAGCTGCCTCTCCCAGCCTGTGGGCGCACGGGCAGCGTGCTCAGACGGGTGGGGACACGCGCAGCAGGCAGCCCCGACCCCGGAAGGGAGCAAGGTCACAGGACCTGGCAGCGCCTGGGCCTGGGGTCCGCTCTCCTGACCACCCCTCACTTCTTCCTGACCCCTAAAGACGGCCGGCAGGCAGGGGCGAGGGCCGGGCCAGGGGGCCCTGAGCGCGGGTGTCAGAGGGGGTGTGCAGGGTGGTGGCAGGAGGGCGACTTGTGGCAGTTAGGGACAGGGGGACACTCTGGGTCTTTGAGGACGGCCCTGTGGAGTCGTCATGCCGGGGTCACTGTGGAGAGACTGGGGCTTCCTCAGCCTCGTGCACGACGGGCATGAGGGTGCCGTGCACATCCGGGTGACGCTGTGTCTGGGACGTGTCTCGAGGGGTGTGTGAGCCTGCGTGCGGGGACAGAAAATGCATTTGGCTGGTTCAGGAAGGTTCCTTGGAAGTCCAAGGCGGGAGGGAGGTGGTGGCCCACTGGTGCCGCCCCGAGGGTGCGAGTGGTGTGTGTCCCACCCTGTGCGGGGGCGTGTGCGGGGGCGTGTGTGGGGCCCACGTTTCTGTGGGGAGCGGGTGACTTTCTGTGGGACCCTGGGGAAGCACGTGAGCATCCAGGGTCCCCAAGTCCCCAGCCCAGGGCAGGTGCCTAGAAGCCCCAGGCTCCACACCTGCTGGGGTGGAGACCCAGGACCGGACTCGGGAGGCTAGCTTGGGAGGACTGCTGGGTGTCCTTGGCCACCTGCTTCCCTTCTCTGACTCCTGCCCCAGCCGGGGTTGAGAAAGCAACTGTGGGATTTGTCCAGCGCAGCTGTTGAAGCTGGGGAGGCTGTAGGTCTGGAAGGCTGTAGTCTGGGGAGGCTGTAGGGTCTGGGAGGCTGTAGGGTCTGGGGAGGCTGTAGGGTCTGGGAGGCTGTAGGGTCTGGGGAGACTGTAGGGTCTGGGGAGGCTATAGAGTCTGGGGAGGCTGTATGGTCTGGGAGGCTGGAGGATCTGGGAGGCTGTAGGGTCTGGGAGGCTGTAGGGTCTGGGAGACTGTAGGGTCTGGGAGGCTGTAGGGTCTGGGAGACTGTAGGGTCTGGGAGGCTGTAGGGTCTGGGGAGGCTATAGAGTCTGGGGAGGCTGTAGGGTCTGGGAGACTGTAGGGTCTGGGAGGCTGTAGAGTCTGGGGAGGCTGTAGGTCTGGGGAGGCTGTAGGGTCTGGGAGGCTGTAGGGTCTGGGGAGACTGTAGGGTCTGGGGAGGCTATAGAGTCTGGGGAGGCTGTATGGTCTGGGAGGCTGGAGGATCTGGGAGCTGTAGGGTCTGGGAGGCTGTAGGGTCTGGGGAGACTGTAGGGTCTGGGAGGCTGTAGGGTCTGGGGAGACTGTAGGGTCTGGGAGGCTGTAGGGTCTGGGGAGGCTATAGAGTCTGGGGAGGCTGTAGGGTCTGGGAGACTGTAGGGTCTGGGAGGCTGTAGAGTCTGGGGAGGCTGTAGGTCTGGGGAGGCTGTAGGGTCTGGGGAGGCTGTAGGTCTGGGAGGCTGTAGAGTCTGTGAGGCTGGCTGAGGTACCTGGTGCCCTGGGGCTTGGTAGCCCTGAGACATGGGCTCAACTCCAGCTCCTCCCTTAGATCCTGCCCTGGGTTCAAACCCTTGCCACAGCCCATTTCATCGCCTGTAAAGTAGGGTCGTAACTCTCACCTGGAGGCTTGATCAGCAAGATGAAACAGAATACAGTAATAGCTAGACCTCTGCAGCGCTTGCCGTGGACATTTATTAAGAGACTGCACTGACTGACCTGCTAGAGGGGCACTGGCCTACAGCTCTGACAGCCAGTCACTTAATTTCTCACGACCCCTCGAGGCAGGCGCCATCACAGCCCCACTTTACAGATGAGGAGACTGAGGCTGCAGACGCCCCATGGGCTGCGGACAATCAGGCAGCAGGTGAGTGTCAGCACCTCGACTTGAGCCTGGCTGGCGGCAGCTCCTGAGACCTGCTAGACACCGCGGAGAACGCTGGACCCTTGCCCGGCCCTGCCGCGGCCACCTTCCCAATGCCAGGAGCAGCGACTGACCCTCAGGCCCAGCCGATAGAGACTCAGATATTTATTCCAGGGAGGTGCTAAGAAGGGCCCAAGAGTGGGCGGTGGCCCAAATCCAGCCCCTCACGGAGCAGAGCCCGGGGCCACGGGGTGCGGGCAGGCGGCCGCTCACGGGGACGGGAAGATGAGGAAGCCGCTGAAGATGCTGTCGGCCTCGGGGCCCTGGTAGATGCGGCCCTTGGCAGGGTCCTTCTCGATCCAGACCTGGTCGCCCCGTTGCAGGTGCAGCACCGTGCCCCCTGACACCACCTGGAAGAGCCCCTTGGCGTTGGCGTCGCAGAAGCCCAGGGTGCGGCGCGCCTGGCCCCGGGAGGAGGACACGATGGTCAGGCAGATGTCCCACTTGGAGACCACCTGGAAGGTGAAGTAGTAGTAGCCGGGCACGGCGCAGAGGAACTGGCCCGAGTGGCTCTGGTAGGGGCTCTCCTGGTTGGTGATGACCGTGTCGAAGATGACCACGTTGCCGCCCACCGGCGGGTTCCGCCTGATGGCCGAGAAGGCTGGCCGCGGCTGGTCCCTGATGTTTCCTGGGTTGCCCTTGATGCCCTTCTGTCCTGGCTGGCCCCGGTCCCCCAGGGGGCCGCTGGGCCCCGGGAAGCCCATCTTGCCGGGTTTCCCAGGGAGTCCAGGTTCCCCAGGGTCTCCTTTAAGACCTCGGATGCCTGTCCTGATGCCAGGGGCTCCTGTGGGGAAGATGAGACCGAGGGTCAGAGTCCAGGGCCTGCCAGGGCCTGCCTGCAGGGAGAGGACTGGAACCCCGGGGAGCTGTGAGACGGAAGGCAGGGGGAAGCCTGCACCTTCAAGACAGTTCCCATGGGCTGTGTGACCTCGGGCTAGCGTCTCAACCTCCCTGAGCCTCTGCTGCTTCTGTAAAATAGAGAGAAGCGCAACGCGGCCCTTGGGATAGTGTGGGTTCTGGGAACAGCCCGACATTCTGGCTGTTCCTGTTCCTGCCACGGCTGTGCACCCCACACCCCAGCAGGCCACTGACCCCTTCTTCCTCAGGTTTGGGGACCTCGTGCAGATTCCTGGATACAAATTAGCACCAGTGCCTCTGCCAATCCTTCTGCTCTGCGGGATGGAGAGCAGCAGGGGATGAGAGAAGACTCTCCTTTCCACTCGGGTCACGTCCCCCTCCCCTTTCCATCACTCCCAGCCTTTTTCTTTTCTATGTGACAATTTCTGAAGCCTAAAAGGGCCGGGAAGAGGAATCAGGGACAGAGCTGGGGGTGCTGGAAGGAAGCAGAAAGGCTCCATGTGCCAGGCAGGATCATGTCTCCATTTCACAGATGAGGAAACTGAGGCTCAGAGAGGGTCAGTGACTTGCTTGAGGTCACACAGCACGGCAGTGGCCCCTGAGTCTAACGTCCAGGGCCCGTCTGTTCTGGTGTCTGAACAGTGGCCGAGGTCTCTGCACCGCTCAGACCTCTTGCTTTCATTGCTTGAAGCAGCTCATTTTCCACAGGAGGACGGTGAGGCCGAAGAAAGGTCTTGGCAGGTCTGGGATCTGGCCCAGAGGGAAGGCTAGGCACCCCAGCCCCTGGGGCAAAGTGCAAGCCAGAGGGCCTCACGGGGGCCCGGGGGACCCCTGCTTCTCGGGGCCGCCCAGGCCTGCACCTGGAGGCCCGGCCCTGGCCGGGGGCCCAGAGGAGCTGCTTACCCGGCTCCCCTCGCTCGCCCTTGAGGCCCGGCCGCCCGGGTCGGCCCGGCTTCCCTGCAGCCCCGTCCTTCCCGTTGGGCGCTCGGCACACATCCTCGGTCACGGTCGAGGCCAGGGACACGGCCAGCACACAGACCACCAGCCACCGCCAAGGGGCCTCCATGGCGTCCCTGTGGAGACACGCAGGCCCGGGCAGGCTGGGCGCCTTGTGCTCACACCCCGAGTCACCCCCCAGGCCTTTGGTGCCCCCTGGCCCTCCAGCTCCAGGGACCCCCGGCAGGACCAAACCCGCAGATGCTCTGCCAGTGAGCCGCCCAGGACCAGGCTCACCAGCCTCGCCCAGGCCTGCACGCCCTGCTCCTGGGGGATCAGGGGGTGGGGGGTCAGGGGATCAGATGATGGGGGGACCAGGGGATCCGATGATGGGGGAATCAGATGATGGGGGATCAGGGGATGGGGGATCAGGGGATGGGGGGATCAGGGGATGGGGGATCAGGGGATCAGATGATGGGGGATCAGGGGATGGGGGGATCAGGGGATGGGGGATCAGGGGATCAGATGATGGGGGGACCAGGGGATGGGGGGATCAGGGGATGGGGGATCAGGGGATGGGGGGTCAGGGGATCAGATGATGGGGGGACCAGGGGATCGATTGCACTGAACAAACATTTACGCAGCCTGCTCCTTGTGTAAATAGTTCTCGCCCCCCGGATGGCGGAGCTGCTCCTGGGAAGCCACCGACACATCTGCTCCCTCCCGCGGGGCCGCTGCCACCCCCGCTGCTCTGACCCATCCTGGGTCCTGGACATGTCCCGGTCCCAGAACCAGGGACAGCCTCCACCCCCCCAAGGTGCCCCGCACCCAGCCAGCTGCCCTGGTCCCCAAACCTCACAGTCCCTCCCTCTCTAGGTCCAGCCTCACCTGCCTCCGGCTGTCAACTCCAACTGGACGCTCCTACCCTTGGCCCAGGGACCCCGGGGCCACCCAGCGGGTGTTGCCCTCTGTGGACGAGTTTCACATCCCTCCCCACTTCCCTTCCCTCCCCCAGACCGCCCCCCCCAGCTTCCCCAGCGGCGGCCAGGGGGATTTTGAGCAGACCTCAGCAGGACTGGGACACGGGCCAGCTGAGCCCAGCCACAGCTGTGGAGGGCGGGGCAGCGGCGGGTGCCCGGGAGCACGGGGTGGAGGGGCCCCGCGGGGCTGTGGGATACCGAGGGGAGAACATTGGGGCGAGGGGTCCGTCTTCGCGTCAGTAACTTGCTGGTCTCGTCCAAGATGGCAAAAGCGACAGGTGTTCGCTGCCCAGAGCTCGGAAAGAACAGAGCTGGGGGGGCGAGGGGGCAGCAGCCAGGTCTAGACTTCCCCTTCCTGGCTGCTTGTCTTGGGGAAGTTACTCAACCTCTGGTCCTTGGTTTCCTCATCTGTAAATTGGGAACCACAGACTCCGCCTCATGGGATCACAACGCCATGCACACGCAGAAGGACTGGCGCACGGCGAACGCTGAACCGTCAGCTTCGATCAACATGAAAAATGAGAAGCAGCGACAGGGCGGGCGGGCTGTGGCTCAGTGGTAGGGCACTTGCCTGGCACGCACGAGGTCCTGGCTTTGATCTCCACACCAAAACAACCAAACAACAGCAACAACAAAAACCACACAGCGACACAGCCCCACAATTCCACTGTGTGGAGCCGAGCTGCTGCGCTCGAGTGCTCCCGGACGGCGCTCACCGCCTGCAGCACCGTGTGCTGCCCGCCTGCTCCGACCCCGAGAGCACTTTTTATTTTTTACATTGATCGACACCCTCTCTCTGAGGCTCGAGGTCAATGCCATCAGGCCTGGGCTGACCACATCTTCCTGCCTCCTTCCACGAGCCTGTCCTGGTCTTCCGGAGAATTTGCCAGAAGCAGCAGGAGACCAGGAGGCAGCCCGGAGGGAGAAGGAAAGGTCACCGTGGAATCTCCCTGCTCAGCCTCACAAAACTCACTGTGTGACCCCGGGCAAGCTGCACCCTCCCCTGGAATGCAGTCTCCACATCTGTCAAAAAGGGATGATAGCCAGACTCCTCAACGGGCTTCTGAGGGATTATATGAATTTATGAGGAAGTCTCTACTGCCATTGAATTAAGTCATCACTATGAACAATAGCTGTGTGATCTTGGGCAAATTACCTAACCTCTCTGAGCCTCCCTCTCCTTCTACCAGGAGACAGGCAGGTGGCCCCACGTGGTCTCTAACATCCTTTCCAGAATCCTTCTTCTTTGCCTCATGCCAGCCTGGCTTTCCAGAAAGAAGGGGTCAGAAACATGAAATGTCAGAACCCAGAGGCTCAGCCCGACTCTCCATTTTGCTAATGAAGAAATGAAAGATCAGAGACAGAAAGACTTACCCAGCATCACACAAGAAAGGACTGAGCTGATACTGTAAAAACTTGCCAATGTTTTAAAAATAGGAAATACATAAATACTCACATAAATATCTGTAGCATAGGAACACAGCAAAATTTTGGCAGCTTATTAATAAAGAAATGAGCAGAATGGTAAAGCTAGTTCAATGAAGAATATTTTTTTAAAAAAATTACATATACCTACATGTGGAGAAAGAAAGGAGAGATTCAATATGAACAGTAAGGAATAATTCTGGAATATTTATAAAGTTGCAAAATTAAATATGAAACTGGTTAATGTTCCATGGGTAATAAAATCGTAAAGTTGGAGGTATCTTCTCTATTAGAAAGAAATCATTTCTGTTGCTTCTAGACAAAAAGAATTTGCAAGGAATGTTCTCCACCAGTTAGCAGCATCTCTGCAGAGTGTGGGCCCTGGTCAGTAGGAAAGAACAAGTCAAGCAAAGTGACATTCCCCTGGAGTGTCAGGCGCTCCTTGCGAGGGCTCCCTGGAGGCAGCTCAAACCTGACTTTGAAAGGACACGGGTTATCTATGGGCCTTAGTTCCAGGTGTTGGGCGATCTCACTTATCAGGCAAGAGGAGAAATGCTTCGCAGGGACAGGAATGCACCTGTCACCAGGGTGAAAGGCAAGTGGGTCAGCAGTGGCCCTGTGAATGTCACAACGGAGACCCCTCCGGGCCCACAGAGGCAGGTGGGCACCTTCCTCCATTTCTCCTGAGCTCCCACCCCTGGGAGGCAGAAGATGTAGGGGTGAGAGGGGACCCCAAAAGGCGTTGTCCACCAAGTCTGGATTCACCAGCTGAAGGACCAAAAAGAACCCTGAAATTATTCCAGTTCCTTAGGTGGAGTTGCATCTCCATCCGGCAGGGTTGGAGATTATCCCAGATTAGGATATTAGGCAACATTGTGTGTGGTCAGTATTACCGCCTGGGGCGCGGCTCAGCAGCAGAGTCTGCCTATCATGGGCTAGGCCTGGGTTCCACCCCAGCACCGCAAAAATTTTTTTTTTAAAAATAAAATAAGCCGGGCGCGGTGGCGCACGCCTGTAATCCCAGCACTTTGGGAGGCTGAGACAGGAGGATCGCGAGTTCAAAGCCAGCCTCAGCAATGGCAAGGCACTTAGCAACTCAGTGAGACCCTGTCTCTAAATAAAATACAGAAAAGGGCTGGGGATGTGGCCCAGTGGTCGAGTGCCCCTGAGTTCAATCCCCGGTACCACAAAAAAATAAAATAAAATAAAAAAAATAAAATAAAATAAAATAAATTTGGAAAAACATCTGGGGAAAGTGCTGTGCTGGAGACCACAGTACCATTCTGCAGTAGTCACTCTGGGCTTTGACACTCAGCAGATTTCTTGTTTGGTTCGAGAACCACCTGGCTAATGTTAACCAAGCCCCCACCACACACACACACACACACACACACACACACACACACACAGGAACTGAACTTTAAGGCCTGGAGTCACACTCAGTAGGGGGTGGTTAGGCCAGGAGTTTAGACCTCAGATCACAGGCGTGAAGCAGACCTGGGGACAGCAGGTCTCCTGGTCTTAGCTCACCCCAGAAATAGGCTCTCCCGGGACAACACCCCTAGGTTATTTAAACTGCTATTTCTAGTTATTTGAGTATTTTTAGGCCCAGTTCAGGTGGCCAGGTGTGTGTATTATGTGACTCTGGGGTCTTTCTGTTCTCCCCACATACACTTTAAAGTCGAGCTACATGTGCAGATCCTCAGCGCCTGGTGCCTGGTGCCTGGCCGGGACTCCACGGTCCTCGCCCGTCCCAGCCTGGGGCGCATGCGCTGTGTTCCCACCAGGCCGGCAAGTGGTGGGGCGCTCCCAGCCGGCAGCGCGCCCTGCCCCAGAGCACGTGGCCCGCCCTCGCGTCTGCTCTTGGGCTGCAGGTACCCGAGTCACATGGCGGTGCTCCAGGTATCGCCTCCCGGGTGCGTGAGCCTGCAGGCGGCGCCCGCTCGCCGTCACTGCTGGGCGGCGCTGCATCCCCCAGGGTGCACCCAGGCCCCCCGGTGGGGGGCTACGTGAATAGAGCTGCCGAGGACCTCCTCGCCCGGGTGCTGCCCCGCCCAGGCTGTGGGCAGAGGCGCTCCGGCCAACTGTTTCAGCACCACGAAGGGCGGAGAGCTCCCGCCGCCTCTGCGCCCTCCCCGCAGCCCCGGGGCCCCTCCCTCCCTCCGCTGCCCTCAGGTGCAGGTGGTCTCCGCCCGCGTGCCAGGCCGCCCCCTCCTGGGCCCTGCAGTCTCTCCCCTCATCCCCTTCCCGTGAAGTCCGGGCTTCCGGAGGGGCTGTCCCGACGGCCACCTGTCTTCCGCCTGCTCCTTTGCCTCCCTCGGCAGCTCGAAGGGCATCCTGGTGGTCTGGGAAACGCGAAGGGCGCCGTAAGCAGCAACCATCTGCTGTGGAGACGAGGCAGCCTGGGTTCAAGTCCAGCATCCGTGGCCCTCCTGCTGTGCTGCCTCCTGCCTCTGCGGTGGTCTCACCTATAAACCGGGTCCGTGATCCTCCTGGCCAGCAGGTGCTGAGGCCGCCCAGGGCACCATGGCTTGTCTGTGGCACCGGCCGGGCAAGTAGCAAAATGGCCCTCCTTCCCTCCACCTGCCCCTCAGAGAGCCAGGACAGGGTGACCTGTTGATACGTTTGGGAAAGAAATGTAAAAAGAAGGCAAAACGAGGCAAAAGCAATTTCCTCAAGGGAGGTGAAGAAAAGCTGGAAGAGGTAAAGCCCCTCCCCCTCCTCTTGGCCCAGCTGAGAGCCAGTGTGGGGTGCCCAGGAGGGAGCCTGGGAGGGGCCAGGTGAGCACCTGGGGGAGCCCACCACATGCAGGTGAAGCTGGCAGCCACAGTGCAGGCAGGTGAGATGTAGAAAGATTAAGAGGATCAGGAGAGTGTGGAGAGCAAACAGAGCCAGTGCGGGAGAATTTCCTGAGAGCTGGGCCCAGGGCCTGAGGGACCCGCAGCCCAGAACGGGCGTCCCGAGGGCTGGGGTAACGCCAGCTCTTCAGGAGCTCCCAGAGGCACAAGGGTTCCAAGACAGTGGCCTGGGGAAGTCCTGCATGGAGAGGCCACCCCCTCATCTGCCCATCACAGCCCTGGGAGGTTGCCACTGCCTTTCTTTCTGTGGCTAAGCAGCGCCCTCTTCTAGAGAGTTCTGAACCAGCATCCAAGTGCATCTGTGGGACATTAGCAGGTGTCCCTGGTGAGCCCACTGCGTGCTCAAGACCCTGTCTCACCTCATCATCCGACCCCAGGGAGCTGGCCCTCTGAGGGAGCCCCCTTTACAGGTGAGGTCACAGAGACTCAGAGAGGGTGAGTGACTTGCACAAGGCCGCACAGCTAGCAGTGGTCGAGTTCTTTCTGTAGTTGTTCCACGGGCGACCTACAGATGGAGCTGTAGAACAGCAACTGGGAAAGCAGGTGATCAAAGTGTGGCGTGTCAGACTCTAAAAGGAGGATTTGCCGCTCCACAAGGCGTCTTACATGCGTCTTCTCATTTAATTTACTCAGTAAATTTACTCAGTAAATCAAGGGTAGCATTCCAGTTTGCTTTCAAAGATGAAGAGACTGAGGCTCAGAGAGGGGACATGATTTGTTCATGGGACTAGGATTGGATTACCAGATTGAACAAATAAGAATATAGAATGAAAATTTACTGAATACTAATAATAATATTAAGCCGAGCACGGTGGTGCACGCCTGTAATCCCAGTGGCTAGGGAGGCTGAGACAGGAGGATCACAAGTTCAAAGCCAGCCTCAGGAATGACAAGGCACTAAGCAACTCAGCAAGATTCTGTCTCTAAATAAAAATACAAAAATGGGCTTGGGATGTGGCTCAGTGGTAGAGTGCCCCTGAGTTCAATTCTGGTACCCAATAATAATAATAATAATAATGGATTCCTAGTTCAATTTGAATTACAGAAAAATAACAGTATGCATGAGATACACTGAAAGAGTTATTTGTCCTGTATTTTATCTGACAACCTTCACAGGTCACGCAGCTGGTAAATGGCTATTTACCCTCCTCCCTGTGGCCTTCTAGAAAGAATGATAGGGATATGGTGGGGTGGAGGCTGGCGCGCCTCCCTGCCTCCCAGAGGAATGTGAACCCTAGCCCTCCACTCATGGGCCCAGATCACCACAGCTGAGGGCTGCCCAGGAACCGCAGCCCTGCCCCTCCACATGCCCCCATCTCTGGGGCCTCTCCCTGCCCTCCACCTTTTACCAGGAGAGCCACTGTGGGCTGGAGGCAGGGCCCTGGGCTCTAGTCCCCACTCTGCTGGGTGTCCCTGGAACAATCACCTCCTGAGCCTCAGTCTCCCCATCTGTCACAGGATGGGGACCAAAGCAGAAGTAGTGGTCCCCTGGAGCAGTGCCCTGGGAGAGCTGGTTTAGGACGGATGGATCTCTGCAGGATGGGGGGGTGGACAGGGGCTTCTGCATCTGTAACTGGTGCCCCCTGGAGATCTGAGCAGGAGCCCAGCTCATTCTGGGGCCAAGAGCGACTGAGGGTCTTTCCGACCTTGGCATGTTGGCTGGGCCCATCTGGACCTTTGAACTTGACCTTTGAGCATCTGACAAGCAGGAAGAAGGCACTGGAGGCTTTAGAAAGGCCTTGATGGAGGGCACAAGGCCATGTTTGTTGGGTGAGGGTCGAAGGGAGGAAAAGTCCCTCAATCTCCCTCCCTGCTGGCTGAGACCACTTCCAACCTCAGAATTCAGACATGTTTCTTACAACAAAAGAGAGTCTACATTTTCATAGTCCCTGGTTGGCTCGTGATTATTTCCCCATGGGGCTACTGTTGTCACCCCACCCTGGATTAACTGGTGGGGAGGCTGAGGCTCAGAGAGGTTAGTAAGTTACCTGTGTTAAACAGCACAGCTAGCCGGGCGCGGAGGCGCACGCCTGTAATCCCAGCACTTTGGGAGGCTGAGGCAGGAGGATCTCGAGTTCAAAGCCAGCCTCAGCAATGGCGAGGCACTTAGCAACTCAGTGAGACCCTGTCTCTAAATAAAATACAAAAAAGGGCCAGGGATGTGGCCCAGTGGTCGAGTGCCCCTGAGTTCAATCCCCGGTACCAACCAAAAAAAAAACAAACAAACAAAAAAAAAAAAAACAGCACAGCTGTTCCAGTCCCCGGCTCTGGGACCAGGACTTGGCCCACCCGCCCCGCTCTAGGGTGGTCCTGAAAGGTGCCAGCCCCTTCTCCCGTCCTGGGTCCTGGCCACTGCCGTTTCTGTCATGGTGCTCCCAGCCCCATCTCTGTCCTGCAGCAACCCACTGGGGGTCTTTGTCCAACACGCTCCGGACCCCAGGTCTGAGCCTGCCTTCTTTCCCTGGGCCCAGAGCCGGGGTCTGGGCGCGGCCCGCCCTCCTCTCCCACCCGCGGAGCGGCTCTGGAATTTGGGCTGATGACAGCTGCTCCTGCCCGTCCCTCCCCCTCCCCCAGCCCTGTGCTGATTACAAATAAACATCCGGTCTACGCGGGAGAGTAATTAACTCTCCGATGTGGGGAGAACTAATCAGCCTGGAGTTTGCTGCAGGTGGGAAAGGCGCAGGCTTTTCCTAAGGAGTATGCAAATGCACCCGCAGCTCGCCGCGAGCCCCTCCCGCTCCTGGGAGGGGCGGTCAGGCCGGAAGCGCCTGCTGGGGCGGAGACGGGCTCCGGACCCGGGCTCGGGTGCGTGGGGGCGGGCCCTCGGGTTTCGGGGATCAGAGCAGGGGTGGGGCTCGCTGGCCCGCAGCACACCTGCCGTGCTTGTGTGGAGGGCGGGGGGGACAGGCTCTGAATCCAAATGCCACTGTCCTCGCCCTGGTGACCGTGGGCGAGTCGCCGCGCCTGCCCGAGCCTCAGTCTTCTCCGGGATGATAATGCGCGCGTGCCGGGCTTGCACCGAGGCCTGGGCAGGGACACCCTGCGGTGCTTAGCTGGGGCTCGGTGTGTGGGGCACTCAGGTTGAAAAGCTTCAAGACGTGCCTGTGGCGTCGCACGTGGGCTGCAAGTCAAGGCGAGCCGCGCCCTGGGCCTGCCTTTCGGGGTGCGGTCGGCCCCGTGATTGGTGATTTGGGGGGGGGCTCTCCAGGAATGGCCCTCGGTCTGGTCCCCCAGCTCCACCATTTTGCCTGCCTGGCCTGAAATTCTGGCTTAGGACTCGGGTAGGGACAGTGACCATCCCCAGCCCCTCAACACCCCTCACTACCCACACAGAAGTTAAGGAGGCCTGGCTCTCAGGTTGGTGCCTGCAGGGTCACCGCAGACAGGGAGCGCGGGCTTCTCAGCATTGGGCTCCCCGTGAGGCTCCTTCACCCCCTCCTTGCCAGGCCCTGCTGGAATTCCACCCGTGTGGGGTCATCTTTCTGTGGTTAGGCATTGCCCTCCTCCTAGGTCGCCTTTAAAGGACAGGGGTGGTGCAGGGAAAGCGGGGTGAGGCCATTTCTGGGTAATGGAAATGTTTTCTATCTTGACCTGGGCTGTCAGTTACAAGGGTGTAGGATTTGTCAAAATTCACCAAATGGTACATTTAAGCTCACCGTTTATAAGTTTTGCCTCCATCAAACATAATTAGAACTAAAATGAAATGTACACATCCTTTGGGCTGTGCCCGTTGGCACACGCCTGTAATCCCAGTGGCTCGGGAGGCTGAAGCAGGAGGATCATGAGGTCCAAGCCAGCCTCAGCAAAAGGGAGGCTCTAAGCAACTCAGTGAGACCCTGCCTCTAAAAAAAATACAAAATAGGGCTGGGGATGTGGCTCAGTGGTCGAGAGCCCGGGGTTCAATCCCTAGCACCCCCCATACCCAAATGTAGATATCTTTTGGGAGAGATCACATACTGGTATGATAATGATGCCCAAGTGGTCACCCAACATCTGCTTGCCCGCTCTGGGGAAGGGGCGCTCCCTACCTACGAAGCCAAGCAATCTGTTTAGCAGTGGACCTGGGCTTTGAACGCAGATTGGACTCCAGAGTCCAATCCCTGAGTCCACCGACTCCTCCAGGACTGTGTGTACTTAGGAACTGTCATCAGAGTGAAATGAGGCATGACATGTGAAATGTTTGTCGCATGCAGTCTAGAGTCATTGAAAGATCCCACACATCCAGAGACGTGGGAGATTTACACGTCCCACCCCATTGAAACCGGGGTTTGAGATGAAACTATATTCTCTGCTTCACCAATTTCTTTCAGGGTTCTTGGCTCACAAATTTGAAGAATGAAATCTGCGGGTAATAACTGAAGGCAAGGCTGGATGGTGTAGGATTTATTTAAGTGAGAAGAAACGAGTCCTCACGCCAGGTGAGAGAGGGGACTGTTGGTGAGTTTTCCACCTAAATGTACTAGTCCAGGGGCTTACATAGCCCTTATGCAGAGCCCTGATCAAAATCCATGCTAAACAGGTTTTGGAAAAGGGTTAAGGCTCTTGGCTGGTCTGTGACCCTCCAAATGGCTGTGTCCTTTAAGACCCTGACTTTGAACTTTCCAGGCACTTCTGTTCGGGGCCCGCCTGCATTTCCATTCTCCTGCTCCGGGACTAAGGAGTTGGCTAGAGGGTCAGGTCATTTTCTTGGAGTGGTCTTTACATTGGGGGAGGGGACAACTTAATAGAAGCCCATGACCCTGATGACCAGCCAGGGTGACACAGAACTGAGGAAGGCCTGGGCAGTGGTGGACACACAGGCTGCAGCCAACACCTGGACAGCTCAGCTGGCCCAGCCAGGGATGATATCCTATGGGGTTCCCTACAAGGATGTTGTCAACGACAGTGACAGCACTGATAGTGAAGAGGAGGACGAGGTGGAGGGTGATTTAGACCGTGAGGACGACAATGTCAATGTGATGACCATTCTGTATTGGGCCCTACCAGTCAGGATGAGCTAAGTCACGCTGCAGTAACAACCACACCTCAGTGGCTCAATGCTACAAAGGTTTGCTCTTTGCTCCTTCAAAGCCTGTCCTGGGTCCAGGTGACTTTCCATGCAGTCAGCCAGCCAGGCCGCTCACAGGCTATATCCCCACCTTTGGCAATTCGAGGACTGCTCCACGCCAGCAGCAGGGCAAAAACACACTGGTGAGTTTGCACTAGCCATGTCACTTCCCATCATGTGTCATTGCACAGTGCTGGTCTTGGCCCCACGTGGTTGTGGGATGGTGAATAAGAATAGTGGATGACGTCTCCACCCCAGCCTGACTTTGGAGGTCCACTAAGGCTTTGTATTGTGGTGAAATGCATATAGCATAAAATTTGCACTTTGAGGTGTGCAGCTCAAAGGCGCCAAGGAGATTCACATCACCATGTGACCTGAGCCCCTCCCCCTCCAGAACTTTTTCATCATTTCCTACTGAAACCCCGTGCCCGCTAAACCCTAACCCCCACCCCCAGCCCAGCCCCCCATAAGCACCACTCCACTGCCCGTGAATCTGACCACTCTAGGACCTCGTGGAGGTCCAACCATGTGTCACTTGTCCTTTTGTGATTGGCGTGATGCCTACTATAACATATTATCCAGATTTCCTTACTTTCTGAAGCAGAATAAAATCCCATGGCAAGGGCTGGGGCTGGGGCTCGGTGGCAGAGCGCTCGCCTAGCATATGTGAGGCACTGGGTCCGATCCTCGGCACCACGTCAACATCAACATGTAAAACAAAGGCATGCTGTCCATCTACAACAACAAAAAAAATGTTTCCTAAAAATTCCATGGCAGGCAGGAACCAGATTCACTGGCCCATCATCAGCCCGCTGGGGGACACCTGGGTGATCTCCCCACTTTGGCTATAGCGAATGATGCTGCCACAGATGCCCCAACTCCTTGCTTCCCTGAGCCCCCCGACTGCCAGCACCTTGGGGGTCACTCCCAGAGCTTTGCCGCTGTCCACAGGGAGCCACACCCTGCCCAGTCCACAGCCCGTTGGCCACGTCGCAGCCCTTGAGCTGCGTCCCTTTGCTTTTATGGTCCCCGGCTCCCCACGTGCCAGGTTCAAGTTCACCTGCGCCTTGAGGCCCATCTGGAACATTCCGCCTGCTCCGGGAAGGCTCTGTGCCCCCGAGGCCCCTTTTTTTCCCCCGAGAGCCCCTGACCCCCTGTGTTAGGTCTGGGACTACTTGAGACTTTCGATTACTGCCGCCCACCCTGGCCTCTCCTACCCCCTCTTCCGGAAGGGGTGTTTTTCTTTAGCAAATAGTCGAGATGAAATCCTCTTCAAGACAGGCAAAAATGAGGGTCTTCCCTGCAAATATGACCAGCTCAAGTGACCATGGCTGTCACTTATACTAGTGCAATGACTTTGGGTTCAAAGTAAGCAGGTTCCAGGGGTCACCTTGCAAGAGCTGCTTGGCCTCCACGCCACCATGTGCACCAGGTGACATCAGCTGTCCACACTGCACGGCTGCTGTTGGCACAGGGGGACGCTGGGCAGAAGAGCCGTGGCTCCATTGCCTTTTGTCCCCGCTGGGGAAGAGTCGTCCGGGCAGCCCTCTCTCTGGGGTCTCCTTCTGCTCCCTCGCTTTCTCCAGCTTCTTGGCTTGGGCAGACAGGAAGTCCCTGGGCACGCCGGCTGGGAGGGGTGGGCGAGCCCTCTCCCCCTGTGGGAGCCGGGCTGCGGGCTCTGGGAGGTGGGTTGATGCTGGCAGTAAGGAGAGCGAGTGCAGGCGCGTGTGCTGGGCTCAGGACGGCCCAGGGTGACAGGTGCAGGTTCCAAGTCACTCACGAAGCCGGACCAGGTGCCCAGCTCTGCACAGGCGCATGGAGAGGGCCAGCTGGGCCCCGAGGCTCCAGGTCCCGCCCAGCCTGTGCAGCCTCGGCCCTTTCCTCCTGTGTCAGTGTCCTCCTCCCTCACAGGCACTGTCCCTGTGGTCTCCTCGCAGGCCAGTGGGAGGTCCCCTAGATGACACTCATGGGGGAGTGTCCAGGAGCCAAGCAGAGCTACGGATGTCCATCCGGGTCCTGCTGGTGGGTGGCGGGTGGCGGGCGGCGGGCAGGGCTGCGCCCCTGCAGCAGGAGGCGGGGCTGGGCTGCACTTGGAGGTATTGGTGGGGTGGGGGGCGCTGCGGGGGTCCCCTGCTTCCTCTGGGCCCAGCTGCTCCTCTGAGTGTGTGATGGTCCTGGGCCTCGGGTTCCCTGTTGCTGGTGGCAATGGAGTTTGCCGCGCTTTGGGCGCATGCAGGGCCAGGCAGGTTTTGTGGGTTTTTTGTTGTTTAACCTAAATGACCCTGAGGTCCCTTCCTGGTGTGTATGTTGCTTCCAGAGGACATGCAGGACAACGGGGCTCCAGAGGTGGTGCCGCTTGCCCCAGGCCGTGACTGAAAGACTCCAAGGGCAGGGCAGAAGCTGGGCTTCAGTGCACACTGCTGTGTGGCCCGGAGCAAGCAGCCTGGCCTCTCTGAGCTCAGTTTCCACTTGTTAAAGGGAGCCGTGGTGCTCGCAGGCGGTGAAGACCTTGGCAGGCCTCATTGAGGTTCGAGCCCGGGACTGCGGCGCCCTGCTGCACAAGGTGGCCTCTGCGGGCAGGGCGCCGGCCCAGTGGCCTCCAGAGCCTTTGCCGTTTGTCATGGTGTTCCCAGCCTCCCTCTCAGCCTCCAGGCTCCCAGAGGCCTCTGCCTGACGGCGCTTGGTCTCCTGGTCTCCGCAGAGGCTGGCGCTGGTGACGCTGGCCCTCCTCCCCCAGCCCTCGTCCCCCGAGCCCAGGTGTGCGCGGGCCAGGGTCCTCCTTGGCACTGAGGCAGTGACTCCCTGGGATTGCTGCATCTGTGAGGGCTAACTGGGGGTGCCACTCCAGAGCGCCCCCTTTGGATCTCAGCAGGAAGGGGTGACCAGGTTATTTTGGCGATAAAAGTTTAATAAATTGCGAGGCACGGGTTTCATCCTGTGGGTAATTAGCTGCCGCCGCTGGCTCCCTCCTAATTGTCTCTCTCACTCCAGACGGGAGGAGATCAATAGGAAGCGGCCACTGTGCGGTGAAAGTCACAATTAATTAATTGTCGGGCGTGTGTGTGTCTCCATCTTTGCCACATCAAAGGGCTGCGGGCGGCAGCTGCCCAAGTCTTGGCAACGAGGGGCGGCCGGGCCCAGGGCCCCCCATGCACGTGACCACTGGCCACAGGGCCTGCTTCTCCCTCAGGCAGTGGGAGCGCTGAAGAAGGGGTCCCCTGAGACCCCAGGCTCCTTGTCAGAAGGCTTCACCCCCTGCGGCCCCTTCAACCTGTCCACCTCTGTGCAGTCTGCTGGCCTTTCTGGCCCGCGGAGGGAGGTGCTGACTGGGAAGGAGAAGCTTCTAGGGTGTCAGGATGCTCTGCATTTTTATCTGAGTGTGGCTTCATGGGTGTGCGCCTGCGTGGGAGACCATTTTGCCATACACTTAAGGTGAGTGCAAGTGGTCACGCGCACAGACGTCCCCCTGCCCAGGAGCAAGCGCTTGGCTGGTGCTCTGGGGGCTTGATGAGGAGGCTCCGCGGCCAGCGGGCGATGACAGGCCCTCCCCAAACACGGAGATAACAGCGGCGTCCCCATTTTACAGATGGGGACACAGAAGCACAGAGACAGGGAGAGGGGACTCCTGGGGGGGGCTTGTGTGGGCTTCACACAGCTCCACCTCTGCACGGAGGCCAGGATGGGTCCCTGCCGCAGACAGGGACGTGGAGGCTCAGAGAGAGGCTGGGAGAGACGGGCCTGGTCGGAGCCGATTGTATCACAGCAACGTCCCTGGGGGGAGGGGGAGGGGAGCAGGGGGGACAGAGGAGGTGGAGAAGGTGGGATCAGGGAGGGCCCATGGGGCTCCAGGCGCCAGCCTCTGTCAGGGCCGCAGCCCCACAGGTGACGCTTGGCTTTGGGGAGGGTCAGGCCTGCCTGTCCCCGACCCGGCATGCGCTGGGCTCTCCCTGTCACCTGCCAGCGGGCTCCTGGGCCCCCTGTGCTCACAGGTTGACAAATATTGCGACAGCTTCCTCCTGGGGGAGGCGGTGCCCCGCTCCTGCTGCTGCTCCTCCCACCTCCCCCAACGCTGGCATCAGGGGACGCCACCTCCTGGCTCCTCCACTGTTGCCGCCTGTCACTGCGCCTTTGAAGTGGTGCCTGACTCTGCAGTCCCTCTGAAGTCCCTCCCTGCTTATGCAGCAGCTGGTCCAGCAAGTCCCCTGCCGCCGGCTCCGGCTCTCCGTGACGGTGCCAGCCGCTGGGGACCCGGGGAGACAGCCTGGGGGGCTGGGGCGGGGGAGCTGGAGGAAGCGGAGATGCCAGTCCTGCCTTCAGGGTCCTGAGACCCAGTCTGCTTATTTTTTGTTTAAAAGGACAGAAAAGGCGCTTCTGAGAACCCCAACGTGCGATTTCACTTCAAAGAAAAAGGAATAAAGAAAGGGGGGCAGGGCCACGGGCCACAGGTAAAGCCTGACACTGTTCTGAATATCGTCACTGCTGTGGCGCTGCACACAGAGGGTGCTGGGCCGGGAACCCTCTGGTGCCTGCTGAGGGGCCTCATGACCTTGGGCAAGTCACTCTCCTCCCTGGAGACCCCTGAAGGGCTGCGGGCGCTCCACCCCTCCGCTCCAGTCCCGCTGTGGAACCATCCCACAAAGTCTGGTCCTTCAAAGACACAGCACCTCTGGAAAGCCTTCCACAGCCCAGAACATTAGAGGGGGGCGAGGGGCCTCTGGGACCCCGATGAGTGGGATGATCTATTTGGACATGGATGCTTGAAATCTCCATTTTAAAGAGGTGACACTCAGGATCAGAGGGGTTAAGCAAGTTGCCCAAGGTCACACAGTGAAGGAGTCCATGGGAGAAGCAGGATCACGAGCCTGTGGGTTCTGGCTGCCTGGCCGGAGGCTTTGTCCTGCCTCACGGAGCTGCAGGAGGAAGTCCCTGGAAAGCAAAGCCACCGTTACGTGACTTGTGTTTTTCGACCAAGACTCTTGGAAGTGGGCTTTAAGGGTGGGGGCTCTGGAGTGAGCCAACTTGGTCCCACGATTGCCACTCTCTTCGTGGGACCATAGGCCACAGATCTCCAGCGTCGAGCTCCCTCACTGTACAGAGGGGCGAGGGGCTGCCCGCAGCAGCCCCCGGCACAGGGAGCCCTCTGGGAGCGCTGGCAGCCGCCCCCTCGAGCCCTTCGCCTCGGGCTGGGCCCGTCTGTTTTCTTTGTCAACCTCTTGGAGGAAGAGGTCACGCGAGCCGGTCTCCCAGGCCTGGCTGTCACATTGGTGCCTCTCAAGCGACCCCCAACCCCCCAGAGCCACTTCTTGGGAGAGACAGGCAGCCCCTGCCAGGCTCTGTGTGAAATGTCAACCTCATGTCACCGGGAGGCCACTGCTGACACTGATGAGACCGCCAGCAGGCCAGGAGCAGCCCAGGGCTGGCCTAACCCCCCTGGACCGGGCCTTTGTTGGTCCCCCTGTCACACTCTGGCTCCTGATGGTTGCTTGGGTCGCCTGCCTGGGGCTGGGGAGCTGTCAGTCTAGGGACTAGCTGGCAGGAGGGCAGGTAGGCGGGCCCAGGCACGGGGCAGAGGGCGGGTGCCCAACCGGTGTGGACACAGGGCTCAGATGCAGAATGAGATGGTTTGGGATCCAGACTCTGACTCCTGCCCCACCTGCTGCAACCTGGGTCAAGTCAGGTCACCTCCCTAGATTAAGGTTCTCTACCTGAAGATGGGGACAGGGTGGTTCCTCTCCCCACTGACTTACTGTGTGACTTTGGCCAAGGCACTTTCCCTCTCTGGGCTTAGGTTTTCACACTTGCAAAATGAGACTGAGCACCCAGTTTGCATCACCGGGAGGAAAGTTTCCAGTGAGGCCAGTTTGGGGAGGGCACTGGAGACTGGGCTTCCTCCTCCCGTCCTGCTCCCCTCCCCTGGGAATCAGGCTGGGTGGTCAGCAGAGGACAGGTGGGCACCACTTTCAGCACTTGTACTCAATTTGGAAGCCCAGCCCAGGACACCCCAAAGCTACAAGCCTGGGAATGGCTGCTCTGTCTTTTGAAGTCTGGCCCGGAGCCGGAGCAGCCCCCCTGCGCACGCTCTGCAGCGCCAGCCCCTCCAGCCTGCCGCCCTCTCCCTGCAACCCCAGCTATTTCAGTCATCCCGGGGGTGGGATTCTTTGGATCTAGGCGGCCTGGTAGCTTCCTAGAGGGGACCAGCAGCATTCCATCCTTCATTCAGTGTCAACCAGGTGGACAGTCCACAGATCCTGTCCAGCATTTGTTAGCCGCCGAAAGGGATTGCAGCCTGGAACGGCAGTGCCGCGGGAAGGAGTCCGGAGACAGGATGGAGACGAAAAAATTCTTTAATCTTTCTGTCTCTGTCTCTTGTAATTTCTAACACTACATACACACTCTCACAAGAAACCAACCACGTACTCTTACAAGAAACTACAATGTATCTATACAATAGCGATAACCCTGTCCTTTCACTCTCACAAGAAACCAAGCCACGTACTCTTACAAGAAACTACAATGTATCTATACAATAGCGATAACCCTGTCCTTTCTCTCTCTGGTCTCATCCCATGCGCCCGAGCAGGAATGGTGCTTGCTCGATCTGCCGAGTCACTCCTCAAATCTCTCGAGATCTTGGGCCAAGTCCCGTGAGACTACGGAAGGCGACAATGCCCAAAAATGTCAATCTGCTGAGTCATTGCTCAAATCTCTCGAGATCCTGGGCCAAGTCCCGTGAGACTACGGAAGGCGACAATGCCCAAAAATGTCTATGGCCCATAGTCAACCGCAATCTTAGCTATCTCCCCAAACAGGGCTCCTGCATTTCCCCCTTTTGTTTTAAAAGAGGGGATGCTCTAGGACGTCTATGTGCAACCAACATTCTTACCCGTCATTGGATAATCAAGGCTGTGCCCTTGACTCCTGTCTTAGGTTGATATGTCGGCCACATGAGACTGTCCCGTGCGACTGTGCCTGTCTTAGGTTGTCCCCCTCTGGGGATCTTACCCGTCATTGGCTAACCAGCCATCCAATGGAGCCCTTTAGGATCGATTGTGTAAGATGACTAACAGCCGTCCAATTGGGAGGAGATGCTGCGGCTTTAAGGCGACAAGCCTTTTGGTGACAAGTCAAATTGCATAGCATATCAAATTCTTTAAACAAATCAGCTGCCCTAAGTTCTATCAAGTAACACAGTGAGTTCTCTAAACAAATACCCGCAAGGTACTGTCCCATGAAGTCCCAAACAATGAAAGATCAAAATGTCCACTTGTTATAACACGTAGATCTAGGAGGCCCCATGCATGCAGAGCAGAGGCCACACTGCTGGTGAGGTTGTTTTGACATTTGAGCAGCAGGGATGCTTGCAGCGACCGCGATCCCTGCAGCTGTAGAAGCAGCCGTCTTTTTTATGTCTAGACGATGCCACCGGCAAATCTTCAGGGCCCGCTATCTAGAGACTGAAGCATCAATTGTTAAAGGAAAGGCAGTGCTATTCCAGCACTGAGTCAAGAGGCGAGTTGTCAAACTAAATAATAGAATTATTAGATTGGAAAAATAAGTTGATTTCTGCTCACACACATTGTAGCCTGTGCTCCCACAAACATAAGCTGGCAAAATATCATTTTTAGAACAAAACAAAGAAAGACTGAGGGTAATTACTGCATTAAAGATAGATTAAAGAAAAACTAAAAGCACTTTGGAGAAATAATTTGTTAGCTGGAACTCTCGAGTTTCTGCATACACAGCAGTCCTTTACCTGTTGAAATAATTGAAATTAAATCATTTTTTAAACAAATGAAGTTAATAACAAATAAGCAACCTCATGTCAAAACACCAAAATATCAGGTTATACAGCACTAGTCATATTTTTTGCTAAAGAGAAGTCCCTGGGACACCTATAAAACAAAATTGAAGGTACCTTCACTTATTAAATTATTTACCCATTTTGAATACTCTTAAACTTAAATGAATTAGAGTTATTTGGATCCATATATATATATATATATATATATATATTCACAAGCGCTTTGTTATTTTTGATGTCACACTGGACAGACGCACATACAAACATATATTTGTGACGTCACATTAACATGAAATTTAGACAAATACACAAATAAACACATATATAAAAAGTAAAAAATATATATATATATAATTGTGTGCACACTAAAGAGAGATCTCTTCGTCCCAGCCGGAGGAATGACACTTAAGTTGTGACATATTTTGAAGGACTCTTTTAAGGGAATCATTCCATATCTTCATCATGGTCCTCTTGATTTTGTACCTTTTTTATTAATCTTGATTCCTCAACAACTTCATCTTGATCCTTTTGATGTGGTACCTGCTTTATTAATCTAGATGGTATCCATATTGGAGAGGATTCATGCTTTGGAAAGACACAAACAGATCCTCTCCCCCAAATTAATACTGGATCCGGACCCTTCCATGTACCTGAAAGAACATCCTTCCAGTAAACCAAAGGTTTATGTTGTTGATGTGGGTTCCAATGTCTGTCTCCAGCAGAATAACCATCAGAGTCTAAAGTTAAAAAATTTAAAGTAAACAGGGCAAAACTGCCAATCTGTCCTTAGGATTTTTCCAGTTTCCTTCTTTCTGTTTTAACAACATAACTTTTAGTGTGCGGTTTGCTCTTTCAATAATGCCTTGACCCTGAGGATTGTATGGGATGCCTGTTTTATGGGATATGTTGAATTTTGCGCAAAACTGTTTGAAAGATGAGGACGTATAAGCGGGACCATTATCTGTTTTAAGCATTTTGGGGATGCCCAATGCAGCAAAAGCTTGTAAACAATGAGATGTGACATCTTTAACTTTTTCTCCGAATGTAAGGAAGCAAAAATCATGCCTGAGCATGTATCTATGGTTACATGAATAAATTGCAATTTTCCAAAGCTTGGCTCATGAGTAACATCCATCTGCCACAAATGATTGGGCATTAATCCTCTAGGGTTAACACCAAAATGAGGATTGGGCAAATGTGTTATACAAGATTTACAATCTTTTACAATTGTTCTGGCTTGCTCCTTTGTGATTTTAAACCTACGTTGCAAGGTGGTGCTGTTGACGTGAAACTGGGAATGAAATAAAGTAGCTTGTTGTAGTGCTGAAAGTATAAATATTGTTTTTGTAAGTTCATCTGCCTTTTGTTTTTTTTCTTTTTTTTTTTGTGTGTTGTGTGGTGTTTTTTTTTTTTTTCATTACCTTCATGGAGGGGGCCAGGCAAATTAGTATGTGCTCTAATATGGCCTACGAATAGAGGTTCTTTTCTTGCCCACAAAAGTTTTTGTATCTGATAAAACAATTTAAAGGCTGGAGTATGAGGTGCTATTGGTCCTGCTAACTCTAATTTTGGGACGGCTTGTACAATATAGTGGCTATCTGAAAAAAATGTTTATGGGCTGGTCTCTAAAATTTTCCAGAGCTCTTACCACAGCTTCCAATTCCACTAGTTGAGCTGATTTGTGTGCAGTTATGTAAGTCATATTTTTCTTTTGTAGTGACTAACTGCAGCAGTACCATTTGAGGACCCATCTGTAAATACATTAAATGCCTTAGGAATAGGTTGATTTTTTATATTACCTGTGGAAATATAATAGGATGATTAATACAAAAAGATAATATAGGAGACTTAGGAAGGTGATTATCAAAATTTGCAGAGGTAGAGCATCTAGCTATAGCCCATGTCCATTATCATTGAAGCATAAATATTCAATCTGTGACGATGAATAGGGAGTAATAATAGTAGCAGGGTGAATGCCAAATATTTTAGTAGAAGTTTTAAGTCCTTGAAGAATAAGTTTAGCCACCATGGAGGTATATGACTCAATTATGCTTTTAGGAGAGACAGGCAAATGTATCCATAATAAAGGCCCTGTTGCCAAAATACTCCTGTCGGTGTATATTGTGAAGAAAATAATAATCAATATCAGCGGTTGAGTTAAATCAAATCTGTCACAATGAGCTCCTTCTATGGCTTTTTCTACTACCTTTAAAGCTTTCCTAGCATCAGGAGTCAATGTTCGCGGTGAGGATGGATCAGGGGCCCCTCGAAGAATATCAAATAAAGGTTTTAATTGGCCAGTAGTAGTGAGGTTTAGTGTAGGGCGAAGCCAATTAATGTCTCCCAGTAGTTTTTGGAAATCATTGAGGGTGGTTAAATGTTCTTTATTTATTAAAATTTTTTGGGGTCTAACAAAAGTATCCATGATTTTAAATCCTAAATATAATATGGGAGATCTGGTTTGAACTTTTTCTTCTGCTATATATAATCCGTATTTTTTAAAATTTTCTACCATGTCACTGAATATATTAAATAAGATTTTTTGATTAGGGTGGGCCAGTAAAATATCATCCATGTAATGTAGACACATGAGGTTTGGATATTTATTTTTAATGGGTTGGATAGCCTTGTCCACATATATTTGGCATATGGGGGGCTATTAGCCATTCCCTGCGGCAAAACCTTCCATTGATATCTCTGATCAGGGCCATTATTGTTAATAGAAGGAACTGAAAAAGCAAACCTGGGGGCATCCAGAGGATGTAGGGGAATAGAAAAGAAGCAATCCTTTATATCAAGACTAATAACATGGAAATTTTTTGGAATAGCTATAGGATTCGGAAGTCCAGGTTGAGTAGGGCCCATGACTTGCATGGTTTTATTAATTTGTCTAAGATCATGTAATAATCGCCATTTTCCTGATTTTTTTTCTTGATCACAAATATGGGGGAATTCCAGGGAGAGGTGGAATGTTCTATATGTCCTGCTTTTAATTGTTCCTTAACTAGTAGGTGGGCCGCTTGTAATTTCTCTTTAGATAGGGGCCACTGAGGGACCCACACTGGCTTATCAGAAAGCCATGGTATTTTCAAAATTATTTTCTCAGTGGCCCCAAAGAAAAATGTCTTTTTCCTATATAATAATGATTTCTTTTAGGGTTAAGCTTACCCTGTACTTTTTGCTTTTAGGGTTAAGATTACCCTGTATGTTTTTACATTTAACACCTGCAGGTTTGGTTGCAAGGTGTACTCCCATTTGTTGTAAAATATCTCTTCCCCATAAAGTAACCGGTAGATTAGGTAAAACATAAGGCTGAAATGTGCCTTTATGTCCTTCATCATCCTCCCATTTTAAAATTACCGCACTTTTTTTCTGGGAGGTTATTATATCCCAGGGTTGAAGCTTTTTGCCAGGGCAGGCAAATTAATGATGGAAGAATCAGTGGGGATTCCTTCCTTGTTCCGGGCATATTCATTTTAAATGAATTATGTAAATTTGGAAGGAGGAGCAGCTGAGCAATTCTATCTCCCTGATTAATAGAACTTATACTTTGGGGTGCCTGGCCTGGGGCAAACCTGGACTTTGACCAACAGTCCCTGAGGGAAGAGGTGTGGGAATCAGTTGAACCCCCATTTCAGGTGTTAACACTCCTGCATTTCCTCCTGTTCCTCTGGTTCAGCATTTGGAGAAGCCTCGTACCCCCGGGGCATGCCCCGTGCCCCTGTGCCATGGATGTCAGCATTTATTGTGATTTCCTTCTTACAAGGCGGTAGAATTTGGTCGGAGGTCCCCCCCGATTGATTATAATGTCTATGTGAGCAAAATTTTGAGCAGCATCTCTCACAGCTGCTGCAATCACATTCAGGTTGTATATATATGGAAAGATGGTGATGAGGCGCATTTTCACGCTCAATGTCGCAGCTCCCAGCAAATGAGCATTAGGTCCTTTGGACAAGCTACCTTGCCAGCTGCATTTATCGGTTGACTATGGGCCATAGACAACCGCAATCTTAGAGCCACCAAGCAGCGCCCCATGCCAGGCGCAGGGCAGGCATCGTGGGCCACTCATTCAGTTTAGAAGCACCTGCCACATGCCCTGTGCTGAGCGAGGTGAAGGCGCACAGTCCGGCTCCCTGGCCCCGCCCTGAAACCACCGAGCGGGAAACCAGGCTGTTTTGTATGCGGACGTGAAAACCCAGCGTCGTCTCCCTGTGGCTAATGAATCATCGGGCCTCACAAGGGAAGCCGAGCAGACCCCCTTGTCCATGAATTTGCTAATTGAGCTCCTCGAACTCAGACATTAACCTGCATTACCATAAATACTGTGGAGAGCGCCGTGTTCGGCGGCCGCTCGGTGCTAATGGAGAAAATCAGACGAGGAATAAAACTGAAATGGAATCATAAAACCTTATTTTCACCATTAATTTGAACCTAGTCTTCCCCAAATACTGTGAGCTAAATCCTCAGCACTCGGGGGCTGGAGAGAGGAGGGTGGGCTGACAAAAGGGAGACTCGAGCCAGGGCGGCTGGGAGGGGAGCTGGGCGGGGGCGGTGTGCGGGCTCGGGCCGCTGGGCTGCCGCCGGTCCATGCCCTTGAGGGGTGGTTCCTGGCAGTGGGTAATCCTGGCTTCCTGAATGGAGAGACGTGGGCGCAGGGCAGAGGAATAACAAGGGGGGAGAGAGAGAGATGGACAGCGAGGTGGATGGCGGGCAGACAGAAGGTAGGACAGACTGACAGCCAGTCAAGAGACAAATGGGCAGTCAGCCTGACCAGTGAGAGGGCAGACAGACAGACTTAGGGGGCCAGGGAGACCAACAGATAAGCCTGCAGACGACGGATGGACAGCCAGGCTGGTCTGGCCAGCTGACAGGTGACAGGCAGACGGACAGGCACAGTGACGACCCGAGCAGCAGATCTGGGAGACAGGCAGCCGGGCTGTCCTTTGGGAGGCCAGAAGGACGGGGTGACTGACAGCAAGCAGGGAGGGGAATCTGGGGTCGGGGCGGAGGCTGGGACCGCCGAGGCCCTCCCGGGAGTGCTTGGCAGGAGGAGGGGGCCTGGCGACGCCCTCGCATTGCGTGCGTGTCGAGCCCCTTGCGTGAGGGAGACTGGCGTGCGGGGTGCTCCCCTGGGCCCCGGCCTCCCAGCCTCCCCGCCTCCGCCTGCTGCTGCTCACAGCCACACACGTCATCTGGCACGCGAGGCCAGGAGGCTTGGAGCCCCTGCTGAGGCGCTCGGTGGTGGGGGGACAGTGCCCTGCCCGCTGACAGGCGCTCAGTCCCAGTGCACTTGTGGCTGGTGGACTGTGCTGGACCCTGGGCCTGAGCAGGAAGCCTGCCAGCCCCAGGTACAAGCCCACGGCCAGCTCTCACCAGGCCCGAGCTGCCCTTGGGCTCACGGAGGGCTCCCTTCTGCTCCTCAGCGGGTGGCACAGCTGGCGGGAGGGGCAGACGCTGAGCAGCTGCAGCTGTGGACTCCCGCCGGCCTGGCTGACGGGGAGAATCGAGGGCTTCCCCGAGGGGTGAACGGGACCTCGGTTCCAGCCCCTTTGATCTTCATCAATTTCTCTTTTTGATTGTGGGTCATTGGAACTCAGGGCAAGAAACGTTTCCATTCGCCAAGATGGTGTTAGTGGTGACCCCGGGAGGTCAACTGGGTCCCAAGCCTGAGCTCCTGAGCTCATGCCCGGGAGCATCGGCCTCCCCATCTTCCCGGAGGGAAGCCAAGGCTTGCACGGTGCCAAAGCCTCAGCGTGAGGGGCAGAGCCAGCCTCCGGACTCCAGTCTGAGCCTACAGCCGGGGTCACTTCTGTCTCAGAGACGGTGCCTGAGCCTGCCGGGGCTGCTGAGAGCCCCGGCTGGGCCATGGGGAGCCAGGGAGGAGGGGAAGGCGTGGCAGGTGGTGGGGCGGGCAGGCACAGAGCTCACCGTCCAGAGGCAGGTGGCCTCCGTGAGTTGCACGCAGCTCCCTCCACTGTCCAGGGGCATTGCAGGTGAGAAGCCCTGTCCCACCCTGTTGCTGCCTGAAGCAATGTCCGCTTGGAGCAACGAAGCCGCGGGAAGAAGTTCAGAGGTGAACTGGAAACAAACAGATTTTTATTTTGATAACTTTTCTCTCTGGCTCTAACAACGACTAACACGCACCACACAGCACCAAAAAAAATGGCGCTGACCCGATCAGTAATCTCGGCTCAAGTCCCGCGAGATCCCAGGCCAAATCCCGTGAGACTACAGAAGGCGGCAATGCCCAAATCTCCATGGCCCATAGTCAATCGCAATTTAAGCCATCTCCCCAAACAGGGCTCCTACACCACCCCTCATGAAAGAGACATTGCTACTAATCAGAGCAGGCCCCACACCCTGGGCTGGGGGCTTCATCCGTGTTTCATTTATTTCTGCCTTCAAACTCCACCCAAGGGGAGGGAAGGAGGAAGGAGTGGAGATGAATCTGTGGGTATGTGGGGAAGTGACAGGAATTCTATGCCCCCTGGGTGGGCAGGGAGCTTGGCAGCCCTGAGTTACCAGCACAGGTTGGAGGTCTAGATACCTGTGTGGCTCCATCTGGATACTCCCTAGCTGTGTGACCTCAACAGGTCACGTTCCCTCCCTGAGCCTCGGTTTCCTCATCTGTAACCTGGGGCCAATGACGTCTATGCCTGTGGGCTGTGGCCAGCACATAGCCCGTATCAACATGGGGCACCAGCATGTCCCGGGGCAGGCCTGCTCTCAGGAAGGCCCCAGGAAAATGGGATGCTTTATCTTCCTCACTGTCAGGAAGCTCATCTTTCCTGAGGCAGAACGGTCTCTCGCCAAGGAACTCCAAGTATAGGAGAGGGTTCCTTTAGTGGGGCTGAAATCTGCCTCCCCGAGGCCTCCGCCATCTGTTTTGGGGAAGAACTAGTCCGAGTCCCTTTTCCAGGATGATCCTGAGAGGCCTGAGGACAGACACGGATCAGAGTCGCTACAGATCCTCACCAGAGTCCTCATAGGCCATGGTCCCCGCATGCCAAGGTCCCTCACTCTCCTGCCCCCTGAGATTCCCTCCCAGACACATGTGAAGTCGTGTTGTTTCCCAACCTGGATCAGAGCCTGGACTGCCTCCACCCCACCCTCACGCTGAGATGCTCCACAGAAAGTGTCTAGGCCACAGGCAGACAAGGCTGTGGGTGTGCCAGGCCAGAATGGAACCCAGTAGGAAAAATCGCCTTCCCTGACTGTGACGCTCTGCTCCCAATAATATAGCCAGCCGCAGGAGCTGGGGGCTTCTTGGGTACCGTGTTCACAGCCTCCCTGTCCAGGCCTTGGAGGCAGGTGCCTGCAGACGGGGTTTCAGCACCTAGGACAGCTCCCGGCGCTGTGGGGCTGCAGTGGCGTCCAGTGGGGTCTGCAGAGGTGGTGGCTGCATCCTCGGAGGAACAGGAACGGAGGGGCATTAGTTGGTTACAGGCTTGCAGAGCAGGTTGTTGGCCACAGGATGGAAGAGCTGAATACCTGCTGCACGGTTGGTTGGTTGTCTTGGTTCCAGCCAGGGTGGAGAGTTAGGGAGGAAGATAGCGCCAAAGCTCAGAGCATTAGGGGGCTTTGGGTAAGTCAGTTTGGACTTGAAGTTGGGGAGACTCTTAACTTGTCTGAGGATCAGTTTCCTCAGCTGTGAAATGGGAAGAATTTATTTTATGTAGAAAGTGCAGGCCTGTCCCTGTGACACCCTCCCACTGAGGCAAAGCAATTCATGTCTGAGCATCTCGACAGACATAGTTGTCCCTAGGAAAGACTCAGGGAGGGGAGGAGTCAGAGGAGATCATCTCAGCTTGGCACAGGCACACATGCCACACACATCCCCTTCTACACACAGGCCCACGATGTCACGGTCATGGAAACACACACACACACACACACACACACACACTTGTATGTACAATGCTCTACCTCCATCAATCACACAAACACTCACTCATCTGTGTACTTTACACAGCTGGGTCACTAAGTTCTACCTAGAAGAGCACACCTGTCCATGAGCCCCAGCCCCCCTCCCCTGCATGGCATATACTTATCAAAGTCATTTTCACATGAAAACTTGAAGACACGTGCATGCATGCACTTGGCAAAAATGCCTTTTTGCACTGTCCCATGCTACCACCTGCACAAGGAATGCATACACAGCCCCCTCCTAGTTTTCCCTTAGCATCTCAGCACAGATCCATGGCAACAGTCCCGCCCTCTCCCCCATCACTCATTCCCTGTGGCCAATGGGCTTGGGATGCCCTTCCCAGCAGAAACTGTTCAGGAGAGCCATCCAGGTGTGACCGGCTGGCCAGCCGGGTGATTCCTGAGCTCCAGACAGGGCCACAGGTTGTTTGGCCGCAGGATGGAAGGGCTGACTACCTGCTGAGCAGGGCCTGTCACAGAAGAGGTGCCCTCGCCACCCCGCACAGCACACACCGCCATCCCCCTCCCCTAGAGAGCTGGGCTGGCCGGGTTTGACTCCTGGCTCACATGGAACCTGCAGCAGGCTTCATGACCGCCCTGGTCTCCGTCTCCTTACTGGCACAAAGGGGTAGCATAGTCCTGCTGTCCCAAGGTGGTGTCGGGATTCAAAAGCACGATGCATGGAAACACTTAGCCCCGTGGCTGGCACAAGATGAAAGTGCAGTAAATAGGCACTCGTTGTCATTAATAAAAATAAGCCACCCGCGAGGCTCCCTTCAGATCCATTCAGCCCGGCTTCTCAGAGCCCCTCTCATATGAGTGTGGGCTGGGGACAGGGTGGTGATGACTTTTAGCATCCAAAGAGGATGCGGCCTGGGAGGGAGGCCACGGCACCTGGGCTGGCCCCTCCCCAGGCCAGCCTCAGCCCTGGGGTCACCTTGGCCAGGCTGCTCTTCAGTTGCTCTCCTGCTGGTTCCAGCCTCCTCCCAACGCATCTGCATCCTGCCCGCCCTCCCCCTCCCCGCCTCCCCAGGCCCCTTCTTCTCCCCTTGGGCTTCTGCCACCTCAAAGCAGGAAGGTGGCTTTCTGGTGTATTTTGCATTTTTGGTATTCAGGGAGACGCGCTCGCGCTAATCTCCTCACTCTAAATGCTCATCACATTTCTCTTAAAGCCACGGGAGCCCCCCCTCCCCATCTTTTATTCATCGCCTTCCATCAGCCCCAACACGGGAGACATGGAAATGCAAACCTCTGAGGACTGCGCATTTCATGCCAGCAGCTGACCCTTCCCCAGCTGCCTGGCGTGGGGGAGACGAGGAGTCCTAATGAGGTGCTTGGGCATGGGGGCTGGGGTAAGAGAGGTGGCCAGCCCACGGGCCGAGGCCAGCACCCCAGGTGGAGTGGGAGAGAGAGGAGTGGCCGGGGCTGCCCTGGGGGCCCGGGCTCTAGACCACCTGAGCTGCCGACGCCCCATCCAACAGTTCTGTCTCACCAGCCAGCCACCCTCCGGAGCAATAGTGACAAATGCCAAGCACTGTCCCTTGCACCGCATTTCCTACTACCTCTGGCCCTCATGACAGAGTGACTGCATGCTATAGATGATGAAATGAGGCTCAAGGAGAAGTGACATCCTCAATGTCACACAGAAAGAAGGGATGAAGAAACTGACCTTGAGGCCGGCCGGGCAGATGCCCAGGGCCCCAGTGAGGCTCACTTACCGGCGTGTTTATCGATCACTGAATTCTTAACATGAGCCAACCCAGGGCTAGGCGTGGGCTTCTCTGGCTAAATAGGGCCATTCCAACTTTAATCAGTCCACAGTGAAGGTTCCAGGTCTTCCACGGTGCTATGAAAGTGCGGGGGGTGGGGGCTGGAGTCTGTGGGCTCTCAGGAGGGGTGAGGCAGGCGAGGGGGAGCAGAGGTCTGCTCTGCAGTGGGAGCTGGGAGTGGCCAGGGGGCGAAGGCAGAAGAGGAACGCCCCCGCCCCAGGAGAGCACCAGGACACAGGCAGGGAGGCTGGACATATTTCTGGGAGTTTTCTGGAGTTTTCTCTTGGCTGGAGGGCCCCTGTGCTTGCTGGGAATTGAGAACTGGAGAAGAAGCCGGAGAGGTGGGTGGGGCCAAATAAGGAATGTGTGCCTGGGGTCTTGGACACCTCTTTCCTGTTTCCTCCAACACCCAGCCATGTGGTGGGAGGATCTGGCCAGCTTTGGGGGCCTCTCTGTTTGGCTGGGGAGGTCCAAAGAGGACAGAGTTTGCTCCAAAGAGACAGGATCCTAAGGGTGGCATGAAGACACTGTGTCTGATGAAAGGGTAAGGGACCCTGTGCCTGGAGCTGTTCCTCAGTCCCTCAAACTGCTTCCCTGGGGAATTGGCTGTCCTTCCAGAGGATACCTAAAGAGCCAGGATGGAGGAGGCCCAAAGTTGCTCCAGGGGCTTCTTTTTAAATGCAAAATTCGAGGCAGAATGTAAGGTGAACTGGGCTCAGACACAGACCATGCCTCTGATGCTGTGTGCGTTTGAGGGAGTCCTTGTCCCTCTCTGGGCAATGTTGAGTTACTTCAGTTAAGAAACAAGGAGGAGGTGAGGAATGGAAAATTAGATTACTCTAACGTCCTCTAATTCCATAATAGGAGTAAAGGGGATTGTTCCAACATTCCGGGTCTGTGATTGGGCTCTTCTGCTCTTCCCAGCCTGTGAGTATCTTGAGGGCAAGGATTATCTTATTTACTCTGGAATCCTCAGAGCCAAGCACAGGGCCTGTCACAGAAGACGTGCCCAGTAAACCTTCGTCCCTCCTCCATCCAGCCGATGTCCGCAGCTACATCCTGTGGTTAAAGCAAGGAGAAAATTAGAGGCGGCTGGTCATTTTTGTCTTAGGTCGTATTGCATGGTGGGGCAGAAAGTAAACGTGTAAATAAACAGATCAATGAGACAACTTAGTGACGCTGGGAAACACAATGGGGGGACCTCTCTGGGGCGGTGGCACTTGGGCGGAGCCTATTGCAGTGGTGGGAGAACATTGCGGGGTTCGGGGGGGATCCAAAGGATGCAGAGGGCACGAGCCGAGGGGCGGCCGGAGGCGGCAGGGCGGCAGACAGCGCGGGGCTGCCGCAGGCCAGCGGAGGATTGGAGACGCTATTATAACCGGATCGGCGGCTTTCAGAGGATTGTGATCAGGGACAAACATGATCCGGTTTATGTTTTTAAAAGATTCCTTTGACTCCTTGCGGGGAGCGGATTATGGGGCGAGAGTGGAAGCGGGAGAGCAGTGGGGAGCTTCCTGCAGGTCCTGGGAACGGGCTGGGGGCCGGGCGCGGGCATCCGCCCTTGGACTGGGAGAGAGCAGACAGGTCCTGGGAGCTGTCGCCCCTCAGCCAGCCCCGCCCCGGGCGCAGCCCTCGGGACAGCGGTCCCACCGCGGCCAGTCCTCTGAGCCTCTTCTGACCCCCTGAGCTTCACAATCCTTCCCTGTGCGTTTTAAAAAATAATAATTATCATTTTTTTTTAACAGAAGTTTTAGCTTCACGGAAAAATTGGGAGGGAAGTACAGAGAGTTCCTTTCTACCTCCATCTCCCTGTGGTTTTTAAACATTATTTTAAATTATAAAATTTTAACATACAGGGGGGTAAAAACTCGGAAAATCACATAAGGACGTATGTGCTCACCATCAAGATTAAGTGAGCATTAACATGTTGCCATCTTTATTTGGAGTTCCAGCTTTTAGCAAAGAAAGTCAAGGCAGGGGCCAGTGGCGCACACCTGTAGTCCCAGCGGCTCGGAGGCTGAGAGAGGAGGATCGAGAGTTCAAAGCCAGCCTCAGCAATGGCAAGGCGCTTATCAACTCAGTGAGACCCTGTCTCTCTTGGGTTCAAACCCTGGTACAAAAAAAAAAAAAAAAAAAAAAAAAAAAAAAAAAAAAAAAGGAGGTTTAGCAGGGCTGGACACGTGCATCTGCCCCTCACATTTTGTGCTGTTATTATCCAGGTAGGCATCTAAAGCCTGTATGTCCTATTGTCACACCTGTCTTAAAGGTTTATATAAATGATGTAACACTGTGCATACTCCCCTGTCACTTATTTTTTCACTCCATGTCCATTTCGAGACTCGTCCGTGCTGGCGCGCATTGATCTGGCGGACTCATTTGAACCGTGTAGATGATTCCACTGGATTCGAGGCAGTTAAGTTCCCCGCTTCCCTGCTGAGAGGCAGGTAGCATCTCTTTGCTTTCCTATCCCATGCTGAGGCGCACGGGCATCCTTGGGGACGTGTGTTTCTCTGGGGTACTGTGGAAGGCACTGTTGACCTCCCATCCGGGTGCTTTTTATCTGCATGTGGGTCCACCCCCGGGCTGCAGTCAGGGTTGATGCCAAGGGCTCACAGCTGCTCTCTTCCTTGTAAGCTCCCCACCCGGGAAGCTCTAGCCCCTCATGGGATAGTCCATGCCAGTGACTGACTAAAACGGGGTACAGCATATGGGCTCCCTTGCTTGGAGAAAGACCAACACTGGTGTTATGAGAGTCCCCCAGTTTCCCCCCACCCGGGGTTTGATTGAAGCTAATCTCCAACTGAGAACACTTATTTGGCAGGGGGGTGGGTATTGGCGATTGAACCCATGGTCTCTACCATTGAGTTACATCCCAGCCCTTTTTATTTTTTATTTTGAGACAGGATCTTGCCAAGTTGCTGAGGCTGGCCTTGAACTTGCAATCCTCCTGCCTCAGCCTCCCACCTGGCTGAGGACACTCCATTGCTTAGCACTTCCTCCCACAGTAAATGCATCGCTGCTCCCAGAGCTCTCTCTCAAGAAATCACCTGCACCGGAATCTCCACCCCAGGTCCTCTTGGGAAACATAACTGGAGGCTCACACATGTTAGTGGGGGAGTTGTCTGGGTCATAGACTTGCTCCTCTTAACATTTGCTAGGCATTTCCAAATTGCTCCACAAAATACTTATGTCAATTTCATTCCCACCAGCAGTTTATGAAGATTGTCGTCTCCCCCATACTTACATTAATACTAGTACTTTGCCAATCAAATTGGTGTAACATGCTATCTGATTATTGTTTTAATTTGCATTTCCAAGTTTACTAGTTGAGAATCTTTTTTATATACTTGTGTGTGTGTGTGTGTGTGTGTGTGTGTGTGTGTGTGTGCTGGGGATGGAACCCAGGACCTCATGCATATCTGGCAAGTCTCTACTGTTGAACTAACCAGCCCTTTTTTAGAGTTTTTAAAAATTAGTTTGGAGACCAATTCTGTCTTAGTTATCCAGTTTGCAAATGTGTTTCACCTAGTCTGTGGCTTTAAAAAAAATCTTTTCATTTTTTGCTTTATATAGAAGTTCTTGATTTTAATGAAATAAAGCTTGTCATTGTTTTCCTTTGTCATTTATGCTTTTCACATCTTATTTACCTTCTACTTTAAGATCCTAAAGTTGTTTTGGTCTATTTTCTTTCAAAAGTTTTATAATGGGTTGGGGACATGACTCAGTGGTAGAGGGCTTGCCTAGCATGTTTGAGGACCTGGGTTCCATCCCCAGCACCACACACACACACACACACACACACACACACACACTTAGATATCTTTTTTACATTAGTCCTAAATGTGAATTTTCTTGAGACTTATTTTGTGGGTGTTGTGAGCAGAGACCCAATTTGACCTTGTTCCACGGTATTCAATTGTCCCAGTGTCATCCACCAACCAGACCATGCGCCACTCTGTGTCGTGTCCAAATTCCCATGTGTATTCAGATCTGTCCCAAGGCATTATGTCCTGTTCTTTTTATCTGTTGATCCATTTCTGGGTCAGAATCCAACTATCTTAATTATTGGAGCTTCATATTGATATCAGCTAGGGTGGGATTCCCTTTCTCCCTCTTTCTTCTTTCAAATTGTCTTGGCTATTCTGGGTTCTTTATTATTCCATATATTTCGGGGATGACCTTGTCATGTTGTGGGGGAAACTCTCTAGTTGGTTCTTACTGGAAGTCTAACATGCAGACACAACTGGGGGGACCAGCTAACTTGCACAGGCGAGGCTCCAGCCACGCTGTGGTCTATTGCCTCCCCACCCCCACTGTGCCCCTCTCCTCCCCTGCGCTCAGGCCTTGTACAGGGGGATGCCTAGAAAATGAGCCTCCAAACCCTTCCCATCCCACAATGCCCAACTAAAATGCTGCCTCCTCCAGGAAGCCCTCGGTGACAGCTCTGGGTGTCCAGACTCTCCCTGACTTCCTCTAACCCTCCACATGCCCCATTTCCTGGACCCTTAGCCCAGGGGATCCCGGTGAGGGCCCCTGTGTGCCCTCTGCACCTCCACCTAGTCTCTAAGCTACTAAAGATCAGGGCTGCATCTCATCTTTATACCCCCAGCGGCACCCAGCACATAGTAGGTGTTCAACAGAGTCTGACGATTGGTTTTTAAGGGAAGAGAGGATGTAGGCATAGCATTTTCCTCCTAGGAAGCAGCTGGTCTCATGGGGAGAAGATGGTGGGCTTGAAATGGGACAGATGGAGCTTTAGGTGGGGGTTCTGCCAGGCGGGGCCCTGGCCCCTGTGACATGCTTTTGATTTCTCCCTGTTCCCACTTTCCCAGTTGAGGGGTGCAAGGTGAAGGCTTCCCCTAGCAGGAGATGCAGTACTTGCTCATCCCCAGGACCGCTGGCATCTTCCCAAATGTCCACGCCATTGGCTCCAAGGACATAATTGGTTCTGCTGTGCCAACCTCTCATGCCACCACCCTGGCTCCTGCTGCTGCACCCTCTGCTGCAGAGAGGAGGAGGGTCTTTGGCTCCTGATGTAATGCCAGACAAGCCCGCACCTCCTTCCCTTCCTGCCCCATGGTCCTGAGGAAGCTGTTCCTTCTTTGTGTGGTCCTGCACCAGGGGCTGGCTTTCCTCCCCAGGGATTGGTGGCAAGGGCAGTGCCCAGCCGAAAGGGGCTATGCTGCAGAGTTAAGCTGCCCCCCCCCACGGTCTGCGTGCTGGGAGTCAGAACCCGGCCTGGGCAAGCTCCGGGCGGGACAAAGGCTTGGGAGCAGGGCCAGCGCGGCTCCCATCACCCCGCCCCAGGCTCGACTCGACGCAGGTTGAGCTCCAGAGGACTCGACTTCTCCACTAGTAAAATGCGGGCACTTTCTCTCCCTCCTGGGATAGAAGAGAAGCCCAGGAGGAGGGTGAGTGCTCCCCACCCCAGTGCCTGACCTAGGGTTGCTCCTCCCCTCCCAGGAGGGACAGAAAAGTGGGGACAGAGGCAAAGATGAGGCAGAATTTATTTTCATTGTAGTCAAATTCAAGACTCGGGATGGGGACCACAGAGAGGCAGGCCCCTGGGACCCCAGGGGGACCTGCTCCAGGAGCAGGGGGCCACACTTTTGCAAGTGCCAGGCCCACGTGTTCCCATGACCGTCCTGACGGATCCCGAGCCCAGACACCAGGTGAGGGCGGGGTGGGGTGGGGAGGAAGACGGGCTCCTCCCGCTCGTGTCCTGACCATGTTTCCCCTTCCATGGGAAGGAAGAGCAGCTCGGCCACATAGTGACATCGCGTAGAGAGGCGTGGCGAGCTGGCCGCGGCACCCGGACCGCTGAGACGCCCCGAATTATTGCAGGAGGGAGAGGGGGCTCAGTGCTGGTGTCTCCGCGGGCAGCTGTGCTGGCTATGGCGAGGGGCTGGGCAGGGGCTGGCAGGGGCTGGCAGGGGCTGGGAGGGGCTGGGAGGGACCCTCCCTCGGGGGAGCGCAGGGCACCAGTGGCGTTCCTTGGGTCCTGCTGCCACACTTCCCCCGGGATGGGGCTTCTCACCCTGGGTGCTTTCTATGTGCTTTGAAGACCATTTTTGCATTGTCAGGAGTGAGGAAAAATATTCCGACATGATAGAAAAAGATATTTACATACCCTGGTGGGCCGTAAGGGGGAGGGTCGGTTTGCGGGAGGGGCGGGGCTTCCCGGGCCCCGCCCACCGCGCGGGGCGAGTACCGTGAGAAGCGCCCTGGGCGGGAGGAGCGAGGCCCCGCCCGAAGCCGGGCTGCCCAGTGACTCTGGGCGAGGGGGAACCTCTTCCGGGCCGCCTCCGCATGCGGTCCGGGAGCGGGCACCTCGAGCTGAGCGGCCGGGACCTTCGTTCCCTGATCCTAGGCACGGGCGCGCGGGGGGTGAGAGGTTGGCGGTGGGGGAGGATGGACATCGGGCAGAGGGAAGTGGACGCCCGGCCCTGGCCAGCCAGCCAGGTCCCGCTGGGCGCCTCGTGTTCCCTACTGTGATGCCTACATGAACGGTGGCCAGGGGGGCTGGCCAGAACCCTGTTTTCCCGTTGGGCAGTGGTGGGGGCTGCAGGCGGCCCCCAGCTGCAGGGGAGGCCCGGACCTGAGATGCAGCCGGGGTGGGCTCTCCCAGGCAGCGGGGAGGGTGGACTTGGTGCTGGTGAGGTGCAGAAGTAGCCCCTGGCTCCAGCCTCCAGGCACATGGGCAGTGGGCGCTGGGCCCTGCCCACATGCTTGTCACCCCTCCTCATTCATGACATGCCACCCACTGTCACCCACATATGGCCCCAGCCTTAATGGATAAGCACACGCACCACAACACATGCGTGTCTGCTGGGATCTGACTGGGGACACGCTGTTCTCGTGGCCCGGGGCCTTGTGAGAACTCTGTGCGTGTTCACACACACACAGGCAGTGACCGGCACATCTGTTGGGCCGTGGCGTTGAGGCCCTGAGGTCTGGAAGACAGAAGGCCCTCTGTCCAGGGGACAGGAGACCTCCACACTGGGCACCAAGGACCCCTCCCCAGGTGCCCGGCCCCTGTAACTCCAGGTCCCGCGGTGGAGCCTCCAGCCTCTCCAGTGCCCCAGAGGAGGGCAGTAGGGGGTCGGCAGGGGCCTGGGACCACTCCAGCAGGTGACAGCCCTGCAAGTCCTCTGACGGCTGGGGTGACCTAGGCTGATGCTGTCCAGTCTGTGTCTGTGGGTCAGAGGTGCCGGCGGGGCCCCTGGGTGCTGGTCAGCTGGGCCCTCATGGTCTGGATGCTGCCCAGGATCTTCTTCTGGTGGCCCATGAGGGTGATGCCCAGGGCACGCACGTCCCTGTGAAGGAGGCGAAGTGCTGACCAGGCGACCTGGGAGGCCCGAGCCAGGAAGACAGCACCACGCCCAGCCCGGAGCTGCCGCCACCCCCAGCACTGCTCCAACACCTGCCGCCCAGCGCCCCGAGGACCCAGGCCGCTCACTCACTGGGCATTCATGCGCAGCACCATGCCTAGGGAGGAGTAGCCGCCAGCCGCGAAGTGGTCCCGGTACCGGCCCATGCGGATGGAGTCCAGCCAGTCCCCCACAGTGAGGCCCCCGCCGCCGCCACTACCACCCCCTCGGAGGTCAAAGCAGCTCCTGGCAAATGCAGGTGGCGGGCACCTGAGGCACAGGGGCTCTCAGTTAGTGGCTTGCCAGGGCTGTGGCCTTCCTTGGGGACTCTCCACTGGCCACCCTTGGCCTCCACCCCAGCTCAGCAGTGACCAGAGGCTTCCCCAGGTTGGACCCCAGGATGGAGAGGACTGAGGAGGGGACCAGGCGGGGTGGAGCCAGGCTGAGTCTGGCCCCGGGGTCAGGGTGGAGCCATCCTGGGGCCTGGGTCCAGTCGGGCAATGCAGGGACAATTCTGCGATGTCAGCTGGACACCACAGTGTGGTGTGGGCTGGCTGCAAGGTACCTGCTGGCCGTGGCCGTGGCCCTGAGACTCTCGGGGCTGCGGATCAGCGCGTCAAGGACGCTGACAATGTGGGCGAAGCGAGGCCGCTGGGCCCGGTCCTTCTGCCAGCAGTCCAGCATGAGCTGGTGCAGGGCGCGCGGGCAGCCCATGGGCGCCGGCAGCCGATACCCCTCCTCCACCGAGCTGATGACCTGCGGGCACGGTGCTGGTCAGGACGGGCCGCCCGCGGGCCCCGCCGCACCCCCGCCAGCCGGGGCCCCGCACTCACGGCCCGGTTGGTCATGTTCCAGTACGGCCTCTCCCCGTAGGCCAGCACCTCCCACATGAGCACGCCGAAGCTCCACACGTCGCTGGCCGAGGAGAAGGTCCGGAAGGCAATGGCCTCGGGTGCTGTCCAGCGGATGGGGATCTTCCCTCCCTGTGGTGGGCACAGAAGTGGGGAGGGGCTGCTCAGGCCGGCTGGGGCTGGGCGCAGGCTTCCGCCCTAGCCCGGGCCGGGAGCCGGGTTCCTGGGTTCTGTTTCCTGTTTCCCAGTCTCATGGAGGAGACTCGGCCGCTACCTTCCAAGAGGGGCTAGACCCACCTCACAGAGCCCCTGTGGGGACAGCCTGCCTGGGGGTCAGGCCAGTGCCTGAGCCAGCAGGGGGCGCCTGGTCCCTTTCTGATCCTTCCTCCTCCTCCCCTTCCTCCTTCTCCTTATGTTTTTGGTCATGGAATCCTTTCTCTGGGTGAATCCTGATGCAGAGGCCCAGGGGCCAGGTCCCAAGGGGAGCCTGCTGGGGCCATGGTGGGCCGCAGCCCTGCCGCCGCATCTACTTTTAAGGCGGCCCCACGGCCTCTCGGAGAAACCCGAATCTCCACTGAATACCCTGGAACGAAGCTGGTTTTCAGCCAAACCCTAGAAACAGGTGTGGAGTGTGTGACGGAGAGAGACGCAGTGCTCCCTCCATCTCCCCAAGAGTGACAGCTGGTCCCAGCCCAGCGTTTCCCCAGATGCCTGGTGCCGGAGGAGAGGCCAGTTTGGCCCTGTTTTCCAGAGTGGGAATCTGGGTGAAAAAGAAGAGACAGGCCTTCCCCATGGTGAAGGCACCCCTGACCCTGCCGACCTCTACCAACTCTGCATAGAAGAACCACAGGGCCTGGAGGGGCGCAGGCAACGCACCGTGGTGGTGTAGGCGGCATTGGGGTCGTCCTCCAGCACCCGCGAGAGCCCGAAGTCAGACACCTTGCACACCAGGTTGCCGTCCACCAGGACGTTGCGGGCAGCCAGGTCGCGGTGGATGTAGCCCAGGTCTGAGAGGTAGCGCATGCCAGCACCCACTCCTCTGAGCATGCCCACCAGCTGCATGATGGTGAACTGTCCGTCGTGGGTCTGTGGAGGGACACAGCACGGCATGTCGTGGGCCCCGGGAAAGCCCAGCCAGGTGCCTGGGGCCACGAGTCCTTCCTCAAGCCACCCTGAGCGGCTCTCGCAACCCAGGATGTGCCTCTCTGCTTTCAGAGCACCTCGGGGGTCAGGTTGATCCTGGGGTCTGACGTGACCATCACAGCAAGCCCGAGCCAGCCGTGAGGGCGCTGGGCTGCTCGTCCATTTTGCATGAGGAGAAATGGAGGCCCAGAGAGGTTAAGCCCTGTGCCTAGCAGCACCCAGCACATACACGCTGGGCGGGAGCTGGGGACCTCGCACTTCCTCCCAGCTGGTGGCGTAGGCAGCGTCAGAGCCCACAGGGACCTCCCGGCCTGGGGGACTTTCATGGTGGCTGAAAGGCAGTTTGGCTGATGAGCCTGTAAGACCCTCTCCTGGGACCTGCCTCCCCCTCCCCCAGGTGTGTGGGTGCAAGCTGGGGTGGGGGTTGGCGGGCTGCCCTCCCCCAGCCTGTGCGGGCAGCAGGGCAGGGCACGCACCCTCAGGAAGGTGTCCAGGGAGCCGTTCTCCATGTACTCCGTCACGATCATCGCCAGGCGGCCTGGACAGGGAGGGCAGACGCTGGCTCTTGTAGGGGACAGGACGCTGATCAGAGACCCTAGGAGTGCCCCCCACCCTGGGAGTTGGGGTCCTGGGCTCCAGGGGCCCCCAGAGTGATCCAGGGGGATAAGGTTGGGGCAGGGTGGCCGATGGATGGACTCGGAGCCCTGACTGGGCAGGAGGACCCCTGTGGGGTGGCTGCCCTGGCCTGCCACCTACCACGGGTGACGACACCCTCTAGGCGGATGATGTTGGGGTGGTCGAACTGGCCCATGATGGAGGCCTCACTCAGGAAGTCCCGCCGCTGTCTCTCCGTGTAGCCGGCTTTGAGGGCTTTGATGGCCACGGGCACGTCCCTCTGCCCGGGTACCCGCAGTCGCCCAAAGCAGACCTCTCCAGACTCCCCTGTGGACCCCGAGAGGGGCAGGCAGGAGGGCAGTGGGACCCTCCTCTGGCCCCAGCCCCGTGGCCCCAGCCTCACACGCCCAGGTGCCCCTCCGCCTCTGCCCTGGGTGCCCCTTCCTGGGGCCTCTGTGCTGTCCCCTCCCTCACAGCCTGAGACTCACCCGAGCCTATGACCTTCTCGATGCGGACCCTGGAGGCCTCGATCTCCCGGGTGAAGCCGCGGCCCGCCCGGCCCGGCTCCTCGTAGGTGTGGCGGCTCTGCGCAGCACTGGGGCTCCAGGAGCTTCCCTGGGGGGTGGTGCAGGGGCAGGAAGACAGGTGGGGGCGCTGAGGAGCGGGGAGAAGGGCTTCAGTGAGGCTCAGGCGGGGTTCCCTCCCAGCATTCCCTGGGCCTGGGACGGGTCTGGGAGGAGTGAGCGGCGTCTCTGGGACCCTCTGGAGACAGCCGCAAACAGTAGGCACCCTATGAGCGCTTGCTAAGTGAACGGGGGTCTTTCTGGAGCAGCTCTGGAGTCTGGGACTCCAGTGACTTTTGAGAATGACTCTTGTTTTCTGGGGTCACTTCTAGAGTTCTTGAGATCTTTCTAAATTGTTGTGGGGCAAGAATACACTGCCCCTCTTAAAATAAGAGGTCTTGCTGTAACTGCCACCTTCGACGGTGGTTCCCTGGGAGTCTGTGTGGAGGAGGGTCCTGAGGCTGCACGCAGGCCTGAGGGGATCAGGACCACACCTGGAGTTGCGGAGTTAGGGGCACAGGAACGGGCTGTGCAGACAGGCATCCCCATATTCACTTGCTTTGTTTTGGGGGGTCTCTACAGGGTCCTGACGATCTCTCTTTAGTGGGGGTTCTTGTCTAAAGTGTAGAACCCCCTAAAATCACATGCAGAGCACACAAATGCATACACCTGTGCACTTCCCTGGGGAGAGGTCCCCCAGTGTCCTCCAGGGGTCCCTGGGCCAGGCAAGGGGAGCAGCACTGGCGTCCAGGGTTGGCTCCCTGTGTCGCCCTGGCACCTGTCTCTGGGGCTCAGCCTCTCTGTGGGCACTGTCCCCTTCCCACCCACGGGGGGGCCCTGGGGCCGGGCCGGCCTGCACTCACCCTGGCCACTCTGGTACTGCATCTTCTCCTCGTCTGAGTCCTGGAAGGCTTTGCTGTAGCCACAGTGCCTGTGGGGGATGGGCAGTGCTCTGCCTGGGCCCAGGCCGCCCCTGCCCCGGGTGAAGTCTGCAGGGGAGAGTCCCCGTCCTCCACCCAGCTGAACTGTGACAGCTGAACAGTCACAAAGCAGTTTACAATCTACAAAACGCCCTCGAGCCCAGCTCACCCCCCCCCCCACAGCAAAGCCCCCTTGACATGAAACCATGCCTGGGGGAGGGGACGGGTGAGGCTCCTGAGGCCAACCCTGCTGGGCGCCCTGGGCCGGCCCTGGCTTCCCCCGTTCATGGACTCCTTCTGCTTCTCGCTGTCTGGGACTCTAAGCCCACATTCAGCCCTATTCCAAGGGGAGAGTGACTGAGAGCACCGTCTAGTGTGACAGGCCAAAGGTCATGTCCCAACTCTGGCGCCCGGCAGCTGTGTGACTTTTGCAAGTAGATCAGCCTCGCTGGTCCCCAATTTACTCACCTGCAAAGTGAGGCCAGATCCCTACCTTGCTGGAATGTCATGGATTATAAATGAGATGATGTGTTTGTGACACGAGCCGGCCCCAGGCACCTGGGGCCACTGGCTCAGTGGGGCTCGGGACGGGTGGGACGTGCAGTGCTGGAGGGGCTCAGGGGTGCTTGGGGGCCAGAACTACCAGAACTACCCACCTCTTCTTGCAGATGAGCAAAAGCAGAAGCACAACCAGGCCTGTGATGAGCGTCAGGCAGATCCAGACGATGGTCCGGGTGTCGTAGCGGGGCCCTGCAGGGGGAAGCCAGGCGTGCGGGACCCTGCCTTCAGCCCTGGCATCTGGTGACCCTCCTAGCCCGCGTGGGCATCCCAGGGCCCAGTGGCAGCCTCTTCAGCCACGTGCCAGCCCTTGGTGCCCACCCAGCCTCTACTAAGCCTCCCCTGGGAGCCCCTGCTGTCTGGCTGTCCGGCTGGAGCTGCTGCTTGCTGGACAGTGATCTCTGGGGAGACTCGCTTGACTTCTCAGAGGCAAATACAGATGAGTCAAAAGCACACCTGTCCTGCCTGCCACTCTCACAGGACCAGAGTGGAGTGTGCTGAGAGCCGTCCCCCCAACCTCAGCCAGCCCTCCACCCCTTCCAGGGAGGCCTTAGGATTATCTTCAATTTCTGGATAAGAAAACTGAAGCTCAGAGAACTCAAGCAACTTCCTCGAGGACACACAGTAAGTGGGATGGAAGGGGCAGGATCCCCACGTCCAGTCTGAGCATTTGAGATGCACCGGTGGCAGGGGAGTGCCAGGTGGGCGGTCACTTACTCTGTCCTGTGGCTAGAAGACCTCAGCTGGCCAGAGCCTGAGGTGATGAATATAAGGGCCAGCCCCTAAGTCAGTGGTCCCCAAACTTGGGATGCTTCAGGACCCCCCCCCCCCCCCCCGAAGCCTTGCGAAGACCCACATTGCTGGACCCCGCTTCCCAGGGTTTTTGACTCAAAGGGGGGCCTGGGAACTAGCATTTCTAATGAGGGTCCAGGTGACAGCCATGCTGCTGGTCCCAGGCAGCATTTGGAGGCTGGGAGCCAGATGACATGGGGGAGGGGCCTCGGATTGGGTCCCACACTCAGGGGGTCCTGCTGCTGTGAAGCCCTGGCTGCCCTGACCTTCCTGGTCTATGAACGGGGGCTGTGGATAACACCAGCCCACCAGAGCTGCCTCCGCGACCTACTAAGTTCTGCTGGCAGGGGACGCGGCTGCGTGCTCTGTGGCCTTGGGCAAGTGCCTTTCCTTCTCTGAGCCTCAGGTTTCCACCTGCAGAAGCGCTGACCGCTGTCCCACTGGGAAGGGCGATGGGCGCAGGGCCCAGCCCCTCCTCCGCCCGCCAGGCCCGCCCGGCTCCCCGCACTCACGGGGCTTCCCGGTCTCCACCTCCATGGCCTGGCTGAAGCGCCCGCAGCCCGCGGACGTGCGGGCTCGGACCTGGAACACGTAGCGCGTGCCCGGCTTGAGGCCCGACACGGTGGCCCGGGTGGTGACGGCCTTGAGGGTGGAGTAGTCTAAGTAGCTCTGCATCTCCTTGTCCTGCGCGGGAGGGGAGGTCAGCAGGGCCCCGCGCCGCGCGTGCGCCCCCGCCGCCGCCTGCCTACCTTCTCGTAGTACTTGACCTCGTACTCCAGGATGATGCCGTTGGGCTGCTCCGGCTCCTGCCACAGCAGCGACACGCTGGTCTGGCCGGCCCGCTCCTGCCGGATCACCACCACCTGGGACGGGGCTGGGCGGCCGCCGGGTGCGTGGGTGGGGGCCACGTGGGGCCTCGTCCCAGCCCCGCCCCGCGCCCAGCTCGGCCTGCTGCCCGCCCCGCCCAGGGAGCCCCCCCCCTGTCCTCCCTGAGGAGCCCCCCCCCTCCTGCGTCAGCCCCGCCCCCAGCCCCGCCTGGCTCCTGTCCAGCACGAAGCTGGACTTGACCTGGACAGGCCCTGGGGAGCAGGGATGAGGAGAGATGGGGAAGGAAGAGGGGAAGAATGGAGGGGCCACCCTCAGCCTGAGTCCCCAGGGAGGGGCAAGGGAAGGGGCTGGGCTGAGCCCAGGGGCCGCTGGCGCTCAAGGATTCTCCAGCCACAGTGGTCAGCCATGTCCTCCCTGGTCAGCCAGCTCACCGTCCCCTCCTTCCCCACCTGTCCCATTACCCTGAGGTGACTCTTCTGGGAGGTGTGAGAACAGCCCACGGGCTGCCACCTGCTCAGCCCCGTCCAGCCCCTCGCCCCCTGCTCACCCCAGCCCTGACTGCCCCACACCCGGCCAGCTCTTCCCTCATATCCGACCTCCCGTCTCCCCAGCTCGCCTGGGAGCTCCTGGAAGGCAGGGGTCATACAGTAGGAGCCCAATAAATGCTGCTGGTGACTGACACGAAACATTCAGAACAAAGTGCGGAGTCTCAACTGGTCCAGGGAAATGACCCCAGGGGTCAGGGTGGGTCCACACTCGCTCCCTCTCTCCCTAGCGGGGACCCTGAGGAAGCCATTGCTGTCCCGGGGCCTCAGTCTCCCCACGGGCCACCACCCGCCCCAAGGAGATGAGGATTGAGACCCCTGGACACCGAGGTGTCCCCTGAGTCCCAAGGCTGTGGGAGTGGGCAGGCAGAGTGACCGAGGCCCTGAGGTGGGAGGGTACAGGGCTCCGTAGAGGTGGTGGCAGGTGGCGGGAGAGAGGTGTGGGGGAGGGCCGAGGCGGCGGGGGTGGCGAGGGTTCTTTCCGAGGTCCCGGCCCAGAGCTGCGGTTCCCTCTAGATCACTCCGCGGGTTCCCTGAGCGCGGACCACAGTCAGGACTGGGGGACCCAGGGACACTGTGGGGAGGGGACGGCTCTCTAGGAGCTTGTGGTCTCGCGGGAGACGGGAGAAGCTAACCCAGCGAGCACCCAGAAGGCGTGGGAGGAGGGTGCTGGGGTGGGGGACCTCAGGGCGCATGGGCAGGGCACCCGCAGGCCTCAGATGGCCTTAGGAGCCAGCCACGGGGACGGGGACAGTGGGAAGGGCTGTGTTCACGGACACTGTGGCCAGGCTGTGCGGGTGAGAGGTGCTGGGGGCGGGCACAGTGCACAGGGCAAAGCCACCGTCCACGGGCCTGGGAGTCTGGCTGGCCCACGCGCTTGGCCTGAGGTCACTTAGGGGTCAGCATGCAGCCTGACCTCACTGTCACTCTGGTTTCCTCCAGAGGTGGCCTGCAGACCCACTGCACAGGTGAGGGGGAGGGGCTGCTGGAACAGTCCAGGTGACATGTGGTGGTGGCAGTGGGGACAAGTGTGCTGACTGTGGGGTGTTGTGAGGGGGAGGTCCAGGGGGACTGCTGGTGGCCGGATGTGGCACGTGAGAGTCAAGGATGACAACAATGTGTCCTAACACGGGGCTCCCTGGGGGATGCTGGGGTGGGTGGGGCTTCTGCTGGCCTCGGGACAGACAGGCCTGGGCACCTGACTGTGGCATTCAAAGCCTTGGGCCAGGATAAAGTCCCCAGCAGAGATGGCCCTGGGCACGCGGGAGAGAGGGGACCTGGGACCTGCCTGGGGACCTCTAGCCTCTGCAGGTGGCTTAGAGGAGGGGGGTGGGGACGGTGGACAGCAGCCCAGAGAGGTAGATGGAAATGGGGGACAGCAGGAAGGCAGAAGCGTGAGGAAGGTGTCCAGGAAAGGACGGGAGGGAGGCGCGGGATGTGGCCGAGGGGTGTGGAGTGTGGGGGAGGGGAGGCCCGAGAGGCAGGGCGGGGGGCCCAGCTGAGCAGCCCCCCGGGAGGTATGCAGGGGGAGAGAAGGGTGAGGTGGCCTCAGGGGTGTCTGAGTTTCCCTGTAGAGATGGACACCGGGCGCTGTCGTGGCTGCCAGTCCTCTTGCTCATCCCTCCACCCAGACCAGCCAGCCACCTGCCTCGGTGGCCCTATTGACAGGTGGGCAGGCAGGGCCATGAGCCCCAGGCCAGCACCTAGCACAAGGCCCCGAGTGGCTGCTGAGCCAGGGGTCCCCGGTGGGCGAGGCTGAGGCGTCAGAGTGGTGCCAGCTTCAGTGCGGAGGCCGCTTCACTCGGCCGTGAGACAGCTGCCACCTCCTCCGTGGGTGACGCTGGGTGGCTCTTGGGGTCTGGTTCTTCCTCCAGGAGCAGGTGGGAAATGTGCTGGGCCAGGCCTGCGTGGGGCTGGGGAGAAGCCCAAGGGTCCCAGGCACGCTGGGGGTGGGCTGGTGGGAAGCTTCCCTCTGGGGACTCTGAGGTCACGGTGCCGCCTGGCAGGCAGGACCCACAGGAGTCTGGAGAGACTCAGTGCAGCCCAAGGACTGGCTAGCAACAGATAAATGCTGAGGTCCAGGCCAGCGTCACCACGTCCATCCCAGGGGCAGCAGCGGCAGCTGCTCTGGAAAAGGATCATCAAGGTGACTTGATCTTTGGTGACATTAATTGAGCACGTGCCATGGGCCAGGTGCTGGCTGGGCATTTCTCCATCTCTCTCTCTCTGAAGCCTCACTACAGTATGTACACCAGGCAGGTGCGGCGGTCTGACACGGAAAGTTCTGGAACCCAGGCCTGGATTCCTCCCATTGAAGAACATTCTCTACTTTTCTTTTTCTTTTTTTCTTTTTTTTGTGGTACCGGGGATTGAACTCAGGGACACTCGACCACTGGGCCACATCCCTAGCCCTTTTTTGTATTTTATTAGAGACAGGGTCTCACTGAGTTGCTAAGTGCCTCGCCATTGCTGAGGCTGGCTTTGAACTCACGAGATCCTCCTGCCTCAGCCTCCCAAGTGCTGGGATTACAGGTGTGCGCCACCGCGCCCGGCCATTCTCTACTTTTCTAAGAAAAGATGACCCCAGCTCTGGGTTCTAGTAGAGTGGACATGCCCAGGAGAGGTGGCCACCTGCCCAAAGCCCACAGCGAGTCTGTGGCTGGACTCTGGCCCCCCGGGTGGGCGCAGGCAGGCGGGAGGCGGGGAGGGGGCGTCTGCGCCTACCTGCCTGGTTGGTGGTGATGTTGACGATGGCAGCCCGGCGGGGCTCGGGGCTCAGGTCAGACACGCCGTTGACCGCCTCGATCCAGAAGGAGTAGTTCATGTGGGCCAGCAGGTTGGCCACCAGCAGGCTGGCCTGCACCAGGCTGGTCTGCTGGGGCACGAAGCGGGTGCCGCTCCCACACGCCTCGCAGTGGCTCAGTGCCCAGGGGCAGCGGCGGCACACGGCGTTGTAGGTGATGTCGCTGCGGCCACCTGGGTCCAGGGGAGGGGCCCACTCCAGGGTCACGGATGTCCCGTTCACACTGGAGATGAGGTTCACTGGTGCAGAGGGTGGCCCTGGGGGCAGAGGAGGGCACACGGGGTACTGGGCTGGCCCAGTCTCCCCAACATCAGAGCAGGGGCTCCCGGGGAGGGCTCCCCATCATGGTGGGGGTCCGTAAGCCTAAAATCACCCTCTGGAGGGTCCCTGTAGGCAGAGGCCGTCCCTGCCATCAGACTGGCATGGGGACCTAAGTGCCCACACCGAGCACACCACGGGGTTCTGGGTGGTGCTGCCCTCGTCTTCCTCCAGAGCTGGAGGGGAGGGCATGTCCTGGGGTGCCCGCGGTGCCACCCGCACGGGAGTGCCCTGTCATCGCACCGCCCTCATCCTACCCCTGTCCCTTGTCTCCCGGGCTGCACACCACCGAGCACTCAGTGAAGCCAGGACCCCCCCCCCCCCCCCCGTGTCCCCTGTGTCTGTCACCCCTGTCACCCTGGCGTGGAGGCCAGCCTGGGCAGCATAGAGACTTTGGGGGAAAGGGGCACCACTTGGGGAGGAGGCCCGGGGTCCCCGGTGGGGTGGGGTCTGAGCGGGGAGGCATGGGGGCTGGGGCACCCCCGGGCCTCGGAAATCCAACTCCTGAGTCTTTCGAGGTCAGAGCCGTGGGACCTCAGGGTCACAGACTCGCCATCTTCAGAGAAGAGCGTCTTCACACCAGAGCGGGTGGACACGCGGGGCCGGGTCACGCACTCCGAAGCTCCGGCGTCTAAAGCCAGAGTCCGCCCAGGCGTGCGCGTGACTTAGCCAGGCTCTCCCTGTCCCCAGCCTGTCACCATGCCAGCAGCCGTCCCTTCTGCCCCAGCAGGTCCCACGTGGGGACGCACACAGGCTGGATGGAGCAGAGGGGCGGCACTGTGTGGCTCCCGTGGTGTGAACACACCTGAGCCCCCCACCCGTGGGAGCCCGGGGCTGGGTGGGCACAGGTGCGGGGACAAGGCCGGGGCAGATTCCCAGGCTGAGCCAGAGCCCCGCAGCACTGGGCAGCCCAGGAGAGCCTGGACTGGCAAATGGGGGGCTCTTGGGAGCAAGGCCAGGCCGGCGTGGGGTGTGGGCAGCCCCCGCAGAGGCGCCCCAGCAGCAGGACAGCCGGTGGCCCGCAGGCGCGGCCCAGGCACGCGGGACAGGCCACACCCCTCCAGGCACGCACTTCCCTGCGGGCCAGGTGTCCCCGCCAAGCTCACAAGACACGCGTGTCTGAGCCCCTCGGGTGCCCGGTGCACACCCCCACACACCCAGAATGCTCCCCGGGAGCCGGGCGCTCACGCGCTGCAGGCCGGCGTCCTCTGTAGGGGCAGCTGCCAACGCAGGAAGGCCACCCTGCAGCAGCCCAGGACACCCCCAGACACCCCTCCACGCCACACACTCGTTTACACGCACCCCACACGCGTAAGGCAGCTCCCACACACAACAGCTCCGACGTCCCCCCGGGACGGTGGCGCTGGGGGCTCAGCCCGCCGGGAAATGCCCTGGCCTGGCACCCAGACCCCGGTGGCGGGCGCGAGTCCAGCCTGCCCCTGCCCCCTGCAGCAGCGACCACGGAGGAGTGGGAGAGCTCCCTGGGGAGATGGCAATGACAGGGGACAGAGGCTGGGAGCCCAGAGAGGTCAAGGCCACTGTGAGGGGCGGAGTCCCACCGGCCCCGCCTGGCCCGGCCAGCAGAAGAACCTGCCCTCGCCCCGCCCACAGAGGACCGGCTCCCAGCCCTGGGGACCCGCGGACCTCGACAGCGCTGTCCGGGGGCGCTACTCACGGGTGCAGGCTGCAGAAGGCGGGTCCAGGGCCGCGCGGTAGTAGCTGAGGTCACAGCGGCAGGCCTGGGCAGCTGGGGCTGCGGAGTGGCTGTGGGGCGGGCAGCGGGCACACAGCTGGTCCCCGGGGGCTGACTTGTAGGAGCCCAGCTCGCAGGCTGTGGAGGAGAAGCAGCTGCGGGTGAGTCAGCGGGCCACTCCCAGGCCCTGGCAGCTCTCCCTCGGACCCGGGCTTCCTGGGGCATCCCCTGGAGGGGCGGAGGGGCAGGAAGTCAGCATCCCCCAGTGCTGCCCTCATCTGCAGACGGAGGGACTGAAGCACAGAGAGGGTCTGTGACTTACACAGGGTTGCACAGCATGTTGGGGTCAGAGCTGAGCTGGGACCCTGACACCCGAGTCCCCACCCCTATCCAGCCTTAGAGTCTGTCCTTCATAGGACACTAGTTGCTGGGGACAGGAACCAAGGGGTTCAAAATCGAAGGAGGGGCCAAAACCCAGGATGTGACTTGGGGGGAATGTAAAAGCCAAACAGGGAATGGGGTGGGCAAGAGAAGAGTCCCATGTGGAAGACCCCAGGTCCCCAAGGCAGGCGTGGAATCACCCCCACACAAATACAGATTCCCGGCCCCTCCACAGACCCCGAGTTCCAAGAGCCAGGGCCTGGGAATCTGTCTCACAAGTGCCCCACGCAAGGCTCGCCTCACCCAGGCCGTGACCTCAGCTGACACGCCTCTGTCCCTCTCACCGTCCACTGCCACCTGCTTGTCCCTTGCTCGCATGGGGCAGTGGCCTCCGGACCCCCGCCCTGCTCCCCACTCCCACTGCCACAGACCCCTCAAGGGCTCTACCTCTGTGCAGGGCACGGCCTGGGCCTGGCTCCTTCCAGGCACAAGCGACTGGTAGCAGACCAGAGCCGCAGCCTGAGCCCTCCCGGGGCTAGACTTGGGAGGACAAGCTGCACAGCAATTATGTCCAGGAGGGTGACCATGGGAGAGCGGCAGGAAGCCACGAGGGGTATCTGAGTTACGGCCTGCAGGGTAAGAACTAGTCAGCTGAGCAGGGAGCGGAATCTCCAAAATGCGCATCTTGCTGTCACTGCCTGTTCAGCCCGGCAGGGGCCTCCCTGTGGCCTAAACAAGAAAACCTGGTGTCCATAGCCCTCTCTACCAAACCCAAACCCACCTGCAGATTCCTTCACCCCTCTCCCTTCGGCCAAACTAAATGAATGGTGGCTCCCCACGTGTGGCAGGCTGTTTCCTGCCTCAGGGCCTTTGCATGTGCCAAGTCTTCCTAGGATGCCTTTCCTCCTTGGTCCTCCAGTCTAACTCCTCTTTCGAGAGTCATTAAAATGTCCTTTGGTGCAGCCTCCCTGGACCTCTAGGCGACACACACAGAGAAACGGCCATGGCCCTTCTGCTCCTGGAGTCCCCGATCATCTCACCACCTGTGACTCCGTGGCTGTCATATTTATCTACGTGTCTGACTCTCCTCTTGGACTGGGAGGTCCTTGTGGGTGGATCCTACTGAACATGGGCAGGGCTGCTTAGTTCATCCCAAAGTGCCCAGCACCTGGCACAGGGCTGGCGACGGCAGAAGCTGTCTGATGCCGGCAGAGTTTTCAAACTGAGTGGGTCCCACCATGACCTGCTCTGGGCAGAGAGAGACTCCGGGGTGCAGGTGGACCCAATGCCCCCCAGCCAGGCCACTCCCGGCCTCGTTCTTGGAACTGAGGTCCTTTGCTACGGGGTCAGCGGGACACTGACTGGGATTCTCTCTGCACAAAACCCCATTCTAGAAGGTTCGGTGCCCGAGAGAAGGTCTACTTGAAAACATCTCAGAGAACGTCTTCCTTGGACGCTGATCACATCTTTTATAGTAGCTGAACCAGGGTCATTTCTAAAATTCTGCAAACTGGAACCAGGAGAAATGACCACCTCAGTGAGTGGCTTCAGAGACCTGGGGCCGCGGAGCTGGGAGGGGTCAGCGTTGTGGGGCTGGGGAAGCACCCCGTCTCTGCTGCTCCAAGCACCCCGCAAGGGCTCACGCCTGACTGGGGGCTGGGTGCGTGCAGGGCCCGGAGCGCCAAGGTTCTGGGCCCCCGTGAGCCCGCTTGTTCCCCCTCCTCTTCCCGGAAGCCCTGGGAGGCCAGTCCTGGGCAGCCACCTGCTGACCATGTCCCTTGGCACCTTGGGAACCCTGGGCTCCTCCTGCCCCTCGCTCACCCTTCACCAGCTCCTCCTGGGCCTCTGCCAGGAACCCCGGCCACGGAGCGTGGCACAGAGGACGCACAAGGGGACAGACCTCTCAGCGGGTCCCTGGCCACCGACAGAGTCCACCCGGTCCTTAGCGAGCAGAGCAGAAACTGAGCCCAGGCTGCCCGGTTCCTTCTCACCCAACCCGTCCCCTGGGCTCAGCCGCCTGGGCAAGGCGCCTCCCCACCTGTCACAGTGCCGCCCCGGCCGCGTTGGGGATGACCTGTCAGCTCAGGTCAGGACGCGGCCGGGCACTGTGCCTGTCTGATGGGAGAGGGCAGCAGCCTGGGAGCCTCAGCCCCGGCCCCGGGGCCCCCCAGCCCTGTGCCAGCCAGGCCCGGGCACCTCCGGCAGCCGCCTTCCTCCACCTGCCTCTCAGCACCGGCCCTGGGCTTCGAGGCGGCCGTGCCATGCTGTCACCTGCCAGCGGGCATTCCGCACACGCTCAGCTAATCCCCGTATGGCTATAACGTGTCAAGGCCAGATTAATCCACACAATGAAAATAAAATCGTCTTTAATAAGAATCCTAATCACCAGGCCTCAGGGGGCCGAGACCCGGAGCCGGCTCAGACAGATGGAGGCGCTCAGGTGGGGCCTGGCCCTGCCGCCGGCCCAGGGCGCTTCCGGAGCCTCCCCCGTGTGCCCGGGCACCGTGCCGCAGGCCAGGAGGGGCCCTGCCCCTGCCGAGGGCACCTCGCCCAGGCCACCTGCAGGCTGGAGCTGCCTGCGGCCCCGGCCACCTCTCTGCACAGAGCTTGAGATTTGACAAATAAGGTGTCCGCCCGCGGACGACCAGAGGAAATTAATTCCAAATCAGATTTTAAACACAGCCAGGAAGGCGAGGAGCGCCGCTGCTCCCCTCAGGGATGAGGCGCTGATATTTATAGAAAGATGATGAGGGCCGCAGAGGGTGATTTATATCCTGCGTCCAGGTGACAGGAAGGACGGCCACTGAGACTTCAGACCCCAAGATGCCACTCCACCGGGTGACGTGTCCTTCCCCTTTTCTGGAGGAGTCGGGGAGGGGAGGACTGCGCAGGGTGTCCGGGGAGGTGACTGGGTCAGGACCGGGGAGGTGTGGGAGCTTCCTGGCCGGGGAGTTGGGAGAGCTGAGACACCCCAACCCTCCCCGCTGTGCACCCTGAGCCTCTCTCGGCCCCTCTGGGCCCCACCTCCCACTGGTAACGTGGACTATCCGCATGTGGCTCTGGTGTCTTTCCACGGGCCTCTGCGGCCTGAGTGCGATCTCAGCACAACCTCTGAAGAGCGACGAGACCCGTAGGAGGCCCCCCCCCCGGGGGAGTCACTGTCTTTACCTGTGGTATCTCAAGGGCTGCAAGCCAGGACCCTGTCCCAGCCCTTCCTCTCAAATGTTGCCCAGTGGGAGGTCCTAGGACCAGCCAGGGGCCACTGGCCTCAGGAGGCCCCTGAAGACCCCCCAGGGAAGCTCTGAGAGGACATCTCAAGTGGCCCAGGAAAGACACCCCCACGCTGTCCCCAGCTCCTGCTGGGCTCTGAGCCGCCGCTCAGGCTGTCCATCAGGGAGGGGCTGGGGCCTCACAGAGGGAGGCTTCCAGGGTGGGGGGCAGGAGGGGACGCGGGTGAAGGCCTCGGTGAGGGCCCCCCCGTGCTGCTCTTTCCAACTGGAGTGACACAGACGGCCACAGAAGCCACCAACGGGGCAGAAAAATGTCTCTCCTCGTGTGGCTTCCAACTGGCGCTCTCTTCGCAGGTCCCCTGCCTGCAGTGCGCTCAGAATTAATATTTTTTATTAAAACCTGTAATTATCTTGCAACTAGCATAATTATGTTGTATTATGATTTAAATGTAAAATTCAAAATACGCTGGGGTTCCCTCGCCCTGCCTTGGCATTTCTTTATCATCTTTATTACTGCGCCAACAGCGATAGGGAAGGGGAGCAGCCCCGGCCTCGCAGCCTGGCGGGGCCTGGACGGGCTGCCCAGAGCCCTGCCCTTGGCATGCTGGGGCCCCGGGCAGCCACGCTCCTGCTCTGGGCTCCGCGTCCCGCCCCCGCTGCACGGGAGCCTGGAGCATCCCCAAGACCCCCGGGGACTCGGGAGGCGAGCGTGCCTCCGCGGGCCAGCCGGTGGCAGTCACTGACCACCCGAGTGTGGCCCTGGGAGGAGACCGGTGGGCTTGGAAGAGGACCCTGGGGACAGAGGAGGCAGCTCTGGGCTGTGGCGCCAGGAGCCCAATGCCATTCCACTCTGCGGCTTAAGTTGAGGGGTTCGGTTTTTTTCATCTGTAAAACGAGGACACGAGCCCGGCTCAGGGGACCACAGTGAAGAGAAGCTCACCCTCCGAGGCAGGGCGCGCCCACCCAGGGCCTTGGTGCCCAGCAAACACAGACCCTCGAGGGAAGAGACAAGCCAGCCCCGCCCCCCGGAAGAGCAGGCACTAAACCGCACACGCGACCAACTGTGAACACTGTCACGAAGCCACTTGGTCACCCGTCAGAACCGCAGGACGCTGGGAGCCGGCCGAGGCAGGGGCCCCCAGGAGCAGGCTGGGTGGGCTTAAAGGCCCCCGCCTGGCAACACAGACTGACCCCCGCCCCCACCCAGCTCCGCCTCCTGCCAGCAGGGAGGCCTGAGCAGGCCACGTCAGCCCGGAGCCTCAGTTTCTCCATCTGTAAGACGGAGCTGTAAAGCCCGCCCGGGACCCGAGCTGTGAGGCCACAGGGAGGCTGCCCCGAGCAAGTGGCAGCACAGGGTGGCAGCTACGGGAGGGTCAAGCAGATCAGGGACGGGCCAGCGCCACCGAAGGTGCTTTGGAGGCCAAGACTGGGGGCAGTCAAGGGGGAGCGAAAGGTTTCTCAAGGAGAGGGAGAGCCCCGGGCAGGCCTGGGGCCCAGGGGAAGGGTCTGTCCCAGAGATCTCTGGGTGAGACCTGGCTGGACGTGGAGCTGCCTGTCTGTCACTCGAGACGCGAGCCTGCGCCCCGCTCAGTCCTGTTGGTATCAAGACCCTTTCCTGGGACTGGGGTTGTGGCTCAGTGGCAGAGCGCTCGCCTAGCACGCGCACGGCCCGGGTTCGACCCTCAGCACCACGTAAGAATAAGGGCATTGAGTACAACTAAAGCAAATAAATATTTAAAAAAAAAAAAAAAAAAAAGACACTTTCCTCCCTGCCAGAGACAGAGGGAGGGTGTTAAGGGGGACCAAAGGTCCTGTCCCCAACTCTGGACCCCAGGACCTGTATGGGCAGAGATAAAGGTGAGGGGGACATTCATAGGGGCTGATGGGGACCTGGTGCCCCTATTTGCTGTCTGGGGACAGGCTCTCGTCTTTCTGATGCCTGCACAGGAGCATCCCCTGCTCTGCACCCCCTCAGCCCAGGGGGACCATTGGTCTCAACAGCCAGGTGTCCCCGAGCCCTGACACACGGCTGAGCGGCCCTGTGTCCAGCTCATGGGGATCAGAGAAGGCCGAGGGAAGCCATGCCCACACCCAGCCGGCACCAGCTGGGCACCGGCTGTTCACCCACAGCGTTCCCAGGAGCTCCCTCTGGTGCAGGGTCCCCATGAAGTCCGCTGGGCACAGGCATGCCGCTGCCCGCATGCGCAGGGGGGCTGGGCTCGCCCACGCAGGCCTGCTCCTGGTCTGTGACACAAAGTCCCAGCTTGACACCAGAGGCACATGCTAGTTCATGACCAAGGTGCTCCGTGTCCTCAACAGGACCTTCCTGTCCTCTCCCACAGGACCCTGGACAAGTTCCCCCAAATGCAGGCAGCCCGGTGCCAGACCCAACCTAGAGGCCCTTCCTGCGCCCCCTCTTGGCCCGCAGGTTAGAAGTTCAGTGGTTTCTCCCACAGACTCTGCAGCCGGGCTCGTGGGTGCAAATATAGCTCGGCCACTTCCTAGCTCTGTGACTTGGCACGTTGCTTCTCTGTGCCTCAGTCCCTTCATCTATAAAAAGGGACTAATTAAAAAAAAAAAAAACTATAAGTGAATAGCGAAAGATGAGTGGAGTGGAGGGAAGAGGCTGGGGGAGGGAGGAGAGGAGGGGAGGGGAAGAGCCCGGGACTGAATTAGAACATATTATATTCCATGCTTTTATAATTTTGTCCAAATTAATCCTAATGTTACCTATAATTAAAAAGAACCAATAAAAAGGGGAAAAAAATTAAAAAACCCAGGACGATAACAGTCCCTATTTCACACTGTGGGAGTGGGGATTAAATGAATTAATACACGCAAAGCGCTCTGAACAGCGCCGGCACGAGTTAGCTGAAGTCGGTCCCTGACTCAGGCGTGCACCCCTTGGCGGACCCCACGGCCCCGGCGTCCTTAGCTGTACCCCACAGTGGCCACCGAGGGTACCTCCTGGCTGTGCTCCCCACCGCCCCAGCACACAGGTGGCCGGGTGTCTCTGCTGCCCGCTGCCCTGGGGGTCAACCCACCCTCCCAGGAGCCGAGGGCGCCACCCGGAGGCAGAGGGTGACGTCCCCACCTCGCGGCCCCCGCCCCGTCGTGCGCGCCCCGCTGCCCGCCCACGTGGCGCGCTCACCCACGCACGCATCCCGCTGCTCCTCGTAGCCGGCGCTGCACACGCACTTGCCAATGGGCACCAGCCACTCGCCCTCGGCGCTGCAGTACATCTTGGGGGTGTCCCGCTCCTCCGAGTGCCGCACGCACTGGCCGCGCACCTCCACCAGCGAGGACGAGTCTGCGCCGGTCACCGCCTCCGAGAAGGCCGCCAGGTTGCGCACCATGGCGGGGCACTTCTTGTAGTAGATGCGGAGCGAGAGGATGGCGAGGCAGGCGCCGATGTCCTGGAAGGCCAGGTAGAAGCCGCGCTTGCTGAGGGGGCCCACGCCGCGCACCTCCGTGTTGAGTTTGAGCCGCCGCACGCCCAGGTCGGCGCCCGTGAAGCTCTCGTCCGCCGCGATGGTGTCGATCTTGAGGAACTGGCTCTCCTGCGTGCTGGAGCCCAGGTCGCGGTCCGACTCCAGGTAGTAGAGGTTGAAGGTCTCCTTGCAGGTGCCCAGCACGCCGGGCATGCTGTTGCAATCACGGAGCGTGAACTTGATCTCGGCGTAGACGCGCGGGGCACCGTCGCGGGGCACCCAGCTTGTGCGCAGCCAGTTGTTCTGGTTGGGGCTCATGACGTTGCACACCTGGTACGTGTGGATGGGCCGGAAGGACTCGTCCACCTCGTTGATGGAGTCCCACTGTGGGCGGAGAGAACACAGCCCGCTAAGGAAGCCGCAGCACCCAGCCCTCTCCGGCCGGCCACCGGCCTGCGCCACGCGCGGTGCCTTCTCGTGCCCCGGGGAGAAGACAGAGCAGCTGACCCTCAGATCCATGGTCCGAGGTCCCAGATGCTCAGTGCCCTGCAGATGTGACCGCACAGAGGACCCCAGTCCTCCTGGGAAGTGCACTGACTTCCTATGGATGAGGAACCCGGGCAAAGCCTGAGCCCCAAGTCTGAGGTCCCATAGCTGGGACCCCCACCGCACTCAGGCCTGTTGGCACCGAATTGGACCTCCGTTTCTGTAAGGCTTCGCCTGTCATTGCCAGAGTGTGGGCACTTGCTGGGGCAAGTTGGCAACACTGTAGCTGCCAGAGGGGTCTCACTGCCCACAGACAGAGCACTCTGTGCTGGGCCCCCTGGAATCCCCAGCAGCCCTCGGGCCAGCGCTCCCCAGAGCCCACCACTCCCCCAGCCCTGCCTTTCTTGCAGGTCCCCTGCCTCCCGCCCAAGGCTGGGGACTCCCAGACTGGCCTGCGTCCCACTCAAGCGAGTACCGGGGTGCAGGAGGGTCAGGTGTGTGGCCTCTGTGTCAGCTAGTGGCCGGGCAGGAGTGGATCAGAGATATACTAGGTGCTCTCCAGAGCGGGGAGGTAGCCCCCGCGATGGAGAAGACACCTGCCAATCATCCATCTGAGAAGGGATCAACGCGTGGAGTAGGTAGAGGAAAACACCCACAGCTCGACAGTGGAGAACCGTCCCAACCAAAGAGAAGCAAAGGACCCGAACAGACATTTCTCCAAAGAGGATCTACGGATGGCCACATAGCACATAAACCACTGGGGAAATGCACACGAAAACCACAGTGAGAGCCACTTCCTGCCCGTTAGGATGAACGCTGTATTTAAAAACAAAACAAAACAAAATAAAAAACCAGAAGATAACCAGTGCTGGTGAGCATGAAGGAGTAGGACCCTCGTGCACACTGGTGGGGACGGAAAATGTGCAGCCACTGTGCTCGGTGGTTCCTCCAGAAACTAAAAATAGAATTGCCACGCCACCTGGCAATTCTGAGTACACACCCGAGCACTGCAAGCAGGGTCCCCTGGAGATCACTTGTACACGGTGTTCACAGCAGTGTCACAACAGCTAAGATGTGCAGCTGGGGTGCAGCTCAGAGGTAGAGCACTTGCCCAAGATGCTGGGCTTGATCCCCAGCACCCCCCTTCAAAAAAAGTAACCCAAAACCGATAGCTAAACTGGAAGCAGCCCAGATGTCCATCAACAACTACATGGATACACAAAATATGGCATGTGCACACAGTAGAATATTATTCAGCCTTAAAAAGCAATGAAATTCTGATACCTGCTAAAAGATAGATGAACCTTTTTTAAAAATATTTATTTATTTGCTTTAGTTGTACACCTTGCATTTATTTTTAAGTGGTGCTGGGAATCGAACCCGGGCCGCGCATGTGCTAGGCGAGCGCTCTACTGCTGAGCCACAATCCCAGCCCAAGATAGATGAACCTTGAAGAGATTAAATGAAATATACCAGGAACAAACGGGCAATTCACGTATAACTCTGCTTAAATAAAGCACTCAGGTTAGTTGGATTCATGAAGGTAGAAAATAGAGTAAATGACAGTTGCCAGAGGCTGTGGGGAGAGGGGAACGGGAGATACTGTTTAGTGGGTACAGAATTTTGGTTTTATGAGAGAGTCCTGGAGATGGTTGGCAGTGATGGTCACACAGGGACATGAATGCATTTAATGCCACTGAACGGTACACTTACAAATGGACAAGAGAGCAAACTTCATGTTTTCTTTTTTTTTTTTTTCCACTGGGGATTGAACTCAGGGGCACTCGACCACTGGGCCCCATCCCCAGCCCTTTTTTGTAGTTTATTAGAGACAGGGTCTCACTGAGTTGCTAAGTGCCTCGCCATTGCTGAGGCTGGCTTTGGACTCGCGATCCTCCTGCCTCAGCCTCCCAAGTGCTGGGATTACAGGCGTGCGTGTGCCAGCACACCCAGCAAGTTATGTCTATTTTAGCGTAATGAAAAAAGAATAGGGCTGGGGTGCGGCTCAGTGGTAGATGCTTGCCCAGCACACACGCACCGGGGCCCGGGTTCCAGCACCCCACAAAACAAATACGTAAACAAACAGAACAAGCCCTTTGTCACCAGAAAACCAACCACCCAAACAGGAGCATGAAGATGTCACATAATGCTCCGCCCTTCAGTGCTTCCCAGCCCCCCTGCAGGTGGAAGGCAGCGACCACCGGGCAGTGGGGGGATTTCCAGGCACCCGGGCAGGTCTCACGGGCCAGCGTGGCCCTGGGTGAAGCAGGGCTTGCCCGCTCAGCTGCACTGCTGGCCGGCCAGAGCGGACGCCCAGCTGAACCCCGAGGGCTGGTGGCAGATGGTAGGGTCGGGCTTTGCTCCTTGACCTTCTCTGCTGGGCCCGCATGTGCAGCTGTCCTTGAACGAAAGATCCTGTTATGACGGGGGCCGGGGGGGGGGGGGGGGGCTGAAGACCATCTCGTGGTGCTCTGAGAACCTGGGGGCTGAGCTTGTTCCCCAGTGCCGGGGGGCCTGGGTACCCCAAGTCCTCTCCTGCCTGTCACAGGCCCTCCGTCTCACCTCGGCCCTGCCAGCTGTGTGGTCCATCCTGGGTGCCCGGCCCCATATGGCAGGGCTCGGACAGACCCTGATTCGGCCAGGCCCGAGAGCAGGCCGCGAGAGCAGGCTGCAGAGGGCCGAGCTCGGGCCTGGCCCGGGGCCCTGGACCTGGACACACGGCCGGAACTGGCGGGTTCCCCAGGCCCCCCTCCAGCTCCAGGGCCAGTGTGGGAGGACGGCCTCGTCTCAAGGGACCCCAGGGGGCTTCCTGCTCCCCCACCCCAAGGAGGAGCCCTGCCCTGCACCTCACTCTGCAGCCAGCCTCTGGGCAGCGCTGCGCCACATCTGGGGTTAAAGTCATTGTCACAGTTAATGGAACACCAAGGAGCGTGCCAGCCGCTCCCTGCCTGCCTCCTGCCGGGGCCTGGATGGATCAATCAGCTGGCCGAGGCCACTGCAGCCACCCCGCCAGGGCCAGCAGCGTGGCCAGCCCTGCCGGCCCAGGAGCCGCTGCAGAGGCCTGGCCCAGGGCAGAGCAGTCCCGTCCTCCGACTGGGCACCCTGCTCCACACCAGGGGCCACTCCCACCCGGCGGCCTCTCGAGCTCTGGCAGCGAGCCCTGGCTCACCTCCCCCGCCTCGTTCTCTTCCTGGAGCAGAATGCTGTGTGTCCCTGGGAAGTCACATCCCTCTCTGACCTTGGGCTTTTCATCTGTGAAGTGGGGCCTCCCTTTCTTTCTCCTCCAGCAGGTGGTGAGGATCACGCGTCCCTCCCTCAGTTCACCAGGCGAGGCCCAGATGTCCCTGTGGGCGCGAGCTCCTGGGGGCCGAGGGAGGGTGAGGCCTGGCTAAGCACAGGGTCCTGGGCCCAGATGCCCCCCAGCCTGGGCAGAGTGGCCTCGCCTCATGGAGCGTCCAGATTCTCATTGGCAAATTCATCAGCCCGGGGACAGCTGCCCCGAGCCGTGACCGACCCCCGTTATAACCGAGGTGGTGGAGGCCAGCGAGCGCCTGCCTGAGTCCCTCAGGTCACGGGAGGCAGAGCCTGGCCCCGGAGCCAGCACCCTCCCCTGACCGCGCGGCACGGGGCTGTTGGGCAGACTCCAGGGAGGCAGCCAGAGCCTCAGGGACCGTCTGCAGAGGACCCTCCTCCCGCCGGGCAGGAGCCCCACCTGGAAGGTGCCCCGCACAGAAGAGGCCTCGGCCCCTCCCAGCTCTGGACAGGGACACCTGCGTGATCCACCTGCCAGCGCCCCCAGGCTCGAGGCCTGGACTCTGGGGACCAGGAGTCCCAGGCCAACTGCTCTCCCCTCCAGGGGACAACGCAGGGTGGCCCCCCACCCCCCACGGTGCAGACCTGGCCTTTACAACGGGGCCTAAGTGCCACCATGTGGGGCCAGCCCCAGAGAGCCTGAGCGCGGGTCCCGCCCCCCCCCCCCCCCCCCCCCCCCCCCGTCACTCGGGACCCGTCTGAGGAGGGACAAGCTTCCCTCGCCGCAGTTCCTGTCTGCCGAGGGCTGCACCCACCCCACGACTCGGTGGGGACGAGAGGCCTGCTCCTGTGACCTGCCAAGGGCCGAGGGGCGTGAGCTGTTGCTAATTTGTTCTAAATCCCCAAGTGAAATGAGGGAACACCGAGCCGGGGCGAGTGACCCTCCCTCCACCCGCCACGTCCTCGGCTGTGAACGCCCACGCCGCCTCACCACCCTAAAGCCCGAGTCCTCAGCACCGAGAGGGACACGGCTCAGCAGAGCCACCGGGGCCAGGCACGATCCCCTGCCCAGGGCCTGGTAGGTCCTTCACAGCTGCTGGGACTCAGGGGACATGCCAACTCTGCCCACAGCGGGCAGGTGTGGACCGGGCTGAGACCTGACCCCCCCCACAGGTCAGGCCGTGGCAGCCACATGGGCTCACTTGGTCGAAGCCCGTCCACAGCCCACGGGGTGTTGATCTTGGGGTGGGGGCTCCCTCTGGCTCTGGGGCCTGGAGAGTCAGGGCCCCCAGAGGCTGCCCCGCCAGCCCCCCATCCCTGGGCACAGGGGCTGGTGACCACAGGCTGACAAGACCCCCAGAGAGCGGGCCAGGGCTCCATCCTGCCCTCCAGCCACAGGCCACAAAGGCTGGGAGAGAACTCTACCCCAAAGCCCGGAGGGACCCTTCAGAAAAGTGAACTCTTGGTGTCATTATCACTATTAGCACTAGTGTCACTGTCCCTGTCCCCACAGCCATGGAAGCGGTGATCCCAGCAGCTCAGGAGGCTGAGGCAGGAGGATCACAAGTTCAAAGCTAGCCCCAGCAACTTAGGGAGGCCCTCAGCAATGCAGTGAGACCCTGTCTCTAAATAAAATACAAAATAAAAAAGGCTGGGGGCGCGGCTCGGTGGTCGAGGCTCTGCCTTCAGTCCCTGCACGCGGTGCCCAGGTCGGCGTCCTCTCCCCACCCCACAGCAAGCCCCAGGAGGCCGACACAGGCCGGCTCCTTCCTTCAGATGGAGACACTGAGACTCGGGGAGAGGACATGGGGACTCGAGGCCCCAGCCAGCAGCGGCAGAGCTGGGGTCCCACTGATGGAACGGCTCATCTTTGCTGCCCGAGCCCCTGAGATTCGGGAAGAGGAAGCGGAGGGAGGGCCGTCTAGCCTCGCCTGAAGCCAGTCCCCAGGAAGGCGGGAGGGTGCCTGCGAGGCATGACCCACAGGGACCTGGCGGGCGGGCTGCAGGGCCACCTTGGAGGCCCGGTGGGGCTGGGGGCTTGGTCACAGTGGGGGCTGCCGTGCCCCCGTGTGACTGTGAAGCACCAGGGGCTCGGCCCCGAGCAGCTCCTGGGAAGGCACAGTGGCCAGGGAGAAGGGGACCAGTCCCAAGGGCCCGGCTGGCCTTCCGGGCTCCGTCTCCTTGAAGCCACGTCCCGGGCTGCCCTGGGCCTGGCCTTGGCGGGTCCTGAGTCTGTGGGTGCAGGGCAGGGGCCTGAGGGTTCCCAAGTCGAGGTCTCAGATGCATCAAGCGCCTGGCGCCAGAGCTGGTGCCGTGGCCTGGGCCTAAACTGCCCAGGGCACTCACTGTGGGAAGCCAGCCGCCCTGCCTCCAGCCGCCGGGGCCTTGGGCAAGCTCCCTCGCCTCTCGGGGCCTCGGCCTTCTGATCGACCTGACGCTGAGACTGACCCGCGGCCTCGCTCGGCTCACGGAGAGAGGACCCTGTCCGTCCCCCCCGTCACTTACCCCGTGTGCCGGATACGTGAGCCAGCCCCAGTCCCCCGTGGATGGTCGATGTGTCCAGCAAGTTCACTGTAAAACAGGAGACAGGAGGGCGTCAGGTCCCCGTGACCCTCTTCCCAGCCCCGCGGGTCCGTCCCAGCCCCCAGAGGCACACGTGGGCCGTGAGGCCTCCTCTCCCCAGGCCTCCGGGGAGCTCAGAGAGCCATCTTCCAAACGCCCGCTGCCCCGGGGCAGGGCTCCCGGGCTGGTGGTGCTGCCGGTGGCCAGGAGGTGGCCCAGGGGGCCAGCAGTTGGAGCCCAGCCTGCCACCTGGAGGGAGCCGAGCGTGGCCAGGGAAGTCCCTTCTCCTCCGAGGTTCAGCTTCCTCCTCGGTGAAATGGGGGCGGCCGTGGCTCCTGTCTCACGGGGCGTTTGTGAGGATGGCCTGACCTGTGTCTCACACAGGGGTCACGGTGGCATTCAAACCGTCACGCTGTGATGTCAGACCCCCCCATCGAGGACAGGCCCCAGCTTTGTGATCGCCAGTGCCCCCCCAAAGGGGCCTGGCATCTCCTGCGCCTCTGAGCACGGACGTGGGGGATTTAGAAGAGGAGGAGCTGCCTCTCTGCGTGCACCTACTGCGCGCTGAGCTCCCCAGGGGAGCTGCGGGCACCCGTCCAAGAGCTCACGTAGGAGGTCGCCCAGACCCACGGTGCAGGCTGGCCTTCAGGAGCTCTGGGCAGCCTTTGCATGCCACACCACAGCCCTGGACGGCTGGGCCCTGACAGGAGAAGCCCACGTGTGACAGGAGCCCAGACCCGAGGGGCAGGCCTAGTCTAAGGCCCTGTGCCCAGGGAAAAGAGCCCGCCTCTGGGCTCTTGTGACAACACAGCCACTTATTAGCAAGTAGCCTTCCCTTCTTTCACCCTCAATTTCCTCATCTGTAAAATGGGTTAATAGTACCTAAGGGTTTGGAAGAGGGTTAAGAAGCCCTCTGTAGCTGGGCTCGGTGGCACATGCCTGTAATCCCAGCAGCTAGGAGGCTGAGGCAGGAGGATCACAAGTTGGAGGCCAGCCTCGGCATCTTAGCTAGCCTCTAAGCAACTTAGCGAGACCCTGTCTCAAAATAAAAAAAAAAAATAAAAAGGGCAGGGCTGGGGGTGCAGCTCAGTGGTAGATCACTTGCCTCGCATGCGTGAGGCACTGGGTTCGATTCTCAGCACCACATACGAAGAAAGTCCACCAACAACTAAAACAATTTTTTTTAAATGAATAAATAAAAAGAGCAGGAGATGTGGCTCAGTGGTGAAGCACCCCTGGGTTCAAACACACACACACACACACACACACACACACACACACACACGCCATCTGTAAAGCCCGAAGCCAGTGCCTGAGACAAGCCGGTCCTTCTCAATGCTGATTCCTCTCTCCGAGTCCTGCCCTCTGCCCTCTCTCCTTGTCGCTCGTGCCTATTCACTCACTTATGCAGAAAAAAGGGGCACAAAACTAGAACTCGAGGATGGGCCCCAGCTCTGCTCCACCTGCTATGTGTCCTTAGGTGAGTCCCTTCACCTCTCTGGGCTCTCTGGGTCCTGCTGGTGATGGTCAGGAGGGGGCATCTGGCTCCCGTCTTAAACACCCCCCCCCCCCCCCCCCCCCGTTCTTCTCTGACTTCCACGAGTCTCTCCAGCAACCCTGGGCCGCCAACCACCCCAATCACGGGCTTGGCAGGTCACAGGGGGTTAAATCCGGAGCCTCTTGGAACTCTCCGGCAGGGAAGCCTGGGATCTGCGGCTCGGAGCCTGCCCTGCCGTGGAGACAAGTGTCCTCAGGAGCTGCGGGATGACATGCTCCTGCTTGCTGCTCTCCTTCCTCCTCTCACCTTCCCGCCCCATGGCCTGGAGAGGGACTGGCAGAACAGAGAGGGGGCCTCTGTGCTCCTCCCCGGTCCCTGGGGGCTGCGGGGGATCAGGGGATGGAGCGGACGTCCACTGAGGGACGTCCCCCTCCCCAAGCCGGCCCCACACCAGGGGCACAGGCAGAGAGAAGAAGGCTCCCGCCTCCCTCCCTCCCTCCCCCAGGCAGTGTAGAGAAAACTGGGTCAGGCGGCTCCCTCCTCGGCTGGGAGGGGGAGGGCCGCGCCGCAGCTTCCCCCAGACAAGCAGGGCCCGGTTTGGAGAGAGGGTGGGACAAGGACACCTACGGACCCCCCCCCACACCCGCATCCCAGACGCGGGTCCCAGGGCTGGTGGTCCCCTCTCCTGGCAGGGAACGGCCTCAGCTCTAAGGAGCCACTACCTTGGAGCCACCCGAAGGAGTGTCCCCCACCAGGGATCCTCCCCTGACTTCAGGGCCACTTTCTGGGTCCTCCCCTTCTCTAGGAAGCGCCACCACATTAGTGGCTGATTCTCAACCAACCAGCCAAGGGGCTTGGAAAGTCCAAAGATGAGTCAAAAGTGGATTCCATCGGATTCAGGAAGGACTACGGAATTCCAGAGCTGCTTGTTTCAATTGCTTCTAGGCCGTTCTCTGTCCCCAGCCCCTCGGCTCCCTCCAGTCCATCTGCACTGCCTCCCCGCCCAACTCCTTTCCACAGGTGAGGGTGCAGAACGTGTCTCAGGACCCACCAGAGGTTTGATGGAAGCCATGACCTTGCCTGGCCAGAGCCCAAGTCCCCTTGGAGATTGAGACCTTCAGGCCACCACAGTGGTCCCCCTCCTGTTTCCTGCACTGCTGAACTGTGCGAGAAATCAACTGCCCCCCACCCCTGGGCCTGTCTCCCCACTTGCAAAACGCGAGGCCTGCAGGGAAGCAGCTCACGGGGACCCCTCTGGGCCTCAGTCTCCTCATCTGCAAGACGCCCCAGGCCTGCCAGGCCAGGTGGTTCTGGGGGGACCAAATGGGTCCTTCTCCTGCTCTGAGCAGCACAGATAATTCCTAAGCTGCCGCTGTCGCCGGTGGAAGGCATTATGCGATTTCTTTTTCTCTCCAGCGCCGTCACCTTCCTCCATTCCATTTCTCTGAGACTAATACTTAAATTGATTTACATTCCCTGAGGACACAGCGCATGACAGTGAGGCTGGAGAACTCGGGGTGGCCAGGGGACGTCAGCCAGATGCACACGCCTTGGAGATCACCCCAGAGTGCAGGATGATCCACCCCGGAGCGCCAAGGGGCCTGAGGCTGGCAGGCCTGGGGACACCTCTGCTGGGGCAGGGCCTTCCCCGGCCCACGGCTGCACAGCAGGGCCACGGGAGGAGCCCGGTGTCCGGCGGGCACTTGGCCAGCGGGTGCACCCGCACCTGTGCTGGGCCCTGGGTGGAAGCGGTCTCCTCCTGAGTCCCCGTGCTCTCCCTGGCCTGCCGGGGTTCTGCATCAGTCTGGGGACAATGCTGGGAAAACTCCTGGTGTCCCGGGTCAGATCAAGCCCCAGGTCTCCATCAGGGGCTGTCTGCCTTGGGTGTGACCCCTGCCCAGCTGCGGGCGCTCTGCGGTGTGGGGCAGTGGGCGTGGACTCTGGCCTTGGGGCCTCCCTCCCTCTCACCCTCCCGCCCACCTCCTCCCACCTGTCCCCTCCTGTCCTCAGCATGTGACCTGGGAAAGTGTCCCCAGGGACTGGGGCTTGCACCCGTGATCCTGGGCAGTGCCAGCTCCACTCCAGGGTGCGCCAAGAGTTGGGGCGCACCACCTGGCCCCCACAGCTTGCTGGAGGCCTTCTCAAAATCCCCACCCCAACCCTGGGGAAATGTCGTCCCTGGCCATAGCTCTGAGGGGCCCCAGGTCCCTTGCTCCCCAACCCCGTCCTCTTCCCCACTCACCCAGCAACCCGGCATCTCAGAGGACGTGCCTCGCCACCCCCCGCAGCCCTGCCCTGTCCTGCCCTCGCCTCTCCACGACTCTGCCTGCTCTCTGCCCCAGCTTCACAGAGGACTTTCTCTGTGTGAGAGGGTTTGTGCGCAGGCATTTCGGGGGACGTGAATGCCAGTTTGCAGGGCTCCGTATGTGTGGCGTGATGCACGCAGGCACGCACACGTGTCGTGTGTGTTCGTGTGTATGCGTGTGTGTGAACACGTCTGTGCATGTGTGAACTAGCTGCAATGCTGCGTGCAGAAGGGGGTGTCCTGCGTGGGGTTGTCCCTGCGTGTGAGCCTCTGGCCGGGGTCTGCGTGCGTGCGTGCTGCTGGGCCAGGTGGGAATCTGCGCACCCTCTGCGTGTGAGCAGCGGCTCTGCGGTCCGGTGTGTAAGAGCAGCTCTGGCTCTGGAGGTCGGTCCTGCCTGGACCAGAACCCGGCTCCAGACCCCAGACATCAGTTACACAGCCCTGTGACAGCGCCAGGTCCCATGTCCCCTGGGCAGTGCTGTGCAGCACAGGGGCCCGGGCAGGGAAGCAGGACCCGCTGGCCCTGTGGGCTGGACCTGGACTGTCTAGTGGGGCTAATGGGTGGGGGGCCCCAGCTGCCCCTCTCAGCTCTCCTTGTCCCTCCCCCTACCAGTCGTCACCTCCTGGATCCTTTTGGTCACACTCAGTACACCCCCATCTCCTAACTCACCCCTACCCTCCTCCTCCAGGTCCCTGAGTGACTGGGCCACCCTGGCTTTGACCCAGACAGGACCCTGTCTCAGTCCCACTGCACCCCAGCCCCCACCCACTGGTCCTTACAAGGCGGCTCCTCCTGAAGCTGCCTCTGCTGCTGCCCCCACTGCTGTCCCTTCTGCCCTGCTTGCCAGCCCTTGCCCTGCTCCCAAGACTCATTTGTAGTCCCTTATCCCTGCGTCCCCCAGCACCAAGACCTGTTCCCTGGTCCTCCCTCTCAGTTCTTGGTCCCTGTCTTCCAGTGCCATTCCCAGCCCCCTTTTCCTGCAGCCCTCTGAACCTTGATCCCCATTCCTGTCCCTCTGTCCGCTGGTGCTTGCCACTCTGTCTGTCCTCTGTCCCCAACCCCATCCCCTGCTCTCTCTGTCCCCTCTCTCCTCCATACCTTTTCCTGCCTTCTGTCCAGTCCTGCACCTTGTCCCCAGGTCCCATCCTCAGTTCTCTGTCCCCAGCTCCGCATCCCTCAACCCTGTCCCCAGCTCCGGTTCCTCAGTCCGGCCCCCTGTCTTATCCCTCTGTCCCCGACCCCCGTGCCTTGGTCGCTCGTCCTCAAGCCCGCGGGTCCCCATGCCCATCGCCCCGTCCCTTAACCCCAGTCCCTGCCGCGGCGCCACCCCTGCCGCCCGGCCGGGCTCCTGCGCTCGGGCTCAGGGTCGCGGCCGGGAAGTTTGCGCCGCGGGCAGCGCCGCCCCCGCCCCGCCCCCGCCCCCGCCGCTCACCTTCGCCGCGCGCCGCGGACACGCAGGTGGCCGCCGCCGCCGCGGCCGTGACGACCCAGAGCGCGGGGGGCAGGCGGCCCCGGGCGGGGGCCATGGCGGGCGGCGCCGCGCACCTCGGGCTCGGCGGCGGCGGCGCGCCCCTCGTCCCGCACCGGCCCCGGCGCCCGGCGCACACCCGGCTCAGCCGCACGCGGGCACCCGCGCCCGCCGCCGCCGCCGCCCCGGGCGGGGGCCGGCCCGTCACGGCGCCGAGCCAATCAGCGCGAGGCGGGGGGGACGCGGGGCCCCGCGGACACCGGCCGGCCCCGCCGCCGCACGTGCGCACGCTCGCACCTCCGCGGGCCGCGCGCCCCCGCGCCCGCCGGCCCCACGTGGACCGAGCAGACTGGACCCCGGCGACAGCGGGACACGCAGACCCTGGAGGATGCCCCTGAGGACACCAGCCAGCATTCACCATCGCGCGCGAGCCTCCGACGCCCGGCGCGCCTGGCGAGGTGACAGTGGCCGGCACACGCTAGTCCATGGGCAGAGGCAGGCGCAGAGCTCGGGCTAGAGAGAAAGTCCAGGGCACTGTTAGTTTAAAACAAAACAAACCAAAAAACCTCCCGCCCCAACCAAAGGACTAGACAGAAGCAGCTCCCTGGTTTAGGGAGGCCTGAGTGCGTGGTGGACTAAGGCACCAGATAGACAGCTCTTAAATCCTGGCTGTGTGACCTTGGACGAATTTCTCGATCTCTCTGAGCCTCAACTTCCATGTGTGTAAGGCTGGGATGACAGTGCCCAGTCCTAGGGCAGTTGTGAGAATTAGATTAAAGGGCTCAGGTAAGCACCTGGCACACTGCCAGGCACTCAGCCAAGCGCCCAGCAATGGCAGCTGCTCTCTAGTGCCCTGACCTTCCCCACCTCCAGTTCCATCCCAGGAGCAGGGCTCTCATCCTGGACAGGCTGCAGGCCTTGCGGTGGGGTGGGGAGTGGGGGCGGGGACACGGGGCTCCCACCTGGGCTGGACTGCCTCCCCCAAGTCCCCGCAGCTGGAGGCCAGGCAGTGCAGGCAGCAGAGCGGCAGCCTCCCTGGGCCCAGCAGTGTTCAGTCCTCCGCCTTCACTCCCAGCTCTTGTGGTCACCTGGGAAGACTTGGGGGTCCATGACTGGAGATCCCAAGAATGATAAAGGCCACTTGGGGGGCTGGGATTGTGGCTCAGCGGTAGAGCGCTTGTCTAGTGCGTGGGCGACCCGGGTTCGATCCTCAGCACCACATACAAATAAAATGCATTGAATAAAACGCATTGTGTACAACTAAAGCAAATAAATAAAAATATTTAAAAAAAAAAAAAAAAAAAAAAAGGCCACTTGGGGAACATGTGCCTTGTGCCAGATGTCTTAGGAGCTTCATGCCCACGTCTAGCTTAAACCTTGCCCAGCCTGCAGGGAGAAAGCCTGACACCCAGAGAGGCTGTCACTCACTCACTGAAGGTCACACCGTGGCCAGGTGCTAGCGAGGTGTCAGCCCAGGTCCACTGACTGCAAAGCCCATTGCGTCCCTCTGTGTCTCTCTTTCCCAGAGACAAGGAAGGCAGCTCCACCCCAGAGCCTCAGGCAGCCCAGACCGACCGCCTCCAGCATGCAGCGAGCCTCCCGTCACCAGAGGCATCCAAGCAGATGCCAGCCAGAGGTTGTTCACAGATGCCATGACGGGGCACAGGGGCAGAGAAGCTGATTTCACCAGATCCAGGGTGACCCACTCAAATGCCCACGTGAAACAGGGGGTGCCCTCCTGCAGCCAGCAGGGAGCCTGTCCCAGCTCCAGCCGACATTGCACGTGGCCGTGAGAGGCCAGTTTTTCTGCATTTTCAAGAGCGGTTGCGTACCTAGAGTTGTCATGTGGTGTGACTTTCAAACTTAATAGCTAATGCAGACTTTCTTTGTTTTTTTTTTTTCCCTTCTTATTCCAGTATGGGGGGTAGAACCCAGGGGGGCTCTACCGCCAAGCTACCTCCCCAGCCCTTTTTAAGATTTTCTTTTGAGACAGGGTCTTCTAAGTTGCCCAGGTGGGCCTTGAACTTGCAGTCCTCTCACCTCTGCCTCCCGAGAAGCTGAGGTTACAGGTGTGCACACTGTCCCAGCCTAATGGAGGCCCTCAGCTAGCGCCAGGCTGGGGGCAGCTCTGCAAGGAGCCGCCTGCGCCCAGGCTGTGCTTCAAGACTCCTCAAATGAGTCCTCAGGAAGAGGCCCCGGCTGCGAAGTCACTCCTGGAGCATCAGGAAAAATTCAGACAGCGTGAAGGTCACGGTCACAAGTGCCCATGGGCGTCCCGTGCCCCAGCCGGAGGGAGAAGCCAGTTGGACCCAGCTCCTACAGAAGTGGGAGTGGCCCTTCCCTCCTCCTCTCGTGGGACCCTGCAGCTCGGGCTTCAGCTGCTGCAGAGACCAGGACAGAGAGCCCGGGCAGGGCCAGGACTGGGGGGGCCGGAGCTCTGAGAGGGGCCGGAGCGGGATTCGTGATAAACGTGGATATTTTCTCTGCCCCGCCCCCTCTGGATTCTGAGCAGCAAGGGCAGACGCCACGGCAGGGGCTGGCTGGGTCCTCCTGCTGCACATCAGGGCCCTGGGAATGTTTGTTGAGTGACTAAGTGACCCACAAACAGACATCCGAGAGGCCCCCACCCCACTGGACACGTGGCGGCTGACCCTGGGTTTCTGGATGGCTCTGTTTGGACTGCCCGTCAGCTGCGCTGGTCAGCTGCGCTGGTCGTATCCGCCGCGGGGCTTCGTCCAGGACTCTCCAGGAGTGAACCTACAGCAGCTCGTGGAGCAGGCAAGGCTGGCTGGGGGTGGGCAGGGCTGGACACGGCCTCTCAGGGCAGCGCCAAGCCAGTCCTTCGCCTGCTCCAGGCCCTCCTGCACCCACCTTTCCCTCAGGGGTGGGAATAGCAGCGTCCAACTATCGGGGAACCTCTGAAAACCTGTCTTCTCCCTTCACCTACCTGAGCTTCGGTTTCCCCAGCTAGGAGCCAAGGACAGCGTCACCGGGCGCTGTGAGGTGTAAGCGGGCGCGCAGGAGCGGCGGTGCTTGGCAGCCCTGGTGGAGCCCTGAGGTTGGGGGGCGCCACTGCTTTGAAGGAAGAGCTGGAGCTGCGCAGCTCTGGAACCCGGGGGCAGCAGGTTAGGCACAGGCAAGAGAATGCACGAATGACAGGGTCACCGTTAAGTCCCTGCCCATGCCGGAGCCACCCTGGCCGTCGCCATGGACATCTGGGTGCCCCAAGCTGCTGACTCAGAGCAGGACCCGGGCTCCCACCAAGAACCCTAGACAGACCGCTCCATCGCGGCCCCACGTGCCCTGCACTAGCGGGCAGGCGGGGCAGGCCATTGGCATGGGCTCATCGTTGACAGCCTGCAGTGGGTGTGGGACCAGGGCTGGCTGCTGGGTTCAGACTCGACCTTGCCCTTGCAGAGCTGCTGACTAGAGGGGAGGCAGCCCGAGGAAGTAGCTTATGTCCCACAGAGACTTGCACCCGGTGCCGGGGCAACGTGTTTAAACTTTGTCCTCCACCCGGGGTCCAGGTGGAGGTCCAAGACAGAAATACAGCGTGTGAGCTGGCACGGCGGTGCACGCCTGTGGTCCCAGCGACTTGGGAGGCTGAGCCAGGAGGATTGCAAGTTCGAGGCCAGCCTCAGCCGCTTAAACACTGTCTCAAAATTTAAAAATAAATAAATAGATAAAATGGATTGCATGCATGAAGTCCTGCAACCTCCAATATTGAAAAAAAAGTAAAGAAAGAAAAAGAAATATAGTGTATGCCACATATGTAATTTAAATATTTCCAGTTTCTCATTAAAAATTTAATATAAGAATGTACTTGTTGACTGAATGCTGCCTGGCACGTAATATTGATTTATTAGTCAGTTCACTTATTCGGCAATCGCACAGTGGGCCTGTGACACTGTGCCAGTGCTGACGTAAGCTGGTGGGCCACACATACCCAGTCGCTTATATAAGCACGCAAACTTAAAATAAAATTTGTAATTTAGTAAAAACCTTCCTTTTTGTACTGGGGATGGAACCCAGGGGTGCTCTACCATTGAGCTACACCCCATCCCTTTTTTTATTTTTATTTGGAGACAGGGTCTCATTGAGTTGCTGAAGCTGGCCTTGAACTTGGGACCCTCCTGCCTCAGCCTCCAGAGTTGCTGGGATTACAGGCGTGCGCCACCACGCCTCCTGCACAGGGTATATTTCAAAAGTCCTTTGTGAGCATAAAATGCTGAATCTAATCTGGCCCTTCCTCTGTGGCATGGAGTCATCACTATGAACAAAGTGTCAGGGACTGGCTGTGGGGAAGGACCCAGGGATGAGGGGGTGTGACCCTGGCTGTGGGCAGGAGACAGGTGCTCTCAGGGCTGCCGAGGTCCTGCCCCAAATGACCCCGGCGGCTCTGCCGTAGTCTCTTCCCACAGGATGCTGCGTCTGCTGCAGGGAGACAGTTTCTACCTGCCTCCTAAGTAGCTGTCTCTAATCTCTTGTGGACTTAAAAAAAAAACAAACAACCCATCAGTGCTGGTAGAACTGTATGTAAGGCGGAGTCCATGGGCTCTAAGTGGGGGTCTCACCCCTGAGTAGGAATTGCGAGGTCGGTGCCAAATGCCGAGGCAGCCTCGGGTCCCTTCTGCCTACTCCCGGCTGCTCTCGGGACGCGTGCTCTCGGGTGGGGGTACGTAGGTGTTGTTGTAAATACGTAAGAGGCTTATTAATGGCCGGGCACGCACAGACTAATTGCTTCCTCCTGTTTACACACAATCAATCACTCCCAGCGCGTGGAGCCCCTGGCAGAGTGAGCAGGGAGATGGCTGGGCGGAGACGGGCCTGGGCGGCTCCATCCTTCAAGTTCAAGTCTGTCCTGTCCTACCAAAGCCAAACCCAAGCGTCCCTCCATCCCGCGCTCCCCTGTGCAGGAGCCCTGTTTGGGGAGATAGCTAAGATTGCGGTTGTAAATAATTTAATAAGTGAAGGTACCTTCAATTTTGTTTTATAGGTGTCCCAGGGATTTCTCTTTAGCGAAAAATATGACTAGGGCTGTATAACCTGATATTTTGGTGTTTTGACATAAGGTTGCTTATTTGTTATTAACTTCATTTGTTTAATAAATGATTAATTTCAATTATTTCAACAGGTAAAGGACTGCTGTGTATGCAGAAAATCGAGAGTTCCAGCTAACAAATTATTTCTCCAAAGTGCTTTTAGTTTTTCTTTAATCTATCTTTAATACAGTAAATACCCTCAGTCTTTCTTTGTTTTGTTCTAAATATGATATGTTTTGCCAGCTTATGTTTGTGGGAGCTCAGGCTGCAATGTGTGTGAGCAGAAATCAACTTTAATTTTCTAATCTAATAATTCTATTTTTTAGTTTGACAACTCGCCTCTTGACTCAGTGCTGGAATAGCACTGCCTTTCCTTTAATAATTGATGCTTGAGTCTCTAGGGAGCGGGCCCTGAAGATTTGCCGGTGGCATTGTCTAGACATAAAAAAGACAGCTGCTGCTACAGATGCAGGGATCGCGGTCGCTGCAAGCATCCCTGCTGCTCAAATGTCAAACAACCTCACCAGCAGTGTGGCCTCTGCTCTGCATGCATGGGGCTCCTAGATCTACATGTTATAACAAGTGGACATTTTGATCTTTCATTGTTTGGGACTTCATGGGACAGTACCTTGGGGGTATTTGTTTAGAGAACTCAGTGTGTTACTTGATAGAACTTAGGGCAGCTGATTTGTTTAAAGAATTTGATATGCTATGCAATTTGGCTCGTCACCAAAAGGCTTGTTGCCTTAAAGCCTCAGCATCTCCCCACAATTGGACGGCTGTTAGTCATCTTACACAGTCGATCCTAAAGGGCTCCATTGGATGGCTGGTTAGCCAATGACGGGTAAGATCCCCAGAGGGGGACAACCTAAGACAGGCACAGTCGCACGGGACAGTCTCATGTGGCCGACATATCAACCTAAGACAGGAGTCAAGGGCACAGCCTTGATTATCCGATGATGAGTAAGAATGTTGGTTGCACATAGACGTCCTAGAGCATCCCCTCTTTTAAAACAAAAGGGGGAAATGCAGGAGCCCTGTTTGGGGAGATAGCTAAGATTGTGGTTGACTATGGGCCATAGACATTTTTGGGCATTTCCGCCTTCCGTAGTCTCACGGGACTTGGCCTGGGATCTTGCGGGACTTGGTCGAGGATCTCGAGAGATTTGAACGGTGACTCAGCAGATCGAGCTAGCGCCATTACTGCTCGGGCGCATGGGAAGAGACCAGAGAGAGAAAAGACAGGGTTATCGCTATTGTATAGATATATTGTAGTTTCTTGTAAGAGTAGGTGCCTTGGTTTCTTGTGAGAGTGTGTATGTGGTGTTAGAAATTACAAGAGACAGAGACAGAAAGATTAAAGAATATTTTCGTCTCCATCCTGTCTCCGGACTCCTTCCCGCGGCGCTGCCGTTCCAGGCTGCAATCCCTTTCCGGCGACAACACCCCTGGCCCACCGCCCCCTCTCACTCCTGCTTCCCAGCTCGTTGGCTCCCTGCCGCCCCCTCTCTGCCCACCTGCCACCCTCCCTGCCTCCCCTACAGCCCAAACACCACCAGCCACAGACAGACACGGGGCTGCGCCCACTGGCCACCAGCCAGCCGCACTTCCTCCTGCTGGCGGTGCCTGCTGACCCCCCAGCTCTGTGGGTCACGCCACCAGAAAATGCCTGCAGCGCCCGCCCTCGGCCCCGTCCCCACCGCCACTGGCTGAAGGGCCCCCACCGCCTCGCGCAGGACAGCCGTGGTGGCACTCCGCGTCCCCCAGTCGCCCTGCCAGCATGGAGCCCTGCCGGAGGCTGAGGCTGCTCTCTGGGTAAAGACTCACGTGGCCTGGACCCTGCCTCCTGCCCGCACGCCCTGCCCCTCGTCAGCTCAGGGCCTGACTCCTGGGGAGGCCGCCCGGCCGCCAGCTCGCTCACAGGCCCGTCCAGGCTCCTCGGGCACCTGGTGTTCGGAACCCGCCTGCCCCTGTGTGGGCTCGAGTCACATCACCCTCCTGCAAGAGCGGACCCAGCCCCGGGCTCGGGGCAGCCCTTTGTGAGCGCTTAGGCCAGCGTCAGGGTCAGGTGTGGCTCGCTTCCAAGGCCTGGCCCAGGCCGGCAGCGGAGGCCGGGCGCTCTTCACCACGAACGGCCCACATGTGACTTCAGGCAGATCTCGTTCGTCTCTGGGGTGCTGCTCCGCCTGGGGGGCCTCCGAGGCCTTTCTACAGCTAGGATAACATGACAGAATAGTCACCGTTCTTATTAATCTTAATAACAGTCCTTTGAAGTGAGTTCTATTCTTATCTACATTATCTCTATAGAAATGAGCATCACATGAGGGAGGGGTGACGTGACTTGGCCAGGATGTCACAGCTATTAAGTGACAGGCGCAGGTCTGCCTGGCTCAGAAGCCCCAGGAGCACCTAGTCACAGGGGCACTGGGAGAGCAAAGTCCTGGACAAGGGGCTGAGTCAGCCGCGGGGGGGGGGGGGGGGGATCAGGTGTCATGTGGTGCAGTGTTTGGAGGTTCCCTGGTGGGTTTGCTGACCCCACCCCTTAGCCTTCTGTGGGGAGCACAAGGAACCTCAGGCTCTGAGAAGAGGCCCTGCCCAGTCCAGGGGCCAGAGCTGGGCTTGACCTCTCAACTCAGACCTGGTAGAGAGCAGGGCCCTCATTGAGCAGTCAGGGGACAGGGCTGCTGCTGGGTGGCAGCTAGGGACAGTCTTGGGAGGCAGCAAAGAGCTTGTGCTGTGGAATCAGACCCGATTCAAACCCAGGCCTGCCCCTTCTTCTATGCTGTGTGGCTTTGGGAGGCCAATTCACCTCTCTGAGCCTGTTCTTCCCCACCTTTTTTTTTTTTTTTTTTTTTGGTACTGGGAATTGAACCTGGGCGCATTTAACCACAGAGCTACCTCCCCAGCCCTTTTTATTTTAAGACTCAGTCTCACTAATTTGCTTAGGGCCTTACTAAGTTGCTGAGGCTGGCCTCAAACTTGCGATCCTTCTGCCTCGGCCTCCCAAGTTGCTGGGGTTACAAGTGTGTGCCACCACGCCCAGCTACCGCCTACCATTTAGGCATGGGAAGATTAAAAGGACACCTGGCACAGAGTGGGCCCTTGTGGGCCCCTGTCCCCTGCCCACCTCTCCCTGTCAGCCCCAAGACTTTCCTCAGGCAGCAGGAGGGAGCAGGCCACGGTCACTATGAGAAAGAGGAGCATCAGCACCCCTGACATTAAAAAATAGACTCATCATCTTTCTGCCTCGCTGGGAAATGAGCAACCGGTGTCCTGACGGAGGGGACAGCTCTCTGTGTCTGTGGGTGATTTTGAGAGTGATAAAAGGGGGAGAGCGAGAGAGAGAGAGAGAGAGAGAGAGAGCGAGAGAGAGATCTGAAGTATGCGTGAGAGAGAGAAAAGGAAACTCAGAGACGCGGAGAGACCTGGGACTGAGTCAGCAGGTGAGCACCTGGTGACAGTGACTTGGGGTGTGGGCATGGGGGGTGGCCGCACTCTGGAGCAGGGCAATGGTTCAGAGGCCCAGCTGAGCCCGCGGGACACCCGCAGCTCAGGGCCCGCCTGCCCCCCTAGGGGCTGCCAGGCAAGGGGTGAGGACGGAGCCAGGGCTGCGGCCAGCACCAAGGCCACCCCACCTGTGCTCGGAGCCCCCGCCCCGGCCACCACCACCCCTGCTGTCCCCACAGGAAGCGTGGCGTGGAGGGAGGCCTGGGTGGCCTCTGTGCTCACCTGTCTCGTGGGCAGAGAAGCTGCCCTGCTCCACCCAATTCCATCTGCCTGTTCTCCGTGAGCTGAAGGTGTGGGCCCAGGCTGGGTGGCCGGCCACCTGCCCTCGTCGCACTCTAGACTGAGCTAAGAGACTGGACGGACACACTCCGGGAGGGTCCAGAGGGTGGCATCTAGACAGCATGGGGAGGGCACAGTGTGCCGAGAAGGCAGAGACTGCTGGGCCCAGAGAGGGAAGGTGACTTCTCTCAGGCTGCACAGCCAGCAGAAAATCTGGGCCCCGCACCCAGTCTCCTGCTCCTCGCCCTGTGCTCGGGCCCCCACACGAGGCCATCTCACCATGGAGCAACCGGTCCAGAGCGAGGCCAGGCTGTGTCAGCCTTGGGGACAGGAGGGACGGGTCTGGGATGGAGGAGCAGGACTGCGGGAAGCAGCAGCAGAGGGTTGTCATTGGCCCCACGCCCTCGGGGCCCAGCCAGGCTGCAGTGGTATCTAGGCAGCGATAACGGCTCCCTGGGGGCCAGAGGGGGACAGCAAGTTGCCCAAGGTCACCCCGCCAGGAAGTGGGCAAGCCCGGGTGTAGAGCCCAGGACACCTGCCTCTGGACAGCGTGGGACCGGTGGCCACGAGGACCGCCTGGGGCAACTTCTTGGGAGACACAACCTGTTAGTGCTCAGGGGTCAGCTGGAGGGAGACCCGGAGAGTCCAGCATGATTTCGATTTGCCCCAAATGCAGATTCGCTCCCTGGGAGGCGAGTGGAGGAGGGGAGCCCGCTCCTGCCCCCTGCCGCGCTGTCCCCCAGGGCTGCTGGGGCCCAGCCAGGCCGCCCCTGCTCCAGACGGTCTGAAGCAGGCCAAGCTGTTCCTGTCCGGGCCCAAGGTCATTTGCTGGGGAGGAAAGGCAGCCTCTGCCCACGCGCCACCCTCCCCGGCTGAGGCTGGGGGCTGGGGCGGGGGCGGGGCTGAAGGACAGTGTCCTGGTGAAGGGGGCGGCTGGGGGTGGCACCACGGTGACAGGTCCATCAGGCTCCTCTCCGCAGGATGCCTCTGGGGCCGCTGGTGACGTCCCCGTCTCAGGCTGTGTGGGGGTGCCAAGGTGGAGACTGCCCAGCCTCGCTGGGCTCACCGGCCTCCCTGGCAGCCCGTGGGCAGGGCTCAGCCTCCCCATGCCTCCTTCTGGGGAGGCCGCACGTCCACCCATTGCCAGGCCGTCCCAGCCCAGGCTCTTCTGTCAGTCCCTCCATCCCGTCCCCAGGCTTGGGGACCCACCTGCAGCCAGTCCCACCGTCACCCGCAGCTGAGGCGACCTTGCCTATCCTGGCCGGCTGGCTTCCTGGCTGGGGCCAGCGGAGGCCCTCCAGGGCGTGGCCCCTCCCCCGCCCGCCCCGGGTCCTTCGAGCGCTGCTCCTTCTTTGGGGCACCTCCGCCACCCCGCCGCTGCCCGCTTCCAAGGGCCTTCTGCTTCTCCTGGTGTCCGCTCGGACGTCGCCCCCCTCCTCGAGCCCTCCCTGAACAGAGGCCTTGAGGCCAGGGTTGGGGCCCCAGTTGGCCCACACCCTGAGGTCCTCAGATCTCTCCTTCCCTGACCACAGCCCAGCGAGGCCGCCTGGCCTGCCACACCAAGCTTGCTCACGGTGGCCCCTTAATCGTGGGGGCGCCGGGCCTGGGGGTGGGTGCTGGCTCAGCAGGGATTCAGGGTCTGCACCTGCGCTGTCTGCAGGCGTCCTGGGAGCTGCCCCGCCTCGGTCAGACCTGGCCTGGGGCAGCCCCTGGACCCCTGGGCTGACTTCCACAGTTCCTGACCTCGCCCTGCCGAGACCTCCTGCTCCTCCTACGGCCTGCCCTCTACTCCTGTAGCTCCCTGGCTCAGCCACAGCTGCTGCCTGGGTTTCTGGTCCCCAAGGCCACCAAGGCCTCATGCTCTGCCTGCCTGTCCCCCCCCACCCCGCCTGTCCCCACCCCCGCCAGAGCTTGTGATCCCCACCCGGAGCTCAGCGCTCGGGCCCCCCCCTCCCCCAGCCAGCGGAGGGGCGTGATGAAGTCGTCTGGGAAGGAGAAAGCTAAAGATGTAAACGCGCCCGTGAAATCCCCGGTGACAGCCGTGACCGCTGTGGCTCCAGCCATTAAACACGGAGCTTTAACGCCCTGAAATACACCTGGGGCACTTGTCGCCGCTCCCGCCTGACAGGCGTGCACAGGAGGGACGCGCACACGTGGCCCCCAGCTGGAGGGCGGGAGGCTGGCGCAGGGCTGGGCCCCGAGTCGGCAGCCCTGGGGGCCTCCCAGGACCGTCCTCATCCATGCAGCTCACGCAGCCTGGCATCCCCCGAGGGGCCCGAGGGGCCAGACTCTACTTAATGTCCCGTGTCTTTGTCCCTTAGCCCAGCCTTGGCCCTCGCAGCACCGTGCTGGCCTGCGGCTGCGGGGCAGAGCTGTGGGTGCCGAGCACACTCACCAGCACCGGCCATCGAGGAAAAGGGCTGAGAGCCTCGCAGTTGGTCTGAGTCCCGCGAAAGCCCGGGCTCGGCTTCTGGCCTTGCCTCCCACGTGGCCAGCACCCGCCCGCCCTGGGCATCCTTCTTGACCGAAGGGCCTCCGTCCTGCCCGGCTGCACCTGTGCCTCTGCAGCAGCCTGTGGGCCTGCAGGCTGGCCAGGCCCTCTGGGCGGAGGCCCCGTGACATCATTTCTGTCCAGCTGCACCAGGCACAGGACACACGGGGCTCTCGGGGCGTCCTCTCAGAGTGGACTTTGGGGAAGAGATCTGGACAGTCCTTTGGTGATGCTCCCACCACAGTCCTGGGTGCGCCTACTCCTCCAGCCCCGCCCCAGCCCCGCCCCAGCCCCAGCCCCGCCCCAGCCCCCTTCCCAGCCCCGCCCGCCCCAGCCCCGCCTTCCCAGCCCCAGCCCCGCCCCAGCCCCGCCTTCCCAGCCCCAGCCCCGCCCCCAGCCCCGCCCCCAGGCTTCCCCTTCCCCAGCTCTGCTGTGCTGGGCCCCTCCAGGCCCCCCTGCCCTGGCCGGGTCCCTGGGCTGCACTCAAGCTTCAGGTCTCCACAGCCCCCCGCTGGCCCCCAAGCCCCCTCTGGGTCAAAGGCCTCCTGGGAGTCGCCCCTGCCCACCTTCACAGGGCTGTCCTGGTGGAGGAACTGCCCTGCAAGGGACAGGCAGCAGGTGAGTGTCCTGGAGAGGGACAGGCCGATGCCACCGGGGGAAATTTAAGTGCAGGCATTTGGCAGAGAGCAGCTCAGGACAGAGGGCCAGGCCTGGGTTTGGGGGACCCTGGTGACGAATCTGGAGAGGTGGATGGGACAGATGGGGCAGATAGCACATGGGGAGGGACGGTGGGCAAGTCACCTGGCTCACCTATAGAATGGGGACAATGATGGTGGCCTCCTCATGGGTGTTCCTAAGGACGAGATGCAACGGTGTAAACATGGCCTGCGGAGACATGCCGGGTGTTGCTGTCCTGTGTTGGTGGCGTCACACTGGCCTTGCTGGTGGACACAGGACAGTGTGCGGCCCCCGCCACATTTCCACCACACTTGGTGGGGAATTCTCATCTCAGTTTGCAGAGGAGGCCCGAGGGCTGAGGCCAGTGACCCTGGGTCACACAACAGCACAGGGACAAGGACCTGGAAGCCCACATCTTACCCCAGAGCCCCTGCTCAGCCCTTGGCCCTGGGCACCTTCCTGTGTTCTCGCTGTCCATGGTTCGTGACCCCTAGGAGAAGGACAGAGCCGTGGGGCAGTGGGACCCTGGCCTGGTGGGGATGGAGGCTGGCCCCGCAAGCCTGTGGAGGGAGTCCAGCTGGTGACCTTGTGGCTGGGTGTGGCTGGGGGTGGTGGCCCTGCCCAGAGCCTCTGCCCGAGCTGGCTGATGGCCACCTGCTATCAGACTTCAAAGATCGCACCTGATGAGCTCTAGCCGCTTAGTGGCTCTCTGATTTGGATTTCAGGTGCTGGGTGTGGTTTCTGCGGTGACAGCTCCTACGCTGGGCTCTCGCTGTCATGGGAGGGGTGGCTTCTGTCTGAGCCTCTGCCTTCCCAAGGAGGAGGAGCCTGGAGGAGGGCACAGACAGGGACAGGGAGAAAGGGCTGGGGCAGGGAGGGGACACAGGGGCAGAGCTGAGGAGGGACAGAGAGAGGAGGAGACCGGGAAGGAGAGTCAGAGTGAGTGTGAGACAGCGGCAGAGAGGGTGGGGGGCTGGGGGAGGTGGGGTGGGGAGAGAAAGCGGGAGACAGACAGACAGAACGGAAGCTGGCAGCCTGAGCTAGACTGAGTCCTGGACAGAGGGAGGCTGGGCAGAGACAGGAGCAGATGGAGCTTCCAGGGAGACAAGAAGCTGGGAGAGAGCAGGGCAGGGGACCAAGAGGTGACCAAGGAGGACAGAGTGGGTGCACAGGACTGGCTCAGCCAGTAGCATTTACCCAGGGCCTGCCCAGCACCCGCCCTGGCTCGAGTCCCTGCAGGAACAGGCCAGGCCAGTTGCAGAGGTCCCTGCAGGGGCTGATGCGGCCCCTCCCCACTACGGCCCCTGCCACCTTGATAGATGGGCAGGAGCCAATAGGCTTAAAGGTCACCAAAAAGGTCACCCTGTTCCACAGGCAAAGAGCCAAAACGTCGCCCTGTTCTCCGGGCAGTATGTTTCATTTTCCCTGGGCATGAGCCAATCGGCTTAAAGTTCGCCCTGTTCCGAGGGCAAAGAGCCAATAGCATTAAAGGTCGCTCTGGTACACCCCCCACCAGAAATCCCTATATAAGCTCCCATCTGTTCAGAGCTGACAGACACAGCAGCTCCTCCCTGCTGAGAGGAGGCAGCCACTGCGCCGGCCTTAGACCCACCTCCTCCAGCCCGATGGCAGCTGCCTTAGCCAACAGCTCCAGAGACCACAGTCGGTGCGACCCAGGCTTGCACACTTCCCTCTCCCTGACTGCTCTCTCCCAGCACCTCTTCAACCTCCAACCAGCCATAAAGGCTGGTGAATTAATCTCTTGGCTGCACAGTTGTCACCGGTGTGATTTTTGCCCTTCAACCCTGGCCCAGGCTGTCGTGGGGCGAGGGACGAGGTACTGCTCTGCACTGGTGTCCACCCTGCCCCCCACAACTGGGCAAAGAGGAGCTCCGAGGTCAAACCCAGATCTGGGCTGGGCGTGCAAGGCACTCCACTGTGCACAAGCACCCGTGCGCACGTGCACACTCATGGTGGCTGGGAAGGACAGAGGGAAGGAAGACAGTGCAGGAGAGGGACCAGGAGCAAGAAAAGGGTCGTCTCTTCCTCTCAGCCTCGATCTCCTCCTCTGTGAAAATCAGGGTGTGGATGTCACTCTCTGGAAGATCCTGGGGGGAGACACCAGGATGGTGCAGGCAAGGGCTCCTCCTGGCCCGGCTCTGGCTGAGGGCCCCCCACCCCCCCACGGAACCCAGGTGCTGAGAGCTGCTGTCCTTGGTGCCGCAGCGTCCCTCCCACACTGGGTGGCGGGGAGCCTTCAAGGCCAGGCGGGACTCCACCGTGGAGGGGAGAGAGGACAGGCCGGGGAGAGTTCCAGAACACACGGCCCATCCGGCGGCCGCTCGCCACCATGGCTCCAAGCCCAGGGGCGCAGGCAGTCCGCGTTGCGACGAGTCACCAGGAGACAAGCCGTCAGCTGTCTAATCAGTAGTTTATGTTGATTATGTTAGATTTAAAACAATCCTGATGTATCAGGTTGAATAAAATCTACAATTAAAGTTAACTTGGCCTGTTTTGTTTGCCCCTTGAGGTGGCTGCTGCGGGTGGCCCCGGGGGCGTTCCTGCTGGGCCCCGCTGACCCCAGAGCGCCACCGCACAGGTGGGGAGACTGAGGCACAGAAGCAAAGGCCCAGCTCCAGGTCTCGTAGCCGGGAAGAAGGTCCGGGAGACTGGGGCCTGGGCCTCAGGGACGGAGCTGGAAGCCCCGCGGCTCCCCTGGCGTGGCCGGGGTGCACTCGGTCCCCAGGACGAGAAGAGAAGGCGAGATCCCGAGAGTCCAGACGGCTGCGGGAGCGTGGGGGCCCGAGAAGGCCCCTGCTCGTCCGAGGGTCCCGACCCCAGGCCAGCCCAGGCCACGCCACGTTCGGACGGGGCAGCAAATTCATGCTGCGGAGCGGGGGGTGGGGGCGGGGGAGCAGGCTGGCTTAAAAAGCCGCCCTGTGTCTGCAGAGCCCCTCGTGGCGGGATAAAAGGCAGGACAGGAATCCGGAGACTGCGACCACCCTGCACCCAGGCTGGCAGGGGCCTAGGGGAAGGCCACCCACAGAATGACCAGCATCTTCAGCCGAAGCTGGCCGGGTGTCCTCGGACAGCCTCTGGGGCAGCACCCTGGTTTGTGGCCGATGTCAGAGGGTGTGACCTTGGGAGTCAGGTGAGCCTGGTGCCAGGCTCTGTCACTTATCGGTCCTGAGCCGACCTCCTGGGCCCTGCTTCCTCATCCGTGGTAGCTCCGCCTCCGAGGGCAGTGGCAGGGCCAGCCTGTGCCCCACCCTGGGAGAGGGCACCGGCCTGCAGCCCTCCGGCGGCAGGGGCACCGGCCTCGCCCTGAGTCCTGTGGTGAGTGTGGCCGCCCCGTCCCTGCCGCGAGGAGTTTCCAGCGCAGGGGCAGAGTCAGATCAAGAAGGAGAACGTCATAGAATGTCGGCTCGTGCTGGGCACCGCGGGAAAATGACCGGTGGTCGAGGGGAGAGTGAACGGCCGCCCCAGCAGTGGACGGGGACCTTCTCTGCAAAGGTGACACGTGAGGCCCCGCGGAGCCGAGGGCCTGACGTCAGCCCTCTGGGCCCCTCCCCGGCCCCCTCCCGGCACTGTGTGGGCTGTGACTCTCCAGGGCTGCACCGTCCATGGGGGTGGCAGACCCGGGAGGCTCGCCTGCCTGGCCCCCCGGGGTGGTGGCGGTCGTCTGGCCCCAGCCGCCCCTGCTGGGACCTGTGCTGGCCAGCAGCTTGGCCGAGCTCAAGGTCCAGGGCCAGGGAAAGGACAGGGTGCAGCAGGTGCACCAAGGAGGGCCCCAGGCCGGCGCCCCCAGGCACGGCTGGCATTGTCTTCAGGGAAGCCGGGACAGGCCCGTGGGGCCCGTGGTCCCTGGGTTAGACGCAGGTGAGGCCCAGAGAGCGGGGGCGGGAGTGGGTGGCTGGGCTGTGACGGGGACCCGGGGTTTGATAACTCGAGAGTGAGGGACACGGCGGGGCGGAGAGCCGTGGCCAGGGAGGCTGGCGGGGCCAGGTCTCGGGGCCTCTCTGGCTGACGAGGCCACCGGCTCCATCGCGCGCTGTGGGGGCCGCCGTGGACAGCCGGTCCTGGGCAGGTCCTCTGACAGGCGAGAGGCCTGTGAGACAGCTCTGGCCCCCTGGGCCTTCCGGCCTTCTCCTCCCTCATTCTTCTCTTGTCAGTGGCCCCCCGGGGGGGGGCACCAGCGCTCAGCAGACAGCCCAGGCCACCGCGGGAAAGCTGAGCGCAGAGGCCTGTGGGGCCCGGGACCCCCCCCCCCCCCCCGCCCCCGGCTGTCCATCACCCTCGGTCCTGCTTCCAGCCACGGTTCCCGTCTGCACCCTCAGCCACAGCCTGAGTGCCCTGGGGCAAGTGGTGGCTCTGTGCGCGTCTCCCCACCCACACGACGAGGCAGGGTCCCCTCACCACGGGACACGCTCACGCGGACAGGCCAGGACCAGTGGCTTCCCCATTCCACACACAGGGGAAGCAGGGGTGGTGACCCCCCATGCTGACCTCCCGTTTTAGAGATGGGGCAGTGGAGGCGAGAGGGAGGTGGCCTGTCCTAGGATGCTCACACACGAGGCTGTGGCTGGGAGCAGGACTCCGTGACCTGGGCCCTGGTCGAGACGTTCACTAAGTCAGGGACCCGGGTGGCCCTGCAGGTGAGGAGCGAGCTGGACCCGCACCCCTCCACCCTAAGGGCCCGTCTAGAAGCATGGGAAGGGCAGGCTGGGCCAGCAGGTGGGCCCGTGCACTGGCCACCCGTGCGGCCTGCCTGGCCCTCTCTCTGGAGTCTTCCAGAGGCTACGCCCGTGCCCCGTCCTGGCAACGCTCCTGTTGGCTGTCCCTGGACCGTGGCCTTGTTAAAAGTGGTGTTTCGAGCTTGTCCCTTAACCCAGCACCAGGACCGTGGCTGAATGAGTGTGCCCCAGCCTGCCACCGTCCCCCTGCCCTGACATTGCTCAGGCTTTTTCTCAGGATGGTTCCCCAAGGATCCTTTTAAGACACCCCCTGCAGTGAAGTCCAACCCCCGCAGCGAGGCCGAGGGTGGGTGTGTGTGGCGTGAGCCCCTGGGCCCACCCCGGAGAACAGGCCAGCTTCCTTCACCCCATAGCTGGGCACCGTCCCGGGGCCGTGCCCCTCGGCCAGGCCACTGGGCCCCAGCGTGAGCAAACTGTTTCCCTCCTTCGCCCCTGGTCACCACTGCCCAGTGGAACATGGGAAATGGCTGTCAGGGCCCGTTGGCTGGGCAGGTGGGTGTTCTGGGCGGGAAGCCGACACGGGTCTCCCCAGCTCAGAGGAGCACGGGGTGGTCACGCTGACCGCACCCAAAGACCTGTGGGCCAAGGTCATGTCACTGCTGGGGCACCAGGACCAAGGGGGAGGTGGGGGGCAGAGGCCGGAGGAGGCCGCAGAACGGGTCACCAGGGTGCGAGCCCGTGGAGGGAGCGGAACCCAGGGCCTGGCCGTGTCTGACAGCGGTCGCTGTGCTGGATGCGCAGGTGGACGGCCGTGGGCAGAGGGTGCCCGGTCTCCTCCCCGTGCCAAGGAGGCATGACCACGGGCTGCAGCTGGGGTCTCAGGGAGGCGCTGGGACGCCAGGCTCCAGCCAGGACTCGGAAGAGGACGTGGAACCCGGACCCGCGCGATCACATGCCGACTCCAGACTCACCCGCGACTGCTGGCCTTCCCAGGACTCAACCCGACGAGCCCAGCGCACCCCTGACCCCCAAACCTGCCTCCTCAAGTTCTTCCCTTCACGGCCAGAGATGGGCCCCCCCAGCTCCCATGCTCAACCAGAAACCCCGGGTGTCGCCCGGGAACCCTTTATTCTCCACTCCCACGCGCAGTCCCGCCCAGCCCCTCGGCCAGCCCCGAGGCTCCCTGACCCTCCCCACGCCCCGCTGAGCCGGCACTACTCTCCTTGCTCCTAATGAATGAGCCGCTCCTCTTGTTTTGCTACACTCATTTTCATTTTTATGGAACTCTGCTGTGATGAGATACTGCAGGAGCCCCGTAAGTGACCCCAGCACCCACTCTTTTCCCTTTTATTTGTCCTCTGCCCAGCAGCCGCAGCACTCTGTTCAACAACCTCCCTTGCCTGCTCTGTTCTAGCCACACTGATCAGTGTTCTTCAGCGTGGGGAATATGAGGCCACGCATGTTCCTGCCTCAGGACCTTTGCACTGGCTCTTTCCTCAAGTCATGTAGTCAGCAAGGCCTTTCCTGGCTACCCTGTCTGTTGCAGTTTGTGGATATGGTTTGAGTGTGCCCAGAGTTCTGGGTCCCCATGGTGGCAGTGTTGAGCTGGCGGATCCTTTGAGAGGTGGGGCCTATGGGAAGGGAATTAGGCCATGGGGGTGTGTCCTTGGAAGGAACTGATGCTGGTCTCATGGAGTCAGTTCTGAGGAGAGAGCAGCGTGTTCTAAAGGGAGGCTTCTGCATGTGACTGTTCCCTTTTGACTACCATGTTGTGACGCGGCCGCAGGGGCCCTTACCAGAGGCTGCACAGGTGAGGCCGCCTGGGTTTGGACCGGCTGCCTACATCTCATTTCTTTGTATCTAGTTTCCTTATAAATACCCGGCCTCAGGTATTCCGTGATAGCAACAGAAAATGAACCAAAACACTATAAAAATGCGACCTGGCCTGTCACTTCCTACCCGTCCTGGTTAATCTTTCCTCCTGTGCTCCCCACAGTCGTGCTCCCCACAGTCTCGCGTCCCACGTACTCAGCCCTTGTCTGAGCATATGAGGAAGTGAGTGCCGTGAGAGCAGGGACTGTTGTCCCTTCCGTTCACTGTGGTGTCCCCAGTGCCCAGAGCACTGTCTGGCCATAGTAGGTGCTCAGTAAATCCTTGTGTAGTGAGTGGCGTCCATGAGTTGTAGGGGACGGTGAGAGGGCGTGGCAGGGGCTGGAGCCTGTCCCGGGGAGCCTGAGGCGAGGTGTTGTCTTTTGCCTTTGCTTGTTTTACTCAATCGCTTGTCGTGGGGCCTGGGGTTAAGACGGAACACAAACCTTGCCTGGTCCCCTACACGAGACACCGCACCAGGGGGATCCTTAGAGACGGGCAGCAGCGGGGCGGGGCCTGGGAGGAGCTGCGAGGCTGGCGGAGGCCTGGGCGCTGACCCTCACTCTGGGCGCTCAGGTTGCGGCCTCGGTCAGCGCGGGGGCTTCTGGACGTCTCCCTCCTCCCTGTGCCCTGTAGGACCAGAGTCCAGGTGACAAAGCCCAGCCCTTGTGCTGCAGCAGGCGGAGGGACTGTCCTCTGGCCCTGCCCTCCACCTGGGCAGCGTCCCTCAGCTCCAGGAAGCTCCCCTTGCCCAGGCCTCCTTGCTGGGCTGCCTGAGCTCCCCTCCAGGGGGCCAGCACGCAGGGCCACGGCCACAGAGGGAGAGGCCAGGTCGCCACGGGAGGCCTGTCCCCTCTGGTGCTGCTCTGAGCCCTGCCCTGGCATCTGGGCCCACGGAGGACCCGTGCCCTTCTCAAGTTCCCTTTGCTCCTCCATGGAAGGGGACAGCAACGCCACCACTGCAGTCAGGACCAGGGGCGCTTCCGCCATTTCACCCTGTGGGGTAGCTGGGCACTGCCAGGGCAGCCCTGCCCAAGAGCTCCCTCAGTCCCTGCGACTCTCCACAGCATCACCGATGGAGAGATGAGGCTCAGGCAGGTCGCACGGTGTGCAAGTGGCCACGTCAGACCCAGAGCTGGGTTCCTCTGCCTGGGTGAAGTGAGGAAGCGGAGTCTGGGAGTTGGGAGCTGAAGAAAAGAGCCTGTCCAAAGTCACATAGGTCACAAATGACAATGAACTTAGTTTTCTCATGACTTGGAATGAAGAACAAATCTTCTTTCGTACAAGACAAAACCAAAGTGACCTTTAAGATTATGGTCTGTGACACACACCTCCCGGAGGCCCAGCCACTTGGGAGGCTGAGGCAGGAGGCTCACTTGCACCCAGGAATTAGAGGCCAGCCTGGGCGACAGAGAGAGAGACCCTGTGTCGGGTGGTGGGGAGCGGGACCCGTGGACATACAGGTGTAATCCCAGCTTCTCAGGAGGCCGAGGCAGAAGGGAAGGGAGTGCAAGTTTGAGGTTAGCCTGGGCAACTTAGTGAGACCCTGTCTCAAGATAAAATAAGGGCTGACGCTAGAGTTCCTTGGGGGGGGTGGGGGGGTGCCTAGCACGCACGAGGCCCTGGGTTTGGTTCCCAGCACCACAGAAATACCCAGACCCTCCACCCCCGAAAAAAAGTGGTTACCTAAGGCAAGAACATAATAGTTGTCAGAAAGCCACAACACACAGGTGACCCTGTCCCCGAGAGCTGCAGGCCTGGCCTGCCATGCTCCACACGGGCACAGTTTTGCACAGACAGCAAGCTCAGGGTAATGGTGCCCTCTTGGTGGTGGTGGTGGAGGGCCCCGGGCTACCCTTGCGCTACCTCCTCTTTTCCTTTCCCTCGGACCTGGAGTTTGAGAAACAGGGCCAGGAACAGGGCGTTTCGCATTTACGCTGGCGTGGCCTTTCCCGGAGGCTGGGTGGCCTTGGACAGGTTTCTGTCCCTCTGAGCCTCCACTACTCCTGTGTGGCATGGGTTAAGAGCACTGTCATTAGAGTCAGTATCAGGATCAGTGTGACCGAGGTAGAGCCATGGCACGTGGCCTGGGGTGGCAGGTGCTCAGGAAGCAGTGTCCACAGGCTGGAGCTGACGGCAGGGCCCCAGAGCAAGGGGCAGCCTTCAAGAAGGGCCCTGTCTTCCGAAGCCTGCAGCCCGTGTTCGCCACGCTGCGGTGCCCTCGCTCCTGGCACCGGGTGCCATCCGGGAAGCCGTGGGCGCCAGTCGGACAGGCCTGGGGTGGGCCGCTGGCTCAGCCCTTCCTGCGTGCTCCTCGCCCCGGCATCCCTCCTCCCGTGCTGTCTGACGGTGGCTGCCGGCTCCTCGTGACTCCAGAAGTTGAAATTAAAATCTGGCGCCGGTCACACCAGCCATGTTTCAAGTGCTCCAGAGCCACGCGTGACATGGCCCTCGTGTCGGACCGTGCAGAGCAGACATCCCGTCACCTGGCCCCACGGGATGCTGCTCCCGTGCCCAGAGGTGGTGCCTGTTGCGGGTGACGTGCAACTGGCTCGTCCAGGGCAGCGGGCAAGAGATGGTCCTGCTGCGGGGACGCTGCTGCTGCTGACTCGCGGGGAAACCGGCCCATCACCCCCCGAAACCTCGGTTTCTCCATGGGCGAAGTCAGCCCAGCGCCTCCAGCCGCGGGGCCTGGCGGCCGGAATCCACAAACAAATCACCACAGCGCGCTGGCATCGGGACCCCAGGACAGACACGAGGGACGGCACGGCTGGGTGGGCGAGGCCTGCATTTGGTGTCAGGGGAGCTGGACTCCGGTGACACCTCTTGCTGGCCAAGAAGCCGCAGGCTGAGGTCTGGCACCGTCCAGGCTCCTTTACTGTAAAACGGGTAAAACAAAGGCAGCTACTCTGAACCTCCACGTCACCATGGATCAAAAGAAGTCGTGTATGGGCACCTGGGCAGCGGAGCGCCGGCCTGGCTCCAGGGCAGCGGGTCCTGCCGGAGGGGACTCCCCTCCAGCTTGCCTGCTTCTCATCTCCTCCCCACAGGAGCCCACCTGACCTGAGCACCAGGACCACCAAGGGTGGTCTCTGCGCCGGGGCAGGGATGACACTGGAGCTTGGGGTCCCTGGTAATACCACTGCTGATTTTTATTGAACACTTGTTAACGCCAGGGCCTAGTTCTGGAGCCTTCTAAGAGCTACTTTTAATCTCCCCAATCACCTTGAGAGTGTGTACCACCTCCATTTTACAGACAGTTAAGATGAAGAATTAACAGAGCCAGGAACGGTGGCACTTGCCTGGAGGCTGAGGCAGGAGGACCACAAGTTCAAGGCCAGCCTGGGCAACTTAGTGAGACCCTGTCCCAAGATAATATTTTTTAAAAGGGCTGGGGACACAGGGCAGGGCAGAGCCCCCGCCCACCACCTGTGAGCGCTGGGGTCCATTTCCTCATCCACAAAGGGACAGAGCAGGGTCGGAACCCAGATCCGAATAACCCTAAGCTGGGTCTGAGCCACGGGGTTTCAACTCGTTTTCGGATCTGACACTCTCCAACAAAATGGTTGTTGTTTGGGGAAAGTTCTCCTTTGGGAACCCAGGACTGGGGCGCCGAGGAAGCCAGAGGAGCCACGGTGCCCCTTCTTGCTGCAGGACGTGGCATTTCCAGGTGAGGAGGGCAGGATCTTAGGTCTCGGGGCTGTCCCAGGCAGGATGGAGGGGGACAGCAGGTGGGGAGCCTTGACAAGAGTCCAGACGTGACAGAGGAGGCAGCAGAGGGGCGGAGGTGGGGCAGCGGCCTCCCTGGTGAGCGCCCGCAAGCTGGGGTCGGCGGCTGCTCACACCCCAGCCGCGCCCTCTGCAGCTTCGAGAGCCTTAAATACCCTCCACCCTGCAGGAAGGACAAAGCCACCCTGGACTGGCAGGGACTGAGCCCTTAACAGGGACCTACTGACTCCTGGAACATCAGGTCTAAACAGACCTGTGCCACCAGGCCCCCAAGGTGCCAGGAACCGCCTGGGTGTGCATGTGTGTGAACATGAAGGGCAACACTCTGTGCCCTTGAAGGGTCGCGGTCAGGGAGAACCTCACGGGCCCAGCCCCTGTGCTGACTCAATCCCCCCTTTCCTCGGCTGCAGCCTGGGCTCTGAGGCTGCGCCGGCACCGGCCCTCGGAGAGCCGGCTTTGGTCTGGGCCTGCGTGGAGCGGGGGTTCCACCTCAAGGAGGATGAAAAGCTGTGGTCCTGTGCCAGCCCCAGGGCCCTCCTCCCCTGCCCGTTTTTATCAGGCCCTCCTGATGGCAGGGCTGTGAAATCTCCCCTGGAGGAGACTGGGGTCCCTGCGCCGCCTCGCCTGGTTGTGGCTGTGTTTGATCAGCTGTCTCTGCCCTGCGCCGGGGGACCGGACGGCAGGAAGAACCAGTGTTTGAGCAGAGCGGCTGGAGCTCTGGCCACTGGCTGCGACCAGCCTGCGGATAATCTCTTCTCGGAGGACAAAGCAAGGAGGAATCGTGACAGACTAGCCCACAGGTGGAGAGGGGAGCGAGCCGCGGAGTGGGGTCCCCGAGTGCAGAGGGAGGGCGGCAGGGGTGGTGCTGCCTGGTCCCACCTGCTGTCCCCTCCACACACCAGCACTCCCCACTCCAGGAGTGACCAAGACAGGGAGGTGCCGGCCCTCAGGCCCCATCCAGATCCCACTGCAATGAAGCCGTCTTGGAAGTCACAGCACAACCAGCACCACTGTGGTCCGGGACTCAGAGGTGTATCGGGTGGGCTGGGGACATGGTAGAATGCAGATTTAGGGACAGGTGGGGAAGCTGGGCAAGGGCATCCCCCAGTGGAGCTCATGAAACCCAGGCCAGGGCTGCAGCCAGGCAGCGGGAGGTGAGACAGTGACGGCGCGTTCCTGAGCCGGTGGGATCAGCTCCGCAGACCTGGGCGCGGCTCTTCTCCCCTGGGGACAGAGCCTGTCTCTGCGGCATCGCCTAAGCTCCCGCTGGGCACGGTATCTGCACAAGTCTGCGAGGACAGCCACATCTCAGGACCTGGCACCTCCGCACTGAGCGACAGGGCAGACGCACAGGTGCTGGAGGGCGCTGAGGAACACTCCCAAGGAGACAGGCTGGCTGCTCACGCCTGTCCCGGGAGCCCCCTTCTCAGGAAAACCTGAGCCCCGGGCGGTTTCCCAGGAAGAATGCCGACCTCGCTGGAGGCCAGGTCTACGCCGGTCCGCCGCTGCTTTTCCTTTTCACCCCACTGCGTCTGAGCATCAGCCCCGGAGGGTCAGAGGAGCAGCGAGCACCCCAGAGGTGTGGGGAGCCCGGGCCTGCACTCCCTCTTTCCTCTCTCCTGCTGCCCCTCCAACTGGGGTCCAGAGGTCTGGGCTTCATCAGCAGTGGTGCCACGGGGCTCCAGAGCCTATGCTCCGGCCCTGGGCAGCTGTGCCCTGTCACTGTGCACTCTGTCTGGGATGGAGGCTGTGGCCAACCCGGGGCAGCCTGGAGGGTTCCCCTTTACCCTGGCCTTGGACCCGGGGTCGCATGGGGTCTTCGTCTACCTGACTCCACCGTCCCTTGGGCCCTTTAAAGGTGTATAGTTAACCGCCACCACTTAGGAGACGCCACACTGTCAGCTGTTTAAAAATGTGGGTAACTGTCTCCTGATCACTGTTAAGACTCCTTTAATGTCACTGGTCTAGACCTAGGTAGGGCTGGGGACCTGGCCCATTCCCTCCCTCTGCTCGGTCCTGCCGCCCTGACCTGCAGCAGCCCTGCACCCTGCACACCCCACTTCCTGGGGTCGCGATCACCCTCCCGTGGCCGACGCTCTCAAGGTTACTGCTCAAAGCTGGCCTGGCCAGCTGCGGCCTCTCCCTGCAGGTGCCACCTGGGCAAAGGCGCCCCCTGCAGGTGCATCCTGCTGCTCCAGGACTGTCCGGAAGTGGGCACAGAGCCTCCCGACCCCGCCTCGGGGCTACAGGTCTGGTGGCCTCGCCTCGCAGGCCGGGTCCCTCTGGCAGGCACCTCTTGCCTCCTGCAAGGCACCCTCTCTTGTCCCCCTGCTGGCTGCCAGCACCGTGACATTTCAGCTGTTCCCTGGGAAGGCTTCTGCTTATTTTATAGTCATCTGCTCAGCACTCGGTGCTTTTGGGTCAGCTGAGATTCAAGAGATAAGTGAAAAGTGCTGGTGTCGCAGGGTCCCCAGGGACTGAGAGGGAGACAGACACGGGGAGGCCGAGGATACCCTAACCCCAGCATCAGGGGGTGCGCAGGGCCGGTGTGTCCATCCAGGACTTCAGTAGCAACCAGATTTTTTACACTAAATTCCTTAAACCCAGGCTTTTGATTCATCCTGTAGTTCTGGGGGACAAGCGGTCACTTCCCCATTTTGTAGATGGGAGCCAGGAGGAAGGACCTCAGGGGGTAAGCACTCGCCCAAGGCCACAGTTGGACAGTGGTACTGAGAGGAGGCACCCGGTGGGACACCACAGCCTCTGCTCCGAAACACCCCCTGGCGCCTCTCGAACAATGGTGAGGAAGCGAGACGCCATGTGCTAGCACGACCTGGAAGTACACGGAGCCCCAGGAACAGGCCTGTGCCAGTGCCGGTGCCGGTGCCAGTGCCAGTGCCCCAAACCACAACAGACCCGCAGCACCAGTCCACCCCACGCTCAGGCAGCACGCGTGTTTTCAAGGTACGCCTCTTATCTGTGTGCACTGGTACATGACGATCGTTTGTGATCCAGTCCAGACAGAAGCGCGGGCGCTGGCTGGCCTGACCCTGGCCTGACCGGGTGGAAACGGGCCACTCCCTTGCTAAGGAGAGCGGGGCGGGCGGCGAGGCTCAGAGTCCGCGCGCTGTTGTCTGATGGCCCGAGTTCTATCAGGTTCAAGGTTTCCATGGCAATTAATTTGCCTCAACCCCCAGTCTTTTTACTTCTGTTCTTGTGCAGTACTGGGGTCACACCCAGGCACTGATACTGACGAGGCAAGCGCTCTGCCACTGAGCTACACCCCAGCACCCCCCTTTAAAATTGTTCTTTTGTAGTTGTAGATGGACAGCATGCCTTTGTTTATTTTATGTGGTGCTGAGGATCGAACCCAGTGCCCCACGTGTGCAAGGCAAGTGCTCTGCCACTGAGCTACAGCCCCACCCCCCATCCCTTTTTATTGTTTCTTAAAAACTTTGAGACGGGGTCTCCCTAAATCGCCAGACCGAGATCCTGCTGCCTCGGCATCCGCACAGCTGGGATCACAGGTGCTGCCAGGTCCTCTACTCCACCATTTCCCACCTCCCAAGTACCCTTAGGACACACTGGGCCAAGCAGAACCGGGCTTCTGAGTCCTTCCTTCGAGGGAGGGGCAGATAAGCAGCCCAGGGTCTTCTCCCTCAGGGTTGGTCTTGGTGGAAATGCTCTGGTCTCCCAGCACCTCCCGCCCCTCCCCCCTTCCTTAGTCATTTGGGTTCTCAGGCACATGAGATTAAAGGCACACTGTCCCCTGACCACGAGGATGTCATCAGCTCCTAGTGTGAGGGGAGAGTTTAGGGACCCTCTCACTCTTCCTTTGGATTCTGGAAGGCCCCCGATGGGCTCACTATCCACTGGACCCCCATTTCATCCCTCGGCCCCATCGAGCTCTGGCCGGAGGGACAAGGCTGAGGTGCCTCCTGTGGCCAGGGGCACGTCGGAGGCTTCCTGCACCACGGTAAACTGGCACTGCCACGGCAGCCCTGTGCTCCTGGGCCCTGAGTTTCCAAACAGCTTCAGAGACAGGAGAGGTGGCTCTACAAAATCAACAAGCAAGACCTTTGTCCTGCCCTGTGGCTGCCCTGGTCCAGGTTCTGCTCCTGCGCTTGAACGGGGGTCCTGTCCGCCTGCGGCACTCTATCACCGCCTTCAGCCTCACTCGCCTCGATGGGCAGACCCTGTGCCGTGACTGGCCCCAGCACTCCCGCAGAAGTAGACCCCAGCCTGGCAGCCGCCCGCCGGTCCCTCCTCCCAGCAGGACCGTGAGCTCGGGGAGCAGAGGGGGCGCGGGGCCCCACCGAACCAACGCCGTGTTCCAGGAAGTCCAGAGACGCCTCCAACTGGAACAAGCTCACCCAGAGACCACACGCAGAGGGAAATGGACACCACCGCCACAGGAAAGCAAGCCACGTGGACAGAGAGCCCTTGGCACCGTCCTCCACAGTGGCCACTCAGAAGGCCTCCTGGACAGAAGTGAGAGCTGAAAACTTCTCATATACAACGCAGGCCTGGGCTTCTCAGAGAGGCACACAGTAAAGGCGGAGTCAGCCTGCGCACAGGCCACTCGGAGCAGAACTGAATCCAGGACGGGCCTCCCGCGCCCTGGATTAGAACAGCACTGCGGGCAGCTGCCTCCTGCCACGTGTGCCCGGGCAGAGCGCAGCCGATGGCCCAGCAGCAAGTCTGACTTCTCTGCTGCGAGCCTGGAGATTCAGAAGACAGTGTCCAGCCACCATCTGGGTCCCCGTCAGAATCAGAGAAAGGATTCTCAGGGCTGGAAAGGATCTGACACTTGGGCTTAGAACTCACAGTGCGTTTATTCAAAACACTTCAAAACCAAGCAGAATAAAACACTGCTTCCCCGTAGGCCCTCGGCAACTGATTTTTAATTGTCTTACTTTTTGGCAGGTACAAATCCTAGCGACGCTCACTGCAGTTCCCACCCTAAAGGCCTGCGAGGTGCTGTGTTCTTACCACTGGGCCTGGCGCCGAGGCCTGGCGCCTGTGCCACCCCACTGCCTTTCAGTGGGTTTCATGTGGTGTCAAGGGGAGATTCAGTGCCACTTTGCCACTTGCAGATCCAGTGCTCTCCTGTCTGCCAGCCCACAGATGCAAACCTTCAAACAGGGCGGCCATGGCAGAACAGCGAGGTCCTTCCAGGGAGGTGAAGTCTTAAGGGTTTGAGCACCATCTTCTGGTCAGTTGTTGGCTTCTGAAGCTGACTCTCCTTTAAAAATGTCACTTACTTGAGAATAAGAAGACTCCAGGACTACAGGCTCAAAAGTGATTTGCCACATCAACACGAGGACAGGCCTGGAGGCGGGAGCCCTGGCAGGGGCAGGCTGTGGGAACTTGCCAGGACTCTCTGTGCCAAGGGGTTCCAGAGGCCAGTCAAGGGTAAGGCTCTACCTCCGCCCTGCCAGCTGTGTGCCATCAGACCACGCGGCAGCGACATATGCCCTGCCACGGTGAAGCCTGAACCCCGCCTCTGCGTGTGGCCACGCGAGACCACGTGCTTAGAAGGAAGTGGGGGCCGCTTGTTGCTGGCGGGTGAGGGCGAGTGTCCAGCTCAGGCACTGTCCTCTCCAAGGGTCAGGCCACACAAAGTGGCAGGGAGCCCTGTCTGGGTGTCAACGCTGCACTAGCCCATGTCAACCTTCGGGTATCGAGGGAACGTTAAATGCCATGAAGTTAAATCCTAACGGCAGGAAGGAACATCCCTCTAATTGCACCTCCTAATGGATCCCACAAGCCATTAATTACCAGATCATATTTTAGTAACTAAAGACAAAAAAATTTTGTGAAATTCAGACTTGTAAAGATCACTGAAGTGCACTAAGTGTGCAGCCTGCAAAGCCAGACAGCAGCTGCTCACGAGGGCAGCAGGGCAGCAGGAATAGCCAGGAGCTGCACTGGCCGCGCCTCCCACACAGGCCCCGCCTGCCCGCCCGGTGCTGGCTCAGTAGTGACATCAAGGGCTCCAGAGGGAGCCAGCAAGCCAAGGCCCCTGGGTCAGCAGAAGTTTTAGCCTTGATCAGAGGAAGGGGGTGAGGAACATGAAGAGCTGTGAGAACCCCCTCAGGTAAGAACACCAGGAAGAACATTCTAGAAAGGCAGAGACTGCCTGTTTAGCTGGATGGCCTCACATGGAGTATTTCCAGGATAAACACTCCACAGGCTTTCTTTTGGGAGGGGCTACCTCTGTGGACCAGCCAGGACCTGCTGTTTCTGCAGTGGTACCACTGCCACCACCAGGCATGGTCAACAGGATCTGGGGGACACAGGCAGAGGGGAGAGTGGGAGAAGTGAGGATGAAGTGTGCTCTGGGCTGGGGTCCCTGGAGGGGCTGCTGGTGCCCTGCTCTCATTTTCAAATGGCCAGGGGCATTGGAGACCCTTGCAGCCACTTCTTGCCTGCCTGGTCCCCCAGCTAAATGCCCTGTCCACTGAGGGCTGCCAGCACGGCACACCTCCCTGGCTGGCCTGCTCACCAGCTCCCAACCCACTGCTCTTTCAGACTCTATTTCAGAAGCTAGATGTCCCTCAGGGCCGAGTGGTGTCACAGAGACCTGAGCAGTAGCCATGGGAAGGAGGCTGTCTCCAGGAGGACGGAGTGCCGCATGGACCATCAGACACTGGGTTTCATGAGAGCAGTGAAGCTCTGTCTGCTTTCCCAGGGAGGCCGCCTGGGTTGGTGCTAAGATGCTCATCACTCAGGACAGCAGGAGGGCGCAGGGCAAGCTGCGGAGCTTCCTTGCTGGAGTCAATGCAGGGACCCCTCCTCCAGAGGAGCAGCCCCTCATTTGGCCTCGCCACAGATCAGGGTCACGGTACCATCCAGCAAGTCTTCCACGGTCACTGCCACGAGCTCAGAGCTGGTTTGGGAAGCCTGAGAATCAGGCAGAGTCACGAACACCTGCGACCCAGCAAGCTGTGTCTCCTCCAGAGTGATCACCTGCTCAGCTGAGGCCACTGGCTCTGGAGTTTGGATCACCTGAAAGGGAAAGACCAGAAGGCTGCTCTGGGCAGTGTCCACAGTCAGCTCCCAGAGCTTCCGTCTCGTGTGGTAATGATGATATTTATGTCTTCACCCGAGGAGAGCAATTACTTGTGCCTAATGGGGAGAAACAAGTCTAACACCAGTGATGCAAAAGAGAAGGCAGGCAAACAATTTAAATAACTCTATGCACTAAATTGCTATAATTTTGCTCAGTACGCCACCTCCGGGTGCCCGGACTCTATGATTACACACCAGCGAACACTGCCTTGGTTTCTAATATCAAGGATGACAATGCATAGGTAAGTGCCACGTGAGAGGAGCCACTGGAGGTGCTGGTCTCAGGCCTGCAACATGGCATCTTAAAAAGAAAGTGGCCTGGGTGACATGACAGCAGCTTGGAAACATGGAAATGAAGTGATTCACCAGAAGCCTGGGCGGAGGTGGCTTCCTGGGCCTCCTGGGGCTGAGAGCCTCCAGGGGCTGTGTGACCACAGAGCTTAAGAAGCTAAACAGATGAACCATGGCTCCTGCCAGCTCACCCGTCAGCTCAGCAAGCTGGGGGGCCTGGCACCCCAACCCTCCACAGGCCACATGCAAATCTGCATCATCTGCCAAGGCTGACCTGCCCAGTGCTGGGAGAGCTGTTCTGTGGCTAGGCACACGCTGCTCCGGCCTCGGCCTGCGCTTTAGTGCTTCCGACCTGTGGACCCCTGGACAGCTTGCTTCCCTCGGTGTTTTTAAACCATTCCCACCCCCACTCCCCCGCCCACGGAGGGCTCGGGCACCCAGCTCCTGAGAAGCAGCCAGAAGAGCAGAGCGGGCACAGCTGCTCCCCACACCACAGGGTGGAGACCAGCCGTCCCCGGGCACAGCAGTGTCCAAGCTGGTTTTCTCTTTCAGGATTAGAGCCCTCCTTTCCTTCCTCTTGAAGGACCTCTCACCAGAAATAAGTAAATAGATAGATAGATAGATATAGATAGATAAATAAATAAATAAATAAAAGCGGCCTGGGTGACATGACAGTAGGCCTGTCACCTGGAGTTCTGCCCATCTGACTTGCCCTTGGTTCCCTGGAGGCCATAAAGACATGGTCTGCAAATGACTGATGTGCACAACTGGACATTGGGCACTCCAAGAGGCTGAAGCCTCCGGCAGTCTCAGCTCCTCCCCGGCCCTCCCCAGCTCCCCACATGGGCAGAGCTGAGTTTCCTTCCTTTTCTGCCCTCCTCTCTCTGGAAAAGATGGGAGGGAGGAAACAAAGGAACCAGAGACCAGAGTCAGACTGGACTGAGCTTGGCTCCAAACATCAAGAAGAGGAGGGCTTTCCACCAGGTAAGGTGGGAGGCCAGACACACACAAGGTGTCCCGCTGGCCTCACCTGCTGGTGTCCCTGCCCAACATGGAGTGCAGCCGCTCTTCTCCAGTTCCCTGCAACTCTGCTAGGTGAGGGGTCCAGGACTCTGAGGTCATGAATGCATTACTGAGGGGCCCTTTAACCAAGGTCCTCCAGGGAAGCCTTTGGAACCCCACGTTCACATTCTGTGTATCCCGTGGCCCAGAGTCACCTGTACCATCTGTGAGGTGGCGGCCTGGGCTTCAGCACCCACCATCTTTGGGTGGTCAGATTCCAGGTGACCGTCCAGCTGCGCTTGGGAGGTGAAGAGCTCCCCACAGAGCTCACAGGGGAAGGTGCTCTCTGACTGCTTGAAGTGCTCCGTGGTGACGTGGTGCTGCAGGGCTCCTGGGAAGCGGAACGTGGGCCGCGCAGTACAAGCACCTGAATGGCTGGGACCCTGGAGGAGGGGCCAGGAGAGACTGCGGTGGAACCCCTGACAGGGAGGCGGAGTGGGAGGAGGAGCGGTGCGGCTGAGGTTTGGAGGGGCAGGAAGCTCGTACAATTTGGAGGGGACTTCTTTATAAAATGGCAACTACATAAAACTAGACAGAGAGCTTTGGAAGGGTCCCCTGCAAGTGAGGTACCCTCAAAATATACGATTTAATTGTTAGCATCAGATAGAGGCTGGGCTTGCCTCTGCGGAAGCCCATTACTCATTCAGTGGTGGCCAAGGATGCTGACAAGCCATTTCACCAAATCTAGGAAGTTCATTTTCACATCTCTGAGGCAGGATCAATGGCACCTCTGACTGCTGTGGCTAGGCAGCAGTGGGCTGCACCATCAATGGCTGTGAATGCACAAACACAGGCTCACAGGACGAGTGTCCATGACTTGAACGACATCCCTGAGACAGGATGGTGCACGCTTTTAACTAACAGTACGCAACAGTGCAGGAGGGAGGGGTAAGTGATGCGGGCTAGCTACCTCCCAACCCAACAATCGAAAGTCTATAGTTTATATAACATTTGAGAGATCAAAACTGAGAGCCTCCAGTTTTCTGAAGGAGTCTTATGCCTTGTGCTGTCACCAGTGCTCTTGATGGCAGAGCAAACGTGGTGTGGCAAAACCCTCACAACTGGAACTGAAAGTCACTGGAGAAGCTGGATTCTTCCCTCCATCAACTTACTTCTTAAGTTTTCCTTTCTATGTATGCATACCATAGCATGTGACATGATAAAGATCTATGTCAAATTACTAAAATAGCACTTAGCATAACCTACAAATTCTAAGTAATAAGAAAGCATAGTTTAATTGGCAGCACTTAATGGTTCATTAAAAATGGTCCAACTCAGCATCTGGCCTTTGGAGTTGGTGGAATACAGGCACAACAATGACAGCCATGGCTAACACTGGGTGCTTACTGGTGCCAGGCCCAAAGGCTCTCAGAGTTACCTGAGGAAGTAAGTACTGTGATTCCCACCTTCTAGATGAGGAAACTGAGGTGCTAAGTGCCTTAGATGGGCTGCACAGCCAGGAGTGGAAGACGAGACTTGACTCAGGCAGTCTAGCTCAGGCTGTGCAGAGGGCACTGACCTGAATGCTGGCACTTGACGTGGACCTGCAGCAGAGCTGGTGTGGGGAAGAGCTCCTTGCACTGGTCACATTCGTGGAACTTCATATCTGTGAAGCATATAAGGAAAAAAGTGGGAAAAGATAAAAGGAGGGCTCTGCCAAGGCCAGAGAGAGAACAGCCTGGGGTGAGTGAGGACTGACCCTGCACGCGATCTACCGGGGAAAGCCAGGAAGCTCACACCTCGTGCAGCCTAGTCGTAAAGAGCAGGATCTGGTCCAGACTGTCCAGGGGCAAAGAGGGTGGTGAGAGTTAAACAAGAAAATACACGTGGGGTGCCTGGCTGCTGTCCTGTACACAGAAAATGCTCAGCAATTGACAGCTGTTGTGATCTCCTCTCAATTCACCTGCAAGGTAGGTATCAGTAGCTCCCATTCTGAGGAGAAGGAAACAGGCTCAGACAAGTCACCTGCCAAAGTCACGGAGCTGCTAAGTGCTGGCATCCAGGTGTCTACCTGGGCCTGTCTGCCACCAAAGCTGGCACCTGCCCATGTTTCTGACTGGTTCTCGCTCAGGGGCTGTAGGAGCTTACACTGCCCTCGGTGTCCAGGCTTGAGAATCACTGCCACCCAAGCTGCTGCCGCCAAGGGATGGAACTGGCGTCCTTTCAGGCAGGCTGGGCAGAATAGAGGTGCCCGCCACAGCACGCTGCCCAAGGTGCAGCAGCCAGGAGGCCAGGACATCAAGACCCTCGCACGCATGGGCTCACACGCGCTCCGTGCTCCAGCCTCACCTGCGTGCTCCGCTTTGATGTGCTTCTTGTGTTCAACGGTGTTGGAAAAGGTCTTGTCGCAGGAGCTGCACTGGAGTGAGGAGAACTTGGACAACCGGTGGTTCTGCGCAGCAAACACATCCGGGTGGTGGGTCCGATTGTGGTACCACAAACCAGACAGTTGCTGCAAGAAACCTGGCAAATGTTAGGTCTCAGAAAGTTCTAGCAAGCCAGGATGCTCACAAGACCCTCATAAGCAAAAACATTCTGAGATGAGCTCATGGGTCCACAGTCATGTTTCTTGTAGGACTGGTGATTGAACCTAGGGGCACTCCACCACCGAGCTATATCCCCAGCCCTTTTTTTCAAATTTTGAGACAGAGTCTAAGTTGCCTAGGCTGGTCTTAAACTTGCAATCCTCCTGCCTCAGTCTCCTGAGCCACTGGGATCACAGGCATGAGCCACTGCGACCCGCGCACGCTCACGCTCTGACCTCTCTTGCTGAGCGCTGACTTGAGAATAAGGTAACTAGGAAGGGAGAGGCGCTACGGCAGGGCTCAACTACGACCCCCACAAGTCTTCAGGACTAAACCCTGGCCACCTGGTGGGCACAGATGTTCTTCCCTCTGAGCTGTATCTCACCGCTTCCCAGAGGCCAAGAGGTGAGGCAGAGCAACCCACCGGGAGGAGCCTGGGTGTCCAGCAAGTGTCGCTGCCTTTCCCAGGCTCCAAACAGCACTGGGAACTCTCCGTGCAATTTCCTCATCTCTAGACACCAAGCCCAGGCCCTCCTCAGCTCCGTCACCCCAACGTCACAGCACAAGGCTGGGCATAAAGTTAGCTCTCATTTCTAAATCAGCTGCTGTGCCTCCGTCCTCTACGTCACAGGAGCCAGCAAGGGCCATTCTTTTCTCTGGGACTGACTGCTGAAAGATATGGTTTCTTTTTAGATCTACATGGGGCTTCACTTAAATCACACAACAAAAATTCTAAAGTAAAAATACAGAGCCCTTCCCAGGGAGTTAAACAAACAATCATGCTAAACAGGGTGATTACAGGCCTGTACCACCCCGCAATGCTGTTCTCATGTCCCTTGTGCATCAATAGGTTCTACAGAATGAGTGTCCAGGAGAAAAACAGCATCCCGTTTATGATAAGGCGAAGTCTAAGAGAAGAGGGGTGAGAACTTTCTGCTCCAATGATAGACAGTTCCCCCACTGCATCACTTGACCAGATTTCAGAGAATCTCAATTAGAAGCTGCTTTTTAAAATCCGGTGGTGGGGATGGAACCCAGGGCCTTGCACATCCTGAGCACGCACTCTACCCCTGAGCTGTACCCAAGCCTGTTCATACGAGGATCGGTCCTATGGGAACATTTGGAGATGAGCTGGGACAACCTAGAAGCCACAAACACAGGAACCAGGGAGCCAAATGGGGCGGGGACTGGGGCACAGCTCCCAGCGGCCCGAGGTCACCTGGTAGGCCTTGTTGCAGATCCCACAGCTGAAGGGCTTCCCTCCGACGTGGGTCACCATGTGGCGCTCCAGCATGGAGGGGGCACTGAAGATCTTCCCGCAGGTGGGGCAGGGGTGGTACTCCTTGGAGTGCACCTCGTGGATGTGCTTCCGGTGGTCCTGCAGGGTGGGGAAGCTCATCCTGCACTTCTTGCAATCATAGGGATCTTCTATGTCTGGTTCCACGAGAGAAAGGCAGACAGGGAGAAAGACAGCAACATGCGGCAGTCAGTAATGTCATACTGTTTAGATGTCACAGTGTCACAGACTCCAAGGTCCTGAAGTCACTGGAGCAAGCCCAGGGGGTGGCCTGGTTCCTCTGGGCTCCTGGACTGACCACCCCTGCAGCATCCAGCCGTTCATCCAATTCCTCACTTTAATCTATTTGACTATTTTCCAGGGAATATCGTGGTTGCTGCTCACGTTCGCAGTGGCGTTTTTGTTTTCTAATTCCTGGTGGAGATGCCCACACTCCCAGAGCGTCACTGTTTCTTTTGTCATCAGCAGCACAAGGAACACTTCCTCACTGAGCTTTAGGCTCAACAGCAAGAAGCCTCTGCACGGAGGGCAAGGAGGCCCCAGAGGCACCCGTCACCCCACCCCAGCCCTAGCCGGTGGGCAGCTTCTATTATCATGCTTATTGTATAGATTAGAAAAACCAAGGTTGAAAGAGTTAAGTCAGCAACTTCCTGCCCAAGGGCACACCTAGGCCCACTCTGAGCCACATGCTTCCTTGGACAGGCCAGCTCCTCAGCGGGACCTCAGACTGTGGAGGACTAATAAAGAATGCACTGGCCATATGGCTAGCAGAGAACTTCGGTCTTTTTCTTAAAGCAACAGAAAGTAAAATGCTTTAATAATAAAATCCTTTGCCATCACGAAAGGCCCAGCCACAGGCCAACCTTACTGGAGCACTGATCAGGTTCACTGGGGATCCTGACAGGCAGAGGCATGTGGCACCATTAACTCGTTTCCCCATGGACAGCAGCTCTTAAAATTGCAGTTTCACGCTGTCTTTTAACTCTCTGACACAGGTTTCTGCAGCAATGCGGTGGCCCTAAGAAAGAGCAAGGAACGGGAGAGAGCACAGTCCGGGGAACGGGGTCCTGGGTGCTGTGGGGCTGTGGAGGACCAACTCGGGGGAGGCTAGCTATTTTGGGTCCTCTCCATTCTGAGCCTTCCCCTTTCCTGGTTCTCATTAATGCTACTGGGAAAAGAAGACTAAGCGGGTGTCATTTCAAGAGGCTGGATCCAAGCCAAGTCCTACTCTGGGGGTCTACCGTAAGTGGATTTTTAGGTAGCCTCGTTAACTCCCTGGGGAGAGAGGCCACACTTTGTATTCTCCCTGCACGACCCAGTGTCCAGCCACATGCTGGCCTCCGGGAGCTCTGGAAAAGTCCACGCTGGCTGGCTGGCTGGAAGCAGACGTGGATGTGTTTACATAAAGCAGATGTTGTGAGCCACTATTTGCCAACAGCTAGAAGTGGTGTGTGGGAGGGAGGGTGGGGAGGGGGAAGGAGAGAGGAGGAGGTATGTAGGTACCTGGCTTGCGGAGAGATAAGCTTGAAGGCGACAGATGGGACCCGACAGGGGTGCTCTTATCACCAGCCATGATATCTGGCATCTACTGAGCACTGTGTGTGTGAGGCATGCCACGGCACGCTCCCGTGGTGGTGAGAGCTCACTTACTCCTTACGAGAACCCAAGATGGTGGTGCTGTCATGTGCTCCAGTTTGGAAGGGGCATACAGGGCTTAGGAAGGGAAAGAAATTTGTTTAAGAAAAGTAAGTGGCAGGGTCAGGGTTCAAGATCAAGCTCACGACACTTGCTGTGCTGTGCTGATCACATTCTGGCTGCAAAAAGGGAGGCTGAAGGAACATGAGGGGTTGCAGCACCTCTTTTCCTCGTGTGTGTGTGTGTGTGTGTGTGTGTGTGTGTGTGTGTGTGTTGTTCTGGCAGGAGGGAGAACGAGGGGAAGACCCTACTAACTGAGGGAAGTAAACAGCACTTGGGACAGAACGGTGGGCAGGGGCTTCAAAGGGCACACGTGGGTACCACGCACGACACAGACTCCACTCAGAAAGGGCCGGGCCACCCCTGTGGGGGGCAGGTGTGAGCACCGGATGGGGGGTGGAGACTGACGCAGACACCCTGGTGCCCTTGAGCCGTCCTCACGGAGGCTCTGTCCTGCGCATCTGCCTCCACAGCTGACGGCAGCAGGCGGGCTGAGAAGCAGGGCGGGAAAGCCTTGGCGGAGAGAAGCCAGCGCCACACGGGGCTGGGTTAAAACAGGATTCCTCCTGAAACAGGACCAAAGGACTGTGGGTCTGCAGGAGAACGTGGGAAGGCAGAGCACTGAATGGGGCCAGTTCTGGTGGGGTGACACCTCTGTCACGACTGTTCCACGCTTAATCAGGGCCAGGAGTAGCCCTGCACACCGCCATCCATCATCTCGGTACGTACTGTGAAAGGTGTGCAGGTGGATGGAGAGGCCGTTGGCTTGCCGGAAGCCTTTGCCACAGTCCCTGCAGACGTATGGCTTGTCCCCAGTGTGGGTCCTCACGTGGCGGGACAGCTCAATGGACTGGGCGAACACCGCGTCACAGTACTGGCAGGCGTACATCTTTCCTGCAAGCACACATGAGCTTGTGAGCGGCAGTGCGGACCCTCACGCAAGCCTACAAGCAAAACCTAAGGCACACACCAGGGAACTGTCGTCTGGAGAGGACACTAAAACCTCAGGCAATCCATACTCTGCCGGCTGAGGCCCACAGCCCCTGTCCACACCTGCCCCTCAACACAGCAGCCCCCACGGGTGCCGAGCGCAGCAGCAGAGGAGCAGGGCTCTCGGCACATGGGAGGACACCTCTGTCCGTCAGGCCACTTGAGGACGGAAGCGTCTGTTGGTCCTCTGGCCAACAGACAGACCCCTGTGTTCAGGGAGGCGGGAGCCCTCCCCTCCTGAGCCCCGCGGCATGATCTGAGCCGCACACCAGGGCGGGACGTGAGGGAGGAGGAAGGGCTTGCTCTGAAGTCAGCGCACATCCCGGCTTCTCCACGTTCTCCCACACATAATGAAAACCTAACTGCTGGACTGCCAGTGACTGTGAGGAAGGTCAAGAGCGGCTCTGGAGAAGCGGCCGGGCAGCGAGGGCGGTGCAGGCCCACGGCGCCCGGAGCAGACAGCCTCGTCTTCACTTTCACCTATTGGGCTTTGAAAGAGGATTTTCTTAGGAAAAAAGGTTTCTTGAATCAAAAGCTGAAATGACTGAGAATCCTGAGGCTTCGCCCTTGACCTTCTCCGACCCTTTCTAGATGATCTCATCTCAGAGCCCTGCACGCAGCCTCACTGACAGCGCCACCCTTTCCACAACTCCAGGCTCAGACTCTGCTCCTCTGCCTGCCCTCCACCCACAGCACCAGCCTCTCGCACCGACCCCTCACACTGACCCCACCCCAAATCAGCTCCTGCTGCACTGGCCCTGCCCCCACAGGCCCAGGCGACTCCCGCCTCAGTAAGGCAGGTCAGGTCACTCAACTGTCCAGGCCCAAGCCCAAGCCCAAGCCATGCCGTGTTCTCTCTTCCCCCTGCACCCACACCCAACCCATCCAGAGTCCTGTCACCTCCACTTTCAAAAACATCCTCAGCCAGGCATGGTGGCTCACACCTGTAATCCCAGTGGCTCAGGAGGCTGAGGACATGAACAACTCAGTAAGACCCTGTCCCTAAATAAAATATAAAAAGGGCTGGGATGTGGCTCAGTGGTTCAAGTGCCCCAGCACCCCAATATATAAATAAATAAATATCTCTGTGCGTGTGTGTCTCTCCTCAAACCTGGATGTCTTTCCAGCCTTCACTAACACAGCTCTAGTTGAGAACCATGCCCCTCCATTGGCCACACAGCCCACTGCTGTCTGTGCACGCTGCACTCTAGTCCTGGACAGTTCGCTGTGGAAAGTGGGCAGAGGTGACCTCGAGGAATGCAAACCGGATCCCATCACTTGGCTCAAGACCCTCTTAGGGCAGAATAATGGCCCCCAAATGGCCCCGTCCTAAGCCCTGGAAATGGCAGCTGTGCACAAGAACCGCTTGGCTATGCCTGAGTAAGCACCTGTCGGCATCCTGGCTCTCCAGGGCCCTGTGGAACCACAGCATTCTGGTAAGAGGGAGGACGGAGGACAAAGGAGGGGCCATGGTGACAGAGCAGAGGCTGGAGTGATGTGGCCAAGAGCCCAGGACGACTGGCAAGGACACTGGGAAAGGTGAGGAGGGGATCCTCCCCCCGCACCTCCACAAGGAATGCGACTTTGCTGAACCTCGACTTCAGCCACATTAGATTCCTTTTTGGACTTCCAACCTCCAGAGGGGAAGCTGGTGTTTCTGTGTTGTTTTAAGCTACCGTGCGTGGGAACGTGTTAAAGCAGCATAGAAACTAACACTCTTCACATCAAAACCACAAGTCCTTAGCTGGCTAGTAAGACCTCACCGCCCCGGCTCTCTGGCTTTCTCCTAACACGCTGTTCTCGCCGACTCTGACTTGGCTCCTGATTCCCTGTGACCTCTCCAGCAGGGGAAGCTCCTTCCCACTCTGGGGAGGGGCCTCTCCACTGGCTCCAGCGCTCACTTTGATCAGCTTTCAACTTGAACACCTCTCCCAGAGGCTTCCCTGACGACCTGACGAGTGCCCACCCCAGTCCTGTCATGCCCTGTTGCTTACCTGGCCTCACCTTTCTTCACAGCAACGGCTGCGCTCTGGATTTCTGTTACACATGGACTTCTTTGTTGTTTGTTTTACCCACTGGAATGTAAGCTCCCTGAGCGTGCAGCGTGTGCACCTACAACTTCTCCATGCCCAGAAGAGTACTCAAGAAACCCACTCTTCAGCCAAATTTGAGGTCTACTATTGCCAAATACTATTCCAAGTTCCCTGAATTGGGGGGGGGGGGGGGGGGGGGGGACCAACAGCTCTACCTGCACAAAGCCAGCCTTCTAACGGGGGGGACCAACTGCAAGCAAATTACACGAACCAAGCAGAGACTCATCACGTGATGAGCACGTGGAGAAAGTGTGTAACACGGGAGGCAGCTGCATGCGGGGTTCCATGTGGGTGCAGGGAGGGGCTTTAGCAGCTGGAGATGAGGAAATCCTGGAAGGGGACAGGAAGTAAAGCACAGAGACATCTGAAAGGAGGTGTCCCAAGAAAGGGACAAAGTCCTGGAGCAAGTGCCCAACAGGTCTGAGGCCTGGGAAGGAAACTAAAATGGGCAGGACAGAGTGGGTTAGCAGGAGTGAGGAGAGTCCGAGGAGCCCGCGGACTTGGGGGCAGCCTGCAGGAGGACTTGAGTCCACACTGCAGGAGGCTAAAGGCCTCTGTGGTTTCGAGCAGAGGAGACCTGATATGGTTTAGTTTTAAAATGGTGCAAGCAAGGAGATGGGTAAGGAGCTACGGTGACCATCAGGGAGGTGACGGAGGCACCATTACATGCATGGAAACACTCCAAACTACACGCAGACCCCTCCAAAGGCCTCTCCTGACGATACACTGCCTCTCCCCCAACTGCACCAAAACCCCTTTGCATTCTGCCGTGCTGTCCTCGCTATCCGCCAGGTGAGTGCTGGAGTCCCAGCCCGGTCCCTTATAGCTCCGGGCACTGCCTGACACACAGCCAGTGCCTCCCCAGGTCTTTCTCATGCTTGAATTCAAACAATTCCTGGCCTTCCATAAATTCATAAACAATGTCAGCCAGGCTCTCCAGAAACCCTCCCAGCAGGCACCGCACATGCCTGGGCACAGCTGGGAGTTCTCCTCACTGCGTGCCTAGGTTTTAAGTTCTGTTTTCGTCTTTAATTTCTCTGACATGTAGATGGGGCCTGATTCTTAGTGGGGTTTTTGGTAGCTCACATGGTGGATGCCCCCAGGAGAGAGGGAGCGCAGCGGCCTCACCTTCCGAATGCTTCTTCTTGGTGTGGTAGGCCAGGGCAGAGGCCTGCGTGAAGGTCATGAGGCAGTGCTTGCACATGAATGGGCGGTCCCCCGTGTGCAGGCGGAGGTGGTTCTTCAGGGTGGAATTGGCTGCAAACTTGGCCCCACACTCCTCACAGGAGAAAGGCTTCTCGTCAAAGTGCTCTGTCAGCTTGTGGTACTGCATGCCTAGGGAGGCCATGAAAGGACCAGAAGAGACCCGGGCCATCAGCATGAGGCACCAGGAGGATGCCCTGAGCACTGCCTCAGCTGCCCGCCACACGCTCCCTGGGTCACCCTGGAGTGACTGCGGGTGGGATCAGACATGAAGTGATTCTGGGTTTACCTCCTTCCCCACTCTTCAATAGGACCCAGTGCCCCAAATGGAGAAACAAATCTCACTTTATGTTTCATTAGGTTTTCCCAACATCTGGAGTAAGGGAAAACAATTCTGACTATACATTCCATGATTTCTGTGACTCTTATTCATTCCAAGAAACAAGTAGCGCAGGGAACCCAAGAGCCAGGTGCTGAGTGGCTGGCCATTATATTAGGAACAGTGACCACTCTGAGTTTCTGTGTGCGTGCTCTACTGCAGGTGCTGTACTAGGCACGGAGCTCTGCTGTCTTAAAACTTCATAACAATCTAAGAGAGTACATGGCGTCAGGGTGTCTGTTTAACAGATGGGGAAATCAGAGCTCAGGGAACTGATTCCAGAGCTCATGTTTCCCCCGAAATATCATCCTGCCTCTGAGACAGCCTGCTGTTTTCTGAGCCCGTCCATACGCCTCCGGCACACCACGGGGGCTGGGCTGGCATCCCCAACTACGGCACCTGCAGTTGTACCTGAGGCATGGGCGAACTCTCTTCCGCAGAGGTCGCATGTCACTGGAAGCCTCTTCTTCTTCTTCTTAGGGACGTCGGGCTCTGCCCCTGCACTGTGGGCCTGCAGCTGGTGTGTGCCCAGCCCCTCCTCAGCCTCCTTGGCCCCGCTGCTGGCCTCTCGCTGCGCCTGTCTGCTCTTGGCCACGCGGCAGCGCTTCGTGTGCACCTTCAGGCGGCAGTAGAAATGGAAGCTCTTGTCACAGGCCTTGCAGACGAAGCTCTTCTTGGCAGGGTCGGGTGAGGCAGCTGCGTCTTTTTCTTGCTGCTCTGGCACAGGACCCGTCTCTCCCTGGCTAGCTGGTCCTGCAGCCTGGCTGTCTTCTTCGGCCACGGCCTCATTTTCCTTGCTGCTGGCGCCAGGGTGAGACCTACTGCTCACTTTCCAGGCTTCCTTCTCTCCGTCCTCCTTAGTTAGGAAGCCTGCAGGAGGGAGAAACCTCAGGGTTCTGGGAATCCTGTTCCCCTGTTGCTTTACAACCTTTCTAACACACTCTTAGAGGAGACTGGAGACTACTTGGGATCCTCAAAAAACTCTCAAGGAATATCACGGTCATCTTTATTTCCCAATAAACACAGGTAGCATCACTTACCTGTGCCTCTTGGCTGTGTTAGGTGCTGACAGCGTACAAAAGGAACAAATAATTTGAGGTACGACGCCCTATTACATGAGCTGCTGCCTCTTTTCCTCAGCAAAAAAGAGCCTGGGGCCTGATAAACTCGCAGCCCCCTTCCTTACCAATGTGCGCCAGCTCCTGCATGACAGGCTGCAGGCCTGGGAAAGACTTGTGGACACTGCACAGGAGGTGACAGATTTCAATGGGTGAGACTGACTTCTCCTTGGCTGTGCTCAGCACTGCTTTCAGGGAAGCTTCAGGGCTGGCCGTTTCAGAGGACGTGCTCAGAATCTAAATGAATGCCGTGAGACAAAGGTATGGGGTCAGCACCACAAGATTTTCTCCATGGTTTTCAACTTTTAAAAGAATCTAGTTTCAGGGCTGGGTTGTAGCTCAGTGGCAGAGGGCTTGCCTTGCAGGTACGAGGCACTGGGTTCGATCCCCAACACCATATAAACAACAACAACAAAAAACAAATAAATAAAATAAAGGTATTGTGTCCATCTACAATTAATTAATTAATTAATATTATTTTTAAAAAATATAGTTCCAGAAGGTACCTCTGCATCTCTAAGTAGCTAAGACCTGTCCTCATGACGTGGGTCAGGGAGACCTCCGTTTTCCAAGGGACAGGGAAGTTAACAAAACACAGAAAGGAGCACATGTAGAGATGAACTGAAATACCAAGCAGGCACAAACGGGGGGGGGGGGGGGGGGGGGCTTGGCATTTTCTCCAAGAGTTCCCTCAGCTTCAGGAGCTCCCAAGAGCTTTCCTAGATCTTAACACTAAAAGCCTGGGGAGCGACAGGACCTGGCAGTTGGTGCTTCTGTCGTGAAGATCAGGATAATTTCCCATAATGTCCAATTGTCTTGATGTCTGGAAGTAATTCTGCACTATCAGTGGCTTCATATTTTTAGACACTTAGATATACCCTCTTAAACATCATTTTCTTTCATAAAGAAACTCGGCGTTTTTAAAGCAGGTTCAAATAGGGGCTTTAAAGAGGCCAAGAATCTGATTTCAAAGCTGTCCTCTTTCAGAATGTTAGAGCTATCAGCAGAGAGTCAGCATACTGAGAAAATAAAGCAAAACCATCCACAGATGGCCACACGGAATTTTCATCTTGGAAGATATTTTATTTCTGCTCTTTTCAAGTCCATCTAAATAAACCTGATGTCCCTGGAGGCAGGCATGAGACTAATTAGTGAGGCTAAAACCGATCAACTACAGAAGTCCCCGCTCTGAAGTGCTGGCGTGCTGGAGAGACGCGAGCACAGGGGCCCTGCCCCTCACATGCGGCAGGAACGGGTGCCACCTTCTATCCACTAGAGCCAGAGCAAGGGGACAGTTCCTGGGGGGATGATGAGAAACCTGTCCTACTGCACACCTTCCAGGCCTACCTGGATGGAAAGAACACCACAGGTGCATTTGTAGTTCGATTTTATGTTTCTTTATTGTTCTTTCCTGTTCAAGATGCACACAAATGGACATCCACCAATCACCCCAATCCCACCTGGTTTTTCTGGGATGCTAGCCACATTGTGAGAAGCCTCACAGAAAATGAGCTGGCAGTGTTTGCTAGCCCATATGGGCCACGGCTTTGTTCTATCTATGTTTACCATGGCTCTTTCAAGAAGCCAGAAAAGAACATGTAATGAGACCAACTTTACTTTTCCTCATCTGAGAGAAGTTGCTTCTTAGAATATGTCAGAGAACAGAACCAGAGCTCCCCCTGAGATGCTCCTAGGTTTAGACAATTGGAATAAATGTACGTTTGAGTTGCAAAACTGGGTTCAAGCAAGCCTGGCTTTACCTTGTTAACCTTAACTGTGTGGAGCAGAACTCCTTTGTCTATAAAATGTGATGACATCACCTGCCACTTAGAGTTGGAGAATTAAAAAGGCAAAGGTGATATAAAGAGCTTCACACAGGCTAGGCACACAGCAGGTACCCTACAGGGGTTGGTTCCTCCCCTGGGAATGAGGACAGCCCACAGCTTCAACCCAGGAGAACTCTCCAGAATTAGATTTGCTGTTTATTCTCCTGTACCTCTTTCATGGTCTCAGCCAGGTGCTCCTCCTCTGGGGACAAGCACTTGCGCTCGCCCCTCTGTTGGATGGCTTCTGCAATCAACTTGTTATGTCTCAGGACTGTTTCAAAGGCAGCATTTTCTGGGGCAGTCACTGAAAGAAAGGGAGATTGGAAACTCAGTCAAACCATGAGTGCCATTTTCTCCTTTACCTTCCTCAACTCAGTTCCTCCTAATAAGAACACATTTCATCCATCTTCTCTCTGTGGTTCGGGGTGACAAAAATGGTAGACAGAATGTAATCAGAGTATGATAATGAACGTGGGTTTAGAATAATTAGTGCATAATTTTTTAAAGAAGGTTTAAAAATGCCTACTTTTTTTTAAACAAAATTGTCAGTCCTTACTTTTTAAAAAATTGACACATAGAAATCATACATATTTGGGCTGGGGTTGTGGCTCAGCAGTAAATCATTCACCTAGCACAGGTGGGGCCCTGGGTTTGATCCTCAGCACCACATAAAACTGAATAAATGGAATAAAGGTATTGTGTCAAACTACAACTAAAAACTAAATATTTTTTTAAAAGAAATCATACATATTTGTGTAGTACCTGGTGATGTTTTGATATACGTATACACTGTGTGACGTTTAGATCAGGGTGTGCATCTGCTCCCTCGTCATTTCTCTGAACACTTTCAAAAGCCTTCCTCTAGCTTTTCAGAAACACACAGGACTCTGTCATTACCCACACCTGCCCTACTGTGCAACAGAAGACCAGGATTCACAGGTCATTACATCCAAGGACAGGATGTGGGTGACACTGTAGGGCTCTTTTCACTTCCTGGGAAGATGGACAATTACCTCAGTAGCAGAGGTCAGGTAACTCACCTGCGCGGAAGAAAGCATCAGCACCAGGCTCCCTTCCTATCTCCTCCATGAGCAGGTTCAATGGGCAGGCCTTTGTCTCCTGAGCCACCAGCAGCAGCTGCCAAATGGCTGTCGCAGAGAGAGTCTGCTTTTCTAGAACTGCTGACATCAGGGAGCTGAAACCACCACAGCCAGATTCCCGTTTCACAAGGCTCTCCATGACCTTTGAATGCAGAACAAACATGCACTTAGGGGCCAGGGGTGGCTCAGTGGTACAGGCTCACCTAGCCCCTGCGAGGCACTGGGTCCAATCCTCAGCACCACATAAAAATAAATAAGATACAGTTTTAAGGGAATTATTAAAAACAAACAAACAAACAAAACAGGTGCTGAGGAGAATCCTAGCCCTGGGCCGGGTACAGAGCTACAAGTCCGGACATTGGGTTATGGCAGACACCTCTGAGGAGGAGGTTTTCAATAATTTCTTAAAAGAAGGTTTAAAAATGCCTACATTTGTTTTACACAAAATTGTCAGTCCTTACTTTTTAAAAAATTGACACACAGAAATCATACATATTTGGGCTGGGGTTTTCTCACCTCTCTGAACTGGGAGATTTCTTTTTTAATCAAATTTATTGTGGGGGGTTGGGATTGTAGCTGTAGCTCAGTGGTACGGTACTTGCTTAGCATGCATGAGGCCCTGGATTCAAACTCTGGCACCAAAAAAATAAAATAAAAAAATGTTTTTCTTTTTTTTTTTTGGTACCAGAGATTGAACCCAAGGGTGCTTAACCACTGAGCCACATCCACAGCATTTTTTAAACACCTTTTTTATTTAGAGACAGGGTCTCACTAAGTTGCTTAAGGCCTCACTAAGTTGCTAAGGCTGGCTTCAAACTCACAATCCTCCTGCCTCAGCCTCTGGAGCCGCTGGGATTACAGGTGTGTGCCACCGCACCTGGCTTTTTATTTCCCCTCATTTCTTAACTGAGAGGACGTCTTAATACTCGACAAAGTTTTTCATTCTTCCTTTTGAATACCTTTCATTATTACCATAGAAATTAGAAACTATTCTATTTATTATTCTGCCTTAGAAAATAAGATATCTCAGGCCAGGTGAGGTGGCACACACCTATAATCCTAACAGCTTGGGAGGCTGAAGCAAGAGGATCACAAATTCAAAGCCAGCCTCAGCAACTTAGCAAGGCCCTAAGCAACTCAGTGAGACCCTGTCTCTAAATACAAAAAAGGGCTGGGGATGTGGCTCAGTGATTAAGTGCCCCTGAGTTCAATCCTCAGTTCCAAAAAAAGCAAGAAAATGAATTAGCATTTCCACCCGGTCATGTATAAGCATTTACAGAAAACATCCATGCGTGTGTGTGTGTGTGTGTGTGTGTGTGTGTGTGTGTGTGTATTTACATTTTTCCTTCCCTCCCTCCCTCCCTCCCTTACCTCTCTTTCTGCAGGGGTTAAACTCTTCACATGTGAGATCACCTTTAGCAACACCTGGTTGTCTGTGAAAATCTCCGAGAGGTTTTCCTGATAGCGTCTCAACAGCTCAGTCCCATAATCATCAGGGCTTGGCTGGACTGTAAGAATATCAGCAAAACAATCATGTTTGATGCAACAAAACCTCCCGGGGCTTCTCTCACAGAAGATTAGGCATTTACAGATGAGAGGGAGAAAGATCAGCGCACGAGCCGTCTCTGCTGCAGAGCATAGAGCAGCAGCCGGCCTGGGGCTCGCACTCGGCGCTCCTCTGGTCTACACTTAATCACCTGGTGCTTCAGGGTCACAAGACCACTAACACTTTGGAAGTCAGCGTCTGCTGGCAAAGCTCGAGAGTGCTCAAGCAGCAGGTAAAGCGAAGGCCGTGCTGGCAAGAGCTTCAGATGCACAGGTTCTGGGGGTGCTGTCTGTGAAGCCCACGGCAGAGGAGCGACGTGGTGTCCAGGATTCAAGCAGCCACAAGTCAAGACTGTGGCGGGAGGCTAACGCACAGTCCTGCCTGGATGCCCTTGTGCCCGTGTGCTCGGCACTCTCTTTTAAGATGTCACGATTACTTGAAAGCCAAGAAATATCAAAACTATCTGGCATTCCTTCAGCTTTGCAGATATTTAAAATTTCATTCTTCTGTTTGACCCAGTAAATCCACTTCTGTGAATCTAACCTGAAGGAGTTATCTGAGAGCAGCCAGGGCTGGGGCCGGAGCTGAGCCGTGAGAGGGCAGGCCTGGCGCCAGAGGCCTGGGCTCCATCCCAGCACTGCCACCCGCCACCCCCCCACGGAATTATCTGAAGGCAGAAGAAATATACACAAAGATAACTGTCCCTGCCTAGTCTATAAAGATGATGACGGCCATGAAGATTAAGCAATGCTTAAAGAGTGCCTACTATGTGCCAAGCACCCTACTTAATGTTTTGCAAGTATTTTTTGGAGTAGTCACAAAAGTGAATGTACAGGTACCATTCTGATATCATTCCAAAGAAAAAACAAGGTTCCAAAAGGTTAATTTGTTCAGGGTCACATGGCCACAGAATGCTGAGTCAGGCTATAATAGCGTCTTCACCACTATGCCAAAGGGGCCCCCAAATGAGGACACGTGTAATACAACATGCATGCCCCAAGACAGAAAACTGCACAACCTTTAAAAAACAGGATTATGGGGAGTTCTTCAAAATGCAAGGGACAATGTTGTTATATTGTTAAACAGGTGAAATCTAAAATTGTAAAATGTAGTGTCTTAGTAATGTGAACATCATGTAATAGATAAAACAGGTCAAAGTGTTAATATTGACATACTTGAGGACTTGAGGTTGTCTTCTTTTTTTGGAAATGTCCAAGTTTATATAAGTTCATATTATTTTTATAGACTGGAAAATACATAACGATTCACAGTAGTAATACACATCTACTGCATAGATTTCTACTAAATGAATCATGATTTAAAACTTAAGAGCTTATATTTAAGAGTTCTTCCATTTCCCAGATATCCTTTTGCTGAAAGTCATCTCAGTCCTAAATGCCCTGGGACGAGGGAAATCGGCTCCAACTGGACTTTTTTTTTTTGGACTTTTTTTAAAGGGATGGACAGAAACTCATTTCCCCCAGTGAATGACACCAAACTGTGGTCCAGCCTGGGGACAGCTGGAAGCAAAGAGCCCTGAGAGGAGCAGGCGATCCAGACTGTGTCTCTGCTGCTCCCACTCAGCCACACAGCCAGCTGCAGTGCTGAGCCTCAGGAGCCCTGTGTGCCCTGTTTTCAGGGGTGATCCTGGACAACCCCGGGGGAGTCATCAACTAAGAAACCCCGAACTCTGCGACCACACGAGGGTGCTTAATGGAGAAGAGTCCTTCCCATTTCAGATCTTGACTCCAGAAATATTGAGAGCCACTGATTTGTGACAGCTAGTTTCTGTTTGGCAATGACATTTCTTAAAATTATCTTATCTTCCCAGCATGGAGCCAAATGGTGTTTAGGGCAGTAATTTTCTGTAGGTGGAGTCCAGTCCAGACAGTCAACAATTAACGAATACCTGTGACGCGGGGCAAGGTGGCTAACTTCTGCAAATTCCCCAGCAGAAGGTCCAAGTTCGGAGATGTCATCTTCACAGCCTGGAGGAGCTTTATCAAACTCTCAGCGCTCAGGGTCTTCTCTTCAGTCACTCTGTGCAACAAATTTTCTACTGTCTCCTTGGGTTTTCCGCCCTCACAGCAATTCAGAATCACCTGCGGTGGCAAGCAATCAAGCCGACACCGGTTACTGGCAATTCAGAATCTATCTGGCACACCACCGGCAGACCCAGCAAGACGGCACTATAGGATGCCCCGTCTCCAAGTCCTCTAAGTCTCTGGCATGATTTTTGTCACAGTCCCTTCCTTAATCTGTTTTAATAATTCTCCAAACAGCTCTATGAATCTTCCCCTCTCCACTGCAGGTCCGCGTACACTCCTCACCTCCAAGAGCCTGCGGTTTTAAAAACACTCTTACGCTCGGTCTGGATGATGGAGTAAATTAAGTAGCTCACATGGGACCTGTTTCTTTAGATTTAGTTTGTCCAGACACTAAGACTGAGAAACACACAGACTGGAAATTGACTAATATAGGTAAAATGTTTTTTGATCTCTACTTGGTAAAATTCATGATATTGGCATAGGTTATCAATTTTAGAGCCATTCTATTATTTTACTTTATTTGCAAAGTAACTTGAATACCCAGATAATTTACATGGAGCCTGTGGACTCCAAATAATAAAGTGCTTCTCTGGGTTCTTTTTCGAGAGTTCTTGATCCTCCGTGTCTTTGTTCTCAGTGCCTACACACATCAGCGCCCGTCAGAGCACAACCCTTCCTCTCCCTCGTTCCTCTCCCATGTGCTGAAGGATTTTCTGAGTCAAAAGGGCACAGGACTTTAGCAAGAGGTTGAAAAGTAAAACACGTGACTTATACTTTCCTATTACAACAGAATTATTTCTTAATAGACCATGATGCAATACATATAACACGGCTCTTCTGGAACCGATGAAGCAGAGGATTATCTCCATACACGTGATCCACAGAGTCACAGTAGCTGCCTCGGGAGCTTTCCTTTGGGAAAAGGAGTAACAGCCAGGCAGATCAGTCATGGTAGTATGCCAGAGGCTGCCATTATCAAATTAACTCCCATCTTAAAATAATGAATCTAGATTTTAAACCAAATTGGCTTTATATATATGAAAGGAATGTATATATAATAAATCAAGTTGTCATCTTCCTTGTCAGTACAGAACATAGTCATTCTCTTTGTTTAAGGCCTAATACACAGTAGATTTCTACTAAATGAATCATAATTTAAAATTTAAGAACTTGTATTTAAAAGCTATGCTGATTTCAGTGCTAGATCTCAGTTCCTAAGCAATAATCTGACACGATGTAGCAAGATACTCTCAGAGTAGGAATATGGGATTGGAAGCCAGCCAGACCCAGTTTGTACCCCAGTCCTGGTGTTGATACTTTGTGACCTTGCACAAGTTACTTAATTCTTTGGACCTTATTTTCCTCATTTGGAAGTAAAGATAACCATACCAACTCTCACATGGTGGTGATGAGGATTCTGTAAGATGAAGATGCTGTCTACAGAGCCTGAACTAACTGCCAGGTCAGATGAGCATGTGGTTGATATTACTGGGAAGAGCAGGCACCATAGTTAAGAGAATGTGTATGGTTAACATTCTGGGTGCCAGTACTGTCCCCAAACAGTGCCTTTTTGTGAGCTGCTTAACTTCCCAAGGCTTCCGTTGCTTCACCTTAAAATGAGGGTGACATTAGTGACTTCTTACAGCTAGGAGAGGGTGAAATTTGGTAGTGCTCAAAAGATCTTTAGCACAATGTTTGGCATACAATAAGCAATACATAAAGGGCAATCAGAGTAATTACTATTTTTATGTCCTAAAGTAAAGACCTACCTATTGACCAACTTCCCAAAGAAAGAGCCCAAGGTATTTATAGATAAGGTCTGGGCACGCCATGATAGGTGTCATTTCATAAAAGATAAAGTTCTAAAAGGCCTGGGTACACACGCCACATGGTGGCCACACACTGTGGCTATGCAGTCAGCACCCCTCCACTCTACCTTATTCGTTTTCTTCGGTTTGCAAGGAGCAGCTTAATGCAGCTCCTGTGTGACCCCCAAGCTTAAGAGTGTTTTTGTGATTTATAACTAATTTAAGTTCGACTGCTTTAGGTTTTTCTGTCAAGTAAACTGGAAGTGACAGAAGAAAATGACAGTGTGGTCCATCTTGCCACAGAGAATGAGGCTGCATTTGGGCTCTACTTATAAGTGCTGTTGTTCTGCCAAGATAATGAAGCAGTGCAAAGGACACGTTCAACCTAGCTAATAAGCAAAAGATCTGAATGTGTAATGGGCATGAAGTTGCTGAAGAGGGAGTCAGGCACTTCTAGTGTACAAACAATTTACTTAAACTGAATGCCCGACATTACCCTTAATCTGAAGTCTAAGGAAAAAACAAGAGCTTAATCCTTTTGGGTATGTATTAACTTTCTCTAAGAAGTTCAAGAACTTAAACAATTTTAAAAACATAATTTATTTACAAAATACAATTTTGAGATTAAAGCTTGTTTCCATTTGCCTGTCTAAGATCACTAGAAAAATAAAACCCAGGCTCCAGTCCTCACCATGAGTCCAGCGCTCGGCCAGCAGCCCGTGGGCTCAAACATTTTCTTTCCTCAATATTTAAGTCACTTCCCACAGTTTTAAGAACTGATGCCACAAAACTTCTCTACCCTTATTCCTTCCTTCCAGATATAAAAATATTTTTAGCACAAAGTTGAAATCAATAACACCAACAAATACAGTTATCTAGTTGCCTTCAGGAGTCATGCCAGCAGTTTTGTGGGGATTTCAGTGGCCAGCTGGTGGGAGAGTGAATTGGTACAACCTCCCTGAAGGGCAATTTGGCAACATGTATCTAGCACTTGAAAAACTTTGTATTCTCTATTCCAAAGTTCCACTTCTCGGAAATTAATCTAAGGAAATAACATGAGAAATGTGCAAAGATCTGCCTGCAAGGATGTCCTCTGAAACATTTCTAATAGAAAAAAAAAAAAAAAAAAAGTAGAAACACCCAACAAAAAAATAATGGACTATGATATATCCATTAAAATATAATATAGCTACCAAAATCCATATTATAGGTACAAAATCCATATTATAGGTACAAAATACTCATGGTTAGAAAACCATGAGTCCCACGCAACCCCGCTCGGGAGGACCCCATCAGGAGAGCGGGAAGTGCATGCTCTAAAATGTTAGCAGGCCTTGTCCCCGAGTGGGGAGAGTTGATTTTTTTTTCTTTTTGTTTGTTTTCCCTATTTTCTACATATTAACTGTTTCCCTATGTTCAGAGGGAAACTGTCACAATAATCACAAAATGTACTTGAACATTTTAACTCTTGGTACAGTCATTTATAAGAAGTCACCGAGTCAGAGTGGGAGGCCACAGGTGTACCCCTCCTCCACCCAGGGTGCGCACAGCCCTCAGCAAGCTGCTGCGAGAGACACCAAGGGGCCCGGAACAAGAATCTGAACTTCAAGGTGATTACCATGCAGAAGGTATAAAAATACCACAAGGTAAAAAGTGCTACGTGCCACCAAAGAGAGATTTTTAAGTGCTACATCAACTCAGAAGGGGGAGGAATACTTGACACAGTCACCCTTTTCTCCGTGCCAGGCAGGAATTCCTCCTTGGCTGTTTCCAGGAACTCCATAATAGGTCTCAGCTGTGTTACACACTGTATCAGGTCCTCTTTGTGTTCCAGTAACAGAACAGACAAGGTCTTTCCCTCCCCTGTGCTCCCTGGGGGAGAAAGAATTAGAGACACACAAGAGAAGCTAGTCAATTTGAAGAAAATGACAGCATGGTTTGTCGAGAAAGATCTAACAGAATAGTAGAGTGATTTTCAGCTTATTCTGTGCACCTGAATGCAGAATCACTTTTAGGGAGGAAAATACTTTATTATTCTGTTTAAACTCTATGAAAGGAAAAAATGTTTCATTTATCTGTTGAAACACAAAGCTTCAGAGCCAGCCAGAGGTTAACTTCTGGTTGGCAAGGCCACTGCTTTGTACCTAACCCAAATGAGAGAAACCTCAGCCTTTAAGTGCTGTCAGCGAACCAGCCCACCCTGGGCACGCAAGGCACTGCTCTGGATATGTGGCTTTGTGAAAGGCAGGAGGACACTGATGGTGTTCTCCAATTCAAGGTATCTCAGTCTAGTTAACTAGGGGATAGAAATGGAGACTCACGTTTAGCTTGTGTATGTTTAACATTCAGCCTCTGGAACGGCATGTAGAACCTACGTGCATATCACTTAATAACTATGCCACTGAAGACATATCACTGCAGCAAGCTTTTAAAGCGCTGCCACTGGGGCGGAAGCTTCCCTCCTACCTTTTGGCTGAGCTGGTGCTGCATCTTCTGGCTTCCAGTCAGAGAGCGCCATCTTTACTGCAGGATTAGAATCCTGGTACAGCCTCAACAGGGACACGGCAGTCTGCACATCGAGGACCTCATCTCTTACTTTATCTAGGATCCTCTGGAATGCTGAATGTCTTCCTTCACCCTCAAGACATTCCATTATAATCTGTGGAACAAAAGTACCCAGAAGGAACTATCAGCCAGCCACAGGGACCACACTGGCAAGCGAGGCCCCCAACAATCTGATCCCTCCCACCACACCAAAACCCCCTCACCCCAGTACTGTCCTCCCCAGCAGCCGCTGCAGCAAACCCACTGCCTCAGGCTCCCTGCCCGTCCTCTGTAGGACTCTTTCCACACTGTTACCTGCTCAGGGGTCACCTCTGCTGGGAGGCCATCCCAACCACAAGCCCCCTCCACCTCACTACTCATAGTCCTGTATTTGGCACACTGTGCTGTAATTATTATTTTTTTACTTTTTTCTTCTACTAAGCTTCCTAAAGACAGGGATCAGGATTTCTACATCTATATCCACAGCAGCTAGTGCCGCCTGGCACACAGTAGGTGCTCAGTGCATTTTTTTCACAAACTTAATATACTCCTTACCTAATTATACCTTTCTGAATCTTATGACACTTTGAGTGTTTCTTAGGCAAGGATATCTGAATTTCAAATAGAATGAACTGTCATTTCATTACTTGAGAATGTAATTAAAATCTCACTAGTTAGGAAAAAAGAACACTTTAAGTCATTTACATTATGAATGATAGGCTATTTAGAAAGACACGATCCTTATTACTTTTAGGTCTATTCTGTAGCAATTAAGGCTAACATGTTGGCTTGTAGTGCCAGCTGTCACAAGCACCAAAGATTCACAAGTCAATTACCCCACCTTAATGGCTGCTGCTGGCCTGAAGGGCTCATGAGTCTCCTCCCCTGGTCGATGCTGAACACACCACCAGCCCTGCCTCTGGTCTTGTGCCACCTCACTCTGCTGTGGCATCTGGCATTACTTCTGCCTCTGCATCCCAGTTCCCTGACTTCAGAAACACGATGTCGCCCGTCTGACTGCCTCGTTCAGCCTTCCTCACTGGGTTCTTCCAAATCCAGAGCCATAAGCAGGACCTAGGCCAGCCTGAACCTTGGCTTCTCTCTTCTGAGTGCTCTCCCCTGTGCAGCTCTTAACTAGCATCTGTATGCAGACAACCCCGACAATGGTTTCTAATCCCCAGCTCCCTGTTTGAATCTAGAGCCACAGTTCCCACTACACCTGGCTTAGGCTCCGAAAGTCTCAGGGCCACAAATAAAACCAAACTTACCATCTTGAGTCTTCCAGACCTAGAGTAAAATATCAACAACCCTAGTGGTAAAATAAACAAAACCAGCATCCCTTTCTCTGATCTGAGGAAACATCTCTTACACAAATGAGAGGAGGGCCAACAGAAGATAGGAGTAATAGTTACATTTTAGCAATAATTAACATATGTGGGGGGAAAAAACCCTGGTAATCAAAACTGAATTTCATGCATAGTATGTAGTATGTAGTCTTCGTATTTCTACTGGGCAAAACTGCAAGCTACCTTTGGTGTTTTTTAGTGTCAAGAAAAAATAATAGTAAGTTTTCTCATAAGACTTTAGAGAGCATATGTTAAAGTTCTTTATAAACATACACACCAAAGGACCTAATAAATTGTGCTGTTGAAAAAAATCAATAATGGCAACACTTGGCTAGACAGTTGTTAAAAATTCTGGTAGTCAACTATATATTTTAAATGTTTATTTAAAGAGGCTTTATCTTTTCCTTCTCTGCCCAAATAATTAAGAGTTACTTAGCTAGATTTCATGTTTCTTTGTTTGCTTTTAGCTTGCTTCCTAATCATAGAATGGTGTATAAGGCTAAATTAACCTTTAAAAAAAATTTCCTTTTTCCCCCCTTTTTTTCTTGTCATCTTCAAAAGTAAACTTGGATAAAGCACAGTTAAACAATCCATATTAAAATTTCATGGGAGTAACTTCCATGAACCTAAGGTAACTCGTCTTCTATTTAAAAAATAAACAAGAAATAAAGACCTCAGTGGAATGCTTAACCCCCTTCGGTTAAATTAACTCAACGTTTCCACCTTTTGTTAGTTGGCCTAAACTCTCCTCAGAATGCCTTGTCACTGACAGCTGCAGGGACCTGAGGCAGGTGCCTACACGGTGGCTCTCAGTGCTCCCCTGCCACTCCCCATCTTCTGGTATTCACGCCGCGGGGCTGGCTCTTGTGCCTTGCTTCTAAGGACGAGAATGCGGCAAGTCCTGGGGTACCCCTTTCAAGGTTAGGCTGCTGTGACGCCCCTCATGCCTATGTGCACGCTGACACGCTGCCTCCTTCCCTGGGCCCTTGTTCTGGGAGATATACGGTGTCGTGCTGTGAGCTGCCCAAGGGAGAGCCCCGTGTGGCAAGGAACTCAGCTCTCCAGTGAGCAGGACTAGGAGCGGACCTTCTGCAGCCTGCCGGCAGCCTCGGGAGTGGGCTGAGAAAAGGATACTCCTAGCAGGGCGTTGGCGACACATGCCTGTAATTCCAGCTACTAGGGAGGCTGAGGCAGGTGCATTACAAGTTCAGGCCAGCCTGAGCAACTTGGCAAGATCTTGCCTCAAAATAAAAAATAAAAAGAACTAGGGATGTAGCTCAGTGGTAGAGTGCCCCTGGGCTCAAACCCTAGTATTGGAAAAAATAAAAAGGACACTCCCCCCACCCCACAGCGGAGCCCTGACCTGTCTGCGGCCCTGGCTGACACTGGGTTTGTAACCTTGTTAGACTGAGTAACAGGACCCAGGCAAGCTACATCTGGATGCTGACCCTCAGAAACCGTGAGTTAATAAATGTTGGTCTAAGCTGCTAAATTTGAGAGTAATTTGTTATACAGCAATAGACACCTCACAGAGACCCACCCATTGCTAATGCCCTCAGTAAACGTGTTTCTTTCTCTTCATTTTCCCTGTCCTTCCTTTTGTGCATCTTAATTGACAAGGCATATGGCTATCCCACTCAGGCTAGCCAGGTTGGCGTTTTTGTTTTTTTGTTTTTTTCTCTATGTAAAACCCTCTGAATATCCCACATCCACCTCTCAGTAGCCCCCGTGTCGGGATCGACCCTTGAGCCAGGGGGGAGAAGCTGTCGTCAAGGCGGCATCTGATGTGCTCCTCATTATCCTCTCTGCTGTCTTTCCCTCTGCAGAACTACTCAGCAGTGAAATTAAAACATTTGTTAACTTCACTGCTCAGCAGTGATGCTAGGGTGACCATCTGGGAAGAGAAGCAGGGGTGGCTGATGAGGGCCAGAGGGAGCAGTCGGCTGCCCACACGGTCCCCTCGTCCTTCCTCCATCGGGGCACACGCTCAGCTCTAGAGCGGTTACTCCAGGCTCACTGGGACTCCACTGGGGAGTAAGTTCTTTTCTGAAATAGTGTCTCTCCTCAACAGAAGGTGTCACATATTGTGACAGGCTGCTACCATGTAATAGAACTCCCAAGAGCTGGACCAAAACAGAGTTTTGCCAAAGGTCTAAGTTCTTTAACCATGCATTTGGAACTCCTTTGAGTCTTAGGAAGCTAAAAGTGCTTCAATAAATTCACATTAATACACGGTCCCATAAGTAACCTAAGTGCTTTACCTGTGAGTGAAGCAGAGGCAAATGCATTTAAAAATGAGACAATTTCCTTTCTATCTCAGGCATGGGGAAAAGCCACATAAGCTTCCCTTTAACTCAAGTTTCTTAAATGATTCACTTACTTTCCCAACGGTTCGCCCACTGCCTTCCTTCAGATGGGCTGGGTTGCACTATATTCGCCTTCACTCGGGCCTTCCCTACATGCCAGGGCAGGAATGGCAATAACGATACATGTGGGGCAGTTCAGTGGTAGAGCACTTAGCTTGTCTGAGGTCCTGGGTTCAATCCTCTGCACCAAAAATAAATAAGTAAAACTAAAAAATAATGATGCAGACCACAATCACTCAACAGCATCCTAGACACTACATGGACTTGCCATCTACTTTCTGCCTCACTGCTGCTATTTTACATGAGCATCAGAGAGGTTAAGTAACTTGCCTAAGGTCACAGGGCTGTTGGGTAGAGTAGCCTGGATAAAGACTGTTGATTCTGCAAACCTGGCGCCCCTTTCACTCAGTGCTATCTCCCAGACTTGGAGTATGATCAAGTAAATCTATCCTGGATTCTACTGCATCTACCAGAATCAACATCACTGAATGCCAGGTTATATATATACAATCTAGAAAATTCTTCTTGGTCTCAACAATTAATATAAAGACTGGTAAGTAGTAGGTGCTCAATAAATACTAAATTGAATGAAATTTCCTTTTCATAGAACCACTAGTCCATCTACCAATGGCTGCATATCCCAGACTTAATTAACAGCCAGGGACAATGTGCTTCCTGGTGCACGGGAAGCCCTGGATTCCACTCTCAGCACCACAAAAGAAGAAAAACCAAAACCAAAACAATAAAATAGGAGATCTGGAAAAACAGCAACCCACTTTTACCTCTCGAAGGGTTGTAAAATGAATCCCATTAACTCACTCTCCAGAGGACCAACCCGCACTGTCATTATGCAGTCCTCAGAGCACAGACCTGCACTGCTGGACCAGCCACCAAAGCAGTGACATGGTTGAAAATAGCAAATCACGCAGGAGGAGAAACTTGTTTGCCTTTGAAATACAGTTGAAGGAGAAAAAAAAAAATGTTACCAGGTCTTCAGCTTTGGGAGTCTTTCCAGGACTTTAAGTGAAAAGTGAATCAAACAGCATGGAAATCAATACTAGAAAAAGTTAGCTCCTGATTCTGGTTGAAGACCCACTTTGCTGTATACACAATTAATTAAAGCAGGGACATGGCTAGGAATAAGAAGGAAGACAATTAAAAGTTCTAGCATAAAACTGAGAAGAAGTAGGAGTCTGGCTTTAAATAAAGGTTTTACTCGGCTCAGCCAGAAGCCTCCTGGGTCGCCCCTTGCTTGTTCTAATGGGCAGGGAGGTTACGCTGGGATAGCAAATGACAGAAGACACTTTCCCGCCCCAGCACGTGAGAGCTCTCCCTGTAATCAGTTCTGGCTTTGGTTTCACACAATTTAAGCAGCAGGGCCTCTTCTCGTGCTCCTGCAATCACTGCTCAGGGAATGGCTTTGCCACCTTTCATCATTTATCTCAGGAAATAAAACCATCAGGACACTGCTGTATGGTGCCCTCCCTGAACTCACACGAGTCCATCTCAGCCAGAAAACCACAGCACTGGTGAGCCTCAACAAGCCTCAAAATGACACATCCAGTGGCAAGTTATTTTTAATGTTAAGTTGTAAAGTTATGATATCATGATTAATCTAATAACAAAAAACAAACAATTCAAAGCTCCTTAGGAACTAAAAGTATACAAGCAGAAAAAATGCAGCCAAAATAAAAAAAAAACAAATGACTTTTGAAGTTGTACTAAAACTTAAAATAGCGCCGTTCCGAGTGAACAGTTCCTAACCGCGCACATCGCTGAGCCTTATGGCATTCCTCTAATTTGGCGATATCTGCGTACACTTCCCAGAAAATAATCAATCATGTGTGGCAGGATCTCTGTGCTGTGAGGACAGAGAGCAGGTCTTAGTCTGTCTTCCCAGCAGCCAGCTCAGCGCAAGGCTCCTGTCGACACCCGCTGAGTCGGGAGACTGAGAAGAGGACAGCGGAGAGAAGGGCAGCCCGTGGCCGCTGACTGCACTGAGCACCGGGGCACCTGCCATCCTGCGCTCAGAGTTTTGTAGGCCGTTAACCTCTCCAGCAGCGCTTCTCAGAATGTGACCCACAGATACCAAGACAGCAACCCGCGGGGAACTTGTTGAAGACACAGGTTCCCAGGTTCTACCATACGCTAAGATTCACTCTGGAACGGTCTGGAGGCACATATTTTAATAAGCACACCAGGTGACAGGTGACTTCCATCTGCACTGCACCTTTGTTCTGGAGGCTGGCTGCTCTGTACCAGACACTACCCCTGTAGCTCAGGAGGCTACTTCCAAGTGGACGGTGGCACCTCTTTGAAACATGGCTTACCAATTAAGCCTACAGTAACAGTAAACCACCTCGGGTCAGAGCGCACAGCCATGGCACTAAGTCCCAAAAGGCATTCGGTGAGAGGAGGGTGAGAGGTCTATTAAATCTAAAAATACTGACTTACTGTATAAACAAACAACAGCAGTGGCTACCTACTAAGTTCCTACTGTGTGCCTGGCATTTTACTGAGGTTTTTTTTTTTTTTTTTTAATAAAGACTGTTTTTTTTTAGTCGTAGATGTGCACAATACCTTTATTTTATTTATGTATGTGGTGCTGAGGCTCAAACCCAGTGCCTCATGCATGTGAGACAAGCACTCTACGCTGAGCCACAACACAGCCCTTTACTGAGTTTTTTCAGACAGTCCTATATTAATTCACAATGACCCTATGATGTACTGATAATATCCCCCATTTTACAACTTAAGAAACTAAAACTTATAAAGACAAAGTCGCTCCAGGTCATGATGCTAATAAACAGCAGAGCTGGACACATAAATCACACGTACACATGCGAGAACACCACTCAGCAGAGTGCCACCTGGCAACAATAAGGAATGAGCACACGACAACACGGATGAATCTCCATATAATTATGTTGAATAAAAGAAGCCACAGTGGGCATGGTAGCACATGCCTGTAATCCCAGTGACTCAGGAGGCCAAGGCAGGAGGATCACAAATTTGAGGCCAGGCTCAGCAAGTTAGTAAGGTCCTCAGCAACCTAGCAAGACCTTGTCTCAAAGAATAAAAGGGGGCGGGTGGTGCTGGGGATGTAGTTCAGTGGTAAAGCACCCCTTCATTCAATCCTCAGTACCAAAATAAGAAGCCAGACCAAAAAAAAAGTACTATATGACTCCATTTAAATAATATTCTAGAAATCTGGCGGGGTGGGGGTGGGGGTTGGGGAGGGGTGAGTGGAAGGTGGTAAGTGAGACCCATGACAAAAGAACAAGAAAGCCTTGGGGGTGATGCTGAAGTTTACTGTCTTGATTGTGGCGAGGGCTTCAGGGCATGTATACGTATCAAAACCTATCAAACTGTACACTTTATTTATTTACTTTTTTAGTTGTACACAATGCTTTTAGTTTTATGTGGTGCTGAGTATCGAACCCAGGCCGCGCATGTGCTAGGAGAGCGCTCTACTGCTGAGCCACAACCCCAGCCCCAAACTGTATGCTTTAAATATGTAGAGTTTTCCTGTGGAGATGTGGGTTTATATCCCACTTCTGACACCAAAGACCAAACAAAAATATGTATAATTTACTGTCAATTATACTTATTTATAAAGCTGTCTCAAAAAAAAAAATACAAAAGAGAGAAGTGGAAGACCTGAGTATAAAGGGGCATGTACCTAGTTTGAAAATTAATTTTTTTTTTTTAATGGTGGTGAGATCCAGAGCCTCTTGCTTCTAGACAAGAGCTCTGCCACTGAGCTACATGTGCAGCCCTTCATTTAATTTGATTTTATGTTCTTAAAGCATCTCTTCCCTTGTGCTTTCTGAAGTTGAAAGATTTATTAAGGACCATAACAGAATAAATTTTAAAAACAGCTACCAAGTGATTTGTAGAGTTTCCTCTAACCTCTAAACCAAGAAAGAAATAATACAAGCCTATAGCGATCACCAATAGTGACTCGGCACTCTCCCAAGGTACTATTAATGTTAGTGCCATCAAAAGATTACAATAAGAACTGGAAAAAAAGAAAAAAATATTGAATGAACACAAGTATAACAGATATTTCCTGAACACCTCTTATGTGCCAGAAACTTTTAGAAACTAGTGTTTTAAAAAAAAAAGCACAAGACACAGCCCAAATAAGCACAAGAGGTGGGACTAAAATCCTGAGCATTGCTGACCTAAGGAACGACGTTGCTCCTCTGTAGCCAAAGCAAGCTCACTTGAGGAAGCCAGAAGGGAGAAAATGAAGAGGCCTGTCTAGAAACTATCAAGTAACAAACTAGCAATAACAATGATGGATTGAATGGTTCAGAGAACATACAAGTGCAAAAATAAAAAACCATAACGTCCTTTCAACACAGTCAATATAAAGAGTACCAAGGATTTATGACTTGAATCCCCAAAGAGAGTAACCAGGGTTGGTCCAGCCTTGTAAATAGCTTATCTCCCAAGAGCTATAATAATTTATACCTATAGCCAGCTGTCAATTGATACGGTTAAAATCAATACTATTCCTTGAATTATTTTTTTGCCCAAAAGTAACCTGCAATGAATCAGGAGAACATTTAAATACTTACTGGAAGGCATTTATTGATTGGATTAACAGTACCTAACAGATACTAAATTGCCTACAGCCACATGGGAGGATGCTCTCACACCACCCCACCAATCAGATGGGTAGGCCTGCTGAGAGGGCCACCGTCCCACTGTGTGAAGCCTCTCAGCAGAGACATGCAGGGCTGGCACAGAAGGGAAACAAGAAGAGTTCTAAGAACCTGTGGAGTCAGGTGTGTAGGAGCATACAGGTGGGATGTGTCTGACTGCATTACTAATAGAGAATAAAAGACCAGCTAAGAAACAGCAAGACAGACATTTGGCAATTTCCCGTAGGGCAAATCCTAAACATTTTCACATATATGTCTCATTGGCATATATGACAATATGATATCATTTGCTTGATACACTTATTTAAATGTATCCTAACTCAGTGTGTAGGAGGACGAATTTAAGCTGGCTAGGGGTAGAGGGCTTGCCTAGTATGGGGAAGACCCTGGCTTCTATCCCTGGCATCACAAAAAAGTCAAATACCTAGGTTTGGATTCTGGTGTGGAGTCTTACAAGCACTGCACCTTTGTCAAGTTTTACCTCCTCTTTGAGATAGTTTTCTCATCCATAAAACAAGACTAAAAAAAAAAAAAAAAAAAAAAAAGCACCCACTTCCATGACTTTTGTGATTAAACAAGATTAAATACGTACCAAGCTTATCCTAGTAAGTGTCAAATAAATGCTCACCACTGGTTTTCTGTCTGAAGCTGGTCCTGTATTCCTGAATACGGACACAACCTTCTATGTGGTAGATAGTCAATCCTTTCCATATATGTTTGAAAACCTGTTGTTTTGTTTTTAGTGCTTCAGTCTCTGACGTGGAATTATCCAAAACCACCCTCTGCCTTTCTACCCTCAGGATGGTACGGCGTCATTGGGAAGGAATGGTGTGATCAATGAACTATCTTGGACTGAAACCAGGAGTAAGCGGGGATGCCCCTGGTAAGCAAATGTAACTTCATTTTCAAATCTTGCTCCGTATTTTTGCAGAATTGCCCTTTATAAAATAAATGTCAAAAACTTGAAGCTTGCCAGGCGCGGTGGCGCACGCCTGTAATCCCAGCACTTTGGGAGGCTGAGACAGGAGGATCACGAATTCAAAGCCAGCCTCAGCAATGGCGAGGCACTTAGCAACTCAGTGAGACCCTGTCTCTAATAAAATACAAAAAAGGGCTAGGGATGTGACCCAGTGGTCGAGTACCCCTGAGTTCAATCCCCGGTACCACAAAAAAAAAAAAAAAAAAACAACACAAAACTTGAAGCTTGAGAGATCTGAAACCCTGCATGCTTTGCCTTTTCACATTTCTGCCCCATGAGGGATGGCGGCACGGTGTCCTGGGAACACCGAATCAGCAGACACATGGAGCTCAGCGGCACCTACCTCCTTCTGTGGGCCTTCAATCTCTGAACATTCTTCTAGTCTTTTTAAAATGTCCTGGGAAACCAAGAGTGCATCTGAGAAGACGTTCTCATTTTCTAGAAGAAAACTCATCTGCCAGTCTTTCCTCTCACGCTCTGGATGTAGACCAAAATAAAGAACAGTGATTTGTTATCTGGAATAACTAAAAGGAGGTTTCAGTTGTCTAAGGACCTTCAGGTCACAGAGGACACCTAGCACCTCAAGCTGAGCCACGACACAGGTAGTTCTCACAGCCTCCTCCTGCACACTGTCCTCAACCTGGTTAAACAAACAGATGACTGTGAGAGGTAGAACACTATTATTTTGATACTGCTCAATTCCAGATTTTCAACAATGAAAAACTTTTTAAAAGTGAGTTGCTACATTGGGTTTCAGTTTCCTACCTAATGGTGGGCTTTGGTAAATGTATCAACAAAATGATAAAATTAATAAAAATCATCAAATCTAGTAATTGACAATATAAGTGCCGACTCCCATAAATATAAATTTAAATGAAGCTGTGAACAAGATTAGCTGAGTGTTACCTGGTGCTGTGTCTGCTCCCTTCGTCTCACTGAAGGCTTGTCCATCTGGGGAGGGGGAGCAAACTGCAGCTGGGAGAGGGGTCACTACTGGGGCTTCCAGGTCCCCCTGAACCTCCTGGGCAACTGGAGGATCCACGCTCATCTCCTGTGTGATCACACAGATGGCTTCCTGGGTCTCAGCTTTTACAGGGGCCCCCGGCGAAGCAGGAGCCTCCAGGGAAGAAGGGGGGTGCTCTCCAGTACCCTCAGAGGAAAGGACCTCTCCAGGAGGCTTCTCTGACTCCTTCCTACATGCCTCGGAGGGCGGCGCAGAGCTGTCCTTCACCGCCTGGCCCTGCACAGAGCAGCTGACGAGGCTGGTCAGAAGAGTCTTACAGCTGACAGCCACATCAAACATCTGCAGGCTGTCGGCCAAGGAGATGATTTTGGAGAAGTTGTGCTTGCCCACAGGGAGCCTGCCCGTGTACATCATCTCCAGCAGGAGGGCAAACTCCTCGGGGCTCACCACGGAGGCGTCGATGGAGATGGTGTCTGTGTTGTCCAGCAGGGTTTTGAAGAGGAGGCTGGCTGCAGCCAGGACAAGCTTGTGTGCCCTGAAGTAGATGGTGCCGATGGAAATGGTGCAGTCGCAGAACTGCTGCTCCTTGCACAGCGTGTAGAGCTGCTGCAGCAGCTGGCGGCTGTAGTTGGGGAGCTCCATCGCCCCAGGGTCTCCTCCTCTCCCTTCAGTCCACTCGTGAGGACAGCCTGGAGAGAACCACAGCACCACGTTAAGACGTCTCAGGCCCCTGGAAGGGCCCTCGAGCGCTGGAGGAGGAGGCAGCTCACCTCATCCACAGCTGCGGCTCCTGGGGAGGGGCAGCCACCAGGTCCGCTCAGGGAACAGTGACTGCAGTGACCACCATGTGCTCAACTAGAAGAAAGGGGCTGTGCTCGGGCTCTGTGTGGACGACCTCCCCCGATCCTCATGGTGACCCTGGAGGAGACATCGCTCTCTCCCACCTCACAGATGGGACTGTGCTCAGAGGGCCTGAGAGCAGCAGCCGAGGGCAACACAGCCAGGAGGGCCTGCCTGTCTCAGACTTCAAGCTGTAACTACACTACTGGATGCCACTCTGGTCCCCAAAGAGCAGGTCAACTGGAAGAAACAAATACAGGAGCAGAGACATCAAACACAGCGTCCCGCGGCGCTGCCCGCCACTCGCTCTGCACATATTCCCACCTGGTTCCCTGCTGGGCCCTGTGTCCTTTGCGGGGCCTCTTCATCACTTCTGCCACTCAGGCCCCCCTCCGGCCTCCCCTCTCCAGCCTCCCCTCTCAACTTCAGATGTGCACCTCCAACTACCCACTCGGCAGCTCCACCGGGAAGCCTGACAGGTTTCTGAAGTTCTACCCCCCAACCCTCCTGCCATCTCCCCACCTCGCAGCAGCTCTGTCCTTCCCGTGGTTCAGACTGACCCCCGGGAGTCACCCTCCACTCATTCTTTCTCAGACCCTAGCTAGGTCCAGTCCTTTTATTGCTGCTGTTGGCTCTGCCTTCAAATACACGCCCAGTCCACCCACTCCTCGTCACCCCCACTGGCTCCCTCAGGGCAGTCCAAGCCACCACTGCCATTTGTCTGCATTAGATCCCCTAACTGGTCCCCATGCCTCTGCCCTCACTAGCGCTATCCCTGTCTTGTCCCAACTGCCAGTGATCTATTTAGCACACAGTCAGAACTTGTCACTTCTTTGCACAAAAGCCACAGGTGGCTTCCAGTCTAAGATAAAGTCAAAGTTCTGATAATAGCGTGGAGTCTTGGCACCCCAACCCATGTTCTCCTACTCTCCCCTGCTGCCCCCCCCCCCCCCCCCGCGGCTCTCAACACTGCGCATGCCTCGCTGACCCTGGAGCACCCAGCACGCTGTGGCCACAGACTTCCTCACCCCGTGCCTGACTGATCTCACTCCCACCAGGTCTCTGCTCAGAGACCTGCACATACAGGTTGAGCATCCTAATCCAAAACTCCAAACTCCGAAATGCTCCAAAATCAGAACCTTTTGGAGTGTCAACAGGACGCCCCAAGTGGAAAACCCCACATCCGACCTCATGGGATAAGTAAGTTACAGTCAATACTCAGGTGCACTAAAAATGCTGTGTGACACTGCCTTCTGCTATACGTATGATGTTTATATGGAACACAGAAATGCCACATTCAGACTTGGGTCCTAGCCTCAAGATTACTTCACTATGTGTATGAAAACGTTTTCTAAAAATCCAAAATCAAATTTCCAGTCTCGAGCATTTCTGGTAAGGAACACGCAGCCTGTATTTTCATAAGGCCTTCCAGCCTCTGAGCCAACAGCCTCCTTCCTCTGCTTTGTTTTGATCCTCGCACTGTCACCTGCCGGCTCTGCAGCTCTCTTGACTAGAAAGCAAGGGTCCCTCCCACCTGCTGCACCCCAGGGCTAGAACTCTGTTTAGCACAAGCTCTGTGGTTGGCTGGTAGGATGGACCAAGAGCTGGTGGGAACTATAATAATAGTGACTTGCACAGAGAAACCCAGTTGGGGGGCGGGGGAGTCCGGGAGTCAGAGTAGAGCTTTGAGGAGGCGGCGGCCACACAGAAACTGATGGGGTGAAAAAGGAGGACAAAAAGGCACTCTGGGCAGGGAAGCTGCATAGGGCGTACAGATAAGACAGCACCCTGTAGTGGGGAGAGGGTCAGGAGGTGAGATTATAGAGAGGTCAGTGACACTAAAATAGGAAGCAGGGGACAGAGGGGCAAGATATGGATCTGGAGAAGCAGCCAGGCGTTCTGGGCACAGAGGGACATGAAGGCCATGCTTAGGAGCCTGGGTTTTCTCCTAAAGGCAATGAGAAGCCATTGAAAGGATTTATGCAGGAGAGTCACATGGTCAAGGTGCACTTTAAATACACATCACCTAAGCGGTATTTCTATAGAATCTGAGAGGAATAACGCGAAGGCAAGCTCCATTATTTCAGGACATCAGAGGAAAATCCATTACAGCTTTGACCAAGAGAAGTGGTAACAGGACAGACAGGAAGAAAGAGCCCCACGTTGCTTAGAAAGTGTAAATGTTGTGATTTAGGAACTGAATGGATGTGACGATAGGAGAGAAACAACTTCCTAAGTTCCAGGTTTGCTGAGTGGGTAGGTGAGGAGATGGTCCAGATGATACAAGCTAAGAGCTTAGGGGAGGGGACATCTATCTGGTAGAGTTTGGGGTTTGAGGATCCCATGGCAATAACAAAATTGTATAAAAAGGACAAACCAGAGTAAGAGTAGAAAGACATGTTGAAAAAAAAAAAACAAAACACCACAGCAGCTGCCTCTGTTAGAGCCGATTCCCTTCCCACCCAATGTCTGTATTTTCTGATATCTAAAGCTAACAAAAGTAAAAATAAAAATGCATCCAAGTTCTGACTTCTATTCTGCATGTGAAGAGCTTAGAAGTCACCACTCTGTCCAAATAACAATTGAAAAGCTGAAAAATTAACAATCCTTCTTAGATTCATCGGAAAAGAGATCTATCTATCTCCCTAAAATTGGTGACAGGCAGAAACAGAACCACAATTTAACAGACTGAAACCCACAGCGAATGCCCCTCTGGGAGCCAGTGCCACGTCTGGAAACCCTGAACCATAAATGAAGGATCACAGGAGGCTGGGTGCCTAAAGCTTAAAACCCCAAGGGCACCAGCCACAGGGGTCCCTCCCACTTTCCCGGGGCTCAACTCCTGGAGCACCACCAGGCCCTCACAGTGCTTCCCAATCCTTCGAGCATATTCCAATATTTGTTTTGGAATATGCCAGAGCACTCTGTTCTTTACAAGGCCTGCCCTCAAGAGAAACTATTCATCAGAGCTTAACCCATTGGGGGAAAAAGAAATGCCCAACTCCAGCTCCTTCTACCCATCCTCTACCACCCCCAAGAGGCAGGAAACCTGAGAAGTGAAGTGAGATTCACAGCCCAGGACACAGCCCCCAAGAGCCTAAGACTAAATCACAGTTATAGAATGCTCCCCTTGTTAGAAAACTGCTGAAACATAGTTAACTTAGCTGGGAACACCGTGTTAGTGAAATAAAAGGGTTTATTGGGGTGCCACGTGGGCAAGGGTAGGGAAAGGAAGGGAAGGGGGGTAGGGAAGGGATGGGCAGGAACCGAGAGAGGCAGGAACAGAGAGCAGGAACAAGGGGCGGCAGGAACAGGGCAGAGCTCAGTCCAGGGCTGGCTTAAATAGAGTAGGGGCCATAAAACCCCCCTTGGAGTGAGTCCTTGTCCTATAGGCCAGCAGAGGTCAGGGGGTGGGGTAGTGGGACAGGGGACTTGCTGGTCAGGTTTTTTGTCACGCTGAGGATCCTGGGAGCTGTAGTTTTTCACAAGGCACCTGGGGAGGTGTGGCCTTCTGCCTGGGAGGTGCAGCCTCTGCCTAGAATCCAACACCCCTCCCCTGACACCTTACCACCGCACGTCACCAAAGGCCATGTATAGCAGTTCCTTTTATGTACTACAACATGACTACCTTTCATCAAAAAAAAAATATAAGGCAAGGCTAGGCGTGGTGGCGCACACCTGTAGTTCCAGAGACTGGGGAGGCTAAGGCAGAAGGATCATAAATTCAAGGTCAGCTCAACAACTTAGTGAGACCCTGTCTTTAAGAAATCAAAAAGGGCTGGGGATATAGGTCAGATGTAGAGTGCCACTGGGTTCAATCCCTAGTACTGGGGGCGGGGACCAAACTAAAATCAATAATCTAAGCTTCCATCTTAAGAAACAACAGCAAAACAACAACAACAACAACACACACACACACACACACCACTAAATCCAAAGTAAGCAGAAGAAAATAAATGATAAAAAATCAGAAGAAAATTAAATCGGAAATAGGAAATCAAAAAAGAAAAAAATCAATGAAACTAAAAGCTGATCTTTGAAAAGATGAATAAAATTAATAATTAATTAATGTATCCAAGCTAAGAAAAAGGAGAGAGCATGCGATTACTTATATCAGAAATGAAAGAGAGATCACTACAGATCCCTGGTCATAAAAAGGATAATAAAGAAATATTGTGAACAACTCTATGCCCACAAATATGATAGCCTAGAAGAAATGACCCAATTCCTGGGACAGCATACTCTGCCAAAACTCTCACAAGAAGAAACAGACAATCAGTATAATTCTGTATCTAGTAAAGAAATTGAATAAAAAATAACCTTCCTGAGTGGAAGTAACAGATATAGACCAGTTCACTGGTGAATTCTACCAAATATTCAAAGGAAGAAATTATTCCAGTTCTTTCGAATCTCGTCCAGAAAGTACAAACAGGGAATATTTCCTCTTTTTTTTTTTTTCTCCCCACAGTGCAGTGCTGGGGGTGGAACCCAGGGCCTCTCACATGCCAGGCAAGTGCTCTACCGCTGAGCCGCCTCCAGCCCTTAACGCATTCTTTGAGGCCATCATTACTCTAATATCAAAATCAGACAAAGACATCACAAAGAAAGAAGGTACAGACCAACATCTTTCATGAACATAGAGGCAAACGTGCTCAACAAAATGTTAGGAAGCCGAATCCAGCAGCATGTAGAGAGTCCCACCCCAGAACCACGTGGGACTATCCTGGTATGAAGGCTAATCAGCATCCTGACATCACTTCCTCCCCACGTCCCACTGTTCAGCATGTAGGACACCTAGAAAAAATCGTAAAGTTTTATAGGACACCTATAAAATTGCTCAATTTAAGCTTTTATAGGCATCCTATATGTAGGATGATGGGACATAATGAGTTAATGTATTTCAACCCATCAACAGACTAAAAAAAAAAAAAAATCACAAAAGATGCAGAAAAGGCATCTGCTGAAATCCAATACCCATTCATGATTTAAAAAAAAAAAAATGTTCGGCCAACTAGAAATAGGAACTTCCTCGGCATCTATCAAAACACAAAAATCCTACAGCCAACATCACATTTAATTATAAGAAACTTGATGCTTTTCTGGTAAGATCAGGAACAGTGTGACAAGCATGTCCCTTTTCTTACCTCTGCTTTTCAACACTGTACTGCAAGTCCAAGTTAATGCAATCTACGCCGAGAAAAGGGGGAAAGAGCATACAGACTGGGAAGGAAGACGTACAACTCTTTTTATTTGCAGCAGACATTGTTCATGCAGAAAATCTGAGAAAACTGACCAAGAAACCTTTCTTGGAATTAATAATTACAGCAAAGTTGCAGAATCAAAGTTAATATAAGAAAATTGATTGATTTTCCCACATACGAGCAATGAAAGTAAATTTGGGGGGGGGAACCCCAAGGAAACATTTAAGTATAAATCTAACAAAATTTATACAAGCCCTATTTGTGCAAGACCTATATGAGAAAAACTGCTGAAGTCTGATGAAATGTATCACAGAAGAACTAAATAAATGCAGAAATATTTCATTTTCTCTGATAGAATGAGCCAGTATTTTCAAGGTATCAGTTCTTCCCAACTTTACTTACAGATTACATGCAACCCTAAAGCCCCAGCAAACTATTTCATACATATCAATGAACTGATTCTAAAATTTGTAAGAGGCAAAAGACTCCAAATAGCCAACTTAATATTGAAGAAGACCATAGCTGAGGAATGATACTGACTTCAAGACTCAGTATAAACATGACCAGTGTAACTCCACATCATGTTCAACCACAAAAATGGGATCAAAATCGGAATGGGTTGCACTCCATGTATGTATAATATGTCAAAATACACCCTTACTGTCATGTGTATCTAAAAACAACAAATTTTAAAAAAGACTTAGTAGAAAGCTATAATAAATAAGAACCATGTGGTATTCATCAAATAGACAGAAGTATATCAGTAGAACAGAACAGAAAGCCAGGAACAGACCCGCGTAAATGCAATCAGTCCACAGAGGGCTGACAAGGGAGCAAAGACAGTGCAGGGAGGCTGTCCTTCAATGAAGGGTGCTGAACCTCGCCACAGACCTCAGACCCATCACAAAAATCAATTCAAAATGGATCAGAGCCAGGCATGGTGGCGCACATCTGTAATGCCAGCAACTCGGGAAGCTGAGGCAGGAGGATCACAAGTTCAAAGCCAGCCTCAGCAAGTTAGCAAGGCCCTAAGCAACTCAGTGAGACCCTATTGCTAAATAAAATAAAAAAGAAAAAGGGCTAGGGCTGGGGCTCAGTGGTTAAGTGTCCCCTGGTTCAATCCCCCTACCACACAAACACACACACACACACACACACAAAAGGATCAGAGACCAAGATGTAAAATGCACAATTTTATGAAATCCTAGAAAATAACAGAAAACTTGTTGACTTTGGGTATGAAAATAACTTTCTAGATACAGCACCAAAGGCAAAATTTATGAAGGAAATAATTGATAAGTTGGATTTCATTAAAATTAAAAACTTCTGCTCTGCAAAAGGCAATGTCAATATAAGAAAACCACAGAGTGGGAGAAAATACTTGCAAAAGACACATGCAGTAAAGGACACTAACCAAAATGTACAAAGAATCCTTTAAAGCTCAACAACAACAAGAAAAACAAAACTAAACAGATTTAAAAATGGGCAAAAGACCTGAACAGTTTACCTCACCAAAAAGATACACAGTTGGCAAATAAACATTGAAAAGATATTCAACTTTGTATGTCATCAGGGAATTGTAAATTAGAACAACAAGATACCTTTATACACTTATTAGAATGACCAGAGTCTAAAATACTGGCAATATCAAATGCTGACAAAGATGTGGAGCAACAGGAACTCTCATTTATTGCTGGTGGGAACAGAAAATGAAAGTCACTTTGCAAGATGGTTTGGCAATTTCTTACAAAATTAGACAAACTTTTATTGTGTGATATATGATCTAGCAATCACATTATTTTGTACATACCCAACGTGGTTGAAGACTTACATCCACACAAACCTGCATGCACATTTATTAAATAGTTGCCAAAAGCTGGAAGCAACCAAGAATCAGGTGGATAAATAGACAAGCCATGATACCTACAACGCTTTGATACCAAAAAGAAAAAAACTAGCAAACCATGAAAACACAAGACAAAATTTAGATGAATATTACTAAGTGAAAAAAACTCATTTGAAAAGGTTACTGTTTTATGATTCTAACTATATGATGTTCTGGAAAACGTAAAATTATGCAGACAGAAAGAGATGGTGGCCAGGGGCTGGCAGGGAGGGACAGGTGAAAAGCACAGAGGGTTTTTAGAGTAGTGAAATTATTCTTTGTGAATCTACAACGGCAGGTACATGTTATTATACATGTGTCAAAATCCACAGATGGAGGAACCAAGCGTGAACCCTAACGTACACTCAGGCTATAGATGATAAGCATGTTATCAACAGAAGCTGTCAATCATAAGAGATGCACCACAGCAGCTGGGAGGCCAATGGTGGGGAAGCTGCACATGTAGAGAAGGGAAGTGTCTGGGAACTTTTTATTTTTTTTTTTAATTTGCTTTAGTTGTACACAATGTGTTTATTTGTACGTGGTGCTGAGGATCGAACCCGGGGCGCGCACATGCTAGGCGAGCGCTCACCGCTGAGCCACAACCCCAGCCCAGGAACTTTGCTATATTTTGCTGTGTACTTTAAAAAACCTACTCTAAATAAATAAAGTTTATCAATTAAAATAATTATTAATTAAGCTTATCAATTAAAATAACAATTTCCAATAAGGTATATAGGTCTAGCCACCGCAGACCCCATCTCCACCATGGTAGCCGACACTGCCGGGCATTCATTAATTAACATAATATCTTTGGCTGGTTCAAAGAGGATCTCTGACAACATCTAGCCCTATTGTTTAGGTACAGTCTGTCTTTATATCTGCATTATAAAAGGTGTATATTTTTTAAATAAATAAAGAGGAAAAAATCCCATAAGTATTAAGCAATTGCAGGAGCTGTCTTCAGAAAAAGGATGTGTATCTATAATTTTTAATTGACTTATTTTAATAACTGAGAAAAAAATCAGAACAGAAATTCAATTTGCAAATAACAGAGAGTATCAGCTACTAAACAGGCATGATATAAACAAATTACATCAAGGTAATGTGATTTTTTCCCCCAAAAGATAAAACATAGCCTTTATGGATTATAACAAATCAAAAGACTCACCTGGTGGGGCATGCCTGTAATCCCAGCACTTGGGAGGCTGAGGCAGGAGGATTGTGAGTTCAAAGACAGCCTCAGCAATGGCGAGGCACTTAGCAACTCAGTGAGACCCTGTCTCTAATAAAATACAAAAAAGGGTTGGGAATGTGGCCCAGTGGTCGAGTGCCCCTGAGTTCAAACCCTGGTACCAAAAAAAAAAAAAAAAAAGAAAGAAAGAAAAGACTCACCTGGTAACTATTTCTAAACATTCTTATTACTAAGAAATAAGTGACTAAAATTATATTTTCAGGATGAACTAAAACTTAAAAGGTTGCTTTGTGGTCATTTTTCTGGGCAGAGGACCCATATCTATCATCAGATTAACAAATAAGAAAATCCACCAAGATGAAGAGGAAGACATTTGAGCATTAATTACAGAGCTTTCTGGTAGGAGCTATTTAATATTCTTATTAACAACTAAATTAGAAGAGAAAATAATAGAATAACTTTAGCAGAATAAGCAACTGGGAAAGGTTAAGAAATATAAAACCAAATTATGCACCTTACCAGTACACAGATACTAACAAGATGGTATTGATAAATAAAAGAAGAACAGAGATGGTCAAGGCCAAAATCATTCAAGCATGGTCTAGGGCCACACAGTGAATCTAAGCTGACAATACTGAAAGCTGAAGACTTACTGAGGACGACAGAAACACTAATTAAAGAACAGACTTTTGGAAAAATAGCGCACTGAGCTGATGTAAATGGGTCTTTTCTCACACAGAAACACTGGTTAAAACATAACAAAAATGCTTTTAAAATACATAGTCAAGTTAAAAAAAAAAAAAAAAAAAAAAAAAGGAAATCCCCAGGCACCTGAAATCAAAGAGACATCAAAATCAAAGCTCGAACAGTAAGTGGGAGTTGAGACCATGATGGCTCATGGGGGTTTCAAACTCCTGTGCAGGCCTGGGCTTGGAGGAGGACACATCAATGCTCACATGGGGACTGGGAAAAAGGGCTTCAAGCAGGTGGAAGGTGGGGGAGTTAGAACTGAGACCCTTGCATGAAGCCCAGAGCCTCAGATGCCTATTTCTCCTTGATATGCAGGCTAAAAAAATCTCTTCTCACTGGCCCAGGGAAAAAGTGACAAAAAGTGCTAATTATCTAGGCCATGAGTGGGACAAATGGCAGACAAACGGCAGAAATGGGAGATAATATTTGTAAAGCTTAAAGGCATCAAGGCATTAACATCTAGAGTAGATAAGAATTCCTATAAATCTTAGGAAAAAAACTAAAATCAAAGGAAAAAAGAAAACTAGACACATTGGCTAACAAGTAGTAATGGAATTTATTTTAACAGTAATAGCAGCTGGCATTTAATTGACTCCTATTAAACTCATAGACTTCACATATGAGTACATGTAACTCCTATGTCACATAACTCATTTTATCCTCCTAAAACCTGATGCGGCAGATAGTTATTATCCCCTCTTACCGAAGAGAAGACTAAGGCTCAAAGAGGTGGAATAATTTCTCCAAGGTCAAATAGTAACATGTGACAGAACTAGATTTGAATGCAACATATCACAAGTGAGTAGCTAAATTGATACAGTTGTTTTGGAAAAGCAATCTGGTGATATTTAGTGATACATGTTGTACTTACATGCTTTGTAACTCAGGAAGCATCCTCCCGTGTATGTATCTTAGACAAATTCTCACCTAGGTCCATAAGGAAATATGTCACACGCCTGTAATCTCAGCAATTCTGGAGGCTGAGGCAGGAGCATTGCAAGTTCAATGCCAGCCTCAGTAAAAGTAAAAAATAAAAAAAGGTTGGGAATATAGCTCAGTATAAAAAAAACATCCCTGGGTTCAAACCCTACTACCAAAAAAAAAAAAAAAAAAAAAAAAGTAATCATGGAAGGGTAACTAGTGATTTGGAGGCTGCTGAAATACACTGTAGAGGCCAACTATATTCTGCTGACCTCACAAGTGAAATGTAAAAGCGTAGTTTATTGTGTTTCCACCTCTCTTTGCAAGGAAGTTAAATGGAGGAGAGGCAGAGCCCTGATGGGGTGCAGCTGGAGCGTGCTTCTCAGAGTAAGACACTGTGGGAACACTGAGCATTGGACCCCCTAAGTCCTACAGACTGACAGAGGCGACCTAAGTTATGTTACTAAGCACTTACTTGGGAAAACTGTCATCAGAGGTCCCACGGGAAGAACGTTTAAGCAACAAAAGAGCACGCAAAGACGGCTGTTCCTCAAAGGAACAATGTTAAAGCCTGGAGAAAGGACTAGACTGATAACAGAATAAAGATACTTAGAAGAAACTTAATTGGCTGAACCAAGAGCTGTATAATGACCCAAAACACAAATGGGAATTCAACACAGAGTAGAAAACTAGGCCAACTTTCTGAAAGGAGCACAGCAATATTTATTTATTTAAATTTTTATTCTATTTCCAAAAAGGATTTGAAAGTTTGGGGGGTTCTCCAAGTTACGAAGAAACAACACAGAAGAAAAACCTGGGAAGCAAGTGGGAACTAATCCACAGTTTGCAGGGCACACAGAATCCCTATAACTGAACAGGCAAGAAAACACCACCAAAGATGCAGTCTCGAGACAACGTTGCTTAATTAAAGACAAGTCCATGTCCTGAGACCACAGCTGCTGGCAAATGCCCTAGCAAGGCACCAACACAGGCCTCTGATGCCATTGTTAGAGGGCATGGGACTCTTCCATACCCCAGGGAACTGGACCTGCTATTTCCCTGCTATTTTACTGGACTCAATTTCCCCTGGGTCATCGGCCCCCACGCCCTCGGGTCAGCCAATAACCACTTCTGGGTCAGCTGTCCACCGTCGCCTCAGCACATGGCGAGGCGCCGTGCAGCACAGATCAGGACCCGTGTCTGCAGAGAGTGGAACGAACACTGGTATGATTCAAAACAGAACTTTTAAAAAGACTTGATCCTTAAGAGACAGGGAGGAGGAAAAGGGGAAAATGGGATAAAACAGAAGGAGCCCGGTGAGTGGCAAGGAACTGGAAAGGATGGAACTGGTAGCTACAAGTTAGGCTCCATCTCGACGGGCACGAGTGGATGGTGAACTAGAGGGGAGGGAGGCACACACCCAGGGCCAGGAGAGGCACGTCTGGCGTGCAGGCCAGAAATGTCTGTGCACAGGCACCTGGCGCTGCACCTGGCATTGGAAAGACACCCAAGGAGGGGGTGCCACTGCTATTTATAGACTCTGGGCTGGCCAGGGGACGTCTCAAGAGCACCACAGAGGAGCGTGGAGCACAAGGCAGGAGACCTTGAGCAGAGGAACTCATGCCTGCTTTCTGAGGGAGGAGCTTCTGAAATAGGAACAGCACAATCAGCGCGGAGCCTTCCCAGTGACAGGTGGCATGGACAAATCCAGGCAAGGGACTGGCACAGGAAGGAAGAATGGGCATCCTATACACGTCGCCTGCCAAGAACCAGCCGGAGACTCCCAGAGCAAAAGCCAGATACACCTCTGTCTGGATTTCTACATTTCTATATCCAAGAGAGAAAAGCCATTCTAATTCTCGATCAAGGGTCCTCAATTCAGTTCCCCTAACAATTCTGCCCTCTCCTTTGGGCACATTGATCCCTCGTGGTCTGCGCCATCTCTCTTTTCATCTGGCTTGATGAGACCTCACCTGCTTTAAGTACTTCTTTACTGTTGCTCTGATAATCCCTCCTCCTGAGTAAAATCATGCCTTCTATCTTGATGCCTGGGCTCTGCTCCAGCCAGAGATGGGGGACCTTGGAGAGCCCTTTTCGTTGCTTTCACTGAGCAGGAGTTCATTACTTTAGCTATCACGCACTCTTGTCGTATGACCAAATGACCTTAGTCCGATCTCCTTCCTTTCTGAGGGAGGAAACTGAGGTCCTGGGAGGCTGAGCTGCTCTCTGATCCAAGTCTGCTTGAACCCTGTGGCTATTTAGTATCTCACAAACAACCAGAGTCAGGTGAAATAACAGGCACTCTCAACATAATTAGAGCAAAGATCACACATTCAGAGACAAGAAATGGGGGATTTGCTACACACAAAAAGATGATTTAAAATGTAAGGTATCTAAGGAATCAGCTAAGTTAAAAGAGAATCCCTAGCAATTATTTCTGAGAAAGCAAGAAGGATTGGTGAGGTTAGAAAAGGGTGACTGTAGCTTTTAGCAGGCCCAGATTTCTCAAATTCAAAGGCAGCTGTCATTTGGTATCGTTTCTTAACACTAGTGCCTGATGGGCAGCAATGTACAGTGTAAAGAATGATGATTTCTGTAGATGCACTCCTAGGTCCGTGGCCGTCTCTTCCTGCATATAATCATCATGGTCTCTAATGTTACCATCGCTATAATAACCATTCCATCCCCAAAGCCAGTCTACTTCAGTTCCAATCCCTGAAATTTGGACCAACAAAAGGATGGTTTGTATGTTTCCCTAAGGTACATTTTGGTCACTGGGAAACCTAGACAGCCAGGACAGCTCTGTAGAACTCCAGCGTGGATGGTTCTAATGGGGTGGAATCAGGCACAGTATGCACCTTTGGGGCTTTGGGAGGCAGTCTAGTGGACTCTGCCCTACATACCAAGTAGGGCTGAAGTTGAGATAGTACTGCCTTGCCTACGTGCTGGGAGTTACAGCTCACAATCCCATTTATCCTCATTTCACAGATGAGGACTAAGGCTCAGAGGGGTTAAGTGCCTTGTTAAGGGCCAACGAGCCAGTAAAGGGCAGAATCTGTACTTAAGCCCAGGTCTCCATTCCCTCTAACCCGAGGAGGCCTCACTGGATGCCGAGACTTAGCTACCGACCACTTCTGCAGATCCTGCTCCCTTCCAGGAGCTCAGCAGCCACTGAGAAGCAGGGCTCCCACACTGGGTTACTTAGCAGGAGCACTGAGAGTCTCACCCCGAGGAGAACTGATCAGTGAGACAATTGTCAGCTCAGGAGACCGTATTTTTCTTAATTATCTATTCATACCTCATGCTGGAGTCAGTCCTCATGATATCCTGCTCTTCTCATATTCCACCAAATATACTTATCTAAGAACCACTAACAGCTACTGATAATTAAGTACCTTCCTGTTTCTAAGCACTTTTTACCTGACTTAATAATAACAACCCAGGAAAATTATTAAACCCAATTTATAAATAAGGTCCCAATAGTAGAGAAGTTAAGTAACAAGCCTAAGAGCACAGCAGATCAGTAGAGGGACTGAAAAGACTTCTGTTCTTTTATCCATCAAAACAGCTCCTCAAACTTTAAGGAACCTAAGAACAACTCAGAGATCCTGTCAAAGGAAAGATTCTTTAAAAAAAAAAAAAAAATATATATATATATATATATACACACACACACACACACACACACATATATATATATTTTAGCTGTAGTTGGACACAATACCTTTATTTTATTTGTTTATTTTTACATGGTACTGAGGATTGAACCCAGGGCTACGCACGTGCTAGGTGAGCGCTCTACTCAGCCCCAAAGAAAAGATTCTGATCCAGAAGTTTTGGGGTGGGGCCTGAGATTCTGGGCTTCAAGTTCCCAGTGACAGATGCCAAGGAACCGTCCCTGAGTAGCCAAGTACTATGACATTGCCTATTCTTTTTTTTTTCCAAGTTGCTGGTTTTATATAAAGTATTTTTACAACAATTGTGTCTTCATATATGTATTTAGGGTAATCATGGATAACTCAGTCTGCCATTATTCCTATCCCCCTTGCCCCTCCCCCTCCCCCCTCTTTGTTCTATTTAAAGTTCTTTCATTCCTCTCATCCCCACTCCCTTGCCTTTATAAGCTAGTATCTTCATATCAAAGAGATCATTCCACCTTTGGTTTTTTGGGATTGGCTAACTTCACTTAGCATTATTTTCTCCAACTCCATCATTTACCTGCTAATGCCATGATTTTATCTTTTAGTGCTGAGTAGTGTTCTGTTGCCGCCTGAAGTGATGGCTGCTTGGAGCAACGAAGCCGCGGGAAGAAGTTCAGAGGCAAACTGGAAACAAACAGCTTTTTATTCTGATAACTTTTCTCTCTGGCTCTAACAACGACTAACACGCGCCACACACACCACCAAAATGGCGCTGACCCGATCAGCAATCTCGGCCAAGTCACTCGAGATCCTGGGCCAAGTCCCGCGAGATCCCAGGCCAAGTCCCGTGAGACTACGGAAGGCAGCAATGCCCAAAACTCCATGGCCCATAGTCAACCGCAATTTAAGCCATCTCCCCAAACAGGGCTCCTGCAGTGTTTCATTGTATATATATACCAAAGTTTCCTTATCCATTCATCTGCTGATGGGCATCGGGGTTGGTTCCACAATCTAGCTATTGTGAATTGTGCTGCTATAAACATTGATGTGGCTGTGTCCCTGTAGTAAGCTGTTTTTAAGTCCGTTGGGAATAGACCAAGGAGTGGGATAGCTGGGTCAAATGGTGGTTCCATTCCAAGTTTTCCAAGGAATCTCCATACTGCTTTCCAGATTGGCTTCACCAATTTGCAGTTCCACCAGCAGTATAAGAGTGTGCCTTTTTCCCCACATCCTCGCCAGCATTTTATTGTTGTTTGTTTTTTTGATAGCTGCCATTCTGACTGGAGTAAGATGAAATCTTAGAGTAGTTTTGATTTGCATTTCTCTAATTGCTAGAGATGTTGAACATTTTTTCATATATTTGTTGGTTGATTGCATATCATCTTCTGAGAAGTGTCTGTTCAGTTCCTTGGCCCATTTATTGACTGGGTTATTTGGTTTTTTGGTGTTAAGTCTTTTGAGAGCTTTATAAATCCTTGAGGTTAGTGTTTTATCTGATGTGCTTGTGGTAAAGATTTGTTCCCATACTGTGGGTTCTCTATTCACCTCACTGATTGTTTCTTTTGCTGAGAAGCTTTTTAGTTTGAATCCATCCCATTTATTGATTCTTGCCTATTCTTAAATCACAGTTTTATACATCTAATTATTACCAAATATGTTTTAAACAATACTTTAACCTTAAGACAATGTCCCAAGTTACACTCACATCTCTTCCTTTTGCACCTGCCCTTGGCTCTAGCCAGAAAAACAAACTCTGGGGTAGCTCTGGAAATAAATCTACAAAATATGGAGGATTCTGCAGCTGGGCTTTAGGCAAATACCTCGGTAGCCTCCTGGTACCAACCCAAATGCCTTTGAAGCATTCCAGCCACCTTGTGGTTCCAGGCCAGCCAACTTCCCTGGCTGCTGCCAAAGTAACTAGACCCAGAGGCACCTGGCCCAGGTGAAGCTCTTCCTGACTGAGAGTGGCACGTTCGCCAGACCTGATAAACCTTTGAAGGGCCTAGCATGGTACAGCCAGTCAATAAACGTGTGTGGAACTGGATACAGTACCAGGAGCTTGGCCCACGACCTATAGGCGACCTACTGTGACATTTCCTTTCCAGTCACTATGCCACAGTATCAGACAACTCGTCTTCCACAGCCTCCTCCCAGGTCCCTTGAAGGCTATATTGGACAGCATTCGAGGATATATTCTCTTTTGTGGCATCGCATCAAAAATGAAAGTCCAATGTTACGCACTGCCTTGGCATGTGGCCTCAAATGACCTCACCACAAGTACCGTTCCCCACTGAGCTCCAAGCTCCAGAGCCAAACAATCTTCCTATCAAAAGGACCAGGAGCAACTCCTGCTCATCCCCCAGTAGTGGGCTTCAGTTCCCTGCCAGCCCCCAAATTAGTCAAACAAGCCAATCACATCCTCCAGCAGGAACTAGGGCACCCCCCACCCTGGACTCTACATAGGTGCCTCCCACAGCCTCTGCCTGTTGGCTCTGCTCCTGAGTGCAGCCCACATGGCCTCGCCTGTGTGGGGTTCCCTCCTCCTCCAGGCTGAGTACAGGTGACTAACAAACTGCTATTGATGGCATCCGTCTGCTGTCAGGTGTGTCTGGCCATCCCATAGCCCTGCAGTGGGAATCCCTCCCTCATCAAAGGGACGTACGAAAGCTAATTAAGACATCTTGCTTTGCCCAGGCCACCCGTCCTGCCTTTGTCCACATCCCTGAATCTTCTGAATGCTTTTGGCAAGGTCCTCAGCTGCTGGGACTGTGCTCAGTTCCTCCCACACACTGTCCCAGTTAACTCCCCTAACAGCCCTGCCAGGTAGAGGGCATGTCACCCCTATTTCACAGATCTAAGGAAACTGATGTGCAGCAAGGCACACAGCCAGCAGTTTGAGCAGAGCTCAGTGCAGTTCTGCCCGGCTCCCTGTTCGTAACTACTAGCTTGGCCTCTCTGGTTGACAGAACTTCTGGGCTCACCGCTCTTGTGCCCTATTCCTCTGACAGGTGGAGATGCACTTACTGCTGGAGGCCCTGACAGGAGCACCTGCACTGAGGTGCCTGTTGCTCCTCCTGGCACGGGCCAGCCTGCTGGCTGCCAAGAGGCTTCCAGCCTGCTTGAACCGAGTCCACCAAAAGGTCCAGTCTGGTTGTCAACCCGCAGACACAGAAGCCTCATCCTGTCAAAGCCTCACAGTTAATTGGACTTGAGAAGTTGGAAAATACTATTTAAACTCAAAAAGAATCACACATCAGAAAGTCAATCCATTAACTCGAAATGTGGAATGTGCCTATTCACTGCAGTCATCTGTGGAAGAATTCAAGTGGCAAGATCAACACCACCAGAATGTAGGAGCCCTGTTTGGGGAAATGGCTTAAATTGCGATTGACTATGGGCCATAAGGATTTGGGCATTGTCGCCTTCCGTAGTCTCACGGGACTTGGCCCGGGATCTCGAGTGACTTGGCCGAGATTGCTGATCGGGTCAGCGCCATTTTGGTGGTGTGTGTGGCGCGTGTTAGTCGTTGTTAGAACCAGAGAGAAAAGTTATCAGAATAAAAAGCTGTTTGTCTCCAGTTTGCCTCTGAACTTCTTCCCGCAGCTCCGGTGCTCCAAGCGGCCATCGCTTCAGGCGGCAACATCAGAAAGCTGTTTACAAATCAAAGCAGAAAACAAAGGAGTTAACTGCGTACAGCCAACATGCGGTGAGGGCCAGGGCGGCTGGCTTTGGCACTAGGGGAAGGGGCCGGCAGAGCTTGAGGGTCCGCGTGCTGCCAGCGCTGGTCTTGCTCCTCCCTTGTGGAGTCCTGGGCTCTGCTGTGGCCGCCTCCCCTGTGGGGCAGCGTGCTGCTGTGCCCTGCTTTGAGATGACCTTTAGCAGTACCAAATGCCACTGGGCATGTGCTCGTTTCTCAGTCTCTCTCAGAACGCAGGGGGCACCCTCCTGTGCACCTGCCTGCAGGCTTCTCCTAGGGCGCCCGACGCCTGCCTGCAGCAGCTCAGAGCACCTCGCCCTCAAGGAGCATGAGCCCAGGACGGCCCGACTCACCTCGGCCGCTCCCCGCTTCCAGTCATCACCACGGGCACTCGGTCCTCTCGGTCCCGCGCTAGTCTGCTGCCTGCAGGCCGCTCCGCACCGGTTAAAACTCTGGTGGGGGCATATTTATCACCACCCACCACACATGAAATGACTCCTCAACAGAAGGCTGACAAAAATCAGAGAATATGCAACTGGAATTATCCTTAGAGACCATTTAATTCAGCCCTATCATTTCCAGATGAAGAAACTGATAGAAATTAAGTAACCTGTCCAAATCATGGATCTAAGCAATGACATGGCCAGAACCAGGATCTGGACCTTAAGCCAATACTTGAACCAAAATACCAAACACCTAACCTCAAACCACGGGTCCTGGGTGGGGACGGCTTCCATGTCCTCACAGACTGGCAGAGCACGAGGCATATTAGACAGCAGATTTACCATTTTTTCTTTTAATGTTGACTAAAACATCAACCATCGATAACTCTTTCTATAAGAAAATAACTATCTTCAAGCTATAAAACTGCCCCAAAGTGTCTCACGGAATAAGTGATTGCAACTTGCCCAGCCCACCATCATTAGAATTATAAGTCAGGTTTGTGGTTGAACAACAACAAAAAAATCTTAAGTGACTATTCAAGATATTCAAATAGTACAAGTCTTTTTTTTTTTTTTTTTTTTTTTTTTTTTTCCCTGATACTGGAGATTGAACCTAGGGCCTCAAACATGCTAGACAAGCACTCAACTACCAAGCTACACTGGTACTTTTTATTTTGAGATAGGGTGTCTCTAAGTTGCCAAGGCTGGCCTCAAATTTGCGTTCTTCCTGCCTCAGCCTCCCCAGTAGCAGGATGACTACAGGCGTGTACCACCATGACCAGCTTTGGAAAAGCATTTCAATGACAATATTTAATTGGGAAGCAGTAATTTTAGATCATGGACCCTTGCTTTGGCATACTAACTTGAACTCAGTAACCTTAGGTAAATCACTTTGATCACTGTGAACTTCAATGTCCTTACAGTTTTGTTGTGAGATGAATTGAGACAATGCACCTGAAATGCTTTAGCAAAGTGACTGTCAACAGTAAATGCTCAATAAGTGTTAGTTGCTATTATTACAAAAATACCACTTGCATCAATAGTGCAAGAGAGGGTGAATGAGATAGGCCCTCACATGATGCTGAGGAAGCATAAACTGGTAAATAATCTGCAAGTTATCTGCTCATGCAGAGCTAAAAAAGAGCTCAAAAAGACAGGTGTGAAAATGTGGGGCTTAGGGGGGATATATTTTATTTGTACAATTTGAATATTTTACCAGAATGAGTTTACATATTAATTGTATGATTACATATAAATATAAAAATAAGAAATCCATGAGAGTTAAAAACAAAACAAAACACTGAATGTTTATGTCTTTTAGACCCACTGTGAGGACTCAACACAGAAACAGAGACACAGCAAAATATTGATCGACACTGTATTCAGAGCAATAGCACTGATAGTTAAGAAACCTAGAAACTTAAGATAGATGAGATTTTAAAATAAATGTTATACAGCCATATTTATGGAATATTATGGAGTCCTTAAAAAGTAGGCTCTTAGCTGGGGATGTGGCTCAATGGTACAGTGATTACTTTTACTTGCCTAGCACACATAAGGCCTTGCTTCAATTCAATCCATACAATAAAAAAAAAAAAAAAAAAAAAAAAAAAAAAAAAGGAGGAAAGAAAGGGCTTTCTCTATGACCTAGGAAAAGTAACCAAAGAAAATATAAATTGATTTCATCAAATTTCAAAACTTCTGTGTATCAAAGTAAAAAGATAACTCAAAAAAATGGAAATAAATGTTTTCTATATCTGATAAGGGTTTAGTATCCAGAATACACATAGTATACCAAAATATAACCTTGGGCACTCTGTTATTTAATATTTATTTTAGTTGTAGTTGGGCACAACACCTTTATTTTACTTATTTATTTTTATGTGCTGCTGAGGATCAAACCCAGGGTCTCGCTAGGCGAATGCTCTACTGCTGAGCCACAACCCCAGCCCCTTGGGAATTCTTACAGTTCAACAACAAAAAGACAAATAAGCTAATTTTAAAATGAAGAAAGGCTCTGAATAGACATGTCCAAAGACAGACAAAACAGCCAATAAGCACACAGAAAGAAGTTCAACATTGTTAGTCATTTGTAAAATGCAGATCAAAGCCACAATGAGATATCACTCCACATCCATTATGACGGCTATAATTAAGCAAACAAATAAAAGCAAAAAAAAAAAAACAATGTTCCCAAGGACGTGGAGAAATCGGAGCCCTCACAGAATTGCTTGTGGGAGTGTGAAATGATGCGGACACTGTGGAACAGCCAGGCAGTTCCTAGAACATTCAACACTGTGATGCCACAGGACTAGCAAGTCCACGCCCAGGCACACAGCCAAGGGAAATGAAAACCTGCATCCACACAAAACCTTGCGCATTAGTGTTCAGTGGGCATTAAAATAGCCCCAAAGTGAAAACAACCTAAATGTCCATCAACTGATGAACAAACAAAATGTATATTCACACAGTGGACTAATATGCATCCACTGGAAGGAGTAAGTGCTGAGACGGGATACCACCTGGAGGAATCTTGCAAACATTCTGCTAAGTGAAAGGAGCCAGACACAAAATATCACGTGATTCCATTTATATGAAAGTCGGTCAGAACATGCACAGAGATAGAAAGTGGGTGAGCGGCTGCCAGAGGCAGCAGGGAAGAAGGAATGAGGAGTGATTGCCAACTGGCACAGGAAGAATAATAAAAATATTGATATTAATAAATATGAACATGTAAATATTAATAAATATAATAAAAAATGTTCTGGAGTTAGAAAGTAGTGATGGCCACAGACTTCTGAATTGTATCTTTTAAAATAGTAAATTGTATAATTATGAATTAGACCTAAAATTTTTTATTGAAAAAATTAGGCATTTGAAAATTTTTAATGATGTAAGGGAAATGCTCTCAAGGTACAAAAAGGAAAACAACCCACATACTACTAAATATACATATAAATCAATTTGGTTTAAAATGTGTGTATGCACATATACATTTGCATAAAAAATATAAATGTATACCAAAATGCTAGCAGTGGTTATCCTTAGGTAGTATCATTATGGGGAACTTATTCATGTCTTCATGTTATTCATATTTTTCTTCATATATTTCAAATTTTCCCTGTAATAAATATGCACTATTTTTATAACTAGAAACCCAGGTAGATCTGCCTGGCTTCAAAACTACTGGCATTTTCAATATACCATTCACTGACTCAACTTAAATTTAAGCTCAGTAAAATAAGACATACTCTGCTAGAAGGTAATTTGCATTAAGTGTAGAATGGGGTTCGAACCTGAGTCCACGTGCTGGGTAGCGGAAAGGATCACACACACTCTTAGCTGTCATGTTGTCCAACTGCACAATTTCTCAGGAGAGGGCCCACCACTTTCATGAGAAGCAGCCTGGCTTAGTGGCTCAAAGATAGAGCTGGAGCCAGACTTCAGGGGTGTGGGTCGTGAATGTGCAATTACAACCTACATGATCCTGGGCAGTGACCGAACCTATATGGGGCTCAGTTTCCCCATTTACAAAATAGGGATAACTACTGGGTTGTCAGAAGATGAAACGAGTTAACACATCTAATGCACTGGCAATATCTTCCAGGGACACAGTGCATGCTCACTAAATCAATTAGCAGTAGTCCCCATCGTCACCACCGCCAAAACCAGACTCTCAAGGAAGGAGAGACAGTGAGATGCCAAGGACAACCTGGAAGGCTGTTTTCCAAATCTCCAAACTGGCAGCTGGCATCTGATTCTTGATGACCCTGTAACAACCATTCTATCCACTAATTTCTTTTTCCAGATTTTCTAATGAAACTCTTCTTTTGAGGCATTCTATAAGATGCAGTGAGGCAAAAACATCAAAATATTCAGCATAACAAACTGCTTCTATCCTCTTATCTTCTGACTGATTCACAGAAACAAGCAATTTTTCAAGGCTCTGCGAGACTCGGGTGCTTTCCGGGCTCAGGCTCGCTGCTCTGATCGGGTGCTCACCCAGGACGACTCTCCACAGCCTCCACTGCAGAATCCCCTGCGCAACACTCTCCTCTAGTGAGCGACTAGGGACCAGGATGCATCACACTTAATGCCGACTTGCCGTCCTGCAGTCATGAGTCTCGCCAGGCAATCACCACTTCAATGTTTTCAAATCCAACCTCTTAGGTGTACAAAAGACCCCTGGCTTTGTCACTGGCACTGACAGGCATTTTGCTCTGACCTGAAAAGGTGGATGATTTCTGAGTTTTCATAACTTGATTAGTAGCATGATACTTTTCTCAGCGGGAAATAAATCTGGACCACACATTAACACAGTCCCAAATTCTAAATTCAAAGACACCCATCTAATGTTAAAATACAAGGGTCCTGGCCACTAAGAATATTGTAGCAGGCAAAATGAGGCCAGAGGCTGTGTGCTAGACAGTAAAGGGCTGGAGCTCTGGAGACACACAGCCCAGGGTGTGAAGCCTGGCTGTAGGACCTTAGGCAGGCTAAGCTGCTTAACTCTCTGGGGCCTCAGTTTCCTCTGATGTAAAACATGCATAATATTAGTCCTTATAATATTAGTCCTTATTTTATTGTAAGAATAAGCGAGTCCATGTAAATTAGTCAGAAACATGAAGAACTGTTTCTTTCTATAATATTGCAAACAATTGATTGTTAGCTATTAATATGTATTATAACTTACTGCCCTTGGAAAAGAGAAAAAATACACCTGCCAAATACTTGTTTTGATCACTCTGCTTCATCACTTTTAAGTTACATGTGTATCTTCTACATACGTCAAATATCACATTGTTGCCGCCTGTTGCCGCCTGTAGCGATTGCCGCTTGCAGCAAAGACACCGCGGGAGAAAATTTGGAGGCAGGATGGAAATGAAAAAGTTCTTTTATTCTTCTCTCTTCTCTCCAGCTCCACAACCTCTCCAACTCCAACTCCAACCACCCTCTAACTCACCCTCACCCGGTTAAATACTTTTTGCCTTAACAAGGACATGTGCTAACAGCTCGAGCTTACAGGTGCGTCACGCAGTGTTCATGGGCATAAAAAGATTCTTAGATAAATGCATGAATATCAGGTGAAAATACTTGAACACCTTTATGGCTCTCAGCTAGCCGCCATCTTAGCTATCTCCTTAATTAGGGCTCTTACATCACATGATTATTTTTAAAAAAGCGAAGACTTTGCAGGCAATCATGCTAGCTTCATACAAGTGATCTGGGATAAAAAGTCAGCTGGGAAAGATGGGGAGATTGCAGAGTGAGGACTCCCACAACATGAGTGCTGGGCTATCATCTAAGAGATGCTCACAAAACCTAAAATATGCTGAAAATTTGGAGGGACAAAGAACTGAAAAAACCTGGCCCAATTCCCACATTTCATAGCTAAGAAAAAGTGCTTTAAGATCTTCAAGGTCACTAATGACACAAAAGACTCTATTACATAAGTCTTAGACATGCAATCATATCTGTAAGGGACTGATTTCAGGACACTTCTTTGTACCAAAATCTGAGGATGCTCAAGTCTCTTATTGTTGCCGCCTGAAGCGACGGCCGCTTGGAGCAGCAAAGCCACGGGAATAAGTTCAGAGGCAGACTGGAAACAAACAGGATCTTTATTCTGTCAGTTTCTCTCTCTGGCTCTAACAACTCTAACACGTACCACACACCAGCAAACAACCAACAACCAAAATGGCCCTGACCCCCTCCGCGCTCAGCCCAAGTCTCTCGAGATCCCGGGCCAAGTCTCGTGAGACTATGGAAGGCAGAAATGTCCAAAACTCCATAGCCCGAAGTCAACTGCAATCACAGTCATCTCCCCAAACAGGGCTCCTACATCTTATATATTTATTGGTGCTGGGGACTGATCCCAGGGCTGAGCACCTGAGCACTGCCACTGAGCCACACTCCTAAGCCCCAAGTCCCTTATTTATTAAGTGCATAATAAAAATTTGTCCCTCTGTGTCCATGTAGGATCGGGGGGACCCCTATGGAGAGCAAAATCTTAAGATGTTCAAGTCTTTTATGCGAAATGGTATAGAATATGCATATAACCTAAGCACATCTTTCCATATATCTAAATCATCTCTAGATTAATTAAAAACACATAATACAACAAAATGCTTAATGACCAAAAAAAAAAAAAAAAAAAAAAGTCAGTACATGTTCAGTATTTTTTTCCAAATATTTTTGATACAAGGTTGGCTGACTCCACAAATGAGGAACTCCACAGGTATGTATGGTTAATTAAATTTTGGGGGAGAAGGGGGGAGTAACTGGGGATTGAACCCAGGGGTGCTTCCCACGGAGCTATGTCCCAGCCCTTTTTAATTCAAATTTGGAGACAGGGTCTCCCTTAGTTGCTGAGGCTGGCCTCAAACTTGCAATTCCCTGCCTTAGCCTCCCAAGTTGCTGGGATTATAAGTATGCACCACCATGTCTGGCCCAATTGTATATTCTAAGTGGAAAGCAAAAGGAAGACAATTTGGAAAGGGGAAGAAGTAAAACACAGTTTGGGAGGTTAAGATAGTGACCTAACAATAAAAACAGCAGCTAATATATCAAACATTTGGTATTGCCGAGGCTTGGTGGAAAGCTTATTACATATTTTTGCAAAACCAGTGAGATAGTTACTATTATTAACTCCACTTTCCACTGAGGAAATGAAGGCCTAGAGAGATGAAATGACTTGCCCAAATCACAAAGCCACTGAGCGGCAGAGTCAGTGAATGAACCCACACTGTTTGATCCCAGAGCCGGAGCTTGTGCTACCAATTCATATTGCCCAAGCTGGAAAACAGAAAATGCACTGAAGCTCTTAATCCTGAGTCTTTCTTCTACTAAAAATTGTGGATAACTTTCTCTGGTCAGAGGCATTGCAAAGATACATGATAAACAGTGTGGGTTTTTATTTTTTTTTTAATTAGTGCACATTAATCATACAGAATAATGGGTTTTATTGTGGCATGCTTGTATAGGAGTATAACATACTTTGATCATAGCACCCTTCCTGCCCCGCTCCTGATCACCTTCCTCTTCTCTAGCAGTCTCTCTTCTACTCTCATGTTGTCCCCGTACCCCTAAATTCCATGAGAGAAAACACAGGCAAAGTGGTTTTTAAATATGAGCAGAGGGCTGGGGGTATTGCTCAGGAGAAGCTCAGCAAAATACAACAAAACACACAGCAGGTAAGACTGCGGTGGAGACTCCTATCCTGTGCTCTGTCAGGCACTGCTACAGTTTGGATCTTAAGTGCCCCCGAAGGCCATGTGGTGAAGGCTTGTTTCCCAAAGTGATGCAACTGCCAGGTGTCAGGTGTAGGAGGTCCTCTGGTCACAGGGGCATACTCAGGAAGGAGACAGTGGGACCCCCTTCCCTTCTTCTCTTTGCTTCCACCATGAGGTGAATGGATCTGCTCTTCCACACTCATACCACAATGTGCGGCCTTGCCACAGGCCCAAGAGCAACAAGGCCAACCAACCATAGACTAAAACCTCCAAAACTGTGAGCCAAAATTAATCCTTTTCTGTTTATAAGTTGCTTTATCTCGGGTATTTGTTACAGGGATGGAATGCTAACGCAGACACCAGGCACACATTCCTCTAGCCTCCCACCTTGTCAAGGCTATAAAGCTGGTGACAGTGCAGCTGAGGATGTGGTAGCCCATGAGACCCAGTCTGCCTCCCTGTAGTGAACAGGGCATCTCATGCATCCAGCAGACCTCTGCCCTGAGGCCTGACACTACCAAGAGAACACTCCAATTCATCTCTGCTCTCAAGGAGAGCCCACCCAGCTGAGAGGCACAGGCCATTTTCAACCTAAATCCTGCTTTTCTGACACCTCTGTAATAAGTACCAGAAGCATGAAGAGACTCTGGCCCACCTTCCTGCAACACGTCCTGGCAGGCCACTCAGCTCCCTCAGGCCACTTGGTCCCGGAAGCCCTCTGTGCTCATTTCCCAGAAGATCTCTATCCTCCTCTCCTCCTTTGTGAGCATTTTCTTTTGTCTTAAGAAGTGGGAATTGCTTTCATCTCTAGCTTTCCCTCATCCATCACCAGGGAGCATAACAAGAGAGTTATCTTAAGGAACTAACAGTGAAAAGAAAAATGCAAAAGAGGATAACTTCTCTATTGCCTTTAATGCTGGAAAAGAGCCTGTGGGATTCCATAGTATTTGCTTAAAAATGTTCAAAGAAAGACATGGAAAATTTCATCCTTAACATTTTACTGCCCAGGAATAAAAACCTAGAACTCTAGGGGCCAATTATTCTGCTGTCTTGGACTTTGACCTTCAGAAGTCTCCCTCTGGTTTTCACTTGACGGAACTGAGGGCAGCTGACAGCACAGTGCCAGTGGAAGGAGCAGCTTGTGATGAGGGTGGTCACATTTAATGACTGCCAGGCCTTCAGAGCAACAGTCAAAAGTTATAGCACCAGGCCAAACCTACAGGCTAAAGGAGCAGCAAGCTTCACTGTCGTTTAATTTAATGCATTAGTTCCTGCTGGGCGCACGTGGTGCAAGGAGCTGGCTACTCCAACGGGGGCAGTGCTTTGAGGATCAGCCAATACTGGACACACTAATAAAACCAGAGAAAGACAGGGAGCACGGGAGGGGACAGGAAAACAGGGGAGGTGGAGGGAGAGGCTGCGATTGAACGAGGACCTGGGGACTCCCACTCCCCAGCAGGCCCTGCTCCTCCCACTGGCGCTTAAAATTAGGAAAATGGTCTTAACAAGGAGTTGCAGCTCCTTACTATTTTATAGAATTGGGTTTTAAACCTGACCTTAGCTTTGTAACTTTGAATACTTAACCTTTTACAACATGTTTCCTCAAGCGTAAAAAGAGGTTAACATGTATATTGGAGCTCATCATGCTATTTTGAAATTATTCTTAATTTTTTAAAATGGGGGCTGGGAGCACAGTTCAGTGGTAGAGCACTTGCCTAGCATGAGCACAGCCCTGGGTCAACTCCAGCACCATACATAATAATCCTTATTTTTTAAAATGGGGATAGTGGTATCTACTACTTAGCTGCTGTGGTCATTACATGAGTATGTAAAACACCTAAGTGCGGTGCCCAGAACTTTGTATGCGTTCAATAAATGGTAACTTTTATTATCAACATGGTATTTCTGGGATGGGATAAAGAAAAGAAAAAAACTGAACCAGCGGGGGTGCTGGAGCTATGGCTCAGCCACAGAGCGCTCCTCTAGCATGTGTGAGGCCCTGGGTTCGATCCTCAGCACCACATAAATAAAATAAAGGTATTAAAAAAAGTGACTTATTAAAAAAAAATTGAACCAGCAAATTAATGACTGCAGACTCAGGAATACCCAGATGTCTATACAACAGGGGCCACCCTTCCAAATACAGGTCCCAGGGACCTGTCACCTTCCCCTCCCACTATGCTCATCCATCCAACAGATTCGCAATCACTGTGGACTACACAGGACATAGTGCTGAGTATGAAGAATGGGAAACAGAGGAGAAAGACACAGCAGGAACTTTGAGGGGACAATGTGAGGACAAAGACAAAGCAGGGACTTTGAGGGGATAATGTAACAGGATGGGCTCTGGGCCAGTCAATGAACCATCTGAAGTCGCATGTTCAAAGTCTGGAGTATGTGAGTATGTAACACTTCTCTGAGAAGTTCTGGAGGGATGTAAGACTTATATAGCAATAGAACAATGTATACAAAGTCAAGTATATAACAAACTAAAAATATGTTTGTGACTTATACCATGGATATCCCTTATCTTATAAAAAAAGAAATTTAAATTATACTGAAATATTATTTCTTATCTGACAGATTGACAAAACAACAAAACTGACAGCATACTTAGTAAGAAGTAAAGAAGTGGAGTCAAGTATAAAATAAAAACTGTTAAACAGACCATTTAAAAAATATTTTGGAAAAATACAAATGGTTCACAAAGTTTACAACAAAATTAGATTTTTTTTTTTCTTACTAGTGATGCTCAATGTTTAAAACATTTGAGCCGCCTGTTTTGCCAAGACGGTGATATAAGTACAGGGAAAATAATTATATCAAGTGACTTCTAGACAAAATTTGACTCTGCATCTCATGTAACATACGTTCTTTTTTATTTTTATTTTTTTGGAGACACAGTCTCTATGTTGCCTCAAACTCCTGGGCTCAAATGATCTTCTGATCTCAGCCTCCTGGGTAGATGGAACTACAGGCCACACCACCACATCTGGCATTCACGTAGTACACATTCTAAAGACAAAAGAAACCTCCTAGGAAACAAAAACAACATTCAGTAATATGATGGTCAGTGTGGAGAATGGCATTGCTGCTGCCCTGGCTAATAACATGACCACAGATATCCAGGGAGGGGAACAGCCTTGAAGCCCCTAAATGTGGTCCACTGGTATGAGAAAGGATGAAGCTCTATGGCCCACTGAGTGTTTGCAACTCATGCTCAACTAAAAGGGGGAGAGGGAGGGGAAGGGAGAGGGAGGTAAGAGTAGAGGACTCAAGAGACAGGAGGTCAGAGCTGGGGGAGCACCTGCCAAGCCAAGTAACTGCAGGACCGGAGGGCAGGCAGCCACCCAGGAGTTTGAAGCAAAGCACTGATGTGTTCAGATTGCTGCTTTGTTATGATCACTGACAACAGTGCACCAAATAGACGGAGAGGAATAAAGCAGAAGGTCACTGCCAGCTAGAAGGCTGCTTCGGCAATCCAGGACCCGAGATCACGGGAGCTTTCGCCAAAGGAGTAGAAAGTGGAGGAGAAAGCAACAGGCGTGGAGCCCAGCTGGATGCATCACTTCTTGGAAAGGAGAAAGAGGGATCTTGAAAAAACAGAGCACCACGGGTTCCTTCCTTTGGCAACTATGTGCCGCCATCCATGGAGACCAGGAACAGAAGAAAAGTACCAGAGGGAAGAGACGGCAAGTTCACGCTACCAAAGCCCCCAACACCATCTCCTGGAGCTAGTGGGAACAGGTGCCAAAGGGGTTAGGAAAGATGACCCACCAGTCAGGCTGCAGTCCTAGAAAGCGCAGAAACAGAGGAGAACGTAATGGCTTAAATCACTAAGTATGTGAGCATTGGGATCATACACTCTTCACTATCACTATGTTTTTAAAAGCAGAAAAGAGAAAAAAATGCTATTTAAATAACCAACATTTGAAGCCTCAAAAGCTATCATTAATAATCATAAATCTTTGCTTCTAATCTCCCTCATCTTTCCCAGGCCCTTTCCTTCATAAAGCACTCTCTACTGTTTGGTCTGCCCCAGAACCCGACTCTGGTTCCTTGGTCACTCACACAAACAGCTCCAAATTCAAGACAGCTAATGTTTAAATGTAAACAACTAATTTTTAAACACTATATGGGCCATACTCCGGCCTACAGTTTTCTATTGAGGTTCCATTAGATAAAGATATGCCAAAAATAAAGATTCCCTTCCTTTAACTTTCCTTTGGGTACTAATAAAACTGGAAATTAGGGCTGGGGGTACAGCTCAGTGGTAGAGCGCATGCTTAGCATGTACAAGGCCCCGGATTCCATCCCCAGCACCAAAAAACAGAAACAAAAAAACTCCAAGCCAGAAATTACACCTGTGAATTGACTTTTTCTGAGGTTCTAGTATTAAGTTCTGAGACAAGATTGGTCTCAAAATAGAAGCTCTTTCCTTTCACACACGCAGAGAGGACTCTCCTGGTCAAATGCAGGAAAGATCCTTTCTTTACTCTTTCTTTCTTGAATCTATCCCCTCCTCCTCCTCTTTTCCTTTTAACCCAACTTTGCTAAATCTGAGGACTGACTCCCTGGGCAGGAAGCTGACGTCTAGACACAAAGCATCAGTTTTCTACTGCCTCTTTCTTTTGCCCATCAAAAGAAACAAATATGTAATTAATCGGACTTCACCATTCCACAACGTATACATATTCAAAACATCACGTTGTACATGTTAAAAATCACACAATACTATTTGTAAATTTAAAATATAAAAATAAAAAAACTTGGGGCCAGAGACACAGCTTAATGGTGTGTGCTCAGCATGAACGAGGTCCCAGGTCTGACCTCTAGCACCGAAAATAAATCAATTTTAAGAAGAAACAAATATGCTATCTGCTAGCAAGTTTGCTGAGATAGCACACCCACACCTCACCAGGCTCACGTGAGGGGATGACAAACAGTCATCTTCAAAGCGTCACTGAAGCACGTCACTGAGTAGATATCTCTGTTAAACGTTCAACCGCTTGACCCCTTTACACAGGAAACAACGCCTGAAAAGATACTTTCAAAATTCTGAAGGCAAAGTCACAGAGTAGTGGAGAGTCATGGGTTTCATGACTTCAGCCTGGTGGTGTTACCTGTGATCTTTCATTATTGCTCCTTTGAGGAGTCCAGGACCCCCCTAAGATCTGATGAAAGTGATGGGCTCTCTTCCCAGAAAGATGACATTCACACAAATTTACAGACATTGTTCAAAGGATTTGAGGGTTCCCTGGTATCCGACCATTTACCCCAAATTAACAATCCCTGATTTACGTGGCTCAGCTATAATATATGTACTTTATGTGAGGGAATGAAACGTTTTTATGTGAGGATGTGGAGTGAAGTAACACCAGGGAAACAGGAGGAAGGCCAGCCTCCTCTCCTCGCCCTCCTCTGGAGGGCTGCCAGAGTCTCACGATTACATGCTCTCTGCAAATGAAACACTGCACCCTCTGTGTGACTTTAAGAAAGTGACAATCTTATCTCTAATTTAAATGCCCTTAGTATTTAATTCTTTCCTCTGTGTGATTAGTACCTTGCTTTTGCACATTATCAAGAGGATGGCTTCAGAAGGCAGGCTACTGAAGATCCGGAAACCCACATGTCCCAATTCAATTTCCTTGTGAAAATCAAAGAGCTCACTCTCTTGAGGAGTTGAAAGAGGCTGAGGGGTCACCGCCTTCCCCCAGGGTGCTGGTACAGGAGGCTGGGGAAGGGAATGTAAATACTCAGTCTGAGGCAACAGGGCAGACCAATTTGTTTTTCAATCTATTTTATTTCAGTTCAAACCGTCATTGCAGACAGACAGCCCAAGAAAACAAGCCATACTTTGGTTACACTCAGTCTTCCTCAATCTCCAAAAGCAGCTGAGTATTGCCAAAATGCGGCTTGTTTTACTGGGCTGCTGTCTGCACTGATGCTTTGAAGTGAAATAAAATAGATTGAAAAACAAATTGGTCTGCCAGGCTCCTCCTGCAGTTTCATATTGCCCTTCAAAGCCGCGTTTCCACCCACTCTTCACTGGAACCCAGCGGACCCAAATCACAGAGTGAAGCTGCCACACTCAGATGTGAAGGGCCCACCCAAACCCGAAATAGCAATTTAACTCAGGGCTGTTGCTTAACATTGCATTAGCAGGCCACTCGCTGTCCCTCCAGCTCCCGGCTCCTTTTGCTGGGTGGGAGGATATTATGTGGTGACATGTGCAATATGGTTACTGGACACGGTTTAAAGCAAAACTTGACACTGCTGTTCTTGCACAGCTCCCTTATTATGGCCTCGAATTGCTTATGTTGATGAGCTCAAACACCCTATTTTCACTTACTCAAAGAGCTTGCTACTTCTTTCGAAGCATTCGCAACTCCATCTTAAAAGTTTACAGCGTCATTTTTACAACATTATTTTAGAGGAAATTCACAATTATTTGCAAACAAATTTTGAAGTCAACATCAACTAGAAGAAGCCCAATACTTTTTTAAATGCTTTAAGAAAATGCAGATGTTGGGGCTGAGGGTGTTGTTCAGTGTTTATTTCACTTCACCAGAGGCCCTGGGTGAGATCCCCAGCACCCAAAAAGAAAAAGAAAACGTGGATGACTTTGGTGGAGGAACACAGTTTTCAACTTAAACCACTAAAATCCTGAAGAACATGTTATTTGGTTTAAAAAATTAAATCCCACTTGAAAAATTCCTTCATAAACACAAAGAAAAAACAAGATCTGTCCCACTCCCCCTACACATAGGAAAATACACTGCCACCCCCAATTTTGCCTGTAACACATTTTTCTGGATTTTTGTTATTATTTAGTACTTCAAGTAAAGTTTTCATCTGAGGTCAAATTTGCTTAGTTTTCTCTAACTGGAATTCAGGAATATGTTTAACAATAAAAACACCAAACTTATTACGATATCTTCCCATTTAATGCGCACATCTGCACTGTAGGCAACTGACCTGCACCATCCCAAGGGAAGCCGCTCACCCAGGGTGAAGCTGGGCTGGCACCAGGGACCAAGCACAGCACTGTTAACCGCAGCACCATCACTTGCCCTCAGTTCTCTGCCGCCCCGAGTTCCTGCCTATCTTCTGGTCTCTCAGCTTGCTGAAAAGTTCCTCCTCCTGGCTCCTCTCCCTTTTCCCTTCTTGCGGGGCTGGCTTAAACTCCCTTTTTGAAGAGGGGTCTTCCCTCGGGGGGTGGGGGGGGACTTCAGAGGCAGAGTGCCTAGCATTTGCAGAGGCTCTAATGTTGATCCCCAGCACTACAAAAAGAGGAGTGTTCCCTGACCACTCAAGGAGAAGCTGGGTCTTGCAGGTGAGTTTCTCAGCACTGTTTTGTTTCCCTTGGAGCAGCTGACACAATTCTGAATGACTTATTTGTGCACTGTCTTGACACTAGGTTTCAACATGTGGAACAGAGTCCCAGGGCCGCTGGGACCACTCACCCTGGTAATCACAGGGCCTACCACAGTGGTGACTGATACACAACAAGCACTCAAATATTTGCTCAGAGAATGACCTGGATTTGCTTATTTAATATCTACCTGGAAACACCAGGTTGTGGGTACTGGCTAGCAACTGAGGGTATAAAAGGTGAGGTATGGTCCCTGCCCTTGGGGACCTCCCAAGCCAACAGATGGAACCATGGATGGTGATGAGGACAATCCTGGAAATCTTGGAAATCTCTTTCCTATGAATGTGCTTCCTCATCTGTAAAATAGGAATAATTATACTACCTGAGTCTTTGTGTTGGTGTGAGGAGTAAGTGACAGCCAGGTAAATAAAGCACTCAGCCCTAGTACCTGGCACAAAGGAATCGCTGAATAAACATTACCTATGAATTGTCATGCTATGATGGCTGTGTTTGAAATTCTCTTTGTGTATAGGTATACCATCTGCCCAAGCCCCCTGAAGAACTTAAATTCCATGGAAGGGCAGAGATCTTCTCTTGTACACTACTATATTTTCAGGGATTTGAATAGTCCCTGGCATAAAGTAGGTGCTCATGGACTACTGACCAGCTAATGTATGCATTCAAGCAAGCATGAACATTCCAAACCAGTTAAATCAATGATGAAAAGCTAGGTATGGGAATCGGTGCCATAGAAGGTGCCTATGTTGGAACAAAGAAGGGAACTAAAGCCTGATGATTCAAGCCAAGTACAGACATATCTCACTTTGAGATTGTTTTAATCTCTATAATTCATACCAAACTTTGCATATATTTCCAGGGAAGAACCACACTCCCAGATAGAGAAAACTTGAGAGAATAAAGTGTGAAGCAATTTGATCTTGGACACAGGGCAGGGGGTTCCCAGGGATGGGATCCAATTGCCAACCCTACAACCTAGTACACCTTTAAATAGCTTAATCGCACCTGCTTCTTCCTTTTTTGCAAAATGGAAACATAAAGCATTGTCATACAGCACAGCAAAGCCATGTATATATATAAATAAAGCACCTAGCTTACTGGAAGCACTGGGTGGCAACGGTATTACTGCTCTTTGAAGTAGGAAAAACAACTCCTACTTTGCATAATCAATAAGACCAGACGTGGGAATGGAAACCACACCGTGTATCAACTACAGGGCTCAGCTGTAAGTCAAGTTTCCCACTTCGTGAGAAAGCGCTTGAGGGATCACTAACGGACAACTCTGACCCCATCTGCTTGCCTCTAGGACAGGGGTCGGCACACTCAACCGGACAGAGAGAAGTATTTGGGGCCTTGTGGTCCTTGCCATCAAAGCCGTGCAGTGCCACACAACTATGCAGCTACTCGCCTCTGCCCTCGCGCAGGGAACCAGCCACGACCAGACAGAAAGGGCGAACATGGCTGCGCTCCCGTCAAACTTGGCTTCCGGACACTTAAGTTTGATTTCAAATGACTTACATCCTCCTTTCTTCCCCCCAAACACTCAGACACTTAACATTCCTTCTCGCGCCCGGCAACACACTGGGAGGGGAGGAGAAGGGGACGGGTTGGCCCTGGGCCTCGGGGAGGCAGAGAGGCGCGGGCTCCAGGACTCTAGAGGCTGGGGTCGGGCCAGGGCAGGAGGGCAGGCCCAGCCCCCGGGCCCGGCGCCCCGACCCGCTCCCAGCTCCCCGCCGCAGCCCGCGGCGGAGCCGGCGCCCCGGGTGGGCCGCCCCTCGGGGCCGCGACCGAGGACAGCACCGCGGAGTGGCCACGCGGAAGGGTCCCTCTACGCCCCTCACTGAAGGCGCCTCTCGGGCCGCCGCGGCAAAAGGGGTCTCCACGCTGCGTCCCAGCCCCGTTTCTATGGTTACCTGTTCAGCACCGATTCAAACTGCCGTTCTTTATTGACAGCGCCATGGAGGACACGAACACTCCTGCCCGAAGGGAACAATAAAGCTTTCGCCATTCAACAGCGCCGGAGACGCCAGAAGGCGGCCATCTTGAGGCCGGCGCGGAAGGGAGGAGCCGGGAGGGGCGGAGCGGCCGTCCCGGCGCACCAGTCACGTGCCGGGGGCGTGTCTCGCGAGAGGCGGGGCCTGCGTCACGCGCTCGCTCCGCACCAATGCGGGGCCCCGGGTCAGCCTCTCCTCTGCTCGGACCCTGGCCGCCCCTTCCTCTCGCCACACCTCCTCGTGAAAGTTCCCCGAGAGTTTTACGGCCCCTTGCTGGAGCAGTTTTAGGTTAGGAACTTGTTCCAAAGAATGGCCCTGAAGTAGACACGAAAGGTTTCTTTCCGTTTTTCCGAAACAACACATTTCACCTTCAAGGCCGAACTGTGACCTGCGCCGCGTCCCCAGGCGCACTCTCATTGGTGGAAAGGCTTAGTGCCGCTCGGATGCGATAGGCTAGCAGGCCCAGGGTCGACCAATCGTGGTGTTTCGCAGGCATTCTGGTCCCGCCTCTCCCTCCCAGTCTCAGGATTTAGGCGCTGGGGGGCAAAGTGCCCTTAGCTTTGCTTTGCCTTTTTTTTTTTTTTTTTTTTTTTTTTTTGTACCAAGGCTTGAACTCAGGAGCACTCGACCACTGAGCCACCTTCCCAGCCCTACTTTGCATTTTATTATAGACAGGGTCTGAGTTGCTTAGCGCCTCGCGGTTGCTTTGAGCTTGCGATCCTCCTGCCTCAGCCTCCCCAGCCGCTGGGATCACAGCGTGCGCCACCGCGCCTGGCTTGGCTCTTCTTTTGTGTGTTTTCCTTCTCGCGTACTTCCTCGCACCCTCCATGTAGGTACCCCATCGAAGTTCCCCTCCCAGACACAAGCAGTGACGTCCGTTTCAGACATTACGGACAAATTAAAGTCCCATCGGCGCCGGGGAATGAACGCCGTCACTGCACCCACTCTTGGGTCTTTTTTCTGTCCAGTCGGATGTCCAAATTCATCCTTACAGCTGTAACATCCGCCAGTGTCAATCTTCAGTCGTTTTGAGAGCTGTCACTGTCAGGATGACGCTCACTTCATCACCGTTTTTCATCACGAGTTCGGTCTACTGGACAGAGCCGTCACTTGGAGCGCTGCTGTCACCGGGTCCATCATATGGACTGTCACCGGCTGATATGCAACTACTGTCAATGACCGTAAACTTCAAACAGTGCTGTTTGGTATAGCACTCTGTGTGCCCAGCTGTTACCCTTCCGGTTGTTTTCACTGTCATTGTCACTCAGCTTCGTTCATTGCCTTGTAAGTCAAGCCAATTTTGAACAGTCCCCTACTGGTACACACTTGTCCTTGTTACTGCCTAGTTGGTCACTTTCATTATTATACTCACACATCACTGTCACATTCGGGGTCGTGTTTACTGCAGATGACATTCAGTCGCTTTTATAGTCACTGGAGTTCTGCCCACTGCAGTTTCGTCTTCTAATGCCCCATTTCCACCCCGCCCTCATTCTCCTTGAGTTCGAAATATGGATGGCTTGAGTAAGTTTTAAGCTCCTCAATTTTACATGATTCTGCAACTTACAGGGATTAAAAGAAGAAAGCACAAGAAAAGTGGCCACCATGTACACAGAATTCCTGGAACTATGGTTAAAAAGAATAGGATTGGGGGCGTGGGCGCTATGCTGGGATTGAACTCAAGGCCTTGAGTGTATTAGGTAAGGGCTCCACTACAGAGCTATATCCCCAGACCCAAGAATAGGATTCTTAAAGGTTGTTTTTTCTTATTATTTTAAAAGAATATGTTTATGTTAGAACATTTACAAAACGTGGGAGGTAGTCTTTCCTTCAGAGGGATTGTTTTAGACATAACAATGCCATCAACCAGCACAGCCCACACATTCACAGTCCATGGTCAATGGCTGTAATTTCCCCATAACCTTCACTTGATATTTGGCATTACAGGTTGAGCGTCCTGAATCAGAAAATCCCAAATCTAGAATGCTCCTAAATCTGAATCTTTTTTAATACAAACAGAACACCACAAGTGGAAAATTCTACACCCAATTTCATGTGACAGGTTACAGTCAAAATGCAGGCTCACTCAAAATATCGTATAAAATTACCTTGGATCTGTGTATACAAGGTGAGTATGAAGCATTAGTGAATTTTCTATTTGGAAATCTCATTATGTATATGCAAATATTACAAACTCCAAAATACTCCTGGTCTCACTCATCTCAATCAGGGGGTACTCCATCTAACTTATCTCCAGTTCATGGAGAGTAGCAAAGGCGGGCTGGGGGTAGCTCAGGGGCAAAACCCCTGCCCAGCATGCCAGCCCCAGCCTCCCAAAACAACACACACACACACACACAAATGAAGCAAACAAGAAATGAGAAAAACAATAAAGAAGGCTATTTGACTAGGCATGATGGTGCGGGCCTGTGGACCCAGTTACTTGAGAGGATGAGGCAAGAGGGATGGATGGCTTGAGCCCAGGAGAGTTCAAGATCAATCTGGGCAACGTAAAGAGACCCTATTAAAAAAGGAATAGTAGAGGGTCATGCAGAGTAGTAGCCCTGGCCTCTGGTCACCATCCCGTGAAAGAATAAGAAAACAATGTCTGGGGGGCTGGGATTGTGGCTCAGCGGTAGAGCGCTCACCTAGCACATGCACGGCCCGGGTTTGATCCTCAGCACCACGTACAAATAAAGACGCATTGTGTACAACTAAAGCAAATAAATAAATATTTTAAAAAAGAAAAGAAAACAATGTCTGGGCCTTAAATTGTGTCATTTCAGAAGAACCTCCACAGCTTTGGAAAAATAGCATGCTTCCCAATTGCCGGAAAGACCCAAAACTTAACCCTGAGGGAAAGGTATTTGAGGACTTTTCAACTTTTTTTTCCCTACCTTAACAGAAAATGTCCTGAGGCCACTGTCCCATGTAAGATGGCCAAGGTGGCTCCAGTTCACCAACCATGGGGCCGGGTAGGGTAGTTGAGTGGTGAAGTAACTCATGTTTAGTGTGCACAAGGCCCTCGGTTTGATGCCCAGCACCAAAAACAAAACAAAGCAAAAAAACTCCCAACTGTTTCCAGAGTGACTACTACATGCCAAGGACCTTGAACACCTATTTCCTGGTGTCGTGGAATATAGCATAGCGACCATCCTTTCTACTGCAATTAAGAGCAATCATTGTTTCTTTTTCTCCCTCCTACTCTTGGCCAGGTAGCATACCAAGCTCTTTTATCTAGCTTATGTCATTTAATTCCCAGTAACCACTCAACGAAGCAGGTATCACTTAACCAAAGAGGTAACCAACTCAGAGCAGGGAAATAACATGCTCAAAGGAGCACCCCTGCTCCAAGGTGGCGTTGCGGTTTAAACCTAGGAGATCTGACTCAGAGCCTGCGCACCTTTCAACCTAGAAGACAGACTTTTGGGTTTTACAAAAGAAATGTGTTCTTTGTAAGGAATGCAAGGATTATGGAAAAGTACAAAGAAGAGAGCAAAACCAGAATCGTTGTAAATCCTACCACTTAGCAGTAACCTATCATTATAGATGAGCGTTTCTACATCTCTGGGCAGATTTATGTAAGTAGGTGGATGGAGAGATAATAATGATAATAATGACAACTTCCATCCAGTAAACTACCTCTGTATGCTCTGTCCATTTCCACGGCCAAAGTCCAAATGACCTTTACCTCTCCGCTACCATAGTATCCTCCTCCTGTGGCATCTTTTGAAATGTGAATAATGTGCTGATAAATGGTAACGTGCTTTATTTTTATTTATTTATTCACAGTACTGGAGATCAAACTCGGAGGTGCTCTACTACTGGGCAACATCCTCAACTCTTTTTATTTTTTATTTTGGGACAGGGTCTCCCTAAATTGCCCAGGCTGGCCTCAAATTTACAATTCTCTAGTCTCAGCCTCCAGAGTTGCTAGGATTACAGTTGTGCACCACTGTACCTGGCAATAATATATTTTTAATTTCAATTTCCACTTGGTCATTGCTGGTATATTTATTGACTTTCTAATATTAACCTTGTATTCTGAAACTTTGCTATACTTGCCTGTTAAGTCCAACAAGGTTTTTGTTTGTTTGTTTGTTTGTTTTTGGTCAGTTCCTTCAGAATTTCTGTGTAGGTGTTCGTGTCACCAGAGAACTAAGACAGTTTTACATCTTACTTCCCAAACTGCATGTTCCCTCTGTTTTTCTTGTCTTGTTGCATTACATGAGACTCCCAGTACAATGCCAACAAGCAACAGTGAAAAGAAATACTTTTTTCTTTGTTCCTGATCTTAGTACAAAAGCTACCCATTTCTTGCCATTAAGTGCGACAATAGCTACAGATTTTGTTTTGCTTTGTTTTATAGATGTTCTTTATCATGTTGCAGAAGTTCCCCTCTACTTCTAGCTTGCTGACGGTTTTATCATGGATGTCTAATTGGATTTTGTCAAAAAAAAATATTTTTTTTGCATCTATTGGTTTCATGTGTTTTATATTCTTTGGGCTGTTGCTGTGATGAATTACATGAACTGATTTTCAAAGGTTGAACCAGATTCACACACCTGGATAAATCCCATGCCCACACATATGCATACGTAGGACAGATACAGACCTCTACAGAATGTCTATTTTTTCTTGAGTGAGTTTTGGCAGGTAGTGCTGCCCAAGGAATTGGATCATTTCATCTAGACAATCATGTTTTGGGGAGTAGAACAGTTCATATTATCCCTTTATTATTCTTTAATGACCATGGATCTGTAGTGATGTCCCTCTTTCATTTCTGATGTTAGTCATTTGTGTCCTCTCTCTTTTTCTCGGTTAGCTTGGATACATGGTTATCAATTTTCTTCATCTTAGGATTCTTTTGGTTTCATTCATTTTCTCCTTTGACGTCCTATTTTTTATTTCATTGACTTCTGGGTCCAATTTTTTATTATTTATTTCTTCTTCTTTTTGTAGTTTCCTAAGGTGGAAGCTTAGATTATCGATTTTAGATTTTTTTCTTTTATAATATGCATTTCCTTCTATATAAATTTCCCTCTAAGCACAGCTTTCACTGTAGCTCACAAATTTTGATAAGTTATGTTTTTAATAATGTTCATTAAGTTCAAAATACCTTAAAACTTCTCTTGAGATCTGGGTTTTGACTCATGTGTTGTTTTAAAGTGTGTCCTTTAATTTCACAAGTAGTTTAGAATTTTGCAGCTATGTGTATGTTATTGGTTTCTAGTCCCACTCCACAGTGGTCTCAGGGCCTGTTACTGGAGTCCTAGGCTAGAGGCCTGACCTCGGGGGTTTCAATGTCAGATCTGGCTGCCTGTCACCTCCAGAGTACAATTAGAGAGGTGGGTTTTGGCAAAGTAGGAGAGGAATTCGATCGATCCCAGGAAGGCAGCAGGTCTAGCAAGTGACCTCTTAGAAAACTGTCTTTGGGGTACTGATAATAACTCTAGGATTATATAGGGCAGGGACAAAAGCAGGGGGCCAAAATGTATGCACAGCCGGCAGTCTTGTTCAGCTGTGGCCTGGTGGAGCACGTCTCATGTCTGGTTCTGTGGGGTCCCGAGGGCACCAGGGAAATAGCTATTGCTCAAGGGGACAATTTGGTTCCCCCAGTGAGGTGATCTGCCAGAAAGGATCACTGTTCCCGGAACTTGAATAAACTGAGGAGAAATGACTCAGAGAAAGAACAGACCAGAATTGCAAAATGGAGTCAGTCAGGTCAATGATTGGGTTGTCCTTTAAATCCCCAATTTTTAAAACTTGGTGCATTATAGCTGTATATGAGGATGGGTAAATCCCCAACTTTAAAGGAGCCCTATTATAGTTCTGCCTTGTTTTTGTTCATTCCTCAGCTCGGAGGGACTCAGAGTGATGACCGTTCTGCCCCCTTTCTGCTGAGTTGGGGCCTAGATCTGGACTATAGGAATGAAGCTGGCACCCACTTGGAAATGGGAGACGGGGACAAAGCTGGGTCTTAAAACGATGGCTGAAGCACGTACGTGCAAAGAGCCACGTGCCTGATACAAAAAGTAACAGTGCCATCATACACCATGGAGCCGCTGGTGTTTCACTGTGACTCTCCGGCACAGACTCCTGGGGAAAGCATATTTGGCATCAGTGAAGAGAGGCTTTCCCTGTCTCTTCTCTTGTCAAGGTTGGGTGTCACCTTCTGTGTGAGGTGTCTGGTGGAAGGATTGTTTGCATCTAGTGTCAGGCCACCACATGGGAGCCTTCCCCCACACCTCTCCACTCATTTTTCATGGAGTTAACACAACTGACTCCATTTTTTAATCTGACAATTTACCTGCTTGCCTCTGAATGATTTCCTCTGAAGACACTGCTGATCAATCATCCTGTGGTTTAGGTTCTGATCGTCCCTTATTTCTGGATTGACTTGTCCCATTCGTTGGTCTGATCTGGTCCTGGGGCCCAGGGCAGTGACACACAACTAGGAGTCAGTGTCTGGAACCCTTCAGCCACATCCAAGCAACAGAGAGGCCTAGGAGTGGCTCTCAGGCTACGCTCACCTGGGTCCCTTCTCCTCTGTGGACGGCGGCACCACCTCAAAGCACCGAGTCCTATCATGTTATTAGGAGTTGAACTCCAGCAGAATTTTGAGAGGCAGTGGTTACAAAGTTTTACGAGGAAAATATAAACCAAAACCAACAAGAGCAAAATAAATCCAGTTTGCATAAAATTTCTGAACGAAAAAGCATACTTTTTAACCACACCAATTTTTACCAAAGATGATTTAAACAACAACAACAACAATTTATTTGTAAAATAAGTTTAGTATTTCCTGAAAGCTGCATCCAAGAGCAATAGAGACTTTTCCGTGAATCTGATGTGCAAAATGCTTTAGAGAAGACTCAGAACTGTGGATGAGAAAGATGTAGCCATTGTTATAATTCTGAGGAAAGTGGAGTAATTAACAAGATAATTGAGTTGCTTTAATTGTAGACAGCATTTTAAGATAAGAAGCAATGACTGACAGCATTCTACTAGAACCATCAGACTTATTAATTTTATAAACACCTTTGGAATATTTATATCAATAACATCACTGTAAAATAAATAGTTGTTTATTTAACCAGTTATAGCCCAGATTTAACCAGACTTATAAAGTGATCATTTTAAATACTTGAAACAAATACATGCTTAAACAAACCATAACTCTTTTAAGACTCAGTTCCTTAAGTAATTAAAAAAAATTTAATAGAGACAGTGGAAAATGCAAGAAATTATGATTTTTTTTTTTTTTTTTGGTACCAGGGATTAAACTCAGGGGCATTTGACCAGTGGGCCACATCCCCAACCCTTTTTTGTATTTTGTTAGAGACAGGGTCTCACTGAGTTGCTAAGTGCCTCACCATTGCTGAGGCTGGCTTTGAAAACTCACAATCCTCCTGCCTCAGCCTCCCAAGTGCTGGGATTACAGGGGTGCGCCACCGCATCCAGCTTGAAATTAATGAATTTTTAAGCCAGTTTTCATGGCTGGATTTTTGTTGTTGTTGTTATGTTTGTTTGTTTGTTTGTTTTTTGTTGTTGTTTTGGTAAATTTTACTAGGAACAGATCAATATTTTGAGAAAATCTTATTCATTTAATAATAAAGAGTTCAATTCTGTTTTGTTTTGTTTTTTGTTGACCACTCAATATTTTGAGGCTTATTCATTTAATAATAAAGAGTTCAATTCTGGTTTTGTATAAGCGCATTACATTTTTTTTTTTTTTGTCCCAGGGATTAAACTCAGGGGCATTCGACCACTGGGCCACATCCTCAGCCCTTTTTTGTATTTTATTAGAGATAGGGTTTCACTGAGTTGCTAAGTGCATTGCCATTGCTGAGGCTGGCTTTGAACTCGCGATCCTCCTGCCTCAGCCTCCCAAGTGTTGGGATTACAGGGGTGCGCCACCATACCGGGCTAAGCGCATTACATTTTGACCTTAGAAAACAATCCCTATAATTTTTTTTTGTAACCAATTGAACCTCACATTGTTTTTCTTTTATAACATTCATCCTTCACAAAGCTGTGTACCTTGCTTAGACCTTCTGTAACTTCCTTAAACTTTTAGTTTTTTCCTCATCTTTCTTTTGTCCATTTCAGAACCATCTGGTCATTTTACATTAGGACAAAAATCCGATTTTAATACATAAAATCCTTTATCATCCTAAAGCATTCTCTTTTCTTTTTAACCTTCTCATCAATAATACCTCCATACCTATTACTTTATTACATTTCTCTTTATCCTACTTATAAAGCAAACTTATTGGTTTGTTTTAGCTTTGCTTCTTTTTTGATAATGTACATTTTGAAACTATCCTTTCAAAATTACTGAATTTAGACAAATCACTCTTCGATAAAATATTTTATGCTTTTTTTATCATATTCTCACCAAAGCACAGCTTATATTTTATATTTTTTTTGTTTATAGAATTATACACATTCATTAGAATTTTATCTCTTAAACTTCCTTTTCAGTGAAGACCTAGAAGAAAACAATTTTAAACTGTTTTTTTTAATATGCCAACAATTTATAAAAATATATTTAGTGATCCCAAATATATGTGTTGTCTTTTTTAAAAGACTTTAAGAAGCCAGGAAGGAATATGTGAATTTATATTTAGTGATTGATGTTTCAGTGTTTCACTTACAAATGATGCAAATGTTTTATCTCATCACTTACATTTATAAATATTTATTCCATTTATATTTACCCAACGTATTTATTTTTAACAGCTATTTCTAGATTATTTATGAAAACTGAGATGTCAAATAAGCAAGCCATAATTTTAAGTCATTATTTTGTCAAAGAAAAATCCTAAAGTTATTGTACTTAAAACACAGAAAGCAATAGACATTGCATTTTAAACATCTTAACAGAGATAAATATATTCCTGATTGGCTAGCAAGCCAGGCAAAAACATATGCTAGCAATTTTGAAGACATCTCTATTTTTAACTTACCCACAAATTTAAATTAACTCATTTGTCAGAGATTTACTTATGTTAAAATTCCATTCACAAGACAGAGTAATATGGTAATATAAAATTTAGCAGGTTTATAAACAGACAGTTAAATTCAAATTATATTTGTGACAAAACCAAACAAGTTAAGGTCAGTTTTTTATATGACTAAAATTTAAGACTTTTATTTGAAAGTCTTATGGAAGTCTTGAATCAAGCAGTTTACATAGAAGTTTTTTTTTTTTTTTTTTTTTTTTTTTTTTTTAAGCCTCTTTTACTTTCTTCTCTTATTTGGTCTCAGATGAGTCTGGGTTAGCTTGGATTTGCATTCTGTGACTGGCTGAAATAACAACTCTCTAAGTAACTTTAACACAAGCAGAAAGACAGCGGAAGAGATAAAACTGAGAATCAAAGCCTTTACGTATTAACTCTGTAATTCCAGCTGAAGAAATATCTTAAAGGTGCTTGCAAGAAATGTTTTAAATCAGCCATTGCCATCAAACAAAAACACTACTCTAAATGTGCAGAACCCAAAAAGGAGTTCACCAGCAAAAGGCCCTAAGGTGCTATCATGAGCTCAATAAAAACATGCATGAGAAATTCTGGCCCCAAACGGAGAAACTGCGGCCACTCCCACCACAGCTAGTTCTTGGAATTTCGGGGGCAGTTTACCTGAATTAAAACATGCCCAGTGTTGTGTCTAGGACTTATTTTGTGCAAGGCTTATCTGATTGCTGAGGCAAGCGCTTTCAGGTGCTCAGGGGATGTTGAGGGTTGGTAATGTGCTGCTTACAGAGGCTCCTTCCCAGAGAGTCACCATGGGCTTGGCGTCCCCATTCTCAGGTCTTGGAAAACTCCAAACCCCAAGGGGCACGGGCTGGCTCAATGTGTGGGGTGCTCACCCCTGCACGCGCCCCTCCTGCATGAGCTGTTGGAATTCCTTCAACCCAGGGATGGGGCGTGTTCTTTTTAGGTGGCTAATTATGAGGCCAATCACATCATTGGTAAGTGACCCTGGCATCTCCATCAAGACCCTCGTGACATAAGTTACCCAGACTGGGCAAGAGGGAACATTTGTCACTTTTCCTCAGAGTCCAGGGAATTTCACAAGCATGCTTTTTTTTTTTTTTGGTACCAGGGATTGAACTCAGAGGCACTCGACCATTGGGCCACATCCCAGCCCTTTTCTGTATTTTATTAGAGACAGGGTCTCACTGAGTTGCTAAGTGCCTCGCCATTGCTGAGGCTGGCTTTGAACTCATGATCCTCCTGCCTCAGCCTCCCAAGAGCTGGGATGACAGGCATGCGCCACTGCGCCCAGCAAGGATACATTTCTAATAGGACTGTTGCTGCAGCCATCAAATCCCTAAGCTTTATCAAGCCAATGATCACAAAGACAGACTAATGACCAAACTAACAGACAAAAGAATACACAGAGCAATTACACTAAAGCAAAGTGCACTTTCAGATATGTAGGCCATGCTATTTTATAATTGCAGGAGCCCTGTTTGGGGAGATAGCTATGATTGCGGTTGACTATGGGCCATAGACATTTCCGCCTTCCGTAGTCTCACGGGACTTGGCCTGGGATCTCGCGGGACTTGGCCCAGGATCTCGAGAGATTTGAGCCGTGACTCAGCAGATCGAGCTAGCGCCATTTCCTGCTCGGGCGCATGGGAAGAGACCTGAGAGAAAACGGACAGGGTTATCGCTATTGTATAGATATATTGTAGTTTCTTGTAAGAGTAGGTGCCTTGGTTTCTTGTGAGAGTGTGTATGTGGCGTTAGAAATTACAAGAGACAGAGAAAGATTAAAGAATTTTTTCGTCTCCATCCTGTCTCCGGACTCCTTCCCATGGCGCTGCCGTTCCAGGCTGCAATCCCTTTCCGGCAACAACAGTTGGTGGCCCGTAAGGGGAATTCAGCACAGGAGGTAAGAACTGAGAAACCTCACAAGAGTCTCTAGTCAGAGTGGTTAAAATGGGTTCGAAAATAACTAAGACCCAAGTGTACAAGGCTCTTGATGAATTCTTTGATATAGATGAGTCTGTCGTTAGTGAGGAGGATTTAGAAAACAGTGAAGGTGATCATGAAAGCGTAGATTCCGCTGAGTCAACTAAGACCAGTAAAGAGAGTATTAGAAGCGTCCCCAAAATGACAAAGATCCGAGCTGCTAAAGCTATTCAAGATTTATTAGAGATACTTCAAGGATACATGCTCTCAATTGAACCTGGGACTCAGGATGTTACTGAGTCAGTTAGGACCAATGAGAGTAGTAGTAGTGAGGAGGAATTAACTAAAGGTGATTTTGAGAAAATGAACAAAGGAAATTAAGGAAGACCAAGATAAGGGATTGTTAAGTGGAGGAACTTGTGTCCTCTACTCCCCCATGGGTGAAATCGATTACAGAAAATATGAAGGGTATCACTAGATGTTTGCATACCCTAGAAATAGAAATAAAAATTCTTTCTGAGTGCTTATGCACTCTCGATGGTAACTCACAGATACATTGGGAACTGCCAGTATTTGAATATGAAAATGGACAGAGGGGCCACCAGCCAGTAGATTTCAAAACAATAAAAAATCTCAAAGAGGCAGTAATGACTTATGGACCCCAAGCTCCTTTCACATTGAGTATACTGGAGTCCCTTAACACCTTTAGCTTAATCCCCACAGACTGGAAACGTCTATGTAAAGCAACATTAAGTGGGGGACAATACTTGGTTTGGCGATCACAATTTCAAGAACTTTGTATAGAAACAGCTAAAAGAAACACAGATGCAGGGTTTGGAGGCCATAATATAGAAATGCTCACAGGAGAAGGGCAATTTGCAGACGTACAGGATCAAAAATATTATACCCCAGGAGTATATGCTCAGATAAACGCAGCTGCCTTAAAGGCATGGAAAACTGTACAAGGACCTGGGGATCTACAAGGTAGCTTGTCCAAAGTAATTCAAGGACCTAATGAACCATATGCTGAATTTGCTGATCGACTTTTGAGAACTGCAGGTAGAGTTTTTGGAGACATTGATCAAGTTATGCCATTAGTTGTTCAATTAGCGTATGAAAATGCTAATAAATATTGCCAGGAAGCCATCAGGCCATGGAAAAATAAAAAGGATCTTTCCGTATATATACAACTATGTAAAGATATAAATGATGCCTTTGTCACAGGGAATGTGATTGCAGCAACTGTGAGAGATGCTGCCCCTCAAAATTTTACAAGGGCTCAACATAGACATTATAATCAATCAGGATATTCTAGGCAAAATTATCATAATCAATCAGGCTATTCTAGGCAAAATCCCAAAAGAGAAATAAGACCAAATTCATACCGTGCTCCAGGTTGCTGCCCCAGGTGTAAGAAAGGAAATCATTGGGCCAATAAATGCTATTCAAAATTTGACATCCATGGAAATCCTTTGTCCAGGAATTCAAAAAACGGGGCACGGGGCCCAATGCCCCGGGGCCCACAAATGTACGAGGCATTGGAGGAGGAGTATCCTCAAGCATCCACTCAGATGCTTCCCCGACACAATCCCTACTACCCATCCACTCCCTCGCCAGAGGAACAGGAGGAAATGCAGGATTAGACCTCTGTTCCACCGCCCGAATAGTGTTAACACCTGAAATGGGGGTTCAACTGATTCCCACAGGAGTCAGGGGACCTCTTCCCTCAGGGACTGTAGGACTTATTATTGGGCGAAGTCCTGAAAGCTTATTAGGTTTGCAAGTGACCCCAGGTGTAATAAACTCAGACTACAAAGGGGAAATAAAAATAATGCTTAGCTCACCCCAAAGTATAAGTTCTATTAATCAGGGAGATAGAATTGCTCAGCTGCTCCTCCTTCCAAATTTACATAATTCATTTAAAATGAATATGCCTCTAAATAGGAACAATAGAGGATTTTGTTCCACTGATTCGAAACCCATGGTTTGCTGGGTTCGGGACTGTACAAGGAGGCCTATGTGTAAAATAAGAATCCAAGGAATAGAAATGGAGGGTCTTATAGATACTGGAGCTGATTCTTCCATCATTAATTTACGTCAATGGCCCAAACACTGGACTCTGCAAAAAGCTTCAACCAGTTTAAGAGGCTTGGGATATAATAACCTCCCAGAAAAAAGTGTGGTAATTTTAAAATGGGAGGATGATGAAGGACATAAAGGCACGTTCCAGCCTTATGTTTTACCTAATCTACCGGTTACTTTATGGGGAAGAGATATTTTACAACAAATGGGAGTACACCTTGCAACCAAACCTGCAGGTGTTAAATGTAAAAATCTACAGGGTAATCTTAACCCTAAAAGAAATCATCAAAAAGTACAGGGTAAGCTTAACCCTAAAAGAAATCATTATCACATAGGAAAAAGACATTTTTCTTCGGGGCCACTGAGAAAATAATTTTGAAAATACCATGGCTTTCTGATAAGCCAGTGTGGGTCCCTCAGTGGCCCCTATCTAAAGAGAAATTACAAGCGGCCCACCTACTAGTTCAGGAACAATTAGAAGCAGGACATATAGAACCTTCCACCTCTCCCTGGAATTCCCCCATATTTGTGATCAAGAAAAAATCAGGAAAATGGCGATTATTACATGATCTTAGACAAATTAATAAAACCATGTAAGTCATGGGCCCTACTCAACCTGGACTTCCGAATCCTATAGCTATTCCAAAAAATTTCCATCTTATTAGTCTTGATATAAAGGATTGCTTCTTTTCTATTCCCCTACATCCTCTGGATGCCCCCAGGTTTGCTTTTTCAGTTCCTTCTATTAACAATAATGGCCCTGATCAGAGATATCAATGGAAGGTTTTGCCGCAGGGAATGGCTAATAGCCCCACCATATGCCAAATATATGTGGACAAGGCTATCCAACCCATTAAAAATAAATATCCAAACCTCATGTGTCTACATTACATGGATGATATTTTACTGGCCCACCCTAATCAAAAAATCTTATTTAATATATTCAGTGATGTGGTAGAAAATTTAAAAAAATACGGATTATACATAGCAGAAGAAAAAGTTCAAACCAGATCTCCCATATTATATTTAGGATTTAAAATCATGGATACTTTTGTTAGACCCCCCAAAATTTTAATAAATAAAGAACATTTAACCACCCTCAATGATTTCCAAAAACTACTGGGAGACACTAATTGGCTTCGCCCTACACTAAATCTCACTACTGGCCAATTAAAACCTTTATTTGATATCCTTCGAGGGGACCCTGATCCATCCTCACCGCGAACATTGACTCCTGATGCTAGGAAAGCTTTAAAGGTAGTAGAAAAAGCCATTGAAGGAGCTCATTGTGACAGATTTGATTTAACTCAACCGCTGATATTGATTATTATTTCTTCACAATATACACCGACAGGAGTATTTTGGCAACAAGGGCTTTTATTATGGATACATTTGCCTGTCTCTCCTAAAAGCATAATTGAGTCTTATACCTCCATGGTGGCTAAACTTATTCTTCAAGGACTTAAAACTTCTACTAAAATATTTGGCATTCACCCTGCTACTATTATTACTCCCTATTCGTCGTCACAGATTGAATATTTATGCTTCAACGATAATGACTGGGCTATAGCTAGATGCTCTACTTCTGCAAATTTTGATAATCATCTTCCTAAGTCCCCTATATTATCTTTTTGTATTAATCATCTTATTATATTTCCACAGGTAATAAAAGATCAACCTATTCCTAAGGCATTTAATGTATTTACAGATGGGTCCTCAAATGGTACTGCTGCAGTAGTCACTACAAAAGAAAATATGACTTACATAACTGCACACAAATCAGCTCAACTAGTGGAATTGGAAGCTGTGGTAAGAGCTCTGGAAAATTTTAGAGACCAGCCCATAAACATTTTTTCAGATAGCCACTATATTGTACAAGCCGTCCCAAAATTAGAGTTAGCAGGACCAATAGCACCTCATACTCCAGCCTTTAAATTGTTTTATCAAATACAAAAACTTTTGTGGGCTAGAAAAGAACCTCTATTCGTAGGCCATATTAGAGCACATACTAATTTGCCTGGCCCCCTCCATGAAGGTAATCAAAAGGCTGATGAACTTACAAAAACAATATTTATACTTTCAGCGCTACAACAAGCTACTTTATTTTATTCCCAGTTTCACATCAACAGCACCACCTTGCAACGTATGTTTAAAATCACAAAGGAGCAAGCCATAACAATTGTAAAAGATTGTAAATCTTGTATGACACATTTGCCCAATCCTCATTTTGGTGTTAACCCTAGAGGATTAATGCCCAATCATTTGTGGCAGATGGATGTTACTCATGAGCCAAGTTTTGGAAAATTGCGATTTATTCATGTAACCATAGATACATGCTCAGGCATGATTTTTGCTTCCTTACATTCCGGAGAAAAAGTTAAAGATGTCACATCTCATTGTTTACAAGCTTTTCTGCATTGGGCATCCCCAAAATGCTTAAAACAGATAACGGCCCTGCATATACGTCCTCATCTTTCAAACAGTTTTGCGCAAAATTCAACATATCCCATAAAACAGGCATCCCATACAATCCTCAGGGTCAGGGCATTATTGAAAGAGCAAACTGCACACTAAAAGTTATGTTGTTAAAACAGAAAGAAGGAAACTGGAAAAATCCTAAGGACAGATTGGCAGTTGCCCTGTTTACTTTAAATTTTTTAACTTTAGACTCTGATGGTTATTCTGCTGGAGAAAGACATTGGAACCCACATCAACAACATAAACCTTTGGTTTACTGGAAGGATGTTCTTTCAGGCACATGGAAGGGTCCAGATCCAGTATTAATTTGGGGGAGAGGATCTGTTTGTGTTTTTCCAAAGCATGAATCCTCTCCAATATGGATACCATCTAGATTAATAAAGCAGGTACCAAATCAAAAGGATCAAGATGAAGTTGTTGAGGAATCAAGATTAATAAAAAAGGTACAAAATCAAGAGGACCATGATGAAGATATGGAATGATTCCCTTAAAAGAGTCCTTCAAAATATGTCACAACTTAAGTGTCATTCCTCCCGGCTGGGACGAAGAGATCTCTCTTTAGTGTGCACACAATTGTATTTTTTTTCTTTTTATATATGTGTTTATGTCTGTGTATTTGTCTAAATTTCATGTTAATGTGACGTCACAAATATATGTTTGTATGTGTGTCTGTCTGTCCAGTGTGACATCAAAAATAACAAAGCGCTTGTGAATATATATATCCATATATATATGTATATATGTATATATATACATATATATATATGGATCCAAATAATTCTAATTCATTTAAGTTTAATATATATATATATATATAAGTTTCATATATATATATACATATATATATATGGATCCAAATAATTCTAATTCATTTAAGTTTAAGAGTATTCAAATTGGGTAAATAATTTAATAAGTGAAGGTACCTTCAATTTTGTTTTATAGGTGTCCCAGGGACTTCTCTTTAGCAAAAAATATGACTAGTGCTGTATAACCTGATATTTTGGTGTTTTGACATGAGGTTGCTTATTTGTTATTAACTTCATTTGCTTAATAAATGATTAATTTTAATTATTTCAACAGGTAAAGGACTGCTGTGTATGCAGAAACTCGAGAGTTCCAGCTAACAAATTATTTCTCCAAAGTGCTTTTAGTTTTTATTTAATCTATCTTTAATGCAGTAAATACCCTCAGTCTTTCTTTGTTTTGTTCTGAATATGATATTTTGCCAGCTTATGTTTGTGGGAGCTCAGGCTGCAATGTGTGTGAGCAGAAATCAACTTTAATTTTTTAATCTAATAATTCTATTTTTTAGTTTGACAACTCGCCTCTTGACTCAGTGCTGGAATAGCACTGCCTTTCCTTTAATAATTGATGCTTGAGTCTCTAGGTAGCGGGCCCTGAAGATTTGCCGGTGGCATTGTCTAGACATAAAAAAGACAGCCGCTGCTACAGCTGCAGGGATCGCGGTCGCTGCAAGCATCCCTGCTGCTCAAATGTCAAACAACCTCACCAGCAGTGTGGCCTCTGCTCTGCATGCATGGGGCCTCCTAGATCTACGTGATATAACAAGTGGACATTTTGATCTTTCATTGTTTGGGACTTCATGGGACAGTACCTTGTGGGTATTTGTTTAGAGAACTCACTGTGTTACTTGATAGAACTTAGGGCAGCTGATTTGTTTAAAGAATTTGATATGCTATGCAATTTGGCTTGTCACCAAAAGGCTTGTTGCCTTAAAGCCGCAGCATCTCCTCACAATTGGACGGCTGTTAGTCATCTTACACAGTCGATCCTAAAGGGCTCCATTGGATGGCTGGTTAGCCAATGACAGGTAAGATCCCCAGAGGAGGACAACCTAAGACAGGCACAGTCGCACGGGACAGTCTCATGTGGCCGACATATCAACCTAAGACAAGAGTCAAGGGCACAGCCTTGATTATCCGATGACGGGTAAGAATGTTGGTTGCACATAGATGTCCTAGAGCATCCCCTCTTTTAAAACAAAAGGGGGGAAATGCAGGAGCCCTGTTTGGGGAGATAGCTATGATTGCGGTTGACTATGGGCCATAGACATTTTTGGGCATTTCCGCCTTCCGTAGTCTCACGGGACTTGGCCTGGGATCTCGTGGGACTTGGCCCAGGATCTCGAGAGATTTGAACGGTGACTCAGCAGATCGAGCTAGCGCCCATTTCCTGCTCGGGCACATGGGAAGAGACCTGAGAGAAAACGGACAGGGTTATCGCTATTGTATAGATATATTGTAGTTTCTTGTAAGAGTATGTGTCTTGGTTTCTTGTGAGAGTGTGTATGTGGTGTTAGAAATTACAAGAGACAGAGAGAGAAAGATTAAAGAATTTTTTCGTCTCCATCCTGTCTCTGGACTCCTTTCCACGGCACTGCCGTTCCAGGCTGCAATCCCTTTCCAGCGACAACATATAATAATAAATCTTATTTATCTTAGTGGTAGGCTTATAACTGTAGGTAGACCAGTTAGCCAACATTTTCTCGGGGGGGGGGGGGGGTTGCTCAGAGATCAAACCATTCTTGTGCAAATTAAAACAAAGATCTTCCAAGCACCCTGGTTTCTCTGTACACCTTATGTCTCTTCTCTGCAAATTGGAGCCACAAATTTGATATCTCAAAAGAGTGCAAACAATATGGAAAAGGAAGGCAAGACCCAACATGCACTGTTGGAGAGAACTTACCCGAAGTCTCACTTTAAGGCCTGAAGGAGCCCCAATTAGGAAGGGCTATTGCGGCTAGCTGGAAGCCATAAGTTCCACCTGATATGTATGTGACACACCTGTAAATGCACGTGAGACACCTGCAAAGCTAAAGGTATATAACCAGGTGAAAGCGGTCCGAGTTAGGAGAACGGAATTCATTCAGTCAGTCGTGCAGTCGCTCGGTTGGTCAGAAGAAGAGTTTGGGTAGGAGAAGAAAAGAATCAGAGTGGCCAGAACGTAGGCAGAGCGGTTACAGAAGAGAAACCAGATAGAAGAAGTAATAGCTGGTCAGAGTTAGGCCGAGGCTCCCGAGGAAGAAAGAAGAAAGAAGCTCTAAAAGCTCTCTCTAATCTTTCTCTCTAAAAATCTTTCTTTCCCTCTCTAAGCTCTCTCTAAGAAAGTAGAAGTAAAAGTAGTAATAGCTTTACTCTGCCTCCGAGTTTTCCTCCCGGGTTTCGGTACCAGGCAGCTTACAAATTGTGGTCCGTCCGGGGCTCGGCAGGCAGAGAAGAAAAGATAAGAAATAAGAACAAGAAGCTAAGATAGTGAGGAGAGAGCGAAGAAAAAGCATAGCCTCAGACTCAGTTGAGACCAGCAAAAAGAGTAGTAAACAAGAGAGCATAGCCTCTGACTCAGTTGAGGCCAGTTAAGAATTAAGCCGAAGCAGAGTAGCCGGCCAAAAGCCGAAGCAGAGTAGCCGGCCAAAAGCCATAAAAAATAAAGAATCCAGAAAGTAATAGCATGGTAAAAGCCATACAGAGAAAAAGCCTTGAGCTTTAGAAAACCATGCAGAGAAAAAGCCATTGAGCTTTGGCAAAAAAAACCATAAAAATAAAGAAGAGACAAGAAAATAGAAAAAAAAAAAAAAAGTCAAAGCCGCTTATGCGGTTGTGCTTAACAAAGTGCGTTAGCTGCTCCTCAGCACTAGGCTTCCTTAAAGCTGCAGCACCTCCTCAAAAAGGGCTCAAATATCCACCCTTTTAAAACAAAAGGTGAAAAGCTAGGTAGGGACAAGGAAATAAAAGAAAATAGAGAAAATAAAACATAGAAAATAGAATTAAAGCACCTTTTAAACTAAAGGGGAGGAATATGAAGGAGCCCCAATTAGGAAGGGCTATTGCAGCTAGCTGGAAGCCATAAGTTCCACCTGATATGTATGTGACGCACCTGTAAATGCACGTGAGGTACCCGCAAAGCTAAAGGTATATAACCGGGTGAAAGCGGTCCGAGTTAGGAGAACGGAATTCATTCAGTCAGTCGTGCAGTCGCTCGGTCGGTCAGAAGAAGAGTTCGGGTCGGAGAAGAAGAAAAGAATCAGAGCGGCCAGAACGTAGGCAGAGCGGTTACAGATAGAAGAAGTAATGGCTGGTCAGAGTTAGGCCGAGGCTCCCGAGGAAGAAAGAAGAAAGAAGAAAGAAGCTCTAAAAAATAATCTTTCTCTAAGCTAAGCTCTTTCTAATCTTTCTCTAAGCTAAGCTCTCTCTATCTTTCTTTCTCTCTCTCTAAGCTAAGAAGACAAGAAGAAAAGCTCTCTCTAATCTTTCTCTCTAAAAATCTTTCTTTCCCTCTCTAAGCTCTCTCTAAGAAAGTAGAAGTAAAAGTAGTAATAGCTTTACTCTGCCTCCGAGTTTTCCTCCCGTGGCGCTGTGGCTGGCCATGACAGGCAGCTTACAAAGGCCCATAGATTCTAAAAGTTGGTTCCTTTGTTCCGCCAAAAAGCAGTAAGAACAGTGGATGCGGGTCCAGTTTGGAAAGAAAAGTTGGGGCATCTAAACAAAGGTGGTTTGGGGAGCTACACAGGATGGCCTTATCTGTCCCCTTCACCCAAGTTTGGTCAGCTCCACGTGACTGTCAGTTTGTGATCACAGCTCCTGGCGGGCTCACCAAAACCATACCAGAGTCCTAGACCAGAGGCAGCATCCCAACAGACCAGATTTGGCCACCTACCCCTCCAGAGCAGAATCAGAGGTGAGCTGTGGCAAAGTAGGGAAGGAATTTATTTAGTATGGCCATAGCAGGCACAGAGGTCTAGCAAGCAACCGCCTAGAAAAACATCTTTGGAGCCAGGCATGGTGGCTCACGCCTATAATCTCAGCACTTGGGAGGCCGAGGCAGGAGGATCATGAGTTCAAAGCCAGCCTCAGCAATGGCGAGGCACTTAGCAACTCAGTGAGACCCTGTCTCTAGTAAAATACAAAAATAAAAAAGGGCTGGGGATGTGGCCCTGTGGTCGAGTGCCCCTAAGTTCAATCCCTGGTACTAAAAAAAAAAGAGAGAGAGAGAGAAACATCTTTGGGGTATTGACAATACCTTTAGGACTTATAGAGGAGGGACAAAATGGTGTGGAGGGGCACCAAGAGGTATGCACAGTCCGGCTGTCTCGTTCAAGCTATGGTCTGGTTGATCACGGTCTCAGATCTGCTTCTGCGGAGTCCTGTTAGCACCTGGGAAAATAGTTAGTGCTTATGGGGACAACTTGATTTCCCCAGTGAGGCGATCTGCCTCACGGGATCACTAGTCCTAGAATTTTACTGAAGTTAGAAGAAGTGACTCAGAGAAGGAAACTGCCAGAGCTGCAAACTGGAGCCCGTCAGAACCCCAGTCATTGGACTGGGGCCTCTTTAAATCCCCAATTTTAAAGGAACCACAAGGACGAGCAGGCATTATGTAGTTTCTATGCTTTTGAAACAACTAATGTGTGTTGCTGGCCCAGAGTGTGGTCTCCCTTGGTGACTGCTCTGTGTGACCCTGAGGAGACCGTGTCGTCTGTTGCTGAATGAGGTGGTCTACCTGCGTCCATTCCAGCCCCTTCATTATTGCAGAGGCTGAGTTGCTGTTAGGACCACTGGACCTATTTCTGAAGTCTCCCACTAGAACAGTGGGTTCATCTATATCTTCTTGCAATCACATCAATTTTGCCTCACATAGTTTTGCACTGTTATTAAGCACTTGCAGACTAAGCACCATTGCGTCTTCTTGCAGTATTGACCCCCCTGTCATTATGTAATGCCCCCTCAAAATGCATACCTCTCCTTGCTCTGAAGTCCTATCTGCAATTAATAAAGCTATTCCTGGTTCCATTTGGTGAGTGTTAGCATGGTGTGGCTTTCTCTGGCCTTTATTTTTATTATTTATTTGTTTACTGATTGATTGATTGATTGATTGTAGTGCTGGAGATTAAGCCCAGGGCCTCCAGCATGCTTTGCAAGTGCTCTGTCACGGAGACACGACCCCAGCCCATCTCTTCATTTTTAATCTTTAAGTGTCTTTGAATGTTAAGGGGAGGGGCCTGTACACAGTGCAGAGTTGGGCCTTGGTCTCTGGTGCATTCTGACAGTCCCGCCTTTTAATTGGTAGATTTAGATGATTGACATTTGAAGTCAGTATTGACCTAGTTGGATTGATATCTACCATGTTACCGTTTCCTATTTGTTGCCCTTGTTTTTAATTCCCGATTTTGTTTTGAGCGCTTTTATCCCTTTTGTGGTTTTACCTGAGTATTTTACATGATTCCATTTTCTCTTCTTTCTTAGCTTATCAGTTATACTTCTTTACTTCTTCTTCTTCTTTTTTTTTTTTTTTTTTGCAATTGCCCAAGAGTTTGAAATAGAAATTTATAAATGATCCAACTCCACTTTCCAATAGAGCTGTACTGCTTCACAGGTAGTAGGAGTACTTTCAAATAATAAAATGATTCTAACCCCTCCCTGCCACTCCTTATATCATTGAATCAGTCATTTCACTGGTCTACATATATAAGTATATGCAGGAGCCCTGTTTGGGGATTGACTTGAATTGTAGTTGACTATGAGCCGTGGAGATTTGGCCATTGTCGCCACCCGTAGTCTCACGGGACTTGTTGCGGGATCTCGAGTGACTTGGCCGAAATTGCTGATCGGGTCAGCGCCATTTTAGTGGTGTGTTTGGCGTGTGTTAGTTGTTGTTAGAACCAGAGAGAAAAGTTATCAGAATACAAAGCTGTTTGTCTCCAGTTTGCTTCTGAAGTTCTTCCCGCGGCTCCATTGCTCCAAGCGCTTCAGGCGACTACAAGTATATATATTTTATCTATGCATATGGAATTGAACACATTGTTGCTATTGGTGTTTTTTTAATTTTTAAAAAATATTTATTTATTTGCTTTAGTTGTACAGGATGCAATGCATTTATGTTTACGTGGTGCTGAGGATCAAACCCAGGCTGCGCACATGCTAGGGGAGCGCTCTGCCGCTGAGCCACAACCCCAGCCCCCGCTATTGGTATTTTGATCTGTTTGATCAATTCAGAATGATGAAGATAAAAGCTTTTATTTTACTTTTTATTATTCATTCTATTAGCATTCTATAATGCTTTTCCTCTCCCTATGTAGGTGAAAGTCTCTAACATAACTTTCTCTCTCTCCAAAGAATTCTTCCAACTTTTCCTGCAAGTCAGTTCTCCTGACAAGAAATTCCTTCAACTTTTGTTTGTTTAAGAAAGCCTTTATTTCTCCCACTTTGAAGGATAAATTTTCAGAGTAGAGAATTCTAGGTTGGGGAATTTTCTTTTTCTCATCACTTTAAATGTTTCTCTTTACTGGCTTCTTGCTTGCTTGGAAAGTTCTGAAATACTTCCATGGAGAAGGTGGATGTAATTCTTACCTTAGTTTCCTTATGGCAAAGTACTATTTTCCTCTGGCTTCTTTGAAGATTTCTTCTTCACCTTTGATTTTTATGACATTTGAAAATGACCTGCCCATGCGTAGCTTTTGGCATTAATCCTGCTTCGTGTTCATTGAGTTTTTATAACCTCAGTGTCAGCCATTCACTTGGGGGAAATTCTCAGTTATTCTTTCTTCAAATTACACTTTGTGGTTGTCCCACAGTTCTAGAATATTCTGTTCTGTTTTCTTCATCTGCTTTTCTAATTGATATATCCTTAAGTTTATAGATTCTTTCCTCATTATGTCTGTTCTACTAATAAACCCATCAATGACATTCTTTATTTCTATCACCATGTTTTTTTTTTTTTAATCTCTAGCATTTCTTTTGGAGGTTTTCTTAGAACTTCCACCTCTTTGTTTACACTCTTTTACTTTACCCATTACACCTCTTAACATCTCAGTCACTTTTGTTTTAAACATTTCTGCCCTACGTGTCTGGATCTGTTGTTAACTCTGCCTTCTCAAGCCACATTTCTTGTCTCTTGTAAGTTTTTCTGGACAGCCAGACATGCTATTCTTGGTAAGTAGGAACTGCGATAAACAGGCCTGTGGTAGTAGGATGGTGAGGCCTGGGGAGGTGGGGGTGTTCTGCAGTCCCATGATTTAGTCTCTGTGTTTGGGGAGTCCGCTTCCCTGGACGGTGAACATCACAGTGCTGCCCAGGACTTTCATCTCTTCGGTGGGACAGGACGGTAGAGTGGGTGGACTGGGTATTCCCCTTCTCCCAGGCAGGTTCAGTTCTGATAAAACCCTAGCAGTCTAGATGCTGGTTACACAGTTTCCCCTGAGGGGAGGTTCTATTAAGAAGAACAGAATTATCTGTAGAATTTCAAAATTGTTCCTTTTCCTTTCCCCATCTGAGAAGCATGAGGGGATTTTTTTTTCCCCTCAGAAAATTGCTCCAGGAGCTATAACTCACGAGAGTATGGTGGACCCTGGGTTGATACGGCCAGAAGTAGAGCAGTGACAAACATTTATGCACCTGACAGACCACAAAAAAAACTGACAAAGTTGACGAGAGCAACCTACAGTTCTATGACCATAGTTGGAAACTTCGTCATCCCACTCTCAGTAGTGGAGAGAACCACCACACAGAAGGTAAGTAAGGAGACAGAGGAACTAGACACCACAGCCACGGCTGGGCCTCACAGATGAACAACAGTGGTGCACACACTCTTCTCAGGAGCACAGGGAACGTTTTCAGGATCAACTACATTTAGGCCACAAAGTAAGTCTCAGTGGACTTTAAAAGGTTGAGATCACATAAGGGATCTTTCCTACCATAATGGGGTGAAGTTAGAAATCAATAACAGAAGTAAAACTGGGAAATTCACAAATGTGTGTCAATGAAACAATACACTCTTAAACAACAAACGGGTTTAAAAAGAAACCAGAAGAGAAATTAGAAGGTACTTAGGGACAAATAAAAATCAGAGCACAACTTACCAAGGGGCTAGGGGTGTGTGTGTGTTATGTCTCCCAAAGACCATGTCCTGAAGACCTGCCCTTCAGATAATGGTGCTGTTCGGGAGGTGGCAGAAACAGGAGGAGAAGCCTCGTTGGAGGATGTAGGTCGGGGGTGACTTGAAGGGCTTATTTTGCCCCAGCTCTCCTTCTCTCTGCTTCCTGGATGCCAGGAGATGAGCAGCTTTGCTTCACTACCCCATCCCTTACCATGATGCTCTAACTCACCACAGACCTAAAGGCAATGGAACAGGCTGATCATGGACTGAAACCTCCGCAACCATGAGCCAAGATAATTTTTTCTCCTTTAAAGTTGTTTATGTCAGGCATTTTGTCACAGCAACAGAAAGCTAACACAAGCTCAGTGGTTAAGTGCTTGCCTAGAATGCTCAAAGCCCTGGGTTCAGTTTCCACAAAATGGAAACAAAAGACACACACATCCTACCCAAGCTTGTAGGACATAGTGGAAGAAGTGGTGAAGGGAAAATTTATAGCTACAAATGCTAGATTATAAAACAAAATAGAGCTGGGTGTGGTGGTGCATGCCTGTAATCCCAGCAGCATAGCAAACTGCGGCAGGAGGAGTGCAGGTTCAAAGCCAGCCTCAGCAACTTAGTGAGGCTGTAAGAAACTTAACGAGATGCTATCTCAAAAATTTTTTAAAAAGGACTGAGGACATTGCTCGGTGGTTAAGCACTCCTGTGTTCAATCCCTGGTACCAAACATAAATAAATAAGTACAAATAGAACTAGAGATCTCAAACCAACAACCTAACTTCACAAATCAACTTCACTAGAGGAGAAAGAACAAACCAAACACAAAAGTAACAGAAGGAAAAAAATAATAAAGATTAGAGCAGATATCAGTAAAATGCGGAATAGCAAAACAACACAGGAAATCAAAGAAAACTAATGCCAGTTCTTGAAACATTCGACAAAATTGACAAACCCGTAGCAAGATGGACAAAGGGGGAAAAAGAGGAGACACAAATCACTAAAGTCGGGAATGAAAATGAGGACATTCTATAGACACTAGAGAAATAAAGATGATTTTTTGGGGGGTGCTGGGAATTAAACCCAGGGCTTCATACATGCCAACTGCATGCTCCACCACTGAGCTACATCCCCAGCCCCAATAAGAAGAAAGAGGACTAGGAGCCATTGTACTCCAACAAATAAGATAACCTAGACAAAATGGGTAACTTCCTAGGAACACAAAGTCTACCAAAATGAAATCTTTTTTTTGGTACCGAGGATTGAACTCAGGGGCACTCGACCACTGGGCCACATCCCCAGCCCTTTTTTGTATTTTGTTAGAGACAGGGTCTCACTGAGTTGCTAAGTGCCTTGCCATTGCTGAGGCTGGCTTTGAACTCGTGATCCTCCTGCCTCAGCCTCCCAAGTGCTGGGATTACAGACATGCGCCACCAAGCCTGATTCCAAAATGAAATCTTGAAGAAATAGAAAATTTGAATAAGTCTATAGCAATCTACAAATTAGTAATGAACTACCTCTCAACGAAGAAAAGTCCTGGACCTGATGGCTTCACAGGTGAAGTCTACCAAACATAAAAATAAGAGCTAATATCAATCCTTCTCAAATTTTTCTCAAAAATTGAAGAGAAAGCCGGGCGTGGTGGCACACACCTGTAATCCCAGAACTTGGGAGGCTGAGGCAGGAGGATCGTGAGTTCAAAGCCAGCTTCAGCAAATGCAGGCGAGGCACTTAGCAACTCTGTGAGACCCTGTCTCTACTAAAATACACAAAAGGGCTGGGGATGTGGCCTAGTAGTTGAGTGCCACTGAGTTCAATCCCAGGTACACACACACACACACACACACAAAAATGAACAGGAAGGAGCATTTCCTAATTCATTTTATAAGGCCAGCATTACCCTGAGGTTAAAGCTAGACAAAGAAGTTAGAAGAGGGGCTGGGATTGTGGTTCAGTGGTAGAGCACTCACCTAGCACGTGCGCGGCCCAGGTTCGATCCTCAGCACCACATAAAAATAAACACATTGTGTACAACTAAAGCAAATAAATATTTTTTTAAAAAAAGAAGTTAGAAGAAAACTAGAGACAAATATTCCTCTTGAACCCTGATGCAAACATTCTCAAGAAAACATCCATAGACAAAATTCAGTGTCATTTTAAAAGGATTACACGCAATGACCGAGTTGAATTTATTTCTGGAACAAAAGAATGCTTCAACATACAAAAAAAAAAATCAACATAATACACTACATTAACAAAATGGAAGAAAAAGACCACGTTTGCATCTAAATTGATACAGAAAAATTATTTAAAAAATTCAGGACCCTGGGGCTGGGGTTGTGGCTCAGCGGTAGAGCGCTCACCTAGCATGTGCGTGGCCCCGGTTTGATCCTCAGCACCACATACAAATAAAGGCATTGTGTACAACTAAAGCAAATAAATAAATATTTTTAAAAAATCAGCACCCTTTCCTAATAAAAATATTTGACAAACCAGGAACAGAAGAAGTCACCTCAAAGTAATAAAAGCCTTACATAAAAAACCTATAGTAAACATTATACTCAATGGTGAAAGACTGAAAGACTTTTCTTTAAAATCAAGAATGAGACAAGGATGCTCACTCTTTCCACTTCTATTCAACATGGTACTGGAAGTTCTAGCCAGAGAAATTAGGTAGGAAGAAGAAGTAACAGGAAATTGTACATGAAAAAGTAAAGTTATGTTTGTTTGCAGATGATATGATCTTGTGTGTAGAAAACCCTAAAGATTCCACACACATGCACACAAACACACATACACACACACAAAAAAAAACTGTTTGAACTAATAAACGAATTTTGCAAAGTAGCCAGATACAAAATCAACACACAAAAATTTGGCCGCGTTTCTGTATACTAATAAGAAACAATCTGAGAAAGAAATTATGAGAAGAAACCTATTTACAATAACATCAAAAATATAAAGTACTCAGGAATTATCTTAACTAAGGCGGTGAAAGACTTGTACAATAAAAAGTATAAAACACTGCTGAAAGAAATTAAAGAAGGCATAAATAAATATAAATGCATCCCATGTTCATGAATTGGGAGACAATGTTGTTAAGGTGTCAACACCACTCAAAGAGATCTACAGATTCAGTTAAATCCTCATCAAAATAACAACTTTTTTTTCTTTTTTCAGAAATTAAAAAAAAAAAATCTTAAAATTTATATAGAATTTTCAGGGACATCAAATAGCCAACACCGTCTTGAAAAAGAACAAAGCTGGATACCTCAGTCCTCCTGATTTTGAAACTTACTACAAAGCTGCAGAAATGAAAACAGTATAGTTCAGACATATAGACCAATGGAATACAGGGACGAGAAGTGAATCTTTGCATATATGATCAAATGATTTTTTTGTTTCTTTCTTTAGTTTTATTTTGGTCAAGTGCTTTTCAATAAGAGCACCAAGACCATTCAAAGGGGAAAGAATGATCTTTTCAACAAATGGTGCAGGAAATTTGTTAATTTTGTAAATTTCTACTAATTTCACAAAAAAGAGTGAAATTAGACCCTTTATCTAATTCCATATACAGAAAGTAGCTTCAGTATGGTGTGAAGCATTTAAACAATATCCGTGCACAAATGGGGGTGGTCAGAATGGGCTGGATTTGGCTCTGGCAAGGGTAGCAGACACCTGCATTGCAGGTGTTGTGGTGCATTTGAAATAAATCACCAGGTCAGTTTTGAGGCAGGACATGGAATTTTATTCACAGGCGGGTCAAAAGGGCAGCAAGCAAGTCACCTCTGCAACCCTTGACCCCTTGCAGAAGGTAGGGTATATCCTTTATAGCCCCAAAATGCAAGCTACCAGTAAGTCAAAACCATAGCAATGTAGGAAGTAGATCAGAATGACCCGGTACATACAGTCAGAGTACATTGCCCAAGAAAAATGGGAACTAAAAAGAGAATATCATCTTACAAAAGCTTTTCTTTTTAAAAAAAAAAATTTTAAATTTGTTTTAATTAGTTATACATGACAGTAGAATGCATTTATGCACTTTGATATATCATACATAGATGGTATATAATTTCTCATTTTTCTGAGCGTACATGCTGCAGAATCATATTGGTCATGGAATCATACACACACACACACACACACATATATATATATATATATATATATATACAGTAATAATGTCTGTTTTATTCCACTATCTTTTAAAAAATATTTATTTATTTGCTTTAGTTGTACACAATGAAATGCATTTATGTTTATGTGGTGCTGAGGATCAAACCCGGGCCGGGGCCGCGCACATGCTAGGCGAGCGCTCTACCGCTGAGCCACAACCCCAGCCCCTCATTCCACTATCTTTCCTATCCCCATATCCCCTCCCTCCCCTCCCATCACTTCCCTCTACCTAATCTAAGGTAAGGCTATTTTTCCCTAGTGTCCCCGGCCTTGTTGTGAATTAGCATCTGCATATTAGAGAAAACATTTGGCCTTTGGTTTTGTGGGATTGGCTTATTTCACTTAGCTTGATATTCTCCAACTCCAACCATTTACTGTCAAAAGCCATAATTTCACTCTTCTTTAAAGCTGGGTAATATTCCATTGAGTATATGTACCACATTTTCTTTATCCATTCATCTATTGAGGGACACCTAGGTTGGTTCCATAGTCTAGCTGTTGTGAATGGAGCTGCTATAAACATTGATGTGGCGGCCTCACCATAGTATGGTGATTTTAAGTCCTTTGGGTATAAACCAAGGAGTGGGAGAGCTGGGTCAAATGGTGGTTCCATTCCCAGTTTGCTGAGGAATCTCCTTACTGCTTTCCACAAAAGCTTTTCTTGATGATACAATGCATAAGAATAACAGAAACATTTTATAACCACCATACATTTCTTAGCAGGTGTGCTAAGCAGGATGTGGATGGCAGAGGCAGGTTCTTTTCATGGGAGAAGCATTTCTTATACGAAGTGGAGTCTCAGGGTGAAATGGAGTTTGTCTCGTCCTGGACCATAACATGGGCACAGTTTGCTGATTTTGTGTGAATAAGTGTGTAGGGCATAAGAATATGTATTTGCATTTGCTTATTTTTGCATACAAATATTAGAAAGATACATATGTATCATGGAGTATGTCTCAGTTAAGAGCCAGGGAGGAAGCAGAAGCCAGGGAAATCTTAATGTAAAGAATGATTAGCTCATAATTGAACTAGTATACCATTAACTAGTACAATGTAAAGCATTGTCACCTAGTGAAGGAGACTGGCCCCAGGCACGCCTTGGAGATATGGCAGGAGCAGTCCCACACCACCTCATTAGAGTGAATATTGCAAAAAGTAAGCCACACAATTTTTAGATTTCCCAGTGCATGTAAAAGTCCTGTTTACACTATGCTATTATCTATTAAGGGTGTAATAACATCATGTCTAAAAAATATAAATGCCTTAATTTAAAAATACTTTATTGTAAGGGTTGGGTTGTTACTCGTAGGAAATCATGAGCTTAGCAAGTGAGAGGCTCTGGGTTAACCCCCACCCTCACCCCCCACCCCCACACCATACCCAAAACAACAACAACAAAACCTACCAACAATCGTCTGAGCCTTCACTGAGTTACAAGCTTTCTTTTCTTGTTCAGTGCTGGGGATTGGACCCAGGACCTCATGTGAGCTAGGTGAGCACTCGACCATTGAGCCACACACCCCTAACCCCAATGAAAACCTTTTTGCTGGTGGAGAGTCTATTTCAGTGTTGATGGCTCTTGACCAATCAGGGTGGTGTTGCTGAGGTTGGGGTGACTGTGGCAACCTCTTGCAATAAGACAACAAGGACGTTTGCTGCATCAATTAACTCTTCCTTTCACAAAAGACATTTCTGAAGCATGCAAATGTGTCTGACAGTATTTCGCCATGGTAGAACTTCCTTCAAAAGTAGAGTCAGTCCTCTCAAACCCTGCCACTGCTTTATCAACTAAACTTATGTAATATTTTAAATCTTTTGTCATGTTAACAATGTTCACAGCATCTACTCCTGGAGTACATAACATCTCGAGAAAACCCCACCCCACCCTTTTTTTTTTGGTCCTGGGGATTGAACCCAGGGGCACTCAATCACTGAGCCACATCCCCAGCGCCCCCCCCCACACACTTTTTTTTCTGAGGTAGGTTCTCATTAAGTTGCTTAGTGCCTCACTAAGTTACTAAGTTGATGAAGCTGGCCTCAACTTTATGATCCTCCTGCCTCAGCCTCCCAAACTGGTGGGATTACAGACATTGTCATTTTGTCTGGTGTATTAGTCAGGGTTCTCTAGAGGAACAGAATCAACAGAAAGTATATAAAAAGGGGATTTATTAGATTGGCTTACCAGAAGTTGGATAGTCCACAATGAACATCTGCAGGCTGGAGAGAGGGAGAAACCAGTAGCCGCGCAGTTTAAGAGGCTGAAGCCTCGGAACAAGAGGGATCAATGGTGCTACTCAAGTCTGAGATGGAGGCTTCTGGAAACACCCTGGAGAATCACTGGCAGAGTCCACTTTGGAAGAGTGAAGAAGTGAGAGCTTGATATCCTCCTGTTCCAGCCGGGCGCGGCGGCGCACGCCTGTAATCCCAGTGGTTTGGGAGGCTGAGGCAAGAGGATCACTAGTTCAAAGCCAGCCTCAGCAACTTAGTGAGGCCCTAAGCAACTCAGCAAGACCCTGTCTCTAATACAATATATAAAAAAAGGGCTGGGGATGTGGCTCAGTGGTTAAGCACCCCTGAGTTCAATTCCAAAACCCGTTCAAGGAGACTTGAGCTTGTATCTGCTGCTGCTTCCGTGTTCTTCCAACTTTTATTCCGTCCAAGCCACCATCCTATTGGATGGTGCTGCCCTCCCTTAGGAAGGGTCTGCACTTTAGTCTGCAATCCCACACACCAATCATTCCCAGACACACCCTCATCAACACACCTATAAGCCTCTTAATCCTCAACATCTCTTAATCCAATCAAGTTGACAATTCAAATTAATCATTCATTACACCTGGTGAGAAACCACTTTCTTTGCTCATCCATAGTGAGCAATTCCTCCTTCATTCAACCTTTATCACGATTGCAGCAATTCAGTCACATTCTTCAGGCCCCATTTCTAACTCTACTTGTTTACACTAACTGAAGTTACTTCCACCCCTTGAATCTTGACACCCTCAGACTCATCCATGATGGTTGGAATCAATGTCATCAAAACTTGTGTTGATGTTGGCATTTGACTTCCCTCATGAATCACAAATGGTGTGCGTGTGTATGTGTGTGTGTGTGTGTGTGTGTGTGCATGTGTGTGTGTAACAGTACTGGGGATTGAACCCAGGAGTGCTCTACCTCTGAGCTTCCTCCCAGCCCTTTTCTTTTCTTTCTTTCTTTCTTTCTTTTTTTTTTTTTTTTTTTTTTTTTTTTTTTTTTTTGGTACCAGGGATTGAACTCAAGGGCACTCAGCCACTGGGCCACATCCCCAGCACCCCCACCTTTTTTTTTTTTTTTTTTTTTTTTTTTGTATTTCATTAGAGACAGGGTCTCACTGAGTTGGTAAGTGCCTCGCCATTGCTGAGGCTGGCTTTGAACTCGCGATCCTCCTGCCTCAGCCTCCCAAGTGCTGGGATTACAGGCGTCCGCCACAGCACCCAGCTCAAAATGTGTTTCTTAAGCAATACGACTTGAGGGTTGAAATTACTCCTTGGCCCACTGGCCACAGAATGGACGCTGTGATAACAGGCATGGAAAACTCAATTTCATTGTACATCTCTATCAAAGCTTTTGGGTACCTAATGGTTAATTTGAATTGTCAACTTGATTGGATTAAGAGATGCTGAAGATTAAGAGGCTTATGGGTGTGGCAGTGAGGGTGTGTCTAGGAATGACTGGCACGTGGGATAGCCAACTGAAATGGAGATCCTCCCTAAGTGTGGGCAGCACCATCCAATAGGATGGTGGCTTGGATGGAATAAAGTTGGAAGAACAGGGAAGCAGCAGCAGCAGGCGCAAACTGGATTCGTCTTGAAAGGGCTTTTGATTGATGCTGCGATCCGCTGAGGATATTGGACTCGCTTCTTCACTCTTCCAAAGTGGACTCTGCCGGTGATTCTCCAGAAGCCTTTGGTCTGTGCATGGTAGCACCGTAGATCCTCTTGTTCTGCCAGCCTGCGCAGCTGCTGGTTCCTCCAGCTCTGCAGCCTGCGACGGCCATCGTGGATGTCCAGCTTCTGGCCACATAAACCAACGTAATAAGTCCCCTTTTTATAATTATACTTCCTGTTCATTCTTTCCCTCTAGAGAACCCTGACTAATACAGGTAACCAGGCACATTGTCAATGACAGTAATATTTTGAAAGGAATATATTTTTTTGAGTAGTAGGACTCAACAGTGGGCTTAAAATATTTAGCAAACCATGTTGTAAACACATGGGCGCACACGCAGGCTCCGTCCATGCCCAGAGCACAGACGGTCACTTTAGTTTAATTCTTAGGGGCTCAAGGATTTCCAGAATGGTAAATGAGCGCTGGCTTCGACTTAAAGTCACCTGCTGCGTCAGCCCCTGATAAGAGAGTCACCCTGTCCTTTGACACACGTAGGCCAGGCAGTGACTTCTGTCCCTACACAAGTCCTAGCTGGTATCTTCTTCCAAAATAAGGCTGTTTTGTCCACTTTGAAGATCTGTTTGGCTAGCCGCCTTCATCAGTGGTCTGAGCTACGTCTTCTGGGTGACTTGCGCCGCTGCTCTCTAGCCTCACTCTGCAGCAGGTCTATGTTATGGGGACAGAACATCACACAGCTCTGCGGGCTCAGGTTTTCTTCTGTGCCTTTCCCTCTCAGCCTTCAAAGAACTGAAGAGAGTTAGGGCCTTGCTCTGAATTAAGGGAATATTGGAGCTGGTTTGATCCTCCATCCAGACCACTCGCGCTTTCTCCACATCAGCAAGAGGTGGTTTTGCTTTCTTATGATGCCTGTGTTCACAGGGGTAGCAATTTTAGTTTTCTTCAAAGACATTTCCCTTGCATTCCCAGGTTGGCTCGTTGGTGCGAGCAGCCTGGTCTGCAGCCTATCTCTGCTTTCCACGTGGCTTCCCCACTAGGCTTCGCCCTTTCTAGCTTTTCACTTACAGTGAGAGACAGGAGGCCCTTCACCTGAACACTTAGTGTCATCGCATGGCTATTAAATGGCTTAAATTCAATATGGTTGCATCTCAGGGAACAGGGAGTCCCGGGGGGAGGGAAAGACACAGGGAAGGCCCATCAGAGGAGCAATCAGAACATGCATATTTATTAAATGCGCCATCTTTGGGGCGCAGATTGTGGCAATCACAATAGTAACATCAAGGATCAGTGATCATAGGGCACCATAACATCAGATAATCATGCAAAGATTGCAGTATTTCACAAATTACCAAAATGCCTCAGAGAGACATGAAGTGAGCACATGCTATTGGGAAAAAAATGGTCCCAATAGTCTTGGTCGAGGCAGGGGTGCCGCAAACCTTCAATCTGTAAGAAAGGCCGTGGCCGGTACAGCAGCGCTGTCCGACAGACCTTTCTGCAATGACGGACATGCTCTATGTCTGCACCACCCAGTGGGGTGCAGCTACGAAACGCTGGAACGCAGCTAGCACGACTCAAAAACTGAATTTTAATTTATTATAATTAATGAATATTTAAGTCTAAGGAGCACAGACGTGGCTAGTGGCTATTCCATTGGACAGAGCTGCTCTAAAGAACACAGACGGCAGATGTGGGGAGCAGGGGTTCCCTCTAAAGCTGCGTGCACCTGCATCCCCAGGGATGCTACTCGGAGCTTGCTGGAGTGTGCAGACCTCTGGGTTTCCTGCGCGCCCTGGGCAGAGGCGCCAGGAGGATAAGCCCCGGAGCCCAGAGGCTCCTCCCCTTCGCACTTCCCCTCAGCGCCCCCTACTGACCAAATCCAGCCCTACACCATCTGCCGGAGGAGAACCGTGGCGTCCTGGTCCCAGTCACAGAGGAGCATGAAGAAGATTTTAGAGCCCAGAGGCAATAAATCGATAAAAGGCACAGGGTGAATAAAAACAGAGTTGGAGAAAGCCTGACTTTTAATGTGATTTTGTTTTTTTCTTTCTTTTACGTACATGCATAGATAGATGTGCAGTAATTTTATATATCCACGAGGTACAGTGTGCATTTCAATACATGTACGGAATGTGTAGTGGTTAGATCAGAGTAATCAGCCCATCCTTGACCTCAGCTATTTAGCCTTTATTTTTGTTGGGAACATTCAAAACCCTCTCCACTAGCTACTTTGAAATATTCAGTAAATTGCTATCGACACTAGTTACTGGGTTCCACAACAGAGATGTCATTCTTCCTGTCCCACTGTGCCCCAGTAGTTTGGGTTGGAGTCATGTAAATATATTTACTTATTCAACACATTAAAAATAAGAAGATGAGAGGCTGGGTGTAGTCGCGCACATCTGTAATCCCAGAACTTGGGAGGTTGAGGCAGGAGGATCGTGAGTTCAAAGCCAGCCTCAGCAACAGTGAGGCACTTAGCAACTCAGTGAAACCCTGTCTCTAATAGAATACAAAAAGGGGCTGGGGATGTGGCCCAGTGGTTGAGTGCCCCTGAGTTCAATCCCCAGTTAAAAAAAAAAAGGGGGGGGGATGAAAAATATATATCCAGCAGACATAAATCAAAAGCAAGCTAGGACAACAAAGCATCGGCACAAAGCAAAAGGGCCACATCTGTCAGTAAGAAGAACTTTATATCAAGGAGACATGACAGAGATAACATAGATGCCCCTATTATTAATATAATTTAGAAATACTTTAGACTACTGATGGGCTTCCAAGGCAAAGGGGGTGAATTTAGAATGGTGGTTGGAGATATTAACACATCTCTCTCAGAAACTGATAAAATAGAACAAAAGCAAGGACATTGCGCATTTGAACACTAATGAGCACAAGCTAATATATATACGGCACCCACAAGCCTGGAATATAGATGATTCTCGAAATCACATGAGACGTGTAAAACTGGATCACGTGCTAAGCTACAAAAGAATGATTAACACATTTCTAATAGTTGGCAACAGACTGACCAGTTATCTAAGGCAAATGCAGTAGAAGTAGGAATCAAGAACAAAAAGCCCCATGTCTAAAAAACTAAGAATCATATCTCTAAAGAACCCACGGGGTAAGGATGACAGAGGAAGGAAAATTAAGAAATGCTTAATATTAAAGATCAATATACACAAAAATCAGTAATACTTATTATTTGTTTTGTACCAGGGATTGAACCCAGGGCACTTAACCCCTGAGCCACATCCCCAGACCTTTTATATTTTATTTAGAAACAGGGTCTTGCTGAGTTGCTCAGGACCTCACTAAGTTGATGAGGCTGGCTTTGAACTCGTGATCCTCCTGCCTCAGCCTCAGGAGTTGCTGGGATTATAGGCACGTGCGACCTGCTAAGATGTTCTTTAAGCATTTCTTATCAGGAAAATTATAATCGAATGCATTTCTTAGAAAGCAGGAAAGTACAAGTAAGATGAAGAAAATATTAAAGAAGCTTTTAATAACAAACACATAATTTGGTTCCACATAAATACACACAACTTTTACTTGTTAATTGAACAATAAATAAAGGAGGAAACAGGGTAAATCTCTCTGAAGAAGAGAAATAGTACAGATAGAAGCCAGTATCAGCAGCAGGGGGAGGGATGGTAAATGCAATTAAGAAAAAAAAATAAGAGGAAATTAGGGAGAAAAAAAATTCTAAGAAGATAGACAAAGTTCTGACAAAGGCAGAACAAATATACAAAATACATAATAAAAAGGGATAAATAACTGTAGCTATCACAGAAATATTTATACAAGACTACAAAAGAGTTTTGCTGTATCATGATGCTTTGGGCTACACAGAATAAAAAAGAAATCTGTTTAAACTGATATTTTAAAACAAAGAATTTATCATCTCTTAACAAGAAGCCCCAGAGTAGTGACTTGTAGAACTCACTAGCACTCAGCCATCAAAGTCAAGTTCCTTTGTATCCTCCGCCTATGTCTATCAACCTCCATCACAGACAAACTCCCCTCCTGGACACCAGGAGGCTGCAGCAGCTCCGGACTCCACACCGTCAGGACTTTGTTCATCAGCAGACAAGGGACTGTTTCTTTCTGTTTCCTGTTTTGTCAGAGAACTGAAAGTGAATCATTCCCTCTCTGCTGTCCTGAACAAAGTATGCCCCCAAATTGTGACAACCTAAGAAAATGGATACGTTTATAAAATGCAAAATGCCAAAGTTGGTGCAAGAAGAAAAAAATTTAAATGAGAAATGTCTTCTTTCATTCACTGAGTTATGAATCGTCACATGCTTACTAAGTGGGAGGCACTACCAAAAACACCATCATCACCACCACCATCCCCTCCATCAACCAAAACGGCACCAGGCCAGGATGGTTTGGAGGTAATTTCTACCAAAATTCTAGAGAATGGCTAGTTCTTACCATATCAAGGTTTTCCCAGAGAAGAGGGGAGGGAAAGTTTCTCAACCACCTCATTAAACCCAATCTCGTTAAACCTTGACATCACAACTAAATATGGGCAGAATGGGAAAAGATCATTATAGGCCAGTTTTACTAACAATTACAGATGAAAAATCCCCAATCTAAAAAATAAAAAAATAGGGTTTATTTTAGAAATGTACAGGTGATTTAGAATCATGGGAGTCTATCAAGGTGTTTTGGATTAAGGAAAAATTATTTTCATAGAGGGAAAACCTACAGCAGACTTCATAGTACATGGAAAAGATGACGATTTCCCACACATATGGAAATCAGACAGGTGTATTTCCAACACCACTATGTTCAATATAGTCTTGGAACCTGGTATACAAGGAAGATGGCATCACAGTTCAGGGAGAAAAGAACAAATTTTTTAATAACGGTGGTGAGAGAATTGGCTTATATTGTGGAGAAAGCCAAAATCACATTTTTTTAAAAAATCAAAATATCTCCAGGTATATTAACCACTTGATGTGAAAAGGCAGAGCTATAAGACTATTAGAAGAAAAACATGGACAAATGTCATTGCGACTTTGGGATCAATATGGATTTTTAAAGAAGAAAATAGATGGAGCTGACTACTTCAGGATGAAAGACTTCTGCTTGTACCAGTTAGGTGTGGGCTCCCTTCTGACACAAGAAAGCAGAACAGGTCTGGCACAGGGCCCGCGTGGTTCCCACCTCTTGGTAACCACGTGGAAAGCAGAAGCTCTTTCTTTTTGAAAATATCACCTGCAGAGATTGGGGTTATAGCTCAGGGGTCCAGCACCTGTTTATCATGCGGGAGGCCCTGGGTTCAATCCCCAGCACTGAAAGAGAGAAACGGGGGAAGGAAGAGGAAGGGAGGGAGGGAGGAAGAGAGATGGAAAGGAGGAGGAGGAAGAGGAGGAGGAGAAGGAGAAGGAGAAAGAGAGAATGAAAAAGAAAAGTCAAAGCCGGGCGCGGTGGCGCACGCCTGTAATCCCAGCACTTTGGGAGGCTGAGGCAGGAGGATCGCGAGTTCAAAGCCAGCCTCAGCAATGGCGAGGCACTTAGCAACTCAGTGAGACCCTGTCTCTAAATAAAATACAAAAAAGGTCTGGGGATGTGACCCAGTGGTCGAGTGCCCCTGAGTTCAATCCCTGGCACCACCAAAAAAAAAAAAAAAAAAAAAAAAGAAAAGAAAAGTCAAACTTCCCCATACACTCTCTCTTATATCCCATTGGCCAGAAGACCATAGTCACGTGGCCGCGCTTGCAAGGCATGCTGGGAAATGTAGTCTTCATGCCAGGAAGCCTCTTCTCTAGTATAAATTAGAGTTAGTATATTGTTTGTTTAGCTAAGAAAGAAAAAGAGAGCATTTGTTGGGGACAGCTAGTAGCTACACAACAAAGAGATACCATAGACAGCGTTCATCATCGATTGGAGTGGGAGAATATATTTTTATATATGTGATGGACACTGATCTAAAATGGGCAGCAAATCAGGAAAAACAAACGCCCCCCCCCCCCAAAAAAAAAAAAAAAAACACCCCAAGGAGAAGGAGGATGTGAGCAAGCAGTTCATAAAAGAGGATCGCAAAATGGCAAGTAAGGAGAAAAAGGGATGTCTAACCGTATTATTCAGAGAAACAATTAGTGCAAAGTAAGGTGAGGAATGGAGGCTAATTTGCACCTAAGGGTAAAATATGGGTGCTGTGGTTTGACTAAGAAGTGTCCCCTGAAAGGCTCATGTTAGGCAATGAAACATTGTTTGGAAGTGAAATGAGATTATGAGAGTTATAATCTAATCGGTGGGTGAATCTATTGGATGGGTTAATAATTTAAATGGATTGCTGGGTGGTGATTGACAGATGGGGCATGGCTGGAGGACAGAGGTCACTGGGGACATGCCTCTGGGGTCTTTATTTTGCCCCTGGTTTCTCTCTCTTTCTCCTTCCTGGTTGCCTTATGCTGAAAAGTTTTCCTTCCTCTGAAACCAAGAGCCCAACATACACTTTCCCTCTAAGGTTTTCTTGTTAGCTATTTTGTTCACAGTGATGATCAACAGAATAGGATGATATCAGACTTCCAAGGATGTGGCGAGTCTTCCCCTGTGCCCTGATGGGGAGGGTGAGAGCTGGCATGAGTGGTTTGGAGAGCAGCTTAGCGGTATTCAGTGATGGGGACAGAGTGCATGTCACTTTGTACTGCAAATCTCATCTTGTGTATCAACCCCAGGGAGATTCTTGTTGAAGCCCCCAAAGAGATGTTTGGATGGTTAATGCATCGTTGTTTATAATCATAGAGTTTGAAAGTCGCTTAAATGTGCCTCAATAAAGAATTATTAAATAAAATATAATAGGTGAAACTGATGGAATACAAAACAACAGTAAAAAAAGGACTAGATCTTCATTAACCAAACTCGGTAGATCTCAAAAAAACAGGAATACGATATACAGCCACCTGTCACCTGTGAGCATTAAACACACACACATAACAATACCATAAGTTGCTGGGTTAAATGCACACATTTGCACTTAAAATGTGCATGCATCCATAAGCATAAATAAAATGAACACAACTTGAGAACCAGGCCTATGGGGAAAAGGGAACGGAACCGGATGTGGAAAATGAACAGGGGAAAAAAAGAAATTAAAAAATATGATAATAAGTAATAAACCCAGTAATAAACGTGGGGCCAGACTAGAGTCCCTCGAGGGTTGACCTGGGCTTGACTCATCTTGCAAGACACCGAACACTCAGCATTATAAGTAACTGGGCGCTCAATAGTATTTCTTGAACGAGTGGGTGGCTATTCCGCATGCAGAACCCAGCGAGTCTGACGTGGGGCCTCGGTGGGGGGTTTGTGCAATAATTGATATGAATATTTTCCTCTTTGGGGTTCACATCGTTTGCCTCCAACTGTTCGATCTCACCCAGCAGCACTCTCCCCATTGCACATTATTTCTTGCAAGGCCATTATCATTGCTGTTTTTGTTGTTGTTGTTTGATTTTGTTTTTCATTAGGAATTGTGTTTCCAGAGCGTCTCTTTCCCTGCAGGTTTTGAGCTACGTGAGATGAAGGAGGCACTTAAGATTTCAATAACAGCAAAAACAGATTAACCAAAGGTTTGCCTTTCATGTGGAGTGTATTTCTGTTCCACTTTCAGGTGCTGCCCTACAAAGAGTCTTTATTTTGTTTCAGTCGATTGAAAATGAGGCCTGGGTACTAGATGAAATGCATTTGTTCTCCTTTCAACTGTTTCCAAGGGAGGAAATCTCGTGCCTCAGATATCCACAGGCTTCCTTCATGTCTCTGTCCCAATGTCTTTTTTTTTTTTTTTTTTTTTTTTGGACCAGGGATTGAACCCAGGGGCACTTTACCACTGAGCCACATCCCAATACCTCAATACCTTTTTAAATGTTTTATTTTGAGACAGGGTCTAGCTAAATTGCTTAGGGCCTCGCTATGTTCCTGAGGCTGGCCTCAAACTTGCGATCCTCCTGCCTCAGCCTCCCGAGCTGCTGGGATTACAGGCATGCACTGCTGGCCCAGCTGAATGTGATCATTTGTGTGTGTGTGTGTGTGTGTGTGTGTGTGTGTGTGTAGCTGGGGATCAAACGAAACCCAGGGGCTTGTGCATGCTAGTCAAGCATGTCACTCTACCATCGAGTGACATATCCATCCAGTGTATTTTTCATAATCATACACCATGCCTTCCCTTTTTCCACTCTATGTATTTATTGGTCCAATGTTGATCCAGCCCCTGCGATGCTCCAGGTATCGGGCTCCCTCCTGGGAGATTCTGCCGCCCACGAGTCAGAACACACCTCACCCTCTTTGTTTTTGTTTCAACAATACCTGCGACTTTGCCTTCTGACACCTCTATGCATTGATTACGGGTTGACTCAGTGCCAGGTGCTTTACATCCTCTGTCTTGTTCAAACCTTGCGACAATCCCATAATGTTGGTATCATCCCTGTCTCAAGACTTCTTTCCCATAAGTATGCAGGTATGGGCAATAAACAAACAAGACTGTCTGGTAAAACTCAGCCAAAGATGCATCAGTGCCTGACAGCGGCTTCCAGGGAGGCCCACGGGGTGGGGGGACACCTTGGAACAGGTGCAGAGCCCTGCAGAGCCCCTGCACCCGACCCGCTGCCTGTTCCCCTCCGACCTCGCGGGTTGCTGTTGCACCGCCTCCAGCAGAGCCTCCGGTCATCTGAACCCATCTGACCGCGATGCCAACTCGCAGTGCCTCGCCAGGAGAAAGGACACCTCGGAATTCTTCACATCATTGTAGAGACATAGAAATCGATGCTAGAGAGGCCCCACAATTTACTGAAGGCAAATAAGTGGCCAATCCTGGGGTCACACCTAGACCACTCCCCAGCCCCCCACTATCCTCCACTGGGCTATGGGACCGATTTTACCCCTCGACGCCGCCAAAAAATCTCCCGCTTCAGGCTGACCCACTCTGGTTACCCTGCGTCTTGACCACAAAATGCAAATGCAGTATTGGGGACCTTGATGCAGTCACAAGGGCCCCCGGGGATCCTGGAGCTGGCCGACGGCGCGCATGCTCAGATAGAGGCGCGCCTGGGGCCGGTCCACAGGAGCAGTCCCTCTGGTTTTAGTAGTGACAGCGCAGAACGTTGTAGCTAATGAGAAATGCTGTCCCACAGGAGACCGTACAGCGACCCGAAGTCTCTCCTCGCTCCTGGGAGGGTTAGGGGCTCAGGGTGGAGCGCCCACCTGGCACCAGCCGGCCCGGTTCGGTCCATCCCCACCGCCTAAAAAAAAAAAAAGTACAATTCGCTTGGATTTTATATTGTAGGAAAAGGCAAGAGATCATTGGTTTTCCCTACAGATAGGGAGCTTTCCCATTACTGTTTATTAAAAATACCACCCCCGCCCCCTTGCTGTGAGCTCCGTGTCCCGCAGTTCCGTCTCCCCTGTGCCCGCGCGTCGCGGTCTCCCTTTCCGGAACTTTACGACAAGCATCTCCCTTTGCTCTTTCCTGACATTCCTACAGAGCAGGGCCACTCTCTCCCTGGCTGGCTCCCTGGCTGCTCTGGTGTCCTACCTAGCACTCACCCCTACCTGGTACCACGGGTATGTATATATTTGGCACCAGGGATTGAACCCCAGGGCGCTCAACTACTGAGCCACATCCCAGCCCCTTTATTTTCTATTTTGACACGGGGTCTCGCTAAGTTGCTGAAACTGGCCTGGAACCCATGATCCTCCTGCCTCAGCCTCCTGAGCTGCTGGATGGCAGGCGGGCACCACCACCTGGCTCTCTATCTCTTGATAGATGGACGCTAGAGGGAAGTGAAGCGGTGACGGCAGGGGCCTGGCCTCGGTCCACTCCTCGCTATGCGGGCAAGTGGTGCTTAGCTGTGGGAGGCGCCCCGTCAGTCCTTGCTGGAGGAGTGAACGTCTGAATGAAGGAGGGCTTTGAGCAGGCCTTGAGCAGGCCTTGAGCAGACTCTAATGGCAGCGCGATTGCTGTAGTTTGTAGAATGGGCAATAGATCATGGTGGTGAGTCATGGGCCGGCCGGCAGGCAGGCTTCAAGAAGGCTAATATGGTCCCTGGTCTGGAGAGCATGGTGGTTTGGGTCAGGGTGGAAGTGAGCGGCTGGGGAGGAAGTAGACAGAGGCTGGTGGTGGGTCAGTGGCTGCAGAACTTGCTGACCAGCGGGGCTACAGCTCAGGCAGGAGTCAGGACGGTCTGCATGGTTTTGACTGGGCCAGCTGCTTACAGCTGTGGCTGCAAACCGGGGTGGAGCCTCACACCCAGGGGCTGCTGCTGGAACTCCTAACATGCCCCCAGAAGACGCCGATAAAGACCCAGGCCCCTCCAAACTCACCCCATATTTTTCCGGTGACTTCTACTCAAACCGGGCTAAGCACCTGCTGCAGAGGGGACTCTGGGAATTGCTGATGTCCACGGCTTGGGCAGCGCAGGCGTATCCGACTTCCTGGCATCTGTGCAACGCAGGCCCCCTGAGGACCCTGGAAGAAATATCATCCAATAACCAGCAAATATCCCTGGCCTCCCAGAGCTGCAGTGTTGCCAACGACCTTGGTGATAATAACCTTCAGCCGGAAACCCAAGCGAGCGAGGACCCGTTGGAGAGAACCCTTCATTCCAGGAGCTGTCGCCGGGGAGACTTCAAAGGGCACGCTGCCTGCCTCTTTGGCCTGGCAGCAATTAGAATTCTTCTGCATCAAACGCACCAAGATGAAGCAGGTAGGGGTGCACCGGAGATCGGCCTTCAGTGGCACCCTGGCTTTTATTCGGGGAAACTCTCAGGACGCAGTGTGACAATCAGCCTCCTTTCCAGGCGTGGTTCCCCGGTGCACAGTGAAGTCACATCCACCAATCTCAAGCCAGTGGGTGCCTCCTTACATGTCACTGACTTGGGTCCTGCTTGGCGGTGTGGGTGGACGGTAGTGTCTTTTGACCTGAGAGCTACTTTGGCTGGACTGCTCCCTCAACTTGGGACAGCTACCCCACTGCAGGGGCCTTGCCCCCCACGCAGGTCGGGGCAGCCGTGGAGCAGTAGATTCTCCAGCCCAGCAGGGGAGGCCGGGTTCCCTCTGCTGGCTCCAGGAACGTGCTGTTCCTTCAGGCTGGAGGCCGCCCCTGCCCTGCTCTCCCTGGCCAGTCCTCTGTGCTCTGAAGGGCTCCATCAGTGTCCGCTTCCTCCTGGTGTCCCCTCGGCTGACTGTCCCCGCCCAGCCCCTACTCCTGGTGCTACTCCTGGTGTCTCTGTGTCTGCTAGCTCTTTCCCTAGACCAGGCCAGACAGGGACTGTGTGTCTTCCTCAGCCCCGCCTCCTGATGGTGTCAAGGTTTGCGGAGAGACTGGGATAAATTACAATAGCATAGTGATGAGAAAGAAGCCTGGGGGTTAAATTCTGCAAATGAGCTCTGAAGGGGTAGGACTCCTAAGGAACGGCAGGGAGGGGACAAGTCAGGATGGGGAAGACCAGCTACCTGGCTCCTGCAGCCATCAAATGCTGCCGTCTCTCTCTTTTCTTTTGAGACAGGTGTCACGAACATGACCCAGAGACCTAGGGTTGAGACTCTGCTCAGCCACTCATTTGCTGTGTGGCCCTGAGCTAGGGAGGTCCCCCTCTAGGCTTTAGTTTGCCCTTCATGGAGTAAAGTGGTTGGACTACAAATATAAAGCTAATAAAAGAATTTAGGATGCTTACAAGTGCTAAGAGTTTTGCATGTGTTATCTCATTTAACCCTCCCAACGACCCCATGATTTAGCTATTATCATTCTTCCCGTATTATTTTTTTTGGGGGGGTGGTAACCGGAAATTGAACTCGGGGGCCCTCAACACTGAACCACACCCCCAGCCCTATTTTGTATTTTATTTAGAGACAGGCTCTCAAGAGTTGCTTAGTGCCTTGCTGAGGCTGAGGCTGACTTTGAACTCACCATCCTCCTGCCTCAGCCTCCTGAGCTGCTGGGATTACAGGCGTGCGCCACTGCGCCCAGCTATTATTCTCATACTCTTAATGGGTTACACAGCATGCACCTCGCTGTGGTGGAGTGGGGCTTTTCTCCGATAGTCCATCTCCAGAGCCCTCTTCTTAACCCAGAGCTGAACTGCCTCTCAGCTCAGTGACCCAGAAGCCTTCCAGGTCGCTGGCACTGCAGGTGTTGCCGCCACACCTGCTATGGGCCAGGCTATACGGGCAATGACCAAACAGACTCCATTTTACCCTGAGACTCCATATCATGCAAGAAAAGTTTCCCCCATGGGAAAGCCCTGCCTCTGCACCTGTTAATAGTTACCTAGCATAGCATGCTTGGCAACACAAAATAGCAATTCTTATACAATGTAAAGTTGTTCTCTTTGGTTTCCATTTTTCTTGGGCAATGTACCTTGTCAGAGATTGAGTGTCTAGATGTTAGTATCCATTCTCTAACTTGTACTGAACTAGGGTCATTTTGACCCACTTCCCTTCTGCTTGCTTGTTGCTATGCCAACCTGCAAAGTCCCAATGTACCCATTTCATTGTCTCGCTAACTGCCCAATTCAGCTGCTGTACCTGCTTGCTTGCAGCTGCATCAACCCCGATGTGGTTTTTGCCTTTAAATACCCTAAAATGTTAAGGCTCAAGGTTGTTTTCTGTAGAGACAACTTGGTCCTGTAGGAAGCAGTCCCGGCTGGTTGGAATAAACACTCTTCAATTTAGACAAAACTGGGACTTGGTGTGTTTTCTGAGCGACCAGCCCCACAAACACACCCAGCTAGCAAACTGGTCATTTCTTTTTAAATTTCTATTTATTCTCACTGCTGGAGATGGAACCCAGGGCTCACGCCTGCTAGGCAAGTGCTCTGCCACCGAGCCACACCCAGCTCCAGTGTTCTCCTATGGAGATATTTCCATGCAGTGCCTCAGGGCCAGTTTTTAACTGGCCTCTTCTGAGAGGCAAGAGATCCAGCTGGTTTTCTCTGCCCTTGATCAGGGCAGACACTGGGGGGGGGGGGGGCACAGGCTCAGGAGCCCCACGGGCTGGGGCTGGAACTGCAGCCCACCCGCTCGCCTGCTGCTTCAGTGAGGCAGAACCCTGGACGCCCCCAGGTTCTGGTGACGATGCCTGCACAGCAGAGATGGAATCTCCCACCTCAGGCCAAAACACAGGATGCTCAAGGACGCCTGGACTCCAGATGAACAAGGAATAACTTTGTAGCATAAGTATGTCCCACGTGATAATTTGGGACATACTCAGGCTGACAAATCATTCCTTTTCGTCTAGAGTTCACATTGAATTGGCGTCCTGTGCTTGCTCTGACAGCCTTACATGCAGAGGAAGCACCTCACGCGGTGACACAAGTCCTGTCCCAAGTGATCGATACACTTTAGAAAGATCTCTGCTGACGTCCTCACTTTGCGAGCCCTGGGATTCCCCTAGGAGACCTGGACGGTGGTTAATTCACTCGTTGGAACTCACCCGAGTGTGGGTTAACTACGAACCCCCGGTTCGTCCTGTGACTGCACCGTCTCTGGTTTGAGTGGACAGGGACCCAGGATTTGAGCACATGCACCTTGTAAAGGCCTTTCGGGCGCACAAGCCCCTGTGCGCAGGCGCCGGGGCTCACCAGGCCCCTCGGAAGCGGCAGCCCCGCCCAGTTTCCCCATCCCGGCTCGCGGCGCCAGTTCCCCGGCCAAGGGCGCCACCTTGTGGCAGCATGGGGCTGGCCCGGTGCACGGGCGGCTCCCGCAGAGCTGGGACGCACTGGGGCCAGAGGCACAGGAGTTACCCTGCCCTGCTCCAGGTGGCCCCCTTCTCCCGCGCCGCCCTCTGCCCTCTCCAGCCTTCTAACCAGCGCGCCCGCACGCCGCGGAGGCTCCCGGAGAGGCTGGGGGCGCGGGCGTGGGAAACGGCCCTGCTGGGGCGCCCGGGAAACTCGCACTGGGGCCGGGCAACCTCAGGGGGGCTCCTTGAAGCCCTTTGCTTGGGGAGGTTGTCATGATCCCTGTCCTTGTCTTCAGGGACTTCGGGAGGAAAACTTGGCCGTGCGTGTGGAAGCTCTCTGGCAGCTGTGCGGGCCCTGCGTTTTTAGTAGCAGTAATATCAGTGACATTTCCTGCGCACCCAAGACCCCAGCTCTGACCAGTGAGCTCCTTCCCCTTCTACTGCTTGCCCTGGACGTCAGACTCGGGGTGCTCTGCCGCAGGGAAGCCCTGCCCGGGCACCAGGCACTTCCTGAGTCTGGAAGCAGAATGGGCTGGTGGGGCCCGAATCTGCCGGCCTTTCCTCAGACTCCTGGGCCTCAGTCCCCTCAGCTGTTTCATGGGGATGACAGCCATTAGCTTCCCTTCTTGAGAGGGCTAAATAAGTGGGAAGCGCCTGGAGACCTGAGCAGTCTCCCCATAATTCTAGGGACTTCCTCCGGGGCCGGCTGATGCTGACCGCTCCTTTTAGGAATGACCTGGGCTTTGTAGCCTGGCAGAAGTGACTTTAAATGTTGGCTTTGACATCTATGTCATTGCCGTTGGTCTCTGGCAGGTGTCTTCCTGCTTTCTCCCCTGTGACACCGGGATAGAAATAGAATCATCTTTATGGTTGCCGTTAGATGACATCACTTTGTAAAGTACCCTGCGTGTTTTGGTAGCTGCCTATTTACCAGGTAAACAGCAGCTCTTACATATCCCTTCCTCCTCTTCCACCCACTTACCATCCACCCACCCACCCATCCACCCATCCACCCATCCATCCACCAACCATCCACCCATCCATCCATCCACCCACCCACCCACCCATCCATCTATCCACCCCCATCCATCCATCCACCCACCCACCCATCCACCCATCCATCCACCAGCCATCCACCCATCCATCCATCCACCCACCCACCAATCCATCCACTCATCTACCCACCAACCCACCTGTCTACCCACCCACCCACCCATCCATCTAGAAACATCTACTAAACTTCTGCGGTGGGCCAGATTCCAGGTTAGTTGCTGGGAATACAGTGATAAATAAGACACGGGTCTTGCTCTGGGAATGTTCGGTCTTGTGGGGGAATAGTAATAAAAAGAATGGCATCCAGAGGCTGGGGAGGCAGCTCAGTGATAGATTAATGCTCAGCATGTGCAAGGCCCTGCTCCACCAAGGGAAAAACCAAACCAAAAAGGTGTTGTCTCCACGTATTGAGCACCTACTAGCACGGACACTGTCTAGGACTCCAACACAGACCCCTCCTCCCAGCAAATCCTCACGCAGACCAGAGGACAGGCTCCCCCCCTCCCCCAGGCCTCGCTCCCAGCCGATTCGCTCAGGAGTTGCATCCACTGGTCAGGCAGCAGGGCAGGCTCAGGTGGGGGAGCTGTCCTGGAGGTGGCAGTGCCCAGCTCCGTGTGGGCAGAGCTGGGGAGGTGGGGCTTGCAGAGGAGGCCTCAGCAAGGGGCATTCTGGGTGGCTGGGCTGTGGGCTGCGGCTTCCAGGCACAGAGCAGTGGTCTGGTCTTCAGGGGACACGGCTCTGTGGGAGGATTGGTGTGGTGGAGGGGCAGAACAGGTGACGCTGGCAAGAGGGGGCACGGAACCCAGGTCACCTCCTGGCTCTCTGAGTTGATAGAGGAGAGAGAGCAGGGCTGGTTCAGCTCAGCGGGCAGTGATGGCCTAGTGTGCACAGGCCCTGGGCTCCGTCCCCACACAGGGGGGGAAAAAAGTGTCCATATGTCTTCCCCATTGGATGGCTAAATGGATGGTGTCACCCAGTAGGATGGGGACTCCAAGAGGAAGAGCAGGATTTGGGGGGGAAGATTTATTTTGAGTTTGATGTCCAACAAGCAGGCTTGGTGCTACATTCCTGGCACTCACTTTATTCCAAAGCCAACATCTCTCTACAGCCCTATCATCATCCCCAGGTTTCAGAAGAAGAAACTGACGGTCAGAGAAAGTCAATTCCCTTCCCAAGATCACACAGCTGTGGAGTAGCAGAGCCAGGATTTGAGCCCACAGCAGCCTGGCTCCAAGCCTGGTGGGAAAGGAAAAACTGCAGAGGGGTTTTTCAAGTTCCCATTAAGAAACTCGAGACTAGGGACGTCCAGTTGTCAGGACGCCCAGGCCCTCGGAGTCACTCCAGATGCCAGGAGGGTTACGGTCGTGTCCTCAACCTGTTCTGCTCTTGGCTCTGTAGAGACCTCGGGGGTTCAGCCCCTCTGAGGCTCAGCCTGGACCAAGCTCACCCTGGGACACAGAGGCCTGCTGGCACGCACAGGGGCATGTCCACGCCCTATTATCGGTCCTTCTTGCAGGGCCTCACGTGTGACAGGCAAGAGGTACCGTGCTGGAAATTAATTTGCCACTTCGGGGTTTGGTGAGAGGGAATGGGACACAGGAAGGGGAGGGGGTAGGCACTTGGGAGAGCCGCGGCCCCTCAGAAGTGAGCAGGTAAATCAGAGCCACGACCCAAAGCCTGCAGCAGGGCCGGGCGTGGTGGCGCATGCCGGTGATCTAGTGACTCGGGAGGCTGAGGCAGGAGGATCACGAGTTCAAAGCCAGCCTCAGCAACTTAGCAAGGCCCTAAGCAACTCAGTGAGACCCTGTCTCTAAATAAAATACAAAGTAGGGCTGGGGATATGGCCCAGTGGTCGAGTGCCCCTGAGTTCAATCCCTGGTACACACACACATACACATACACACACACACACCCAACACAAAACCCTGCAGCAGGGTGGTGCGTTTGGGCCATTTTCCACCTCCAGCCTTTCCTCCTTTACGCCTTGTTCGACCCTCACAGTCACCCTGTGACATAGATACAATTACTTCTCTCATTTCACAGAGGAGGGCACAGGGAGGTTAAGTGACCTGCAGGAGGTCACACAGCCATCAAGAGTTCAAGTGCCCATCACTGTCACCCTTCCTCCGGAGCCCCGCCCACTCGACCTGGCATGTCGGGCAGCCCCGAGGGCGGGCGCGGAGACTGCACGGGAGGCGGATCCAGCCCTGAGCTTCCCGCAGGCGTCGAAGGAGCGGGGCCGCCCCAGTCTCCCCTGCGTGCTGAGAGTGCGCTTGCCGTGACGTCTGTTCCTGCCTGGACCCAAGTACCTAGGAGCCCTGGGAGAGGGGACCATTCGCTAGAGCCAGCTGCGGGCACACCTGCGCGCATCCCTCCTCTGAGCCCAGCCCAGGGTGAAGTTGAGGCGTCCCTTCGCTGCTGCACCCAGGCCACTGGGGGGCGCTGTCTCCTCACAGTTCTGACTGCGCTCGGCTCCCGGGGTCGCCAGGGCCACTGAAGGCTAGGGAGCCTGTTCCTGGGAGGCCTGTGGGCGCCGGCGGGACCCCCACGTGGGGCCAGCCGGACCTGCTCCTGGGAAAGGACCTGCCGGAGCCCAGCCCGGACTCAGGAAGCCGTGGGCGGCAGGACTGTGCGGCTGAGCTCCGCCAAGCTGCTTTGGCTCTTTGGGCCTCTGTTTTTGCATCTGCAAAAATGGGGACGCTATTGTCCCCCTCAGGGGGCCTGCTGTGAGGAGCTCAATAAACTAGGAAACACCCGTGAGTGCTCCGAAGAATCCCGAAGTTCTCCGTGTCAGGGTACGGATTTACTGTCACTGCCCCTGAGGGATAATTGAATGCTTCTTCTCAAGGGAGGAGACTCACTTGCTGAGGGCTCTGTGACCTTAGGGCCGGCTTAGGCACAGGGCTGTTCCCCTACATTCTCACAAGGGTCCCGGAGGCACAGGTTATTATCATCTGCATTTCAACTTGGGAAAACCCAGGCTCAGAGAGGTGGCGTGGCCTGCCCTGGGTCACACAGCCGAGGGTGGTCTTGCTGGAACTCAGACCCGGCTGTCTGTCTCCACAGACCCACCGTACCCCACCCGTACCCCACGACGCTGCTGCCCACGGCCTCTCAGGAGGAGGTCCCAGGTGCCCTTCGCTGGCCCTTGGGAGGTGCGGGAGCCCCAGCTGTTCCCCCTGCGCCCGGTTCTGTGGGGTCAGTGCTTCCCAGACTGACGCAGCCGTTTTCTCTGCCCTTGGACCTGGGGCCGTTCCTCCTGTTCCCTGGGGAGCAGAGCTGGCCCTAGGACACAGGTGGCTTTACGGGCAACCTGGCCGAGTTCTCCCAGGAGCAGGTGGCACACGGGTCGCAGGGTGTCTGTGAGGTGGCCCTGGAGGACTGGCAGCGTTTCTGTCCCCGTTTGCGTGGTTAGATGGCCTGATTCAGTCCCCTTTGCCCCCAGCCCTCAGGAGCTTGAGGAGGGAGCGTGACAGCTGGCCTGGGGGGACTCTGCGGTGGCCCACCCTGGGGACAGTGAGGTTGCAGAGGCAGGGAATCGTGGCTCCGGGGCTGGGGGAGCCCTGGAGCCCTCTCAGGGTGGAATGAGGGCGCCCAGGCCCAGGGAGAGGACCAGACCTGCCCGCGGCCAGCGGCCAGTGCACGGCAGGCCGGGACCAGATGCGCCTTTCTCCTGGCCTCAGGCCAGCGCGTTCTGCCAAGTCCCCACCGCCTGGAGTGTGGTTAGTTTAGAAAACTCAGCAAGGAGCCAGGGGACAGGACCTGGAGGGGACGGGAGGGGCTGACCTTGCCCTTTGAAAGCTCTAGTGGGGAGCAGATGTCCCCATCTGACCTCAGCCCTGGGGACATGACAGTCACGGGATGCAGATAGCATGAGCGTGAGCTTGTCACCACGGGCTGCGCGGTTCAGTGGCACAGGGGCCCAGACCCCAGCCTCTGCCAGCCAGCCCGACTCTGCCCTGCTCTGTGCCTGTCCCTGCGGGGATGCCGGGCCACAGCGGAGAGGGGACAGGGCTCCCCCAAGGCTTCACTCGGGGGAGGGGAGGTTCTGGAAGGCCAGGAGGGTTCTGGAAGGACCAGGAGGCAGCGTCTAAAGGAGGATGGCGAGAGGGGCAAGGGGAAAGGGGCTGCCCGTCCCCAGCACCCGCTCCCGCCAGGCTGACCCAGCGCTGTGCACGGATTGTCATGCTTAATGTGCCCAGGAGCTCTAAGGGACGGACATCGCTGTCCCCATGTTGAAGACGAGGCTTCCAGGGCTCAGAGAGGTTAAGAAACCTGCCCAGGGTCACACACATGGGAAGTGGCAGGGAGGTCTGTCTGAGCCTGTGACCCTGGTTTATCTCAGAGTCTGGACGAGGGACCTTCCTGAATGGAAATCACTGCAAACCTTTATCAGAAAAAGAGATGCCCCTCCCAGCACTGGGGAGGCTGAGGCAGGAGGATCACGAGTTCAAAGCCAGCCTCAGCAATGGCGAGGCACTTAGCAACTCCGTGAGACCCTGTCTCTAATAAAATACAAAAAAAGGGCTGGGGACGTGGCCCAGTGGTCGAGTGCCCCTGAGTTCAATCCCCGGTACCAAAAAAGAAGAAAGGAGATGCCCGGCCTTGGCCCAGATGGACGGACCCAGAACCGTGGGGGAGAGCCTGGGAGTGGCTGTGGGGGACGGAGGCCTTGCCACCGAGACCTGAGCAACAGCCCGACAGCGGGGCCGGCCCAGATTTGTGTGAGGGGCTGGGGAGCAAATGTCCAGGCCTCGCAGGCCTCGCCGTCTCCGCGGCCTCTGTCCGGCTCTGCTATTGTGGCCACAGGTGGTGGGTGTGAGTGTCGTCCCACAGACGACATTTACAGGGCTGGGGACAGAGCTCAGTTGGTAGAGTGCTTGCCTCACATGCACAAGGCCCTGGTTCAATCCCCAGCACCCCCCCCCCCAAAAAAAAGAACTTCATTTACAAAGTGGGGCAAGGTGGTCCTCTCTCTCTCTCTCTCTCTCTCTCTCTCTCTCTCTCTCTCTCTCACCGTGTTCCCCGCAGCCCCACGAGGAGAGGCTGAATTACCTCCACCCTACAGATGAGGAGACTGAGGTCCAGGGAGCCCCACACCCAGGGCCTCCCCGGGAGCGCACGGCAGAGCTGGGATCGGAGCTGCCCTCCTGGTACCCGGTCCAGCGGTGTGGACCCTGGTGGGGGCGCCCGGGCTGCAGGGTCTGCTGCACCTCATCGAGGGGCCACCCATCACTCAGCACCTACCACGTGCCAGACACGGAGGCATCCCTGCTACCCAGGTGTTGAATGTCATCGTCCCTGCCACGTGGGGCCATCACAGCCTCCCTGGGAGGTAGGAAGCCATCTGCAGCGCGTCAAAACCAGCTTATCGCAGGTGCCCTCTGCCTGGACATGGTGCAGCTGGACCAGGGAGGGGGGACTGCTGAGGGACGGGGGGTCTTCCCGCCCGAGAACACGCGCGTGCGCTCTCTCTCCCCCCCTCTCTCTCCCCTCTCTCTCTCCCCCTCTATCTCCCTCTCTCTCTCCCTCTCCCTCTCTCCCTCTCTCTCTGTCTCTCTCTCTCCCTCTCTCCCCCTCTCTTTCTCTCTCTCCCTCCTTCTCTCTCTCTCTCCCTCCTTCTCTCTCTTTCTCTCTCTCTCCCTCCCTCTCTGTCTCTGTCTCTCTCTCTCCCTCTCTCTCTCTCTCACACACACACACACACACACACACACACACATTCCACTCTCAAACAACATCAAACAGACGAAAGGTCAGCTTGGCGACCTCTTTGTCCCAAATAGGAGAACACAAAATCCAAGGCCTGAAAATGACTCATCGGGTCCGTTCGAGATGTCATTACCGCACACAGGCTGCTTCCCAGATGGCGAGTGTGTGTCCTGTCTGCCACGTGGGGCCATCACGACCGCCCTGGGAGGCAGGCAGGCATCTGCGGCCTGGTGTGGGGAGGGATGCTGGACTCGCAGTTGGCTGAGATTCCGCGCCACGCTGAGCCCTGTCTGCTGGGAGACTCTGGGTGTCACTTTCCTCCTTCATCCGTGCGGTGGGAAAAGGCCTGCTCACGTGTGGAAGTCGCCCATCCAGCGGTCCATCCTCACCAACTGTGTACCCAGCACAGCAGGGACATTCTGATGTGAAATTCCAAAGATTTAAGATTCAATCCTTCCTACTCCTCTTTGGGAGTTAGTACGTAAATGATAGATGATCCTTTGGTGTGTCTTAGGCTAGGATTTCTCTCTAGATAAAAAGTTTATCTTTTTCCTATGCATGAAGAAGACTTTGGCAAGACCGAAGCACTAACTTGACCCACCAACCCACTCCTCATTCTACCCACCCACCCATTCATCCACCCACCCACCCATTCATCCACCCATCCACCCACCCACTCATCCAACCAAAAATCCATCCATCCACCCATCCATCCTTCCTTCCATCTATCTACCCATCCATCCATCCACCCTTCTTTCCATCCATTCTTCCTTCCATCCATCTATTCATTTATCCATCCACACATCTATGCATCCATCCTTCCATCCTCCCATCCTCCCATCCACCCAGCTACCCTTCTTTCCATCCATCCTTCCTTCCTTCCATCCGTCCACCCATCCACCCCTCTTTCCACCCATCCATCCACCCACCCATCCACCCTTCTTTCCATCCACCCATCCATCCACTCATCCACCCACCCATCTCTCCATCCACCTCTACCTGCTCACCCACACTTGCATCCCCCTGTCCGATCTCCATCTATTAGATATATCCATTATCTATCCAAGTACTTGTTGAGTATCCCCCCACCTGGCCCAACACCGTGTCCACTGAACCACCTCTAGAAATCCTACCAGGGCCCACAGTAATCCGGGGTTTGAGTCCGGGGTGATGGAAAATTCGGATTCCTAGGCAGCAGCACCCCCAGTGATCAGAACCCAGGGATCTCTGATGCTTTCAGGCACTCGGAGAATGGACAGGCCAGAGACCAGTCTCCTGGGGCTGCTCCTGCCTCCCTGCTGGGAAGGCCCCCGTCCTGGCTCTGCACCGACCTCTTTCCCACTGAAAACACCTGAGGCTCCAACCCGGGGCCCCTCCGAATGAGGAACCCAACGGAAGCAGCTGTACAGTGAGCACTGTGCAGCCGTGGAGGGCACGGAGCCCTCCCTCGCGCTACAGCATGGATGGATCTTGCAAACAGGACAGCCCCAGAGGGCGCGGGCCTGCCCAGCAGGTGCTGCTATTCAGCAGCAGAGGAGGAGGAGGGAGTGGTTGGAGCCTTCCGTGGCCTCTTCCTCCATGTCGGGCTGCGCCTCCTGAGCCAGGGCCCGGCTCCATCCACACCTGCTACCCGTCGTCCAGTCCCCGCCTGCAGGGAGCCCGCTCCTGAAGAGGCCACCACGATGGCTAATGGCTGCCATTCAAAGAGTGGCAGTTGGTGGCAGGCACAGAGGATCAACGGGCGCCCTCACGAACCGTGTCCACAGCCCCAGCCCCTCCTGCGAGCTCCCTGGTCTTCCTGGAGGGTCCCCAGTGACTAGTGGGGGGACATGCTGCCCTCCCTGTGGAAACCAAAGAAACGGGCAGGAGACGGGCACAGAAGTCAGATCGGACTGCGGATACTGGGAAGTGACGTGAAGGCTCAGGGACCCCTGGGGTTCTGGCCGTCACTGTGACCGCAGCGGCCTGCACCCGGGCCTCTCCCGCCTGCCCTGGAGCCCACTGCGAGCCCCATCGTCCCCTGCATTCTCTCTGCTTGCTGGACTTGGCCTTCCCAGGGTCCTCCCAGTAAACTCCCCTTCGCACACGTGAAGGCAGGCTCGGAGTGTCGCCTGCGCCCACTCACCCTGCCAGCGCGTCCCCGAGACACGGGAAGTATCTCACGTTGCCCATTTTATGGATGAGGGGACGAGGCTCAGAGAGGGGACGAGGCTCAGAGAGGGGACGAGGCTCGCAGACATGGCAGAGCCAAGTTCTACGCCCAGCCTCTCTGCCTCCACTGAGGAAGGGCCAGCGAGCCTCTCCCGGGTCTGTGTCCGCCAGGCCGTGAGGGCGCGTGGCCTCGGCAGCTCTCCCGGGGTTGGGGTCACCCGCCCTTTGCACCTTGGCACACCGGGCATCGGGCATCGGGCGAGGAGGCAGCCCTTCCACACACCCCAGAGCTGAGCTGACAACTGAGGTGCGCCCGCTGCACGTCCCCACACTCCTCTGCAGAGACGGGGACGAGACCTGGCTGGCGGGTCCCCTCTTCCCGGTGGGCAGGAGTTCCGGCCTCTGCTCTCGGTCCCCTCGGCACCACTTTCCCCAGCCACGAGGCGTGGAGACCTGACTCTACCAGTGACACGGGACCTCGGGGTGGGGCAGCTGCTGGGCGGAATCCTGCCCCCGCCCAGGTCCCCAGGCTCCCAGGGGACCAGGCGACCGTGACACTGAGGAACATTTACTGGATCTATTTCCCTTGTGAGCAGACAGTGAGGGGCAGGACCGTCACTCCAGCCAGTCTGGAAGAGCTGAGAGGGGCCCGGCCTCGCTGAAGCTGGCCCCGCCTGGCAGGCCCTGGACCCCCTCGGCTCCGCGGCTCAGGCCCCAGCAGCAGGTCAGTGGCATCTGCTGGGGCTCCCGTGGGCTGTGACTCTGGGAAGCACCCGCTGGGCAGGCGCGGTGGAGGGGGCGCAGGTCTGGGAGGACGGAGGAAGGAAGCCCGGAGCTCTGTCCCGCCAACACCCCGACGCAGGCTCAGCCCCCACCCGAGGCCGTTCCCGAGCCAGCCTCCCCAGCCTCCCTGGGCCTCACCCCGGCTGGCCCTCGGGTCGCCCCTGCTCCAGCTCCACCGGCCACCCAGGACGGCCAAGTCCAGCCCAGCCCTGGTCTGAACCAGAGGCAGCTCCGTGCTGCACCTCGGCCTGGCCCAGGCCCAGCCTCAGACCCACGCAGCCACAGTTGCCCCAACCCAGGCCCCGCTCTGCCAGGCCCTGGTGCCCGCCAGCCCAGCTCCTCCAGCAGAGGGCCACCAGGTGGCCATTCGTTAGGAGGCTCCCACGTGCCAGGCCCTGCAGGTGTTGGAGACTTGTCTTCAAACGTGCCTGTGCAGACGGAGGAGCCTCCCTCCTCTCCCGGCCTCCGGTCTTGAGACTCCCCGTCTCACCCACCGACTCCCCGCCTCCTCCTCCGCGACAGGAGGCTGGGGTCGTCCTGGCAGCCTCTATCTCACTCTGTAACCTGAGCCTCCAGTCCTCTGAGCCATGAATCCTCGTCTTCCCAATGGGCAGTGAAGGGCTGAGGGGGACAATTTGGCCTTTGAAGTTCCACCTACTGGAAACCTTCTAGAATCACTGACCTGTAAACAAAGATCAAGGTGTGCCTGGTAAATAGATGATAGGGTTTCTTTCTCTCTCTCTCTCTCTCTCTCTCTCTCTCTCTTACTTTTTGAACCCAGGGGCGCTTTACCCATGAGCCACACCCCCAGCCCTTTTTATGTTTTTTATTTTGAGTCAGGGTCTCGCCAATGTGCTCAGAACCTTGTGAAGTTGCTGAGGCTGGCTGTGAACTTGTGATCCTCCCGCCTCAGCCTCCTGGGTTGGCGGGAGTGCAGGTGCACACCACCACTCCCCGCAGAGTGGCAGGACAGGGAGGGGGGAAGGAGGCTCTGCATCGGGAGGCAAAGAGGGGGGTCTTCTCTTGGGGTGGGGGGTGTTCTGAGATTAGAACTCTCTTTCACCTCAACCCAGAGCCACAGTTGGAGGGACCGTGCAGCCCAGGGCCTGTGGCTGATCGGGGCCTTCCTCTGACTCTCCCCCCACAGTCCAGGCTCTTGCTTAAGTGCCTGAACCCCAGTCTCTGCTCAGGTCCTGCCCCTGCCCCTGCAGCCAGTGACCTTCTCACCCTCTCCCCAGCCTCCCCAGGCCCCCGCCTCCTCCCGGCCTCCCCAGGCTCTGCCTCCCTGCTCCTCACTTTCTCTCCCAGCATCTTGAACACATCCCCCCGTTGTTTTCTGGGGGTCATTCTCTTTTCCTCCACCTCCCCCGTCAGGTCATTTTGCTGGCAGCTCTTTTCTGTCTGTCTGTCTGTCGTCTCTGGCCGCCTCTGTCCCCTGCAGATCTCTGAGCATCTGGCTTGGCAACGGGGACGGGGGCAGCGCGGGGAAGCCTGGGACGCTGCCTCGGTGCTTGGGCGAGGCCTGTGATGGGAGATCACAAGCGTCCCCACGGAGCTGTGAGGAGTAGCTCGAGTGACGGCTGGGGACCTTCAACACAGCGCCTGGAGGGTTAGAAGAGGCCACTTCATCTCACCCGATCTCGGCAGCTGCGCCAGGAGGCACCAATGTCCCCGTTTTCCAGATGGGGACACCGATGGTCAGAGTGGGGCAGGGACCCCGCCCGGCAGGTGGGCGCCGACCCCAGGCCAGGGCTCTCCTTTGTCTCCTCCATCACACTTTGTTTTCCAAACTGGTATTTTTTTTTTTCTGGTCCTTAAATATGTTTTTGATTGACATGTGCTAACTGTACACGCCCCGCGGGGACAGTGTGGAAATTGGACGCGCACCGAGCGCCGTGGGCCAGTCGGAGGTCTCGGGGCCCCCCCTCGCGGTTCATCGTCTCTCTGTGTTGCAGCATTCAGAACCCCGCCTCGCGGCTGTTCTGGAACACACTAGATCACCGCTGCGCGGTCACCGAGGCGGGGCTGGGGGCTGCGCTGGGCGGGAATCCGCCTCCTCCTGCCGCCCCCGCGCCTGCTGCCCCCGCCCGCCGCCCTCCCCAGTGTCTGGGCACTTCCAGGCCACCCTCCACCCCTAGGAGATCGGCTCCTGAAGGGTTCCCGGATGAGCAAGGACACGTGGGTTCCCATCCCTGCGCCCGGCTTATCTCACCTAGGGACGTCCTTCCTCTCTGCTGTCACACTGCTGCCCGCGACAGGGTCCCATTCTCTGCCAGGACTGAAGGCCGCTCCGCGGTGTCCGTGGGCCACGTTCCCTTGATCCTTCACCCACCTGGAGTCGCCCAGGTTGATCGAGGGTCTTGGCCCCTGGGGACGGTGTTGCCATCACGGGGTGTGGGGGGACAGGCCTCTCGGACATGCTGATTCCGTTTCCTGGGGGTGTGTCCCCCCTGTGGTGGGATGGCTGGGCCAGGCCACCAAGGAGGCGAGAAAGGGAGCCCTCGTCTGGCACGGGCGGAGGGACCCCGAGTCAGTGGGGACGGGGCGGGGGTCCTCGCGAGACCCGAGGCGGGGCTGCCGGCCGTGGATCCAGCGACCGCACCTCTGGGAACAGAGTCACTGTGCCGCGGAGGGGACTGCACAGGTCACGTGGCTGAGCGACAGCGTCCACCTGCGTCGCGGTGGAGGAGCCCGGCGGGCACCAGCATAGGACGTGGCCCGACCCAGTGTGAGGAAGCAGGAGATCCTGTCCTTGGTGACACCCCGGACGAGCCTGGAGGACGCTGTGTGACGTGCAATAAGCCAGACACGGGGACACAGCCCACGTGACCAGACCATGGGCGGAACCCACAACAAAGAAGCCGAAGGGGGAGGGGGCTTCTGGGGCGGGAAGCGGGGGACGCCAGGTGAAGGGCGCAGTTTTGGTGACACCCGAGGGACAAGTCCGGGAGGGCCAGCAGCGTGGCAGTAGCGCAGGGCGTGCTTGAAACGTGCTGAGAGCAGGTTTTAAATGGTCTCATCGCAAAAGATAGAAAGTGTGCCAGGTGACAGGTGGGCTAACGAGGCAACTTGATCATCCACAAAATGCATCCACCAAGACGCGCCACGTGCCCTCAGTGGGCACCAGTTTTCATTTGCAAATTGAGAGAGAAAGTAATTTTTAAAAATCAGAAGAGCAGGGAGAGGCCGCGGGGCCACGTGGTGCCCAGGGAGCCCTGGTAGCAGCCAGCATGTCACTGTCACGCAGCTGCTACCGTCTTCCAGTGTAGCCGCCTGAAGCGCTTGGAGCAACGGAGCCGTGGGAAGAAGTTCAGAGGCAAACTGGAGACAAACAGCTTTTTATTCTGATAACTTTTCTCTCTGGTTCTAACAACGACTAACACACGCCACACACACCACCAAAATGGCGCTGACCCGATCAGCAATTTCGGCCAAGTCACTCGAGATCCCGCAACAAGTCCCGTGAGACTACAGGAGGTGACAATGCCCAAATCTCCATGGCTCATAGTCAACCGCAATTCAAGTCAATCCCCAAACAGGGCTCCTGCATTCCAGGAACCGTCGGGCCCTTTGAACGCAGCCTTTATCCCCACGATGCTCAGGGTTCAGGTCCTCGTGGGCCAGCGTTTCATCACTGTGACAAAATACCCGAGGCTATCAACTTAAAAGGAGGAAGGTTCATTCTGGCCCATGGTGTCAGGGGTTTCAGTCCGTGGTCACGTGGCCTGTTGGGGCACAGGGAGCCGTGGCGGGAGCATGGGCACAGGAGGTCTGGTCACCCCACGGTGGCTGGGAAGCAGAGAGGGTCCTCGTGTCCCCTTTGAGAGCACACCGCGGTGACCTAACTTCCTTCCACTGGGCCGCACCCCTGAAACGCCTCACCCGTGCCACAGTAAAGGGGGCAGAAGCCAGGCCTCGCGCCTGCCAGGCAACGGGAGCCCCCGAGCCACGGCCCAGCCCCAGACTTCAGGTCCTACGCATGACGCCCTGAGGATCTGCCCGGAGGACTTGACCTCACGTGCTGTCACCCTGCTGGACAGGAACACCGGGCTTCCCGGAGCTGGTGCCTGGGGGCTTTTCCCCAGGAACCCCCCTGCCCTTCACCCCCAGAGCTCTGCAGACACCCCAGCTTTATGGCTGAGGAAGCAGAAGCTCAGATAAGAAAGGCCAACCTAGGGTCCCGTGTCTGTGCTTCTGATCCCAGCATCCGGGGCTCGGGAGCCCCTGGCCCGGCCCTGCCTCCCTCCAGAGCCCCGTCGGCTGCCGCGTGTGCCGCGTGCCCCTCACACTCAGCTTCCCAGCTCGACTGGCAGCTCTCCAGGAGTGTCCTGGGGCTTCAGGCCTCTGAGCCTTTGCACACTCTGTTCCATCTGCCTGGACATCTAGTCCCACTGCCGTCGTCCTCCAGCCTTAACCGGGATGTCACTGCTTCCAGAGCCTTCTTGGATCACCCGTGACTGGGCCAGTACCCCCGAGGTGTCTCCCATGGACCTCTGTCCCCTCACCTGCAGTGCCCTGTCACAGTTGCTGGTCTGTCCTTCCCTCTGCACCAGGAGCTCCAGGGAGGCGGGGAACTCTGCCGTCACCAGCCCAGCACCTGCCTCCAGGGAAGGCCCTTTAGGGCCCGAGTGAACAAACAAATCAAACGTTTCACGGCAGACGGATGGCTGCCTTCACTGAGTGCTTGCCCCGGTCAGCTCTCTGACGCATATTATCTCATTTAATTCTGCCAACAACCTTAGGAGGTAGAAACTGAAGGCAAAAATCACACCGGAGACAAGCGTGCAGCCAAGATATTTATTCACCAGTCTTTATGGCTGGTCAGAGGTAGAAGAATTACGGAGAGAGAGGAGTCAGGGAGAGGGGAGTGTGCACACTCTGAACAGAAGGTGGGTGCCTGGCCGCGCTGGCTGTGGTCTCTGGAGCTGTCGGCTGGGGCAGCTGCCGTTGGGCTGGAGACAGTAAGTCTGGAGCTGTTGCGGTGGCTGCCTCCTCTCAGCAGGGACAAGCTGTTGTGTCTGAGCTCCGGGCAGGCAGGAGCTTTAAGTAGGGATTTCTGGCGGGGCGGGGGTGTGTGTGTGTGTGCCAGAGCGACCTTTAACGCTATTGGCTCTTTGCCCAGGGCACAGGGCGACCTTTAAGCCCATTGGCTCCTGTCTGGGGAACAGAGCGACCTTTAAGCCCATTGGCTCCTGCCTGGGGAAAATGAAACCAGGTTGCTTCTCATGGAAATTTCCATGGGGGAGGTGGCCCATCGGCCCAAGCCTATCTATCAGAAACCTTCACTATCTCCATTTGAAGGATGGGAAATGAAGGCACAGAGAAGTCAATTCTTTGCCCACGATCACACAGCTAGTACTGGTGAAACTGGGAGTCCAGCCCAGGTCACCGGACTCCAGCACCCCTATGCTGTCCGGCTTCTGAGATGCCTCTAAAAAAGCCAAAATACGTGGAACAGAAGAAACTCATGGCATAAGGATCAAAACGCCATTCTAGTTGACTGTCCACACGAGCAAGTGCCTTTAGGATAAAAGTGAGCTAAAGTGAAGATTCTCACAATGCCCGGAGCAGGCCCAGCGGGGACGCAGCCAGGCTGCGGCTGCCTGGCAGGTGGTGGCCGAGGTCCCCAGCCTGCGCTGGCTCCGCAGAGCCCGACTCACAGGGCTCGGTCGCCTGGCGCCTGCGAGGTGGTGACGCTTTATTGTTTCCTTCCTTTTTCTTTCTTCTTATTTCTGTCTCTTCCCCCTTTCTTTATTGTCTCAAATTTCCGCCTCATGCCACAAAAATGCGAAGCCTGCCCCGTCCCTGGGGACACACAGCAGGGGCACCTCGCCTGCCACACCCGCCCGCCCTCCAGCACCCAGTGTCACAGCGCTCGGGCAGGGCGTCCCCATTCGTCCTTCCCGGTCCTCGTGGTCACCAGCGTCCCCACTGGCCCCTCCGCAGAGGGTGGGGACAGCAGGGAGGAGACCCCGGAAGGGAGAGGGGCTGTCAGCATGGCGCTGGGCAGAGGACGGTGGAGGAAGTCCCCGACGGCGTCACCGCCGGGCACGACTCTGCCGTGATGGATTCTCGGGAATCTCGAGGAGACGCTGCCCGCGAGGCCCAGGTCAAGGGGTCCAGGCCAAGGTGGCCGCCTCCTGGTGGGTCTGGGACTGGGAACTCGGGGCAGGGGGACACCAGGGACGGAGCTTCCCATCAGGGGGCTCCGGCTGCCAAGGGGCAACCCTCAGCCTCCCCTTCCTGGCCCGCTGGACGGCGGTGGACAGAGCCAGCTCCCCCGGCACACCGGGCTCCAGGACGCCCCGCCCGGGCCTCCTCCTGGAACCCGGCTCCTCTTCAGTGGGCGGCGGTGGGGCCCCAGGGCGGCCAGCCCTCGCCCCTGTCCCGTCCAGGGCTGCAGGGAGCCTGTGCTCGGGCATCTCCCAGGTGTCCTTCCTGGCCAGACGTCCCCCAGGTCCTGCTCGGGCAGCCTCGCCACGGCCCAAGCCAGGCTGGACTCCTGCACCCGCTCCTGCCTGGTGGAGGGCGCTCCCGGCTGCTCAGGTGGTGGCCGAGGTCCTGCGTCCCCAGCCTGGGCTGGAGGGTGTGCCCACGGGGACAAGGTCCGCGGCTGGCTCTCTAGGCCCCGGGGCTGCCCGGCCTTCTCCCTCCCCCACACAGCCTGCAGCGGCCACCCCTCCCAGAGCTGGCTCAGCCCATCCGGCCAGGAATCCTGACTCCCGGGCACCCACTGCCACCCTGGTCCTGTCCCATCACTCGCGCCCTGTGGCACAGCCAGCCTCGTGCTCACCCCTCGCCCCCTCCCGTCTAGTGGACCTTCAAAAGCAAACTTCCGGCCAGGCGTGGTGGCCTCACTTCTAGATCCAGCACCTAGGGAGGCTGAGGCAGGAGGATCGTGAGTTCAAGGCGAGCCTCAGCAACTTAGGCCCTGTTCCAAAATAAAAAATAAAAAGGGCCGGGGATGTGGCTCGTGGTAAGGAACCCCAGGTTCAATCCCTGCTACCAAAAAAACAAAAGTGGACGTGGGGTCTTGTCGCTCCCCTGCTTAGAACTCTCAAATGTTCCCTAGCACACGTTGGACCTGGGCCGGATCCCCGCTGTGGGTCACTGGCCCCCCGCCTGCCCCCGCCTGCCTCCCACAGCACACAGTAGCCTCCTTGCTGTTCCTTGGCCTTTCCAAGCACGTCCAAGCCACAGTGCCTTTGCACTGCCATTTTCAATGCCAAGATGGCCCTCCCACAGGTCCCAGGCTGGCCTCGTCTCTGTTCAGATCATGTTTCCAAAGCTGCCGCCTCACCTGGCAGCCGCCTCCAGCCTCGTCCTGCTCAGAGGCCCCCACCCCAGCCCAGCCCGCACCTGCCTGGTGCGCCTTTGTGGAACCGAGTCCCGCTGCATTGACTCCGTGCCTGTCTGCTTCCCCAGTGATCGTGGCTGAACATCGGGGACTTCCTGTTCCCCACTGTTTCCCCCGGGCCGAGCGCTCGTGGGCCCCTCACCAGCCGGTGCGCGAGAGTTTGTGGGATAACTGAAAGAGCCAAACATCCCTGGAGGCCGAGCTGCGATGTGCAGTCCTGGGAGCCCCGCCCGGTGACTATTTGTTGCATGAACTGATGTGAAGTTACTTGTCCTTCCGACTCTCAGTTCCTTGTGAGCAGACCCGTAGCTTGAGTCCCTTGCATTTTTCATGAAGCTTTAGTAAGCTGTGTGACCTTGGGTGAGTGACTTGACCTCTCTGGGCTTCCGTTTCACCCGTACAATGAGATCGCTAATGGCATCTGCATCACAGGTTGTTGGAAGGATCAAATGAGTTCATCTATGGTAAGATCTCGGAACCTTGGCTGGCACCAAGTAGGTGCCCGTGAGGAATTAGCTATTACTATCATCTCGGTCTTGACACATAGTAGGTGCTTTAACAGCTATAAGGTAGGGGATGGAGCAAACACGGCGTTGCCTCCAGCTGAACCTGGGGAAGCCCGTTCCTGTTACCCTTTGCTTTTCCCAGACGAGGAGCCGGGAACCGTGGACAGCATGGGCGGCGCTGGCCTGGCGTTGGGAGCGCAGCCTGCCGTCAGCGCCTGCTGCGTCTGCGGCTGGCCCAACCCCAAACCTTTGCTCGCGGCCTCGGCCCGGCCAGGGAGCCCTCATCCTGTATTTGTGGGTTGAACTTCATTTTTTGTGGTCTTTTGCTTTTTCTTCTGTTCCGGATTATAAAAGTAATATATGCCCACTGTGGGAAGTTTACAATGAGCATAAAATTACAAAGGGCAGGAAAAAAGCAGGTTACAAATCAGCATGAACGGCTTGAATCCACTTGCGTAAAACGGTTTTTTATGTATTTACAAAGAGCCGGGCGGGCGGGATCCGGGGAGGGAGGGGCTGTCCCCGGGCTGCCGGCCTCCTGGCGGTGACGCTCCTGCTGTTCTCTCCTTGATGCTGTTGGAACCTTTATACAAATGTGTGTCACTTTTTTTTTTCCCCCCAAAATAAACTTTTTTGATCATCGTTTTAAAATGGAAGCAGGTCCTGGAGCCGCGGTCCTTGGGACGGGTCTTCGTCCACTGGGACGCCGTCTCTGAGGGGCGTCCCCCGCCCTTGCTTTGAGGTCCTCGTGGAGGCTGACGGGGGCTCGGGCTGCTGCTTGTGGACTGTGAGGTCACCAGCGCCCGTCCCTCCATGCGACGTCACGTCGGGGTCGCAGAGCTCCAGGGGACATCCTCCTGTCCCAGGAACCTCTGTCCCAGGAACAGCCTCTTCCCATGTCCTCCCCCCACTGAGGAAGGGATTCGTTGAATGAATAAAGGAACTCAGAACCGCAAAAATAAAGAAGTAAACCAAGTGCTTCTTAATTCTCCTACTCAGAGATCCCTGTAGTCCTTTTGGTATTCCGCCTTTATTTCCATCCATACAGTTTTTCCCTGTATTGTATATGAGGGTATTAGAAAACACATGTCACACCTCTTTTCTTTCTTTCTTTCTTTTCTTTTTTTTTTTGGTACCAGGGATTGAACTCAGGGTTACTCTACCACTGAGCCTCATCCCCATCCCTTTTTTTGTATTTTATTAGAGACAGGGTCTCACTGAGTTGCTTAGGGCCTCACTGCTGCTGAGGCTGGCTTTGAACTCACAATCCTCCTGACTCAGCCTCCCAAGTGCTGGGATTACAGGCGTGCGCCACCCCGCCTGGCACACCTCTTTTCTTGACTGATAGCACAGCACAAGCATTCCTTAAGGTATTAAGAAGTATTATTTCCTGCCAGGCATGGTTGGTGGCTCACGCCCACAATCCCAGCAGCTCAGGAGGCTGAGGCAGGAGGATCGAGAGTTCCAAGCCAGCCTCAGCAATTTAGCGAGGCCCTAAGCAACTCAGTGAGACCCTGTGTCTACTTAAAATGCAAAATAGGGCTGGGGGTGTGGCTCAGAGGTCCAGTGCTGTGGAGTTCAAAACAAGAAGTATTATTTCCTGAGTCACCCACAGTCCTCAGCCAGGGTGGGGTGGTTTTTTGTGCCCCAGGGGGCAGATGGCAGTGTCCAAGACCTTCTGGGGAGTGATTTAGGAGGGGCGTTGCCCACTGTTGAACATGACGTGACCCCCAGGACTCGCCCACCCCTCTGCCAGCCCTGCGGGGGCTGAGAACCCTGTGGGGACCCGAGGGCCTTGGGGACCGCAGGGACCACAGGACCCGCGTCCTCCTGCTGGAAATGGAATCCTTCTGGTTTCTCGCCAAGCTGAGGATGGGGGCTAAGGGCGTGGCTGCGACCTCCCCGCTCCACGCTGTTCCCTTCGGGTGACTGCAGGGCCTGGTTCCTGGGGAGGCTGACGGACAGCGGCGCTGACCTTGCCTGACCTGGGCCTCCTGTCCTCTGCCACAGCTGCGGTTGCTCCCGGCTGCGAGGCCGTCAGGGAGAGGCCCCAGACCTTCCCGGCCGGGCGCTGGCTGTGCTGGGGGGCTGGCGGGGCCTCACCTGGACCTCGAGGCTGCCTGGGTCACCACCATCCCGAGCAGTCTCCGCCCTGGGAGCCCAGGGAGGAGTGGGCGGCAGCTAGCGAGGTGGGTACTGACAGGCACTCTGCGCTGACGGAGGCCAGCGATGCCCGACCACGAGGCACAGTCTGGACACCTCCTTGGAGTGGGCCAGGGCTCATGGCTGCCCCTCCAGAGCCTCCCCTAGGGGGCGCTCACCACCCCGGCACAGCAGAAGCCGCGCTCCTTCACCAGGAACGCACTGAGTCCCTCCAGGGCCAGGCACTGCGGACAGAGAGACTCGCTCTCACCCATGACTTCCTGGAGGGGACGGAGTCACATAAATTATGTAAAATACAATGTCAGGAAGCGATTGATGTTTGAAACAAAAATACACTGGGGACAGGGCACAGTGGCATGGCAGGGAGTGCTAGTCTAGACAGGAGTCTGAGATGGGATCTCTGAAGAGGAGTATTTTAAAGGGCCTCGAGCACTGGGACTATCTGAGACCAGCAAGTGCAAAGGTCCTGGGGCAGGAATGTGTCGGCAAGTGTGACGAGGCTGGGCCACACCTGGTGGGAGTTCCACTCCACCCGAGGGTCTGGGCAGGGTGAGGAAGAGCCCATGCCCATGTCCATGCCAAACACCGAGAGTGCCCGGCTGCTGAAGGGAGGAGGGAGTGCGGGAAGCAGGAACGCAATGGGGAGCCCAGGGAGGGATGGGGCATGGTGACGGGGACCTGGCCTGAGCGGTGGCACAGGCGGTGGGAAGGGGACAGATTCCAGGCACATTTTGCAGACAGCCAATGGTGTGCCCGTGGGTTGCACAGGGGCCCAGGGTGAGGGAGGCCCCCGAGTCCCAGGGAGCCCCGACGCCGTGGGGTCTGCTGGGTCCGTGCCCGTGGCGCGCCCACCAGGTGGGACCACGCCAGCAGCCAGCCTGGGCACCCCCACAGTCCCAGGCCCATCCACTTGCTGCGGACTCTTGCTTCTCCAGTGGGGGGCGCTCTGGGAGCCGTGGGGCCGTCACCAGGGTCAGACCGCGGTGGTTCTGCACCCCTGAGGTCTAAGAGGTGGGGGGCATGGCCAGAGGACAGCGATCTTCATCTTCCCCGATGAAGGGCAAAAGTCACACCGGAGACAAGCGTGCAGCCAAGAGATTCATTCACCAGCCTTTATGGCTGGTCGGAGGTAGAAGGAGTACGGGGAGAGAGGAGTCAGGGAGAGGGGAGTGTGCGAGCTCTGGTGGGAGAGAGGAGTCAGGGAGAGGGGAGTGTGCGAGCTCTGGTGGGAGAGAGGAGTCAGGGAGAGGGGAGTGTGAAAGCTCTGGTGGGAGAGAGGAGCCAGGGAGAGGGGAGTGTGCAAGCTCTGGTGGGAGAGAGGAGCCAGGGAGAGGGGAGTGTGCAAGCTCTGGTGGGAGAGAGGAGCCAGGGAGAGGGGAGTGTGCGAGCTCTGGTGGGAGAGAGGAGTCAGGGAGAGGGGAGTGTGAAAGCTCTGGTGGGAGAGAGGAGCCAGGGAGAGGGGAGTGTGCGAGCTCTGGTGGGAGAGAGGAGCCAGGGAGAGGGGAGTGTGCGAGCTCTGGTGGGAGAGAGGAGCCAGGGAGAGGGGAGTGTGCGAGCTCTGGTGGGAGAGAGGAGTCAGGGAGAGGGGAGTGTGCAAGCTCTGGATGGAGGGTTGGTGCCTGGTCGAGCCAGCTGTGGTCTCTGGAGCTGTCTGCTGGGCAGCTGCCGTCAGGCTGGAGATGGTGGGTCTGGAGCTGTTGCAGTGGCTGCCTCCTCTCAGCAGGGACGAGCTGTTGTGTCTGAGCTCTGGGCAGGCAGGGACTTAAGTAGCGATTTCTGGTGGGGGGGGGGGCGCGTACCAGAGCAACCTTTAATGCCATTGGCTCTTTACCCAGAGAACAGAGTGACCTCTAAGCTGATTGGTTCCTGCCTGGGGAAAATGAAACCAGGTTGCTCCTCATGGAAATTTCCATGGGGGAGGTGGCCCATCGGCCCAGGCCTATCTATCACCCGAGAGGCTTCAGATTTTGTGAACACGCTGACATTTCTTCCACGTGGAAGGTCATCTTCACAAGGTCACTGGGCAGGTGTGACATCACGAGGAGCACGTGGGTGAGGGTGCGCCTGCAGGTCCAGTGAGGGCTACAGGAGGGTGCAGGACACTGCCCTTTCCCGGCTGTCCTCTGAACAGCTATGGTCCCTTTCCTTTCCTGAGATGCAGAAGAGCTGGCCTCCACCCTGGGGTGGGCAGAGAAAGGCAGACAGGCGCTGGGCAAACCAGACCTCCATGCCTGCAGATCCCCGCGCACTAGTTACCTGGTCTCATTTATAAAACGGGACTGATATTTTCAACAAAGAAACTATTAGCAGGTGATTCGCAGTTTCAACAGCATAGAGTCACCATGGTGATCAAATTAGACACAACGTAGAATGCGTTCAGCAAAAGCCGACAGAGAAGAGCGACTGAGTCACTCTTGGCTGCGATTTGTGATGGGACCAGGATGCTTTGGGCTGCAAGTAGCAGGAGACCTGCTCTCATTTCCTGTTGTTGGAATGAGTTACCATAAACCTGGTGGTTGAAAATGGCGCAAATTTGCTCCCTTACTGTCCTGTAGGTTAGGAGGTTGGTGTGTGGCGACTTACCAGATTAAACAAGGCTCTTCCGGGGCCGTGTTCCTTGGTGGAGCGTCTATGGGGGGATTTGTCTTCTTGTGTTTTCGAGATCCTAGATGCCACCACTTCCTCCATCTTCGAAGTCAGCAGCGTTGTGTGTCTGATGATCTTCCTCAGGTACATCTCCCTCTGACCACTGCTTGGAAAGGTTCTCCAAGTCTGAGAACTCTTACGACTACAGAGGGACCAACCAGATAATCCAGGGCATATCAGCATCTTTAACCCTAATCGTATTTGAAAAGTCCCTTTTACCTTTAACACATTTAAAGTTTTTAGGGATATTGCTTGGACATCTTTGGGGATCATTATTCTGCCTACCATACCAGCTCAAATAAGCTTTGATATTTATTGCCTTGTGAAAAAAAAAAAAAAAAAAAAGACTGACGGTACTATGGGCTTCAGGCACAGTTTGATCAGGGCTTGACCTTTGCTTCTGTGTTTCTTCATTCTTTGCCTTCCAGGATTTCTCCTTAAAATAGTTTATTTCATAGTTGCAGGAAGGCTTCCAGCAGAAACCAGTGTTGGGCAATGCTTTTTTCTTTCCCCTTTCGGGGGCAAGAAACAACTTTTCCCACATCCATAGAACAAGTATCCTGAGCTATGCTCTAAAAAAAAAAGACTATCTCTGATAGAGAATCCCTTTGGGGAATCACAGTTATCCTGATTATTTGCCCTGGAGGTGGGGGTGGGATTTGTCCCACCAACATACTGGGCAGTTGTGGTGGGGGAGGGGAAGTCACCACAAGGACCAGGGCAGTGACCCGTGCCCTAGCCAGGGAGGGCGCTGAGTGTTTTAGATCATCAGCTCCTTCATCTCCACAGCTCTGAAGGAGGACAGCACTATTCTCATCCTGTGCTCGTGACTGAAGGAACGAGGCTCAGAGAGGTTAGGTAACTTGCTGTAAATCACACAGGCAGGACGTCCTGGAACCGCAGCTGTGAGGCAGGACTTGGGGACACGTCAGGCATTGCGGTGTGGCTGAAAGGCCAGAGGTGGGGCCCATCCCTGTTCTGGATGCCAGTGGACATGCAGAGAGATGCCGGAGACGTGGATGCCTCGGATGGGCGACTGACCTCGCCCCAGGAAGTGGGGAGCCCCGCGCAACCTTGTGCAGTGCGCTGGGGACGTGCCCGTGCGGGAGTCCAGGCCGCCACGGCTGGACGTGGGCCAGCTGGCAGGGCGGGAGGGGTGGGCTTCCCCAAGCTTGAATCTTTTTCCATCTTAACTCGGTTCTCGGCGGCCTCCCACTCCAGCCCGCGGGGAGGTTGGGCCTCGCAGCCAGCGGACTGTCAGGACGGGCCTGGCCCAGCCAGCCAGGGAGGCTGCGGCCCTCTGCGGCCCCGGCTGGCTGGGCGGGGGCCAGCGCTCCCGATGACAGCCAAGGCCCTTGGCCGGGCTCTGGGGCCAGGACAGCCTGTCCCTCCCGCTCACGGTCACTGGCCCTCCCACCAGCGGGCCGGGCTCCCTGGTCTTATCTGGTGATGAGAGGACGTGCGGGAGGTGACCAGGAAGAGGGGGAGGTGCACCCAGGACCCAGCGGGCAGCGGGGAGGCCGGCGGGGAGGCTGGCGGGGGGGTCCAGCTGTGGGGTCTGGCTGGAGGCCCCGGGACCCAGCACTTCTGTGGCCTGGGCACAGGAGCCGGGTCCCCCAGCTGGGGTCTCTCCGCACGGCTCGGGCGGGCCCAGGACCCGGCTGGCCTCCTCTCTTCACCTGTTGACGGCAGAGCTGGTCACGTGGCCTCTCAGGACCTCCCTGGTGGCCGCTGTCCAGGATCAGCGTGGCTGTGATGGAACAGCGGTTGTCCCTGTTGTCACCGACGCCATCGCCCGAGGCACGCACGGATGAGTGTGCTTGCTTTAGTGAGAAAGGGCCAGGCTGGACCTGGCATCCGAACTGGGCGACCCCAGCGCCTGTCCGACCTCAGGGCAAAGGGGCAGGTCACCCACGTCCCAGCTGGCTCCAGGGTCCCGCAGAGCACGGAGGGCAGCGCAGCTGGCGCGAGCGAGGCCGGGAGACCCCGGGGCAGGCAGAGCCCCCTGAGCTCGTGTGTGAGTGTGTATGTCAGTGTGTGTGAGTGTGTATGTCAGTGTGTGAGTGTGTATGATGAGCATGAGAGTGTGTGTGTGTGTGTATGAGCATGAGAGTGTGTGAATGTGTGTGTGTGTGAGTGTGAATGTGTGGATGTGAGTGTGTGAATGTGTGTGTGAGTGTGAGAGTGTGTGAATGTGTGGATGTGCGTGTGTGAATGTGTGTGTGAGTGTGTATGTCAGTGTGTGTGAGTGTGTATGTCAGTGTGTGAGTGTGTATGAGCATGAGAGTGTGTGTGTGTATGAGCATGAGAGTGTGTGAATGTGTGTGTGTGAGTGTGAATGTGTGGATGTGAGTGTGTGAATGTGTGTGTGTGAGTGTGTATGTCAGTGTGTGTGAGTGTGTATGAGCATGAGAGTGTGTGAATGTGAGTGTGAGAGTGTGAATGTGTGGATGTGACTGTGTGAATGCGTGTGTGAGTCTGTATGTCAGTGTGTGTGTGTATGAGCATGAGAGTGTGTGAATGTGTGTGTGTGAGTGTGAGAGTGTGAATGCGTGGATGTGAGTGTGTGAGTGTGTGTGTGTGAGTGTGAACCTATGAGTATGTGTGTGTGTGTCAGTGTGAGTGTGTGTGAATGTGAGCCTGTGAGTGTGTGTGTGAGTGTGAGCCTGTGAGTGTGTGTGAATGAGTGTGAATATGAGCCTGAGTGTGTGACTGTGAGTGAGTGTGAGTGTGTGCACCTGTGAGTCTGTGAGTGAGTGTGAGTGTGTATGGGTGTGTGAGTGAGTGTGAGTGTGTGAGTGCGTGTGCCGGGCTGTGCTGGAGGCTCTGATGGGGAGGGTCTTTGCGGTGCTAGATGTGGCAGCTGACCTGGGGACCAGTGCTGAGGTCACCACCCACACTCGTGTCGGGCAGCACGAGTGGTGGACAGCAGGCGGTGGAGCCTGGCCCTGTCCCCAGCAGGTGGTGGCGTGGCGCTGTGGCTGCTGCTGGCCGTCCTGAGGACCGGCTGTGCCTGTGCTCTGCTCTCCTGGGAGGGGCAATGGCAGTCCCGGCAGAGCCGGGCGAGGGCTGGCGACTGAGGTGCCGGCCGTGAGCCCTGGCAGGTGGTGCCGCTGCTATGGCCAGCGCAGGGGACCCGCAGCTTCCTCCCCTTTGGGGACTGCAGCTGCCGCTCCCACAGTGCCGTGGGTCCTGGGGACCCAGTCACAGGAGTGGACTGTGGGTGCAGGGACAGCGTCGGAACCTTCCGGGGACCCTCAGCAGCGCGGTTCTGCCCCGGCCCTGCCCGCGGGGGTGAGCGGGTGGGGGGACCCAGGTGTTCTCACTGTTACCTTGTGCCAGGGTTTCCGTGGCCTCCTGAGAAGCGGCCACCTCGCCTGGCCAGAGGCGGACCCTGGCGCCTGGAGCCTGGTGCGCCCCCTCAGTGGCCGGGGGCTGGACTCGCGCTGAGCGGCTCAGCCTGGGCACTCCGGGCTCCTCCACCCGCTCAGAAAAGCGGCTCCGGCCCAAGCAGGGGGCAGCTGGTGGCCTCCAGCTCTGATGGCACGGCCACCTGGGCCCTCTGGGCTCCCACAGACCCTGCTCGTGCCCAGGGACCGCAGGACAACCTGCTTCCTGGCCTCCTCGCGGTTCCGAGCTGGCCAGCCGCGCCTCACAGCCCGAGAGGAGCGCTTGGCACGCACGAGGCCGCGGCTCTGCTGCATTCCCGAGGCCTCAGAGGAGGCTCAATGACAGGGCGTGATTGGGGGCCACCCACCCACCCAATTATCTCCTTGGTGGATGCCTGGAATTCCGCCCCGGGAGCCTCATTCTTTTGGAGCAGATCGCGGCCTTATCTCGGCTCTGCCCCGCGTGCGAGCCCCCGGGACGCGTAACATACCTGAGGAGGGTGCGTGTCGACACACTCCCCTCCGGGCGGGGCCGTCCAAGTCTTGGGGCTCCACGCTCAGCACCCCTCCCAGTCCCAGCGCTTTCAGCCTCTTGGCAAACGGGGTCCTGCTTCTGCTGCACGATGCCCGGGGGACAGTGGGCAAGACGCGGTCCGTCCTGGGGGCCGTGGCTACTCTCGCCGTCCCTGGCACCTTGCCCAGCACCCAGCGCACAACGGAGCTCACTGAACGTCTGTGGAGGGAGCGAGCGGAGCTCTCCATCTAGCCCACGCGGCGGGGCTGGGTGGGCTCTGAGCCCACGCTCGGGACCCCGCTGCCTGGGCTGGCCTCCTGGCCGTGCGACCTCAGGCCAGTGTCTGCACCTCTCTCTGCCTCAGTCTCCAGATGGTCCACATGGGCATCAGAGGGCTCTTGGGAGGGTGCCCTGGGTTCATCTCCGTGCAGGACTTAGCGCACTTCCTGGCACAGGCGAGCGCGATGTAAGTGTTTGCTGAATGACTACAGCCCCGCGAACTCGACCCCACACCCATGGAAGGCGTCGGCTCGCGTTCCTGGCTGGTCTGCCGGCTGCTCGTGGCGGGGACGGCACTTACCCATGCGCTCTGTCCTCGGGGGCTGGCACGGGGCAGACATCAGTGCGTGCTGGTGGGTCCGGCTGACCTCGCCCTCCTGGGCCCAGGTCTGACTTTCCCACCGGGAGCCGCGTGCCTGGCAGGGCTGGGCGCTGGGCAGCCTGGGTGTTTGGCTCCCCGGCAGGGCGGTGTTCCCTGCCTGCTTGGACGTAGACAGAAACTGTCCACACACAATCGATGCTCACGAGGCAGAGACAGGTGCAGAGGCGGGAATGGCCTGTACCTGTCACAGCGTCCCCACACGCGATGGGCGATCGGTAAATACACAGTACTGACGTCTGGGTGGCCGGGAGCCGCCATTCTGTTCGCGGCATTCCTGGGCGCGCTCTGCTACGTCAGCTCGGGTCCTGGGCGTGGCCCAGCTCTCTTCAAGTTCCTTCCTGTTTTCTAAATTCCCCCTGCACGTGGGGGTCCAGCCGTGTTCCCACGGCTCGTCCCTAGATCTCTGCCTACATCTGGTCGCTCCTCCCCTTCCACGGAAGCCACACGCCCGCGCCACCAAGCCAGGACCGAAGTTTGGTTCATTCACTCAACAAACATTCACCGCGCCGTACGCGGCCCCTCGGGGGACTTTTGCTGAAGATGGGCTACGCACTGGGCATTGCACTGAGAAGCAGGGACCCCAAACTTATGGTCTGGGGGGTGGAAAGCAAACCAAGAATTAAATAATCACAGGAGGCAAAGGGGCTGAGGCTGTTGCAGGGCCACAGAACGCGTGGCCCTAACGGGCTCTTGGGCATCGGGAAGGTGCTTTAGGAGACAGTTTGAGGCGAGCCCCCAAGGACAGAAGTGAGTCAGCAGGTGGAAGAAGGGCAGGGCCAGGTGGAGTGTAGACCTGACACCAAGAGCCAGGCAGGTTTGAAATGGAGAATCCGATGGGAGATGTCAGAGTTTGACATGAAATGAGGTTAGCGCTTTAAAACACAAAATTGGTGATTTTTAAGTTTTTTTTTTAAATCACCCAGAGGTACAATTTATATCTAATAAAAGTCACCAGTTTAAGTGTACATACAACTCAACCATTTTTGACAAGGATGTAAAGTCGCACACTTTCTCAAGGTCTAGAAGTGTCCATTGCTCCCCAGAGTTCCTTCTTCACTGCTGAGTAATAGTCCTTGGAGGGGCCATGCTGCAGTTTGGTTACCCTCTCACCAGCCAGAAAGGCTGCGGAGAAGGCTGCCCCTGCTGCAGAGCTCATGGCCTTACGGCCTCTCCACATTCTTGAAAAGTCTGGGAGGTTGGTTGCCTGGGGGAGGGAATAGCAGGCATTCCTTAGGAGAGGCCAGACTGGCTTTCTTCTTCTTCTTCTTCTTCCCTGTCTTCTTTCCCTGTCCCTCCCCCTCTTCTCCTTCTCCTTCTTCTTTTTTTGGTACTGGGGATGGAACCCAGGGGTACTTCACTGAGCTACATTCCCAGTCCTTTTTATTTTTTATTTTGAGACAAGGTCTCACTAAGTAGCTGAGGCTGGTCTTGAATTTGGGATCCTCCTGCCTCAGCCTCCCGAGTCACAGACATGTGCCACTATGGCCTGCAGACAGGCTCTCTTGTGTGCAGGGAGACACGGGTCTCCATAGCCAGCCTTGTGTGTGTGTGTGTGTGTGTGTGTGTGTGTGAATGTCCTGCATCCTTCATATCCACAGTCCAGGCCTGACCAGCTTAGCAGCAGCAGGAGGACTCATGAACAAGTTGGGGTCAGAGAAAAGGACCGTTCCGTGTCCGTGGAGGCTGGTTCTTCTCCACTGCACTGGGTACGTCTCTCCCTGCCGTGCACCACTCCAGCTGACACTCCAGTGGGGGTTGCACTGGCAGGGGGCTGCCTTGGAGGACAGAGGACGGCCGTAGCTGCCACTCGAGGCCAGGGCAGCCGGAATCTCTGGGGAGGGGGACCGAGCTATCAGCATCCGTTGAAGACCGCCCCAGATGATGTCAACGTGCGGCCAACGCTGAGAAAATCGTCAGGTTGGGAAAATGTGAGCAGCAGGTTCCCGGAGGTTAGCGTTCACAGGAGTCGTCAGGAGGTGTGGTTAGCAGGGCAGATTTTAGTTTGGAGGTTTGGGACCCGCCTGAGAGCCCGGCGTGTCCACGGACCACACTTTGAGTAGCTCGGCGCTGCAGGAGGCGGGCGGCTGTCTGGGCATCTCCTCTGCACACAGCGGCGACGTGGGGCCAAGCGCCGACCTCCCCAGCCTCAGCCTGGCCCAGGGCTGTGGCCTCCTGGCTGCTGGCCTGCCTCGGGCTGTCCTTCCATGGGGAGCTGCCCTCACCCCCACCCGGATTACACTGCACCGGGGCTCCCTTGCCTGCCCTACTCCTCCCGTGCCGGGTTTAAGAGCCTGTGGTGGGGCGGAGGGCCGGCAGGAGAAGCCCAGGAACAGATGATCCCATCTCTTCTGCTCTCCAGGCCTCACTGTGGAGTCAGTAGAGGCCCAGGTCATTACTATTGTAAAGACCTACACTTATTGAGCGCTTGCTGTGTGCCCAGACCCAGGCAGAGCACACTGCATATATATATATATATATATATATGCCTTCTCCCACAACCCCGGGAGGAGAGGCTGTGATGACCCCATTTCACTGGTTAGGAGACCGGGGCTCTGAAAGGTGAAGTTCTTTGCCTGAGATCACATGACTTGCAAATGGGGGGGGTCTCCTGAGCTGGCTCCGTCTCCCAGGAACCTGCTCCGGCCACGGAACCCGCTCCCAAAGGCCACCTTGTGCTCCGGTAGAGCTTCCTGCCCTCCTAATGCCACCTGCAGGTGCGGGGCCCTTCCCTGGGGTGCCCAGAGGAATGAGCCTCCCCGGCAGCTCTGACCCCGAAACGAAGGAGAGGAGCAGGCACCTTGGGGCCCTCGGGCAAAGCGGGCCCCAGCCGCCAACCGGAAATTAACTCAAAGGGAGAGAGAGCCGAGGCCGCGCGGGCGACAGGCTGCTCTCTGTTCTGCATTAAGTAACAAAGGGAAAGCCCACAGCGCGCGGGGGCCGCTTCCCAGGCACCACCCGGACTCCTGGAACATCTTTATTCACTTACCCAGGGGTTCAGGAAATTCTCTTCCAAGCCAGTTTTATTGGAGATTTTGGAAGCAAAGCTCACAGTCTCTCAATCAGTAACAGATGAAAAATGCTCGCAGCGCATATTTTGGGGGGGACGCTTGCCCGGTCTGGTCCCATCGGAAGGGCCTGGCCCTGGACATGCCCATGTGATCACACATTGCTGGGAAATGAAGCTCAGGACGGTTCTAGAAACCGGAGTCATCGGCACGGGGGGCACTGGGAAGGGGGCGTCCGGCCTGAGGCAGACGCAGGGTCTCCCCGGGCCTCGCCAGGGCTGGGCTCTGGTTCCCGGGGGCTGCGCCTTCCTTCGCCTGTTCTCCCCCAGCTTCCTCCCGGGCCGGTCAGCACAGCTCTCCAATCTGAGCCCGCACAGAATGGCACAGGTCCACTCTGTGGCTGAGCCGGGGACAGCACCCCGCACCCTGCAAGGCAGGTGGGCTGCCGGGTGTGCAGGAGTGGTCCCCAGGAACCTCCTCTCCCCCTGCACCCAGGTACACGGAGCTGGAGAAGATGGAAAAGACGGTCTCGCCACCCTCCGTCTCCATGGAAGGCAGGCGGGGAGGGGACAGGGAGGCCCCGGAGCACAGCTCTGGTCACCACCTGCCATCCACGTGCGGCAGGGCTGAGGCCAGGCCCACAGGCACAGCCAGGTCCGAGCTCGACCTCACCACGAGACTCGGCCCGTCTGTGCGGCCGGTGGGACCTGGGTGTCCTCATCTGCCCAACACCGGGGTGGCAGGTGTCTCTCCAGGTGTCGTCTGAGGACCACCTGCTTCAGGACCATCTTGGGGTGGGGACACTTGGTGGGAACGCAGACCTCTGCGCGGGGTCCTCGGGAGGAGGGCGGGGAAGCTGCACGTGCAAACGTCTCCCCGGAAATTCTGACACCTCAGCGTAGCGTTGGCGCGAGGGTCGCGGAGAGCCTCAGGGCCCGATGACCCTACCAGCTGGACCACATCCCAAAGGAAGGAGGCTGATGGGACTCAGGTGGTCGGGGACACTGCGTGGAGAAGGCAGAGGGAGCTGGGTGCAAAAGCACAATGAAGACAAGAATGAAAACCGTGCTATTGCCGACTGAGCGACTTCCCAGCACTTAGTCCTGTGCTGAGGGCTTTCTGCGTATCATCTCATCTAACCGCCGGACAGCCCTGTCATATCATCTCATCTAACCGCTGGACAGCCCTGTCATATCATCTCATCTAACCGCCGGACAGCCCTGTCGGGTACGACCTCTTACCCCCATTTCACCAGCGAGGACACGCAGGCCCCTCTGGGAGCTGCTTGCCTAAGGTCTTCGGCTGCCTCCGGGGCAGACGGCAGAGGCCTCACTAACGAAATGCCGCAGGCTCCTTGGGGTCCTCCTGAAGTCTGGAGTCCCAGGGGTGGCCTTCAGGGGTTGGCCTCTGAGGCTCAGGGGACAGGAAGGGAGTGTCGCCCTACGTGCGTCTTTCATCACCTCCTCAGCCCCAGTGCAGTCAGTCCCGCTCACCGTTTTCTCCCCCACTCATGAGCTGATCAGACATTTATTCACCCACTAATTCATTTGTTTATCACTCTGTCTGTCTGCAGCAGACTAATTGGGGGTCGTATTAGAACTCTGAGGGAAACACACAAGTCAAATGCACTCAAGCAAAACAAGGAAGTCAGCACTACTTGTATCTAAACTGTCCAAAGGAGAGGGCATGCACGCTTTCAGTCACGGCTGGATCCAGGTGCTCAGGGCTTAGTGTCAGGAAATCTCCCTGGATCCTTTGGCTCTGCTTTTCTCCGTGTTGGCCTCACTCTCAGGCAGGCTCTTGTTTCTCCTCTGCCTGCAAATTTGCTTACCAGCAACAGCAGGCCTGGGTCCTGCCTGCTCAGTCACCCCATCTGAGTGAAGGTACCTCTTTCCCAAGAGATCAGCAAAAATCCCAGAGAGGCTTCTCATTGGCCTAACCTGGGTCACATGTTCATGCCTGAACCAATCCCTGAGGTTGGAGGGGTCAGGGCTCTGATTGGCTAAGGCTGGCCTGGGGACCAGCACCAACAGATTACATGGCCTGCGTCTGGAGGATGGAGTTCCCCCCGGGAAGCCTGACTTGCCGTTACTAAAGAAGAAAGTGGCCACTGGGCGGGCAAAACTGAGGGTGTCTTCTACCCAGGGGGAAGAATTTGGCAGGGTCCCGGGCTCCCCACCCAGTGCCGACTGGACGCCAGGCATGCTCAGTCCATCGCTGAGATTTCTTCTCAGTTTCACGATTGAATTAGGGGAAATGGCCGCTCATGGTTTGGAAACGCCAAGCCGTGATGTCCCTCTGTGGTCAGACCAGCACGTGGATACCTGCCCGCCCTGGGCATTCATGACATGCCTGGCCAAGCCCTTCATGGACAGGGCCTCCCGTGGTCCTGTTAGCAGCCTACCCCAGAAGCAGGACTGCTGACCCCTTTATGCTGGAGGAAGCTGAGGATCCAAGGAGCCTTAGGGAGGTCACAGCTGCCACCCGATGGCCAGAGCACAGGCTGCCAGGGCCCACGCCCCCTGCCTCTGCCGGGGCCCAGGTGGCCCTGGTCCACAGGGGACTCAGGGCGGGTGGGTGGCCCGTGTGGAACTGACCAGGAGGAAATGCCCAGTGACGAGGTTTTCTGAGACCGACCCCAGCTGAGCGGTGGCAGCCACACGATGCAGGCCCCACGGGGACAGGATTTGGGAGGGCACGCCCTCTGGCTTGTAGGGTAACCAAGGTCACCAGGCAGCCGGGAGGGCGGGAACCACATGTTTGCAGAGCGTCACGGAGGTTCCCAGAAGAACTGAGCTGGGCTAAGCAGGCTACCAGGAATCACGACCGTCCCGGTCCCCGTGAGCAGAGTCTGAGGACATCAGCACATCGAGAGCCCCGGGAACGCACTGTTCAGGGCTTGTGGACTCAGCTGTCAGGGCTGGGCGGGCCCCATTCCTGGGTCTAGGGAGAGGGGCGTCGCTGGGGACAGGAAGGCCCAGACTCGTCTCCAAAGGGAAGGCTGTCATTCAGCCTCCACCACACGGAGGCCGGCCCTGTGCTGCCCCACCAGAGTTTCCAAGAGAGCCTAGAAGTTTGGATTTTTATGTAAACACCGCCAGCCTTGAAAACTAAGTTTTAACCTTAAAAGGACACTATGGGGAGCGGGGCGGGGGAGGGGGAGGGGTGTGCACCTAAGTCCTCTTCTCGGGAGGCCGAGGCAGGAGGATAACAAGTTCTAGGCCAGCCTAAGCAACTCGAGGGACTCTGCCTCAAGATAAAAAATAAAAATTGCTGGGGAGGTGGCTCAGTGGCAGAGTGCCCCTGGGTTCAATCCCAGAACTGCAAAAGCAAAACAAAAGGAAAAACACAAAAAGGCTGAACCAACGTGTCCCCAAGTCTCGTGTCCCGGCCTCGCCTTTACCACTGAGGACGCTGAAGCCAGAGAGGGTGATAACCCACCCAAGGCCACACAGCCAGAAGAAGGACCAGGTCCGCCTTCCAGGCCCGTAGTCCCCACCCCAGGTCCCTTGCACGGGTCCGCAGGTGGCGGTCACGCAGCGCTCGGGCACCCAGGCACGGTCACACGGTCACAGCTCAGGCGGAGGCAGCGTGGCACGTCAGCCTCCAGTTTACAAACGAGGAAGTGGAGGCCAGAAGAGCTCGGTGCCGTGGCCAGCCCCACGGCCAGCAGGAGGAGTGCGGACCTCTGGCCCGGGAGGGCTGCTCTCTGGGCAGCGTCCAATCCTGAAGGCTGGGGTCCCGCCGAGTCGGCTTCCAGGAGCCTGCGGGCCCTCGGGGGAGAGAAGGGATGGCTACGAGGGAGGCTCGAATTAAATCCGCTCCCTGGAGCCCAAATGTGTGAGACAGAGGAGGAGGAGGGTGACCACAGCGGCTGGCTGGGGACGCCGGGTGACTTGGTGGGTCTGCGCAGCCGCCGCAGAGGGTGGGAGGAACCTGGGCAGAGGTCAGAGGGCGGGAGGAACCTGGGCAGAGGTCAGAGGGCGGGAGGAACCTGGGCAGAGGTCGTGCCCAGCGTCGCACCTGGAGGGGGCGTGGCTGGATGCGCACCCAGCGGTCCAGGTCCAGGAAGTCCCAGCTCTGGCAATGTCACCAGGAAGAGGCCCGGGGGGTGAGCTCCAGGAGGGTGCGGGCCCGTCCTGGAGGCAGACGATGGGCAGCAGCAGTTTCCTGGAGGCGAGGAGCAGAGCGGGCTGAGCCAGGGCCGGGCGCTGAGCCCAGGGGCACGGGCCCTCCAGTGTCAAGCCCACCCTGATGCCAGGCACAGCGGGGCACGCCTGTGACCCCGGGGCGCGGGAGGCTGAGGCAGGAGGACCGCCAGTTCAGAGCCGGCCTCAGCAACTTAGTGAGGGCCAGAGCAGCCCCCGAGGCCCCGTCTCTAAGTAAACACAGAAAGGGCTGGGGCTGCGGCTCAGCGGTCAAGGGTCCCCGGGTTCATCCCAGTACCAAAAAAAGCAAAGCAAAGCCCAAAGTGCTTTGGGAGGTTGGGCCCAAAGCCACACAGACCTGGGGAGGGGCCAGGGCCGCGACCCGCTCCTCGCCTCAGCTGCCCTTCCTGCTGCCCCGAGCTCTGCCCGCTCTGCCTGGGGTGCCTGGGCTCCCCAGGGTGGCCCACAAGCGTCAGAGTCCCCCTGCTCCACCTCTCGGCCACTTCAGGGCGAATCCCCCCAAAGCCGTTTGGCTTAAGACCAGAGTTCTGTGATCGCTCACGTGCCCGCGGAGGACAGGGCTCAGCTGGTGGCTCTTCCGCCCCATGTGGCGCCCACTGGGACTCCAGACACCCGGGGCTCCCAGGGCTGGGATGTCCAAGATGGCGGCTCTCAGGGCGGCGGTGGGCCGCGCTGGGGACCGAGCAGGAGCCGTGGGCGGAGCCCCTGCCTTCAGCTTCCCTTGCACACCGCTGGGTCCATTCTAAGGACCCCCTGCAAGCCGCGAGGCCGCTCCTGGCCGAGTGGCTGATGTCAGCGGAACGTCGTGTGGTCCCGGCTTTGGGAGCCAGGGCCGCTGCCCTGCCGGGCCCCTCGCTGCTTCTCCGCCCGGTTTCCAGGACCCTCGGCTCCTCCGTGTCCCCTCAGCGGCCCTGGCCACCTCGCCAGGCGCTTTACAGGGGACTCGTGTCTGGTGCGGCCCCGAGGGGCGGGAGGCCCTACTGCACATTTGCTGAGGGGAGGGAGGAAGGAAGGACAGCGGGAGGGACAGGCAGGCTGCAGCGGGCTCCGAGCCTGGCCTCCCTGGGCCTCCCACCCCTGCTCCACCCTCCTGAGACCTTAGCACTGGCTTTTCGCTTTGCCTGGAAAGTTCCTCCCCTCAAATTTTCTATGGCCAGGTCCCACCATGGGAATCCTGTTAAAAATCAACCCGTCTCCCTGCTGCAGGGGACGCTGAGATGCCAATGTCGTGCAGATGCTGTCATCTTAGCTGGGCGCCTGTCATCCCAGCACTTAGGAGGCTGAGGCAGGAGGATCGCGAGTTCAAAGCCAGCCTCAGCAATGGCGAGGCACTTGGCAACTCAGTGAGACCCTGTCTCTAAATAAAATACAAAAAAGGGCTGGGGATGTGGCCCAGTGGTCAAGTGCCCCTGAGTTCAATCCCCGGTACCAAAAAAAAAAAAAAAAAAAAAAAAAAAAAGATGCTGTCATCTTAAGAAAGCGCCACCTCGTCTGTCACTCCTCGCTTACGGAGGACAGCACTGTTTGGCAGCCCTGAGGCAGACCCCAGAGCCCCCAGGCGGCCCGCACCCTGTTCTCTTGAGTGCCCCGACATCCGGACACACGGACACCTCCCTGCATGCCTACGTGGTGGCCTGTGTGACGGCAGCGGCCTTTGAAAGGACCGCCTGTCGGAGGCAGAGGGAGGCCAGCTCACGGCGGAAAGAGGCCACTCTCCAGGCTAACGCGGGCGGCCTGGACTTGAGACAAACCAAACAAGCAGACAACAAACCGGCTGAGAGAGCTCTGCTGGCTTCCCTGCCTGGAAGGACAGCCGGGAGCGGGTCACGCTGGGACAGCAGTTTCCCCGTCGTTTTATCTGCGATCAGAGCCCCGGGACCAAAGCGCTCGGAGATCAAGAACAGTCTCACCAGAACTCTGACTGCCTGCTGACTCAGCTGCGGCCCTTGCGCCTCCACTTACCTGCAAAGCCACTTTACCTGTAAAGACGCTGTCGTTTAAAGAGAAATGGTGCCAAGAATCCACACAGCTTGGTTCAAAGCTCAGGCGGTCACTTCCAGTGACCTTGGGCAAGTTGCTTCACCACTTGGAACCTCAGTCTCCTCTTCTATGGAATGGAGCAATCTCACTTTCATCTTTCTGTTCTTAGAGTCCCTCGTTTACTTATTAATTCATTCATTCCTTTGTTCCCTCTGCACACAGGGCTCGTCCGTGGGCTGGGCTCATGGGGGCTGGTTTCTGGTGCTGGGTCTCCCAACCTGCCAGGGGCCTGTGGCACCTCAGGCGGTGGTGTGGGGAGCGATGCTTTCCTTTCTTTAAATAACGTTTTGTTTCCCCAATTTCCAGAGAACTCTGCAAGAGAGGCCCTTCTGATAGCTAGTGCACAGGCTCCCAGTCTGTGTGTGCACACAGGATGTACACGCGTGCACACACACACACATAGCATGCACACGTCTACCCACACATACACTGCGTCACAACTCGTCACATGCACGATGCTCTGGGCTTTGCACTGAGCAGATTAAAAGCCTCATAATCCTTTAATTCTGCTGACCTTGTGATGCGTGTGTCATCACACACCCCACCGCCTGCTTTTCTAGACGGGGCGTCACTGTTCAGAGAGGGCAAGAGCTTGCCTGGGGTCACACAGCTGCTGAGTGGTAAAGGCTCCCACGGGCAGCTGGGAGCGGGTGGAGTGACCTGGGTGGGCAGAGGGGGCGGGAGCAGTGGCACAGACGGGTCACTAGGCCTGGAGCCTATTCACAGCCCGCAGGGAGGCGGGTGGGAGGTGCCGTGCACGGGGCAAGAGGGCAGAGGCAGAGGCTGGACCTGCCCCTGCCCCCAGAAACGCCGGGAGTCACAGTCCTGGCAACGGTTCCCGCCCGGTCCCGCTCAGCTCTAGACTCTGCGGCTCGCCCCTCCAGAGGCGCTTCCTGACAGGCACTCGGCCAGACACGAGTGACATCCCGCCATGCTGGGGACGACCCTCGTCCGCAGTGGATGGATTCAACCCCCATTTTGGACATTTGGGAAAGAACATTCCTATTGACAAGTCCCCTCCCCATCCTCCGTTGTCCCCAAAACGTTCTCACGAGAGCACTCAGTGTGTCCGGCCGTGGCCAGGTGCCGGCGCCCGCTGCTGGGACAGACGGAGGCAGCTTTGCCCGGACGCCCGGCCTCCTGTCACCTGCCCGCCCAGCAGAGGTGGCAGCCTGTCGCCCTGAGATCCCAGCAGCGTTGGGCTCCCGTGACTGTCCTGAGGTCACAACCCCGCAGAAGGTGGCACTGGGTCTGGGGCAGGGAACTTGTTCTAAAAGACACGGGGACGATGTGGCATTAAATGTCCCCCAGCCGTCGCGCCTCGCCCTGCCCTGACGTCTTGGGGAACCAGATGAAACCCCGCGGGTCCAGCCTCAGTCCCGGCCTCACCTGCCGCTGACTCCGGGGGCCTTGTCGCCCACCTCCCGCTGCTTCCCCAGGTGCGGCTGTGGAGGAGCCGCGCAGGGCGCCTCCCGGGGACATGGGGCTCCCGTCGGACGGCAGGCGTCCCCTCCCGGGGTCCGGCGGGGGACCTCATGTGAAGCCCAGCGCGGCACCTGCGGCCGCACTGCTCTCGGCTCCTGTCTGCGCTCAGATGCCGGCGGGCGGCCGTGCCGCACCCCAGGGGCGTCTGCGTGGGTGTCGGGGACCCCCGACTGCAGGTCCGCGGCTCGTGAGCGTACCTATCAGTGCACACCAGTTGGCACCCAGGCACTGTCTCTGCACACGTGCGTCTGAGCGTGCACCTTTCTCTTCTTGTGCCCTCCCCATCGCGTGTGCGGCAGCGTGTGCGTGTCTGCACGCAGGCCTCTGTGTTTTCCGGTGCACGCGCAGCCCTGGGCTCAGGCCGCATCCGGGCGCGCACTTTGGTGCGAGCGTGCACGCGCGTTTCTGTGTGCAGGTGCATCTGCGAGGCGCGCGTGCGAGCTGAGGCCCGGCCGGCGGGAGCCTGGGCTCTGCTCTCGGTGCCCGGAGTCGCCAGGCCACCCGGGGCAGCCGTGCGCACTTTGAACACTCAGGGCCTCGGGTCCCACCCCAGGGGCGGCCAAGTCGCAGTTTCCCTTCAGGACGAGGCGTCTCCGCGCTGGGGCAGGCCTGGCGACAGCGGATGCCTGGTCCCGCCCGGCCGAGGCCAGCATCGTGGGGCTGCTGGGGAGGGGCCGAGTCAGGCCAGGGGAGCCCCGGAGGAGGCTGCCTCTGCGAGCGGCCCCAGACGCCCAGGCTTTGACCACAGGACTGCAGGCCGCAGTGGGCAGCCAGGGCGAGGAACGCGTAGCCCAGGCCGCTTGGTCGGGGGCTGTAGAAGGCAGCAGAGGGGGCTGCGCCGGCCTCCTGAGTCACCACGGCCACTCTGCAGAACGGGCCGCGGGAGTGAGCCCAGAGGCGCCACTTGGCGAGAGGGCAGGAGCCAGGAGGGGCCACAGTGAAGATGTCTTGAGCACCAGCAGAGACTGGCCTGGATGTGGGCGGCAGGAGGGGCCTGCATGCGCTCTTGGGACCAGATGGCCACCACCTGCAGCAGCAATGACAGGGTGACAGTAACAACTTGCCCAGTGCCTGCTCATAATAATAATTCCAATAATTCCCATTTAGCTTTCTCAACTCTGTCGTATAGGCTCAGAGAGGTGAAGTGACTTGCCCGAGGCTGCACAGCTCCTGGGTGTAGGGCTGGGTTCCTGCAGGTGAGCTAGGTCCAAGCCAGCTTCTCATTGTAGGAGTGACCCAGGGTCCAGGGAAAGAAGCGCCTTCCCAGTATTTCCAGATCCACCTGCTGAAGGTTCATCTTAAAAATACAAGATGCCAAGCCACGGAACCACGGAATCAGCGTGTCCGGGCCGGCTGGGCCTGGGGCTTCTCATCGCAGCAGGGCTGGGCTAAGCACCCTCGGGTCAAGAAAACCATCGTCCCTTTGAGCCGCGAGATCCCTCAAGCCATGATCAGGGCTGGGTTGGCGCCGAGCCCCTGGTCACGGACAACCCTGCCCAGAAGCAGCTATGCCACTGGTCACCAGGCTCAGAGGACAGCACTCTGTGGGCCTGGACAGCCTCGGGTCTCGCCTCCTTCTCTGCAAACAGGAGGGAAAACGCTCTGTGCTGTAACAGGAGGACGGCTGGGAACACCAGGACCCCCCAGCTCACACCGAGGACCCACTGAAGTCTCTTGCTTGGGTTCCCAGGTTCAGGGCAAAGGCCGTATCCCCCTTCTCTTTGAATCTCCATGACAACCCACGGCATAAGACTCAGACCACTGCCTGGTGTTTATTTTGTACCCATTGAACAAGTTCCAGGTACATATTTCCATATAAACCCAACTTTTATTAGTCATTAACATTTTAGTGTGAATTAGAGTGCCCAGCACTGACCTGGACAGCGGGAGAAAGCCGACGTCAAGGTTTGTGAGAGCTGGGCTGCGATTAGGGAAATGAAGTCCTAAAGGGGTCGATGGGGCTGCAGGAAGAGTCAGAGCTAGAACAGACCCTCTGATTCTTCTAGGAAGGAAAAGGAAGTTCAGAGTCAGACAGTGACTTTTCCAAGGTTGCACAGCACAGTGAAGGCAGGAGGGCGGCAGATCATCTTCACTGGGTGTATTCACTAGGGGATGAATTTGGGGATTGTGGTTTGATTCCTTGGTGACACTTGGCCTCTCTCCTGTCCTCCCCGGCTGTGATGCGCTGGGCTGGAGAGACCACCTGCCGTGCCCCGGTCATCTGTCTGCTGACTCAGCAGGTGGGAACCGGTCTCCCAGCCTCCTGCTTCCTGTTACAGCAGAGGGAGATGGACCACAGCCTCACCGGGCAGGGCACTGGTCAGCCTCACCCACGGGGTGACCAGATGGTGGCAACTGCAGCTTCGTCCCCCATGGAGGCCAGTCGCCTGCTCTGGCCCATCATCCACCTGAGCCTCGTCCCACACACCTGCCCGCTGCCTGACACCAGCCCTGCAGTGCAGGAGGCCGCAGGGTGGGACTCTACCCAGGGCAGCCTCCCTGCCTCCTGCACCCGGCGCTCCTTGATGTCGTCTTCCAACAGCATCTGGAACTTGGCCCGGCCGCAGCCGCGCTCTCCACTCCAGCACAGCCTTTCCTGCCCGTCTTCCCCATCTCAGGTGGCATCACTGCCCGCCCAGTGCCTGGCCCCCGTCAGACAGGGCTGGAGTCAGACAGGGCGGGTGCACGGGGAGGGCTGCGTTGCCCCGCCCTCCACCACGATGCTCGGCCTCAGCCGGCCCTGGGCAGAACCTCGGGTGGAGGGCGGAGGCCCGGCAGTGCCACCCCTGCTGCTGGGGAGGCTGGCCCCACCCCCAGCAGGCACCCTGCCCCGGAGCACCTGTGCCGTGGACTTTTCCCAGAGTGGAGCTGGCCCTTCCCACCAGGTGCCACACCAGGAACGGGCCATGCCGGGCCCCTTCCCTGCTCTCCCAGGGCTGGCTTCCCCGGAAAGTTTCCTCTTTCCTGCAAGATTTTTGCGAGGGTTGCAAAGATCAGCCAACACACACACCGTGCTTCTTTGTAGGACTGAAGATCCAAGCCAGGGGCTCGTGGGTGCTGGGCCACACCCCAGCCCAGCACAGTGCAACCCCTGATGTTTCATGGTCAAGTTCCCTGGGGCTTCAGCTCTTGACTACAAAACCCGAGACTCGGCATCCCCCTGGTACCGTCCAGCCAAGTGCTTTCTGCTGCGCAGCAAGGACTCCCAACTTCCCAGCTATGGATCAAGGCTCTCTCACCGTTCTCCTAATTCCACATTTTAGGCTCCCATTTATAATGCCCCACTTTGGGGGACCCATTCTCAAATGCACCGCTACCCTTTTAGTTGCCAACGACTAGAAACACAGCCTGGGTGAGCTTGAACATAACTGAGAATACTGGGAGTGGGACGGCATCAGTAATGGCTGGATCCAGGGGCTCAAGTGATGGTACCAAGACTCTGGCTGCCTCTCCACATCCCTCTCTCCCTAGTTATCAGCTCTGCTTCCTTCTGTGTCCTTGGCTTAAATCCCAGACAAACTTTTCTCCACAGGGTGAGAAAAACAGTTCTGTTAAACCCGTGTCCTCACCGCTTCTGATCCCCGGAGCCCACACCTCGTGCAGGGAATCTGATTGGCTGCCTGTAGGTCAGTTGCATCCAGAGGGGAGGGGGGGTCGAGATGGTAGGCAGACTGGGGGTCTGGGGTTGGTATGACCCTTGCAACCACCTGGGGTGGGGCCAGGAGCCCTTGTACCTTGGCCCCAGAGGCTAGCCTGGGTTCACACTGTGAAGAAAACAGAACCATCATAAGAATCACAACCCGGAAGCACTAAAATTGTTTCCACCCTCGTCACAATGTCAGTGATGCTTCCTTGCTCAGGTGCAGATGGGCTTTAGGACCTCGGGAAGGCCCAAGTGACAGCTGCCACTACACAGGTTGTTCTTCAGCTCAAAAAGCGGGTGTGGTGGCACTCACCTGTAATCCCAGTGACTCCGGAGGCTGAGGCAGGAGGATCACGAGTTCACAGCCAGCCTCAGCAATGGCGAGGCACTTGGCAACTGAGTGAGACCCTGTCTCTGATAAAATACCAAAAAGGGCTGGGGATGGGGCCCAGTGGGTGAGTGCCCCTGAGTTCAATCCCCGGTACCAAAAACAAACAAACAAACAAACAAACAAACAAAAAGCCGTCTGAAAGGGAGAGCCATGATCACTCGGAATCCCCTCCAAGTCTCAGTGACTTTGTAGCTACATCTCCTAACGATCACCACCCCGTCCCCTGTGCCAACACTAGAGAGGGGCTGTTCTCATGCCCAAACACGGTCCTGGGGCCGAAACACTGTGTGTCCCGCAGTGGCTCCACGAGGGACAAGCTGTCGTGGAAAGGAAACAGCCACGTGGTTAATTAAATATAGGCTAAAATCAAGCCTGCCGGGCTTCTCCCATGCGGGACTTCTCAGAGCCTTTACTAGGCTGACAAACCTTGTGACTTTCCAAGAGGGAGAAGGAGTTCATAGCATCTCCCCAAAAGCTTTGCCCAAGAAGTTCCTTTTGCTCCGTCTCCTGGTAGGTCTCGCGTCCATGGAGACACGGAGAATGGGAAGAGGGTGGGATTTGGAGGCAGGACACCGGGTCTGGAGCTCCGCTCTGCCGCCAGGCTGCAGGGGGACCTCTAGATCTCAAGCCTCGGTTTCCCCACCTGTGAAATGGGGTCATTGTCGTGATTCCTCGGCTGCTTTAGGTTTGCCTGTGGTGAGGTCGTGGGGGCCCGGTCTTCCTGCAGAGGACCTGCCACCAAGCTGTCCTTCTCTCACACAGAATCATCCAAGGATCTGCATCGTGCCCCTAGTGGTGACAGCCAGGGAGAGTCACCCCACACTGCATCCCCAGGTACGGAAAGCTGGTCACGCTGGGAACCTTGCTGGCCCAAGGTGTCTTAAGACTGCTCTGGGGACAGCTGGTGCCTCAGTCCACGTCACGGGGAGCTTCAGGAGGGGTGAATGTCAATGTCGAGAGCTTGGGGTACACGCGTGGGGTGGGGGGGTGTCGGGTTGACCAAGTGCAGAAACCTCTGACCAGCTTTTTTATTTATTTATTTATTTATTGGTACCAGGGATTGAACTCAGGGGCACTCAACCACTGGGCCCCATCCCCAGCCCTTTTTTTGTATTTTATTGGAGGCAGGGTCTCACTGAGTTGCTAAGTGCCTCGCCATTGCTGAGGCTGGCTTTGAACTTGCGATCCTCCTGCCTCAGCCTCCCAAGTGCTGGGATGACAGGCGTGCGCCACCATGCCCGGCTCTCTGACCAGCTTTAAGGTCCTCTTCCCTGCTGAAACCAGGGGACCACGCAAGGGCGAGATACAGGTGCAGATGGCCCCATCCCCAAAGCTGTCCTTTAAAAGCTCCAGCTTCACCCGCCCGTGAACGCACTGTGTCCCCTGAGCTGAGTTACGTTCCTGTCTCTTATGATTCCATGAGTCTTGATCAATAAAAGAGGTATTTGAGCCGTATATTCATAAGCAGTAATTGAACAAATGTTTACTGAGCACCTACTACGTACCAGGCTCTGCTATGAGCGCCCAGAACACAACAGGGAACAGAGCTGGCATGTCCCCTGTCCTCCTGGGCCTGTCTGAGGCATGGACATGGTGGATGAACTAGCTTGAGAACATTGTGCTGATTATAAAAGGAATCCAAACGCGGCGGCACATAAAAGCAGTAGGAAGAAGTCACACACTGAAAAAAGTAGATTTAAAAACTCACTGAAAACCTCACAATCCAGGACATTTTCACGAGGGGCAGGGCCCTTTCCTATGTATTTTCATGTATTTGGGTTTTTTTCACCCAAAAGAAATATGTAGTTTTTTCTTAATGAAATAAGATGAAATATACAGTCATCTTGCATTTCTACAAAAACCATCATGAGTATTTTCCCATGTCATGAAATAGTCTTCAAAAAATTTGATTTTTGGAGAAACATGATTTGAAACAGCTGCATTGTATTTTACTCCATGGATAAAGAGGATGGAAAAACATGAATCCCCTGCCGTTGGGCAGCCAGGTTGCTTCCAACATTATGCTGTTATAAATAACACTGAAATGAACATCCTGGTGCAAATAATTCTTCCATATAAAGGGATTTCTTGATAATACTGGAGAGGCACAATTTTGCTAAAATGAACATTGTAGTGTTTCTTGATTCTCATCTCCCAGTCTGCCCTGCAGAGAGCTGTGTAGATTTGTCCCCAGTCCAGTGGGACACGAGGGGCAGGGACCTTTCCTATCACCCTGCCTCGTTGGGGATTTAACTGAGCCAGGATTAGGTGAGGCCCAGGGCACACTTGCCTTGGGGACAAAATTTCCAGAAATGCTAAAAATTGTCAGTAATCAAGATAAATATTATTTTCATGCAATATATTTTAAAAAGTCAAAGCTAATGCAAAAGAAAGAAAATCCATGAATGACATATGAAAAGTGAATAAGAATTAAATCAATGTCAAAATTAAACAAGATTCGAGAGTGCCCACCAGTCCAACCTGGTGGAGGCTGAGGGAACACCTGTGGCCCTGGGTACACGACCTATGTAGTTTGTTTTTTTTTTTTGTACCAGGGATTGAACTCAGGGAATTTCGACCACTGGGCCACATCCCCAGCCCTTTTTTGCCTTTAATTAGAGACAGGGTCTCACTGTGTTGCTAAATGCCTCACCATTGCTGAGGCTGGCTTTGAACTCGTGATCCTCCTGCCTCAGCCTCCCAAGTGCTGGGATTACAGGCGTGCGCCACTGCGCCCGGCCTATGTAGATTTTAAAAGACTCTTTTCCAAGGCATTGAAATAGTTGCAAGTAGTCTGTAAAATCCGACAGTAGCTATACTAAAATTCACAACGAAGACATGTAAGCTTAAACATTGGGGAAGTCTTCATATCTTTTGTTACAGTTTTACATTCCTCAAACATATTTTCCAAGTGTTCTCTCCTTTGTCGCAGCTTACAATTCCCCACCGAAAATGAAATGAGCAAAGAAACACCTTTGAATTCTGATTTTTATTAATGAGTTCGTTTCCACTGAAGTCAGGAAAGCAAACACTACAATAAACTCTGGTCTTGATGTAAATGAGATTGTTAATGTCCATTTCAACACCCCTGCTTTTCATTTTGTCAGTATTCTAGGAAAAAATTAATTATTAAATAATGATATAAAAACATGTAGAGAAGAGCACACGGTTCTCTCCTGCTGGGAGGTGCACTAGGGCTCTGCTCACCTCCGGGGTTGTGAAAACAGCAGTCGCATATTCAGTCATTCAGTTTTGTGCACTTATTGTGCTCCTACCTGGGGCGAGGTGGAGGCATACAGAGGTGGCTCGTGCCTGTAATCCCAGGGACTCCGGAGGTTGAGGCAGGAGGATTGCAAGTTGGAGGCCAGCCTCAGCAACTCAACAAAAACTGTCTAAATAAAATGTTTAAAAAGGGGCTGGGAGCCGGGCATGGTGGCGCACGCCTGTAATCCCAGCACTTGGGAGGCTGAGGCAGGAGGATCGCGAGTTCAAAGCCAGCCTCAGCAATGGCGAGGCACTTAGTAACTCAGTGAGACCCTGTCTCTAATAAAATAAAAAAAAAAAAAAAAAAAAAAGGGCTGGGGATGTGGCCCAGTGGCCCAGTGGTCGAATTTCTCTGAGTTCAATCCCTGGTACAAAAAAAAGGCGGGGGGGGGGGGGGGGGGGGGCGGGGGGTATGGCTTGGTGGTAGAGTGCTTGCCTGGCATGTGTGAGGCCCTGCGTTTGATCCCCAGTACTGGGGGAGATATTTTAAAATATATTAAACGTAGAAAAAGCAAAACCCTCTCTTGCAGGGTTGTTGTGGAGATAAAACAAGACAATACACACGTGAAGTGCCCTTTGCACAGTGAGTAGGACTGTTGTTGGGAGAAGAGGGGGATCCTGCCCTGCCCACCATCTAGGGGCAGGGCTGGCACCCCTATAACGAGGGGAGAGCACAAGTTCTTGGTGGTGGTTTCACACGACACAGGAGCCATCGGATTGAAGACCCCGTGGCCCGGGTGAACCACGCATGCTGACCCTCAGGCCAGGTGGCGTGTGGGCAGCGTGGGGCTAAGGGCGCAGGCCCAGGGGTCCACGGCCCGCCTGCCCAGGTTCCTCCTGGCCTGTCTGTGAGGCTCCTGCCCTCTGGGTGTGGGCAGGACCCTTCTAGAAGGGGACTCTGAGGATGCCTCCAGGCATGGGGACTGCAGGGTCACCTCAGGTGTGATGGCCGGCTCGGGGAAAAGGGGTGCTGGTTCCTGTGACCCACCTTGGGAAAGAGGATTCCGGTCTCTGTGACTTTCCTGGGGGACGATGAGGGAGGGGGACCGAAAGGCAGAAGTTCCAAGAGGAGCTTTGCTGGGGGCTCCTCTTGGGGTATCCTTTTCTGAACCCCAACATGATCGCGATGATTTACACATACAGTTACTTTAAGTCATTTGTTCTGCCAGTGGTCGCGCCTGCACTGTGATTAGCTCTCAGAACTGGGCCCAAAATTCAACTCTTGCCCTCCAGGAGTTTCCGATGCAGGGGACAGGGGACGGCAGAGGCACCAAGGGGTCCGTGATGACATGGTGCAGGCAATGCCTTGACAGACACTGGGCTTTGCAGGTTGAGTAGGAGTTCGCTAGGAAGAAAAGAGGAGAGAACAGAAGCGGACAGGCCGGGGAGGAAGAGCCTGGGAAGCGTGTGAACTCTGCTGGGGCTGCGGGCGGGCGGGTGGCCGGGATCCAGCGACTTTCTTCACCTTGGAAGAGGTTCCAGGAGATCCCGGGGCCAGGGCGTGAGCTCAGCACTGTGGCCAGTGGCGGGAGGTGCTGAGTGGCCGAGGGATTTGGCCCAGGTCGCAGCGCGGCGGGGAATGCACTCAGCGCGGCCCCACTCCGCATCTGTCTTTGGGAAAGCGGGAGGGGCTGCCATCTCTATCGGTTCTAAGAGTCCCCGCTCCTCCTGCCCTCGGGGTCGCGGACGTCTCTGACATTTCACGAGGGATGTGCCCAGAAACAGCGGCCTGCCAATCGCACCAACCTGGAGAGGCGGGTCAGAGTCACTACCTGCACCCACCCCCACCCTCTGACACCCGGGGTCCCCCTGAGGGGGGGCCCGAGCTCCTGCCTGGCTGCTCCCCGTACTGGGGACCGTGTGTGGCTGTCGAAGGTGTCGGACAACCTTGGTGAGCCAGCGCAATCCGGCTGAGTGACCGCCCTCCGGAGGCTGCCTGGGCCTCTCCCCTTGCTCTGCAGCCTCCGCCCCTCCCCACGGGGCCTCCCAGCCTCTCCGTCTGGAAGTTACTGAGCTATAAACAGACACTTAAATGAATGAGTTTAGCCTCTAAAGAACCCTTTGAAGAAGGATCGCAACGTGACTAATCACCCCTAATTTATTGGTCTGTAAATTTGCATTTTCCTACAAGGCATTTTTCTTCCTCGCTGGGGCTCAGGCCCTCCCTCGAGGGGACAAAGGCAATTTCAGCGGCTGCGCATCTCACTTAGAAGCCGCCGAGGCTGGTCTTTTCCCGCATTGCAGTCATTAAGTTGTTTTAACGTCTATAACGAGATTATAGGCAGTGGGGGGCTGGGGGCGGGGGCGGGGGCGGGAAGGCGGGGAAGGGACGGGAGGGGCCCGGGCAGGGGCGGAGTCGGGGGGGGGGGGCTGGCAGGGGCGGGGCCATGGGGGTGGGCTGGCAGGGGCGGAGTCCGGGGGGGGTGGGCTGGCAGGGGCGGGGTCCGGAGTGGGCTGGCAGGGGCGGGGCCCGGGGGGGTGGGCTGGCAGGGGCGGGGCCATGGGGGTGGGCTGGCAGGGGCGGGGCCCGGGGGGGTGGGCTGGCAGGGGCGGGGCCCGGGGGGGTGGGCTGGCAGGGGCGGGGCCATGGGGGTGGGCTGGCAGGGGCGGGGCCCGGGGGTGTGGGCTGGCAGGGGCGGGGCCCGGGGGGTGCGCTGGCAGGGGCGGGGCCCGGGGGGGGTGGGCTGGCAGGGGCGGGGCCCGGGGCGGGTGGGCTGGCAGGGGCGGGGCCCGGGGGGGGTGGGCTGGTAGGGGCGGGGCCCGGGGGGGTGGGCTGGCAGGGGCGGGGTCCGGGTGGGCTGGCAGGGGCGGGGTCCGGGGGTGGGCTGGCAGGGGCGGGGCCCGGGGGTGGGCTGGCAGGGGCGGGCGGCCCCTCTGCGCGGCCGTCGCTCGGTACCTGGATCCGCCCCGTGCCCCGCCCCCGGCCCCTCCCCCGCCCTTAGCCGGGGACAGGCTCAGGCAGGATTTATGGGCTGGCCCCTGCGGGAGGATCCGGGGATAAATCTCAGCTTATTTAGGAGTGTGATCTACATTTATTGCACTTAATGTGATCTTTAACGTGTCCAAAAGGGGCCCATAAATCCCAGCCTGGCTGGCTCGGCCGGCAGGGCCCCCGGCGCCCCTCCCCGTGCTGGGGTGAGCCGAGGCCCCTTTTCCCGGGGCTCCCACCCTGGCTCAGCGAGCAGGGATCGGTGTCCTCCCAGGGCAGGCTGAAGCCACCTGGCTCAGGCCGCGTGTGCCCGCGAGGGCGGTCCTGGTCCCGACCCGGGAGGAAAAGGGTGCCGCCTCTCTGCGTAGTGACCCCGAGGGGGCCTTCCCGGGCGGCCGGCAGGGCCGTCTGGACGCGCCTGCTGGAGCACGTGCCCGGGTGCGAGGCCGGTGGCGCCCCACCACCGGGAGGTCTGCTGTTTCATGCACGTGGGCCCGGGTCTGTGGGACAGTGGCGAGCCCTTCAGGGCGGTGGCCACCCTCCGGGTCCTTCCGACTCCCCACAAGAAGAAGAGGGCTTCCAGAGAGGTCGCGACCTGCTGGGACTCACGAGGTTGAGGAACAGCCAGGCTGGGCTTGGTAGGACTGGGCGTGGGAACAGCTCGGCAGACGCTGGCACAGGCACGTGGCCCAGGAGCACGCGTGCGTGGTGCACGTGCGCGCGCCCGCGGGAGAGCCCCTGCCCCTCTGCACACCCGCCAGGTCACCACACAGTTTGAAACCTCTGGTTTTCTCCCAGCGCAGAGAAGCCAGGCCTTGCTGTTCAGAGTCTGTGCTTTTGCGTGTCTCTTGGGTGCGTGAGTGTGCTGGGGGTCCGGAGGGGAAGGGATGGGAGGGAGTGCCAGGGAGCCCCCTCCCTGGGAATGATCAGAGCAGCTTTCAGATCGGGCTGTGATGCCAAAGATCATACTGTTCTCTGGGTTGAGGTGACTGCCCCAATCCCTATTTTGCCATCTGCTGGCAGCCTCCGGCCCTGAGTAACACATCTGTGTGCACATCTGTCTGCACACACATAGGGGCGCAGAAGAGACCCCAGGGTAAGAGGACCAGGCTCCAGCAGGGCTGGTGCGATCACCAGGATGCCCACGGCGTGGGCTGGGTCACATGTTCTCCTTGGGTGAGTTTCTGTAAATGGCCTTGGGTCTCCATAAAAGTTTGCGCGGCCCAGCCTTGTGTGGCGAGTCCCAGGGAGGGATTCTCAACCGGTGCTGCACTGGATTTAATGGGAAGGCTGCACTTCTGTGTCTTATTTTCTAACGATAACAACATTTCCTGCAGAAAATTTAGAAAACCAGGAGAGTGCACTAAAGAAAAACAACTTGTGCAATATGGTTTGCGATTCTTCTGTACAGAGCATCTAATTTTGGACTTTTCCAGGAGATACCCCATCAGAAATTTTCCTATGCTCACATATGTCTCTTTAAAACTAGAATCATCCCATGAAGACTATTTCATAAACTCTTTTGCTTAATATATTGGGAACATTCTAGCCTGGGGTCCTGTGTTCTCTCTGTTGTCTGAGGACAGATTGCTTTCTGGGCACGGAGGAGCCGTGATTTTCCCATTGGAGCAGGCTTTGCAACTGACTTCCATTTTCACTTTTATAGACAATTCTTGAAGCTAAGCCTCAGTGCATCCCAAGATGTGTTCCTTAGATTAAATTCCTAGAAGTAGAATCGCTGCCTCAAAAGCTAGGCCCAGTTGAGAGACTCCCCACAATTCTTGCTGCATTACTCTCTAGAAATCAGGATGTGCTCTTTGCTCATAATGGTCAGGGATGGAAGGGTCCACTTGATAATGGGGTTTTGTTGGTAAAGGAGAAGTTGGGGAGTAAGTCCCCTGGGAGTACAGGGCTGGGGTCATCCCGTCTCTTCTGTTATGGCAAAAATTGGAGCAAGGAAAGATTTAAGAAGAAGTTTTGGCCAGGCGCGGTGGCGCACGCCTGTAATCACAGTGGCTTGGGAGGCTGAGGCAGGAGGATTTCGTGTTCAAAGCCGGCCTCTGCAATGGCGAGGCACTTAGCAACTCAGTGAGACCCTGTCTCTAATAAAATACAAAAAAAAAAAAAAAAAAGGGGGCTGGGGGTATGGTTCAGTGGTTAAGCACCTTTGGGTTCAATCCCTGGTACCAAAGGGGGAGAGAAAGAGAAGAAAAGAAAAAGAGAAAGAAGTTCTGCCACCCTTAGTCCTTTGCCGAGGACTAGCCTGGCTGCCTGCCACCTGGTCCTCTGTCCCTACACTACATTGCAGTCCCATGCGTGGGGCGGGAGCTGAGTCAACACTGTTGAGCAAACAAATATTTGTTGAATGGACCAATGTTTGTTGAATGTCCAACAGTTTGCTGATTGAACAAATGTTTGTTGAAAGAACACTATTGTTCTTGGAAAAGCTGCTGCTGATTCACAGGCTGTTTTCCCTGCTCAATCTCGAAGGCCCCTGGGCAGAGCCGCAAGGGGGACAGAGCCTTGGTCCTGCCTGGTCAGCAGCTCCTGGGGGAGGGCTGAGCACATGTCATCTCTGTGACTCCTGCTGCAGGCCACGTCCCTCTCGCCACTGTTGGAGAAATGGCAGTAAGGCGGGCACAGTGGTGCACGCTGACTGGGGAGGCTGAGGCAGGAGGATCGCAAGTCAAAGCCAGCCTCAGCAACTTAGTGAGACCCTGTCTCAAAATTTTAAAAAATAAGAAAAAAAGAAAAGGCCCGGGCTGGGATTGTGGCTCAGCGGTAGAGCGCTCGCCTAGCACCCGGGCGACCCGGGTTCGATCCTCAGCACCACGTACAAATAAAATGCATTGCGTACAACTAAAAGCAAATAAATAAAAATATTAAAAAAAAAGAAGAAGAAGAAAAAGAAAAGGACCGGGCTCAATGGTAGAGTGCCTCTGGGTTCAATCCCCAGTATGAAAACAAAAAAAAAAGAAATGTCAATTAAGAAAATAAATGAATACATGACTTGGTTTAGCGCCCTGCTTGACCAGCTACTTCCTGTCCACGTGGCTTAGGATGGGTGGCTTAACCTCTCCAGCCTCCACTGTCAAATGTGAAACGGACAGACCAGCCTCGCTGCGGCTGTCCATCTCATTTTTTAGAGCTTTTATTTTTTCCTTCAAACAAGTCCCTCTCGAAAGCACTGTTTCTTCTTCGTGGAACCCCTAGGGTTCCGTGGCACATAGTTTAAGGACTGCTGGAACTGGTCCTGTCTAAAGTCCAGATTAACCCCAGGGCACTGTGACTGGGGTTCACACTCAGCCGCTGGAATCTCAAAACACTGAGGCAAGGACTTGGATCCCTCAGGGGGCACCGGGGACCAGACGCAAGCGTTGTCCCCAGGCTGAGTGTCCCGGGTTACGTGATGGCGTGTTCCGTGATGGGACGAGGAGATCTCGATGCGAAGAGAGCAGCATCACACAGCCCACTCCCAAATAGTTCAGAATATGGGAAGATATGTACTAGTGACAAAGCAGATGAGCCACGTGTCACAGATGGCTGATGTGAATAGCAGCTATTCAGGCTCTCTGGGCTCTTCTTGCAACTTTTCCACAAGTACAATTTGCCTTAAAATAGGAAGTTTTCTTCATTTTGTTTCGAGGTGCTGGGGGTCAAACCCAGGGTCTCATGCAGGCTAGGCAGGCCCTCTACCACTAAGCCATGACCCAGCCCTCAAAGCAAGAATGAAAAAATTAAAAATTCCTCTTTTACGAATTACTTAGTAAGAACAGTAAAAATTGGGCTGGGTTTGGTGGTGCATGCCTGTAATGCCAGCGGCTCAGGAAGCTGAGGCAGGAGGATTGCAGGTTTGAGGCCAGCCTCAGCAACTTAGTGAGACCTGTCTCCAAATAAAAAATAAATAAAAAGGGCTAGGGATGTGGCTCGGTGGTTAAGCGCCCCTGGGTTCAATCCCCAGTACCAATAAAAAGAAAAGTAAAAAAAACAAATTACAAATTCCTTATTTAAAAAACAACACAAAAGCAGGAGGAGACCTGGATCTTTTTAGAATCCACCAGGGCCAGAGCTCCTCATGTCTGGCAGTTCTACTGGGGGGTGCTGCTGACAAATTATTGCTCTAAGGGAGGCTGAGGACGGAGGAGGAGGAGGGTGAAGGCCTGGTGGTACAGGAAGGGGAGGCTGTGGGCAGAGGGAGGAGGGGGGCAGAGTGCAGGAAGAAACCTGCAGAAAAGGCGGGTCGAGGCGCAGACCAGGAGGGGCCGGGCAGGGGACCTGGCTGGGACGTGGCCTGAGTGCGGTGAGCGAGAGGAGCCAAGAATTCAAAGGGACGAGCCCCGTTCCTGGAGGGTCAGGTGTGGCAGGCGTACACACACACGCACACGCACACGCACACGTGCACACGCGCCCTGCCTGTGCTGCCGGCTCCTGCGTGGAGAAGGTGGCTCCCGGCCCGTCACGGTGGAGCCCTGGGTGCCAGGCCTGGGCCGCGCCTCTGCTGAGGGCCGGCCGGGCCTCGCGTGCCAGCCCGGACCCCGGACCCAAGAGGCTCCAGACGCCCCGTCTCCCCCCGGCCAGGGCTCTGCGAACCCCAACTCGGACTCCGGACCCTCCCTCTGGCCCTGCCTCCAGGGACGTGGACTGTGGGGGGGCGGTGTCCACACTGGGGTGGGCCGCGGTGCCCTGGCCCGGAGGGCGAGGGCGGCCCCCCCCAGAGCCGCCAGGCCACACCCTGCCCGTCCCCTGCTGGCCCTCCGGCTCTGCACCTGGACCTGCCTTTTCTGCAGGTCTCTTTCCTCTCTGCCCACCCCCAGGTGCCCCCAAGGCCCAGAGCTGGCGTCCCAGGGTCCCAGCCCCAGAGCGCTCCTGGGCTCGGTTTCCGCATTTAACTCCCCAGCCTGCAGCTCCCGAGCGACAGGACCTGTGGCTGGAGCCCCCGGGCCTCAGCCACCCTGCGTGACTCGCAGGTTGTTTTGTCACCTGGACAGACAGGTCCCCAAATGAGTTGGTATGTAGAGGCTGTCTGCAACCAGGGAGGGTCACTTCCAGGTGACAGTGGTGACCCCGCGTATCGTGGCTGGCCTCTGTGCAGCGCGGGAGCGGAGACCAGGCGGGGCACTGGTGGCCTGGTTCCCTGGCACCACCTCCTGGGCGACGAGGCCCTCTGAGGGTCTTCTCTCCCGGGGACTCCAGGCACACGCACCGGGGGCGTGACCTCGTGTTTACAAACACCATAGAGACCCTTCTCCTTAGGGCCACGCGGTGTCCGGGTCAGACTGGATCCCGGAATCAAAGATGCACACGGGTGGGAATCGTGCGGCCACGGAGTAAATCCCAGCGCGCGGCCGAGCTCGGTGTGCGCCCAGCCTGGTGGCTCCTCTGTACGTCTGATGTCATTCCAGAACAAAGGCGGCTCCCCAAGCCTCCTCGGGCTCCAGACCCTTTCCTCTGTTGCTTTCAATTTTACCCAAAGTTCCACCCACACCAATCGACCCTGGCTCCTGTCCTTTTGATGGCCTGTCAAGGTCCCACACGCCCTGGGCCCCTGCTTCTCTGGCCACACTTCCCCTCACTCTTCCCTCATCTGCCCCACTCCAGCCACACTGACCTTCCTGTCCTTCAAACATGCTGGGCACGGTCCTGCCTCAGGACCTTTGCATATGCCGTTCCCTCTGCCTAGGGTGCTCTACCCCCTCTCAGTGAGGCCTTTGCTGACCACTTGCATAAAATGGAACACTTTGCTGGTTTGTCTCCCGGGCCAGGAATCAAGTGCAGCAGGCAGAACGTCGAGGTCATTTCCTTTGAATGCCCATGATAGGGCTTGGGAAGGGGGAGTTTTTCAAAAAAAAATTCATGACTTAGGAAAAGAAGCTCTGGCCGGCTGACCACTGTCTGGAACATGCTCGGCCGGCTCTGGAGGCCTCTCCTGTGGCCCTGAGGCTCTGGTGGCTCAGTGAGCTGCCCTTTGAGCACTGTGGCCTCCCTGTCCCCCAGGGTGACTTCCCCGCAGGTGTGCCTGTGGGCTGTTGGTGTATGTGCACACTGGGGTGCAGCCTGGCCCAGGAGTCCCACGGCAGCTGAGCGGGTCACTTGTCTTCCTTCAAAGGACCCCTGTGACCTTCACCCTGGGGGTGAAAGTGGTTCTGGGATCGAGGCCCATGAGTGGGGAGTCAGGGAGGCTGTGGCCTCTCACACCTCACCCCTCGCCCTGACTGGGTTCAGAGTGGAGGGAGATGGGCCTGAGTGCTGGTGGCGATCTGGCCCAGGCCAGGGGGCTGTGGGACCCCGTCAGGGGCTCGCGGGGGGGGGAGTGGAGGGCTGCTCCAGGAGAGGCAGACCTGCTGCCCTGGCCCCTCCAGCTAACGGTCTACACCAGCGCACCTGGGCTGCCAGTGCCCCAGCCCTTTCATTCTTTATCCTGCCCCTCCTTCCTTCCCGTTTCCCCTCTACCCTCTCCCTGGTCCCTCGTCCCCCAGCCTGTCTCCCCTCCTCTCTGCTCCCCTCCTCTCCAGCTCAAGCCTGGGGTGCTCTTTGTAAGTCCTCTGCCTGCTTCTCCCCCGTGCCGCCCCCCCACGGCCTCCTTCCCCTCTCCTCTCTGCCGTCCCTCCGCCTCGCCCTCCTGTCCCCGCATCTCTTCCTCTGTCTCTCCGTCACCCTGTCTGCCTCTCTCCCTGCTTTCCGGGAAGGCAGCGGTGATTTACGAGCTGTGGACAGGGCCAGCTGCGGTACGGAGGCCCTGATTACAGCTTCCCAAGGAAGCTGCCTGCCCGGGGTGGCAGGGTGACAGCGTTTACACAGAGCAGCCCCGGCCGGAGCGCGGCTGTCAGCCGAGACGGATGGAGTGCCGGAGAGGCCCATTACTTCATTCACACCTCTGCGGGCAGACAGTAAAACACTCACACACGCCGT